>JBAMMX010000024.1:19586090-21068590 GCA_037126225.1 Dillenia turbinata
GTGAAATATATCATTGACTTGGGAATCAGAGTTGGATTATTATTTTTTATTATTAATATTTCTAAACTCATATTGTGATTAATTTGATTCAAATATTTATAAATGACTCTATTTAAAACAACCTTGTGTATAATTTTTTTTTTATTTTTAAAATTTTCCAAATTAAAAAATTTAATATGTTTTTCAACAGGCCGACAATCCAATTATGTTATTAGGGAGATATGATGTGACATGTACCAAGTGAGATTATTCTAATGGCAAACAACTAGAAGGTTTATAGCTTTTGATTTACTCGGCATCATTAGTAAAATGAAACGCGTGGCATCAATCTTATGTTTGAATATTCTAGTATTAATCTAGTGTTAAGCAATTTTTAAAATACAGTATATATACTTTCTAGGAACCACTGTGTTGTTCCATCCCAACGAACTATTTTTTAATGTTATAAAATATAGATTTATTCTTAGTCTTAATTAAATATGATCATATTTGGATAATGAAGCTATGACTTTGATGAGAGTGAAGGAAAAGAAAAAAAAAGAAAAGAAATTTAAGGTACTAGGGTCATTCTCTCATTAAATAGGAAAGGAATCTGATAAAATTTGTATGTAGGACTTGGAAAATAATACATGTTATACATGGATAAAACTATAGGATTGCTAAATCATTTATTTCATTCTAGGATAAAATATTATATTGGAAATTCAATCCGCCATGTGATAAAAATAATATAGTAAAAATAATCCAACAAAATTCTCTTTGCACAAACAAGATTTTTTTTTAGACGAATTTAAGCACGTTTAAAAAAGAACGAAACTGGAATTAGATTTCTAACAAAAATCTTGAAAATGAGTTTCCAAAAACTTATGTTTTTACTTGTAATAGAGAGTTTTATTTTTAAATCACATTCTCACTCGATTAATTCAAATGAATTATATGAATTTTAAATTAATTTTTTATTCTGATTTATTTGAGCCTAGCGGAAAAAAAAATGACTTAACCAATAAACTTGCGTGAGTGGTTTTCTTTTTTGAGAATCATTTGGTGTCACGCAGGAATGGTAACGCGGCGGGTTAACTGTGGGTACTCATGTATTCCACTACATTTGCCCAACGTTTGTGGGCATAGGTCGCAGGGAGTGTGGGGCAGGTCACAAAGAAGTGTTGACCCACACCTCATGTCTGTAGGTCCACAAGTCAAAATGAAATATTATTTATACCCTTTTGCTCTTCCCCCATTGATCTCTGTGGCATAAGCTCTGTATACACAAAATTTAAACACTAAATCTCCACTTCAAAAAAGATAATTAAACAAAAAAATTTACCATTTGACTATTTCTACAAGGACGATCTTTATTTTTTATTTACACATGAATTTAAATCTGAAAGAATGTGATTATTAGGCTATTGCATTGCGGATATAAGGAAGATCATTATAGTATATGCTTTGATTGTCTATAATAATTTTTATGGAGTCTAATTTATATTTAATTAAGAATAATGATTTGATTTTAAAATTGTCACGTGTTAGTGCTTAATGATTTAACCTATATTATATATTTATAATTTTTTCAATTTATTTTAAATTAAAATTTCTTATGGGTTAATGGGTCAACCCGCGACTCATATAAGCTGTGGGGCAAGCCAAACTTTTTACTACCCATCCCGTAGAGGTATGTGGGGCAGGGCCACCATAGCACTGACCGACACCCGCCCGCCCCATTGCAATTGCTAGCGTGATGATGCATATGTGGTCACCTTCTCATTTTTATTCCGTGAGAGTGTCATATTTATAATTTGATTCATATCACAAAGAGAGTTTATTAATGCTATTGTAAGTAATATAGTTTATTTGATAGACCACCAATTAATAATATAATTTTAAATATCGATATTTTAATATAAAAAAAAAACATTGTAAGGATCATGTGGGCCATTTATCTCTCTTTTATAATTTATTTAAGTTTCAAATCGAGAATAAATTATTTGTCAAGATCTTAATTAATATCTTAAATAACAAACAAAGTCCTAAATTAAAAAAAAAAAATCTAAATTTTGGTAACATAGTAAATAAAGTTCATATGTTGACATGACCCTTAATTTTTTTTTTTTTACTCGAGTTTTGAGTCGTTATTGTTATTGCCACACCATTTCTTTTATTTTTTAACTTTGAGTTATTGGGTGAAAATTGAATTTTTTTTTTTTTACAAGAAAACGTGAATGAATAGATTTGAATGGAGAAAAAGAATATAAAAATGGAAAGACTCTATCTATTAAAGTGTCCAGGGGACAGAAAACTGGATTTTTGCAGGCGGTGAAGTGGAGGAGCAATTTCAAGGGATCATCCAAGGGGTAGACTGGTTTGTGGAACTTGGAGGGATTTGAAAGGTGTTTGGAAGAGAACTCTTCATCCTCGTCCAGGTGTTTATGAATAGTGAAATCCCCATCCGCATCTTCTAGAACTCCGCATTTAACTTCTCCTTCGTCTACTCTCCTTTATTTTATTTTATTTTTAAAATTTGAGAGAAATATTTAAAAATTCGACTAATCCGATTTAAATAATTATAAAATTTAATTTAGGAATTGATTCTCTCAATACTTATTTTTCTATTCCTAATACTTGAAGTCGAAATGTTAATTAAAAAAATTTAATGTTCTATCATTAAAGGTTGTGAATCTTCATCTACTCACTCTAAACATTGCTTTTAGTCAATTTCCGTAATGAGAAATTGATTGGCAAAGATAAATCCAATATTTAGAACAAAATTGTAAAACCCAATCATAAAAAATTATATATATAAAAACCCAATTAAAACTTGTAAGTCTGAAACAATTCAATTCACAATTGCAATATTAGAAAATTAACGAAATCTAGTATTAGCCAAATCGGAGTCATCCTAAAAAGTATATTCTAAGTTTTTAAGGGAATAACTTAATGATCACAACCTCCTCTCTTACTCAGATTCTAAATTTAAATCTCGTATAAAAAAAAAAAAAAAAAGTATAATCCAAGAAAATCTGGCCCAAAATAAGGCAGGTTGGGCTGAATCTAATCAGATCCCAACCCAAGCCCAATATGGACCATTGCTCTTTCTAAGCTCTAACCCAAACTCAGACGGAGCCTTCAGCTTCACCCCAAATCTTTGTATTTGTATTTCTTAAGCACGAAGGGAACTTTAGACGTAAGAACTACGCGTAACGCGGACCCAACAAATCACGACATCAACCGGTTACCGGTTTGGTAATGGACAGAGAATATCATTTTTTTTTTCAATTTTCGGAACAATAAAAAGTTAAACCGTTATAAACCAAGAAAATTTAATAAGCCTTTTCTCCATTTCTCTTTCATATATTTTTTAATTTTTTATTCTATCTTAATCGTCCTATCATAGATATCGAAATTTTCATTGATCCCATTTAAAAGAGACGGAAGGATTCACTTGATCCAATCAAAAGAGAATTTATATAACTATTTGTTTCTCAAAATTATTTTTGTGTAATTAAATTTTTATAATTAAAAGATAGAGAAATTGATAATTGATATAATTTTTTTTATAAATTATCGATATTTATTGATTATATTAGCCTCGATTATATTTGATTAGAATTATGTTAAATTTTTAAAAAATAAATTTTATTAGTTTCTATTTTTATCATATATAAAATTTAAAATTAAGATTTTATTTAAAAATTATTAATATTCAATTACTGAATCAATTAGACGGTCACAATTGGCATATATCTGACTAACAAGTCCATGTTTTTCTTTAATTATAGTAAATTTTATCAAGTAAATCAATAAAAATAAAAATAAAAATAAGAAAAGGAAAAGGAGCGAGAAACCGGTAACTGGTTGATGCCGGTGAGCGTCGGGTCGGCTGAGCTTAGGCCTACGAGACATACATCTCTCTCTCTCCCTCTCTCATAAATATAAACACCCTAATTTGTCCACTCCATTTCCACATTTCTTTTCTCTCAAGAACTTCAAATTTTGAATCTCTCTCTCTCTCTCTCTCTGTGACAATGGGAGGCTCTCAGAGTCGCGAAGGTCTCGAGATTTCAGACTCAGAAGGGGAAGAAGAAGAATACGAAGAAGTTGAAGAACAAGAATCGGAGAAACAACAAAATCAGGCTTCGAATTCGAAGACACCAAGTGGGTTAGACGAAGTCGATGAGAGACTCAAAACGTTGAAGCTCAAGTACCCTTCTTCTTCTTCTTCTTCTTCGACTCCACAAAACCCTAATCTGAAAAACGCCTGTAAGCTTTACTTGCACATCGGAGGAAACACGCCCAAAGCCAAGTGGATCTTGTCTGAGAAACTCACTTTTTACGAGTTTGTGAATGGTGATCCTGAAGAAAACGAAGAATCGGATGAAGATTATATGTGGATTTTGAAGGTTAGTGCTAAAATTAGGGTTAGGGTTTCGACTGAGTTGCAAATGAAGATGTTTGGAGATCAGAGGCGGGTCGATTTCGTGTCTGGTGGGGTTTGGGCTATGAAGTTTTTAAATGATGAAGAATATAGGAATTTTGTGACTAGGTATCATGATTGTTTGTTTGAGAATGTGTACAAGGTTAGGGCTACTGAGGAGAATAAGGTTAAGGTCTATGGGAAGGAGTTTATTGGGTGGATGAAACCGGAGGCTGCGGATGATTCAATGTGGGAGGATGCACCCGAACAACCACCGCAAGAGACAACTCCGGTGAGAGGTAGTCAGCATTTGTTGGAGGAATTCGAGGAGGCGGCCACTGATGGCGGAATTCAGAGTCTGGCATTGGGTGCACTAGACAATAGTTTCTTAGTTGGTGATAGTGGTGTTCAAGTTGTGAAGAATTTCAGCCATGGCATCCATGGGAAGGGAGTTTATGTGAAATTTGATGGTGGGAAGAGGCGCAGTGGTGAGAGGATGTCTTCAACTCCTAAGAAGGCAATGCTAATGAGGGAGAGACGAATATGATGCTTATGAGTCCGAGCAATGAGGGAAAAGCCTCGTGCCACTGGTTTACATCAGCTCGATATTGAGACAGGGAAGATTGTTACTGAATGGACATTTGAGAAAGATGGGACTGAGATTACTATGAGGGATATTACCAATGATACTAAAGGGTCTCAATTGGATCCCTCGGAATCGACATTTTTGGGCTTGGACGATAATAGGCTATGCCAATGGGATATGCGTGATCGGAGAGGGATTGTGCAGAACATTGCTACATCAACTCGCCTATCTTGCATTGGACGCAAGGGCATCAATTCTCGAGGGGAACTAATTTTCAGTGCTTTGCAACCACTGGAGATGGTTCTATTGTTGTTGGCTCCTTGGATGGAAAAATAAGGTTGTATTCGAAGACTTCTATGAGAATGGCCAAGACTGCATTTCCTGGTCTTGGTTCTCCCATCACCCATGTTGATGTTACTTATGATGGGAAGTGGGTGTTGGGAACCACCGATACATATTTAATTCTGATATGCACATTGTTTACTGACAAAGATGGGAGGACAAAGACAGGTTTTGATGGCCGTATGGGTAACCGGATTGCGGCTCCCAGATTGTTAAAATTGACTCCTATGGATTCTCATTTGGCAGGCGCTGAAAACAAGTTTCATAATGGCCAATTCTCATGGGTAATTGATTCATTCTCTTTATATATTTCTCTTGCCTAGTAGATGAATAAGAATTGGATTCCGTAAACTTTGATTCATATGAGCTATATGAACATTTATTTCTTTTCTTCCATTGTATTTTCCCTTCATCTGTGGATTGCATTTTTTTTATGTGTTAGTACACAATATATGTTACGCTTAGTGTTTGACATTTTCTCACTTTTGTTTGTTCTAGTTTCCTTCTTTCCCTTTTTTTATCGCTAGAAATAAGTCTACAATAGTAAGATAATATATGGATCATGGTTCAGATTTTCTTATTCTTGTTTTGTGTGGCTACCTTTTGCCCGAAATTTGTCACTAGAAATAAATTTAGAATGGTAAACTATCCATGAATAATGGTTGACATTTTCTTGTTCTTGTTTTTCCATGGTTACTTTTGCTAGAAGCGCTTATCAATGGAAATAATTGAAACATTAAATGGATAAAGTTAATGATTTGCCACATGGACTAACATTTGTGTATGCGCGAGGGTTTAATGGAAGTGATTTTCTTCATATTATATGGGGCAATTGGGGGCCACTGTTTTTCCAGAAACTTGAAATCAGTTTGTGAAGAAGCAGGGTTGCCTTTTTTCTCTGCTATGAGATAACGCACAAGTGTTTTTAACACGTTTGACCTTTGCTTGTGAGTGTGGTGTGGGTTTTGTGTGTGTGTGTGTGTGTGTGTGTGTGTGTTTGCGTGCCAGGATTGGGGGGAAGGGCCTGGGGATTTGTTTGATGGTTAGATGTTAGAACCAGCAAAAGATATATTGATTCCAATGGCAACTAAAATGTTGAACATCTGAATGATGCAACCATTGGATATTTTCCTTCTTCGTTGCACAGGAGCTAAAATGATACTTGATGAATATTATGCATTTCTGAGCAACAGCATATTGTGTCTGTTTAAATGCTTTTCTATGATGTTTGTATTTTATATTTACTGCAAAAATAACTCTTTTATGTTTTGCTGATGTATGTGTCCTACTTTCTTATCATCTTTCAGGTTACTGAGAATGGGAAACAGGAACGCCACCTTGTTGCAACCGTGGGCAAGTTCAGTGTTATATGGAACTTTCAGCAAGTGAAGAACAGTGCTCATGAGTGCTACTTGAATCAAACAGGCCTCAAGAGCTGCTACTGCTACAAGATTGTTCTGAAGGATGAGTCCATTATAGAAAGCCGCTTCATGCACGACAAGTTTGCAGTCACCAACTCTCCAGAAGCTCCTCTGGTCGTTGCAACGCCCTTGAAAGTTAGCTCTTTCAGCATCTCTAATAAGCGATGAGAAAACCAAACTGCCTCTACTTTTTAACTTTCTTAACCATGACTAATGTGTGAGCTGCAACTTAAAGTGTGGACTGCTCTTGGATTCTTTATTTCTATTATTCAGTTGTTTTGGCCTTGTATTGTTGGCTTTCTGCTTGTCTTTAGTGTGGATATGCTTTACTGGTTTTCAGTTGTTACTGCCAGCGTGTAAAGAAATTTGTCAATTTCCAAATCATCCTTGAAATTTTCTTCTTTGGTTGGAATTGAGAGTTGGATTTGTCAATATCCATTGATTTGTCAAAAATTAAGCAGCCGATCAGTAGATTGAAGTGCAGTCTTTTTAAGTAAATGTTTTTATTTTATCATCTATGCAAAGTTTTGCTCCTAGTCTTTCATTAGATGGCTGTTTAATTCTGAACTTCGTTTCATACCATGGTGGTTTAAGCTTCATCTCTTTGTGCTGACTTATCCCTCCAAAGTAACAAAAAGCCAAATTTGAATGCCTTGTTGAATGGGAGAAAATGGAGACAATTTTAAGATGCCCTCTGAGCCAAACTTATTTGGATTAAGTGGTTGGATATTTTATTCTGTTAATTAAAGCTTTCGAGTTTGGGTTTTAAGAATGGAGAAAAAGAATTGGCTTTACAGTGTTCGAGCTGGATTAATAGGTGCAAGTTGGATTCTAGCAGGTGAAAACCCAAGAAAAAAAAAAAAAAAAGAAGATGCCCTCCAAGTCTTTTCGGCTTTCTAGCCCGGGGCATTGAGGAAGGTAACCTTGTGCGTGCGGGATATATCAGGAACTCACATTAAAATTTTTTTTTCCCCCAACTGAGCTTAGCTAAAATTTGCATACCTTTACCTACTGAATTAGCTGAATCTACATGATGCTCTCCATTTAGAAAAGAACATGTTGGAAAAGCACCAAATGAAATGAGAGGGTGTTGGCTATGGCATCCACTCTCAAAAGAGAACATAACACTCTCCGTTCAGAATCTGAACAACAGATTTGGCATCCACACTTAGCATGGCATGTCTTTATTTAGTAATCTAAGCAAAGTTGCCATATCATCAAAAAGCTATAGACCTTCCAACCAAACTACATTTCATACATAAAATGCATTTTTTTTTTAACTCGTGGCATCCCACAATCCACCATAATTAGTTTCTACAAGTAATTTGAATCACGTATTACAACTTACAAGTCACCAAAGTCAGCAACCAGTGGAGGACGCCCATTCTACCAAAAGAATACCCAAAGGAAAGCAAACGGAAAAATAATGAACGGTTACTTTTCATGTCACAAGGCATGACAGACAGCAATCCGGCAAGTAATGGACATAGCAAGTGCAGAAATTTGGCATTCCTCCTCAGTTATTTTATAGTGCTGCAAATATAAAAATATCATAATCAGTACCTGAAAGAAACAAAAGCTGGGTAGATCTGACCATGACTCCGGGAACATGGTAATCAGATAGTTCTTGATCAATGGTTGGAGGAACAGGAACCAGAACCAAAACTCACAACACAATCAGTTCCTCCTCAGTTAGGTTTCAGTTTGGGCTCCATTTCTAGTTCAGAACCAGGCCAATGTTCCAAAAATCAAATCCTCTTCCCCTCTTTTTCTGAAATTTGCGATTCAAAACTGGAATCAGAACCTTAACCCCAGTTCTGGTTCAAGTTTTGACCGGTTTGGTTCTGGTTCAGTTGCCCCCTTGCAGTGAATTGTGGTCAGGTCTAAAATTGAGGACCATGGTCACTTCCACTTAGGTCCACAAACCTTTTTTATTAGAGCCTCGTCTGCTCTCCGTTCCAACTCCTCTAATCCGATCTCCTTTCCATTTATAAGTTTCTTTATATCAACCATCTGGTGGAAAAAAAAAAAAAAAATCTCTCAAAATCTTGCATATTTTTCTTCCACAAATAAATGCTACCAATAAAAAAAAAAAAAAGAAAACACAAAGCATTGACCTCATCACAAGAAGCACCAAAACAACCAACGAGCACATAAGTTGAGCTTTCAGAGATGCCACACCTTTTCAAGGACTCGGAGATCTAGTTACAATTTCAGGAAGGATAATTGAAAGTTCTAATACTAAACTGAAACTAGAAAGCTGTTTGGAAAACAAATGATAACAGCAGTACCAATGTAGACAATGAAAGGCAAAGGAACATACATGCTTGGATCCTGAATAATTGTAAACAAGCTCAGAATGAAGAGTGCGAGTTGTCAACGAGTCTCGTGATTTGGCAACAAGTGTCTTGGTTGCAGCTGCCAGAACGGGGAACACATCTGGTATCTGCTTTGGACACCGTGAAGTAAATTCAGACAAGTCCCCAAAAAAAGCTGATCTATGGATTATGGAGAAGGAAAAGTATAAACAGTGGGTTCTTTAAGAATCACACAAGTGATGCATTAAGAAGTGCCACTTCTGGTTCCAGAGTTCCAGCTTGCATTGATTCAAGAAGTACCCTGCAAAGTTTAAGATTATGTAACTTAACCATTGACATGATCCTTAGGATTGACACAGTCCTTTAGAATACCTAGGATATGTGGCCACACTCTCTCATCATTTCTGTTATGCTAGTTAAATAGTATTGCACCTATCAAATGCTTAAAAGCATGGACATGACTGAGGCGCATCAAATAAGTGTCTTCGAAGTATTATACAGCAGTCATGCACAAAAAATATGCCTGACACGGGCACAACTCCTTTTTTAAAACACGGGTGCAAAATGGCAGTAACTTTACCATCTTTAATGTCTCAGACTTGATATTGAATAAGAATAGGCATGGTCATTATTGCTCAAGGATTGTTTTGTTTAACCTTTACCAATAGGGAAGTTCCCACTTTCCACTTTTTCGCAAGAGAAAAGTCTATGCATTAAAAGAACTGCATTGGTAGCAAAGAACTAAACTGGATCTTCCACAAAAAAGGGGGGGGAGGAGAATCTTAGTTCATTTTTGTTTTCTGCACTTCCTTGCGTGATATTTACACGGCAGAGCAGCCTAGTAGAGTTTGGGGCAATGGTCGTGGACACTCATACTGAGAAATAATGCAAACAATACCCCTTTCTTTCTTGTGTATTTCTCAAGTGCCACAAATTAGAAATCAAATTTGTTAAAGAAGTCTGGTTGAAGCTAGAAACAATTTCCAAGCCTACAGAACACAAAATAGAAAGACCTCAAGGATAGCTTGCGCAAAAGTTCCCTCAAACCACATGACTGGACTTCCACTTCCCTCCACCCTTTCATAGCAGATCCTTATGACACGACATTTGCCTCTACCCTTCATCGACAAATTAAAAACCCCATCACTCACATAGCATGCCTTTGTTGTCATCTATGAAGCATAGACACAGACACCACATGCCAACGACACAGCAAATTACAAAATATTTTATACTACTGCAAGTCACAACGTGCTATGCCCAAAGATGCATGTGTAAACATGACTCGTTTCTAGAAGTGTTGGTGCGAATGAGTTGTTTTGAAACGAAGTAATAATCTTCCACGACAATTTTCAACATAAAAAATCCCCATACACAATCTTTTGGACGTTGCTATCAATATTTGCAATTTCAACAAAGCAACAATCTTTAAGCTTCAAGACCCCACAATCTTTTTAGTCTTCAACTTTCTTTAATCTGTATGTATGTCCATCAAATTGGGCATCAAAGTTCTCAAAATTCCCACATGACAAACTACGTCAAAAAAAAAAAAAAAAAAAAAAAAAAAAAAAAAAAAACCAGAAGATTTCAATTACAGGAAGAGTGTTTAGTAATTTCAATACATTTTGAATCCATCAAAGCTACCTCGAAAGAAAAGAAAGCGTAATCATGCAAGTAAAATGTCCAGTAATTTCAAATTACAAAGAACAAATTTTAAACATTTGAGAGAGAGAGAGGGTACTTGGAGTTGGTGACATCCTCGATGAGAGCAAGAGAGAGAGCCGCTCCTTCGAGGACGTCGAATACCTGCATAGCTCCTTTCTCTGAGTGGTTTGCTGAGATTCTTCTCTTCTGCACAAACAAGATTTGGATTTTGTGTCAAAAACCTTAATCTTCACCAAAAAAAAAAAAGGGCGCCGAACTAGGGTTTCGTTCACCAGAGGGAAAAAAAGGGGGAAAAAACCATAGAGACGCGCCAGGTAGGGGTCGAACCTACGACTTTCTGCTTAGGAAACAGACGCTCTATCCACTGAGCTACAGGCGCAAGTTGGTTCTCCCACAAGTAAAATTCTTATAACATTCTTAATTCCTAACCGACCAAACCTTTCAAACAACCTTCAAAGGCTTATAAATTCATGATATTTAATTGGTATTTTTTTTTAAAAAAAAAAGAGCTTATAAGCTTTAAAAATAAAATATTTAGAGCCTATAATCTATTTAAAAAAAATCACTACATCCCAACTTTTTTTAATATAACTTATAAATTGTTTTATTTTGGTCTATAAATTAAGTAATTGCCTTTATTAATAGTTTCTTATGTCACTTTTATCTTTTCTATATCAATAAATAGTTATTCACATGATATTAATAATATCATATCGAAGCCTATCAGAAATAATGATATCAAATGTAATAATAACTTATAAACTTATAAATTGTTATAAGTTGTTCGATCTTATTTTATTTACATTTTAACAATTTATTTTGAAAATAATAAAGTTCTAACAATATCTTTAGGGAGTTATAAACTATTCAAAATAAATTTAACTTAACAGATCCTAAATTCAAGCATCAGATTCGCTCAATTTTAGCTTATTATCCCTACAAAAAATTTGAAATATTTAGATTTCAATTAACCGGATTATTTTTATTCATTGTATCCTTGCGAGTTTAGATTTTTTTGGGGGGGTGGATTTTGGCTCAAATAAACTCACATACCAACCCAAAAAAAAGGCCTCCACTTTGCTTAGATAGTGAATTGGGTAAGTAGCTTGACACATTGCTCACCTCTTGGTTTACCCCCAACTTCACAAGAGTTTAGATTAAGTTTTGAGATGAGATTCTACATCTGATAATCTAATAAATCTTTACGATGATTAGATTGATTATGAGAAAATTAAATATTAAAATATATTTAAAGAAATATATTATGTGATAACCTAAAAACAAAAGAATACTACCATGATGTTTCTTTTAATTCGTTTAGGTACTAATTTCATGCTTCAACTAACGAGCTAAACTTTTATTAGAAATTATTCCTCTTTTGTTTTACTCTCAAAATATGCTAATTTTGACATAAATTTCATATTTTCATTTTCCTATCATATACTTAACATATAGCACATAATTTAAAAAAAGGAAAATTTTAAATAAATGCCCTTTTTTCTTTTCAAAATTTCCAAATCTATATCATATACTTGTTTGCATGTTAATGAAAACTACGTCAAAGGGCATCCACAAAAATTTCAATCGCACCCTCTATCTCCAAGCATGGCCCTCAAACAATCAACCTCTTTCCAAACTGCACCATCCATGATCAACTTTTGACTTCATCTCCCTCTCTCTCTCTCTCTCTCTCTCCCTCCCCCTCTCCCTCTCTCCAAAACCAAAACTGGCCCTCCCCTTGAATCCTTGGCACCTTTTCCAGCAGTGTCTCTCTCTATCTTCCTCCTATAGCTTGTCAGCATCCCCTCTCTATGTCCATGCCAATCCTACCCCACCTCCACGAGGTATAAAATCTATAGTCTCTCTCTCTCTCATTTCCTTTTCTTTTGTAATCAATATGTTACAATTTTTTTCATAAATTATTTGCAGGGTTTTTACTAAATTGTGGCTCAACGAAGGATATCACATTGGGTGACCAAAAATGGCTTACAGACGAGGGCTTCATATCTGTGGGAAACAAAACGACATTAAAAACACCAGTTTTGATGACTATATTAACAACACTTAGATTTTTCCAGGATGAAAAATCAAGAAAGTATTGCTACGTGATTCCTGTGGTGAAAGGAGGGAAATATTTGGTGAGGACAACATACTACTATGGAGATTTTAATGGAAAGAGAGCTACCGGTTTTCGATCAAATCATTGATGGAACCCATTGAAAATGCTTAGTTGAAAAAGAAGAGACGTAAGCAACATACTGCATGTTTGAATTCCCTAAACTTGACAATGATGTGAGCTTCGTGCTTGTAAGAACCCTTTTGAACTTTCCAAAATGAAATTACTCCTTCACTCTAAATTATTGGTCCATATAGCGGTAGCTGTCGGACATGGTTTAAGTCCATTATAATCCATTAAAGGGATCAAGAATTGGGTATATTTGATAATGTCAGAGTGGTTTTTATGCTAGATTTGTGCACGCGAAATCTTTTGATAGAATGGATTTCTTATGGTGATCATTTGATCCAACAAAACTAGCTTTCCAGATGATCAGTTCAACCAGAATTGGCAAGCATTTGTAGATGACAATCCAACCGTCGAAAGCAAATACAATATCACTTTTTCAGATTTTTGGAACCTCCCACCAACACGAGTGTTTGATACGACAATCACAACAAGCAGGGGCAAGTCACTCAAAATCCAATGGCCACCTGAATCTCTGCCAAGCTCCAACTACTACATCTCCGTCTATTTTGAGGACAATCGGTCCCCAAGCCCATTTAGTTGGACAGTGTTTGATGTCTCCATCAATATCCAAAACTTCTTCCAAGGCCTCAATGTGACAACCTCCGGTCTCCATGTTTATTCCCCGCAGAGGCCCCTTTCTGGGATAACAGAGATCATTCTGATTCCAAAAGATGGAATTCCAGTTGGTCCTATCATTAGTGCAGGAGAAGCCTACCAAATAGTGTCTTATGGTGCCAGGACTCTTACTAGAGATGGTAGTGTTGTAATTCCAATGTTTTGTGCTGTATGAACTATTTTGTCTTGCTTTAACTTACATTACTCTTTTTTGTTCAACAATGAGTGGTTGTCATGGAAGAACTGGCAAGAAGCTTGAATAACCCTCCATCCGATTGGAGTGGTGATCCATGCCTTCCTCAAAACAATTTGCGGACGGGAGTCACATGCTCATATAGCCAGCTAGCACGAGTTAGTACTTTGAAAGTTCTCAAATACATAAAATAAAATGTTAGACAATTTTGTATGATATAACGTTACAACAATTTACTAATCTGTGTTTGGTAATGTGAAGCAATCTAACTGGCATCAGTACCTCAGGATCGCTGCCAGAAAGTATAGGAACTTTGACAGCCCTTGCCAATCTGTAGGTAAACCATACCTTCAAGAAGCCCAAAACCGATATTGTTTCTTCGATACTCATGAAATGTGATTGTTCAAACAATATGTAGCCGGCTCAGTGGAAACAACATATCAGGCACCATCCCAGACTCGAGCCAACTAAAAGAGCTCCAAACATTGTAAGCTTTTCTACAAAATGTCAGATATCTTGCTTCCATTTCTGCCAGTTGTGAAGCCACTGTAGGGGCAGTGTGCCGCTATAAATTTTTAAAATTTTCACTCTTACTCTTTCATATTGTATTTCGCTTATACTAAAATAAAATTTTGATTTCCTCACTGATTTCAGCTAACCAAAAAAACTTTTTGACTATGCTTGTTTGTTTATGTTGCTGTAGGCATTTGGAGAACAACTGGTTCGAAGGACAGATTCCAGAATCGCTAGGCGAACTTCCTAAGCTGCAGGAACTGTATGCTTCCGCTGCATTGCAAATTGTATTCTTTTAAAACAGATTTGTTCTTCTTCTTGAGATTGAAACTTACCGCAAGGTTTTGCTTAGCAGATTCCTCCAAAACAACAATCTTGAAGGAAATATCCCATCGAAATTACAAAACCGAAGTGGCCTAAATCTTTGGTAAGAAAGAACACTGTGTTGGATCATTAATCAAATATTGGGTTTATATGTACAAATAATTATGTATTACATACTGTTAAATCTATAAATTAAACCTGTATGAAAATGATTTGATAAATTTGAAAAATTCGATAATTTGATATTAAATATCTCAAAGAATATGAAAATAAATAAATATGTAGATACCAATGGACATTTGCTATTTATGATAGGTTAAATAGACAATGTCAAAAGATAACTTATAGATAGCTGGAAAGTTATCTAAATGCATGTGAATTCGGTAAGATAATTGGAATAAGCTAAATAGACAAATTTTATTATAAATTTGAAAGTAAAATCATCTATACAACTATAAATAGGGTTATGGTCCTCGGGTTAATATATCACTCTTCTCTCTAATACCCCCATCATATATAGAGATTTTGTGAGAATACATTTGATCTGGAAGGTCGTTCCCGGGATTCTACCCCGACGAAGGTCGAATCAAGATTTCATCATATTCAGTTTCCGGTTATGAAATTAGTTATAATTTCGACTTATTCTAAATTTTAATTTCAGTTTATTAAACTTTTAATTCCAATGATTTAATACGATATTTGAAATGCTTTTATATCAAATTATTTTTCTAACAAGTGGTATCAGAGCCACTCGTGTTTAAGTCATTGGAATTTTTTTTAACATATTTTAAGATTTTTATGATTTTAGTATTGTGTAAATTTTGAGAATATGCATAACTTTTGTTATGGATATTTCAATTTTCAAAAAAAAAAAAAATCAAGAATTTTTGTTATAGATTTCAATAAAAAAAATTCTGAAAAGTTTTTCATCAAGTGGACATTCAATTTTCATCAAAGTCGACATTAAGTTTTTCATTAAAGTCGATTTCCAATTTTCATTAAAATCGACATCCAGTGTTTTTAAATATATAAATATATATATATATATATTTAGGCCATTTTTTTAAAGAGAAGTGTCTTTTTTGGGAGTTCAAAAGATTAAAAAAAAAAAAAGGTTCTTTTTTTAAGAATGGAAAAGCATGGGCTTTGTGCAATTTTTTTTTTTTTTTTTGGCAAGTTGACCTTTTTTTTAATGTTTGGACCTTTCAAAAAAAAAAAAATGGTTAAAATATCCGATTTGTTATTTTTTGGAACTTACCCCTTTTTTATGCAATAAACTTTCTTCTGAAAAAAGGGTGAAAGCCAAAAATCTTTTTTTTTTTTTTTGGGACTTTCCTTCTTCTTGGGTATCATTTTTTTATGGTATTTTTTTAAGAAACTACAAATCTAATTTTGGGAATTTTTGATTTTAAAAAATATTTTGGTTTTGGTTTCTTATAAGAAATTTTCAGAATTTGGAAAAAAAAAAAAAGAAAAGAAAAACTTTTAAAGTTTAAATTTTCTTTTTCTTTTAAATAAAGAATTGACTTCCCTATTTTAGAATAAAATTTTCTAATAAAAAAAATTAAGAAAATTTTTTGGTTTTGGGAATTAGAAAAAAAAAAAAAAAAAGAGAGAGAGAAACTTCTATATTTCAATTTCCTTTTTGAGGCTTGACTTCCCAAATTCAAAAGAAAATTTTTCAGATTCCATCAAAATAAAGTTTTTCCTTTTATTGCAAATCCACATCACAAAAGGATTAATATTAAGAAAAAAAAGGCTTTACGGGCTATTTTGGGTCCAAACAAATCCAACCCTGGGTATAAAGGTTTTGAAACTCATTGGACTCGATTGAACTCATTTTTCATCTTTATCATTCTTCAATATTCCTTTTGTATTCAAAACTAACAATTCTTTTAGTATGCGATAGTATGATATGTTTAGAAAAGTTTTGTCAACAAAACGAGGATAAGTCTAACGATAGCTAGTTTTTAAACGGTTCTAAATGAACTCAACAATTTACCTGAAAATTTTCCCGATGCTCTCTGTACAGAACGAGGATTGACCAAGTTTTGGATCAGTTATCGACAAAATGTGAAAATTTTTGTTTTATGTCGATAATGAAAGTATAGGAACGGAAAAAAAAGATAAAGGGGAAGATTCGGTAAAATTGGACTATTATAGACCCAATTTAAAGTTAATAAAATTGGGTTTTGAATGATCTAATTTTTAAGAAATTGAGTCCATCATGATAAAAATTGAAATTTTTTTTATTACAGATATTATTCAAATATGAGTATGGTTTTATATATATTTCGAGATAAATTAAATGAAACAATATGTCACAAAAGTAACATCTCTTGTGAAAATTAATTTATTTTTGGGATATAAAAGGTCGTGTGTATACAATTCATGTGGATACCGATCGGTCCCAAAAAATATCCATATTTGATGGAATTGCATGTACACCTTATGGTAATAAATGTGTGATAATTATTCGGTTTTACATGTGTCCAATTCATCAGTAAAAAAAAAAACTAGTTGATATGTTTTTATTGTCAGTATTTGATTATTATGCTAAGATACCACTTATAAGTTAATCATTTTGTCTAAATATAAAATATTAATGGAGTAATCGATTTCTTGTGATGGAGATTACTCATATTTGAATTTATTTGGTTTTAAAGTTCTATTTGAGCATATATTGATTATTATTTTTTATATTGATAGTTAACACTATTCCCATCAATATTAATATTCAACTCAATTCTATTCCCATGTCGAATGGTTTTAATTTATGATCATGGTAAGAGAACTTGTTGATGGTTCTCGGAGTCATGGACTTAGACCTTGCACTAAGGGTTGACTCTCCTCCGCCTCTTACAAATGAGAGTACCTCTAATAAAAAGAGAGAGTTTGAAAGATGAGAGAAGTTAAATTGCATGTATCTAATGATTATAAAACGGGTTATCCCAAGAACATTTAGCGGGACAATATCTGAGTCTGTTATGATAGCGAAAACTTTCCTTAAACATATTGAGAAACGATTTGTCAAAAATGAAAACATTGAAATTAGTACACTCTTGACAAATTATATCTTAATACGGTACAAAGGTTAAAACATTTGACCACTAAGGATAAGAAAAAAAAAAAAAGAAAAGGAAACAAGATAAGGATACTGATATATTTCTTAGTTTGGTTTGTTCTGAAATTAATTTAATTTTGGTACCAGGACATGCTTGGTGGCTAGATTCCGCTGCAACCACTCAAATCAGTGTGTCCATGCAGGGTTGCCTAAATTGCCGACCGCCAAATGATGGTGAAAGATACATCTACATAGGCGATGACAATAAAGTTTTAGTGAAAATAATACGAAGATTTAAATTATTGTTAAAGATCGGATTTTATTTGGATTTACATAAAACATTTGTGGTACCGTCTTTTAAACGAAATTTGATTTCTATTTCTGTATTGAATAAATTTGGTTTTACTTGTTATTTCAGAAATAGAAAAATTAGTTTGTTTCTTGAATCCAAATTGATTGGTTTCTGTTCTTTATCAGAATCCGATAATCTTTATCTAACAAAAAAAATTGCTTCATTTAATAAATCTTTGCAAACTAGTACTCGAAGTGTAAAACATAAATTAACCAATGAGAATTCCTCTTCGTTATGACATAAAAGATTAGGTCATATCTCCATACAGAGAATAGAGAAACTTGTGTCAGAAAAATTTTTTTAATTCCCTTGATTTCACAGATTTTGATATTTGTATAAATTGTATAAAGGGAAAACAAACCAATAAAAGGAGATTTGAAGCCAAAAGAACTTCAGATGTCTTAACACTGATTCATACGGATATCTTTATGTCTTTCCCTTTGGTTTCTTGGAATGGTTAACGATATTTATAACGTTCATAGACGATTATTCAAGATTGGCTATATATATCTCCTTGAGGAAAAGTCTCAATCTCTAGACATGTTCAAAATTTATAAAACTGAAGTTGAAAACCAACTCGACAAAAGAATTAAGAAAGTCAGATTTGACCGTGATGGAGAATACTATGACAGAAATAACGGATCAGGTGAACAACATTCAAAACCATTTGCTCATTTTCTAGAGGAATGCAATATCATCTTATAGTATACCATGCCTGGCTTCCCATAAGTATTATTGGACTTAATCAGATTTCTATTCCTGATCTTGTTTAAAACAAATCAGAATCAGACAATATTGGAGAACCCTCTAATCTAGAAGAATAAACTCTAGCACCTCAATAATCTATGTCATTAAGAAGATCCACTAGAGAAAGAAGAAGAGCAATTCCGGATGATTATATTGTATTTTTTCAAAAATATGAGGTTGACATTGAAGTGATGAAAGATGATCTTATCAACTTCCGTCAAGCCATGAAATGTTATAACTCTCAAAAGTGGATTGATGTCATGAATGAGGAGATGAAATCCGTGAAAGCCAATGACGTTTGAGATCTTATCTCATTGCCTGAAAGTGTGAAACTCATTAATTGTAAATGGATATTTAAAACCAAAAGGAATTCAAAAGACAATGTGAAAAGATATAAAACTCGTCTTGTCGCAAAAGGTTTCACACATAAAGAATGTATCAATTGTAAAGAGACTTTCTCTCCCTTTTTTTCGAAAAACTCTTTTAGAATTATAATGTTGAATTGCATCAGATGGATGTAAAGACGACATTTTTCAATTTTGACATTGATGAAACGATCTATATATTGCAACCAGAAAACTTTGTGTTGGGAGATCCAGATAATATGGTTTGCAAACTTAAAAAATCCATCTATAGAATCAAGCGAGCATCTCAACAATGATATTTTTTATTTCATCAAGTGATCATCCCATTTGGTTTTGAGATGAATTTAGTTGATGAATATGTATACCATAAGTTCTATGAAAGTAAATATATTTTTCTAGTTTTATATGTCGATAACATGTTGCTTGCCAGTAATGATAAATACCTATTGCATAAAATCAAGATCTTTCTTACTAAGCAATTTGAGATAAAAGATCTTGGAGAAAGTTCTTTCGTATTAGGTATTCAGATATACCGGGATTGTTCTCAGCGTATTCTGCAATTGTCCCAAAAGGGATATATTGAAAAAATCTTAAAAAGATATGACATACAAAATTGTAAACCAGGTGATACCCTTGTAGTTAAAGGAGACAAATTTAGTTCCAAATAGTGCCCCCCAAAATGACATTGGAAAACGAAAAATACAGAAAATTCCCTATGCATCAGCAATAAGGAGTCTGATATATACTCAGAAATGTATGCGTCCAGATGTTGTGTATATTACAGGAATGTTGGGCAGATACTTAAACAATCCAGGAATAGACTATTGGAAAGCCGTCAAATGAGTCTTGCGGTATCTATAGAGAACGAAAGAATATATTCTCACGTATTGGAGTTCGGAACAGTTTGAGATCGTTGGGTATACTAACTCTGATTTTACGAAATACCAAGATAGCATAAAATCTACAATAGGCTATATCTATATGTTAATAGGAGGATACATCTTTTAGAAGAGTGCTAAACAGTCTCTTATAGTCTCTTCTACCATGGCGGCGGAATTCATAACATATCACAAAGCATCCAATCATGAAATATGGTTATGAAATTTTATTACGGAATTACGGATAGTAGATGACATTGACAGACCACTTAAATTATTTTGTGACAATAAATTTGTAGTGCTCTATTCCAATAACAACAGGAGTTCGACGAAGTCTAAGCACATAGATATCAAGTTCTTGATTGTTAAAAAAAGAGCACAGAGTGGTTAGATATTTATAGAGCACATAGGAACAGACTCCATGATTGCGGATCTGCTTACAAAGGGTTTGTCACCCAAAGTATTCTTTGAGCACGTTGCTCGTATGGCGTAATGTCACTTAAGGATGTACAGTTTTAGTGGGAGTTTGTAATTACTACTGCTCTATTGATGTAAACATTCAATTATTACAATTAAGTTCTGTAGAAATAAAAATTAAGTTTTTTATTCACATTCTGAATTGGTATGATTTTATTAAAGAGAATCAGTTGAAAATAGACATGTTAAAAATCAAATTGTATGATATTTCCATACTACACATCCATATCATGATCCATATCATTCGGTTATATCAGTTTACGTGACCATTGAGAGTTAAGTTACAAAAAAAATATAACAGAAGCCGCATTGATTTTAAATTGGTATGATTGATGTATCGAATTAGTTGTAAATATATTTCAATATTGATAGAAAAGTTGAAATCATTCAGTCGTTTTGCAATAACATAATTATAAGGTTTTACATATAACCCAAATAGGAGATTGTTAGATTATTAATCCAACATTGAGTTTATATATTCAAAAAATATATATTGCATACTGTCAAACCCATAAATTAAGTCCGTATGAAAGTGATATGATAAATTTAAAAAAATTGATAATTTGGATTTAATTATCTCAAAAGATATAGAAATAAACAAATATGTAGGTACCAATAGTATTTGTTATTTATAATAGATTAAATAGAGAATATTAAAAAAAGACTTAAATATAGTTGGAAAGTTATCTAAATTCATATGAATTCGGTAAGGTAATTAGAATAAGCTAAATAGGTAAATTTTGTTATGAATTTGAAAGTAAAATCATCCCTACAGCTATAAATAGGGTTATGATTTTTGGGTTAATGCATCACTCTTCTCCCTAATACCCCCATTATATAAAGAGATTCTGTGAGAATACATTTGACCTGAAAGGTCATTCCTCAGATTCTGCCCAGACGAAAGTCGATTCAAGATTTTATCTTATTCAGTTTTCGGTTATAGAATCAGATTTCGATCCGTTATAAGATTCACTTTCAGTTTATTAGTTTTTAATTCTAATAATTTAACATGACATTTGATATAGTTTTGCATCAAATTATTTTTCCGACACCTTGAACTTGTTCATTTATCTAAGATAAGGAAAAATTAGGCATCCATTAAGAAAATATAACAGATAGACACAAAAGAGGAGGAGCTTTCCAGTGTCCAACTTCCAACTTAGCCTATAAGAGATGCATCTTTGTTTAGGCAAGATCCACCATTCAAGCTTTGGTGATTTCACTATGGAGTTTTTAATCCTTGCATAGAGAGAAACTACCAAGAAAATCAATTGTGCGTGTGTGTTTCTTTTCTTTTACTTTATGCTGAGCTTTCAGTTTCTGTGTTTTTCTTTTTCTTCTTAAATAGGGTTGCTCCTGGAAATAAACTGAATAGCACAAACCTAACAACCTGTTCATAATGGAGAGACCCAAAAAAGAAAAACTGTTAGTACTGGGCTATGAGATAGCTTGGAAGTTTTTGGGACTACAAACATATGAAAGTGAACATGGAAAATGATTACAATGGGGAGAGAGAGAGAGATCTGCAAAGTCTCCATTCAGTCTTTCTTTTGAGATTGTCATTTGAAGTTTGAATTTATTTTTTTATTGTATTTATGTCATTCTAAAATCTTAAAAATATATATTAATTATTCGAAATAATAATTCACACAAACCCATCAAACTTTTGTCAAAATCAAAATGAACAAACAACGTGCCAAATGTTAGTTAACTTTTACATACATTAAAAAAAAATTGTATCACAATATTAGAAAAAATGCACAACTAATAAATATTTATCGATTTATTCAGATATCTTGATGACTTGTTTTTCTGGATAATGAAGAAACGATTAAATTAGAATGAAGAGAAGTCTCAAAAAGTGAACAATTTAGATATTTTGGTTCTATCATTCAGAACGATAACAATATAGATGGGGATGTAAATGATAGAATTCAAATGGGTTGGATAAAATAGAGAAAGACATCCAAAATTCTCTGCGATCGTACGATACCATTACATTTAAAGGGAAAATTTTATAAAACAGTAGTAAGACCTGTACTATTATATGGTATTGAGTGTTGGGTCATTAAATAGCAACAAGAGTAAAAAATGACTATAGTTGAAATAAAAATATTTAGGAGAATGTGTGGTAAAACTAGAAAAGATGGAATTAGAAATGATGAAATATGTAATAAGTTAGGTGTTAGTTCAATTATAAATAAGATATGAGAGTACCATTTGAAATGGTTTAGGCATGTGTAGCAAAAACCTAAAAACGTACCTGTTAGGAAGATCAAAAACTTAAATATAAGAGATTTAATAAAATATAGAGGTAAACCGTTAAAAACTTAGGTACGATACATTTGTAAAGATATGAAGTTATATAATTAATTGAGAAGATAGTTTTAGATAAAAATGAATGGCGTAGGAGAATCCGCATAAACTAAATCAACTTTTTTTTTTAATTATATATATATTTTCTCTTTTCTTCTTTGCTTTTTGTCTTTCATGTAATCGACTCCAAATTTTGGAATAGAAGGTTTAGGTTGTTGTTGTTTTGTTTCTCTATTTGATTTACTCTTTCGATAGTTGCATTTTTTATAGGGGTGACAATTTCTTACACAACACAACGACATGAAATTAGTGGGTTTGAATCTATATAAATTTGTTTTGAATCATAAACAAGTTAACACGGTTGCAACCCATTTAAAAATGAATCGTATCATGCCAATTTGTTGGGTTAAATAAATGACCCGGTAAAAATTAAACAAATCGTGTCATATCAAAATTAATAAGTCGACCTGTTTAACTCAGTAAAATTATAGAAATATTTTAGGTATTTTACTATTGTAAAGGATATGATTACATGATTAATAATGCGATATTTTTATTTACAGATATTTTATATTTAGAAATTCGTTAAATTTAAAAAAAAAACATGTTAAAATGAATTAGGAGGTTAATGGATTGAGTAAATTATTTTAATTTGTTTACAAATTAAATGGATTAAGTAGATAAATACAACATGACATGATTATAAATGAATCAAATACGACATGACACAATAGCTAAATGGATTGTATATGGGTTTGATCTTTTAACATGAAATATGAATATAATAGGACGCGACATGGTTGACACCCTTTTGTTAAATATTTCACTCCAACAGGTCCTAAAATTTTTAAGGAAAAATAATAAATATTTTTAATTTAATTTAGACTTGCAGCTTACAAAATAGTTCTCTTGTTTCAATCTTTTTATTCAAAGCAGGCCTTCCTTATTCTATTATTCTTCATTATTTTAACATGAATTTTTTTTTTAACAATTTAATATTAGATCTCATTCAATAACCATGCCCCTTGTAAGACAATAAAAAATATCATTATAATTTTATAAATATGAGTTTTTATCAAGGGAATTGAAATTTTATTTAGAATATATAAATTATTTTACATAATTTTTTTCAACTAAGAGTATATTTGGATGGAGGGTTTGGACGAGAAAGGGACGGATTCAAAAGAACTCATCCATGTTTGGCTAAATAATTAATTGGAGGGGAAGAAAAATGAGAATTTCTATGAAACCCTCCAAACCAAAATTTTCAATTCCACCAAATCGATAGATTTTGAAAGGAAAGGATTCTCTTTTAAAATAATAAATATCAAATTTATTTTTATACCTATATTTTAAAACTCTAATAAAAATAAAAAAGATAAAATAGTAAATTTGTGTATTTTTTTATTATATTTTTTTTCTCTAGTCTAATCAAACATGATTTCTTATTTTATTATAATTTTTTTCCCTTTCCCATCACATATTTGTTAAACGTGATTTTTTATTTTATCTTCATTTTCCTTCTTTTTTCGTTATTTCCCTTATTTTTTTACTCATATCTTTACCAAACACACCGTAAAAGATTTGACTAAGAAATTTGATGGAATTCTAAGCGTGGTTGGGTGGCGTCAGGGACATAACATTCTCATTTAATGTTTTAAGTCGTTCGGTGTTAGATAGTATTATTCATAGTTTGAAAAAAATACACGAGACATGTACGCAATTGATGTGAGAAAAAAAAATTCATTTTTTAGTATCTTTTAAAACCCGTCATATATTATTTATATAAATAATATAATAATAAATTTTTAAAATTTGATATTAAAAATAAATAAATAATATTTGATATCGAGTTTTAAAAATTAACCGTTATACCAGTGTAAACGGTAATACGCGTGAAAAATCCGTCGTACGTAGACTGAAAGAGTAATTTCCTCGTGATGTTTTAAATATTTTTTTTTTTTCACGCCAAAAGCGTGCTTTTCTCGAAAATGCGTACCATCTGTTTGACGATTGGCGTCAGACAAACACCAATTGCCAAAATACATCCACCCCGAGCTCGTAGGATCCGGTCCGCTGCCTTTTGTGTCCTCGCAAGTCCCACCCCACCTATAGCGTAATCTATAAAAATATCTCTCTCTCTCTCTCTCTCTAGATATAAAGTACAATTCCCAATTCTTGAAAACTCCATTAAATGTTTACTGCAAACTCTAGCTACTCGTCCACCTCTCTTTTCTTCCCAAAGCCTAAACCAAAGCCTAAGCCCTCACTCCACTCCTTCCCCCCTTTCTCTCTCTCTGTCATCCGCTGCCACGCTGCTGCTAATCCTCCCGCCAGCTCCTCCTCTTCTTCTTTCCAGTTTCCTGGCGCCATCGGTGTTCCCGGAAGTGGAATTCGATTAGGTCAAGAATCCGACAGCATTGCAGGAAAGAGTAGTAGTAGTGGGAAGACTAGTAAAAGAGAGAAGAGGTGGTCGAAGAATAGAGAGAGTTATCTAGCTGATGATTCTGATGCTCTTCCTCTTCCCATGACTTACCCTAATTCTTCTCCTGTTTCGCCTGAGGAGATCGATAAGCGGCTTCACTGTGATCCTGAAATTCAGGTATAATTGTGCGTCCCTTTTGCGGTTTCTTTAATTTTCTGTGTTTCTTTCCTCATTTCTCTGTTGGATTGATTGAATAGCTATTGAAATAGTTTACCTATATCAAATTTTACCCAAATTGGGCAGTTGGATTCTAGGGCTAATAGCAATACAAGTCATTTTAGAGGGTATGGAAAGTTTGAAGATTGCATTTTTTGTTTTTGGTCATCAATGGTCAAGAGATGTGGATGATTTAGTGAACTATAGGACAACTAGGGTTAAATTATTTATCTAAACTTATCTAGGTTTCCCCTATTGTGAAGAAAACATAGCTAACTATATTGTCATGAGTAAATGGTACTTTTGAAGAGTCCTAGAAAGTGGTTTTCTAGGCGCAGAGGAGTACTTGCTCTTTTGGTGGGCTGAAGTTGTCTTATCCGGTAGTAGATTATTTGCCCAAGGGAGACATGGTCATCATTACATGAATTTATAATCAATTGCGGTATATTGTAGTTCATATGATATAGGATGATTGACTAGGAATGCAGCCACAACAGGAGGATTAATGTCGTGACAGGCATTGGAATGCTCAAAGTACTGACTTCAGTCAGCTAGATACATCTTTGGAAGAATTATTATTGAGGATGTGTTGAAATAGGGATATTGATCTCTGTTTCAGGATAATTTGCATTCAAACCCTAGGTTGCATATCTAGGTTTTTCACTTGGTCATGTTGCTTAATTGTCACAGTAACGAGTTGGCTAAATAATGCCATGACTTTGTGAAAGGTGCCCCCACCCTCTCGGGGAGGGGGGTGTTGTAGCCCTTCGCATCAACTGGGGACAGTCACATATGTCAGAATGTCTGGTAGTTTGTAGCTGCATAGCTTCTATCAATGTTATAATTTTAGAGCCTTGAAATAGTAAGACTAGGCCCAGCCAACTTCAGAACAAATTCAAATTTAAGCAAAAAAAAATTGATGTTCACTGTTGCAAAGCAATATTAGTACAGAGGATATAAACTTCATTTTCGAAAATTTAATTTGCTTACTGTTATCCATGATTCAACAAACCCAAGAAAATCTGAGAAGAAGTAACTAGAGAGCATTCACGATAGATAATATATTAGAAAAGGAAAGAAGCAACATTTGCTCCTTTATGCATGGGTTTTCATTTTTTGGCAAGTCGTTTGTATTTCGGTTGTTTATCTATTCATTCTGGCATTGCAGGATTGTAAGGAAGTGGTTTATGAATGGACTGGGAAGTGTCGGAGTTGTCAAGGGTCTGGATTTGTCAGTTATTACAACAAAAGAGGGAAAGAGATCACTTGCAAATGCATACCTTGCCTAGGAATTGGTATACTTATGCCTTTTCTTCTTAAGTATTTGGTGCTTCTTGTTTTGTCTTCTGCATGTTGTGATGACTACAAGATTGTGAAAGGGCCTGATTTGTAATGTAGATACCTCCCATGACTTCCTTGAGATATACTTGGGAAATTCCTGATTTTAAATAAGACTATTTGATATGTTTGGGAAGTACCCAGATGATCCTGGACATACACATTTATCTGCGAGAAAAATTGTTCAGAAGGTGGACAATCTTCTAACATCTTACAAGGAGAGCTGCGAGGCTATTAGGAAATGAAGAGAATAAATACAGGACATACCTTTACCTGCTTCAAGCTCCTTCATGTGTCTTTTACATGTTCTTGTTAATAGCCTATGAAATATCATTTGAAATACTCAGTTGACCTGCAATTTAGCTAGAGGTTTCACTGTTCATGTTGTCTACCAGGTTGCTCCTCCAATTCTCCTATCATGAATAGGAAACTATCTTGTCTTTGTATGATATGTGACATCTCCTCGATTCTGGTTGCTTTGAGCTAGCTTTATCTTGATGCAGATTGCCCCCTTCCCCAGGCTTTTGTAGCCAGCCTCAGGATAGTGGTTGGTCTCATTTGAAATTGAATCTATTATAATTGGGAACTGGGATAGTATTTTACGGAGTATGTGATGTTATAAAGGCTCTATAACTAAGACTTGAGGGTTTCTCCTTTTGGGAGGCTTCCCCTTAAAGCCCTTAATATAGCTTTTTATTCATCCCAAAAAAAAAAAAAACCTAAGACTTGAGGGTTAAATAAAATGCATAAAGGGTGACATAAAGTCGAAATATAGGTTTCTCCAAATATAAACCAGAAGTGGATGTGAGTGAGAATAAGCTCTAAAAGTAGCAGCTGACAGGCTAGCCGGTACGTGAGGTTTAGTGCTGGCTATTCATGCACCCTTTAGAGCATTAGACCCATCAAAAAATTCCAACCTCTGCATCTTCCCCACAATGTGATGCTGATGTTCATGACCTGAACTGAGCATAATAGTCCATTTACATGCAGGTCTACTTTCTGAATTTGAGTCCAATGATTAGAGCAGTATTTAGCTTCTTTCAAGTATTCTGAAGCAAAAAAAAAGGTTTCACTGTTTTCTTATGTTATTGCAGGTTATGTGCAGAAGATAACAACCCGAAAAGACATTGAAGTGATGGAGGATTTGGATAATGGAAAACCACCTTGATCTAAGCAAGTTCTTTTCATCTCGGGTATGTACTTCCAACAAAATTGAGTCTTACTTGTTGAACTCACCTTCATAATTTTTGGTGTACAACATTCAGCTGTTGTATACGTTGAATCGCATTCAACTGTTGTTTATTGGGATATGTGAGACCTCGTTCTAGCTCTAGGCTCGTAGTTGTGATAGATATTTGCTTCCACAGCAGAGAATAGAGGCGGGATTGTGAGATGTGACTATTCAGTGTAAACTGCTGCACGATAAATGAATTCTTTGTCAATTTGTTTCATTCATGCCAATGATCTTGACTGTTTCTACAAGTTTTTCAGGAGTAAAGTATCTTGACTCTTATCTGTCCAAGTTTGCCTGCCTACTTGCACAAGCGATGAGACTTGACATACCGGAGTAAAAATCAAATAATTTAATAAGAGTTCATCTTGTGCACAAAATGCTCTTCGGCTTAATGCTAGAATAAGGGGAGGATGGACGAATATGTATGCAACTTTTTCATTGTATTTTTTCAAAGAGATTGTTTTCACAAAAAGTCAAATAATTTAATAAAAAGGGGAGGAAAAAATGTTGTTTGTGAAAGTGATATTGGTCTCTGAAAGAAAAATCAGGGATTATACATGTTTGTCTGACAAGGTATTAACACAGCTGAGGAGGCAGCTAGGCTTAATGTGATCGAAATCTGTCCTCATTAACGGCAGCATGGTTTTTGGTCAACTCTAACAACTTATTGTTGATCCTTGATTTGTAGCTGGAAGAGAAACCTCCATAGTTTTGTGAAATCAAGCAGAGACAATGGTAAATATGAGTGTCTGTATTGGACATGTACTGTTGGACTTAGATTCAACACTTTTCAAGTTAAAATGGGTCTGTGTTCAAATCGGAGTGATCCAGTAATTCGAATATTAATCGGTTAATACCAAAAAAAATAATAATAATAATAATGACCTTTTTTTTTTTTCATTTCATGGATAAATCATCGTCTGCATGGCATGGGCAATATTAAATCTATCCAGGTGGGGCTGATGATCTGCTGATTGAGCTGCAGTAGACAGGCCAACCCTATTCTTTGTTTTGGAAGAATATTATAAATCCCAACTTTGCCTTGTTAGCCCTAATTTATTTTTCTTATTTCATTCTGTTTAGTAAATCATTTTCTTATATATTATAGACAAAATTGTAAAATAAAATTCTCATTTATTTTAGTTCCCAAACCAGCTAAAGTCATGAGATATCGAATTGCGATTTTAATTACGATTTAGATTTTAGCGGATACCATATTGAAAGAGAGATTTTTTATTATTTAATTTACTCAAAATTATTATAAAATACTCTACTCGGAAGAAATATCATTTTATAAGTTAAAGAATCATTTTATAAGTTAAAAGTTTTTTATGACAGACAAACAACTTTGCAAATACAATGCATTTGTTTGGGTAGGTGAAGGAGTTCAAGTACAATTTTTTTTTTTTTTAAATATTATTTTTTTTGGTAAATTTAATTTGTAGAAGATAAATTTAATAATATTTTTTTTTTTATAATATATTTTTTTATAAAATAAAAAAAAAAAAAGAAAAAAAAAAAAAAAAAATTTTTTTTTTTTTTATTTAATGTGTGTTTGTTTATTAAAAATATATAAAAAAAAAAAAAAATAAAATTTTAAAAATATTTAAAAAAAAATTTTTTTTTTTTTTTTTTTTTTATATAAATATAAAAAAATTATAAAAAAAAAAAAAAAATTTTTTATTTTTTTTTATTTTTTTTTTTTTAAAAAATAAAAAATATAAAAAAAAAAAAAAAAAAAAAATTAAAAAAAAAAATATTAAATAATAATTTTTAATTTTTTTATTTTTTTATTTTTAAAAATAAAAAAAAAAAAATAAAAAAAAAAAAAAAAAAAAAAAAAAAAAAAAAAAAAAAAATAAAAATTTTTTATATATATGCATTTGTTTATATTTTCATTTTTGTATTCTTACAAAGTGCCTTTTCTTAATATCGTTTCGTATATATTTCAATTTTCCCATCTCTGTCTCCGTGTAACCTAGCTCGGAAGGGTTATGATAATAAATCTTTCACAAAAATAATAAGAGCTCAAGTCAATGAGAAGAAGAACCAAGTTACTATAGCCACTTTTTATTTTTTTCATATATACATAATTAGAGATGTTTTACAATTGCTTAATTATGTGAGTGGTTAAGACTAAACCAAAACACACCCACAAATTTTTTTTTTTTTTGGTTTTTCACCGATTGATATTTGGATTTTATTCAATTAATCTGATTCGAGTACTGTGGAGCTCATTAATCGATAATGCTTCCGTGGTGGGGTTGACTTGGCAAGTCTATATATTTAAAGGCAAATGAAAACAAAGATGGGTTGCTCTACTTTATTACTATTTTTATTTTAAATTATTTTAGTTCCATTAAAAAAAAAAAATTCCCCTCCACATAAAACTTCTTTGTCCTTCACGCAAATGAGATTTGATTCTAAAGTTTTCTAATTGATTTGCTAATACCTATGAATTGGTTTTATATTTGAAGTGCATTTTTTAATGGAAAGATTTTATAAATAATTAAAATATTTCAATTTATTCGAATGCTATAGAATTTTATTTCAAAAGCAAAAATTTAGAGTTAGAAACGCAATTTTTGTGAATTTTCTTACTAAAAACCAAAGAAATTTAGTTTTAAAAATAGGTTATCTTTTTAATTTGAAAATTTTGATCATAAATATATTATTTAATATTTTTGATCGAGCTTTCGGCCAATACCCGAGACTTTTTATATATCCCAATTGTTGGATCAAACTGGCCATTTTACCTAAATTTATCTAAATGATTTGATCAAGGAAACTTATACGATAGTTTTACCTAACAAATAACGTATATGTTTTTTTTTTAATTATAATAAAATAGATATAAAAGAAGATAATCAATTCTTAATATTTTTTTAAAATATCAAAAAATAAAATTCTCCAAAATAGTATGCTTAAATCAAATAAAAAATTTTCAGCATTGAAATTTGTCCAAAGTTGAATCTCTAGTAATTTTTTTTTAACCTAAAATATTTGTGAGAGAAAAAAGCGGGTCAGATCCGCCCCATTTACGACTTTACCCAGCAGGACTCCGACCGCCTTTGGTTGCCGCCAAAATTGCAACAATTTAAAATCAAATACAATTTTTTTCCCCTCAAATGTAAAAGCTCTCTCTTTCTCTCTCTCTCTCTCTCTCTCTCTTTCTGAATCAATGGAAGACGATGAAGAGAACATCTCTTCACTTTCCGACTCAGGCAATAATAGCGACAACGACGATGCAGATTTTGTCGACGAAAACCAGGACGAGACCGAAGACGAAGACAGCAACAAGGAAATCGACGATGATTCGCCTTCGCCGAAAAACAAACGGAAATCGCAAAACATTGAAGACCTCGTGAGGTAAAGTTAGGGTTGTTTCCTCAGTACCGTTGGATTTGCTCCTCTGGGTTTGTGAAAAGGAATGAAAATTTTGGGAATGTTCTTTGTTTTAAAATCGGGTGAGCAAGTTAGGGTTTCTTAGGACATTCACTTTCACATTTTCCATGAATTTGTCGTCTAGATTGGAGTGATTTCTGTAATTAAGGTTTTGGTCCTAGGGTTTTGAAAAAAAAGGAATTTCAGATGAAAATTGAAGTTATGTATTTTGTCTAGGGTTCTCATTCACACAAGTGACTTTCAAAGTAATTCAATTCATTCAAACCTTCTAAATTCAAGTGGGCTGGTGATTACTCCTCAAGTAGTTAGCTATGCTACTGGTATTGTTCAATGATCAATCCCTCAATCATGCGTTTTCTTATGGGTTCCCCCCCCCCCCCATTTTATGTATACTTTTTAATGGGGTGGTTTTAGTATTAGAAAATAAACTATATCATTGTGCAAAGTACATTTGTCTAGTCAGTTGGAACTAATGTAGTGCACAAAAAATATAATGTCAAGAGACCAAATGGATTGAACGTGGGAGTCCACCTTAACATGCTTTATTTATTTATTTATTTTTTTGGCTTATTTTGAAAGATATATTGACCAATTTAAAATTTCTCATTTCTTAAGTTTGAAAGATTCTGATATTTTATGTATATGGGATGTCATGTAGGATTTGATTCATTTGGTCGTCAACTAATCCTTGTTGCATTAGTCAATTAAAAACTCTAACTCTGAATAGTGCTTTTAATTGCAAATATTGCTATATCTCCAAACCAAATTTGCTTTGAAACTCTATAGCCTTCCTGTTGGAAAAACATTTTTCACTAGATGACTGATTTAATTTAGTGTCGCTATTTTGCTCTTTTATGGTAGAATAGACTTTTCAAGCAGTTGGTAGACAAACTGCATCCAGGTATATCATTTTTCTTAGGGTACTTTCCTTGTCAAAAAAATGTTTTGGAAATTTAGATCTATTTGAAGTGATTGATGGAAGATTGAAATCTTCAAGCAGTCTAGTCAAAAAAATAAAGACCCAATCCATTATATAACAAATTATGAATATGATTTTCGAGTTCTAAAAAGTTCTCAAAATTTATTTATTTATTTAGTTTAGTAATCAGGTCTCAAATTTTATCTTTAGGGTTTCTGCAATGCGGGTATTGTTACTTTGTTTGTTTTGAACCTGATATGTTGTTTCACGGAAATTTGGATTTTGGTCAGAGGAAACCTGGTTGTGAGAAGACAATCACTTCTTCCTCAAGTTCTTTCAGTGGCAGAAGGAGCAGCAGTTGCTAGGAAGCCATTTAAGCCACCTTGCAGCAATGGCTACAGCAATGGAGAACTTATTCGTCGATTGTGGGCACGCAAGCGATTTGTTCCTTGGGGGTCAAGTAGGCCTTCACTGGTTGCGCTCCATAACAGGGTGGAGATCCCTAATAATATCGAGCAAGAGGAGCTGGAGGAGATAGCATCTTTGCCTCCTGGTGTTGATCCTCTGGTTCTGTGGCAACCTGAGGAAGATAAAGAGGGAGAAAAGATTTCAACACCAATTGTGGTTGATCCCTTGCTTGTCAAATTTCTTCGACCTCATCAGAGGTATTAAATATTGATGCCGGTATCTTGGTAGGCTTTGTGGTTAAGAGACTTGGATTGAGTTCTAAAAAATGGTATAAAATCCATGAAATTCGAACTATTGGTCAATCTAGATTATACTTGAGGATTCCTGAGTTAGTAGCAATCTGTAATTGCTTAAAAAAAATGTCTTTTAGGCTATATGACTCACTGACGCACTTTCTATGATTCAAAGTAGTTTTACTGGTATCTATTGCCCTTTACCTTACGTACTGAAGTTCATGGTATTGCTTCTCCTTTCCTTTCCTTTTTTATTTAACTTTGTAACTTTTCTTCAACTTCTTATGCAGAGAAGGGGTTCAGTTCATGTTTGAATGCGTTTCTGGGATGTACAGTGCTAACAACATTCATGGATGCATTTTGGCTGATGATATGGGGTAAATGCCTGACTTCTACAGCATTATGCCACTGCAGATCCTTTTAGTTATTTATTTCTTTTCTCTTCATTTGGGTCCTCTGTCCTGTCTTTTCAACAATTTTTTTTTTTTTTTGGTTGCACTTTTTGCAGTTTGGGGAAAACTTTGCAGTCAATTACATTGTTGTACACACTTCTTCGGCAGGGATTTGATGGAAATCCTATGGTTAAGAAGGCAATCATAGTCACACCAACCAGCCTAGTTAGCAACTGGGAAGCTGAAATTGGGAAGTGGGTTGGGGAAAGAGTTCAGCTTATTGCTTTGTGTGAAAGCTCCCGTGATGATGTTGTCTCCAGGATTGACAGTTTCACAAGGCCCCACAGCCCTCTCCAGGTAAGCTTGAACCTTTTATCTAAATATATTATTATGAGTTCCACTCATATTTAGCCCATATTCTGTCAGGTCCTGATTGTTTCCTATGAGACATTTCGGATGCATTCGTCAAAATTTAACCAAGATGGATCCTGTGACCTTCTTATATGTGATGAAGCTCACAGGCTGAAAAATGATCAGACATTAACTAATCGGGTTATCCTCATGTCTTTTATCTTGTTTAAATTTTTCCATTTGTCTTTTCTTTAAATTTTAAAAGGAAAAAAAAAAAAGGACTTGCATTGTTTCTGTTAACTTACCCAATTGTGTCCTGGTTTAGGCATTGGCTGCTCTCCCTTGCAACCGCCGCATATTGTTGTCAGGAACTCCAATGCAGGTTAAAGAAGTTTCAAGTTTGTAGATTTTATTATGCTTCATATTTCCCATTCCTTTGTTCCTGAGAATTATTACATATTTTGCCCTCCTGTAGAATGATTTAGAAGAGTTTTTTGCCATGGTCAACTTTACAAACCCTGGAGTCTTGGGTGATGCAGCATACTTCCGTCGTTATTATGAGGTAAGATGATCAGAGTTCCATGTGGGAGGTACAATCTTATTTGCTTCTATTGCTGCCAGTAGGTTTTATTTGGAGAGGATCAAATATCATTTTGACATATCATTAAAAAAAATGATTTAGATGTTAGCAAAGTTTAATGTGGAAGAAAATTCACTGCTTCTTATTCCATGATATGATTTGAATATTCAATCAGAGAAACACTACTTTCAGTATTGGTCAAGTTTTTTCAGGATTGCAAATTGGTTAAAACTTTTTCTCGGCTATATTATACATCAAAGCTCCAATCTGACATTTTCCTCTTTTACTTCCAACTTTATCGACATTGCTTTGAGTTCATTCTTGTTCTAACTTTAACAACTTTGAGATGTATGAAGATGCCCATCATTAGTGGAAGAGAACCTACTGCCACAGAGGAAGAGAAGAAATTATGTGCAGAGCGATCTGCAGAACTTAGTGCCAAAGTAAATCAGGTAAACTAATCCTTCCAGCATGGAGCAGTTGAAGATGTTGGCTTTTGTCGCTTTGCATTTGCTATTTCCTCAACATTCCTCCCAGAAAAATAATTAACAAGTTAATAATTCAGTAAAGAAGACAAGCAATTAAAGAACAGGACTTTCTCTTCTAACTACTTGTTCTGTTGTCAGTTCATACTGAGGAGGACCAATGCTTTGCTATCAAATCACTTACCCCCAAAGGTATAAGACTTTGATTGAATTATCCTGGCAAGTTTGTTTTTGAATCTTGTTCAATGTATTCTGAAACATAGAAGCAAATCGCAGTGTTGTTGGTTACCAGGAGCCTATTGCATCTTAAACATGCAATAAATATGCCTTTTCTGTTAATATTGTTTAGTTAGCTCAGAACTAAACTTATAGTACTTATTTAAGGAGGTAATTAGAAACATTACATTTGTAAATGATTCAGATTAGCTATGGGGATTCCTTTCTTGTCTCAGATTGTGCCATATATTCTTAGACTTAAGAGGCTCTTTTCTTTTGTTCTGGCTTGATGCTCATACAATATTTTATTCATGCTCTTGTTCAATACTTATTGTCCATCCATGTCTCCTTTATCTTGATACTTCAATGCTAGTTGTTGTCTTATCTCTAATTAACAATGTTTATGCCTTCTATTTTCAGATAATTGAAGTTGTTTGTTGCAAGTTGTCTCCTCTGCAAACTGAACTGTATAACCATTTTATACATTCCAAAAATGTAAGTCCTCTTTCTAGTGTTGTATATTTCTAAGATGCTAATTGATTTTAAGGTATCTTGAGACAAATCATAATTTACCAGCCTCCATCAACCATTATTGGCTTTTGATCCAGGTCAAGCGTGCAATAGCAGAGGAGGTGAAGCAATCAAAAATTCTGGCTTATATTACAGCTCTTAAGAAACTGTGTAATCATCCAAAGGTATGGCAACAACAGAGAAGCATTGGCAACTACAATTTACTGCTTCTGTATATGGCATGCTGTAGCTTTGTTTTACAGAAAGTTTTGCACATAGAGAAAAGTTTTCATTGCAATTCTAAAAGGTTGTCTAAAGGATAAGACATTTGGTTGCATGTGGTAGTCCATTTTGTCTTTGTTCTTGTATCTAATCTTCATTTAAAGTCAGAGACTCGCACAAGGCTGTACTTTTGATTTTTCTTTGTTAGTTACTTTCTGTTTGTTTGTATAGGAAGTCTTTCAAAATTAATATCAGGTAGAAACTAACAGAGAAAGAAATGTTGAACTCAATAGTATATAACTATGGTGGAAGCTTGGTAGCATCCATAAAAGTCTCTAATACAAGTGGGCTGGCGTTTCTTTGCCACAAAATCAATAGAACAATGTGTATCAGAGGAAGGATCTGCAGTCTTCATAGAGTACTTGCTCCTTGATGGATACGTAGAACAAAATTTTCCTGTGACCCATTTCATGTTTGAGGTTTTAAGCTTCAGAACTTGCATCTTTCAGCTCATATATGATACAATAAAAAGCGGAAGTCCGGGATCAAAGGACTTTGAAGATTGTCTACGCTTCTTCCCTCGAGAGATGTTCTCTGGAAGGTAATCCATTCTTCATTTTTCCTTGTCTTGGTGAAAGACTGCTCAGTATGATCTCCTGGTGCCATTTGATAGATCGGGATCATGGACCGGTGGTGACGGGATTTGGGTTGAGCTATCTGGGAAAATGCATGTCTTAGTCCGGTTGCTTGCCCACTTGCGGCAGAGAACAGATGACCGCATTGTACTAGTCTCAAACTACACCCAGGTAATGTCTAGATGTGTTTGTAGCTTGTTTGACATTGATATTGGATTAAATTAGCTCCAATTTTTGCAGACGCTGGACCTTTTTGCTCAACTTTGTCGTGAAAGGAGATATCCGTACTTGAGGCTAGATGGAACCACATCCATTAGTAAACGGCAAAAGTTGGTCAACCGTTTCAATGATCTATCAAAGGTGTGTTATTTGCTGATACAGTACAAAACACCTAATATGTCCTCAGACATTCTTAAAACAAGTCGTACCTGCACATTGCAGGATGAATTTGCTTTTCTCTTAAGCAGTAAAGCTGGTGGTTGCGGCCTCAATTTGATAGGTGGAAATCGACTTGTCTTATTTGATCCTGATTGGAATCCCGCCAACGATAAACAAGTACTGGCTTATGATATTGTACTGTAAAAAATATTACATTAATAGACATCTTTTACTCCTGAGACTCCATTCTTGAGTTTCTGTTTTGTTAATAACTAGGCTGCTGCAAGAGTCTGGAGAGATGGACAGAAGAAGAGAGTGTACATTTACAGATTTCTGAGCACTGGGACCATAGAAGAAAAGGTCTTTGACATGATAGTTATTTAGAGTAACAGTATCTGCGGCCTTCTCTTTTCTGCCTTCTGTCTAGTCGTTTCCTTATAGAAGTTTTTATTGGCTTCACTCGGCAAAACAATTTGGAATTGTTGCAGGTTTTCCAGCGTCAAATGTCAAAAGAAGGGCTTCAGAAAGTTATCCAGCAGGAGCAAATGGACAACCACAAGGCACAGGTTGTCATATTTGTTCTCTCTCCTAGATTTGTTAGGTTTCTTGAATGGATCATTGATAAGGTATTAAATAGCAGGGAAGCTTTTTCTCCATGGAAGACCTTCGTGATCTTTTCACATTTCGTGAGAATGCCAGGTTTTGTTCCCTCAAGTTCATTTTGGATGTGTTTCATGGCTTTTTTAGATAGCATAATTAACTGCAGATTTAAGATTGCAGCCTTTTCCATTGTGTTTGTGTATGCACATGAATGTGTATGGTGCAAATTTTGAAAGTAAACTTTTCACTAAGAAAATTTAGGTACTTGACCTGAATTGCTTCTAGTGTTCCTACCTCCTACCAGCACATGTTTGAGTTGGCTTGAAAATGTACCCTGAAATTTTGTGGACAATGCAAGTACTCAAGAAAGTAGCGATTTTGCATACTTCACACGAGCGACCAAGACAGAAATAGACCTTAAATGTAACTTAGAAGCATCAACTGCGAAGATTAGTCTTTAATCTACATTATCTAAATTAGAAACTTAAACTTCCATATCCATCAGCTATAGTTGACTGAAATTTTGGAAGAAGGTGGTTGAAAACTTGAGATATATATTCTGTCCATATAATTGCAGAGGGTTGTACTACTGAGGGGACATGGTATATATTCCTACTCTTAGCAAAACTGCAAAATCATTTCAAGGAGATAGCATCACTCTTTATAACTTGGGATTTATGAGGCTTAAAGTCTTCTTGATTCAAGAAACTCCATTGATCTTTTTTCTCTTGCAATCACAATTTTAATCAAACATGTTTTCATCATTTATGCTTTGGTCTCCATTGTCATTTAACAGTCAGATATTATGTCTATAATTGCATCTACTAGTTTAGAAGTGGTGAAGAGAAGCGCTGAAATCTGAGTTTAATTAACTAGCCCCTTTAGTCTTTGGAAGGACCTCAAATACATTCATCACATTCTATGCCTCAGAACTTGTAGTCCTTTTTGCTATGCTGATGCAAGGTTTGGCACTGTTTCCCCAGTTCTGAAATTCATGAAAAAATGAACTGCATCCGTTGTCAAAACATTGAGACAGAGGGAGACAATGAGCCTGAGAGTGCTCCAAATGGCGATGGAGATGAATGGACCTCCGGTATTTGTCAACCTGGGCAGGAAGAATCTGATATAGGTGGATTTGCAAGCATTTCTGGTTGCTTGCAGTCGCTGAAAAAATCGGAGAAACAAGTCAGTAGTTGTGAACTTGTTGAATATAATTTTCAAATAGAATCTTTTTTGGCATCTAACTCCATTTCATATTCTTTTTATTTAAAAAAAAAAAATCAGATTGGGACTCCTTTAGAGGAGGATTTAGGTAGTTGGGGACATCACTACTTCTCAAGATCAGTCCCCGATGCAATATTTCAAGCATCAGCTGGCGATGAGGTATGTCTGCTTTTATATGATTATAGTTGACCTTGGTTTGCCTCTAAAAGAATTTAATTTTCTGTACATTCCATAAAGCATCCATGCATCATGATCTCCCATACGTATCATGCATTTTTTTCTTTTCCAGTAGTAAGATAAGCTATAGGTATGCAAGTTCATGACATCAAGGATCAGCAATTATGAAAGCACATAACCTGTCGACACCTTGAAGATGGTACAGCTACAGATTTTTCTTAGAACCTTTTCTTCCTTACTTTTCTCCATGGAGGTATACAGCAAGGGCATGATAAATGAAAAGAAAAAAAACTGATTTAAATCTGGAAATACTTCTAGCCACACAGAAGAACTGTGCACTTAACACTTCGTTTTCTTGTTGAATTGGATGTCTTAAAATTTGTCATAGAGAAATCTTCGTACATATTATATAACTATCTCACACACACACACACACTCACTCACTCACTTCTATGTTTTTCCCCTCAACTCTATTGACCATTTGAAATTTACGACAGATATACTGTTACCGAATTCTAGACATGGCCATGTATGTATTTTTAGCTTGGATACCATTTTGTCATTTCTCACAAACACTACAGTTAACCACGTGAGTTCTTTTGCAACCTTCAATTTGTCAATCCTCTTAGTGCGCTGATTGGTCTTCACTTCACTAGAAAAAGTTCTTGATTTGGTCGTGCGCATCTTTTACCCTGTTAGAGTTGCGGTCCTTTACCTCTAGATACCGGTCCCCTTCCCCCGATATGAACCCAACGGATATATAGAAATCTTAAAATTTACGAACAAGTAATATAGCCCAAAAATTTTTTCAACGAATGATTTGAATCGGTAGAAAATAAAGACCTCGACCCTTGTAGATCCGTTTCTCACTAGAACAAGAATATTGGTATAAAGATTGAATGAATGACGCTACAATATAGGTAGTTTAAAATTTAGATTGATAAGTCAAAGAATTAAACAAGACTCTTATTTTGAATAAGTTCAAAAGTCCTCAAACAAGAAGTGTAAAAAAATCTTACAAGTTTATTAATTCTCTCAAAAGTTGTATTTTACACAATATGTAATGCCTAATTATAGGCTAAAGGTAAAAACTAAATTGACAACTAGAAATTTAATAACTCCCTAAATAATTAAAAAATAAAAAACAAAAATATAAACTATAAAGAAAAATTATGAAACTAAATAAATCAAATTATTTTGATCAAATTTTGTTGTTATTTATTTTTTTTTTTGTCATTTATTGGTTTTGGATAGTTTTGGATCTTTATTTTTTCAATTGGGTTTATATGAGTATAATTAAGACCCTTTTTGATTTTTCATTCATTTGGATTTTAATTTCTTATTATAAAACCCTTTAAATTAAATTATTCATTATTTTTTTAAACTTTTTAATTCGAACGTTTGTTACCGAACCAATTGAAACTTGAATTAGATTATGCAAATTCCTTACAGTCTTAATATCCGCATCATTCCCCCTTTCTTGACAACAATTTGTTCCCAAATTGTTATCCATGTAAAAGTGTATTCGCAATCACATTTTACTTGAGAAAAATCTCAATGAATTCAATCCATCTCACATATCTTTTACCATCTTAATGAACTAATAACTCTTTAAAATTAAGTCAAAAATAATTATCTTGTGAAATTCAAAGAAAAAATAATAAGGGAAACAAAGAACGAAAATAACAAGAAAAATAAATAAGAAATAATGAAAGCAGCAAATTTGAAAAAATTCTAAATTAAGAAAGAAATAAATAAAAAAGGAATGAAATAAATAAAAAAGATGAATAAATAAAGAAAGAAAATAAAGAATATGAACAAATAATTAAAAAGAAAAAGTAAAGAAGGAACGAGGAAAGAAAAAAATTGAAAGTTATCTTTTTTTTAATTATTTTTTTTCACAGCTTTTTTTTTTTTTTTTTTTTTAACTATGACATTACAAGAAAAAAATTCAAGAATAAAAAATACCAAAAAAAATAAATTTAACCCACGAACGAATAATTTTATTCTTTGTCATAATCGGAGATAATCTTAAAACTGTTCTCATAATACTCTTTCTCTCTCTCTCTCTCTCTCTCTCGATCTTGATCTCGGACTTGCCAGTCAACATAGCCTACATTTCACTTCGATCGGTTGATCGAGCAGCTAACTTACGCTGCTCGACCAGATAAGTACTTCTCTCCCTCTCCCTCTCCCTCTCCCTCTCTCTCTCACTCACTTTCTGTCCCTTCGATCGAAAGCTAAACCTGTTCCTTCGATCGATCGATCACTCTCTCTTTCTCTCTCACCCACTTGATTTCCTATCTTCGATCGATCGTTCGCCTCTTCCTCCATCTTCGATCGCTCGCTCTCTCTCTCACCAACTCAGTTCCTTCGATCGTCCGCCCCTTCCGCCCCTCTCTCACTCACTTGATCCATCCCTTCCCATCATGCACCCAGATCTAGCGCCCTTCCCCCCCCCCCCCCCCCTCCCCGCCCCCCCCAAAACCCCCCCCCCCCCCCTCACCCAGATCTAGCGCCCTTCTTGCCTCTTCCTTCCTTTACGTACCTCCCATAATTCATCCTTTTCCCTTAATCAATTCCTCACCCAGATCTAGCAACCAACAGAAGCCGCAGGTCTGAATCTATCCCTTGATACACCCAACCAAAAACCCAGATCCCGATCTCCTTCAATATAGCACAAAACAGGATCCGCCTTCAGATCTTCTCCCTTGGTCACACAGAGATTTCTCCGTATACTCAGATCTACCTTCAGATCTCCGTAAGGATCCAGGCCGTAGACTCCCCTCCAGAACATAAGATCTACCTTGAAACACTAGATCCCGGTCGTAATCTCCTCGCGGTCTTGAGCCCAGATCTGACCCCTTTCTCCTCTCCATAACCTCCCTCGTGGTCGTTTAGCCCCCATTACCTTTATTATCATTATTATAATTATAATAATAATTATTATTAATACCAGCATTAATACTGATAATATTATTATTATAACCATTATTATTAGTAATTTAATTTCATTAATCTTGTCATGTATCACTATATTATAGTTATTAGCATTATTATGTTATTATTGTTATTTGCTTATTATTAATATTGTTATTGTTGTTGTGTTGTTAATATAATATATATTATTATGAATTTAAAAGTAATAAAATTTAAAGTATTTCAAATTTATATCAGTATAGTTGTAATATAAAACTTATTATTTTATTATTACTATATATATATATAGTTTTTTTTTAATCGTTTTATATTATTATTTGAAGAATTCCGTCACGGTCGATTTTAAACTCGGATAAAGGAATAGAGTTGTGGTAGGCTGACAGTCAGTGTAAAAATCTTTTGTCAAATTATGAATGAGAGACAAATATAAAAAACCGTATGAGACGTTTCCTCTTCAGCGACGTGCTATATCGGATTCCGGGTGTAGTGATAAGTTATCAAGGGACATTAGGGTACGGACAAATAAAATAGTTCATGAGAATATGATTTGTTTAACCATTTGGAACATAAGATCTCTAATCGGAAAGTTAGGAGAAATAGATAAAATAATGAATAGAAGAAAAATTAAGATCATGTGTTTTCAAGAAACTAAATGGGTGGGAGAGAAGGTTAGAGTAATAGAGTTTTATGGTTATAAGTTTTTGTATACAAATAGAGATAGAACTATTTGTAAGGATTGTAAGGTTATATTGGGGGAGAGTGTAACGATTCAGCACAGACTTTTAGTTTTAGACGTACGAGTGTTTAAATAACAAAAGCAATGTCAATCATATATGGATTTAAAATTAAGCGGTGGAATCTAAAATGGAAAAATATGATGACTTTTAGGGATAAAATAATTGGAGTAATAAATTGGTTTGTTAATGATAATTTAGAAACAATGTGAAATGATATGTTTAATAATATTAAAAGTATAGGTAGAGATGTTTTTGGAGTATCCAAGGATGGGATTCCAAGAGGTAAAGAGTTATTGTAGTAAAATGAATAAATACAAACTGTGATCCGAATGAAAAGAAAGTATTATAGAAATCTTAAAAGTGATAGTAGTAACGTGATTTATGAAAAATACAAAAAGATAAAAAAAAGACGTAAAAAAGATTATACATGAATCAAAGAGTAAGATGCATAACAAATTGTATAAGAAACTAGAGACTCGAGACGAGAAAAAAGAAATCTATAGAATTGTCAGACTAAAGGAGAGGATATAAGAAAAAGGTAAATGAAATATTTTAATAACGTATTTAATGTTGAGAGTACAGTAAATATAAAAAATATGAAGATATCTATAAAAAAAATTAATAGAGATTTTAAACGTAAGATTCGTCCCCATGAAGTAAAAGAGGTCATAAAGAGAATGAGAAATAACAAAATCATACGATCTGATGGTATCCCTATTGAGGTGTGAAAATGTTTGAGAGAATTTAGAGTAACAGTGTTAATGATTTTTTTTAACAAAATTTGGTAAATAAAGAAAATGCCTCATTCATGGAGAGAGTACACTTGTCCCGCTATATAAGAATAAATGAGACATACAAGATTGTTCCAATTATAGAGAAATTAAACTCATGAGCTATACGATAAAGTTATGAGAGAGAGTGATAGACCATAAATTGAGATGAAAGATAAGTGTATCTCAGAACCAATTCGAATTTATATCAAAACGATCCATCATTAAAACAATTCACTTGTTAAGACACTTGATGGAGATATTTAGAGTGCAAAAGAGAGATCTACATATGGTATTCATTAATCTTGAGAAAGCATATGATAGAGTTGCAAGAGATGTGTTGTGGTGGGTGTTGATGAGAAAAGTGATCTCTTTGAAATATATTAACCTTATTAGGAATACGTATGAAAGAGTTGTGACCCAATGTAAGAACTTGTGGAGGGTTGAGCGATAACTTCCTTATTAACATTGGGTTTCATTAAGATTCGGCATTGAGTTTCTTACTATTTGCAATAGTGATAGATAAAATCATAAAAAATATTCAAGATGAAATACCATAGTGTATACTATTTGCAGATGATATAATTTTGGTTGATGAAATTAGAGAAAGTATCAGTACTAAATTAGAGTTATGGAGGGATGCGTTAGAATTTAAAGAATTTAGATTGAGTAGATTTAAAACTGAGTATATGAAGTGTAAGTTTAGTGACAACTATTACGATAATGAAAAAATGATTAGGTTAGAAAGAAAAGAAATTTCAAAGAGTGAATGGTTTAGATATCTTGGTTCTATCATCCAGAATGATGCTAATATAGATAGAGATGTAAATAATAGAATTTAAGCGGATTGAATGAAATGAAAAAAGACATCCTAAGTTCTCTGTGATCGCACGATACCATTACATTTAAAGGAAAAATTCTATAAAACCGCAATAAGACTTGTTTTATTATATGACACTAAATGTTTGACCATTAAACATCAATAAGAGTAAAAAATGGTTGTAACTGAAATAAGAATGTTTAGGTGGATGCGTGACAAAATTAGAAATGATAAGATACGTAATAAATTGGGAGTTAACTCAATTGTAAATAAGATGCGAGAATATCGTTTGAAATGATTTGAACATGTGTAACGAAAACTTAAGAACGCATCTGTTAGGAAGGTAAATAATTTAAATATAAGAGATTTAACAAAATGTAGAGGTAAACTATTGAAAATTTGGATACAATGCATTTGTAAAGATATGATAGTGATGGATTTAGTTGAGGTGATAGTCTTAAATAAGAATGAGTGGTGTAAGAGAATTCGTATAAACTAAATCTTTTTTTTTTTCGATTTTAATATGTTTCTCATATGGCCGATCCTAAATTTTGGGATAGAATGCCTAGGTTGTTGTTGTTATCGGAGATAATCTTAAAACTGAAACACAAATAAGAATAAAGAAATATGAAAAATTATAGGCAAGTATGAATAATTCGAAAAGTAACTCAAAATTGCTCTGATACCAACTGAGGTGAACCCAACGGGTATAGAAACTCTAGAACTCACGAATAAGTAATATAGCCAAAGAATCTTCCCAATAAATGATTTGAATCGGTAGAAAATAAAGATCTCAACGATTGCCCTAAAGGAGGAAGAACCTAAACTCTATGACCTTAGACCCATTTCTCACTAAAACAAAAATTTTGGTATAAAGATGCAATGAATAATGTCATAACCTAGGTGGTTCAAAGTCTAAATTGATAAGTTAAAGAACTAAACAAGACTTTTATCTTGAATAAGTTCAAAAATTTTTAAAAGAATAATATGAGTGAAGAAACCTCACAATTTTATTAATTCTCTCAAAAGTTATCTCAAAAGTTGTATTTTACACAATGTGTAATGATCTATTTATAGGTTAAAGGTAAAAACTAAATTGACAATTAAAAATTTAGTAATTTCCTAAATAATTAAAAAAATAAGAAACTAAAATATAAATTATAAAAAAAAATTAGGAAACTAAATAAACCAAATTATTTTGATCAATTTTTGCTATTATTTTTCTTTATTTTCGTCCTTTCTTGATTTTGAATAGTTTTGAATTTTTTATTCTTCCAATTGGGTTTGTATGAACATAATTAAGACTCATTTCAGTTCTTTAATCATTTGGATTTCAATTTTTTGTTGTAAAACCCTTTAAATTAAGTTATTCAGTGCTTATTTGAACTTTTTAACTCGAGACTTTGTCACCGAATCAATTGGAACTTGAATTAGAATATGTAAATTCCTTACGGTCTTGATGTCCGCATCACCCCCCCCCCCCAAAAAAAAAGTCATAAGACAGGTCTTTTTTTCTCCTGAGTTCTGTAATAGGGTAAAAGACAATGTAGGCAAGTCAGAGCGTCCTAACAAGTAAATATGCATCATCAGCTGAAACACACTGAGAAGCTTGGAGTAGTAGGCTACTCTTAAACAATGAAAGCAACCTTGCATTGATTCAATGGTGCAATTCTTAAATTCTATGAGAAAGCAAAACAACAGTGTCATGTTATTGTTAGCTAGGTAATATAGGTAACTAATCTGTTTCAACTCAAAAGTAACAAAGTCTCTATGTTGTTGCAGGTCTCATTTGTTTTCACAAACCAAGTTGATGGGAAACTAGCACCAATTGAATCAACATTAAAGACGCCAAAGGCAGAAGAAAAGGAAAACCAACCCAATATACAGGCCAAACTGAATGCAGAACCTTTTTCATTCCCTCAATGCCAACAGTCATTCCCCTCACTCTCTTCCAAGGTAAATCCTGTTAAGAGTACAATACCCATCTCTTCCAAGACACCAAAACAGGCACCTACTAGGTTGCTCCAGATCACTTTGAAAGGCACTGTACTTTCTGCTTTAAAGCCTAAACACTCTCTTGGAGATCAATTACCTCTAAAGAGATTGTCCCCTGATTCTATGGATGATGATGATGATTTTGCATAAATTTATGATTGTTTCAAACCCCACCCCTCAAAAAAAAAAATTTCTGTAGAAAGTTTGGCATTATAATAGTTAACCCCGGAAATGTTGCCCTTGCACCGCGTACATGTACAATGCAAAAAATTTTTAAAAGAGAAATGCAATAAAAAGATTTATGTTCAATTTTTCTTTTTTTAAGAAATAATTTCTTTGACAATTTTTATTTTGCCATTACTTGATGGAACATGGCTTATATGCATGCATGCAAAAATATGATGCTTTGTTGAAAAGTATCTTAGAAAAATTTTTAGGACAGTATAATCAATTTTATTATTGATTTCTTTTTTAAAATTAAACAAAATAAGAAAAAAGAAAAACTCATACCATTTCCTAGATCTTGCCTAGTGAAGTTCATAGAGATAGCCTCATCAGATTTAATTTATAACTCCTGAAATTATGCAAATTCTTGTTTTGTCTGAATACTAAAGTAGTGAAAGAAAATTCCAGATAACAAGTTAAATAGTTAAGACAAACAAGATCATGAAGTTTGAACATTTTCTTTGTCATCGCTCAGGCACTCACACTAGATACATATATTGCCAATTGTTATATGGTAATATTTCTCTCTCTCTTTTTTTTTTTTTACACTAGATACATATATTGCTAATTGTTATATGGTAATATTTCTCTCTCTTTTTTTTGTCTTGAAATTGATCCACCGTCGAGTATGTGAAACTTTACCCCAATTAATCTCAGTCAAGTTGTTGTTAGGTCCGCTATTTCCCAATATCGTTTTTGTCACTGTTAAAACTTGAATCCCAATTATTGGTATGGGATGTTAGCGCCCTTCCAGCTAAGTCGGTTATTCCTCTCTCTCTCTCTCTCTCTCTCATACACGTCTTGTGATAGCTCAAAAAGATAAAGAAAGATCTCTCCTTGGTCAAAATTGGCAACATTCGAAGAACCAAATATAAGAACAAATGAAAGGGTTGTGTGTGATTTTCATGATCTGGCAATGCAGTACGAGCCAAGAAATAGAAAACCAATAAACAAGATGAGAAATAAAATTTCTGTAGTTTTCAACATTATAAAACAAGTCCTGCTTGCAATGTGGGAGACCAATAAGGGAGACAGTGCCCTAAGAAGCAGCTTTAAAAATTGTCTTCCCTTCACTGAACCCATGAGGGTCGGTCCAACAAATGTCTTGAAAAAAAAAACACCTGCTTAGAAGCACTAACATAGCTGTAATTTTGTGGGAATCAGCCACGTGGCAAAACCCCATTTGGCCAACCACTAATTATTGTGCTGGAAAGAGGATAAACCATGTGAGGGTCATAGAAATCAAACACCCCATTTGTTTTTTAGCATATAATTATCAAGAAGTTAGGGTTTTCTTTTTCTCTTTAATGTGGATTAACAATTAAGGAGAAGAACTTAAGTCCACATGAGACTTTATAGGTACCTATGCCATAAACAGCTACCAAATTGGACTTAAGTGGGAATTTTAATATTATAAAAGCTCCACAGATGGGTGGTCTCAACATTAGAATGAAGTTTATAATTCAAGTTTAACTCAACGTTTGCATTATTGACTCCTAATATTTTCTTTCATTTTACAATTAAAAAAAATAGATACATTATAAAATTATTTATAAACTGTCGATCATTTAATCGAATGATATTAGAGTTTCTTGTATTATTTAAAGTTTTTTTTATTATAATAGGAATCGAATTTTAGACCACAGAAAAGAAAGATCATTGTCACTGATTTGTCCCCTTGGGATTGTATTGTTCAAAGTTGAGAGTTCGAAACTTCATATTTTTCATCCTTATATCGTGTGGCTCTTTTATAAAAGAGAGGGACTACTCTCACTATATTATTTTAAGTTTAGACAAAATTATTATGTATTTATGAATCCATCTCAAACTAAAAAGAGTTTGAACTCTTGACATGTGGCGGAATCATGAGCCTAGCAAGGCATTCTATTGAGAATGGCCTTTATTTTAATATAAGAACAACATTTAATTGAATTAAGAGATTGTTAGATAAAAATGCAATCTGAACTTCAAAGTAATAGTCAGCAACCAATAGATGGGTTCTGACTTTTGCACTTCAGAAGAAACAAGGCAATATTTGGGACAGGTCCTATTTGGGGTGTAGAGTTCATAGTTAAGAAGTTATGATTGAATTGAAAGCAAAGGATCTAATGCATTCCTGTCAAAATAACTACGACTATACTTGAGCTAATTCTAGTTATTATATTAAAGAACAGTTGATCTAATGAGATGAGATATTATGTCTTTTAATTAAGTTTTGGCTTTAAAATTTGAGAATAAATATGATTACATTTGGAAAGCTATCCCTTAAATTGGATCTTTGTAAAAATTCAAATCGAATTAGTTAGAATATGATTTTGAATACCGATAGTAGGGAGAAAAAAAGTCATTATATGTTTGCCATTATTTCCTACGCTTGATAGGCAAAGTAAAAGGAAAGGCGCAAACACACAGACACCTCTCCCCCCCCCCCCCGGGGGCCCCAAAAAAAAATTAAAGGGAGGAAGATTCAAGTAGTAAAGTGTTAACACATTAGACAATTTTTGTTCAGAAATTTGAGTAAAATAAATTTTTACTTCAAATCTACACCCTTATATACCATATAAATACATAGACATTCACAGAAATTTCACTCTCTCTCTCTATCTTCAAACTATTTTTACCCATAAAAAGGTAGATACAAACATTGAAGATTGTGAAAGCGTAGATATAGGTGTTGGAATGATACTTGCACAAATTAAGAATATTAGCAAGTACTCTCTCTCTTTTCTTGTTTGTGTTTGTTTGCTTTGGTTATTGCCAAGAAGCATCATTGTTTGTTGGTTCTGAAAATTTTCGCTCATCTTTTGACAGTCTAATACACATGAAATTAATAAAAGAAAAAACAGTGTACTAACCTTGACTTGCTTCTCCTTTCCCTCCGCAATCTCACATGAAAAGGGGTGAAGATAGTGGCTTACATTAAAAATTCACCATCTACCATGTTACACCTAAATTTAATAACATCAATGGTAACAAGATGAGAGAGAGAGAGAGAGAGAGAGAGAGAGAGAATTTTGGAGTCACATCTAGATTTTAGAGTCACAAAGTGACAAATCTAAGTGGGCACAAGATGTCCCCTAGACATGTACAAAATTAAACAAAGGTGTTATTATTGTAACTTCACTTATAAATACAAACATCTGCATGTGGATCCTAATTGTGGGAGGGGGAATGAGTTGAAAAGCCTTTCTTTTTCACTTATAAGTTTGGAGTTAAGTTCTTGTTTGAAGTGTGTTCCCATATGGCATGCTTAAACAAGTTCAACAATGACCAACAACAAGGCATCTTCACTCCAAGAATCTCCTTCTCTCATGATTTTGTTGATACCCAACAAGCAATCAAGCAAGAAACTAGCTCTAGAGAAGCACCAGTGTCATCTGATTTTGAGTTTCGCGTCAAAGGTTACAATATGATGTCTGCAGACGAGCTTTTTTCCAAGGGAAAGTTGTTGCCACTCAAGGAGAATTGCACTAAGATGACTCTAAGAGATGAGCTTCTTGTTGATGATGGTTTTGAGGACATGTCCCCTCGTCTTCCAAAGGGGACATCGGGATGGTGGAAGGAGAGATTAGGCCTCAAGAGGGCTCACATTGCAAGTAAAAAAATGGGTAAGAGCGATGGAAATTTGGAAAAGATAGTTGAAGGAAAGAAGCATGTTTTTGTTCATGAAGAAATGCATATTGTTATCCCTAAGAATTAGATGGAAATGTACGAGGACAATAAGGAATGTTTGTGTCACTTGACGGGCCAAGTGTGCCATATTTGGTTTCTTTTTTGAAGGGCTAATCAACGATTAACAGATGATGAAAATTGACAAATGCAGCTAAGGTAGGGTTTAGTTGAGTTCTGGTGGTGGGATTTCTTGTCTATTCAGGAGTGTAGTGTACTTGTTTTTTTCTTTTTCATTTGATGTTCATGCTGTGCCGTCGTTTCTATCTTGTAAAAAAATGTTCAGTTGTATGACCATGATTTGTATGACTAGGCATCTGAGATTGGCACACTTGATGTTAAGTTTTTTGACTAGACTAAATGTTGAAGCTGCATTCCTTCTCTCTTTTTTATTTTTATTTTTATTTTATTTTTAGCGATTTGTATCCAGATTTCATCTAAGTAATCCGATCCGAATATTATAGGGTCCATTTTCGGGATTGACTCCTCAAATCATTTTTCTTTATTTCGAAGACTTGAACTCGAGACATCTGATTAGGGGATAAAGTGTCTGATCACTCAATCAAAAGAAATTTAGTGTTGAAGCTACATTCCTACCGCTCTCTTTTTGATTCAAACTTCTTCTTTTGATATTAAATCAAAGTTCAGATTCTGAGCCAATCTTATCCTGACATTTCCCAAACAAAGCTTGACCTTGGAATCGGTCCGGAGGCACAGCTATTTTCTGAGCTCTTACTAAACTGATATTTCTCCTTATTATCTAATGCTAGAATCATAAAATCAAGTTAAAATTTTACAAAATTTTGATTTTGATTATTAAAAAAGAAAATCAATTTAGAATTAACGTTTTAACAACCATCGACATGACTATGACCCAACTCTAGTGCCGGCCTTGTGATTTTACCCATATTGAAATGCTTTGTGCAATGTTCTAATGGACTCCAAAACACAGGTCAATAAGGCCGCATGCTCAGACCTAAATTTTTTGAGTAACATCACCCTCCTCCGGCTACTCATGCTGCTCACTCCAGATGCAATTGACCCGAAATTCATAGAATAGAGCAGAAGGTTGTTTCAGAGTCGCACGCTAGTCAGGCATCACACCCTCAAACAACCAAAGGAGTAAAAATCCTTACAACTGATGCAAAGGAAGATGCAACACCAAACTTGCGGTCTAACAAAAATGCCGACCCGGAGCATGAAAATGCAGAGGGAAAAAAGGAAAATAATAATGATAATAATAAATAACTTTCTTTGGAAATCCTTTATTGATAATACTCCTGAAAATCTGGAGAAAAACTTTTGTACAGGGCATGAATAAAATCATACTTATCTTAAGCCATAATCCTAGATGCGGCTTGGCATCAGAAATCAATCACATCTTAGCAACCGAGTTAAAGGTAGATCATCATGATTTAATTCAAATCCTTGTTGCCAAAGACAGCACACTGTTGCCGACCAATCCTTGTTCAAATTAAAGCAAATCAGAGCCTGCTTGTAAGCTCCACCATGACCTACTTAATCCAAGCTCAGATTCTGTGCCCATAAAACCAACCTCGTCAGTGTCAGCTGTTATATGAAATCTGGTAACACCACAAACAGGTTTTATACACAAGCCTTTTGAATCACATTTTTTGTCACTATATAGTCAACAAAAAATACACTCCAACAGCAGAGTAATTGGTCGATGCAATAAGAATTTGAATGACCAACCATCAAATTATTGCTTCACTATTTACAACATGTGGGAAAATTTACATCACTATTTAGGCTTCAAAAAGAATTAATAGCAAATCAACATAGCTCTACTTACTCTAGCCTAGATCGAATCATTACAAGGCTCATACAGGTAAGTGGGAAAAAAAGAAGGGGGAAAAAATTACCCTATATGCACTACTTGGTATTTACACTGTATACAAGATCTTCGTCACCTCTTGCGGTGACGGAAAAGAATTTAATTCATTGTTCTGTTGACCGTACACCTGCAACCAAATTGTCCAAAAATGAATGTCCCAGGAATAAGAAGAATAAATGGCACTAAAAAGAGACTATGTTGGACGATTTTCACTCACATGTTACGGGGCCATCAAGAACAGACTAGCAGAGATCATAAAAGAAAATCTCTGCATGATGGGAAACAACAGCTTTTCAATCATGCTTTTGATCATCTATACATAACAAGCTGCAAACATGGCTATAAGAGACCAAATCTGTCAGGGAAAGGAGCAGCGAAGTGAACTGACACTATGCATCTCATTGCACCTTTAACTGTGCTCCCAAGGCTGAGAGGGACCCAAATATTTCTCCATAGATTCTTTCTTATGCTCAGGGTCAAGGCTGCAAGAGAAATTACAATTGTTAAACAACACAAGTATCAATATTATTCAACCACACGTACACCTATACCCTACTCACGAACAGACCTGTTCCTGACACCAAGAAGAGTATAACGTACAGCACGTGCAGTAGCAGAAGCAGGAGCTATAGCAGCTACTGGTGCTGCCTTGACAGCAGTCACCAAGGCTGATCCTGCACCATCACCACGTCGGTATGTTTTCAAGGGAGTTCGTACCAGAGCAGAAGCTGATTTCCCTAGGCCATCACTGAGACTCTCACAAGCCTGTCAACAGTTTTAAATTAGAAGTGCTTCAATAGATTCACAGTGCAAGAAATGAATTTCAATTTCAAAACAGATTATTGCTCAGCAAGTTCCCTTGCAATCATCTTGCATGCATTGCAGCACCTGCTCTTGCTTGGAGCTAGTAGTAATCTTACAATGCAGGAACTTTCTGAGTAATAATTGAAGGCCAGTAATATTGCTCAGATACCATTGCTATTCTAATAGTGACTTCCTACAGAATCAGAAAACAGGAGAGCCTAGATGTAGTAGAAGGGTTGGCTGAGAAATACTGAGTAGGAACATTTTCCCCAGGACTTTGTCCGCCATTATTTTAACAAGGCCTAAAGTTGTAATGCCAAACATCAATGTGGACATATGAAGCAATTTGTGGGGGTCATAACCTCCCCCCCCCCAAAAAAAAAGAAAAAAAAAGACACAAAAACAAATCAAAAGTTCGGTAGATTCCTAGTTGCATTGATGATTTCAGGAAATTCAAGAGAGTCCAGTTATCAAATGCCATATGCCTCCTAAATTTATGCCAAATTAGGAATCCCCTCCACATACACAACCCCCCCCCTAAAAAAAAGACCCACCCACAGTCAGACAACTCTCTTCTGACACTGCCAAACTTAAGTGCCTGACAACAACATTTTCAATCATTATGTGACTAGAACAAGAGATGCCATAACAAAGGCCGATCTGGTTAAAAGCTCACCAGCCGAATTCCTTGTTTGGCACTTTTAGGCTGGTTAGACCTCACATTCGTCCTCACTCTGCTTTGTGCATGCCATGGGACAGAAGGCGGAATACTTGTCATGATATATTCTGCTTGGAGCAGAATCTCATGGGCACCAGCTGCCAGATGCACTCCCAATCCAACAGCTTCAAGTGAAATACTTCTCAGAAATGCAATTGTCCCTGAAGACAATATTTAGTTTCTCGTTAGCAAAAATGAAAACAATAACCCTTTCGACCAGAACAAAAGGGCCAGCAGAATTGTCCTGCCAATGTAGTATGAGGGAGGATTAAATGAATGCAACCTTAACCCCACCTTCAAAAAATAAAAATAAAAATAAAAATAAAAATAAAAAATAATAATAAGAAGAAGAACAACAACAACAACAACAATAACCACCCTATTCTCTCAAACAAAAAAGAAAGTACAAGACAGGTAATCTGTGATTGGGACTTGGAACACAAGGCATTTAAGATACACAACCTCATATTGACCAATATTGGATTTTTCTGACAGATACGCAGATAAAAAATTCTTTCAAAATTATAATACTAGCACGTAAGTACTTTGCAGTAAACTGAAGTCAACTTACCTCTCTGCATTCCTTTCAGCAATCTGCGATCCTTCTTGTAGTTCTTGATGGGCAAAGAGACCAGCTTGGCAGCACCAGAGCCAACAGCCACTATAGACCGAATAGTAGGTAGGCCTCGTAGTAATTTATGGATCTACAGACATGATTAGGTAGTTATGAGTGGTAAGAACATAATGATGACCAACAGATCTGAGTCAGTATTTTTCCCAGCACCACCTATGGAACTGAATTTACCTGATTTTGAGAAATATCTTCCAACCATTCCCCTACAATTGTCTCACAGACGCTTCTCCAGCCATAGATACCCACTGCATGTACATGTTTTAGTTGTAGCTCAACCCCCTGCATGAAGATGCACAGAGAATGATCAGTATTTTCATTCATTATATTTATTTGTTGTTCTTAAAAAGTAAAAGCAAGAAAAAATAAAATAAAATCTACTAGCCAGAAGGAAAAAAGAGATTTCAACACCTAAACTTTTTTATCTTCCCTGACAAACAAAATCACCACAGTTCAGCATTAATGGGAGTCGGAGTAGGAGATTAGGTAAACCCTCCAACAAATGCATTATCTATTGCTTACCTTCCAACTTTTTGAAATCAGGCTAATTAAAAATGTAAGATATAGATCAAAAGACAAACGAGGAACTCACCTTCCAAGGAATGAGATTAACAAGTTCCACATACTTCCCACCCCTTAATGCTGCCAGATCAACATGGCTGGGACTATAGTCAACTCGAACAAGTAGTGGCCATATATCAAATTTCTGAAAGTGAATAGAAAATAATAAATAAATAAAGAAGTTGGTTAGTAAGGTCACACAGGACACAAAAATTTGAGATGAAATGAATGAAGATGATAGGGAAATCATCCAGCAGAAACCTTAACACAGGAATTAATAAATCATCATGTCTCACAATCACAAGCCAATGGGGAGAAGGGTGCATAGGGAAACAAATCATTTACAAACAATCTCACGCTGTTTTCTATAAGTACATGTCTCCGACTCCAAAGGAGAGCCTACTTGGTGTTTCTTTATTGGTATGTGCACACAGAATTTACTTTTTGTGGCTACAAAAAATAAAATGTAATAATATTTACAAATAAATAAATAAATAAATAAGAATCATGTGGTGGAGGATGAGGCACGTGCATGCACACACACATCATAAAAACACATGTATAACTTTTTATAGGAAGAAAGAAGATATCAAAATCATGGGAAAGCACCGGTGGTGCTTCCCAAGAAACTACAAAAACAAAAGTCCAAAAAATCAACCACCTCCACAAAGGAAACAAATGACTTGGAACAAGATCAAAAAGACAAGACACTCAAGGAAACTGTCCACAAAACTAAGCAGGTGTCGCTCAGCCCCTGAAAAATCCTCCTATTATGTTCCCTCTAGACTAACCAAAACAAGGCTAAAGGAAGCAATAGATTATAAGAAGGGAAAAGCACCAAGAATGTGCTCTCCCAAAGGTTAAAAGTGCAAGAACCTTTTATGATAAACAACTTCTGAAGAAGATACAAAAGATTTAGAGGAACATCACCAATATATGCATCCTTCTACAAGTAATAACCAAAACCACCTTCCTTGTCCAGTTTAGTGAAGTTAGAAAAAGGATGAATGTGGAAGATAAATTTTCAATGACTCACACAAGAAGCAAACATACCCATCTTACATTCCCAGCACTAAGACTAATAAACTTAAGCCCCAATAAATTCTCCATAACCATTTTCGCACCCCGGCAATGCTTTTTAGATGCCATGCCAAATGACCACCAACAAACTTTTTTCAAACTAATGTTTGCACCTCATATTACGGAATATCAAGTAATTTTTCTTCTCCAAACCAGAGCCTGACCAAAGAAAATTTCTCAAAACCATCTCAATCAATTCAGCCACCCATGCCTCCTAAAGCGGAAAATGTTTCTCCACTCACCTAACTGCTAATTGATCTTAACATCATATAATCACAAAAATAATTTGTCATAGGGTTTCCCCCAGATGGTCATGGTAACCAATAGGCCAGTATCAGTGTAGAGATAAAAGTAGAGGGGAAAAAGTGCACTTATACATAAACTGAATACAAACCACTTGCCTGAAAGTAAGGAAGCAAAGCCTCCTCAGCAATGCTACGTCCTCCATAGCAGCCGTCCCTTGTCACCAAAACTTTTGGCTCCTCCAAATCCAAAGGAACGTGAGAAGACTGGTCCATTGGTAAACTTTTCCCTCCAAAAAAGCTTATAAGAAAATCAAGTTGACCCTGATGAAGATGCAAAAGCATAGGGAGCAATGCGATGCATAACCTGAAAAAGGTTGGGGGAGTGAACCTTACGGAAATTAGAATCCCAAAAACATCTTTCCTAGAAGATAACAACTTTTATATGTGAAATAACAAATAGATGAAAATCAAGTGGTCGAAAAAATGGTTATTTAACACAAAGTTATTGGCATGCAAAAATACCGTCACATAATGCTCTCTCTCAGTTATAATACTTCACCACCAACTTAAAAAGGAAATTATGTAGTACATAAATATGAATTCACTGGTTACCCCATGGTTCTTTCACAGAAATTCAAATCAACTTTAAGAAAACTAAGCAAAAGCACATTAACCAAATGAAGAAAATACCAAGTGACTTATGAAGGATAAAAAAGGCCCCAAAAAACTAGACAACTCACTAATGGTCATACTTTCGATGTAATGCTAGAAAGAACACTCCATTAATCAATAAAGGCTTGGAAAAAGGCCTCAAAGGATTCAAAAGGAACAACTGAGTAAATCTTTCCCGCATGGGGTTCTTAAAATTGTTTCATTAGAGTAACCAAAGGCAAAAACTTGTTAGTATACACAATGAACCTAGCACACCTGTACTCCTCGAGAGGGGTTGAGGGATCTGGTCTGACAGCTTCTAAGTCCAGCTTAAATGCCTTCGAAGAGGATCCCCTAGGATGATTTCTTGAATGATATAAACCAAGAACCTACCAAATAGACATAGAAAGTTCAGAGACCCACATATACCACTACCATATGGGCAGAAAGGAAAAATGATAATAACTAATACGAGACTTGAAAGTGTGTATGTATTACCAGTTTCCATGGTGCATCTCTGCTGTTGTCATAAAGGTGAAAATCCTGAATTGAGAGAGAGAGCTTAGAGACACATACATCACCATCAGCAAAAATGTCATACTGAAAGTCCATCTCAGATAACTCGAGCTCAAGACATGAAGTGGTGTCCCTTCTTGCAGTGCACGTGGCATGCAGGGCATTTCCCAAATCAAGCCAGTCTGAGCCAGCATACATCCTCCATCTGACATTCATGTTTTTGAAAACTGCACGTCCCTTTGCCTTCTTACAATTGTCTGGTCTTCTACGATCCGAAGAAACATGGAACCCTGCAGATTGTTCTGGGCCATTTTGCTCATTCACATCTGAAATATGATTTTCTACAATCCTTAACGAGTCTTCATTGTACCATCCACTGTACTTTCTTCCAATATCTCCGTGACTTGTATTTTCAGGTTTATGTGACAGAATGTCACTCAACAGCTGGCTGCTGACAGAGAGCTCAGACAGGGAGCGTGGCTCGGCCCAGCAATACCCTTCTATAAGTTCTGGGGGGCAACCTTTTTGAAAAGATGAGGATTGATTACTATCAAAACCAATTTCAGGCACTGGACCACTGGAGCATAACTCATCAGAAAGAATTTCAGGAGATTCCTTTTGAAAGTTACAAGCCTCTCCAAGAGGACTCCCCTCAAATGAAGCATTAAGGAGAGAGCCACAAGATTGTGATTGACCACTTGTATTCGCATCCAAGTGAAATGCATCTTCACATATCTCATCCATTAAACCAAAAGGCCGTTGACTATTTTTTGCTTCAGCATCTGAAATAAGCACCTGAGAAGTTGATGGCTCATAATCAGAACTAAACACAATGGTTTCATCATTGATATCATTCCCCCTTTGTGCCCGCTGAACATTATTCCACCTAGTCTGTAAGTGCACAATCGATTCTTCAACATCAGGTGCAAAAAGCCGTTGAAATTGGGCTGCCAAACGCATTAAAGCTGAAGTTGTGTCGTGGCAAGTATCCACAAAAATGTGAGACTCACAAGATTCTATTTCCCAAAGTAGACCATCATTGCAGTTTGTTTTCAAAATTGCTTCAAGAAGTCCCAACCCAGCAACTTTAACATATCCAAGCTTGCGAAGATGCTCAACACTATAGGTGCCAAGACCACTCTCAGGGCCAGATGCTGCACAAATTAGAAGCCCAAGATCTTGCAGTCTGATTTTATACCCAATCTCAGAGCAATTTACCTTAGTCATATTGGAAAGACTAAAGGAGGATGCAGACAACAACGCAGAAATATGCTCTTCATATTTTTCTTCTTTTTCTTGCATAGCATCAAACTCTGACTCAGAACCTTCATGAACCACTGAATTTTTTGCAAAAGGCTCATAACTCAAACCTATATCCACTAAGTTAAGGATAAAGGAAGATCCACCACTTTCACTTCTCCCGAAATTCCCCTCTTCCGAATTCTTATCAGTTGCTTTTTCAGATTCAGATGAAGGCATACTGAAGAAGGAGAATATTGAGCCAAACCAATCTAAGCGACCTCCTATTCCAACAATCGTACCACAACGGATAGTTATGGATGTAAAACTGTGACAACTTTCAGGATCCCACATGTGTATTATATCAGACCCAGCAAATCTAGAAGATAATGCATTAGAACCTTCTCCATCGCCACGTCTCATTGTGGAATTGCTACATGAGATAAGAAGAAGCTCTTGACCAGGTGCTCCAGTAATGGAACCCCACAATTTGCCTTCCCCATGGGCTATCCAGAGAAAATTGGCATCCTTCAAACCACCAATATTAGATACCGAAAGCATCTCAAGCTTCAGAATTTTCAATTTTAGATGATGCCATGATCCAGCAAGTTCCTGCTGTATTGAGCCTTTATTTTCCTCCACCGCATCAAGGCTAGCTAAAACTTCTACAGAATCACATTCTACAACAATAGATGTTTGTGACACTAGGTCATCTTCCCCAATCTGTGGTGAATCACTGGTAAAATGGGACAAATCATCTGCAGCCTGTTTTAGAAGACGAAGGAAAGTTCTATACTGCGAAGCACCCAGGTTGATAGTTACTGGAGATAAACGAACATGTATTAGGAATGCAGAGGACTGAACCATCTCTTGCCTTGTTGAATCAATATCTTCCACCATGCTGAATGTGGCAAAAACATAGCCCTTTCCTTCAAGTTTTTTCCTACTCCTTAGATCCTCTGAAGTAGCCAACAATTTCGCTGTATTTGCAATCTGTGGACCAGTCACAGACCCATCTTGCCAGTGCATGCTAATTACAGAAAAACAACCAATCCCATTCAAAATGGACAAAATATGCTCGGCAAAAAATTTCCGCCTCTGCAAGGGATTAGCTCCACTATTATCATCAGAGGCAGAAGTGATCAAGTAAATGTCAAGGTTACCAACATTCAAATGTACAGCACATGAATTGGTAGAAGAATGACTCTTCTGAAAGCTTGAATACTGAATCAAAGAAGTATCCTGATTGAGTTCATTGTTCGATACTGATGGTGAAGAAAAATCCAAAGCAATAAATTGATTCCAGAAGAGGTAATTTCCAACTTGGAAATTATCAAAGGGGAAACACAATATCACCCTAGCAATTGGGACAAATATATTACCTTTCAGGCTTTGTTTGGGGGCCACTGTTGCAACATAAGTAGATGCACTCCTTTTCACTTCCCCAATATGCTCATCATTAGTGGTCCTAGATGAAAAGTCATTCATAGTAACATTCACTTCATGTGACTTCTCAATGTCCTTAGAAAGATCCAATACCATACTTATTAAATGAAAATTAACCCAGAGTATAAACGGAGGCAGCTTCAACACAAAAGATGGTTGCACTATCAAATTGCCATCCAGATAACTTGAGCTGGAGATGAATCGTAAGTGACTAGTACCGGATGTTTTAAGCAATGTGACTCGGACAATATCGTCCTTAGCCACGACTGTATCAGTAGTTCTGCTAGGGGTGCTGTCCAACACAGAAAATGAAGAGTCTGGATCAACCAAACCAGGTGAAATTGCTGTATCAGGGTCTTTGGGAGATATGACACAGAGAGGAAGGGCACCTTGAACATCAGCTTGCAGATTTAGTATTGAAAGATTCTGATCACAAACCTGAGGACATCTTCCATGCAAATCAAAATCCATGAGGGCAGGACTGAAGTGATCAGCAACCTCAATATGTTCTACTGTTGCTTCAAACTTAGTTTCTCGATGACATACCTGTTTACCTTGCCAAATCTTGAAGTTATGGTAGGAAAAGGCAATATTAACGTAAAATAAAATGATTATTGATACACTAGCAATATCGAAACTCAAGTGGTAAGAGAACACAATAATTACCTCCAGTACGAGAAGTATGTGTTGGCATTCTGCAGTCAGATAATGAACACTTGAACAAATATTTATCTTTTCATTCTTCAAGTCATGAGCAGGTCTTGTATCTTCATCATTTAAGGAAAACAACACTGAGATTCCTGCTATTGTTGACTTAAAATTGGTTTCAACATGCTGCTGTTCTGGTCACAAGTAAAGCAGATCAAGGTGAAAATGCTTCCAAAACAATAGGCAACAATTGTAGAAGAATAAAAGGCAGCCCAATGCACAAGACTCTGCCCAGCTCCCAGAGGAGCAAAGCTTTCCCTTTGAGGGTAAGTCAGCGGATAGAAAAGGGCTGGCCAATAAAAAGTCTGGTTCCTTAGTGAACAAAGTTTCAACAAGTGTTCATAGAACTAAGGGAGTGTACAACAGGAGCACAGCCCCACTTTTTTGTTTGTAATGAGGAAGAGATAGAATGGAGTTCACGAAGTTCAAGAGAATACAAAAGAGTTTCTCTATGACCTCCTTGTTTGAGACACTGGCTTTTGGGACCCTGGTAACAAAGAAGGAAACACAAAAGGGATTTTTAGGAGTCGGTCAAAGTAATAGGAACAGTAGTATTAACTGCTAAGTTAATGCTTAGCCTCGAATATGGTAGCTCAATTCAGCCTATCAAGTTGAGCAATTGACTCAACTTGTCTGCTATTGCAAGACCCGAAGAGGGTCAGACTGTAAGCAAGCTTTTTTGGAAGTTGAGAAGCTATTGGCATGGTTTGAGTCTGTGACCCCTAGATACAATGAAGCAACCTTATTGTTGAGCCAAGACCCAACCTCAAGCAACAATTAAAACCAATACTACAATTCCAGCTGCACAAACGAGGCTGGCAAAAAAAAAAAAAAAAAAAATTCATGAAAACTGAGGGCCAAATTATGGACACTAATTAACATAAGCTAACATTCACAAACTTGCAAAAATTTAGAACTATGTCAATAAGTCCATTCGCTTGAACTAATCTCCTTTAATAAGGATTTACAGCATAGGCCAGAGAGATTGGTTGATTCTTTTGGAAAACTTCTGTCCTTATGCACCAAAAGCCATTGAAGCAATCCCAATTAAAGGAAAATCAGGAAGGTGATTTTTTTTTTCTCCCTTCCTTTGGGGGGAGAGGGGTTGGGAGGGAGAAGGGGGATAGGATCCATATGGTCTACATTAGCCTTGACATGCAGACGAAGGTTGCTTCATTTGTTACAACTTAACCATGGGAGTTACAGGGCATAAGCGATGACATGCGGAGGAAGCTTGCTTCATTTGTTAGAATAGAACTATGGCCATGGGAAGCATTCCTAGCCCTGGCAACTAGTATTTCTTGAAGAACAGATACAACTTAGTCAGTAGATCTGAGTTACAGCATAAGAGAAGTAAGAAATTGCTGGGCTGCTTGCCTCCTTAATTGCCAAGCCTAAGGTTCACAGAGCAAGATCTTCTACAATCCTTGAATAGTTTGCTTATGTCTTATTTAAATGGAAAGCTCCTTGTTTAATTGAAATTCATCTCGGAAGAAGCAATGTTATGCATAGTTGGAAAAGAATAGCACTTTGCGGGGGCTATGAGGGAAATGTTCATAGTCTACTGAGCTAATCATGAGCCAAAGCAAGTGTTTATATTCATCCAGCTGCTCTCTTCCTCTTCTTTGGTTAATTTTCTAGATTCCACACTTTACCTTCCTAATTCACTTTGTGCTTCTTTGAGTTTACATCTAACAAACTTTTTCTATGTATACCAAAATGAATATACATTAATAAATAAAAAGGAAAGAGCATTAAAAGGATAAATTCTACATCAAAAGGCAAGCATACATGATGACAGATTCACACATCATTGCCAATATATGGGTGATAGATAAAGCACATACCTGCTGAAATATGTAATGATCCAGAAGCAAGGTTGGATGCTGCAGTTATTGTACTAAAAACAGAATATGTCCAGTTCCACATCCCACTGTTTCCTAATGCCGACTGGGAACTTCTCATTTCGTCCAAGCATTCAAAAAACTGATCTATGCTGCAAGAAGGTTAATGCGAAAATAAGCCACAGTTTTCACAAAGGTAGACAAAGTTAAGCTAGAGAAAAAACTGAAAAGAAGCACAGAGAGAGATACTATACTACTCAAATAGAGCCAGGATTAAAATACAAGAATACCTTCAGAATATCTTAATATCTAGAAGTCAGAATTTCACAAACTAATTAAAAACTTCACATCACTGTATTCCTGGTTTCAATTTCAACATAAAAAGCATAAAATCTACTAACCTCGTGCCAAAATCCGGTTCTTCTCCATCTCTCTGATCCCCATCTTTGGATAATGGCACCCAATCTGATATAAATTGTGAACCTGGGAGCAAAGCATCTGTTCCACTTTCTGCCTCCACTGAAGAGTAGAACTCAGAAGCAGCACTGTCAATTCTGTTAAGCTTATCATTTGAGAAACTGATTGTTCCTAGAGCTGGTGATTGGCATTGAAGCATATGACCATCCTCACCCGAAATCCTAAATAAATCCGATAAATATAAGAGCCATTGTATACTGTTTGGTGAAACTTTTAATTCCATGGGATCAATATAAACATCTGCATCCACCTTGCGCATATCTAAAGAGCCATTCCTCCAAGGAATACTTAATTTAAGGGTGCCCGAAAATCCACCTCGCTCCCCCATGAGAATTGGGGTGGTCACATTGGATGTGCACGCAGAAATACAACCCCCAGAAGTTGTTCCTGGATCAAATGCAACCCGTGTTTGGTCATCAATGCCATCCATCTTGAGTAGTTCAAATATTGCTCCTTGAAGTTTTACAAAATTTGTTAATTGACATATGCCAAGAAAATTCTGAGGATTTCCATCATCTTCAGAAGTGCATGTTCCACCTTCTATCTCCGCGATACGAAGTACCAAGGCTCTGTCAATCCTTGATTTGCTTTCATTCTTCTCTAGACAGGGATCAAATGCAACAAGTAGCTTCTTAACTAGCACATGGAAACTGGAAAGCAGGCGTTTCACCATCTTTGCAATAGTTTTAACACCTTCATGGACCTCCAGCGATGTTGATAGTGCAGATTGGTCCACAACTTCATGCTCTAACTTTCCCATGCCCTGGCTGTTATAGTTTTTGCCATCCTGATGAGGGACAGAAGTTTCTTCTGGAGCTTGCTTTTTATTTCCAGCACAAGGAGCAAGCACAAGCTCTAGTTCATCCACTACAACCTCACAACCCTTACCGTTCCAAGGCATTTTAATTAATAACGAGCCAATTGATCCTTCTTTTACAATTACTGCTGCTGATGCACCAAACTGGAACAGGCCAACCAGAAAATTAAGAATTATTAAAAGTATGCAAAATATCACAAGGATAAAAAGGGAAAAAAGACTGCACTACAGTTTTCCACGGTTACAACCAATGGACTCCACAAGATAAAACAATCACATCAAAGATGGGAAGTTACGGAGAAACCCCAACCAAGTTGCATGGCCTCTTCTCCCTCTATCCCTCTCTTCTACCGGCTCTCTTCCCTCTTACCTGTTGATCAAAGTTGAATTTTGGGGATATTTAGGATTGAGGATGTTGCACGGAGTTCATTAAAATGTTCCCTAGACACGCTTGGTGGAGTGTCGTAACTAATATCAAAAGTTCAAATCCAGATCATTTTTTATCTTTTTTTTCAAGTTTCAGGACCTTCTGATCAGAAACTAACTAGTTTGATTGGCACCACTGGTTCATTCCATCATCTCAAAAACAGGGCATGTCCGATACCACCATTCCCACTTCCACATTCTACGAGGCATAGTCAAAGAATTCATGTGAAGAATGTCGAATTCCTCGAACAATGACACTAGAATGCAATAATCCTGCTGTACATTTAATTACAACAACAGCCCATGTAGGACCTCATTATCACCAATTAAACCAAATTCGATGCGACTCAATTTCATTGTTCACCAAAAAGCACATCATAATACAACATAGTACAACATTTGAACTAATGAAACTATGCCGACTAGCCTAACGGTAAATTCTGTTATGGAGTCACTTTATTATTAAATAGACATCTATTTCAACAACATGAATTTCCAATCTTCCTAGGACTAGGAATTGCTACAATAGTAGAAATACTCGGGGGGGGGGAAGATAAACAAAAATGACAGACCTTCTGGTTGACATAATCGACGTTGAGAGCGAGATTGGAGAGCTGAATAGTACCATTAATGAGCTGAACATTCAGCTGATCAAGATCGATATCGCCAAGAATGAACTTCCCCAATTTCTTCTTCAACAAGAACTTGCAAGCCCTTCTTATAAACCACTTGGACACCATCACCTCCGCCAATCTCGCTATATTCCACCCAAACATCTTCTTCAATTCTCTTTCTAGGGTTTTCCAAGTTGTTAATATAAAACAAGTTTTGGGGTTCTTGTTGATTGTGATGAATTGAAAACGACGTCGTCTGTCCGCGCGTGATGGAAGCTCTCACCCTTTCCACCCAGAGCAAAACGAAGAATTAAGGGTGGAGCGAGAGAGAGAGAATTAGGGTTTTTCTGTGGGTATCAGATGAGTTTTACTTGGAGGAGAGAGAAAGAGAGAGGGAATGGAATCGGCCTTGAGTTCGGCATCCGTTACCGTGTCGGATATGAGTTGTCATGTAGTTTAAATTCCACGTTTCATCTCTTCTAGGAGAAAACAAATTTATCATTTTCATGATTTTAAGAAACAACATATTCTCTCTCTCCCGTCTTCTCTACCCTCGCTTAACTCGAAATTTGTGCTTCATCTGAATATGGATTAATGCTCTTAAAATATTAATTATCTTAAAATAATATATATGAACACTAAATTCCAATATAAAAATTTTAAAATATAATTAATATTAATTTATTTTTATCTTGATTTTAACAAAAGGCGAGAAAGGTATATTAATTTATTTTTATCAATATATTTAACATAAAATTAGTATTATAATTTTTTATATTTAATTACTAATATCTAGAAATTTGATTGATTTGGTTCGAATAGAAATAATGTATAATTTTCTTTGTTATACACGAAACAATTTCGTTGTTAAAACTAAATACATCCCTTTTATATTATTAAGGGTCGAAACTATGCCAACACAAAACTTCTAATATAACATTAACACTTTTGGGAAAAAAAAATATCCAAACATTTCAAAAGTTCTCCATTTTAAAACCCATTGCTTGTTAATGAGTCATGAAATAAATCTGGTAATTTTGATTTATGGGCTCAACCAGGAAGGATTCATATAAACTAATTATCAAATAATTGTTTACATTTTTTAGGTTATCTTATCATTTCTATGTAGTTAAAGTCCAAATTAGTTTCCATTATTTTTTTTTTACCTTGGTTAGAGTCATCGTCTAATATCTAAAATTTTATTCCGATTAATTTGAACCGATCCACGGTCCTACCCTCTTTTAAGGGAGATCTCTTAATATGATTTTTTCCGTTTCCATACAAAGTCAAACCCAGATATGGTTAAGGAGTTTCAATGTTATATTTCATTGAACCAATTAAACGTTGATATTAGCTTCCTTCTTTAAATCCCTATTTGAATGAGTTTTTATCCAAAAATTTAATTCTTTATTCATTCAAAAATATTACATTAAATCAACTCCTTTAATCTTGGATTTTGCTTCAATTTAATTACTCAAACCATAATCAAGATCATCAATGGAACTATTACTTTAAATAATTATTCTTGTTACAAATCTATTTTTAATAAACAAGTATAAGAGATCTTTAACTTTGCAATATGATACCAATGCATTGCTTTCTACCGTGAGTTGTGGCTAAGATACCTTTCTATATTTTTTAAATCTATTTATTACAAAAAAAAAAACTAGTTTTTTCAAAATCTTTTACTTTCGACGCATTTAATAGATAAAATTTGATAAGAAAAGGAAAATAAAATATATTTTCTGACCCACTATTATATTAAAATATATAGTATAAAATAAATTATACCTGATAAAAAATGCATAAGATTAGATATCATAATATACTGATTTATGATTACAATGTGATTTACAACTAATTCTCAAAATATTTTTTAATGACTATATTTCTAAGAAAGCCCACTATTTATTAGAATCTCTGAACAAAAATATGGATTTACGTGTAAAGAGTTTATTTTTCTTAATTTTTATTCCAATTGGACCGTACCCATCAATCAATTTAAAAGCAAATTGACACATAACATGTCAAAAACATTTTTCTTCTCTTCTTTGGGAAAAATCTAGTCCACAAAATATTACTAATCTAAAATATTAAATTTCATAAAAGAAATTCTTTTCTTTTTAATAAGCAATATTACTAATGTTGTCTAATAGTGAGTATAGGGGGTGGTTCTCTCTAGAGATGAGATGGGCCAGGTTGGGCCGGTCCAGTTCAACGGTGGGCCCTAGAACCACGAGCTGATTCAACTGCGATTTTGAGGCCAATCAGAGTTGGATCGAGCCAGTTCTAAAATTTTTTTATCTAGAATTGGCTCAGCCCGATGAACCAGACCCACCATGCCAAGCCCGATCGAGCTAGTTTTCATTTTGTTTAACGTCTCTTTTTTTTAACTCTCTTTTTTTGTATTATTGTTTTATCTAATTCTTTTTTACTCTTTATTTTTTAAACTCTCTTTGTTTTTTTTTTTTCTTCGCTTTGTTTTTTTTTTTAAATTCACTTTTTTTTTTAAAAAAAAGAACCAATAAATAGATAAAAAATTAGGGACACACAAAATTTTTAGAATGGTTCCACTGACTTTGGTGTACGTCTACTGCCAAACTCCTCACTTAGATTTTGAAATCCACTAATTTTTTATGATTGCATTTTTTTATACCAAAAAAAAAAAAAAGTAACGCTTCTTCTTCTTCTTCTTCTTCTTCTTCTTCTTCTTCTTCTTCTTCTTCTTCTTCTTCGTTATTGAGAATGCTTTGCATCCTTTTTCCACTTCTTCCGATCTTTAATACAAATCAATAATTTCAAAATATTGTCTGCCAAATTTATACGTTTTTTGTTTAACACTCGACCGCCTACACTAAAAGTACATTCTGATGGCACTATAGACACCAGAGGGATTAGTATATCTTTGATCACTTGACCTAAAATTGGATAGTATGATAAATTATTTTTCACTAATCTAATATATATTAAAAAAAAAACATCATCATCATCAAAAACTTCTAATCTAAATGTTTGTTGGTATAAAATTAATTCATTGAATGATGATAAAAAAATTCTTTATTTTTTTCCTAACATATATAAATTATTAAAATAAATTGAAGATAAACGAGTCGTTGTATTAGTATTACTATTACCTACGTCATTAGTATTTAAATTATTATATTTCTTTTCATATAATTCAAACATGACTTGTACAGTATGAAATGTTTGTTATTTTAAATGCCATTGGTTAATATATATTTCTGTTGAAAAAATTTGTGAAAAATAATCTATTCGTATTTCAATACCTTCAACTTTTGTACGTGAATTTAAAACACTTATTACTAAATACAAAATAGAAATTTTTTCATAATATTTTTAAATTTTTATTTTCATTCGTTGAACAATATCATTAAACTTTTCTTTTTCTTCAAATTGAGTAAATCCGAAATAAATTTTACAAAGATTGGGTAATATTAAATGAGTTATTAGATAGTAATTTTCAGAAAATAAATTTGTATATGTATAAAAAAATTTTAATAGTGTGATTGCAAAATTAAAAGTGGCATTATCAATAAAAAAATATTCATAATTAAAATTTATAAATTTAATTAAAATATTTTTAAAATGAAGTATACTTTATAACATATCATAAGTTGAATTCCACATAATCTTATATTATTGTTTAAATTTTTTATTATGTAATTAACATAATTGTCTCATTTTTTAAGTTTTTGTCGAAAATTTTTTAATTTAATGAATTAAAACATAAATGTGTTTTAAAATTATTTCTATCATTTCTAAACAATCTCTAATACCTAAATTCATAATATGACATGTACATCTAATATGAAAAAATATTCCATCTAAAATGTTTTTAAAGTATATTTTAAACTCTTAACCAAACTAGTATTAGGCAAATCATTATCAAAAGATATAAAAAAAAATTCAATCATTAATTCAAAATTTATGAATAACATTCATAACTACTCTACCTATATGAGTATTGGAATATGGGTAATCCCAATATTGAAAACCTAATATTCTTTTTTCTAAAACTCACAAATTATTAATCCAATTATATGTTACTATAATAAAATATTCTTTTTTAAGTTCATTTTTCTACGTATCCAAAATTAATGAAAATTTACATTTACTAGTCATAAATTGTACAATTATATCATTTTTTAATTGTTAAAATCGATCTATTGATCTCTTCCTATCCGATTTTCTACTATTTTTTATAACTAAATTGTAAATATTTTTTAATATATTTTTCAAAAAGGGACATTCAACTATACTAAGTGGTAATTCTTTTCTTACTATCCATTCTATTTGATCATTTTTTTTATTTTTCGTATTATTTTTAAATATACCTATAACATTTCTCCCCCGGTGGCTATTTTTGTTTATATAGTTTGAGGTAATTTATCCGGATAATTTTTAACTAAGTGTCTCTTAAGTATGCCTACCACAACCCTTCAAAAATTTATATTTTTGATGACAAATTTTATAAGTTGCCTTTTATTCATCAATATTTTTAACAAAAAAAAATCTCATATATTAATATCATCTTTTTTAGTACGTGTTGTGTTACATTGTGTATTGTTAGGTTGATTTTATTTTAAAAGATTTTCAATATCTATGTGTTTGGGAATTTCCTCTTGAAAAAAGAAAATGTGGTAGAGGAGATTGTTGGGAAGTTTTGTGAAGAATATGTTCCGTCCATTTTTTTTTTAAATTTAAGATTATTTTTTTTAAAAAAAAAAGTAATACGAATAAATTAATTATGAAAAAAAAGTGAAGTCACAAAAAAAAATTAAATGTATCGATTTGACGCAAATCACGATTGTTTTTTTATCAAATTTTGAAAATTTGAGTTTCCAATCTTGATATCTTGTGAAATCTTGATAAATCTTGTATGCGGTGAAAATGGTAGAGTTGAGATATAAAAATAGTGGAAATAGTGGAAATCTATTGAATGTGAAAGTTATGAAAATGGTAGAGTTGAGAGATTAAAATGATGAAATGTGATTAGTAGGAGTGGAAATGGTAGTGTAGAAAATTGAAATTAAGTTTAAGATAATGTAGTAGTGTTGAGACAATAAGAATGTAAGAGAGAATATAAGATTTTATTGTGAGAATTTTGAAAATGGGGTGTAACCTATTTATAGGAAAATTTTTTGATCTCATGTATCAAAATACCCCCAAACTAGCCATTTTATAATTGTTGGGATGGTTAAAATTGGAAAAAAAAATTAAAAAAAGGAATTAAACGGTGGAACTGGCCGGGCCGGCTCTTGGTTCCATAAACGATGGAACTAGACTGGCTCATTACTATAGTCAGGTCGGTTCAGTTCTGGGTTATTGTTCACCCGGTCAGGGCCTCGGGCCGGGCTTTTTTGGGCTGACTGGGTAACCGGCCAGGTCTCATCTCTAGTTCTCTCCTACCATAAATTCCTCCACCATAATACAATAAATTTGGATCTCACAATTTCTTACTATTATTCGAGATAATTTAACTAGTCGACATATATATATATAAATATATATATATATATTTATGACTTTGACTAATTTTGAAATAAACTTTTAATTATAATATTAAAAATATAAATAATTTTTTATTTTGAAATTACATCTAAATCATTTTTGATCAAAGATGTTCGACCAATTACACAAAAGATTCTATCTATAAACATAAAGTTTATAATTGATGTATATTGCTCATGGTAGCATCATATATAGAACGGTTAAAATTACTTAATCAGAAATAATACAAAAATAGATTAATTTGATACTAATATGATATTCATGTGTTGTCAATATGGTATTAATATATTCAATCAAATTATTTTTAGTTACAAGTAATTTTTAAATTACTTTAAAAATATAAAATATTTATATTTTTAATACTATAATTATAATTTTTCTAATTTTAATATACATTAACAAAATTTTATTGTGATCTCAAAAATTTAAAAATTTCATAAATTTCACAATTTCTCACATAATAAATAAATACAAAATCGCTAATTTAGTAAATTCTAACAAAATTACCAACAAAAAAAACAATTTTCGTGATATTTTTGCCAAATGCAGTTCAATTCCATAGCAAGAAAACAAAGAAATACTCCAAAATAATCAATGAAATTTATAATATTTAAAATATAAATAATTTTACAAAACTAATTTTGAAATAAACTTTTAATTATAATATTAAAAATATAAATAATTTTTTATTTTTAAATTACATCCAAATTAGTCTTAATCAAAGTTGTTCGATCGATTACACAAAGATTCCATCTATAAATGTAAAGTTTATAATTGACTTATATTTTTCATGGTAGCATCATATATAGAACTGTTAAAAATTAGAAATAGTTTAGAAATAGAATAATTTGATACTAATTTGATACTAGTGTGCTATTGATATGGTATAAATATATTTGATCAAACTATCTTTAAATAGAAATAATTTTAAAATAACTTTAAAATTTAAATTATTTACATTTAATTATAATTTTTCTAATTTTAATATTCACATAACAAAATTTTATTAATCTCCAAAATTTAAAAATTTTGTCAATTTTCACAATTTCTCACATAATAAATAAATTCAAAAAAGCAAAATTTAGTAAACTCTAGCAAAAATTACCCAAAAAACCAATTTGTGTGATACTTTTGCCTAATCTGATTCGATCCCATTGCAAGAAAACAAAGAAATATTCCAAAATAATCATTGAAATTTATAATATTAAAAATATAAATAATTTTTTATTTGAAATTACATCCAATTATTTTTGATAAAAAATATTCAACTAATTACACAAAAGATTCCATTTATAAATGTAAAGTTTATAATTGACTTATATTTTTATTGTAGTATCATGCATAGAACGATTAAAATTATTTAATTAGAAATGGTTTAAAAATAGATTAATTTTATACTGATTTGATACTAGTGTTATTGATATGGTAATACTATATTCGATCAAACTATTTTTAATTAGAAATAATTTTAAAGTAACTTTAAAATATAAATTATTTACACTTTTAATACTATAATTATAATTTTTCTAATTTTAATATTCAGATAATAAAATTTTATTGTGATATTCAAAATTTAAATATTTTATCAATTTTTACGTAATAAATAAATACAAAATTGCTAAATTTAGTAAACTCCAGCAAAAATTATCAAAAAAAAAAAACAATTTGTGTGATATTTTTGCCTAATGGGATTCAACTCCATAGCAAGAAAACAAAAAAATATTCCAAAATAATCATTGAAATTCAATTCAATCATATAAATAAAAATTCTTTGGATAGATTTGGTAATTTTACCTTTATAACCCCGAAACCGGAAAATCTCGGTCGAGAGCTTCCAAATAATATCCCGCAGTCCAATGCTGTCTACATTAATCACATTGTCTGAACTTTTGTCGTACACGTGAACATCTGACAACTTGATAACGGATCGGATTGTGGACTATTCAAGAAAAAGATATATATCAACAGTGGGAGGGAGGGAGGGGGAGAGAGAGAGAGAGAGAGAGATGGAATTGAAGCCTGGATTATCAGCTTTGGTTACCGGTGGAGCCTCCGGAATTGGTAAAAAGCCTCACTCCCTCCCTCCCTCTCCCTCTCTCTCTCTCTCTCTCTCTCTCTCTCTCTAAATCTTTCGACTGGATTATTACCAGTGTTACCTGTTTCTTAAATTGCTACAGAGAGTGAAATTGTGTTAGGAGATAAAATGGGTTGTAAAATTTAACGTTTGGGTATATGTTTGAATGCTGAATTGAATATGAAAGGTTTTGGAATAATTGAAAAATTAAAGTTCTGGTAAAGAATTTGTATGGGAAGTTGTAAATTTTGGGTTATTTTATTTTATTTTATTTTAATAATTTATCTTTATTTCAGGCCCAAATTTTCGGCTAATATGAATTCTTTAAGTGGGGTTCTGATTTCAGTCATCATCTGAAAGTGGTCATATCTGAATTTCAACAAATGGGCACATAGTTTCTTACTGATTTTGGACACAAGTTTAAGAATATATTCAATAGATGATGTTCGATAAAAATCCACTATTAGCCGATTTGTGGGGTGATGCTAAACTAACAATTGAGGTGGACTGGACAAATGATTGGACTATTAGTTCCCAATATGAATTTTATTTTATTTTTTTATTAATTTTTCCCTATCTAGGCCCGGATTCCAGATGGTCGAAAGGGCCCTTTTTTGTGGGAGATTACTAGGTTAACAATTGCTCTAAGAGTTCTAGTAAGATGTAGAATAATAGGAGATAAGAAACTCATATGTTTTTTGTGGAGTCTTTGTGTTGGCTAAGATGTAACAAGTAAGGGTAAAGTTACTTGCATCTTCACTCGAGGCTCAGGTTCAAACTTTGTTGGAAGCAGTCTCTTTTTAATAAAACGAAGGTAAGCCTATGTATATATTGCCCACCATGAACCGTTATTTAGTGGGATAGCAAGTACCATGTGAACTTTTCTTGCTTGCTCTTCGCGTTTGCACATGGTTCTTGATACTGTTAAACTAAGAATTGCTCAATTCAATTCAATTTAAAGTTATGAGAAATGATGATCTGATTAATTACAATGGACTGCATATGTTGATCTTGTAGTTTATCAGGTTATAATATAGATAAATATCATATCACATAATCTGGTTGTATTTTGGTGGTTACCATGCAGGTAGAGCTCTTAGTTTAGCTCTTGCAGCAAAGGGTTTATTTGTTACAATTGTAGACTTTTCTGAGGAGAAGGGAAAGGATGTTGCATCTCTCGTGGAAAAGGAGAATGCCAAGTTTCATTCAAATTTGAGCTTTTCATCTGCCATGTTTGTTAAATGTGACGTGACGAACACGAGTAAGTGAACACAGCAATCCTGGCAAAGATGAATCCCAAAACAAATTCATGTTTCATCCATTTGAAAGGCACAAATTTTCATGTTTCTCTTAGCTTTATTGGGCACCGATTTTGACACAAAAGATTCTATGTGGAGCATTAATAGTTTGGAAAACCATTTAGCATAATCTACTCATAAATAGTGAAGAGTGTAGCTTATGTATAACAGAGATCAAGGCTGTTGCACAATCTGCAATGGTTAGTGCAAGTTTGTCATATGTTTAAACTAGTGAGATTTGCAGCAGAATGAACTGTCCTCTTGTGTCATCATGTCTTCAGTTATTCCTTTTAAAGTTCCTTATGGTGGCTTTATAAATTTCCCTTTAGATTTATCACCCAAGTTTGCTAGCAAGATTTGCTGAATGACTAGTTTATAAGATCCTCAATCTTTGGGTCTACAGAGATCGGATGGTTTTGATGTTAGCATTGTTTTAAAATGGTCATTGAGCAGGTGAACTGGCTGCTGCTTTTAAGAAGCACTTGATGACCTATGGGGGATTGGATATTTGTATCAACAGTGCTGGCATTGGTGGAAAAATTCCATTTGATGAGGATCCAACTGATGGATCAGGTCCTGGTTCATGGAAACAAACCCTAAACGTGAACCTGATTGGAGTTATTGACTCTACTCGTCTTGCGGTAAGCTTGGATCTGACTTATTTATTTTTCTTTAAAATCATCTGATAGCTATGGGTTCTTGAAATGGTTCTTCGGTGCATTGAACTTTCTTCTTTTCCTTTTATGTTGATGTGATTGAGTGGTCTCCTCAATAATGTATCTTACTGACAAATCCTTTTGCTTTGCTTTGTATCATTATGAACCTAGCTGTGTTAACACATGTTTCATTTGTTTCCGTTATGGCATGATCTCAATTGTACATGGTCTTCAAAACTTGAAATGCGCAGAGAATTTACAAGTTTGTAACCTCCTTGGAATTTTTCGCTTCAAAGTTTCAAGGCCTGAAAAGGGTTATAGCATTTTATTTAGAAGAAGAGTTAATTACTGAATTTAAAGATGGGGAGTTGCTTTAGCCTGGTTGTGGGTGCCCACCAGTTGGGGAAAACCTGGACACCGCACCTGCAGATTTTTGAGAAAAAATGTAGAAAAAGCATGTAGGGCTGTGTCTAGGGACATGTCAAAGTGTTGGGGCAACACATTGCTGTCCAGTGGTTGGCACCCTCAACCAGATCCAAGCCATCTCCTTAAAGATGATGGTTGCTGAAACTAAATGTGCAGAGATTTGTGAAGAAGATGTGTTTGGCAAGGTTAAAAGAGCTGTCTTCAATATAAATGACCAAGTGTACTTTGACTTTATTGAGGTGGTGATGGTGACAATATTTTGGGTGGGGGTCGGGGGTGGAGGACATTTTCTTCAAGATTTTTTTTTTTTTTTTTTTTTTTTTTTTTTTTTTTTTTTTTTTTTAATCTTTTTGCAAAATATTAGCTTGAGTTCTTAACATTGAGGCAAGGTTATATGAATATTCAAATCATATACCGACAAATATACATAAAAAGTAACTTTACAAAATTCAAATCCAAATATTGTCCATATCCTAATTTGTGAATTGTACTTTGTGCAATAAGGACCTTATAATTTGTGCATTTTCATGTCCCAAAAGACAAAATTGTATATCTCTTTCTCTAACTATCAGGAACATGAGGAAAATTATCTTCCACATCCAATTTCTATGCTAGATGGTGTTTTATAGCTCTTTTGACCTTCAAGTTGCTGCCTGAAGTTGAATTGGATCTTTATTTATTTGTCTTTATTTGTGTCCCGTCTGGTTTATGCATCTATATTGCTTCATTCAGTTTGTAAAAAGGGATTGTGTACTGCTTTCTTAATTTTCTACCTCCTGTAGCTGGAATTTCTTTTTGCATTTATGGTTCTACGATCGCATAATCGACTGTAGTTCATGAACAGATTAAAACCATGGAATCTATTCAAAAGCCTGGTGTGATTATTAACGTGGGTTCTTCTGCTGGTCTATATCCGATGTATAAGAGCCCAACCTACTCTGGCTCCAAAGGTTTGTCGTCACTGGTCATTCGTACCTTTTTCTTTTCTTGCAATATTATTTAAATAGGTTGATGCTTAATCATTATGAGATGATGGAAGCCTTCACTTTTTTTTTTCCTTTTCCTTTTTTTGTTTTTTTAATATGTCGGTGGTCTTCCATTTCTTTTCTTTTTTTTTTTTTTGACAGGTGGCGTTGTTTTATTTACCAGATCACTTACCCACTACAGGCGTAAAGGGATTCGTATAAATGTTCTTTGCCCTGAGGTAAGATCATTGGCTTCCAAAGTGCTGAATTTGTGTCCTATCTTTGAGATCATAGACTTTATCTACTTTCACAGGAGCAGATGCCACCTATATGTAAACATTAGATTAAGTAGGTCATTGTTTTCTATCAGCTTATACTTTAAAAGCAATCTGTTTTACATAGTAGGAACTGAATGTCATGAGCTTGAGTTCTGATTGTCCTTGTGTATAATTACAAATCACTATTTTGCAAAGGTTCTTATGTTCTTGGCAGGCATTTGATAGTCTTGATGTAGTGCAAAGTTGTAAAAGACTTGATTTGGCTTACTGAATGGAATAGGAGGTTTATCATAACACTTCTAGCTTTTTTGTAGTTTGTTGAAACTGAGATGGGCTTGGAAGTGGATGCTGAATTAGTTGGCATGGTGGGGGGCTTTGTTCCTATGGAAATGGTGTTGAAAGGTATGTTTTAGCACAAAGATTGGTTCACGGTGAAGTTCTGATTGAAAAAAAAAAAAAAAAACCTTCTTTCTATCGTAGTGAATAAGCTGCATTATCAGAAGAATCAAGTCTTCAATAAAGATGGGCTGTGAGATGCAGTCATTCTGCTTGAATAGAAATATCATATACAATATAGAGTTATAAAGTGGTTGTGATATTGTTAAAAGTTGTTGTGTGCAGTGCGGTTAATAGTCTTGCTTCTACCATCTAATGCTCCCCTATGAGCCCAGAGTTTAGGATTAAGGCTCAAGTTGTTGTTGTTGTTGTTATACAATGTAGAGTGTCTTTGTTATGTATAAAATGTGTAGAAGATATGCTGTCATGTGGCTTTTAAGTCACATAATTACCAAATTAAAATATTTTACTGATTTGAAACTTTTGATATTGAAAATATTATTATAGTTTTTTTTTTTTTTTAATTAGATCTCCAGGATTGATCAGATTAACCATAAAATGCTATTTGATTCAAATAGAACTTTCAATAAATCTTGTTTACTTGGTTGGTGTCTTGTGTAGTTGTCCATAGCCAACTAAGCTCGGTATATTGCCCTTTTAGGTTAATTTGAAAGTGCCCTGATTTTGTTTGTTTCCCATTGTGTTTCTTTCTCTGGTTTGGATGATTTTGAAAGTTTAGGAGAGTGATTTAGCGCCTTTTTCCCCCCTCATGGGTAACAGTGATTAATTATCAGAAAATTAATTTAAGTGTTTTCTCCTTGATAATTTTTCTGCCATTTGCATTGTATCTTTGCATGCTCTTATTGTGCAGAAATTCTGGTACATGCATGGAATTTCAGAATTTATCTTTTTTCCCTCATAGCCTGTGACCAGTGTTTCCACATGTTTTCATTGTGGACGATTTTTAGCTTTCATTAGGTCATTTCATCCTTTTTTATTTTTTATTTTTTTGCAAAATGGTATATTTCTACTGCGAGTTGAATGAAGAATATTGCACAAAGTTATACATTGCTGAGGTTTCCTTTTCAAGATTAAATTGTTGTTATCAAACTATTTGAAAAGCAAACATATCAGGGTGAGGAAATTCTGGGCCCATTCCAGGTTTTGGAAGCTTAGACATCTGATACTGGTGTTTTTATGTTTGTGGGTGCTTGGATTAATATTCAATTGAGAGTTGTAATTGGATCCTTAGAAATGATTATGATAATTTGTAATTGGCATTCCATAGTCATCTAAGCTCAATCTATGAATCTTCTAAGTTCTATTTCAGGCACTTTTGAACTTATAACTGATGAGAGTAAAGCTGGATCATGTCTGTGGATTTCAAATAGAAGAGGAATCGAATATTGGCCAACTCCCTTGGAAGAAGCAAAATATTTGGTGAGGTCATCAAAATCAAAAAGAAGACCATTGCTCACATTACCCATAAATTTCCAACTACCAGAGAGCTATGAGAAAATGTATGTACTAAAAAATTTTTCATATATATGAAATTCTAGTGATATTTATTTGTTATGCATCATCTGAATACATAAGAGCAAATTTAACGAGTATGCTTTGGCTGGTAAGTTCTGTAATTTGATGGAAAATTATTTATTTTAGTAATGATAGTTTTATGCTAGGGGGATTATGGTACATTAGTGAGAGTCATTAGTACAGATGGTTGATATTCAATTGCAACCAGGGTTATGAGCATTAATTTTCATAAGCAATTCAAAATGATGTGGCGTACAGCTCAATTTTGACTAAGCTTAAATCACCTTGTTTAGTTCTATTTAAGGCCATAATAGTAGCATACCTTTGTTCATTAACTAAGATGTGCATAATAGTATGCTGTGAAATGTATTATATACTACATGCAGTTTATGCTAAACTGAATGCAAGTGTCATATGACTTGTGGTGCAATCTTTGTTGAGTCTAGTTCAATTTATTTTTGCCAGCGGTGATATATGTTTCTTCAATAATTTTATTAGTTTATGTTGCTCTAGTCTAGTTACAGAGCTTATTTATCAGGATAATTTTTGATCGCTTATGTTTTTGTTTTTGCCAGAGTTGTTCATACCCTAAGTCCTAATTTCCGCAGTGCTACTAACTTTGTGCGTGCACCACTGAGTCTACCAATCAAACCAGGCCATGTCCTTGTGAAAATTTTCTATGCTGGTGTCAATGCAAGTGATGTAAGTTCATTGGCTCTCATGAAACTTGTTATTTATAATCCTTTTTCCTACTTAGATGCGATTTTTTTTTTTCCTTTTTTGCTTATGATAAGTAGTGCTATGAAATTGTTTTTGTCTTGAGGAAGGCCAATTTTTTTCCCCCTTTTTTGATTACACAAGATTTGAATTCTAAATCACATGGTTGGGAGAGGGGGTTTGTAACCACTAGGCTGTCTCGTTGGGGACGGGAGGCCAATTTCTTGAAAACCTTATTCCCCACCTGAATATGTGCCAAAAAGGAATCCAACACAAGTCCCAAACATTTGACTGTAAAACACATGCTAAAAGGAAAGGACAAAGAGATGTAAACAAATACATTCCAAAGATCGCATCCCATGTGACGAAATGGATTCTTTCCAAATCCAAACTAAATGCATTGGAGGTTAATGGCTAGCAGATATGTGAAGAAACAGTCCCGGTTTGGCTCTAATACCATGTTGAGAATTTGAGCATGAAAAGCAAAAATAATAATAAAAAACCTTTATAATTCTTTGCGTCAATTAATTTATGCCACCCCATGGGCATTTATAGATTACCCCTGAATAACAAATATAGAAAGGAACATATAGAAACTTAAACATATAGAAATTGAAATATTTCCAGAATCAGAATCTTCTATATTAAGCCATTCTTGTTTTCTAAAATTCATAGCTACATTTCACATGTTTATAAAATTTCCAGAAATTTAACATGAGATTTGATTGTTAAATCTTCCATGGCTTTCACGGTGCTTCGATTGCCACAAAACCTACACTATGGCACAAACCTCCGGGAATTAAACAGACCCCAAAACCCCTCCATGAGGCGTCACTCTAGATCTGAAAGCCCTTGCTGCTGTCCTGCATGGCCAAAATAAGGATTGCATTAACAGTTGTTTGAGCTCCCCAAAATATCACTTGAATGACTCATCCTATCGAAACACGGCATTCTTCTTCATCAACTTAGTCAAGAGAGTAGCCATCTCTTTGAACCCTTGACAAATTTATGGTTTTAACCAGCCAACCTGGAGCCATGAATCTCTGTCACTTTAGTTGGTTGTGGCCATCACACTATAGTGTCAGTCTTTCTTGTGCAGTATGTGGCCAAGTAGGGCTAGGGCTAGACCTGCCAGCTCTGCCAGCAAAGAGGAGTTCTTGATTGAAGCCTGCAATGTGGAACACGATAATGCAGTTTCAGTTCCAGGGAGACATAGCTTAGGCTTCTTAGGTGGCCTTCATTATAGTTTTTAGAGATCAAAATGTGGCTCTTCCTTTCTGACAGCTGTGAAAGTTGGATTTCCATAGCTTGTCATGAGGAAAGTGGTGGAAACCAGTGCACATAGGATTTCAATTGCTTGTTGCAACTGAGTGCACATACGGTATTGATGGAGGACCAGTGTGTTAGATGTCTATTTGGGTTATGGATCCACAGTTTGGGATGCTGGTGGTAGGCTTGGGGTTCCCCTAACTATAGAGATGACCTTCACTTTGCCTCAGCCAATGGATTTGCCCCTATCTTGTTTTCTATCTCTTACCACCACTCTAGAACACATTTACTCCCATGCCCAAACACTTTTTCTCCCTTTCTCTCTCTCCCTCCAGAAACCCTAGCCACCTGCAGTTTCAATCTCTCTCCCTCTCACGTCCAGTCATGCCGGTGCTTTGACCTTCCTTGATAGTCAGCCCGACACCCTTGATGTTGTGGCTGTTTCTGACCACCAGTGGGTCATCCCCACCACTTGTTGTTGCCCTTCGGTTCATGGAAAGTCTCATTCTCCTTCTCTAGCATCAATCCTTGTCCCTCCTTGCTTCAGACCCAAGTTTCCCCCCCGGTCTTGTGAGTTTTGCCATAGAACTAAGGTTTGGTTTGGTTGATCGTGATGTTTTCAATTGGATCTCTTAACACTGCTTCTCTTTGTCTCTGATCATGGGTACTCCTTTCTCACCTTTCTTGGTTCTCTTGTTGTTGTCATAGATCTAGGTTTCTTTCTGATGCAACAGAGTTTTGCGAGGGTTACGATATGTTTTCTGCTGCATGTTGGTGGGGGAAGAGTCGCAGGCAGCAGCCTGTGTGCTCTGCCCCATGTGTGCAGCACTGCTGCTGGCACCATATGCACACACTGAGGCATGCAGTCATGCTGCTGCATTCTGGACTACAAGTGCACAGACCCAACCCAACTTTTGACAAGCTAAACTCATGTGACATGCACTTAGAGAAGACAATCAGAGAGTGTTAGCTAACACAAGCAATGCAGAAGCAAATTTATTGAGCGGTGCTTTAAATGTAACGGGATGCACTTGGGTGGTCTATATTATTGAGCAAGTAATTGTATATCAAAGCAAATAAATGAGCAACCCGGATGGGACAACAATAATTTCTAGCAAGGACACTGTTGGTAAACTAAATCAAGGGTTGAGAATCTGTTGTTAGATGTTGCATAGATTTTTACTCCCTAAAGAGCTTTATAAACCATTTGACACCTATTAGGAGGAGACATTGAAATGCTTGAGGAAACATACAAAAAGAAATGAAATGTTACAAATCTATCAATACAAAGAACTACTCCTAGTTGGTCTATTCCATGCGGTTGAGCTGTGGTGGCTTCTCCAAGTTGGTGTAGAAATGGTGGACCAGTGACCCTTAGCAGGGGCTGCATGCAAATCTCGGGGTGCATGTGTGCAGGGTTGTAGCCATGCGTGTGGGGTGAGTGTGCGCACGCAGCACACAATTTCATGTTCTAGTGAATTTTGAAAATTATATGGTGTTTCCATTTGTAATTTATTGAACTTAATACAACAACTTTGGCACTAAACTAGTTCGTATATTTAGCCATAATATTTTGCATATATTTTTTCAATATTTTTGTGCTTCTCACCCTAAAATTCCCTCGCACTAACTGTATGGATGTTATAGTTAATTCAGGTTCTGTGGTTTTATCTTTGTCATAGGCAAGAAGTGTTAACTACTAGTGGCGTAGGTTTATTTTTGTAAAATTATCTTATTCTTCACGTTAGAACCCCCACCCTACTCTGTCAGTCATATTTCGCTGGATTATATGTAGAAATGGTTAAATCCCTCTAAACTAGCTTTACTCCTTGACACCTTTTATTGGTTTATCCTGGTAACTGGACTGGACTAGCATTCTAGTAGTTCAAAGGTTGAGGTTTGACATCATCCAAAGGTTTTATGTTTCTGACAGAATAATGTTTTGGACAGGTGAATTATAGCTCAGGCCGCTATTTTGGCGGCAGCAAAGAAGAAAAAAGTTCTCTTCTCCCTTTTGATGCTGGTTTTGAGGTGAGTGGAAGTCATCAAACTTGTGATGATTTAATCCATGTGATCCTGTCAAACTTCTAGGTTAATATTCACTGGAAGTTGTTATACCGTAAGCAGGTTCTTTTTCTGAAATCTATCCCCAATTCATGTGGCTGAATGGTGCTCTTTTTTATTCTTCTTTGCACTTTTTTTCATTGTTATTCTTGTTCTTTGGAACTTCTCAACCCACCTTCTGCTAAACACATTCAAAAGAAAAAAGTAAAGCATTATTTGTTAATATTGACATCATGTTCCTCAACACTCATCTCCTTGCCTTGCAGGCTGTGGGAGTAATCGCAGCAATTGGTGATTCTGTTAGTGACTTGAAAGTTGGTACTCCAGCTGCAATCATGACTTTTGGAGGTTATGCTGAATACATGATGGTAGACAATCTTGGACGTTATTTGCTGAAATATTTCCTGCTAGGTGGATTGCATCACCATGTCATATTTATTTTGTAAAGCATCCTTTTGGTTGTGCTATTTTATACCAGGTCCCATCCAAACATATCCTTCCTGTGGGAAAACCGGAACCAGAAGTCATTGCCATGCTTACTTCTGGACTAACTGCATCAATTGCATTAGAGAAGGTTAGTTCTTTTTGGTCATATTACTAAAATCAGATAGAGATAGAACCTCCAGGGACCCCGCACTAACTGGTAGTCCATCTCAACATAAACCTGCCCTCTTTCCTAGCTATATTATCACCTCTTAATTTAAGTATGTGTACTTAAACCGCTCATGCATAGATTTTGTTGATTTTATCCTTTCGTGGTACTTGTAGGCTGCACAAATGGATACCGGAAAAGTAGTTCTTGTCACAGCTGCTGCAGGAGGAACAGGACAATTTGCTGTCCAGGTTTGCATCTTAATATAAAAACTAACTGAATGTAGATTTGACATTGGTGTCCTTCGCACAGATACGAGTTTCTTTTTTTTTATTAACTTCATCTTCTGTTGTGCATGGGTAACACTTCCTGAATGGAGTTCTTTAAACCGATGCATTTTAGGAAAGAATTCTTTTTTCCTCCGTGTTACTACTAGGGGAGGATATTCACTAACTTATGGGTGAGCTGCAAGATGTTCTACTTGGACGAGGCGTGCACATGCACATGGATATGTGGATTTTTCAATCCCTATAATCTTTGTGCTCATCTTTCCTTTTTCATTTTGTCCTAAACTTATGAAATATCTGAAACTGGTTAAACCTGGTTGACTTTGTTCCTGGAGAGCTAAAATGGGTGAGAATTGGGTGTGAGATGGATCAATAACTTTTCTGTGATGCAACATACTGGTTTCATTTCACATATCTTTTAGATTTTCGACTGTAAGCACACTATAATTGCTTCTAATCAAGAAATAATAAATAAGTGATGCCCTACTTACAACATCATAACAACAGTGCTGCTCCCTAACCACATCATGCAAATTGGCACAGCTGTACTACTAGAACCTGCAGCGAATTATCATCCATTTCTTATGTGATGGAGGAGTTGGGTTGTTTATGACATGTGGGGTTAGCATCATTAACCTTGCTTAAGCTTCTTACATTTGCAAGAACTTGACCACTTTTATATTGTATTTTGTTTTTTCTTCTTTTGAAAAACAATGGTAACCTTAGCCACAACCCTGTCTTGGTTGTACACAAGTTAACCTGTAACGAAAACCCAAGACAAGGAATTGAACCATGTAAACTACATGCACCTGATAAACACATGGATTTTAGCCTAACCTCCCACACTGCGAATACAAAGAATTGAACCCTGTTGTTCATAATGGGGGGTGAGGTAGATCACAACCTCTGGAGTAATTGCTCATTTGCCATTTTCATCATCTTAACATGACAGACGGTAGATCAATTGTCTGAAAGGAGAAAAATAAACTCTACTGTTTGGTGGGCTGGTAGGAAGTGAACTTGTTACACTAATACTACATGAAACAACTTTCTGGCTACAACAAACTTAAGTTGAATGGTGCCCCCCCCCCCGGGGGGAAAAAGTCAAACTAATACACACACACATGTAATTTTTAGCTCATTCTTCCTTTCCATGTTGTTGATGTATTACTGGTTGTTGCTTGCTCGGGCTGACATAGGCCCTGTTCTTTTTCTTTTGGGACTAGAAATGTGTAGTTCTCTCATTATGAAGCTTCATACATTCAGCTTGCAAAGTTAGCTGGAAATACTGTTGTTGCAACTTGTGGAGGGGAGGAGAAGGCAGCGCTTTTGAGAGAATTGGGAGTAGATCGAGTCATAGACTATAGAAAGGAAGATATTAAAACTGTACGTTCTCTCTTTTGTGCTTTATTTTTATTGGTTTTTCTCATGTCTTCTTTTTGCCATTTTTGATATTTTTTTTGTCGCAAAATTATTTTCTACTAGCCAATATATCAAGCTCATCATATCATCCCATCTCTTTTATCCTCAATGCATGGGCTAATAGGCTTCTCAAGGTACATGAGTTTGGATGCATTGTGCATTAATAAAGTTATTCTTTTTAGATCACTAAAGCATTGTGTGAAGCTTTATTGAACTTTGACAGAACTCGCAAAGATCTTGATATGATGATTGATGTCACATCATTTTCATATTTTCTCACAAATCCTGTAAACAAAGAGTATTATCCAAGCAGTACTCATCTCTGAGCTAGGATTTCATTTAAACAATTGATGCACCTTTCATTCTAGATAATCAATCATGATGCAGCAATAGTTGACAGTGTGGAAAAATTATCAATGCCAAACTTCTGGTAAATGTTCATAATGGAAGTTTAGAGAGAGAAGTTTATATAAACAGTTTTCATGTAAATTAAGAGAAAAGAAACATGACAACTCAAATTATAAACAACAAGGCATCAGGAGCTGCAGCAAAGAGTTTCTTTTTGATGCTCTGACAAGTTCTAAAAGATCAGAACACTGCAACACAATAAGATCAGGTTTGAGATGGTGCTCGTTTAAGCACCTTCAGTACCATTTAGATAGCTGAAGTGTAGATGTACTAGAAAAGTGTGGTTGACCTTATAGGTTCAGCTTTACATTTTAACTGCTTGATTGAGTTTTGTTGCACCTCCAGTATCGGATTTATTTGAGCCATTTAATGTATTTTAGTTCCATAATTGAGGTTTGCTTTGCTAAATTTTATTTTCTAACCTTTTGTAGGTCCTCAAAAAAGAATTTCCAAAAGGTGTTGATATAGTATATGAATCTGTGGGTGGTGAAATGTTAAATATCTGCTTGAATGCACTTGCAGTCTTTGGGCGACTTGTTGTGATTGGGATGATCTCTCAGGTTGGTATCTTGATGGCCTTTTGATTATGTAGTTTCTCTAGGTAAACAAAATGTGGATTGATTAATGGAACTTAACGGGCTTAAAATCCAAAGCGACACAGGTACCGTCACTGGTGCAGAAATCTTGATGTTTCAAAATTTGAAAACTTTGTGCATAGACATGGTCCTCAACTAATAGATGTCTGAAGCTTAGCTTCTAGCAGCATCATTTTCCAGGTCTGGAGCAGGAACTGAAATTCCTAAATTGCTGATGTCATAATGCAATTATATCAATACAAGACCTTTTTTTTAAAAAAAAAAAAAAGTCTTATTTTAAGTTATTTTGAACTTGTGCTTTTTTCCCTCATGTTGTTCGTTATCATATTTTCAATCTACTTATGAGGAAGCAATTTGTTTTTTCTCTTAGTACCAAGAAGGATGGGAGCCTTCCAATTATACTGGACTTTGTGAGAAGCTTCTAAACAAAAGCCAAACTGTGGTACGTATATTGAGATTAACATTTTAGAGGTGCATCTTTTAAGTTCTATAGAGTTTACATTTTGCCAATGTTTATACATATTTCATGGTGTTGGGAGTTTAGGTTGCATTCATCCAGTTACTGTTGGATGAGATCCACTATAAACAGCATTGGTGTATGAGCCATTATCATCTGCTTGGGTATTTGAACCCCAATTCCTTATGGTTATAATTTTGGTCATTGTTGGTTACCATATTGTCAAGAGCACAATCATCAAGATTTTCATTTTTCATTGGAACTTTGTGCACACTTCTTAGCTAAATTTCACATTTTGTCTATGGGATTGTGAAGTGCTCTACATTTAAGAATGATATTGGAGATTTTTCATCTATGTAATCCCTCCTCTAGTTTTCTCTACACTGCAATACAAATCACTTGTAAACCGTATAGGCTTAAAAACCTCTTTTCAAATGGCAAGACAAAAAGCAATGAGGGTTTTAGGTGAAACCTAGTTATGCTGCCCGAAATGAATAATTCACAAAATCGATGTCAAATTTTGTGCTTTAAAGTAATATAAGAGCTTTATGTCTACTTGATATTTTTGTATCTAATAGTACTCTAGCATGATATTACTGCAATTCAAATTTTTGTGCTTTAAATGATTCATATTAGCTTATCTGTCCCTTTCTCTTTCAGGCTGGATTTTTCCTTGTACATTATGCTCACTTCTGGCGAGAGCACCTCAACAAGCTTTTCCAGCTTTACTCCTTGGGAAAACTTAAGGTAATATCTCTAGGTTTATGCTAATCCCTTTCAGTCACTTGGTTAATAATACTGTTTACTTCAAATTCCCTTTTTTGTGATGTTTTGGGCAAGTGAATTCTGCAGCATTTTGTGCAGGTTAATTTTATTCTCTATGTTGAAGTAGATTAACTGTTTGTCTTCCTAAATATGGGAAGCAGGGGATGAGGTACCTTGCTTCCTCTTGTGCTAGAAATCGGGCCCCTGTAAGGACTGACAGATGTGTTTCTCTTCTTTGAGAAGATTCAGTTGGAGCAAATTAAACATAAATAGTTGAAAAAGTGCTGCCTGCGTTTATTAAGAGACCAGTGAACTAAATTAGTTTCTCCATGCCATTTGAAGATATTCTGCATCAAATTTCCCAATAAGATATCTAACCCTGCTACTAAAATAGGTAACCATAGACCCAAAGAAATTTGTTGGGATTCATTCCGTTGCCGATGCTGTTGAGTATCTTCATTCTGGTAAAAGTCATGGCAAGGTATAACCATCTTCTTCCCGAGCATTTGATCTTGTTAACATTGGAGTAATAAGTCCTCATGGAACTACTTGCTCCTGATTGCTTCTCTCTACCTGCAGGTGGTTGTTTGCATTGATCCAACCCTCAGTCAACAAGCAAAGCTATGATAGTTACATGATCTGTGTGGCATTATTATGTCAATAAAGGTGCATCAAATTTTGATAAAACCACGTGAACCAAGCCCTGCAGAAGCTGGCTTCTCACCGGCTGATTGAGGAAGTTCACACAATCTCGATGATCTAAGATGGACAATTTCTTCGATTTTCTCTTTATTTATAGTTCATAACGGTTTCTAGTCAAATTGTTCGCTCTGTTGTTGGAAGTTCTAGTTGAAGATCTTCCCACTGTTACCAAAAATAAAACCAAAGAGGAGACTATGCTTTGAAGTCAATTTTGACAGAAACTGTCTCAGGTGAGACCCATATAGATCTTAAAACCGTGCTGAAATCTGAAGTGCCAATAGTTCAGCCCAATGCTACTAAACTGAGACTGGATATCAAATCAGTGAAAGGGATCAAGCAACTAGTCGAATTGTTGAGCCACAAGAGTTGGATATAATTGTTCAAATATCTAGTTATAAAAAGGCGTAATATATTTTAAAACTATCAATTTCAAACCTATTCTCCTTTTACCTTTGCACTAAGTTGGGGAGTATTTTATATACTGAGTGAGTCTTTTTATCCTTCCAAGCGACCGGATATCATTACCCACAGGCACGCACAGCTTTGTTTTGAATGAGAACAATTTGAAGATAGACGATCGCGCACAAATATATATCAAGAAGGGTGGTCATGGATGTTACTACACTCCACAAAAGATATCAGCAACGCTTTATTTTTAGCTTTAGCTATCAAGTTTATTCTGAGCAGGACCATTGCAGTGCCCTGGAATTTGAATGATATTAAATATCTAAAGCCATCACCCTGGACCTTCCTCAATCTAAAGAAATGTAAAGTAAGTTGTAAAGAGAAGTGCGAAAATTCTCTTGCAAAGACAGAACCACAAACTCTAAATAAAAAGAGCATCATTACATAAGACACGGACTCATTTCAGTGCACCATGGATGAGCAGCAAGCCATTAACAAAAGTAATGCAGCCACAACTTAACATTAGGTTGCACCATAAATGTTTTGAGAATCCAGGAAATTTCTGCAGTTTTGATATGATGGTAAGCATTATACATTCAACATACTGGCTTTCCCAGACTGCAGAAACCCTTAAAAAAAATTTACACATGATCATGTCATTTTTCAGATATGCTTTTTCGGAACTAAGGGTAGAGATTTCAGCTCTTGTGGTTAAATTGAGGCCTGCAGCCATTAACCATTGGCTACTTCTTACCTGAACAGAGAATCAACAAAACAATCAACAGATCCACTTCATTTATTTTAAAGGCAACATCAATGTGCATACAATGTTAAAAACTGAAGGCATGGTACAAGGGTTGATGTCATTTTTTGCACCAATATTTCACCCATAAATCTTCAACTGATTTTCAAACTTCATTTTACTCTCACTCTGTTGCAGGATGGACCCATAAATTTAGTTATGGTCATAGATCAATCAGACCAAATAATACTCTTAGTTGCTTAGCAAATTTGAACAGCATTACTAGTTCTATCAGGTGAAATTGAGCATATTTTTCTTATTCACAAGTGGGAACTGGATTTATTTTCTGTTTTGATTTATCAATTCTCAAACAGAATCAATTTGATACTTACGTGTTTTGGTATCCTTGGTGCCATTGTCTGAATCCATACTTTTGGAAGTCTTATCCTCATCTTCTGACCCATAAACCCTAATAATGTACACCTACAACAAAATGTGACGGAATGAGATGTTGCGGCATGGCACAAAATTGCAGTTGAAAGAATCTACGTATGAAGGAAGACATTTCTTGCAGATTGTCATCATTCAAGGTAACCCGAAAGACAAAATATTATCAATACAGGATCAAAGCTAACAAATTAAATTTGAAATTCCTTTGGAGTCATTTAAAAGAAAAAGGCTATTTATTCCTTTCCGAAGCATTGCGGAGAAATTTCCAGACGAGCATTTTCGATTGAATAGGTTAAAGTGAGAGCACTGCAGGAAACAATAACCTCCAGAAGCAGGTAATAACAGGCTAATCTAAAGCACTTGCACAATGACTGACACTAATAAAGATATAATAGATCACATTTATGATATCATTGGAGCTTAAGGCATCTTGGAGCATGCTTGCTAAAAGAGTGACAGCCAATCAACCTGTATACCTAATCTAATATTGCAGAGTTCACTCAGACCAACTTGCAGAAAGTGGGGGAAAAGTGTTCATGCTATGGTTAAAGTACGGGAAAACCCGCAGATTGCAGCCACAGTTTTTTAAAACTGGAATTTCATACATATTATGCATCATTTGTTCAACTTAAAGAAGAAATGGGGGAAGTTAGTTCAGTTTCCATATTATACGGTGCTTGAATTCTGTAATAATAAAATATTTTTAAGCTTTAGGACATTTGATGAATTGCTTATCTAGAAAGAAAAGATTATACGTGACTGTTTTTCTTCCTACCAATTACAAGAGCTATGCCAGAACGCCAACTTGTGCTGCACAAGGAAACAATACGAAGAACAAAAATTTAAGAACAGTGAGCACACTCTATTACTTCAATGCTTAAGGAAAGCAGCTCTTTATCAACGAGGAAGCACAAATTTTTCCACCGAAGTAATAAAAGAATCTATTGGTTATGTAGAAGTTCAGCAGAATCACTAAGAAAGTCCTTAAATAACTTCAGACAAAAGTTTCTCTAAATATATGTCATTAGATAAATGGATTCTGTATATGATATCAAATGATCAGTGCTCAGAACACACATAGAGCAAATCAGTGAGGATCAACCTTTATTGTCTGAACAAGGGAATCACCTTGAATGTTGTACGGTCAATCAGCTGGAAAACCAGTGCATCCCCATCAACTAACTTATGATCAATAGAAAATCCTCGCCACCCAGCGCTCAGTCCTGTTTTTTGAGCAAGATACTTTGTTGGGGTCTCATATCCATCTTCATCAACCAACATGATTGTTTCATCCCTTTTGGGAAGATTTTTTCTGCAAAAATCGGTAGGAAGACCCTAAAAGAAACAAAACAGGAAGTATTTTTGTCTCACAATCTTGCTTAACAGGAGAAAGACTCAAACTGTTACATGGCTTAAAACCAGATTTGGCTTGAAATATCAAAATCACAAATTTCAAAATGGTTTATATGTTTTGGAGTAGATAAACCAAACAAACTTACCAGCCAAAACCCACCAGTCACATGAGATTGAGTCATGGGCTTCACAAAACTTGGGAAACCAGGTTCTAGACCTTGTTCAACTTCTACAGCTTTACTAAATGCATACTCTCTTTCTTCATCCGAAGCATATACTCGATTTGACAAATCCCGATACTTACTAACATACCTTTACATAATACACCAGACATTGACGATGAAAGATATTCAACTAACCATGGATCATGAAAGATTTAGATCATAGCAATAAGTTTCTTACCCAAACTTTCTAGGTCTCCCAACAGGTTCAGTGGGTTCCTGTAAACAAGCAAAAATTGGGGATCAATGGATTTAGATTAATTTGTTCACTTTCTCTATTTCATCGCCAGCACATCAAAAATAGCACAAGCTAAGATATATAAATGTTGTCATTAGAATGGCATAAACAAACACAACTAGTCAAGCAAATAGAGAAAAGAAAGACACAATATAAGCAGTTCAGCTTTACAGCCTACATCCACGGGCAGATACAACTCAACTCAACTAAGATATTATCCCAATTTAGTTGGGGTGGGCTATATGCCCTTTGCGGCTCTTTTGAAAGCATGTTGCTAGTATCATGTTTTATTACCTTTCACTAAAGTTATTTTGAAACCATGCATTCAACACAAAAGCATTAAAATGTTGTTCTTTGAGCATCCCTCCACCACTATAGTCTATTTATCCAAATCTTATCTGCGTTTTGGGCTATTCCTAAGTTTAATCTAGGAACTCACATTTGTAATTCTATCCTTTCTTGTTACTCATCCGCCTTAACATTTTCATTTCCACAATATTTATTCAGGGGCAAGATATGAGCAACATCCACCATATAATTTAGAAGGGTACACCAATGGTGGGTAAGGATTAAGTCTCTCAGTGTACCCAAAACCCCAATATACCAAAACGGCCTCTCCGCCCATCGAAGGTTCTCTCTTATCTCAACCATTAGGTTTCAGAGAAAGGGAAAGAAGACATACATAAACCAAAGGTTCCTGTAAGATTATTAAATCCTTAAATTCCTTTTAGTAAAAGCTACTTAGGCATATCTTTTTTTAAAGTAGTATAGACAAAGACTGATTGTATTCCGTCTAGTGAACAAAGTCTTACAAATGGGCTAATATCTGAGTCTTGAAAATAACCATAAATCAAACAAAAGAGTCAAGAAAAGACTTTTTTAAAGAGCTCAGAGCATAAACCCTAGTAAATAGCACAAAGTAGATGAGAGAGAGATTGAGATTACATCTTTGTAACTGGGGAGGGGTTTGTCAACGAGACGGCTAGAACGTCTCACAGCAGAGATATCCACTGGTGACCGAAGTGCTCTTGGCTTCATTTGCCCTTTAGGCTTCTGAAAAGTCAAAGTAAACAGAAAACCCATTAATTAATTTGACCCAAATTCAAAAAAATAAGAGAGAGAGAGAGAGATGGACATTTGCAGTTTGAACTTCTAGAGAATCAAATGAAACAGAAAGCCGATTAAGCAATTTCACCCCAAAAAAAAATGAAAAATCAAAAATCAAAAGAAACAGAAGGCCCATTAAAAAAATTTCACCAAGAAAATCAGAAATCGAGAGAGAGAGAGAGAGAGAGAGAGAACTGACGGGAGTGGAAACATGCTTGAGAGAAAGAGCGAGCTTCTTGAGATTAAGTTGTTCCATCCTCCTCTTGTTCTCTTCCACTCTCTGCCTCCTCCTTTCCTCATAATCAATTCCCACCATTTTCCTTTCTCCAAGGACAAACCCTAATATTTTTTCGGCAGAAGCAGAAGGAAAGAGGAAGATGAAGACCCCCCTTTGGCATATAAGAAGAAAAATATCCGACCGTTGGCTTCAGCTTCTCTCTTTACCCTGGTTGGTGGGGCGTCCGTGGGCCCCAACATCGGTAATCGTGTGAATATTTTGAATTCAAATGTAGGCACGTGCGATACTTGTATGATGTGAAAATAGAAAGTTGCACCGGGAACCGGAAAAATTCCACTGCCACTGAGGCATGTCAATTAAATTGGGAAATTCTTATTTTGGGTTGAAATAAAATTTTAATTTGATTTTTTAGGTTTTTTCAAATTTAATATTTCCTTAGGAATTGGACATTCCCTTAAAGTATTATTTTAGAATAAACTTTTTAGAATAAGATTAATATGACCTGGCTTAATAATTAAATCATAAAAATTTAAATTAATTTGAGACGGAACTGAAAAAAAAAAAATGATTGAAGAGATAAGCTATATATGTATTGATTTAATTTGAATTAAGTTTATTCGGTAAAAATTAAAAATTTAAATAATAATTCAGAATTTTATGACTTTATTTCAATTTAATATAAAGATAATGTTTTATATAAGATTATTTTTAAAGTTTTTATGTTTGCTTAATACATTGATGGGATACTCATTGTAAGGCTAATTATTTCTTATCGTCGGATTTATAAATAAAAATTATATACATCTGATATAAAAAAATATAGAGTTATAGTTCACTAACACCGTGTTCCTCCCTTTATAAAAATCTCAAATTCGATCTTTCTATGTTAATATATATATATATATATATATATATATATAATTTTATATTAAATATTCAAACTACTCATTACTTATCCTTATGCCTTGTACACGTGCTTCCAAAGCAACATCTTTTGAAGAGTTTCTTCCCCTAAATCCCCTCTCTCTCTCTGTGTCACATATGATGGGGAGTCTTTATTTAGAGTTTTTATGTTCTACGCTTGTGTGCGTGTAAGAGGGGAAAATTCGTACTCCATGTTGATTTCTTGGGCAAAATCTCCTAGAGGGTGGACCTTACAAATTGAAGTCCCTAAGATATCCGATGTCCTACATTTGAGAATGACAAATTTGTTGTTGTGAGAGATATAACCGATCAAGCTCTATTAATCTAAATACATTAATAATAAATGTCAGAGATGACTCCAACACACGAAAACTCAGATTTTATCAAAAGCAATATAACTTTTACATGGATGCAAACATAAAGATGAATTGATAAGTAGAATGTATGGAATTTTTAGCTTCACTTCAACATTGAGCATTAGCCATTAGTTTTGAAGCATTGATTCTCTCATTGACAACCATAAAGTTTAGAATTACAAATGACAATCTTCAATTTTGATATCATAATGTGAAGTACAATAGAGTACTACAATGTGTACAAATTTATCCAAGCAAATTTGCATTGTGTTCAACCTACAGGAGTAAGAAATCCTGAATTAGAATAGGCATACTACCATGTAGAATCCTAATGGGTCATTTCCATATATGGTTGTAAGTCATAATTCGGGCGCAGTGCTTTTGAACAATAAGTGGTTTTTGCTCTTCAGGTCAAATTTAGTTTTCTCTGGAAATGAGAGGTGTGCGCTAGCGAAGAAACCACTACTTCTTCTTTCCTGAAAAATATAGAACAATCAACAACATCCTATAACTGTTCTACAAAATAAAGATACACACACTACCTAGTATTATGATGTGAAACAATCAAAGGTGCAGTTGAAGCAGGCAAGTCCTAGCCTGGCTCCAATATTTCACTATATAGTGCCAGGATAATGAGCTAGTGGCATGTATTTTTTATTCACAGTAATGATTGAATCAAATATGGCTATAAACCTTACACTAAAGAGAGAATGATTAACAGGAACTGGATAGCTAACTCTCCATGAAGCAGTGGAGCCAAAAAGATTTGGATTTCCTTTGTTCTCGGAGTGTGGTACACAGCCAAACATGACTAGATGATTCCACATCCTCAGATCATGATAAAAAAGATAGTAATTTGTGATATCCGTAACATTAATTTGTGATATCTCAGGAAGTGTGTTGGATGACTCGGGAAGCAGATTTTATGTTGAAAATGACAACCAATATATTTCATCATCTATTTCCAGAACTAAAATCTGCACTCCACAAACAAAGTCCATTTGATACTTACTTGCTTTGGCTGGGTTGGTGCTGGAGTCTGAATGGCCATTTTCAGTGTCCTCATCTTCATCCCCGTTTGTGAAGCCATCTGCTCTAATTATATACACCTAAGGATACATGCAGCATAACAATATTATAAGGCACATAAAGGACATTTAAACTTTAGTCTACTGAGGAGTTGTTCCAGTCTTTTAACTTATTATCAATATTTTCATTTTCTTTGTTAGATTGGAAAAGAAAAAACTTCATTAGAGTAGAGGACATAGCATATAATATAGAAATAAGCTACATTCAGAGAAAGTGTGTGTGTGTGTTTAAGGTTTGAATTCCTCATATAAATATGAATGAACAATTAAAAAAAAAGAAATAAAAAAACATTACTACACAAACATTGCCCATCATTGACAAGATTATAAAACAATCCCTTGGTTTCTAAACAAGACACTTAACTTTGAATGTTATACAATCAATCAGCTGGAAGACAAGTGCATCCCCATCAGCCAACTCATGATCAAGGGAAAACCCTCTCCACCCACCACTGAGTCCTGTTTTATGAGCAAGATACTTTGTTGGAGTCTCTTTTCCATCCTCATCCACCAACATCATTATCTCTTCTCGTTTTGGAAGATAATCTTTGCAGAACTGGACAGGAAGACCCTACAAAATAAAATAACAATGAGAAGTTAGAATAGTCCTTTTTCCGACCATCAAGAAGGAATTCGAAAGTTGATAATTGCCTCCCAGCGTAGCTTAAGAATATGTTTTACAATACGAAATAAGGAATGGTAAATAAGTAATTGGAGTACCATAAACCCAATAATAACATGAACATTTGGAAACAAAAAGCTCAAATTGCTATCTTCATAATTTATTAAATGGAGTAAAATAAATTAAACTTACCAGCCAAAAGGGACTAGTAACATGGGATTGAAGCATTGCCTTCACAAAGCTTGGAAAATCAGGATTTAAGCCCGATAGCACTTCGTTTGCTCTCTCTATTGCATAAATTCTATCTTGATCAGAAGCATATACTCGGTCCAGACCCCTGCGCCGATAACTTCATGCAAATACCATAGAATAAGTTATATGAAACTGTATGATGACTACCCATTTACCATGCTATTGACTTTACTGTTACCAACCTTCTAGGTCTCCACAGTGGTTCAATAGAAACCTACCAATAACAAAAACTGTAGATCGTTAGATCATGCTGGTCAAGCCACTCAAAATTTTACTAAATTTGAGTTCTTTGTCTAATCTTACTCTAATCCAATCCATCAAAATACACATCATAGTCTTAACACCATCAAAACTAGAACAAAAAAGATATCCAACTTGAGAGCAACAGAACAAACAACAAGTATTCATCACAGAAGCGGATTCCCAACTGGCTTAACTTTCATGGACAAAAAGGCTACCAAAACATAAAGACCCAAGAGGATTTCAATAATTTGAACTTTTTTCCATACAAAAGATAGACCAAGCCAAGACAACACAAAAAGGTGAAAAGGGAACAGCCTCATGAGCAGCATCGTGACAAGCCGCCTCTAAAACTCCAGGAGAGAGAGAGATGCCTCAGGAACCAAACCCTCAAACCTGCAAGCTTGGGAAGCTGCACATTGACCCAAATAATGAGCTGACATAGTGGCCTCTCTCGGCACTTGAGACACCAAAGACTAGATAGAGCAAGCCTAGCAGCCTTGGTAAGGGCACTTATATCCCTTTTAGGAGTCAAGGATCAAATTTAAAGAGGCCCGATTTAGGAAACTTTAAGTTATCCAACATTTTTCGCCATGGGATGACTAGAACTCACCTAGTTTGATGCATTTTTACTGTCATTGAGCTCAGTGTAGGGCCATATCATGCAAGAAAAAACGAAACTCCATTTTTGTTTAGGACAGACTATGGGGAGAGAACGTTTCCCCCATCTTTGCTCTGGACATAGCTCAAAGGGTAATCATTTTCAGGTAATAAACAATAAAAGTTTTGATCATTTAGAGAGAGAAAGAGAGAGATTACTTCTTTGTAGCTGGGAAGGGGTTTGTCGACAAAACGGCCAGATCTTCTGACTGCAGAGAGATCAACCGGAGATCGGACTCTCTTTGACTTTGTTTGCACTTTACGCTTCCGAAAAAGAAAAAGAGATCAAACATAAACACCTCATTATTAGAGAGAGGGGTAGGAACATTTACATTCGACACTTCAAAAATCAAATCAAGCAAAACCCATTAATCAATTTGACCAAAAAAAAAACCCGAGACAGAGAGAAGAAATTACAACAGGGGTGGAGACAGCTTTGAGATTTAGAGAGAGTTTTTTGAGATTAAGCTCTTCCATTCGCTTCTTGTTCTCTTCCAACCTCTGCTTTCTTCTCTCCTCATAATCGATTCCCACCATTTTCCCTCTTTCTTCTTCAGAGACCAACACCCCCACCCAAATGCAAAGAAAAACCCTAAGAAGAAGATGACGAACAAATCTGACCGTTTGAAAGCCACCACCCCTTTGAAGAAAAGAAATGAAAGAGATTTTGAATTCAAGATCTCAGCACGTGTGAAACGTCTGACTCTTATCTGTCTGAGGGCCGGGGGGAAAAGTTGAAAGGAGAGATTTGTAAAATAATAATAATAAATAATAAAATTTATATTGAATAATATCACTCTCTATGCACCCTTTTGAAAGTTGAATGTTGTTTAACAAAAATTATCTTAAAATTATCTCTTAAATTTTATAAATTATTGTCCACTCTAACGGTGAATAAAGCTATTTTTAGTTATTTTATATCTTTGCATCACCGATATGGTAATAAAATTATTTTTATAAAAAAGTTTAATTATTAATTACAAAACTATAAAAATTGATAATATTATATATAAAATAATATAAAATAAAAGTAAGTTGAAATGAATTAAATTCTATTAAATATTTTATTAAGACACGTAAACACCTTTAACAAGAGAGCAATTTTACTCCATTCAGAATCCTTCAATTACTTTTAATTGTTCATTTTTTCATATATTTTTACAATAAAACTGTTTCTATATTTCGAATCCGTGATTTCGAGTTCATCAAAAAAACAACTCCATCATTATGCTAAGATTCACCCTCTTTTAATTATTAATATATTAATTAAATAAGATCTAATTACTGATTTAAATAGAACAAAAATATTATAACTCATTTGAGTAAAAGATGTGTAGGATAAGAAAATTCCGACAATATTCTAAAACTCAAACACTAAAAGTTGAATTCATCGTCAAAAGGCTAATAAAAGGATTCAATTTGGAGAATCATAATTTACAAGCAAAATAGTAAATCAAGAGTTTATCTTTATACCCTTATCTAAGAGGACTAAACATGTCATGTATTCCCATTTTCTTTTTGTAACAAGTAAAATTTGCCATCCAATTGATGGTAACAAAAGCTTTAGACATCATATGCAAGTTTTGGTTTTTAGCAGTTACATAGTATCAATCTATTGGAGCAATGTGGTGGTTATAACCCCAGTCTCCCAACCTAATTATTCCAAAAAAAAAATAGTATCAACCGACTCGAAGGTATTTCGAGACCCAACCAAAATTTAAAGCTGACAAAAAGACATCGCCACTAGTTTGATGTACTACTAGTAGAAACTGCAGGGTTGAAGTGTCACCATGGAGCATTGACCGCCTTCCGGAATTCATTTTCATGCTCCACAACATCTGCCTTGAGAGTGTCAATCTCATCATCTAACTCTCTCTTTGTCTTCTCCAACTCCAACATCTTCGCTTCAAGAACTCTCATCTCCTCTTCCACGCGATCTCGCTCACCTCTGGCTCTGAGATACCTTCTTATTTCAGCGGACTCTTTTGATTTAAAAGCAATGTTTGTGAGCTTGTCTAGATGGGCCCGCAAGAAATCCACTCTCATGCCCAATTTAACAAAGGTAAGCAGACTCTTATCCCAAAGAGCAAAATGGTGCATGGGCGTTGTCAAGTTGCTAGCCTTGATGGCATCAGCAATGTTTACAGTTTCACTTATAATACCTGCAACCAGCTTACAGTTCATGCCCTCAATAAGATGGTCATGGAGGAAGCACTTTTGGGTGCAACAGAGGTCATAGTACTTAGTCTTGAGATGCTTGGGGATCTCGGAGTCTACAACCAAGCCATCCACTTGAATTGTGAAGTCCTCAATACCTTTCACTTGGTCAAACTGGATGACAGATTCCAATAACCTTATACCATCAAGAACTTCTGGCTCAGGATTGTCGCTGTCATTCTCAGAGTAAGATGCGGCTTCACTTAATATTGTCATGTTGATCTCCTCAGCATTCTCATAAGCTGTGTCCAATGACTGACATTTGATTTGATTTTCTCCTCCCTCACGTTGAGAATTGCTATCAATATCTGCATGAAACAAAACTCAATTTGATAATTGATTTAAAGAAAAGGTCTAAATAATTATACACAGAACAGTCATCAAGTGGTTTGGGCTATGAAGAAAGAGTGGCCCCTTATCATGTAAAGAAAGCTCATGCAAAATTAAATCTTCGGAATTATGAGATGAAACAAAAGAAAGTTGTCATGGACTTTGATCATCACTGTTCAACATTAAAATGAATTTGTTAGGGATCAATTGAAGGTTGTGGCGGATCAAGTTTCTGACAAGGCTATGAACACTACTGGGGAGGAACTAATCACTACTCAGGAAGATCTTAAAGTCAGAAACAAACCTGCTGGAAGCCACTTGGACAATGAGGTGGCTAGGGAAGAACAAGTGGATGCTGAGCTAGAACCCAAGAAGTTGAAAGTCTATCAACGCAAGAAAGTGTATATCAACCAATCGCCTAAAGGAATCTAAAAATGGTTATGAGTAACCGTTGGGGCTGCAAAAAGTGAATAAATGTGTGGAATACTGTGGTGAGAAGGGGAGAGGAATTTCTTGTTATTGGGCAGCTCTAAGCTGAGGGTAGAGCCTTAGGCTCTGCATCTGAATTAAGTTGTAATTGATCTTGTTAATCAATGAAATTCTGAGAATTGCTTTCAATCCATTATCTTCTGCACTTGAATTCAGAAAGGAACATAACAGACTTTGCTGATGAGTCATGCGAGGTCAGAATGCAGCAAACAGATGAAGCTTATATACAACTTAATTTTCAATGAACAAAATGTGCATATGTGAGGATTTTGTTATTTTTACTAATTTCATCAAACTACAGCATTATGTGAATTGTGAACTACATTACAGATAAAATGTGGATAAGTTTTGTAGAAGTATGGAACGATTTTGAAGCAGTTAGTGAATCTCCTTAGTTTCCAAACGAACATTGGGGTATTTGTACCTGCTTTAATCCGTTTGACATTGATGGCTTTCTGTGAACGGTCCAAAATTTCATGATCTCCTGGCCCGTATACTCTTATTATGTGTACCTTACAAGATAAAAATAAATAAAAAAATAAAAAGCCAAGGGACAAGAGAAGAACTGAATAGAATTAGAACAACAGGAAAAATGTTAGTATATCAACCTTGAATGTTGTCGGTTTGATTAGTTGAAAAACTAAAGCATCACCATCAACTAATTTATGATCGATTGAAAAACGTCTCCACCCACTACTGAGCCCTGACTTTGCACTGAGATATTTGGTCATCCACTCGTGTCCATCTTCATCCACCAATTTAATCTCCTCATCATGTTTTGGAAGATGCTTCCTGCAAAAAGGCAGTGGAAAACCCTGAAGAAAAAACTACGTGTGAAATGCTGGGGGGGGGGGGGCACCAAAAGCAGTTCCATTTTCTACAGCTTGAAATTTTTCCTTCATCTCCATTTTGGAAGACCAATACAATCAGTGTCAAAGTCTTCATGTTTACTGGTTGAGAAAGTTGTTATTTAGTGAGGGCATGCATGTACTGGACATAACATAGTACAGAACCACTTCCTATGACAATGTTGACTTATTAAGTCTTTATTGAGCTAAGGCCCAAAAAGAGAATAACACAAGAAGTGGAGGACCTCAACATAACGCTCGAGGGGGGTGGAAACACTGGTTGTGGTGGCCATGATCCACCCCCTTTGCTAAGAAAAAATTAAGTTTTTTTATTGGCCATGAAATAAATATGCAATTTCAAAGCTGTCCCATGGAGAACAGCTTCTACAAGTTTGAAATCTACCACAACTTCTTCATATAAGGACCACAAAAGGACAAGCACAATTACTTTGTTTTCTCTTTTATAATTGGAATGCAAATCCTAGATACAGTTTAAATTCAAATTTGCATCAAAAGAAATTGTTTTCTCACCTCTGCCCCCTCTAAAAAAAATAATAATCAAAAGATAACACAAAAAATTTCTCAATCAACAGAAATATATATATTTGCATGAGAGGCTGCTGAACTTACCAGCCAAAATCCCCCAGTCACATGTGATTGTTTCATTGGCTTCACTACACTAGGGAACTCAGATCTCAGAATTGATTGCAGTTCGTCTGCTTTCTTTTTAGCACGAAGCCTAGCTTCATCAGAGGCATAGACTCGACTATCCAAATCTTTGCGCTTATGGCTTCACATATTACAGAAAAGTTACAACACAAATAAGTGAAGACATAAACACGCTCTATGGAACATCACCATGGACAACAACCTTTTATGTCTTGGTCTGTGCTCAACTGAAAACTGCGATGTATTTAACCATTCAGTCTGGCAGAAGTAACATTTCATCAAGATTAGGTTATGTCAGCTAGCATACAATTGATAACAGTCAATCATTGAAAAATGGTTGATAATACAAATCAGTCAGGTTGAGTTGTCCTAACAGCAAATCATATGGACCTTGTTGGAACCTACACATTACTAATTATGCAACTTAGAGGATGATATCTTGTTGTCTAAATGGCCTTTCAAGCAAATCACAAGATATACATTTCATTTGAGCATTTGTTTAAACATCAAAAGACTTGTTTGAATTTCAATAATCCATCCTGAGCAAGATATTTTTGGGAATACATGCCATGGTGAGAAGAGAAACAATTTTACCATTTCTTCATACAAGATTACAGTAGAAAAATATCATATAAACTAACCAACCTATGAAACACGGAAATGAACACAACATGACGCAGATACCGCAACATAAAGTAAAAAATTTTCACAATATAATAAATTACAAGGTGTTGCGTCGTGTCCTATCCAAAGGTAGCGTGTAAGAGGGGCACATAATAGACCTGCTCATCTCTAGTGCAACATAGACATTAAGGCCTCATCTGGGAATTCTCTACTTGCATTTATCTTCTCTACTATTGTTTTATTCCACTATCAATATTCATCAATTAAAGTAAATAAATAAATAAACATTTTTACAAGTAAAAGTCAAAATATTAATAAATAGTACTAAAATGGACATTATATTAATAATTTTTCAATGAAACCCCGCTTAATCTCTAATCAACTCAATCTCTACTTTCCCAAACACCACCTAACTATTGGGAAAACCCTAAGCAGAATTCATATTTCTAAATCAAAATCCTAGATGAACTATGTTAGAATTTTATAGGCTTTATTAAAAAATTCTGTAAAATCTTAACCAGATCCTATGCTCTCCCCTTACCATAATCACATATCCCATCTTCGATTCCTGTTTGAATTTAAAGGGGATAGTTTCAAACTTTAACAATAAACTGAGAAAATGTTCCTGATGATATATTGGTACTAACCATCAAACAAATTTTCATGCCAAAATTCTCCGGATTGAAATTTGGATTAAAATCACTTACCTTATCGACGGATGGATATTATAGGCTGAGAAAACGTAACAGATTCGGAGCACTTCCTTAATGTTCACAATCCAAATTTCTTCGGTGAATGAAATGATCATCAAGCCCTAAATTCTCTTTTCTCTCTATCTTTATTTCTCAAAAAAAATGGTTTCTCATTTTCTTCATATTCATTCACGTACCAAAAAGGGAATGAAACAGCATTTTTTCTTTTGTTCATTCACACACACACACCCGTAGGAGAATGCTCATACTTTCTTTTTTGGTATTTTTTCATTTCTTTTTTTTTTTTGAGAGAGAGAAAGGGGAGTTAAAAGAGGAGTTATGGTGGGGTGGTTTTCCAATAACAGCCCCTTCCCCTGTTTACCATGATTCACCAGGGAGTCTTGTACTAGACTCATTTTAAAAGATATTCAACATGGCAAGAGCAGAGTACGAAGATGAGTGAATATCCAATTGTTGTTGATCTTGGTAATACGAAAGCTTATTTCAATCTATACTGGAAACCCCTGTTTACCATTTTCTGTCGTGACTTGGAAAAAGAACACAAAAGCAATCGAGATATGATCTTGAAGAAACAAATGAAACCCAGAATTCAAAAATTCATGAGTGAGAGAGAGAGAGAGAGAGAGAGAGAGAGCTGACCTTTAGTTGATTAAGTGGCTTAACATTGAGGGGAGAATACTGTAACTTTTCCATTTTCATCCCTGCTCAAGAAGAAGAGAGAGGGGGAAGAGATAGGAGTTGAGAGGGGGAAAAAATAAATAAATAAAACCAGACAAAAGTTGACCGTTTGGGGAACCCGGGCAGCCCCCCCGGATTGAGCGCCAATCCATCCGACTGTTGAAGTTTAAAATTCAAAAATTTTGAACTGTGTTTTACCTAAAATGTCCTTCGTTCGGCCCTGCTCTCCTTCTCAGTTTCAGTGAAGGGCAGCTAACGTCTGGTTCTTGCCATAAAATTAGCATGGACAAGCGGACTGTCTTCTTCCAAGAAACATTCCCGAAATGCTATTGCCCACAATTGGGCAGGCTCGTCCCTTTCCACCGACAAGGAGAAAAAGGAGTAGTACAGGTTGTGTTGGCTGTTGATTTATAAAATAAAGTGACCCCCACTAGTCAAATTATGTTTTGGATGGATGATAAATACCCTTTCTGTTCTGGTTACAACCCCATTAACATGGATTATTGTTTTTAATAAATTATCGATATTCAATAATTATTTGATTTGATTAAATTCGATTCAAATCGAATTGATATTAAATTCTTAAAAGATAAAATTTTTTTAATATCTATTTTTTCCCTATATAAAATTCAAAAATTTACAAAATAGTTGTTGATTGTTTTATTAAAATTTAATATCATTATTATTTTTAAATTATAAGAGGATTGAATTCTAAATTTTGAGGTTAAAAATACTAATTATAATTTAATAGTCATTACTTTTAAATACTAATTATAATTTATGGTATATAGAGAGAGAAACCTTTGTCAATTGCTTGGTTATATATATATATTTTATATCTTTTGGCAATTAAGATGAATTATGGGCTCTGCACGGAGCAAGAACATTCAGCAATTGCCATATGATGCATCTCTCTCTTAAAAATCATCTTACGCAGGCGAGTAGATATAGAGAGACAGGGTGTGTGTAGGTATGTTTATACGATTAATAATTTTTTGGGTTATTCTATTCAGATTATTCAGGTTTTGAGGGGTATTCAATTTAATCGAAAATCGAATCGAATAAAATAAAATCCGAACTAATATATCCAAATTAAATTTGAATTATTCGGTTTGGATAATTTGAGTTTTATTTACCCGAATAACTATATAATATGAAAATTTCTTTAATAATTTGGGTTAAACGATTTGAATTTTAATCAGATTGGATATGATATATTACATAAAAATATATTATTTGGATTTTGAGGGTTTTAAATAAAAATCTTCATTTTTATATCTAAATTATTTATTTGAATTTTTAATCAGATAAAATTATTTATCTGATCTGATTTTTATTTATTTAAATTAAATAACTCGAATTTAATTCAGATCGGATGACCCAATGAATTCACCCGAACAGGGTGCGTGAACAAGAAAGGGAAATTCCATAATAACCCAAGAGACAAGAGAGAGACTTGGGATTGGGAAAGTAGAGAGAGAGACAGAGAGAGGGGACCGTTTTGTTCGAAATCTGCCAGATGGGAAAGCAGAAGCCCTTGCCAGCAAAATTGTATGCCTTCTGCTTTGCTACTTTCGGATATACAAAATAAAAAGTGATGAAATCAAATAAATTCTCAATATTTTTTTGTACCTCATTATGATTTGTATTGTCTCAAGTGGATGCCTTACAATTTTTACTTCTAATTAAAGAAAAAAAAACATATTTGGTTCGTTAAAATTCTTAAATAATAAGTTTATCTTTTGTAATTATTTTTTAAAGGACTTTTTTAATAAACATTGTATTTAGTTTTTTTATATCAGATAAATCGATATTCTGATTTACTTGATTAATTTGATTTAAGTATTATAAAACTTATTAAGGGATTGACTCTCCCAAATCATTTTTTTTTATTTTTAATATTCAAATTCAAAAATTTTGATTAAAAAGATAAAGTATCCAATCACTTACTTTAAAAAAATTTTGATCTAATATAATAGTTAATGCATTTGACCAATTCACGCGTAATGATTTTCAACTAAAAATTATAATAAAATTACTTTTTGAAATGGCAAAATTTCTGCATCATTTGCACTAAAATCGACATTTTCTAAAATTATTCTCGAAAAAGGTAAAATAGGTAATATCATTATTTATAAATAATTGAAGTAAACAACACCGAGTACTCATTAGAAAAAACTTATTTTGAAATAATCGAAGCCAATCAAGAATTTTCTTTTCATTTGTGGATTTTTTTTTTTACACTAATCTTGTCTATGATAATTTTAAAATGGCTTGATTAATCATTATGAAGGGATTTTTTTTCTTTTCTTATCGTTTTTGGTAATTTTTTAAAAAAGATAGAAATCAATTCTGTTATTCTTATCGCTTGTAATAATTTTTGAACGAGCTAAAGAGTTTATCTAATATTATATCATCTGTGAGTTGTTTTTATTATTTTCATTTTCTGTGATAAATTTTAAAATGGTTAAAAAGTCATTATATTTAAAAGTTTCATTATTTTGATCTTTTATTAAGGTTATTATAATTATTATTCTAAAATTAGCAAAATTTATACTGATATATGAAATGTACATGACCATCTAATCATTCATTGAATGACGGGTTAATGAGTTTTAGTTTAAGTGGTACATCTCCTTCTCCTATTGTAATAGGATTGGCTTCGAGCCCCGATATGTACAAAAAAAAAAATTTCATTAAATGGTGGGTAGTTCTTGAAAGTTTCAAAAACTTTAAATTTTCTTCATTTGTTACACATTATAAATTAATAAAACTATTTTAAATATCTAATGTATGAGTTTTGCAATTATAACTTATAAAAGAATTATAAACGTCAAATTTAAAAATATCAACCGATAGTAAACAAAAAAAAAAATCATTAATTTTATATATTTTCCACCCTAGAATTTTTTTCCCAGGAATAACATAAATTGAAAAAAAAAATGAAAGTACTTCTAAAATTTTTCATTGGAAATTCTCACATGCAAAAAACACAAAAAAAAGAGAAAATTCAATACTCCTATGATATGGTGTAAGAACTTAGAAGAAGAAATATATTGATCTAATAACTAAAACCAAACAAGATATGCCAACTACCAAATATGCCTTCTTGCCTCAGCCCAAACGAAATTGCACCAGCTTACGTCAAATCATCTTGTCGACTAATCTGAATCGATTTGCTGTCGGATCCTTTATGGGGAGGTCTCCCAATGTCGACTTTTACGTTTCCATGACAGTTCGAACCCCGACTATGATTAAATGACTGAAATTTCCTTTCAACTACGCCACCAAACATTGGTATCGATCTCTCTCTCTCCTCTCTCATTTCTCTCTTCATCAACGTTCATAAATCTTCCACCGTCGGTTGCTATCTCGATTTTGATTTTGTAAGGATCAAGTGATGGAGAAAACGATCACATTAGATATGCATCGTCCACCAAGTTCCTATCTCAGCATGGCAGCCTTTGCTTCTTCCTTGCCTATGCATAAATTATAATTCTACTTGTTCATTAGGTTTCTCTCTCGATCTAGGTTATATTGGACAGCTCTAGGTTTTAAGCTTTATGCTAACTAGTTAGCATTAAAAAAAAAAAAATCAAACACAATATGTCTGTAGAAAGCAATCTCATTTGACACAGGTTATACTGGGATACACCATCTATCTAGCTTGGCCACTGAGGCTCATAAGGGCAAGGGCTCCATCAACCTCGGATAGCTGATCTGCTCTCACGATATAGACCTACACAAATTGCGGATAAAAAATATCAGATCCAATCATTACAGCATCCGACTGAACAAAAATATCTGAAAACATTGTCTTCATAATTATTTAGTTATACTAATACCTTATTGGTCTAGTAGTAAAGATACCGGATTTTTGTGTTTGATTTCTCGTATTTGAGTTTTAGGAATAGCAAAAAAGGTATCGGGAGAGCTCTATCTCTTATTAGACCTGATAATTAACTCGAATCGAATTAATGGAGATCAATAAATTAGGTATCGAATACCGGTTGATAAACACAAAAAAGTAATTATTTAGTTATTGGATGGAATCATAATCTAGCTCTTTGCTAAGCAAAGCACTCATTCTCATTTCCATACCATATTGTCTCTTGCAGAACAATCTCAAACTTTCCTAGGTTTCAAAGCTCTTTTCTAAGAATTACAAAAATAGAGCATGTATTTTAGACATCTACTTTTGAAGGCAACAAGTAGCAAAATGATTACCTTAAATTTGTGAGGTTTAATCAAATGGAAAATCAAAGCATCTCCCACTTGTAGTTTATGCTCCTCCACAAATGCTGCCCATCCCTCACTCAATCCCAAATGCTTCACTTCGTAGCTCGTTTTGTACTCATTTCCGCCTTCATCTTCCAACAGTATTGTCGAATCTTCCCTTGGCATAAACTTTTGAGAGAACTCTGAAGGAAAGTCCTGCCAATGGAGGTTTCAGCACAAACAGAATCAATGGTAGCAAATTTTATCAGTTATTGGACAGACGAAAAACACACAAAACTCACCAGCCAAAAATCTTTAACGGCGGAGTACAGCATGGGCCTTACAATGCCAGGGCCATTGTCTGATAAATTTGCTTGGACCTCATGCGCGCGGTCCTGTGCACAGTCCAGAGCGAAAGATCTTCTCTCTTCCAAATGCTCGTCATAGTTACCGATGCAGGCAGCTTCTTGGTCAAACCTGAAGTAGAAGTGTAATGAGAAGTTAGGTTAGGAATGAAGAGATCTCCAGGACAAAGCAATCAAAGGAAAAGGAGGTCTATGTGTGGAGGGTATCTGACCTTGTAGAGGTTCCTCCATGATTGCCCAAATCTACCTGCTCAAATTTCACAAATAGTTTTGCATTAGCTCTTTCTTTTTGTAGGAAAGAATGACTGTAATGCACCAAAATCAGACAATTGGATTATGACAAATCCTAAGATTATATGTCATCCAGGACCTCAAAAAACATTTGCTTAGAATACCAGGATGTCAATCTCCACATGCAAGAACTAAAGGGGCTACTTTTGGCCATATGGGTGGACCTTATGTAAGAATATTTCAATCAATAGGTATGACCATTTCTCTACACCACAATCAACATACCAAATTCAATTAGAACTAGTCTCCCATTGTCATGAATCTTATAGCCTGCTCAATCTCCCCCCCCCCCCCCAACAGAAAACGTAGGAAAGCATCCTAGATATGATTTTGTAGAGACCATCCCAAAACAAGCTTTTGATGAATCAAGCTTAAGCAGATTGATTTGTTCTATAGTCTTGATTATGTACTAAATTTTTTACTCCATTGTTGTATTGCTTTAATTATGATTTTGGGTGACTAACAAAATTGCTGCTGAAAAGGGAAAAGAAAAACGAAGTACAAATTTCTTAGTTCGGCTTACATTAAATTCTTGGTGAAAATCATGTTAATTATTACTACTAATCATTTATTATCATTGCTGGGATTATATACATGTTATCACTATTGTTACTAGAGTTCCAATTCTAATTTTACAATATGTAGAAAATTTCGATCCAAAACCTTTTTTTTTTTTTAAATTCAACCCGATTCTTCAATAAGATATTACCACTATTGATCTCAAAATCCCTAATTTTAGTTGTATGATCTTTAAATAAATTCGACACAAAAAGTTCTTGAAATTTCCGTCTGATTCCTCGACATAATATTATCTCTATTGTTTTTTAAATCTTAATTTTATTTGTACAATCTAAAAATAAGTTTGGTTAAGAACCTTTACCAAATTTTAATTCATTCTATAATAAAATGATTTAATCAAGGTTACGACGTTAACGGTTCTAATTTAAGATATCTAATTTTAGTCGTACAATTTTTTTTTTACTAAAATATTTTCTAAAATCACAAGTAGAATTACGATTTTAACGAAGTTTATTATAATAGTAGAGTTGAGAGAGAGAGAAACCTTTGGCGATTGAGAAGAACAAGGGCTTTGCCTAGAGTAAGAACATTCGGACTTCAAAATCTTCTTCTTCTTCTTCTTCTTCTTCTTCTTCTTCTTCTTCTTCTTCTTCTTCTTCGTCCAAGTCTTCATATTCGATAGTTTCCTTGCCTTTTTCCATGGAGACTATATCCCCAAAACTTACCTCTTTTCTTCAAAATCTAATTCTCTCTCTGATCCCTCAAAACTTCGTTACATCATGGAGTAGATATAGAGAGTGTGGTGTGGGTGTGAGCAAGAATGTGAAATTCCAAAACAGCCCAAGAGATTTAAGCGAGCTGGGAGAGAGGGAGAGAGGACCGTTTTGTTCGAAATATGCCAGGTGGGATATGTTGTAGAAGCCCTTGCCACCAAAATTCACTGTGCCTTCTGCTTTGCTAACTCAGATACATAAAGAATAAAGTAAAGAGTCATGTAATCAAATAAATAAAATCTCTCTCTCTCTCTCTCTCTCTCTCTCTCTATGTATATATATATATATATATATTTATTTATTTATTTATTTTGTATATCATTAGATTTTTATTGTATTAAGTGGATACCTCTCTTTAAAAAAAATAAAAATAAAAAGCATTCAAGTTCAGTTAATATTTTTAAAATTATCTACGGAATCACGTAAATTGGTTTATTGGCGAAAACAGTATTTAAAGAATTTTTCTAGTGAAATTTTGAGAATATTTGTGATATAATAATTAATGATTTTCATTAAATCGCATTTAGTGATTTTCAACTAAAAAATAAAATTAATATTAATATTTTTTCTTAAAATGGCAAAATCACCAAATATTATTTGTACCGAAGTTTATGTAAATCATTAAATATTATTTAAATTAAAAAATTTGTAGTTTGTAATAATTTTTTTAAAGAATTTTCCCGTGAGCTTTTCAAAATCTTCTTTAGATGATCGTTAATTTTTTTTTACTAATTTGGGTTTAGTGATTTTCAACTAAAAAAGTTTAATAAAGTTAATAGTATTATTTTTCAAACTAATTTTGTGAAATTTTTTCCCTAATCTTTTCTTTGTTCTTATTTTCTTTTGGTAATTTTTAAAGATCAAGGGAATCAATACCATTATTTTTATCATTTGTGATAATTTTTGAATAAAGTGAAGATCTCAGCACTATTTCTTGTAAGAAGAGGAGGGTGGTCAATCACCCTCTATACCTTATAAGTTCATTCATAAAAATTAGAGATTTTCACTCACCAAATAAGTAATCAAGTATGGATCTCAATAATGATTGTTGATAGCACAACCATTATAAATAAGGACAACCATAGTAAGGGTCCCTAAACTCAATTCATTAGTCTCACACACCATCTAGAGAGAGAATTGAGAGCTTGGAAGGCTTCTTGCATGTCCGGAGGTGTTGGAAAGAGAATTGTAGTTGTCAGAATCCATGACTGGAGGTATACTTTGATTTCGCTCATTCTTTGGTTCAATTATGTTTTGTTATTCATGTATTAGGCTTGCATGAATATCTTACATTTGGCATCAGAGCCATTAGAACCTCTGTCTGCATTATTCGGTGAATTTTTCAACTTTTTTGGGTTATGAATTTTTTAAAAATTGGCTCAAATTTGAAAACATTTTGGGGTTTTGAGGTTGAAAATGAGTTGTGTACGAAATTTTAGATAATTCTATATTTTCATAGCAAAAAATGAAGTTTTTCGACATTTTTCGGCGACATTCCGGCATTTAGACCCGTCGGATCCGGGTTGGGACCCTCGGGGTCCATTCGGGCGAAGAAGACCCGGATGCGGACCAAAACGACGTCGTTTTGGTCTGCAATTTTCTAAAATTACAGATTTGCCTGAAAGCTTTCTGTAATTACGAAATTACCCTAAAATCTGTTGCAATCTGACCTTTCTAAAACTCATAAACTTTTAAAACGCTGCACATTGGTCCCCGGCCTTTCTAAAAAACCCGATAAGCCTTGGAATGTTACAGATTGGTCCCAAAAAATTTTAAAATATTACAGATTAGTCCTTTGGACTTAAAAAAAAAAATCCAGAAAATTCAGAAAAAATTCCAAAAATTGGAAAATTTAGTTTTTAATTTTAAATTCATATTTGGGTCATTTTTGAGAATTTAAAATTAAAATTTTTAGATCTATGTGTATTATGGTATCACACATAAATGAAAATTGTGTATTTTACATAAATTAATTTTTTATATGGTCTTTTGCAAATTGAGGGGTGTGTAAAATAAAGGTTAAGACCCATATAAAATTATAAAATCATTGAAACTTTATGATTTTATACAAATTAATTTTTGTATGACCTTTGGATATAAAGACGCATGCAAAATAAATATTAAAGTATATATAAAATAAAAAAAAAATATTCTCATGGTTTGTATGATTTCTGATTGTTAGGGTATGACCACAGCAACTCTAATATGAAAGAAATTATATATTGGGATAGTTTTAACCACATAAAGTAAAGAATATTATTTGTGATTATTTATTTTTATGTAACAAATTTTATCTCACAGGAATTTTTGTTGCATTAAAATAATTAAACAGGATTACATGGCAAAACTAGATAATCTATTTGCGTGGATAGTCTACTTGACTTTAGAACTTTCTCCTACAAGGTTTTTGAAGTTCAGCAGATCAAGTGCATGTTTAGAAAAGTCATGTCAATAAGACGGGGATAATTTTAAAGTTGGTTGATTCTTAAGTGGTCCTATGTGACCCACCACCTACCTGGAGACTTTATTGGTGCACGAGTGATGCTGTCTTGTAGACTAGTAGAGAAGCTCTAATTCAAGGAAATATTTTCTACATGATTTCTCCTAATTAGCGCACAGACATTAGGAAATTAGGTAATCTTATCAGTCTAGTCATAAAACATAATAAATCTAATCTGAATTAGAAATTCAGCCCTCAGGTAATTTTTATGTCAGGATATTTATTTTATATGTTTTACAATGGTAAACATATGTTAAAACTTCAACTAAAATTTGTAAGTATTTCTATTGTAGCTATACAAACCGTTGATATCATTGAAGTTTCCATATTGAATGGTGAGAACTACAAGGTGTGGAAAGAGAAAATAATTCTCAATTTGGGATGATGAGATTTGGATTATGCTATAAGGCATGACGAGCCGTCTAGGATAACAGATACTAGCTCTACAGTGGACAAAGCTCTTTATGAGCACTGAGAGCGATCTAATCGTCTCAGTACGATGTTCATTAAGGATAAAATATCGATTGGTATCTGTGGCTTTGTTAATCAGCATAATGATGTCCGTACTCTTTTTAAGGTAATTGATGAGCAGTTCGAGATGTTTGATAAAGCTCTCGCTAGTACCTTGATTATGGAGTTCTCGTCGAAAAAACTCACCACTATCCATGGAGTGCGCGAGCACATAATGCGGATTCGGGATATAGTGACCCAACTAAAGACTCTTGAGGTGGAGATGTCTGAATCCTTTCTAGTGCACTATATTCTGAACACCCTTCCACAGCCTTATAGTCCTTTTAAAATTTCCTATAACACATAAGGCTAAATGGTCCATCAATGAGTTGATGACCATGTGTGTACAGGAAGAAGGGAGGTTGCTCATGGAAATGAAGGATAGAACCAGTAGCGCACATTTGGTCATGAAAGAAAAGGCGAAGGGAAAAGCCAAGTTGAAACGAAAGGCAAAGGGACCTATCTCAATTGTAAAAAAGGAGTCTACGTGTTTCTTCTGTAAAAAGAAGGAACACATAAAGAAGGACTGTGCCAAATTTCAGAAATGACTTGCTGCCAAAGTTATGGAAATCTCTTTTGTATGTTATGAATCTCCTATAACTGAGACTTCTTATGATACATGGTGGATTGATTCGAGATGCTCAATTCACATTACGAATGTGTTGTAGGGCTTGCAAAACCTGTGGAAACCAGTGGGCCGTGAGCAATTCATCTATTCAGGAAACAAGATGAGCTCGCATGTAGAAGCCATTGGAGATCGCAAGCTCGTTTTGACTAGTGGACATGTCTTACAGTTGGAAAGAATTTTTTATGTACCAAATTTTTCTAGAAATCTAATTTCTGTATCAAAACTTATACAATTCGGATATTCTTTCTAATTTAATAATACAATGACATTACTTTTGTATTCAAATTTTATTGGTACAGGTCTATTAATTGACGTGAATTAATTTGTAAGATAACACATGCTACAACACAACATATGTTGGTGTAAAAAGATGTGTTATAAATGAAAATTCCTTTATGTTGTGACATCGAAGATTAGGGCATATCTCCATTGAAAGGGTTAAAATGTTAGTAAATGATGGAGTACTTAGTACTCTAGATTTTAGTGACTTTGAAATCTGTGCGGACTGTATTAAGGGCAAGCAGTCCAATAAGTCAAAGAAAAGTGCCAAGAGGAGTTCAGATCTGTTAGAGATCATTCATACAGACATTTGTTGTCCAGATATGGACTCATATAACCAAAGGTATTTCATCACCTTTATTGATGATTACTCACGTTATATGTATCTCTATCTCATTCGCCATAATGATGAGGCGTTGGATGCCTTTAAGGTTTTCAAGGCAGAAGTAGAAAAACAATGTGGTAAGCAAATAAAGATAGTGAGATCAGATAGAGGTGGAGAGTACTATGTGAGGTATACTGAGGATGGACAGACACTTGGTCCATTTGCTCGGTTTTTTTGAAAAAATGGGATTGTTGTCCAATACACCATGCCTAGGCTCCGGACCAAAATGGTGTGGCTGAAAGAAGAAATTAGACATTATTGGACATGGTAAGGAGCATGATAAAGTCACCAAGTCGGGTGAGTGGACCAAGTGGGAGAATATAAGAACAAGAGGGTGGTCCATCACCCTCCATACCTTGCAAGTTCATTCCTGAAAGTTAGGGATTTTCACTCACCTAAGGGGTAACCAACTATGTGGCTCAATAATGGTTATTGATGACACAACCATTATAAATAAGGACAACCATAGTAAGGGTCTCTAAACTCAATTCATTAGTCTCACACACCATCTAGAGAGAATTGAGAGTTTGGAAGGCTTCTTGCATGTCCGAAGGTACTGAAAAGAGAATTGCAATTGTCAGAATCCATGACTGGAGGTATACTTTGATTCTGCTCTTTTTTTGGTTCAATTATGTTTTGTAATTCATGTATTAAACTTGTAAGAACATCTTATATTTCTAACATTTATAACTTGTTTTAATTTTTTTTTTTTCATTTTGATAAAATTTGAAACGATTAAGCAGTCATTATAATTAAACGTTAGTTCCGCTTTTTTTTGTCGTTTATTAAGTTAATTTGTCTTATTCTAAGAGCACTCGACCAATACACCGAATGTGCACGATCAAACCAAATCACTCATTGTACTTAAATTTTCTTTATTTTCAAAACTTTAAATTATTGAAGCCAAAATTATGAATGTGCTTGTCACTTGTGAAGATATTTTTTTCTTTTTCTTTCTTTTTTTTGGTATTTAAAAAAAAAAATAGCAGGAGTCAATACCATTATTCTTGTTATTTTGTACTAATTTTTGAACAAGCTGAAGAGACGTGTCGAATGTTTCGATCATTTGTACGTTGTTTTCATTGTTTTTGTCATTTGTGAAAAATTTTGAAACGGTTAAAAATTCAGCATTTTTAATGTCCGTTCCGCTATTTTTATCTTTTATTAAGTTACTATTTTCTTTTTTTTTTTATTATTCGTAAACATTTGTTTTGAAATAATTGAAGCTAATTAATATTATTCTGGTCATTTGTGGAATTTCTCACTTATCTTCTCCATAATAGTTTTTAAAATGGCTTGATTTGTCATTTGTGAAGGTATTTTTTTTTCTTTTGTTATTTCTTTTACTGATGATCTTCATTCCTGTCTCCATTCTCTTCCTCCCTGATTCTAAAATCAAAGGACTTGATGAGTCTATGATGCAGTCACTACACTTAGATGACAGGCTAGGTGCAGAACCTTGTCACAATAGTAGAGAGAGAGAGAGAGAGAGCTTGGCGATTGAGAAGAACAAAGGAGTTTGCTTATAGTAAGAACATTCAGCAATTGTCGGTTGTTCTTCTACATCTTCTTCATTGAAGTGCTGATTCTCTGGTATGGGACTATTTCTCTGCCATTTCCTATGGAGACTATTTCCCTCTTTTCTTAAAAATCCAACTCTCTCTCTCTCCCCCTCCCTCTCTCCCTGAACTTCATTACACTAGAGAGTAGATATAGGGAGAGAGAGTGTGGGCAAGTGTGCGAAATTCCAGAATAACCCAAGAGATTTAAGACAGCTGAGGGTGGGTCGAGTGACTTGGGGAAGTGTAGGGAGAGAGAGACTGTTGGAAATATGCCAGATGGGAAAATAGAAGCCCTTGCCACAAAAATTCAATGTGGCTTCTGCTTTGTTATTTTCAGATATATATAAATAGTAAAGTAAAAAGTCATGAAATCGAATATACTTTTTTTTTTTTTTATCTCTTTAGGATTTGTATTGAATTAAGTGGATATTTTCAATTTTTTAATCTAAAAAATACAATTATAGCCTCAATATTTTTCAAGTTTATTTTGAGAATTATATGAATTTTTAAAATATTTGTAATGTAACAGTTTAACTAATTTACGTTCAATAATTTTTAACGAAAAAATAAGGTAAAATTAATAATATAGTTTTTAAAAAGCAAAATCATCTATATTATTTGCACTAAAAGTTATGTAAAATCGTTAATATTAATTGAATTAAAATTAAAATTTTGTTGTTTGAAATATTATTTAAAGGATTTTTCAACAAACCATATGATATTTAATGATTTTCAACTAAAAAAGGTTCGACAAAATTAATTCACATTCATTTTTTTTAGGTACAAGAGATGCAACCAAATAAGTCAAACTGAGAAAATAAGCATAGAAGTAGAGAAATTTTATCGTTTCAGTTATCTTTGAGGGCAACAATTAGCATTTTCAAATATGAGAGAGAGAGTGAGAGAGTGCAAAAGAAAATTCAAATTTGAGAGTTAAAAGAAAGAGCTTTAGCTTTCAACGTAGAGCGTTAGATTCTTAAGAAGTGGAAGTTTGGGAATTAAGGTTTTCGAAAATCTTAGATTTGAGATGAGACATTGCAACTGCACAATGGAGTTGAAACTTCTGTTTCTCTTCGCTTCTGTTTCTCGTTCATAAACTGTCCTCTCTCGCTCTCTCTGTGCACAGTTCGTGGCTTTTGGTAATCCCTCTTTTGTATTTCCATTTCTCCGCAGTAAGCAGATCCTCGAGTTTTTCCAAAATTGCTTCGGACCCGCCGGCGAAACTGTAATCACATCCTCATCTATGTCCCCCCTCCTTCTCTCTCTTGATTTGTTGCCCTAAATTGTTGTTTTCTGGTTATTTATTATTAGAAATAGATTACTTTATCTCCGGAACACACGTTTGGGAACTGGTAATTTACTGTAACTAGTTTTTTTGCCCCATGCTGACATCTGAGATGTCTTGAATTATATTTTTTTACTATATAAATATTTATTAAATTTATAATTAACTTGATATTTAAATTAAATTATTATCAAAACTAACAAAAAAATACAATGTATATTAGTGATATAAAAAAAAATCTAACTATTGAAATCATAAAAACACTAACTAATGAAATAAAAAAATAGTAATAAGTGGAATAAAAAGATAAAAAAAAATAAAAAGATACCATTTGTGCGGCCCAAAAGAGTGAAAGATTAAAGAAGGAAAAAATGGTCAAAAAATAAAATGGAAAAGGACCTAAGAAAAAAATTGTGGTTTAAAAATAAATTGACGACGATATGCAAGGCAAAAAAATAAAAGAGAAAAAATTTATATTAAAAAAATGACAAAGGACTAAAGTTTTTTTTTTTTTTTAAAGAAATTGGATTAAAAAAAACAAGAACTTGAATGTATAAGTGGGACAAAGAAAAGAGAAAAAACCTATATCTATAAAAGCCGAATGATTTAAGAGAAAAAAATTTGAGTAAAAAAAAAAAGATCAAGGACTGAATGAAAAAAACTGTGGTTTAAAAATAAAGGAAACGAAAAAAAAAGGGGAAAAAAAAGGGAAAAAAAAAAAAAAGGGGGGGGGGGGACGAATGTGAAAAAAAAAAGCTACACCCAAAAAAGAAAAAATGATGCAAACAAAAAGAATAATACAATGGAGTCTTAAAAATATGGAATGACCAAGTAAGGACTTCTAGAAAAATCACATGAATAGTAAAAAAAAAGAAGTTGGACCACGGCCATCGGAGTAAAGCACATGAACAGTAGGGTACCCGAACAGAAGAAAAGAAGGCAAGAAAAAAGAAGTTGGACTCAAAAAAAAAAAAAGGACACAAATGGAAAAAAAAATGATGACGGGATCCCAAAAATATAGGGCAACCACCTAGGTGCACCGGAGCAAAGCGGATGAACAATGCATAAACACTAATCCAACAAAGGGTAAAATGGTAATAGCAGTTGAGGGACCTGTGGCACTTTGGTCAATCAACAAAAAGCAGATGAACAGTGCGTGAATAATAACTCCAACTCGTTCTTTTATATATAAGGTAAATATAAAAAAATATAAAAATTTTTCTATAAATATTAATTATTTTATAAAATAATAAAATGATTATATTTTATGATATGTAATTATTAACTAATATAAAAAATAAAAATTATAACTAAATAATTTATTAAATATAAAAAATATATAAATATAACAAATATATGAATTTTATATAAATATTAATTAATTTAACATGATAAAATATTTTAAAAATAAAAAATATTTTAAAAATAAAAAAATATTAATATTGAGAAGTTTTCGTATATCATAATTCAAGACTATTAAGCGGCTTTTCATTCAAGAGTAATTGCGTACTCCCAAATAATGGACGCCAAGTCAGGAATAAAATTGTTAACCATACTTTCGATTTATATTCGGTTGTTACCCATTCAATGTTGCAAGCAAAATTGTAATATTTTTTTATTAGACTCAGGTAATTATACTACTAATTTAAATGAATTAAACTCTTAATATATTTTGTTATTATATGTTTACATATATATGTACTTTTATTTTTACATCGATACTATTTAAAATTTTGTACAAATTGCATAAATATCTATATTTACACATTATAATTTAATAAAAAAATTTTGAATGTGAAATGTACATATGAACTGTAACTAATAAAATAAAGATACACTTCAAATGTAAAATTGAAAATGTCTATGGTAAATAAAAAAAAAAAATCTTTTGCATAAATTTTTTAGGGTTTTCTACCTTGATATTTTACCAAGAATAACATAAATTGAGTGAAAAATATAAGTCCTTTTCAAAATTTTACATGGGAGATTCTCACATGCCCCAAAAAAAAGAAGAAATAGTTAGAACATAATGGCAACACTCCTGGGATACGACGTAATAACTTAAAAAGAAAAATATATTGATCTCAAAATTAAAATACAAGGTTATTCTATAATTTTCGTGAATATTGATTGTCTGTCTCGATTTTTATTCGAAACGTCGATCTCATTACACGCATGGCAAACCAATCTTGTCTGCAGCTTTCTCGTTTCTCTTTCATTTGTAATTCGGAAATGGACAAAGTTCTCATTTCTCTCTCTCTGTATTCTACATCTCCCTTTCTCATAACTACCCAGAATTTTTCAGGAATTGACTTTGCTCGAAGCCATGGATGTGCTGAAATCTCCTATTTATCTCCCATGTTCTCTCGGCCCTTGGATGTGCTCAAAGCCATGGGGGCATTTGGCACTTCTGCCAGCTCCGTGAGGGGTTGTGGTGGCGAAGATCTAAGCCTTGTGGCTGATTTCCCAGGGATATTCTCTTTCAGGTCTGTTACAAATGGTAAAACATAGCAAAGAGAATGAAGAAGATGACTTTTGAATTGAATGAATTTTTCATCTATCTGCTGAAAACAAAAGAAGTATATATATATATACCTATACTTCCTGTAACAAATTCTAACAAACTATACAACAAAACAAACCATATAACAAACTCTTAACCAACTCTACATAATAACTACTTCAGGTTTAAACTCTTAACACTCCCCCTCAAGATGCAAGTAAATATTTTTTATAAGCATCTTGGACATTAAGTGTTTAAACTGAACTGGAAACAATGCTTTTGTGAATATATCAGCAAGCTGTGAAATAGAAGAAATATACTATGGAGCAATAACTTGATCAGCTACCTTCTTACGAACAAAATGGCAATCTAACTCTGCATGCTTAGTTCTTTCATGAAAAACAGGGTTCTTGGTCATATGAATTGCAGATTTGTTGTTACAATAAACTGCAATTGGTCTTGAATAAGGCATTTGAAAATCTGCTAATACAACTCTAATCCAAATAACTTCACAAGTGGCAAAAGCTAAAGCTCGATATTCTGCCTCAGCTGAACTTCGTGATACAACACTTTGTTTCTTCGATCGCCAGCTTACCAATGAGCCACTAAGAAAAATGTAATAACCAGAAACTGATCTCTGAGATTCTAAACATCCAGCCCAATCACTATCACAATAAACTGAGAGTTTATATTCAGACTTTGCTGGAAAAAAATAGTCCTTGTCCTGGAGAAGTTTTAATATATCACAAAACTTGATGGATAGCATTCAAATGCATTTGTTCAGGCTTATCCATAAATTGCGATAAAACCTGAATTGTGTAGCTAATATCTGGATGAGTATTGGTGAGATATAGTAATTTGCCAACAAGTCTTCGGTATGTAGAAGGATCAGAAAGAGACTATTTACCAGAATGCATCAGCTTATGATTAGGAGTTAGGGGAATAGAAGCTGATTTAGAAGCAAGAAAACTTGCTTCCTCTAACATTTTCAGTGCAAATTTTCGCTGAGATACAACTATTCCTTTTGTAGATCTGGCAACTTCAAGACCAAGAAAATATTTTAGTTCCTTAAGATCCTTCAACTTGAACCGCTGCTGCAATGATTCTTTCAAAGTAGCAATTGCCTCCAACCTATTGCTTGCTATAGCCATGTCATCAACATATACCAATACTAACACAATCACACCATTTCGATTTTTAACAAACAACGAGTAATCAGATTTGGCTTGTGTAAACCATGCTAATATAAAGGCTTGAGTAAGCTTTTGATTCCACTGCCTTGCTGCCTATTTAAGCCCATATAAGGATTTATGAAGCTTACAAACAGGAGTTGGAATAGCAGAAATATCTTCTCCTATAAGCTCTATTTCTTGAGGCAACTGCATATACACTTCTTCAAATAGATCTCCATGCAAAAATGCATTATTAACATCCAATTGATGTATATACCAACCAAACTGCGCAGCCAAAGCAAAAAATATATTCACAGTTGTATGTTTCACTACTGGACTAAAAGTTTCATGATAATTAAATCCTTCCTTTTGGCTATAGCCCTTTGCAACAAGTCAAACTTTATGTCGATCAATAGTTCCATCTGCTTGTAATTTGAGTTTAAAAACCCATTTACATCCAATAACTTTCCTCCCTGGTGGTAAAGATATAATAGACCAAGTACTATTTTCTTTCAAAGCCTCAAGCTCATTAATAATAGCATTACGCCAAAACTCTAAAGCAACAGTTTGTTGAAAAGTTTTTGGCTCAGAAATATTAGACAAGGAAATAGTAAAGACTCGAAAAGAGGGAGAAAGAGAATCATATGAAAGTACTTGTTGAATAGGATATTCAGGAAGTTCAAAAGATAAAATCTTAGTCTGATCAGAATTTGTTAAGGCTAAGGATAGATGATGATGATAATTTTGCAAATAAGATGGAATATGCCTCTGTCTTGTGCTGCGCCGAAGTTCTGGAACTGATTCATGTACCAAAGACACATCTGATGAAGTATTATCTAATGGAGATGCAAGTGTATCATTTGGTGTATCATGTGGTTGTGCAAACCTCAATTTTAATTTCTCTCATATATCAACAGCACAATCCATATAGAACACTGTGGAAGCAATCTGAGGAGATACTGACCTCAGAATCCATGCAACAATTAGATTGTTACATCTCAACCAAGTACTATAATTCTGATCAGTAGAAATCGGTGTTTGAATGCTTCCATCAAGAAAACCAGATTTATTTCGGATTGACAATACCAGCATAAAAGAACAACTCCATGAGCTATAATTTGGCCCAGTAAGTTCTGGAGAAACAATGACCGAAGAATAATTATCAGTTGGGTGAAGAAAGTATGGAAAATTTGGATCATCTAAAGCTATTGTTGAGATGAACTCATAGTGAATGGAGTCTGTAAATTTTTAGCTCTGAAACCATGTTACAAAAAGTAAAACATAGCAAAGAGAATGAAGAAAATGACTTTTGGATTGAATGAATTTTTCATCTATCTACTGAAAACAAAAGAAATATATATATACACCTACACCTATCAAGCTACTAACTTCCTGTAACAAATTCTAACAAACTATACAACAAACCATATAAAAAACTCTCACTACTAGAAAAACGGGTATCAACGATGGATTTTTCCATCGCTGATATCCAAATTTCCGTCGCTGAAAGTATCAACGATAGATTTTTCCGTCGCTGAAAGTCACTTCGCTAATTTTAGCGAAAGATCAGCGATGGAATTTTTCCGTCGCTAATTACCGATGGATTTTTTAGCGATGGAAAATTCCGTCGCTAATTTTATTTTAGGATTTTCAAATTATCGACAGATTAGCGACGAAAAATTTCCATCGCTAATCCGTCAGTGAAGCTAGTAAGACCAAACCCAAATGCCAGAAGTGGACGCCCGACTTGCCCGCCCGCCCGACCCGCTTCCACCACCATCCAGAACCCGGTCCGCCCGTAAATGTGCTGAAAATGTTCTGAAAATATGCTCCCACCAATGTTCGAACGGACCCGCCCGCCCGACTCGCTTCCACCACCATCGAGAACCCGGTCCGCCCGTAAATGTGCTGAAAATGTTCTGAAAATATGCTCCCTCCAATGTTTGAACCCGGGTGTGAGAGAGAGAACTTGAGAGTCTTAACCACCATGTCACCATTACATTTGTGCTATTGGTTTATTTGTTTTCTATTTCTATACTTTATTTGTAACTCTCAATATTAAAAATACAATACCCTTATTTAATAAAAATATAAAATTTTATTTAATAAAAACATAAAATTATATTTAAAAAACAAAAAATTATATCTAATAAAAATATAAATTTATATTTAATAAAAATACAAAATTATATTTAATAAAAATACAAAATTATATTTAATAAAAACAAAAAATTATATTTAATAAAAAAATAAAATTATATTTAATAAAAATAAAAATTATATTTAATAAAAACACAAAATTATATTTAATAAAAATACAAAATTATATTTAATAAAAACAAAAAATTATATTTAATCAAAAAAAATAAAATTATATTTAATAAAAATACAAAATTATATTTAATAAAAAAATAAAATTATATTTAATAAAAATAAAAATTATATTTAATAAAAACACAAAATTATATTTAATAAAAATACAAAATTATATTTAATAAAAACAAAAAATTATATTTAATCAAAAAAAATAAAATTATATTTAATAAAAACAAAAAATTATATTTAATAAAAAAATAAAATTATATTTATTAAAAATACAAAATTATATTTAATAAAAATACAAAATTAAATTTAATAAAAACAAAAATTATATTTAATAAAAATACAAAATTATATTTAATAAAAACAAAAATTATATTTAATAAAAATACAAAATTATATTTAATAAAAATAAAAAGTTATATTGAATAAAAAATAAAATTATATTTAATAAAAATACAAAATTATATTTAATAAAAACAAAAAATTATATTTAATAAAAATATAAAATTATATTTAATAAAAAAATATATTTAATAAAAAGACACAATTATATTTAATAAAAATACAAATTATATTTAATAAAATCAAAAATAATTATATTTAACAAAAATAATTTTTTAAAAAAATTTTAACGACGGATTAGCGACGAAAAAATTAGCGATAGAAAATTTTCATTGCTAAATCCGTCGCTAATTTGTCCAGAAAAATTTTAGTGATGGAAGCGATGAAAACTTTTCGTCGCAAATTTTAACGACGGATTTAGAAACGAAAAAATTAGCGTTTGATTTTTCCATCGCTAAATCCGTCGCTAATAACAACGGATATTTATCTATCGGTAATTTTCATTGCCGAAAGTCTTTTTCCTGATAGTGTCTTAACCAACTCTATATAATAACTACTTTAGGGTTAAACTCTTGTCAAGGTCCTTCACGAAAGAGCGGAAATCAACGCGTCTTGCACGTCTTTTTCTTAGTCCTTTATTAGCCATATTCAGTTCTCTCTTCCTCCCTGCTTCCAAAGTCAGAAGAAATTGATGAGTCTGAAATGCTGGTTCATGATCGCTGTACTCTACTCAAGATTGCATGTTAGCTGCAGAACTTACTGGGATCTGCCACCTTTGTGGCTTGATCACTTAGGCTCACAAGGGCAAGGGCTCCACCAGCCTCGTAGAAACGATCCTTTCTCGGTATATAAACCTATACAAATTGTGGATAAAATGCATTAGATTCTACCAACAGATGGTGGGCCAATGAGATAGGGTGTTAGATTTCTTAATCAATTCTCTCAAATTTAAAACTTGGAAATGGATCAAAATTTGAAAATAGAAAAAATTATGTTAGAAAAATTACTTCTAAATAAGACCCGCAGATACTCAAAACGGATTAATCAGAGTATGACTGTAAATACTGACGGTGGAAAAGAAGAAGAAGAACTAGATTAAATATTGTTTTGCAAATACAAGTAACTAGGTGCTTACCGCATCCCACATGAACGCATAAGGCCTAAAAATGCCCATACCATAATTTAGCTCTTCCACTAAATTTTTGCTAAGAGAAGTACTCATTCTCATTCCCTTATGATATCATCACTTGCAGAATAATCTCAAACCATTGAAGCAACAAAATAGCAAAAGATTAACTTAAATTTGTGGGGCCTAACCAAATGGAAAACCAAAGCATCTCCCTCTTTTAGGTCATGCTCCTTGGCAAATGTTCGCCATCCAGCACTCAGACCCCTCTGCGCCACTTTATACCTCGTTATGTACGCCACCTGATCTTCGGCTTCCAACATAAAGGAAGCATCTCTCCTTGGCATATATCGTCGAGAGAATTCTGCAGGAAAGTTCTGCCAACGGAGATTTCAGCATAAATAGATTCAATAATCGTAAATTTTTAGACATATTAAAACACCAAACTCACCAGCCAATATCCTGCAGTAACAGTGGAGTGCGGCATAGTCCTCACAATGCTGGGGCCGTTCTCTGATAAATTTGCTTGGAACTCATGTGCACGGTCCTCCGGACTGCCCAGAGCAAAAGATTGTTTCTCCTCCAAAAGCTTGTTGGAGTTACCAACACAGGCAGCTTCTTGGTTAAACCTGAAGCAGAAGTACCAAGAGAAGTTGAGCTAGGAATGAAGGGATCTCCAATACAGAAACACAATGAGGGAGAAGGCGGTTCATGCATGGAGGGTATTTAACCTTATGGAGGTTCCTGCGTTATTATCTGAATCTACCTGCTCAAATTTCACATATGGTTTTGCATTAGCTCTTTCTTTCAGTATAAAAAATATTGACTATAATACACCTAAATCAAACATTCAGATTGCTATGAATCCTGCATTATATGCCATCCAGGAACTCAAAATACATTTGCTAAGAATATCTGCAAGTCGAAGTCCACATGCCAGAGCTATAGGGGCTACTTCTTGACATATCGACCGACTATTCTCGCAAGAAGTGCCCTCATGCAGGAATGTTTCAATCACTAGTTATAGCCATTTCACTGCACACCACAACCTAAGGTACCAGATTCAACAAGGGTTAGCCTTCCTATGTCATGAATCTCATGACCTGCTCAAAACCCTGCAAACTATATGTAGGAAAAGCATCATAGAGAGGATTTTGTAGACGAGAGGAACATTATGGGAAGTCCCAGGACAATCTTTCGATAAGTTAACCTCGAGCAGATTGATTCGTACTATTGCCTTGATCATGTACTAAATCTTTAGCATGCAATGCACTAACGCATCTCGCAATTCAAACCCAACCCCCCCCCCCCCCCACACAAAAAAAAAAAGAATAGAAAAGAGAAAGATCAGCGAAAAAGAAAAAAGGGGAAAAATCAAAATTATTAAGATACAATCAACACATTTGCACTCATTGAAAATTAAGGTTTTCAAAGTTTGAAAATAGTCTATTTACAAAATACAAAGAAAAGACTACATATATATATATATCTATCATTTTTCTACTCGGCACTAAGTCAGCAAACATTATATATCTACCCTCTTCCTACTCAGCATTAAGTCAGAAAACATTTGCTGTACCTGATCGGCCCTTTAGCCTTACCCCCACCCCCATCCCCCAAAAAATGCACATGACACTCTTAAACAAATTACAAAAAGACAATGATCCATTAGAGCTCAGGCAGCAGGAAGACAGAACAACGTTGCTCAGTGAAAGGGTGAAACAAACAAAAAAGTACAAGTTTCTCATTTTGCCTTACATTAAATTCTAGGGTAAAAATCATAGTAATTATTAATAATCGTCATTTGTTGACATTGTTAGGACTATATACATGTTATCACTATTATTCCTAAAATTCTAATTTTAATTGTATGATCTTAAATTAAGTTTTTCAAAATTTCAATCCGATTCTTTAATGAAAAGACTTAAGCAAGATTTTCATTTTAACAATCTTAATTTGCGGCATGCAAATTAATTTGTACGTTGTCTCATTATTGGACTAATTTAATTTAATTTTTTTTAACAAATCTCAACTTTCATTTTGCAATGAATAATTGAGATAAAGTAGGATCTCGATTGATTTTAATAACCTTAATTAAAATGATTCAAACAATATTTCGATTTTAACGATCTTAATTTATGACATTCAATTTTCTTTCTTTGATTTCATCTTCTTTAATTGAAAAATTTTACACAATTTCAACTCGATTTTATGATAAAATAATTGAAATGAAGTAGAATTACAATTTTAACAACCTTAATTATAATTTTAATATAGAGAAAGAGAGAAACCTTTGGCGATCGAGAAGAACAAGTGCTTTGCCTAGAGCGAGAACGTTCGCCAACTTCTAAATCTTCTTCTTCTTCGTCGAAGTCCTATACTTGACAATTTCCTTGCCTTTTCCCACGGAGACTATTTCCCCAAAACTAACCTCTTTTCTGCAAAATCCAACTCTCTCTCTCTCTTTCTCTCAAAACTTCATTATATTAGAGGGCAGATATAGAGAGAGTGTGTATGAACAAGAGTGTGAAATTCCAGAACAACCCAAGAGGTTTAAGAGAGCTGAGTGGTAGGAGAAGGGGAGAGACTTGGGAAAATAGAGAGAAAGGGAAAGGACCGTTTTGTTCGAAATTTGCCAGGTGGGAAAGTAGAGGCCTTTGCCTGCAAAATTCACTTTGCCTTCTGCCCTGCCATTTTCAAATATATAGAAGAGTGTAGGAAAAGTTCATGAAATCTAATAAAATCTCAATATTTTTTGTATCTCCCCCTTTATGATTTTTTTTTGTAACTATATTAAGTGAATATCTCTCAATATATATTTTTTTTAATCCAAAAAGACATTTGGTATTAGGTTATTTTAAAGTTATTTATGGTATTACATAAATTTATTTGTCGTTTGTAATAATTTTTTATGAATTTTCTCCTAAATGTTTCATAATATTTGTGATATAATAGTTAATGATTAAAAATCATTATACTTAAACGTCAGTTTTACTATTTTTTTACATTTATTAAATTACTTTTATTATTCTTAAATCAACAAAATCTAGACGAATACAAGGTATGAAACAAGATGAAGCGCCGTGTTCATATCATTTGCGAGTTGTTTTCATTGTTTTTATCATTTGTAATAAATTTTGAAACGGTTAAATAAGATCAGTTTCGATATTTTTATCATTTATTAAATTATTTTTATTATTCTAAAATTAGAGAAATTTCGACCCAATACTGTATGAACAAAGATGTAGTGCCGAGTTCATTGTTTCTATCATTTGTGAATTTTTTTCATTGTTTTGATCATTTATGATAAATTTTAAAACGGTTAAAAGTTCATTATTTATAAATATCAGTTTCACTATTTTTGGTTATTTATTAAGTTATTTTTATTATTCTCAAGTCAGCGAAATCTTGACTAACACATTGATCGTGCACTACCGTTTAGTTGATCTAGTAACTAGATATTAATATCCATCTTGTGTATGGCGAAAAAAAAGTATCGAAAGAATTTTATCTATTAAGATTTTAATTTGATTTAATTGAATTTAATCGAATTCAATATGATTATGCTTTTTATTTTCACAAACTTTAATGGCTTTTTCCCTATTTTACCATTAACAGGCTATCATTCTTTTTCTTATTCTCTCTCTCTTCTCTAATCACAAATTTTATCAATATAAATTGTTGTCCTTTCTTTTTCATATTCCATTTAAGTAGAGGTCAATTGACTATGAATTGTACAAGTTTGAATCATCATGTCAAATTTAAATAATTGAGGGTCATTTTCCACATTAGTACTATAACAGTATAGGATATAAAAAATATATATTGTTATTGAATTATAATTCAATTGATACCATCTTTCTTTTGTTTTATAAAAATATTGAATTCGAGTCTCCTTATAAACAAAATAATAATAATAGAAGTACATTTTCTGCGCTCCAAAAAAAGACACTTTGAAGATTTAGGGGTCATAAGTGGTTCAAGCCCAAAATTTGGGAGTGTAAAAGAAAAAAATCTTATATTAAATCAAATAATGTAATGATACCAAAATTTTCACTTGAGAAAGGAAATAAAATCCAACTCTCATCGGGTCAGCCATCATAACTTTAAAGATCCTAATCTCACTTGTTCTTAAAAAGATTAGCCAATAAACTATAACTCAATTGACATTATTTTTTTTAAAAAAAAAAAAATTGAATTCAAATATTTTATCTATATATATATATTTAACCAAAAAAAAAAAAAAAGTGTGTCAAATAATGGGTAAAATTTCCATGATCATGACGAATGCAATTGCAATTCAATAAGGGTTGAATAGAGAAAGATTAAAACTTCACTCCAACAATACAAAGCTACGATATACGACAACAATAATAATAATCAGAGCTTTACTCTCAATAATTGGGATCAGTTTTGGAGTGAACATATATGTATACAGCATTCTCTTTATATTTTTACAAAAAAACTATTTCCATATTTTGAACCTATGACCTCAAGATTACCAAAAGAGCAACTCCACCATTACGTCAAAATTCGTTCAAAAAAAAAGATTTCTTATTCAAATAATAAATGTTGTAACCCACCAATCTTACGCCATAACCTGTAATCCAGCAACATTCGCTCTCTCTTCTCTCTCAGTTTAATGTTTTTGTTCTCATACTCTTTTTCTATATCTCCATCTTCAATCTCCCACATAAATGTGTGTATGCAACAAAAATATGACAGTTATTGGAAGCAAACTTCAGAGCTTGATCAAAATAAACCTATGCACGAGATGCATCTTTATGTCTCCTCGATATCAAGTATGCATACACACGTAACAGATTCCCATCTTTTAAGTTTTCCAAGATTGCCCTCTCAAAGTACTCCTCTACTCTCTCCATATCACCAAGAACCTCATTGAAGAACTTTGCATAATTGCCAAGTAGAAGAGTTTTCCCACGATTCTCTATAATCACCAGGTTGCAAAAGAAGAACCACATTCAAGAATTTGTCAAGGAAGAACCTGGCGGCGACGAAGCCAAAGGTGAAGTATATCGAGGAAATCCCAAGGACAGTGACGTCACTGCCATCGAAAAACCTCCATCCTATACAATCTAAAGAAGAGGAGCAAAGAGTGGCAGATTTGAGGACAAGAAAGGCAAATCTGAGGAAGAGAAAGGGCAAAAGAATTCCAAGAAACAGAACCATGGGCAAGAACGCTCTATAGGAAAGGCGCCGATTCAAAGCTGTGGATGATCCCTTTCCTTTCATCGCCTCCGACAACTACTTTCCTTTGAATACCGGTATCTGAGTTATCCGATTAATCTGATTTGAGTATAATGGAAGAACCGAATTAGGAGTTGAGTCTCCTAACACCTACAAAGCGATGATATGATCAAAATAAAAAATGAAATTCATTTAGCTGGTAGGCCCCATATATTTAGCAGGTTAAACACAGAAAATGGAATTAATAACTTGATATGTATAATGGTACTCCTTTTTTTTTGTCAGAGGACCAACCGCCCAACAAAAACACGAACTCACCGCAGGCCCGAAGCCCCCAGTCACCGTCTCATAACATATTCTGAGTAGAACACCCTGCCGGTCCTTTCCCAGCGTCCCCATTAGCCCCGGAGGGAGCACCCATGATACAGTACAGCTAGGATTGAGACGATGTGCAAAAACACCAACCAATCAGCACGTTGGCTCCCCTCCCTATATACATCGTAGGCCTAGTAGGATAGATGTTAGATTTTTTAATCAAATCTCGAATTTGAAATTTAGGAATTAAAAATATTACGTTAGGAGAACCGTCTCCTAATAAAGTCCTGCAAATGTTTGAATTTAATTAGTCGAAATATGATTTTAGATAACGATGATGAAAAACAAAAAAGAGAGAGATAGAGATGAGCCTATGACAGTTCTTTACCAAGTTGTCCTTAACCCTTACTCTTTGAACCTAGATAATTTTTCTTGCTGGCTAGACCCTACTTTCAATTTCAATTTTTGTTAAATAATGTTGTAAACATATTAGTTATAGCGGGAAAGGACCAATTAATGTTATTGGGAGTCCAATAACACCTCCCAATACCATGAGTACAAAATGTAAGTTTTCTTTAATAATGCTAAATAACATGTAATTTTTTCTGCAATGCGAGGTGACAATTGTTTGTTTGTGAGGGACAAGTACACATACACAAAATATGAATCAAATTTATGCAAATGAACAATAAAATTTCCAAGTTTTGGGACGGATCAACATGATTGAAAGGCCGAATTCAACCACATCACATTATTTATTATTGTTATTATAATATATATTTATTTTGTACTTACTACAAATATCTGGGAACCCGATTAATATGGTTCGAGTAGCTGTGAGGCTCAATTTAGAGGGACTGACTCTCCAAGTGCTTGTTTTTTTTGTTTTCAAGAACTTGAGATCTCAATTAAAGAAATCCAGTGTCCTGCTGCTAGACTTACATGTGGTCGTACATTATTTACTATATATACAGTTAGGAGGAGGGGCTGGGAGGATCTGGACCCAAACAACACTACCAGACCTTAGACCCAAATTGGGCACAAACCCACAAACAACCAACAGTAGACCATTCTGTTAGCAATATTTCACCTAAAAACTTGTAATATATAGATATAACATCTATGTATATATTATGATTTAAAAATTAATAAATTTTTGTAATTAATTGTAGGCATCACAAGGGATAAGTCATTTTTATTACTAAGAAAATAAAAAATAAAAATAGAATCCCCAAAGAGACAAATATTATCAAATCCAGATCAGGGACCATCTCAAACAAAATTTTAACTCAAATCATCATTTCATAGAAAAGTAGATGTCAAGGTACAGTGAAGGGAAAATGTACAAGGAAAAAAAGAAAGAACCTTTGTATAGCATTAGCCTACCATCTCAGGCCATCCCTAGCAGTTAAAGGGCAGGATTTTAACCCTAAATAACCCAAAGAGCCAAGAAGTGCAGAACTGTTTACAAATATTATCCGTATATGATAGATATAGACACACACACACACACACACACACACACACAACGCCCACACACATACTTATCTCAGATATTTACCTCTATATATACATGATTCTCTCTCATTATCGCTGTACAGCTTTCAACAGTAACTAATACCTGAAAAGCTCGAGTCATGGAGAGCGTACCCATTGCTATATATAGTTGTCACATTCCTGTCATTCTTCATTATTTGCTCTTTGGCAGATTGATCAAAGATAGTATATCCGTTTCCAAGCTCTACAGAAGCTTCCAGTCCATCCTAGCAAGTCAATATCTGTGTTTTACCCAGAAAAATATTATGTTGGTCTCATAATCTTGAGCGGGGAACGCCTTTAATGCCATTTGCAGGAGAATACCGACGAGCAGAAGAAACGGGTTGGCCATTTACAGAGCCACCAAACTTAATATCCCAGCCTTCAACATTCTTGGGAATGCACACATCAAAGAGGATTTGGCCAAGAACACTGTTTGGACAGATCCTTGGAGGGCTTGTTGAATGAAGTGATCTTTCCTTTTGTTCATCTTGTGAAGTGCCACTCTGATAGTTTGTGGAACTTGGCAAGAAAAAATGGTCACTTGGGCTTATGGCAACTCTGCTGAAGCTCTGATTTGAGTTATCAGCAGCATTTTGAAGGCTGCATATTATTTCAGATATTTCATCATGCACGCCACATCTTTCTCTTTCAAGTCGTAACATTCTTTGTGAATAAGTTGAAGCAGCTTTCTCAAGTAACTCAGCCACAGCAGCCTCATACTGGTCTGGATTATGTTTGTAATGACCTGTGGCAGCATATAGGCCACAAAATTGCCCCATTTTAGTAGTGATTGGAAATGGCCATGAAGAATACTGTCACATATTTTTCTTTATCAATGATTAAGTGTTTAATCCAGAGAAAAAGCCAACACTCAGATTTCAGAATGCTAAACTCTTTGGCATAATAAAAATGGAGCACCTCATATTGTAAATCATGACTACTAATGCAATTGGTTTTTGTCGTCACCCAACAAAAGACGTGTAATACCAGAACAATGACATTTGAAATTAAAGCCAATATAAGTTGAGCACAGCCCACCAAAGCTATGATAATTGAAATTAAACCCGGTATAAGTTGAATACAACTCACCAACATGAGGGGAGCCATTGAAATTCACAAGATTTACGTCTCCACCAAAATCTTGTAAACGCTGAGCAAAGTTGGAAATAATTTCATAAGGGGCAAAATCATCTCTTTCTGAACATATGAGAAGATATGGAGCACCAAAATCCTGCATGAAAGAGGAAAAAGAAGAAAATAGATCAGACAAAAAGTTAGGAAAAACAGGAGAATGATATGAGCCGCAGGCAAGACGGTACTTACAACTGAGGAGTATAAAGTCTGCCAGAACTCAGAACGCTGGGATTCAAACCTGGTGAGGAAAAGAGCATCCATACCATATGCTGCACCTTTTGCAGCCCATGACAACAGTTTTGGAGGACCAAAACTGCTTGGGTGCAAAGCAAATCGGGCACCCAAATCACTAGTAATATCCACTGGACAAGAATCATAGATGTGGCCAGCTATTGAGTTTCTTATCAACTGAGTATCATCCTTCAGACCCGTGAAAAAAACAAATAGACAATCAACATACAACAAAATCCTGGTATATAGAGTAAATGTCATCACTCATTTCATACTCCAAACACGCATACAAACAAAAACAAGTTCACTGACCATAATAAAGAGAGACTCCACATAAAACAAGATCAAAAGAATGGGGGAGGGATGAGGAAACGAAAAATGAAAACTAGAGGACAAACATACAGGATTGAGCTTTGCTTCGCACATTCCCTTCATAATCTGTGTCACACACACAAAAAAGTTAATTGCAAAGAAGTCAATCATGGTGCAACAAAATATAAACAGAAGTATTTGACATAGAATGACGATAAAACTAAACTAACCTGACAAACCTTGTACATGCAGGCCTTTTGACCACCAGAAAAGGATACAAAGACTATGGGACATTGTTTCACTCTTAACTCCTGCATATATTAGACAAAGGAGTCAATATGAGGAAATTTAACACCAAATGTTAAGAGTTATAAAAAATCAATTTTACATAAGAATTAGCCTTAGATTGCATGAGACGGAGCACCAAATAGGTTCCAACTGCCGAGTAAGGGGGGAGGAGGAAAATGCAATTGCAGACTTGCAATAGGCAATTTATGGTAGTACTAACCTCAACAAGTTCATTGAGAACAACATAAGCCAGTGACATTGACTTCTCAGAAAAGAACCTGTAATCTTTGGATTGTTAGTCCCATAACTTATTGCTTTATCATGAGGGTAAAAGAAGGGTGTAAACTAAACACTGCAACACATAATGCCCAAAACTTATCAACATTAATATGGTATCAACAATGATGATCATGATGCCAGAGTTAAACCTGCACATATTTACCCACCTATACAAATAACTCTTTTTGTCAGCCGTACTGTATGCGAGAATGGATATTTCATATTGCGTATCATTGACAATATGTCCCCAAACAAAATAGTGATTCACCAAGAAACATCAAAACCAAATATGAGCCCAAAATTCTCCCATATAGCCAAGGGTGAAAAGAAGGTGAGCCAAACCAAGTAGTAAAATGCTCATGCTCGGCTCATTTACAAAAATGGCTTAAGATTAAGCCCAGACTTAGCTTGTTAGCTTCATAAGCAGAGTTCGAACAGGCTTTTTCTGAGTTGAGCTTGAGCCAAGTTCGAGTAGCTTGCTTAATTTATACATCAACGAATATGAGCCTAGTACCAAGCTTGATGCTCAAGTTTGGATTGTTTAATAAACGAGCTCAAAATTGATTTCAGGCTCAGCTTGTTTAGAGATAAGACCTGAGCTCAACCGAACTTTTTAAGAGTTAAAATAGAGTTGAGCTCAAGCTACTTTTATTGTTATACAGCCTAGATATAATATCTTTCCATCCTATCTAGGAATGACCACATTCACCATTTTGGATAAAGCCACCATACATTTTATCAATAGGTCAAATGTCATTCCTTTTAATATGCCCCAAAAGCCCTCAACTCGAAGAAAATTACCCAGCACTCGAACAGTCAGTGGGCTTGTTGCCTGATCCAAACATCATGACAAACTAAGATTACCATATGTTTTTTTTCAAATACTTGACTACCCAACAAAACCAAACCAAATAGGTGGGGCCCCATAGAAATTGACTCTCCTAGCACCTGCTTTTTCATTCCCAAGACTCAAACTCGAGATCTTGGTTAAGGGAGTCTAATGCCCTACCACTAGACCCAGAGGACATGGGTTAAGATACCCATATTTGATCAAGATAAAAAGTGAAAATAAAATTTCTGAAAGTATGTTTCTTGACTGGCTTTCAGTATGCAATTAAACATGATATATCTCACCGAAATTAGAAATTTCAATTTGATTCTGTCGCTGCTAAGTGCTGTTTTAAGCTTTAAACGGGGCCTTATCAATATTGTAGAATCCCTGCACCAACACCTACCAATGAAGATTCCACAAATAATACAAGACCGGATTCTTTCTTTCATTCAAGGCCTAGTACCAGCCCAACTTGCATTATGAAGAAAACTTTATGCTTGTGATACGAGAATACCACCACCAGTCTCCTTTATCAGGAACAAATGGCAAAGCAATCTTCCATTAAACTACGGTCTCCTCTAGTGATGCTTATTGTGTCCTTACCAAATTCAAGGAGATTTCTTCGGCTATTCACATTGTGGCATCAGAAAAAAGCATAAAATTGGCATCAACACCAAATGGGAAGTAGTTATATAATTATAGAGGTTCAGCAGGATGCAGTTTAACATGTTCCCGAGCAAATGATCTGGATACCCATGCAGACAAAGTAGAAAGCAAGCTCAAACCACAATTTCATGCAGCCTTAACTCTTATCAATAACATAGAGGTTCCATGGTGTCTTCTCTTAACACATATGTCACAAACGTTATTTTTTAAAAAGAAAGAAAAGGAATATCCAAACAATAATTCATTTAATAAAATGTCCTTTTGTATTAAAATGCAAGAAAATATAAGTTATAGCCCACTAATGGAAAGAGAATAGAGAACATTAGAGAACAACAGCCGCAGACTGCCAAGATGTGACAGTGCTAGTTTAATGGTTGATAAAATATGATCAAGAGCCTAACTCACTTTGAAACGCAGAAACATACCATCCCTGCAGTTCCTATGCCGAGAAGTTAAATGCACCTCTGCTCGAGCCAATCTATTGTTTCAACCCCGTCCCTCCTGTGGCACTAACTACCTCAGCACTCACCCGTTAAGGGAACTTAGGTGAAACATATGGTGCCTAAACTAAAATTGTAGAACACGTGCATGGAATGCTAGTGAGTCTAACCACATGAATTTCTTTCAGTGCCGTAGAAACATTGAAACCGACAATGCCCACATAGATACTATGGACGGGAGCCTGGCTGGTAAATAGTCACCACATTCCTCCTCAACATCTCTCCATCCCTCCGACAAAAGGTGTCCTATACTTTTTAAAACGAGTCCTCCATCATTCCATTTCCGCAACCATATCCATATCCATTTTCCACTCGCTTTCTGCTGACCTCTTAAAATTCATACTAACTTAAACCAGGATCAATTGAAATGAAAAGAAAAGGATGTCCAGTGCATGACATAGGATCCTCCATTTCCAAGTCAAGATTATGCCTCTGCAACAAACATATATGCAATTGTTAAGTAAAACTCTTTTATGTCATGAGGTGAGGGCTTCTTGGGCTTCGCCCCAATTTACGAAGCACAGACACTGACATAGAACAAGACACGAGAACACAGAACCAGCAGCATGGCAGTGCTCTGAAAAAGAAGTATACAGTATTGGGAGTCAAAAGGTTTCGTATCTTATTGTGCCCAACGCATAGGTCTAACATGGACATGCTCATTTCTAAAGAGTCCATGTAACATGAACCTCAATTCTACCCTCCCAGGCTCGTCAAGCAGAAATTTGCAAAGCCTCCCGGTGGACTTGAAATCGAGAGCTTTTACAATCTAAGCTGACTTCTGTTGGTTTGAATATGAACAATTTAGCTAACTAGTTATCCACTGAAGTTGTTCAGGCCACATGAACAAGCTTAAACAATAGTACTAATACTAAACCTTTCCTTAACGGTTCAAACCCATAAATGGTGCCCAATATAATTCTCTCCTAATCCAAACTCAAATATAAACATAAACAGAACATGAAAACCCTAAATTGAGAGATCCAAAAAAAAAAACTCACGGTGTGAGAAAATTGGCATGGCAAATGAGAGAATTCCAACCGAGAGAAGCGTAGAGATCGACGAAATCCTTCAAATGAGATTCGCGAATCGAAATCCAACCGAAGATGGCGACGATTCCATTAGCATTAACTCTCTCTCTCCTTCCCCAGTATACTTTGCCTCCGTCGCCAAACATGGGACGGGACAGAAATTTTTGGGGGATCTCTCTCTTTCTCCTCTCGAAAAGTGTGAATTTTTGTAGAGAGAAAAAATTAGGGTTTGAAAATTTTTTTGCAAGGATTTCTGTGTGAAGCAGATGCTGATGATGATGATGATGAGTGTTTGTTTGTTGGATAATTTTCAGGGTTTTTTCTTTTTCTTGGCTTCAAGAGTTTCGTCCACTCGCGGTTAGTTGAGAGAGGTAAGGCTTCCTGTGCCCGCAGTTTTTGGACCTTTGCTGCACTTGGTTGATACTACATCGTTATCCATTTGACTTTACTTTTTCTTTTTTTTCTTTTTCTTTTTTCACTTTTACAATTTTAATATTTTTTTTATTAAATATTGGCCGATCTTTTACTTAAATATTATTATTTTTAAATAAAATTATTAAAATATCATTATTTTTTATCAAAATATCGATTTCAAATAGTGGCCAAGAGTGTGCCTCTACCTTAAACTCGCCACCACCCTACTCCTTCGTCCCACCATTCGCCTCTTCCTCTCTCCTTTCTTCATCCTTGCTTGATGAAGCTCCCACTAAACTTTGTTTCTTGCTGTCTATCTAGGGTTTTTGCCAACAAATGTTTCCTTTGCATTTTGTTTGTTTGAATCTAAAGATTTGGAATTATAAATATAAGTTAATTTATTGTCTATATTTGTAAATCTAAACTTCATCTGCACTTTGTATTTGCTTTTGTTAGTCTCAAAGACAATCAAGAAAGGGGATTGAATTGATTGTCCAAAATTTAGTTTTTTAAAAATTTATCTAACCTCACTTAAATCTAATTAAATCTATGGTCAATCTATAGAATATATAGCAAAAATTAAATGAGAAAGCAATGAGACAAATTTGGTTTATAGTGGTTCAACCTTGTACCTACATCCACTCTTCCAACAAAGCAAACCGGGATCTAACAACCTGCTATTTTTCACTATGATCCAAAATAATAATGTACAATCACTTGTCGACTCTGATCTTCATACCATGAAGATTGCTTTGTCCAACAAGACAACTCACAAAAAGGTTCAATCACAGAGTACAACTCATGTAACTCACACAATTCACACTCAAGATTTAATCAAAAGATTACAAAATATGTAAATGAAAATGATAGCAGCAGACTCTTTTTATATCCCAGAATGCAGAATTTCTTCTTGATATTTTTGGTGCTATAAAGTTTCAAAGATGATTGTCACTCGGCCACTATTATTCTCTCTTTAAAACCTGCTATATGACTGCATTATTTGATAACAGTGAAGCTCAACAAACTATTGTAAAAAGTCCCCAAAGTTACTGCAACAATCTCAACAACTATCCTGAAAAATAGGTTTCAAACCCTCATGAATTTTGATATTTACCAATAATAAATAATTTTTTTCTAAAGTTTAAATATCTCTCTATCATATTCAAGAACTGTTTTGATTATCTCCATATGATAGCTCTTCTATAAAATTTGAAAACCATTTCAAATGTTCAGTCTCAATTCTGAATTTTTCAGAACAACTTACTGATTTTACCAATTTATTTCTCTATCAAAATCTCAAAATAATTGTGCTACGAATTATCATATCTACTGTTCAACTATAGTATTATAATGTAAAATAATTAAATTCACAAGTTCTTAACCAGTGATGAAGATATCAAAGATCAAATACCCCTTGAAACCCAACTTCAGAAAAATAATTATGCTATAAAAAATGAGTAATCAACCAACTTCAAACTAATTTTTCTCCAACATATCCGTAAGATATTTATACTGTGAAAGTTTAAAATTGTAGTTCCACACACCTTCTTTGAAACATAATTTTTTGTTTTAAAAATATTTCAACACATAAGTAGATATGACTGTTCAAACATACCCAAATTATCATATCTTAACACTTAAAAAATTTCTAAGTGTTGAAAAGTGAATTGTCCTTATATTATAAGATCTTTTTTGTATATCTAGAGTCAATTATAGGTTAAGTGTAGTACCTAATTTACACTTACCTTGCTGGTTGGATCTTCAACAAATATCAAAAAATTTTGTTTCTATAACCAAATAAGCCTTACTTTTATAATTGATTCTATGACTGGTTCTATAACTTTTCTTTAATAAAAACTATCTATTAAATATAGCATCTGTATACTAAATAAAATGATTAGAACAACATAAGAGATTTTGTTATCATCAAAACTAAGGAGACAACAATTCCTTAATATTCTCTCCCTTTTTATGACAACAAAATCTTAAAAATAAATACACAAAAATTATTCAATAGAGTACATTCTCAAATAACATGTAAATCATATAAACACAATATCAAATGATACAAGCAAATATATATACTCAATGTTCATCCTCATTGTTGGTCCCAAAAATAATCAAGAAGGGGAGTTGAATTGGTTGTCTAAAATTTGGCTTTTTAAAAATTTATCTAATACCACTTAAATCTAATTGAACCTATGGTCAATCTATAGAATATATAGCAAAAATTAAAGGAGAAAGTAATTAGACAAATCTGGTTTATAGTAGTTCGGTTTTATACCTACATCCACTTTTCTATCCAAACAAGTCGGAATCTAGCAACCTGCTAGTTTTCATTATGATTCAAAACAACAATGTACAACCACTTGTCGACTTCTGATTTTCACATCATGAAGATTATTTTGTCCAATAATGGAAGACAACTCACATGAAGGTTCAATCATAGAGTACAACTCATGCAACTCACACTCAAGGCTTAATCAAAAGATTACAGAATATGTAAATGAAAATGATAGCAGCAGGCTCTTTTTGTATCTCAGAATGTAGAATTTCTTCTCGATTTTTTTGGTGCTATGAAGTCTCAAAGATGATTGTCATTCGGCCACTATTATTCTCTCTTTAAAACCTACTATATGGCTGCATTATTTAATAACAATGAAACTCAACAAACTACAGTAAAAAGTTTTCAAAGTTACTGCAACAACCTCAGCAACTATCCTGAAAAATAGACTTCAAATCCTCATGAATTTTGATATTTACCAATAGTAAATAATTTTCTTCTGAAATTTAAACATCCCTCTATCATATTCAAGAACTTTTTTGATTATCTCCATATAATAGCTCTTCCATAAAATTTGAAAACCATTTCAAATATTCAACCCAATTCTGAAATTTTCAGAACAACTTACTGATTCGCTCATTTATTTCTCCATCAATATCTCGAAATAATTGTGTCACGAATCATTATATCTACTGTTCAACTATAATATTATAATGTAGAATAATTAAATTCATATGTCCTTAACCAGTGGTGAAGATATTGAAGGCCAAATACCTCTTGAGATCTAACTTCAGAAAAACAATTCTGCTATAAAAAATGAGTAACCAACCAACTTCAAACTAATTTTTCTCTAACATATTCGTGAGATATTTGTACTATGAAAGCTTGAAATTATAGTCCCACACATCTTCTTTGAAACAAAATTTTTGGTTTTAAAAATACTTCAACACATAAGTAGATATGATTGTCCAAATATACCCAAATGATCATACCTCAACACTTAAAAAATTTCTAAGTGTTGGAAAGTAAATTGTCCTTATATTGTGAGATCTTTTATGTATATCTAAAGTCAATTATAAGCTAAATGTAGTATCCAAACTACACTTACCTTACTGGTTGGGTTTTCAACAAATATTAAAAAATCTTGCTTTTATGACCAAATAAGTCTTGCTTCTATAACCGGTTCTATGACTTTTCTTTAATAAAAACTATCTATTAAGTATAACATTTATACACTAAATAAAATGGTTAGAACAATATGAGAGATTTTGTTATCATCAAAACTAAGGAAACAACAATTTCCCTAACAGTTTTGTTGTCTTCCCTAGGGTTTGCTGCGCCTGCCAACGAATGTAGGTTAATTGCTTCTTCGAATCTAGGGTTTGCAATTATATTATTTATTATAAATTTAGGGTTTAAATTTGGTTTAAATTTTTGGATGGTTAATTATTCTTTTGAATCTAGGTTAATTGCTCATTTGTTTCTTATACTATTTATTGCCAACGAATATAAGTTAATTGCTCACTAACACCATTTTTATTCTTATTTTTCAGTTCATTTGGATGTCATATTCATATACCGATCTAACATCGTTACTCACCTATTGCCTTATCGGCAGGGACATATGGCGTGCTGTTGTTCCTCTCATCTATTTTAAGGTCGTTGAATATCATTTCCCTCAGAGGGTTATGAGACAGTTAGGGTTGCTGCAGCATATGCATTTATCCATGCAGACTGACCAGGAACTGCACCGAACTGATTGATGCGGGAGACATGGCTATGATTGGACTAGGATATATGCGATTCCCTTATAATTGGGGGAAAAAGAAAAAAAAACACGAGGGGGGGGGGGGGGATTTTATGGGGGGGGGGGGGGGGGGTTGTTTTTTTTTGGTGGGGGTGTGTTGGTCCTCCCTTTTTTTAATTCTCCCTCCCTAGGAGAATAAAAAAAAAAGAGAAATTTGGCAAGGGGGGGGGGGGGGGGAAAAAAAAAAAAAAAAAAAAAAAAAAAAAAAAATAATTTTTTTTTTAAAAAAAAAAATAATATTTTTTTTTTTTTTTTGAAATAAAATAAAGAAAAAGAGAAAGGTGATAATAAGAAAAAAAAAAGAGGGGAGGGGGGGGGGGGGGGGGGGGAGGGGGGGGGGGGTTAGGGGGGGGTGTTGGGGGGATGGAAAAGGGAAAAAAAAAAAAAAAATCCTTTGACTTCCACACTGATTGAGCCGATGGACATACCTTCGACTTCTGGTGTGGAAAATACTTATGATAAGCCGACGGAGATACCTGTATCATCTTCCTATCCGACTTTAACTAAGACTTCGGTTTAGAGATTATGTTAATGATATAGCATCAACTGACCCTCCATGACTTAGTGTTCATGAGCAACAGCGTCATCGTCGTCGATATTTAGATGATATTTGTACAGTTGCATTTCATAAGATTGATGAGAGTACACAATTAGATGATATACCTCTACCTTCACCTAGTAGGCTGACTCGTCTTCCCGTCAAATGTTAGTCGCGATGCAATGCTGGGCGACCTTATTACGACACTTAGTTTAGGTTTAGTATTATATTACATTTAAATTTTATAAACATTAATTTCAATTTTTATAAAATCTTTTTTGGTTATTCTCTATTTCTTGTAATTTCTTTATTTATATCATTTCAATATTTATAAATAATTTGGTTTATACTGTTTGGATATTTAAGGATTTAGAGTTCATATGTGTTCGGTTGAGATTTGATGGTGGTCATAGTTAAAAATATTTGGTTGTATTTTGATTGTTGATGTTTGGATTCATTTTGTTTGATTGTTGATGAACAAAGTATGGTTATTTGTTGGTGAAATCTGGTTATTGGTATTTAAGAATTTGGAGTTGACTGTAATGCATGTATACAGGTCATTTTTGTAGGTTGAATAGCCCAAAATTTGTCTAAGTATCGTGGGAGGGGAGTGTAAGTTTCGCACTCTGAAAGTGCAAAACCAGTTTCACACCCTGAGAATGCCAATTCATTTTCGCACTCTCAAAGTACGAAACCATTATTTCTTTTTTTTTTTCACGAATTTGGCGATGAACAGTAGATTTCATACTTTCGATATTTTGGGAAAAAAACAATAATATTTAAATAATTTTATTTAAAAATAACAATATCTATATAAAATCCCTAGCCAAACAAAAAAAAATAAAAAAAAATAAAAAAATCTATGCTAAATCCCTAATTAAGAGAGCTCAAAATTAAAAAGCTACTATAACTTGCGAATCAATATATATAATAATTATTCTATCCAAAATTTTAATAACCGATCAGATTCAAAAATTAGATTTATCTCTATACCCGGTTTATTAAAATTTTCAAGATCTTTTTCCTTTTTTATCTTTTTAATCTTTCCTCTGGTCACTGTCATTATTTAGATCGAATAAGATTGATCTTAGTATACAATGTCATAGTTGGTTATAGTTGATCCAGTGATTAAACATTGATATATTTTAAATAAGATTTTGAATTTGAATATTATATATAAAGAAAACATGTGTCAGGAGAGATTAATCCTTTAAGAGTCCAACTTATTTCGAATTAAATTTAATCAAATTCAACATAATTATCGGATATCAGTTATTTATATAAAAAAATATTATTCTTAATAGGGTTATTTTCTTTTCATTTATAGATGCAACTAAGGTGTTATTCCATGAAAATTGAAAATTAAGTGATGAATTTTAAAACTAAATTAATTGAACTGCTAAAATTTATAAAATGTGTACTATCGATTAAATTGCTAGATTTTTTTAGAAAATATAATTTTCAAATTTTATAATTAATGAGATAAATTGCCGTTCTATTATCTATTTTATTTATCAAGGTAAATAGATAAAATATGTAGAAAATAAGGTTATTTCAAGCGAGATATTTTACTATAACTATTTTGCATCAAACAAATACTAAACAAAACCTTTTTATTTATCAATTTACATATTCAAAGCATCCACTGAAAATAAAAATTAGCACATTAAACTCGAACCCTTTTGTTAATATTTTAAACATAATTTACTTATTAATTTATTATTTATAATTAGAGGAGGGATTTGTTTTCGGTACATATCGAAAATTCAACTATCACTACAAAAAAATATGAATTAATGGTTTTAAATAAAAAAAAAAAAAATTTTTTTTATTTTTTTTTAAAAAAATTGTTGAAAAAAAAATATTTTTTTTTTATTTTTTTTTTAAATAAAAAAAAAAAAATTTTTTTTTTAAAAAATTTAAAAAAAAAAATTTTTTTTTTTATTAAAATTTTTTTTTTTTTTTTTTTTTTTATATTTTTTTTTATAATATAAAAAAAAAAAATTTAAAATAATAAATTTATTTTTTTTTATTTTAAATTTTTTTTTTTTAATATATTTTGGGTGTTTTTGGTTTTTTTTTTTTTTTTTTTTTTTTTTTTATAAATTTTTTTTTTTTTTTTTTTTTTTTTTTTTCTCTTTTTTTTTTTTTTTTTATTTTTTTTGATATTTTTTTTTTTTTTTTATTTTATAAAATATATTTGCGAAATAAAATATTATCTCTAAAAGATAAAAAAAAAAACACATTTTAGAGGGCAATAAGGTTTTAATCGACGAGCTTTTCTTACTTATTATGTTCAACAAAATTTTTCTGATTTAAAACTTGATATATAAAATTTCGAACAGCTTAAAAATTAGCACCTTAATTCCATCGTTCGTAAAATCAATTAATTTGAATGTTTAATGGGATATCAAATACCTAATTTTGAGGTGTCCATATAAAATTATTATCATTATTATTATTATTATTTTCAGATAAATGGGTCCAAACTAAAAAAAAAATACAAATACAAATACAATAGAGTATCATAACCCCAAAGGAAACCACGAGTTCATATTGTAAACTCTAGTTAGCAAGCCGATCTGCGCCGACATCGATTTTGTTGTATGTATTTATTTAACTTGAATATTGATATTTATATTATTTAATTAATTTGATTTAAGTATTGTAAATTTAATTTAGTGATAGACTCTTTTAATATTTTTTTATTTTTAAAATTTAAACTCAAAATTTTACTTAAAAAATTTAGTATGCAGGTTGATGACTTTTTAAGAGTGCAAGATGGATTTTACGATATTTAGATTAAATTAATCGGATAAATCTTAGATATCGATTGTTGACATGTTATCCACTTATACCTCAAAAAAGAGTCCATATATATGTGTGTGTTCCCAAAGAGATAGCTGAATGATCACTGCGTCTCTTCTAATACGATGATTTTCAAATTCAAATCGTAATATAACGGATATATATATATATATATATATCATGTCTAAAACCAATGTCAAAACCAATCCAAAAGCCATTGCAATTTCGAATGAGGCCACTGCACCCGGCGCACCCCAGATTTCTCTTGGTAACACCATCTCAATGAGTCGTGAACGGCAGATATAATAAGAAATTCTGAAAGCTATAGCCTACCAAGTTTTTTACATATTTATCTTAAACATAAGCAGGCCATGAGAATTTTTTTTTTTTTTCCTTCTTTCTTTTATTGGATCTTTGAAAACCTTCCATATGACTTCAATCTTCCAAGTGCTTGGTCCTATTAGTCTTAGAATTAATTAACATTAAACATTTTGACCTCGTGTGTGTGTGAAAAAGAGAAATTTTTAAAAAAGTGTTATTTAACATGTTAAATCATCGACTAATTTATAAAAACTGTTACAATTAATATATATGAAATAACAATAAATTATTAAAATTATGTCATGTGAATAATATACTAAGTGTCCCTCAAGAACAACTCAAGTGATAGATCCTTAACTTGCATTCTTTCTTTCCCGATTCAATTTTATTTAATTACATCTCTTTATAATAATAATAATAATAATAATAATAATAATAATAATAATAAGTTCATTAACAACTTTGTTTGCCCAAAAACATTATTCAAATACAAATTGTCCATTTTTTGGAAATTTTCAAAACAATACAACCAAGACAAGAAATTAAGGTTTCATTTCCTATTGAGTCCCATGGTTCTTACCTACACGTCATGTTAAAAATGGATAATCATGATGACCCAATCAAAAAGCATACGATGTGATAACTAATTTACCCTTTCTTTTGGAGATTAGGGATCAAAACAAGCAACCTCTGAGCATGGCATGATGATGAATTTGCAAAGAAAAAAGGGGGAAATTAAGATAATTGACTGGGAAACAACTTGGGAATCAATCAATATGTTTTCTTTTTGTTTGTTTTTGCGTGTGTGGGATGAAAGGGTGGCTTTTGCTATGCTTATAAGGATTGTCTAAATTTTCTGAGGAAAAATTTAGTTGCAAGAAGTATTCTTCTGAAAAGGGTTGTGATGAATCATGCACTACATTAATGGCAATATGGAAGAGTGATGATTTTATTTTTGTATTATTTGTATATTTCAGGTGGAATGTCATTACAAAACTAAGAAAAAAGGCATAATGAAAAAGTAACCCAACAGACAATTAATTTTTTTTTAAAAAAATAATATTAAATTCTTACTCCTTTTTTCTGGCAAAAAATTAATATTAAATTCTTACTCCTTTTTTCTGGCACTGCATCTTCTCAAACTTAATTTTTAGTTTGCATCAACCAATCTGCATTGGATTCTCTCTCTCTCTCTCTGTGGCATATGAGAACATGCTGCCCTAGCTGGTATGGAACCAAAACACTCACCTTGAAATCATCAACCAAGGCAATACCCACAAAATCCCTTTATTTAAAAGTCTCAAAAGAGATCAATTTCGTGATCAGTGAAACAGTAAAATTCTCAACTGGCAAGGCAACCAACCTTCATCCTGTTTTTCCTAGACTTCCTCAAAACTCTCTCTCTCTCTCACAGCCTCGTTAGGAAGAGATAATTACATGTTTAGTCCCTGAACTTTGTCTCTATATCACAAATTAGTCCATATAGTTAAAAACACTAACTTATGGCCCTCAAATTTTAAAAACTACTCTGTATTAATCCTTCTATTAATAATGACGATAAGGTGACCGTTAAATATTGATGTAAACCAATGTGACACCTGACATAGACATGTGAATGTTGACATGTCATTGTCATGTCAACTCTTAAGACATCTCACTGGTGCCACGCTATAAATATGTTGACGTGGTAGTGTTACGTTAACCAAAAAAAAAAGCACTGATAAAAAAAATCACTTCTCTCTCTCTCACTCCTCTCTTTCTCTCCTCCTCTCTCACACTGAAGAAAATATTAAAAAAAAAAAAAGCCCACAAACCCACAGACCCTCATAATCCTTCTCTTCTCCCTTTCGTTTTACCTTTCTGGGTAATTTCCCCTTCTTTCTCTCTTTTCCACATTCATCATTAATTTCCATCTTCATCTTTTTTCTACTCTTGTCACCATCCATAGAAACCCTAATTAAAGTTACGAGTGAGAGAGAGGGAGAGTTCTACCTGCAATCTGTTGGCAGGGAGAGTTCAATTGGTTGTTAGTGTCATTCACTTTTAAAGAATTCCCTAGCTTAAAAAAAAAAAAAAAAAAGAATGAAAGAAAATGAAACTTTTAGTGAGGTATTCTCTCCTGAGCTTTAATTCCAGCTCTGATTTCAGCACAAGCGAATGCAAGAAATGCAAATGTCATAATCACTATCCATTGTATCAACGGTCAACACTGCACTGCTATAATCTAATGGCAGCGGGCTCTGGAATTTGTAATTTTTGTCTAACATGTAATGGATATTCAATCTACTTAAGTAGCCATCGTGCAGATAATTGCAAAATTTGATCTAGAATATTAAAAGCAAGAAAGATGATGATTTAGTGGCCAAATGTAAGGATCGAATGAGAGCTGGACAAGGACTGAGCAGAGTGACTTCTCTCTTTCTCTCTCTCTCAAACTTGTATTCGACGGTTGCGTGAAAGAGTGTTGCAGAGCAAACTTTTACCTCTGATGTCCCAAAATTTCGACATGCCACCAAGAAACCTCTTAACACCATCAAAACCTCTGGTTAGCATCAACCTCACCACTAAGAAATTTCCCAAAATTTTGACATTCCACCGGCAACCCCATCTTCCTCTGGTGTCCCAAACCCTTATCCAGATCACCGAAATTGCAAGAATCGACGACCTCAAATCTGCATCCAAATCATCCAAACCCTAATTGGATTTTGAGTGTTTTGGTTTTTTTGTTTTTGTTTTGTTTTTTTTTTTTTTTTGGATCTGCAAAAGAAGATGGACCTTTAGAATTATCGAAGCCAACCTCTTGCAAGATCGAGGAGTGAGATCGGGTCGAGATCGAGAGAGGTCGTTGTCATTGAGTCGAAGCAAGCGACAGTGGGATTCTCACTCTCTCTCTAGGGTTTTTCTCTCTCTAGGGTTTTTCTCTCTCCGTCGTCATCGTTGAGTCAAAGGGACTAAGGACTATAGTCACAGAGGCGAGGAGAGAAGAGAGAGAAAGTGGGAGGGGAGGAGAGAGAGAGAAGAGTGAGAGAGAGAAAAGGGATTTTTTTTTTTTTGGAGAAGTATTTTTCTATTGACGTGGTAGTAAATATATTTTCAATATGGCATTATCACGTCAACAAATTATTAACGTGATACCAATGATATCTTAGAAGTTGACATGACAATAACATGATGTTAGGTATTACATCAACTTACGTCATTATTTAACGATTACTCTGTGTTATAAGATAGCGTTTTTAATTATAAAGATTAATTTGTAACATAGAGGTGAAGTTGAAAAGTTGAATATGTAATTATCTTTTAATAAGAAACACAATCGACACATATTAATTACCTAGAAATGGACAAATTGGACACCCCCATTTCGTTCTTTATCTCAAGATCAATTTCGTAAACAGTGAACCACTAACGACACGTAAAAATAGAAACCAACCTTCTCTTCTTCCAGTTCTTCACTTCATTAAAAAATCATCTCTCTCTCTCTCTCTCTCTCTCTCTCTCTCTCTCTCTGGGCAGCAGATCCAATGCGAAACGGAACTCTCAGGAGACAGCACTGCACTAATGCACATGCACTCCTCAATTTGTACAAATAGATTTTTCATACTCTACACTTTACGGAGTATTTGCACTTAAAATGCAGAACTACAATATGGGGCAAACATTAATCTTGACCAAGAAAAAGCAGAAGTACTTGTGTTTTCCTCTTTGGATGTTATAAAGTGGTTGACCCTCAATGCATGTACCTGGTACTGTTTCTCCCAACCCCCGGGGCCCACCGACAAATGTCCTCTTTCTCCATCTACGAAAGGACAATTTTGAGTTTTTTTTTTTAAAAATTTTTTATGATATTTAAAATCATTTTTTAATTAATTCAATTTAAATATTTATATAATTTTTATTTTAAAAATGACTTTACATTATAGTTTTGTACGTTCTTAAATTTTAAATTTAATATTTAATTAAAAGAATTGGCATCCTTGATTTTTTATCTCCAACCTTCGATGGGTGATTTTTATGCGCTTCTTTCCATTGTGGTTGGGGCATGCGTCTATGAGCTTGAAATATTTTGGTTTACAATGAGGGCACATGGTTTGAGTTTGGGACGACATGTTATCTGCAAGATCCACATTTTTCTCAATTGATAGACATGATTAACCTTTGTAGCTGTGTCTCAATACATCTTTCGGTACGAAATTTTGATTTACAACATCAGAATTTTCTTTTTCGAGGTTGAATTTCATCAAATTTCACAACAAGGTTTATAGATTAAATTTGGAGAAATATTGGGGTTGAAAGTAAGTTATAGATATGATCATTTTTTTATTCAAATTGTAATTTGAATGATTCAAAATTACTAAGATACTAAAACAATTAATAATACTTTCATTTACTAGTTAAAAATTTTAAAATGTATGATAATTAATATAAAATATAAGATAGTATCAGAAAAACGGTTCTCAATATGAATTAATGTCATGTCCCTTCTCATGCATTTACAATTTCCACGTTATTGGAATTAGATAATTACCAACACGTAAAGGAGGAATGTTAAGAAAATAAAAAAGTTAATAATAGCTTTCTGTCTATTAGTTTAAATTTAATTTAAATGATAATTATACAAAATATAAGAAAAACTTTTATTTATAAGAAAGGTCCTGAGTTTGAATTTCCCCCCCCCCTCTTTCTTGCTAAAGCAAAAGAAGGAAAAAGGGTAACTGGTCCTCTAGAGGGAAGATATGGTGACACACCAATATAACCCAATTTAAGTGATGCTTAGCTTGTAAAACAATGGATAGTCATCCAACAGTCCATTTTTCCCATGAGAAAATAAATGACTGTCGTACATGAAATGCAAAAAAAAAAAAAAGGTAAAATAAAAAATCTCCATGTCTAATGTAACCAAATATATTGATTTTATTATTGGCATATGAGAAGTTTTTATTAGTTTTTCTATAATAACATTTCTATTTTACTAAAAATAGAGTGCAACCAATAGAAAATTTGAAATACCATCCTAATTTAATTAGAGTTAATTAGGGTTGAAGATGAATATCATATTTTTTCATTTTAATAGTGCTCAAACGTTATTTAAATGGCCAATGAATTATAATTTAACTGATAAGTTAGAGATATCAAGTTCAGCTAGTAGGGGAGGAGGATCAAGCTACTTTGCTCAAAATGACAGATGAGGAAGAGGTTAAGGCTGCCCTTTTCTCCATAAAGGGCTTGAAGGCCCTGTGACCTGATGGTCTGTAGACAATCTTCTTGCAAAGGCATTGGGAAACCGTGAAGTTTTCTTTCTGCAACTTTGTGAATGGGGCAATCAGGAATTGGTACATCTAGCTTGAGCTTGTTAATGCTTTAATGGTCCTAATTCCTAAGCAGGTTAATCCAGAGAACATGACTGATTTTAGGTCAAAATTTTTGAATCAAGTAACTCTAGATCATATAATATCAAATTTTGGACCAAGCTACTCCATTCAAAATTCTTAATTGGAACAATGTCAAAGAGGTCAAAATGTAGGTCCACGGAGCCTATATGATATGATATGATATATATATATATAACTAGGGAAACCCAAAACTATAAAGATCCAAAAATTTATGATGATACCAAAGATATTTGTCCCATATGTTTTGTAGGTTTTGGACCGTCGCTAACCTTATAGTAAAATTAAATTCGGCCGAAGAATTGACTCACCAAAGCTTTGTTTCCCAGAGAAAGATAGAGAGAGAAACCAAGAGGCGACAAATTACAAAAAGGCAACCTGAACAAGCAAACTTTGAGGCCAGCAACTAAAAGCAATACTCCAAGGAGAACACTTTTTCATATTTGAAAAAACCCCCAAAAAAAATCACACCCATAAAAAATAAATATCCCAAGCCAAATGGGTAATTTCCAAATCAAAAAATAAGAATGAAATGCTATTCAAGTCAATTTGATTTAAATTTTGTCATACCAAGTTTGGATCTTGTTTTATGCTTCTTTACACAACAATTTCGATCTTGTTTTCTGGATTCAAATTCTAATCCGATCCCCGTTCAAGTGAAAGCGATTAAATGATTACAAGAAAAGCAACTACATACATTAATGGTGAAGCAAAACTGGGGCTAAAATGGCCATCATGCATATATCAAGTTTGGGTTCAAATTTTGGAGTAATAAAAATAACCTTGAGAGAGAATTCTCTTCGGATAAAAATTCGATCACAATTTAATTAAAATTAGTTAGAATAAAATTTTAAATATAAGATAATACACCAAATTTAAAACATCCAAATATATAAATATATATATATACACTGTTACTGAACAAGTAAGATTCCATGTGAAAATAGCCATAGAACCTGGAAAGCGGCAGAAATAAACACCCAACTTTTTGGTGTGTGGTTCAGGGAAAAAAAAAAATTGAAAAAGCACTTTTCATATTTCAAAAAAGAAAACCATCAAAATTTCAACAGCCCTGCAAAATGTGTGTATGTGAGAGAGAGAGAGAAACCGATCTACTGTCACTGAAAAATGAACACACAGCAAGAGGGAAGCAAAAAAAGGAAACAAAGCAAAGAGAAAGAAACAGTAGAGAGAGAGACAGAGAGAGAAGTACACAAACAAACACGCAATTTTGGGGGGTTGGGTTCAGATAAAAATTAAGAAGAAAATGGGGTGAATTTGATTTTCTTTTTTTAGAAGCTTCTTTTTTGCCGGTGAAATTGTTCAGTACAAAATAACACAAAAATCAAGCCTCTCTTGCATTGCATTCCAATGGATAGATTAATAAAAAAAAGGCTTCAATTCTCTACAGATAACCAAATAAGGTTGTAATTAAAAAAAAAAATTACCATTTTCTCTCTCCTCTTTCTTTCTCTCTCTCTACTTTTTTTTCCCCTCTCTTTCCTCTCTCTCTCTCTCTCTCTCTTCAAGGCTTCAAACGAACCCACTGGAATCGGCCTTGCAAGGGAACATCCTTTACAATGTCGTAATTGTACCTACAAGAGCAAAAAGATAAAAAGGGAAAAAAAAAAAAAAAGACAATGATTACTTTCAATGTTTAATTCATTTTTAGATATAGCTAATATGCGCTTCTAGTGGGTCACTGCTTATCCTACGCAGAGAGAGAAAGAGAGAGTTACTTGTCTATGAAACGCTTTTGCTCCAACTTTTCAGCACTGGCGAAGAATTCTTCGATCTCCGCCGTTGATGGCATTTTAGCCGCCGCTGATGACCGTAGAATGTGGCGGTTCGACTTCTCTGCTGTTGAATCCATTTCGTCTGGTACGCAAAGATCGCTCACCGGAGTTGTCTCTCTGCTGTAAGAATAGAGAGAGAGAGAGAGAGTTTTAAGCAGTAAATTGAATTGAAGTAATAGTTTGAGTTACAAGTACATTGAACAAAAATTTAAACGCATGCAACTTGAACGTAAAGAAAATAAATGAATAAATAATTGAAAGAAAATTAAAGAACTTAACCTGTCTCTCTCTCTAGACTTCGATTGCTGAATTTCCATACCTTCGCTCTGCAATGAATTTTTCACCAAAAAAAATAATAAAATTATTTTAAAGCAGAAAATGCTTGAGAGGTTTGGTGATTAAATTCTAAAAATCACCTTCAGATCTACGGATCTCAAACTATGAATCACGAGCTCGTTTGAGTTGGAGTCGTTGCTCGAACAAGGTGAAGAAGAGGACAATGAGTTATGAACTGAGTTCACAGCAGAGCTTTGAGAGGACGAATTCTTATCATTCTCTGTCGTTTTGCGAAGAAGAAGAGTTTGCAAAGAAGACGAGGTTGATAATTCATAATCAGAACTCGAAATCCTTCGTTTCTTCTTCTCTCTCATCCTCGGAGTGTGATCATCGTCTTCTTCTTCTTCCACTTCCTCCATCGTTGAAGCTGCTTCTAATTCAGCGCGGTGTCTCTTGTTGCATTTCTTCATGTTCTCTCTCTCTCTTCTTTTTTCTCTCTCAAGATTTTCTAAATTTTAGTTATGGGGAGAAGAACAAAAATGGAGCGGGGGAGGGAGAGAGAGAGAGAGAAGTCGGAGGGAGAAGATTGAAGGGGGGAGAGGATGGAGGGTGGAGATCTGAAGAGGCAGTTATTCTCCTTTTGTTTACCATGTGGTCCTGTCCTGACTTCGTTAACGGTGACGGAGAACCAGGAGACGGTGCCGTTACTAGGATCTGGGGCGTTACAATTTATGCCTAAAGTGCAAAGATCAATTTTGTTGTAAAGCAAGACCGGTTCATCAACCAATCAGATAGTGCCAAGTAAGCACATGTGCCTGGTGATAGCCGGTAGTGCCGGCTATGAGGAGTTTAGAGAGAGAGAGAGAGAGAGAGAGAGAGGTTTGTTCAAAGTTAGTGCAGAAAGGTAATGTTCGGGATTTTTGAGGGTAAATTTTGTATAAAGCAGTGCAGTTGGTGTGAGTTGAGGGAGTGGTAGAACGGCGATTATTGGGAATTTTGAGGGTAAATTGCTGTGATGTTTTGTGTTTATGGAGAGAGATATCAACCACAATCGAATATGGATAATAGATTACTTAATTAATTTTTATATTTAAAATTTAAAATTTAAAAAAAATTAAATTTAAAGAGTTATCTTTTAAATAAAATTTTTATAAATATTCGAATTAATTAAATTATTATTTAAAAAAAAAAAGACCGAAAGGGAAGGGAAGAATTTGGTTTTGGCATTTTATGAAATATTTGGAAGGGGGGGTTTGGATTCTCTGGTGTGCAGAGGATAGTACCTTCATAAAATCTTTTTGTGTTTTTTTTTTTTGGGGGAGGGGTCACTGCACCAAAAGTGTAGGTCCCATTCTTAAGTTTTTCATCTTTTTAAGACCAGAAAATTTAGAGAAACAAGCCACCAAATTTCTTCTGCACTTTTACCATATCTGACTCCCATCTAATGAAACTTTGATCCACCACATTTAATATACTTTCTTTTGCCCATAATCTTGCATTGCTCCCATTTAAATCCACTTCCTCAAGTAGGTGTCCTGCACATCACCCACTCACTTGCAGTAGTAAGTGTAAATAATTGTGAGAGTGGTAAGTACAAATAATTATGAAAATACATTGAGGGTCTTTGGCCCATCAGCTATGCCTTTATGGGCATCATCTAGTTTCTCTTGATTTTAAATCTTTTCTATCCATTAAAAAAAAATTATTAAGAGCCTTTAATTTCAATGATATCACAAAGTCATCTCCTAATCTGAAATCTTAAGGTTGAGACTCATTTGTATATATATATATATAAAAGACTTGAACTCAAAATATCTAAATAAAAGAAATGATATCAGTTGAACTATAACTCATCGACACCCAACCACGATAACAATATACTAGCATCGAAATACTAAAATTAAACTATTCAATTTGCATACTTAGACAAAAGAGCATGTTTGAGAGTAGAAACACCCACAAATGTTTCATTAAATCTACTAGGTAATACTAGCAACCGAGAGATATTGAGAAGCATGTTGAAAAAGCGAAGGCCAAGACCATGAGAGAAAAAAAGGGCTTTGTTTCTCACAACACCAACACAATAAAACATGAAATTTAATTCTTGATATCATTGTTGGAAAGTTGGAGAAGACGAGAGATAGTCAGAGGCGTACGTAGGAGAATGTATGAATTTGTAAGCACAAAAATGTAAAATGGAAAAATATATAAAAGAAAAAAAAATACTCCATGCATTTAAACTTTTTTTTTTTTAACTCCAAAAACCTCTATCAATCTTCGTTTCACTTAAATTCTATTAAGATTTATGATTAAAGTCGTGATTATAATAAAAAATAATTTATTTACTTTTTATTAATTTTTAAATTAATATTAATGAATTAACATTTTTCTCTCTCTACATCTCTCTACAATCCTCCGATGCAACCTTCTCTCCAACGGTACCTTTTTTTTATTATATCAAGATTTGAATTTAAAATTATCGAGATGGGGGAGAAAAATCGTGATCACTGAATTATTTTCTTGAAAATTCCGACAATACCTCTCTCTCTCTCTCTCTCTTCTCTCTAAAGATGCACTACAGATTCCATCACCGAAACTCCTCACACAATACCAATTTCCAAAATCGAGCTTCAATTTGAAGAATAATAGGACATATTTTAATAATGATTTATATAATTTTAATAATATACTAAAAATACTGTTTAAAATTTTAAAAATATCACTAATATCTTCTATAATATATATTATTCTCTAAAAATTATAAAATCTATCTTTTCTATCCACTATTTTATTCATATTATATCTCACGACATGTTTTAATGTCTTTGTTTTTTTTTTTACCATTATCTTATTAATTTTTTTAAATTATTGATATTTGATAATTATATTAAATTCAATTAGGGTCGGATAAAGTAAAATAAAGCTGTGTCAATACAAATAGACAGTAGGTCTAGTGAGATGGGGTGTTAATTCTCTTAATCAAATCTCAAATTCAAAATTTGAAAATAAAAAACTATAGTAAAAGAATCGTAGTTGTGTCAACACCAACAGATAGTCGATTTAATGAAATTGGGTGTTAGGTCCTTTAATTAAATTTTGAATTCAAAATTTAAAAATAAAAATATATATATATTGAAAGAATCGATTTTTAAAAATGACATGAATAAATAATCAAATTAAATTAATTAAAATAAGATTTTAATGATTTAAAAAAATACCGTACAACACAGCACCGATTTTTACCACACAACCGTTACCTCAGGAGCTTCCAAATCGGATGTATTAGTTCTCGAATCTAATGTACTATTTTACCTTAACAGGCATTCACATTTTGTCAGTATCTGCAAGGGGCAGATAATTTTTCAATCTCACCATAAATGAACATTTCTACATCATCTTTTGATAGTTCAGCCACAGGCTTCAATTGTCCTCATCAGCAGACACACTCTTTCATTCTCGGTAGAGAGAGGGAATTCATGAAAAAAAGACATATTAATTTTGAATTATACGTATATTATATATGAATAAAATTAAAATGAATAAATATAAAAAATAAAAGGATGTCAATAATCTTGGAAGGTACAGATCCAAATAAATAAGAAAGAAATAAAATAAAAGAATAGAAATTTAATAAAATATATAAAAGTTACATAAGAAATTTATTTTTTTAAAATAAAAATAAAGCTCCTTTTTCACTGACAAATTCATAACACCAATCACTCATGCTCTCACCTGATTATGATCTTGTTTTATTGTTTTATAGGGTGACTAGGACTGCCTTGGCGAAGTCTAAAGAGTGATGATCAACACGTTCAATTGAGACAAACCAGTTTTTTTTTTTATTTAATTAATATAAAGTTCATGAAAATCATAAAAATATATGTGTTCATCAAAACTCAAAAATTAAATCTCAAAAAAAACACTTAAACAAGAATATTTATCATTTAGATGTCCTTATAAGAACACATCTCTATCATATAGGACAGTGCTTTTTACCGACCAGAATTAAATTAAAACTAACAAGGCAATAAAGGACCTGAGAAATCTGGTTGGCTGGATTATCATCAAGCAGACTAAATGTTTGCAGGGCATTGCAGAAAAGGGCCATCAATTTCGCTCTGCTAAAGGTTAGGACTTGCTTTTAATAATCATATAAATACCCACTTTCTGTCCCTAAAAACACAGTTTATGCGGTAGAACCTTTCCACTTTCATTCTTCTTTTTCTGATTCGATCTAGTTTGATTATATTTTTTTTATCAAAAAAATAATAATAAATAAATAAATAAATATCTATTTTCTTTTAGGGCAACAACTTATTCCCCATCTTTAAAACCCGAAGCCAAGGGAGAAGGGCACGTACGCAGCTACCCTTCTTGTGTATAATTTTGAAAATTAGAAGGGAAGTACCCTTTGTATCTGTCTCTCTGCATGCTATTTTTTACCCTTTACTATAAATTTTTTACTTCAGTCATCTATAAATATGTTTATTTTGGTACCCAATATGTTGATGAGACGATATGCTATTGAAAACTGAACCTTTTTTTTTTTGAAACAAGAAAAGAGTGGAAAACAAACGCCTAACATAGTTGTCCCTCCTCGGCATAATCATAAAGGTTTATATCGGGTATGGAGTGTCCAGTTTAACTATAATTAACATTATTAGGCTAAACCAATACAATGACACTAATTCCACTTCGTAGACTAATCAGACACTGTGAACACTACGATGTTTACTTGATCAAATGGCTGGACAGTGGTATTCATTAAGTAAAATTTTAGATTTGAATTTTGTATATGATAAGAACATGTATCGGAAGAGTTTTATCTCTTGAAAAGTAACTCAAATCAAACCGTATTTAACCAGATTCAATGTAACTATTGAATATCGATGGTTTATATATATATATATAACATTGTGAACACTTATAGATAAATTTCCACTTTGAATGAAAATATTAGGCTGAGAAAGTATTGTTCTTGATAGGAGTACGTAGTCGCATGGATCATTTTTCCCCTTTTTGTTGGGGTGGGAGGGGAGAGGGTTCGGATGCGTTATTAATCTTTACTCACAATAATAAGTAATACAGATACTTCTAGTTAAGTAACAAAAGTGTTGTTTCATGTGACTTCATGCTAATGACTATGGCTACAAACAAGCAACGTCAATTCAAATTAACAAGAGGATTGTGAAAATTCAGCTCCTCTCCGAAACGAGTTGATACTAAATTTAGAAATCATGTAACCACCAAAGCTAATCCACCTTTTAGTAGTAGTATGGTTCACTTCGTGCTAAAAAGAATGGAAGAGGCAAAAAATATTTTAAAGGGCTCTCAAAGATACCATTTGGAATGATATATAGGATGGAAGGGACGGTATGAGAAAAAAAAATATCATGTTTGGTTTGCAAGGACGAAATATTAAAAAAATAATAATAAGAAGAAGAGAAAACTCATCTGCTAAAAAAATGAGTTCTAGGATGTGCCCAATTTTTCTCTGGACTACACCATTTTATCGTGGGATATATGGACATAATTTTTGTAAATTATACTATTATCTTCTAAAATTTTTTTAACATCATTGTTCGTATATTCTTCCCCATCATCCATACTAAACATTTTTATTTTTTCATTGAATTGTTTAAAAACATATATTTGGAAATTTTGAAAAGCCTCAAATGCAAATATCTTAGATGTGAACATGTAAACCCATATGAATCTAGTTTTGTGGTTCATGAATGATATGAAATATTTAAATCCTCATCTAAATTTTATAGGGGCAGTGCACTAGCTTAAAGGGTTCTTTGTATTGTAGTTCAGACATGGAATAGTGTGCTCTTGTTTGTTTTCCATAAAAACATGTTTCACAATGTTTATCCTCATAATTTTTATTTGAAAATAATTTCTTTAGAATTTCATTATGAGGATGACATAATCTACCATGTCACAATTTATATCAATTTTCCTCATGTAAAGCATGATCATTAGAAGAGAAAGAGTGAAGGCAAGTATCTTGATTGGGCATTGTGTCTTCCAATTTTTTGTGCAGCATGATGATAGCATCTAATGCAAAATTCAGTGTTTAAAAATCATTCGAATTGCTGATTAGTTTTTTGAGTAACATGATCAATTCTTGAGATTCTTCCAAAAATGTCTTTATCTTTAATTTGTAGGAACATATTTTGGAGAAAATTCAGAGCTATTGATGTTGCTATCATTTTTGATTGGATTGGGGAAGATTGTTCCTTTTTTGAAAAATATTTACACTTGAGATGTGGATGAAGGCTCCAACACAAATTTTTGAAGTGACCTGCCTTCTTGCAATATGAACATCTCCTTTCGATTTTTTGATACATTCTTGCAGAAGAATAATTGATCAAAACTTGCTCTGATACCATGTAAATAATTGAAATGTGAAGTAAAATTGAAAAAAAATATTCAAAGAATGAAGAACTTCATCAATTGATTATGGGACATTGCCCAATTCTGTGAGAATATTTTATAAGAATTGTTCTTTATGAATTTTGATACAAATGCATCCTATTTACAGAAAAATGAGGGGAGGAAGAGAAAAGTGAACAAAATAAAAATAAAAAATAAAAAAAATAAAAGAAGAGAGGGGAGTGGGCACAAAGCCCACTCCATCCAATGGCCATGATTGCAGTTGCAACTTCAACGACTATATGGCCGTTGAAGTTTTGTTGGGCCAAAATATTAGACCCAGCAAGGGTAGTTTTTTGGTCTATTTGGATCAAAAATCTTGGATCTAAATGGACCTACATATTTTCAAGTGAAAATGTTAAGCTATAAAGCCAAACGATGCACCAAATAAATTTCGTATACAAATTTAACATTAAATTTCACAAATCACAATTTTATTATAATTTCGATTAACCCATAAATGTCACAAACAACTTTTTCATGTTACAACTTGATCACGCCAAAGAAATAGTTTTTAGACATGATAAAGATTTCACAACCCTCAAAAGAGACTAATCTTTGATGAATGCAACAAACTTGTCTACAATTTCCACAGCCTTGCTGATCATCCTTGGTCCATGAAGATGAAAACAATGATCTTCCCCTTTTGTTTCAACAAGCTCTGCACTCCCACCCCACCCACTCTTCTTCAACTCTTCATAGTAGTTTATGCCAACTCCCTTCAGGTGGTCCAACTCAGCCACATATACCAACACCCTATCGCACCCGACCAGGGCTAGGTCTTCCTGGTCGGGTTTTAATCTCCGGTCGTTTAACCCGGTATTTGTCGGGCACATGTAAAGCCACATTTTGTCATCGCCTGTGCCCCCAAAATACGGGTGAAATAATGCTGCTCCGATTACTTTTACTCCGGGTAACCCGATTCTCCCGACCCGAACTAATAGTGTGTGGGTTATGTTCCCTCCTGCACTATCTCCTGAAATATGGTATTTGGCATCAACATGTTCATTGCACAATCACGAAAATTACTCAAAGCCGTTGAGAAGAATATCCATACCTGCAAGGAAGACTCTCTGAAAGTCAGCATACTTGTTAAGCCACTCCTCAGGTCCATGCCCACTAACATGGGCCGCGACCCACTGGAGGGCAGCCCAGGAATCATCGTAACAGGCAGGAATCGGGTGCTCCGGAGCCTTCCTGTACTCCACGGAAACACCAATCAGATTCGCCTTAGACGCCACCGTGTTCATCAGCTTATGATAGTGAGCCGAAAAAGCCGACCGGAAAGAGAATCCACCGCCGTGGACATAAAAGAGGACCGGAAGTTTCCGGCCGGGTGATTCTTCGGCGAGTATTTGGGAAGGGATAAATACGCGAACCGAGATAGCCGGTTCGGTCGAAACGACGACGTCTTTGGATTGGATAAGAGTTTCGGGGTCGAGTGAGGGTGGGATTTTGTCGGTCTGGATGAATCGTTCGATTGTTCCGTCTTTGTAGACTCGGAAAAATCTGAACTCGTGAATTACTTCCGAGTTGGTTGACTCCATTTTTAGAGAGAGAGAGTCGATGGGAGATAGTGTGGTGGAGCTGCGAAGGTTCTTACCAACCTTTCGTAACGAAAGGTAGAGATTCCTTTTCTTTTCTTTTCTTTTTTTTTCCCTTAATTATTGTGAAAAAAATCAAGTGAGTAAAAAAATTACAAAGTGGCCCAGTTTTTTTTTTTTTTTTTTTTTTGGTAATAATTCATCCCAACATTATCTATGTTAGAAATTTTAAGAAAATTTGTCTCTGTTTTGCCAAATCAAAGAGTTTGATGTTGACTATTCATGGTTAAAAATTTTGTAAGTAATATTTTGATAAATTTGAAACTAAATAGATTAAATAAAATTTTAATATAAAAATTTATCAAGATAATAATAAATTTACTCTTTTTAAATTGAGATTAGATGGGAATTAAAAAAACAAAATTTATCCTCCGTTGGTGGAAGAAATTGGCTCCGACTACCTTGACACCCGCGGGTAACCCCATTTTTCCGACCCGAGTTGCAAGCGTGTGGGAAATGTTTCCTCCGGCACTCTCACCTGAAATCAATTATTAATAATGTATCTTTCTATTAATTTAATTTTATAATAATTACATGTAAAAAAAAAAAAAAGAGATAACAATTAAATCAGACAAAAGTTCAAATCAAATACTAAGTTTATAAACTTAGGTTTAATTTTAATATTTCATGGGTAGATTGAGGATACATGCCGGCAATAAAGAATCTGAAAGTCGACACAATTAAGCCATTCCTCGGCTCCCTAACCATCAACATTGGCCGCAACCCACTGAAGCGCACCACAGGAATCATCACAACGAGATTGGCTCGGGAGGCGACGGTGTTCATGGGAGTTGTGATAAGTTGGGGAGAACGCCGATTCGAAGGAGAAACCGCCGCCATGGGCGAGTGTTTTCGGTCATTTGAGAGGATTTTTTGTTTGGGATGAAGAGTCGGACGGAGATGGAAGGGTGGGTTGAAACGATGGCGTCTTTGGGGAGGACGTCTGTAGTTGGGTCGTGAGATGGTGGTATTTTGTGGGTTTTGAAGAATTTCTCGACTCGTCCGTCTTTGTGAACTCGGAAGAATCTGAACTCCTGCGTCACCTCTTGTTCTGGGTTTATTGTGGACTCCATTTTTTCAGAGGTAAGTGTCCCTTTGGAAGTTTTGTGGTGTGTTTGTACTGGAGGAAGGTATCTCTTTGTGAAAGATGAAGCAGGATAGCAGCTTTATTGCTCAGTCAAGCTAAGTTGGTACCATTTGTTTTGGCATCCTTGTGTTTTACTGCCTAGGAAGTTTGCATCTCGGGGAGTTGTGTTGATGATGAATATCCTTGGATTTGTGCTTGTCATTGCTCATTTAGTGTTCGCTCAATGTCGTCGTAAGTACATCAGTTCTTATCTTATGGGCAAGTTTAATACGTTTCCCTGCTTGCAAATCCACTGGTCACTACTAGAGATAATGGAATGGGGTAAGACCTGGGCAAAGTACCAAGAATTCATGCTTGACCATTTGTTTTGGGGAACGCAAACACCTTTTTTTTTTCTTTATTTTGGTGAGCACACGATCAATAATTTGAATCATATTATGATCGGTTTAATTTAAGCATTTGTTGAGTTTATTTTAAAAACAATTCTCTCAATATAATATTATTTATTTTTGAATCCAATTTTTACTTAATCACAATTCCTTATTTTTATATATATAAACTCGTAATATAAGATAAAGCCAACGAATGATCTTTAATAAAAAGAAGAGACATCAACTTGGATTGAGTAAAATGAAAGCAATGATCTCCACCTTTAATTTCTTTAATATCTATACCCTCGCCCCACCCAACATTTAATGTAAGGTAGTAGGATACCCTTATCATTACTTGGAATGAACAAATCAAAGCAACGTCCCCTGCTTCTCTCCCATCTTTGCCACTCCATTCCACCTACCCTTCTTCATCTCTCATTATAAGCAATATCGTATGGCACACTAAGTTGGCCTTTATTTGTAAAGTATATATAAGCCCGAGGGGACAATCACGGACAGAAAGAACAGAATAATTTTAAAAATATATGAGGGTGTCCTGTGTCTCCCCCCCCCTCCCCCTATCTTCTCAAAAAGAAAATAAATTTGACTCTTTTTTTTGGGACAGAGAATTTCTTTTTTTTTAAACCAATCAGTATTTGAAGTTGGGTTTTGACTAAACAATCCAAACATTATCAAACGTAATTTAGAAAAAGATCTTTCAACATAATTTTTCTATTTCCAAGTTTCAAACTCGGGAATTAATTAAAAGATTTGAAACCCTTATCTACCAGATCGATTATCCATTAATACAGAGAATTTTTATTTTTTTGTCTTATCTTTATAAACCAAATATAATATTTTCTATCTCGTGTGTGTCCTGTCCTTCGTGTATACCGCTCCAAACACTAAACTTTCATAAAATGAGATCTACTTTAGGGTTCATAATTTGGGTCATCACCGGATCCGCTACTCGTTGGTGTATAATACAACTCTTTGGGCTCTTCACCCACAGAAAATGGATGAACTATCATCAACCCAGCAAGGTTGGAGCATGATGGCGCGCGAACTGCTTCATGATGTGCTACGAAGCGGGGCAATAGAAACATGGCCCAGGTCCTCTTGCTCATCCAACCAGGGTTATGAGCCTAGCCCATTCGGGTGCGTAGTGGTCCAATGCGACGTGGCTCATGAATCAGATCGTCGGGTTTGATTCTATGGTCAACAGAAAGAACAATCATCTTGGCTTGGGAAATTGGATTGGTGAGATAATTGTGACCTCCGTCATGGAAGCGGAGGACAAGAGGAATCTTTTGATCCGGGCCGTCCATTTTGGGTATAAAGAGCCGAACTTTGAGATTTGTTTGCGAAGAGATTGGAACTCGTCGACAGATATTTGGTCTAATAGAAAAGACACTAAGTCCCCTATTCTCGAATTTTGAGAATGAAAAGAATTATATTAAAAGATTTCTCTCTTAAAGAGCATGTGACAACAACTTAAATCGAATTAATCGTAATATGATTCTAAATATTAATTGATTCAAGGAAAAGAGAGAAAGAGATCACAATTCTTTTTGACTAAGCTCCATTTTGACTAATTCGCTGATCTCCGATTCAAATCCGATATAAAAAAAAAACACTCAATTTCGTTCACCATCAAGAGATGGAGAATCAAATTGAGGAGCCCAAAATTTCTCTAATCGTCCATCTTTGTATACCTTGAAAAATGGAGGAAATTTGTGGGTGAGCTCACTCATACTTGAACTTGAACCCAAAGAGAGAGAGAGAGGACATGATTAATGGTATTATGACATACGAGTTGAGTCGGGTAGTATCAATACTCGAACTCTACTCAAGTGTTGTTGAGGTGAGCTCAAGTTCAAGTTTGAGCTCGTCTAGTTTGCATTTCTTGAGCTCGATTTCGAGTTCAAAGTGTTGTCAGGTAATATCGTCCAGTAGTGTGGCCCGAGTTTGCATGTCTCGAGCTCAAGTTCGAGTTTGAAGTGTTGTCGAGTAGTGTCGTCAGATATTATGGATAATATATTCAAAAGAGTATACTTACAAATGTAATTTCACATATAATTTTTTAAAAAAAAATATATAATTAATTAATTTTGGGTAGTTCGTCAAGCTTTCGAACTCAATACAATTGGGTTCGAGCTCGATATCCAAATACCTAAGCTCGAGCTCAAGTCAAGTTTTGATCAGATAGTATCATGACTTCTCGTGATACTACTCAAGTGTTATAATAGGCTCAGTCTTGATAGGTAGTACTCTTTTGCTCGATGAAGAATGTTAAAGTGTGACTGGTGTTATTATCTCCTTTGTGTGGTACTAGAAGAGTTTCACTGGCCATAAAATACCTTCTTTGGATTATGAATATTACACATTAGATTAACATCTCATTACGGTTCAAATTAAGGAGGAAAAATATCTATAGAACAATTTTTTTTTCGAATACTTTTTTTTTGAAATACCAATTGATATTTAAAATCATATTTCGATTAATTTATTTGAGCATTCATCAAGTCTATTTTAGGGATCAGCTCTCTCAACATAATATTTTTCATTTTTAAATTTTGAATCCAAAACTTAATTGGCAGATCTAACACTCTTATCTATTAGATCGACTGTCTGTTAATCTTTTTGAATTAAATTATTAAAACACAAAACCCTATAAAACATAAAGGGCGCTTATAAGAGGGTGTTTGGAAATACTTATAAACATGTCAAATCAGTTTATGAATCAAAATTAAAATTATAACTGTTTGATAACTAAAATTTATAAAAGTGATTATAATCTAAAAAAATATTTATAAGCCAAAAAATAATAAACTACTCACATCATCTTTTTCATTTTAGTGCTTTTAAGCACAACTAAAAGAAACTATTTTGACCAATAAAAATATATTTTCACATTTTTGTATTTAACAAAAATTACAACTATACCACATTTGATAACCACTATGGTCTTTTATCTATTTTATATAGTTATAAATACTCATTTTACCAAACAGTTAATTGTTTTAATATTTATCCAAACAGATAACAACTTATTTTTTTAAAAAATTAAATTAAGTTTATATATTAAAAAAATTACTTATAAGTACTAAATATTTATAAACAGTATTTTTTAAACAATATCAAATCTAGATTGTTGTTTCCGTCATCAAAAAGGCAAACACAACTTTGAACTCGATAATGCTTTTATTTTGTCATTTTATTACCATATATTATTTTTTTTGTTATATCAAGATTTGAATCTAAAATTATCGGATAAGAGAGAAAAATTATGATCATTAGGTTGTCCCCTTGAGAGACTTTATTACAATATTTTCAAAGAGACCTTGGCTGCTTTACCGTCTATCTCGGAACTTGAAAGGCCCACGACACCTCAGTTGAGCCCATTAAGTTCTTGAAGGCAAGGCAGAAAATTTTCTTTTTCTTTTTTTATATCGAGATTTAAAATCGAGATTATCGACTGAGGAAGAGGGATTATCATCATTGAATTGTACCCATTGCAGATAGGCAAGGCAGGAGAGAGTACAAGGGCAAGAGGGTTATATGATTTTAATGGCAATTAAAACAAAAGAAAACTTATCTCTTTTTTCTTGAAGTAAAAAGAAAACTGCTCCCTTCCATTTGCTTGTTTGGCACTTTTCAAAGTTTGTGGGATGGAGAATTATTCAATATAATTTATAATTTTGTATATATAATGAATATATGAGCACTAACTAGTGCGTCCGACTAATCAAATAAATTTATTGTAAGACTTGGAGATTTCTCACTAAAATACAAAATTAATAATTTTATGATGATGATATAAATTATTTTACAAAAATTAATTTTATTTGAAAAATTTATGAATTTTTAAAAATAGTTGAATCAAAAAGATAATGTATATAAAATATAATAAAATAGAAATACATTGAAATGAGTTAAATTCAACTGATTTTTTTTTTTTTAAAAAAAAGTCAATAGGCCAATATAAGACACAATATAATAGAAAATAACATGTAAATAAGCAATCTTTTAAACTCTATTTGGTAAAACTAAAAATGTTAAGTGATTTTTTTTTCTATATAAAAGATGAGATTTGAATATGTATTTTCTATATATTCACACAACCGTTTTAAATAGAATTGACTTTTATAATATTGGAGCTAGTGTATGATTTTTAAGGTGATACTAAAATTTTTGAAATCAAGTTTGACTAATATTAGGGTCAAGAGATTTATGGATGAGGCCGAAAACAATAATAACAATTAAATCTTTATTCTATTAAATAGTATCGGTTATATTTTTTTTTTTACAATTGTACTCTATTTATATCGGGATGAGATGAAGATCATTTATCTTAATTTTTTGATTCTCGACATTAGTATCTAGAATCATATTTTGATTAATTTAATTTGAGTATCTACAGCTATAAGATCCTATTTAGGAAATTGTTCTCTTACGATAAATTTTTTTATTCTTAAATTTTAAATACAAAATTTAATTAAAAAATCTAAAATCTCAATCGACCAATTGTGCATCGATTCATTTATCTTAATTTACCATAAAATAAAAAAAAGGTGGCATCTATGATTGAACTATTAAAAAGCTACTTTATTATTAAGGAGAAGCACTTGAGTGCTTGTTCCTAAAAGGAGTGTTCTTTTTCGATTATTGGAGATGGGCATCAGCTGTTTTAATCATGGGTCAACCCTCACAGACCACTATTACCAGAAGGGTAATGCAATTTAATAATAAATTTCTTCAGCAAAAGCATCCAAAGGCACTATAGTTTGATATTTTTGTATGATTTTATATGATTCTCCCTTGAATTACCTATAAAATCTTTCTGTTTTAATAAGTGAGAAACCTGATGTGAGTAATCAATATTGTAATATTTTCTGAATATTACCATATGCTTTTCTTACTTGTAAAATATATGATTTCAATCTCAAAATACCATCTTAAAAGAGTTTATTAATCATATTATTTAGTACTCATTTAAAATAAAATTTGTAATTTTATGAACATAAGGCAAATTGTCATATAGGTTCTAATAATAGATTAATTTAACAATTTTTATATATGAGATACTAACGAACAGTCAGTTAAATGAGATGAGATGTTAATTTTCTTAATTAAGGTTTGAAAGTTAAGAATAAAAAAAATTATGTTAAAAAAACGATCTCTAAATAGAACTCTTGTAAATACTCAAATCAAATTAATCAAAATATGTCTCCAAATATCAACGGCAGAAAAAGAAATTTCTATATATGGGGTCTAGCCGGCGCCAATGTGAAATCATAGTTTTTTCATGGGGTGATTGAAGACTCCTCTCTCCAGGCTCTAAAGTGTTTATGGCTTTAAGCATTTTTCATGTCTTCACTTTTTCCCCCTTTTCTTTATTGGTAGAAGATGTCTTCATTTGTACGCTTATGATTATTGCTATGCAAAGTTGGAGAGAATTCTACAAAAGTTTGGTACTTGCTTCATTCATTTAATTCTTACGAAGGCCCTAGTCCCTTTGTCAATGTCTTATTGAGGAAAAATAATTGTGCTGACTGCTGAGCCCAAGAAGTCATCATTTGTACAAAATCACACAAATCTTGCTTGTGGGTCGCTGCCCATGTGTTAATAGGCAGTTCAAAACTGTGGCTCCTTTCGTATTTTTTTTTTGGTTTAATAATTAAAAATTAATTAATAATATTTAAAATTATATTTTAATTACTTTAATTCGAATATTATCAGATTTAATTAGAAAAAAATTCTCTTAATATAGTTTTTTTATTCTTAAATTTTAAATCTAAAATTTTATTAAAAGAGTTAATACTCTCATCTATTAAATCGACTGATCGTTAATCTTGAGATAGAAAAAATTACTTTCAGCATCGTCCTCGTAGCTCTTCTTTAGTCCTTCCAAGTGAAAATTGATGGTTACCTAAAAATCTAAACCGGGGGAAACTTCTCAAATTTAAACTAAAAAAAATTATTAACATAATGATTGTTTAAATATGTTTTATACTAAATATTAATTTCTATGTATTCTTTAAAGGTTTATATTTTAATTAAAAAATATTATAAATAAAATAAAATAAATGTAAATTAAGATTTTTGGAACATCACCTTAAACTTCATAAGAGGTAACAAATTCCTAAAAAATATTTCATATTGCCATATGAGTCGACCACCCTTTGTTGGTCAAGATGTTACTATTAATCCGTGATGTGCAGTACGTGTCTAGAGAAGGAAATTCTTGCACTGATGCTATCACTAAACTAGGCCAGAGGCTCCCCCCCAAAGTTCATATTTTCCGATCTTCCCCTAGTGAGGTATACCGTATCCTTAGGAGGGGTGTGAGAGGCTTGGCCTCCTTTAGAGGCCAGTGATTTTTGTTTTTTCTTTTGCGCTTTCCATTAAACCAAAAAAAAAAAAAAGAAAAAACAGTGCTTGCCTTCCATTGTAGGGTGCCCCAAAGAAATTGATGTGGTATTTTACGCTTTTTTATTTTATAAAGAAAGCATTAAAATAAGTTTCTTCCAAAATTTCTTTCACAATGTCATAATAAAAAAAATATAATTAGTTATATGAATCATTCTATTTATTATATTGTATTTTATATCATATGCTCATTTATATAATATATTAATAACATTACATAATGTTAATATCTAATTTTAAAATTTATATAATAAAATATTTTTATATTTAAAAGTTTGAGTTAAATTAATTGTTACCAAAGATTATCACCACAATTAAAAAATATTAAATTTACTCGCATCCAACTAAAATCAAATCCACAGTTTTATGATGGAGGGGAAAAAAATCGAAGAAAAAAGGAAAAGGAAGAAAAACGGAGGCCATGAAAATAAAAAAGGATGGAGTAAACCATGGTCAAACCCAGAGAGAGAGAGAGAAAAGATTTGTATGGATTTGACCTGATTTGTTAAAAAATAATTCTTAAAACAATATCAGGTAGAAAAAAATTTGATTTCTAATAAAAAATATTCACATTTTAAAAATTTGATCATTTAAAATTTGATTAATATAATAGTATTGATTGAATATTAAAAATTTGGAATATGTTGGACGAATAGATGTTTTAAGAATTTTTTTATTTTTTGTTTTTGATTCAATTTCGCACGTGTCTCGCGTGTGTGCGTGTGTTCATTCAAACCATCCCCAAAAATAACACAGTAGGAAATAGATTACGAACGCAAAATCCGAATCTTTCAAAGAAAAGCACGACATCCCCACGATTGATTTCTGTACAACGGTCGAAGCGAAGCATCTGATGATTAGATTTCCTTCTTCACGAGAAAAAGCTCGTCCCCATCAGCTCGCTTACTCACTCTCTCCTTTTATGTCTGTTGGAGAGAGAAACTTGAGATACCCATCTGAGCTTGCAGATGCTTTTTGATTTTCTCTCTTTCCAAGTTTTATAAATAATAAAAATGGCGGACGATCCCTTTTTAAACAAGGTATTTCCTTCTCCGTCTCTCTCTCCCCCCCTCTCTCTCTGTTCATTACATTTTCAGGATTAGAAGAAAAGGTGATCTTTTTTATTTCTTTTTTCGTATTTGTTACAATGTTTATCTCAATAGATTTACACAATGTTTCTTTTAACTCATGATCTGGGTCTTTGATTTTGAAGACTCTCAGACCTAGATCTCATGTTGATTGATCAAATATAGTGTTTGAAGTTGTAATTTTGATGCCTTTTTTTGGACTATTAATTCATTCCCATTCTTGAAATCTTGTGATTTTCCCAAATTGACAACTGGGTATTATTAATTTGTAGGATAATTTGATGACAAAGTCTGCAAAGAAGTCTTCTTCGGTGTACAGGATGGTTGTCTTGATGATTGTGATGGTCTGTGGTGTTTATATTTGCTCAATCTGTTTAAAACAGCTAAACTTTCAGACCAAGTCCAGATTCCTAAGTATAGTCATTGACAGGCCTTGTGAGCCTCCTAATATTGAAGAATGGGAGGCTCCTTATGTGCACTTTCCAGGTCCCCAAACCTATAGCAGGTAAAAGTATTTGATGATGGGAAATGTTAGTAGGACTCAAAAAAATTATGTGGCATAGTTTTATCGGTACAATATGTGCTTTGTAATAACCATAATCTTGTCTTTTTAGTCATTAATTGTTTCGTTTGTCTAGGATTACCCATTTGTTAATTGGTGAACATGAACTTAGGTTTTGTTTAGTCTTGCTGATGTGGTGGATGGTTGTGTAATTTAGGGCCGAATGTAGGTGCAATCCTGTGCGGTATTTTGCCATTTTGTCAATGCAAAGATCAGGGAGTGGATGGTTTGAGACACTGTTAAACAGTCATATTAACATAAGCTCGAATGGGGAGATTTTCTCTGTCAAGGTTAGGAAGAGTAATGCTTCAACCATTCTAGATACTCTGGATAAAATTTACAACTTGGACTGGTATAGTAGTGCAGCCAAGAATGAGTGTACAGCTGCAGTGGGCTTGAAGTGGATGCTTAACCAGGTGAGCTGCTGTCTTGATGAAGTTTCATTTATTTTCAATCAGAAGTTTGACCATTAAAAGGTTTTGTGTAATGCCCTCCCTGCTTCTCTAGTTGTTTTGTTTGAAAATGTTACTTTTACCCCAGTTTAATTAGAGGAGAGGTTATGGCATTCTCTACTGCATCTTGAAAATGATCTCCTTGTTAGCTGTGTGCTCTTTTCTTCTCCTTATCTTTTTTATGTCATACTTTGCTCTGTTTGACAGTTCTCATGGACTTGCTAATTTTATTGATCCCACAAGTGCCATAATTGTCGAGTCTAATGGAAGATGGTCTCAATTGTGTTGAGCAAAATGTAGGGACTAGAAAACTTTCATAAATTGGTGACTATATGTTTAACATGAGCAATGCTTACATCATATTGAGAGTCAAAATCTCCCAATAATTACTATGAATTCAGACATGAATCATCTTGAGAGAATCTCCTTGGTCCAGTGTAGCTCCCCAGATTGTATTTATTGGAAGACAGATGTTTACGGAAGATTATTACGGAAACTGTTTATCAAGGGAAAAAAATTGCGTATCTAAGAAGTTGCTTTATTTTGGAGGTGTCTCATTTCTCATTCAATGCACATGGGAGAGATCTTAAATACTTATATAGGACCAACGAATTCAGTTGCGACTCCTTGGAGAAACCTCTTGTTTGAGGTCCTGAGATGTTGCATACAGTAGTAGAGCAGGATGTTGTGGGGTCCATGCATATCAAGATTGTTGCTGCTGCAGGCTTCCTATTGGGGCTGCACATTGGACGTGCATTGTTTGTGACGAGGTTGTGATTGGGTAGTTACTCTCTCTTGGTGATGGTTCTAGGGGCAAAAAGGAGGGGCGATTGTGAAAATCCATGTTGTTTTGAGTAGTGCCAGTTCTTGTGTACAATATTTATGGAAGATATTTTCGGTATTTTCATGGGGCTAAGGAACTCAACCACAACTACTTATTATCTAGCTGTATTTGACAATGTCCTGTGGGTTTACAACATAAATATAGCAGGTTGTAGATTTTCAGAGTCTATGGCCTCCTTGATATTGTCTATTGATGATATTTACAAGCTTTCAATGTTATAGGGATTCTCCAATGTTTCATGCTGGTATTCCATGGTTTCATCAATATAATATTTGTTTGTGGACAAGTAGACTACGTGAATATTTGGTTTTCTTCCACTTCATCAGTTTTTGGTCTTTGGTTGGTGCAAGATTACAAGGATTTGTTGAACATTTCTCCTCATTGTATCCCCTGTATGCCTTTTCCTCCAATTAGTAAGCTAGTTATCCCAATATGGAATAGATGTATGAATATCTTTCACTAGTTATGTAACCCACAAAAATTTTATTCTGCAATTTCAACGAGGGGAATGCAGGTGCTCCGGATCTAAATAAAGATGAAACTGAGGACTTCTTTATGGCTCTGTAATTCATCGATGGCCTCTCTGGAGCAACCAAAATTTTACAACATGAATCTATTCTAATCTAATGTCCCCATGAAGCTAAACCATCCCAAACTATTTCCTGAAAAGCTTAGGTGTTCATAGGAACCAAATGAACACAAAGCATGCGACAGTAACTCTTCTTTTTTTTTTTTGGGAGAAGGGGGTCAGGGCTGGTGGTCAAAGCAAGAAGAATTAGTTTGACTGGATGCCATTAATCTTCTTTCCTCTTTGTGTGCTAGGTGTTTTCTTGTCCAATCCTTAATCACGGTTCATGGTGGCACCCCGGTAACAAGTTATACCCCAGACTGACTCACCTGTAATTTTCTTTAAAGAAAATTGGTTGACTATATTTCATCTAATTTTTGCATGGCTAATGGAGGATATTGATTATGGTTGTTCTGATTGTTGTTTTCAAAATTGTTATTGCGTGCATTTATTTTGTTTTCCAGAGTGCAAGTCTGTGACAGCATTGGTGATGATATCTTCTTTGACTGAAATCTCAGTTACTTGAACAAGCTCAAACATCTTGACAGTTAACAGATCCAATTTAGAATATTTTTCCATGCATATTGCTTACTCTTCTATGATTGCTTTCTTCGAGTAAAAGTTCATAATTGGGAATGCACCTATCATCAAGTTGCCAGACATTATCCTCTTTGTTCTCTATCATAGTAGCATGGTGCAATTTTGGTCCAAGTCCCCCCCACCAACACACCCAGACACATGCACATATACCCCCAAACACATGATACCACGTTTTACTTGCATTTTCATTTCACATATTAAATAGGGTTGTCTGCTGAATGCTTGTCGACCTTCAGTTCTGTTGGAGATCTATATAGTTGTTGCATTAAGTTGGAGATCAGATTTTGAATCACTAGGTTCCTTTTGTTAACTCACTAAAGTCTTTAGTAATCTTATGTGAAATAGCTCAGTTGCTTCTTTTCTTGATTAATATTCTTGTCAGTTCTGTCACCATGTAAATGTTTTTCTTTCTGTACGCCATATAATGCTCTAAAAATGGATTCATCTGGCCAACGTGAACTAGTTTGGACGTAGGGCTTAGTTGAAATTGTGCTGCAGGGTCTCCTGAAGCATCATGAAGAGATACTGGAATACTTCAAACGAAGGGGTGTTTCAATTATTTTTCTTTTCAGAAGAAATCTTTTACGCAGGATGATATCAGTACTCGCAAATCAGTATGATCATGATGCTAAACTCTTAAATGGGACACACAAATCTCATGTACATTCACATCATGAGGTTGCTTTCTCTCTCACTCTCTTGAAAAACAAACAAATAAATAAAAAGATGTAATCCGGAGTTGTATTGATACAGGCTGAGATACTTGCACGTTACAAACCTTTTATCAACTCAACTTTGCTAATTCCCAACCTGAGGCAGGTGGAGGACATGTCTACCCAAGCTTTGGAGTACTTCAAGAGCACCAGGCACATTGTTGTTTACTATGAGGATCTTGTCCAAAATCGAACTGTAAGACCCATTTAAGAAGCTTCTGGTTACTGTTTTTGAGAACATGCATTATTATTTTTCAGCATCGTAGTTTTGTCATTTTTTCTTTGCTGTTATTGAAGGTTAATGCTTGTTTTCTTGGTCCTAGAAATTGGAAGAAATTCAAGATTTTCTGAGGGTTCCAAGGAGGAATTTAGAGAGTCGCCAAGTGAAGATACACAAAGGCCCTTTATCTGAACAAGTAGAAAATTGGAAAGATATGGAGAAAACCCTCAAAGGAACGAAGTACGAAAGCTTTCTCTATGGCGATTATCGGAAGTAGGTTTCAGGCTAGTAGATGTTGTAAATAACACCATTATATTATTTTTTCACTTTCTCTCTCTTAGCTTAGCCACAGTAGCCACCAGGGTAATCTTTTTGAAATTTTGTCTAGGCATTGGCTTATTGTCCCCTGTTTTGGTATTCCCCCTTATTAATATTCAATTGATTCTTTCTTTTAGGGTGAATTCTTGGCCTGAACATGTTAGCATCATTTCTGTATTTTTTTTTCCACTTCCAGTTTGGAATTTTGGGATATGTTTTATACAAATTGGTTTTGTTTTCCCTCTATAACTTGGTTCAGAGATTGAATTTTTCTGTGTTGAATGATGATCAGTTTGCCATAATAATTTTCAGTTGTCAAGGTGATTTGTCAAGTGGGATTCTCCATTTTTTTCATGTGTTGGATATTGGGTCTCTTTACTAATGGGATAGGACTTCTTGTTGCTTCCTTTCTTTCGTATATTGAACTTGGATCACAAAAAGATTGTAATTGCAGAAAGTAGACAATATGTGTTTGAAAGAGTTAAACCTCTCTTTCGAGTCTGGATGGAGTAGACCAGGTTGCATTTCGTCATTCATAAAGAGGCTGGACCAAGGCCCCAAATGAGTGCTTAGAATCTTCACGTGTGGTGCCTTTGATCAACACATTTGGCCTTGTCACACCCGCAACTGGTTCAATAAATTTTGTAACACCCCATACGAGTGCTTACGATCTTCACATGTGGTTTTCATACAATAATACCATGCATTGCACCATTTTTTTTTTTTTTGTCTTGACCGATCGATATTCAGATTAGTATTGGGAATTTAATTTAGGGGTCAACTCTCCTGATACTTATTCTTCCATTCCCAATACTCAAACTCAAAATCTTAATTAAGAAAGTCTAGAACCTCATTGATTATAGTCCCATTTTAAAAAAAAAAGAAAGGGAGAAGTTGGGGAAGCAGCTTGATAAAGACATGGAGCAAAGCCATTTTGGGAGAAAATCTAGGATTTTTTGTGGGGGGAGGGGGGCTCAATCTCTCTCTCTGAGAAAAGAAGTTTATGAATAACATATTACCTCTGTCCTAAGGTGTAGCACCGAATGGAAAACCTAAGAAAAGAGATGATTGTTTTTATTATTATTATTTTTAATATTCCTTGGATCGGAATGCTTGATTAAGAAGTAGGATTCCTTTGCTAACCCTAATCCCAGTGCAAAGTTGAATTCAAATTAGTTCAAATTTGTTAATTAACCTTAAAAACCTAAGCCACCGAACTTGCCCCAAATTCGAAGTCAACCTCTCCTTCCATCTAACCCATTCACAACTAATCCTACGTTAAGGGTCAAAACGACGACATTTCCATTGCGGACGACAAATGAATCCGCAGCCGTTCGCTTTTTTGTCCTGCCCACCGTCCAATCTAACGGCCCCAAATCAAAGTCGTCATAATCAATTCAGCAAAAGTCGTCCAGAGAGAGAGAGAGAGAGAGAGAGATTGAATCCAATCACAGGCACCGCTGAAATATCAAAAGTAGGCCCCACGCGGCCAAAAGAACACGTTCCCTCCTCAACTCAACCCCACCACCACAACGACTTGCAAAAGCTTGCTCGGTTCGGTTGTTAAATTCTATTTTATTTTATTTTATATATAATATTTTTCAATTCAACTATAAAATTTTTAATAGAAAATGTAAAATTTGTAACTAGAAATTATTTTTTTGCAAAAAGATTAAAATTGTTATTAATTTTTTATCCAAAGATCCACTTAATTTTATATGAATTTAAATCTAATTTTTTCGAATAATACACGTTACTATAAATTTTTAAATAAAATTTAATCCACTTATTTTATTATTTATTTGGTTAATACAACATTATTAATAATACTTGTTACGGATAAAATTCAAACAATCTCTCCAAATAATTATGTACTATAATGTTATTATAAAATTGTATCATTATTACAAATTAGTATGATATATTATGATATTTTTTTAAAAAAATGCTATATTAATAATAACTAAAAATAAATTATCATTTTTTAGGTAAATATAACGATTTTAAGGATACGATGGGGGGTTAATTATTGTGTGGTACCTTTTAGGAGTATTTTTGTAAATATATTAAATTGTTAAAGATAAATAATTTTTTTTTTTGGTTACTAAACACACATTCTTTATTCCCTATGCCTAGCCACCTTGACATACTTTGTTTTAAAATTATTTTATAGTTAAACTACTTTATAATGAAATATTTATATATTTAATGTTATTATTTTTAATTATTAAACTATTTTTTTTGTTGTATAAGGGTTGTGAAATTTATATTTTTATGAAAGTTTGAATATTAAATTTTATCAAAAATATTAAAATGGGAATTGAACTGTTTTTATTAATTATAATAAATGGTCGTTGTCATCAAGACATATTCGAAATTGACCCAAAATAAAAAAAAAAATTTAAAACAATCTACTCTTCAAACATATTCCAAAAATAATCTAGATTGGTCAAATTTTAAAAACTCGATCAATACTATTCATCATTTTGTAGAAGGTTGGTCGAATTTTCAAAACTTGACAAATCCATAAACAATATTGATCGAATTTTGAAAACTCAACCAATCTTATTTTTTAATACTATCAAATAGTGAATGGTATTGGTCGAATTTTGAAAATTTGATCAATCTAGATCATTTTCGGATAATATTTTTTTAGAGGATTATTTTAAGAATTTTTTTTTTTTTTGGATATAGATTCGACCTTGACTCCGTTATCATTATCATTGCATGATAAATAAGGTTTTACAGTAGAAGTAAAATTAAATTAACCTCAGCCTTACCTCACCCCCTCTCCCCATCCTAAAAAAAAAAAGGTAACAAAACAGCTAGCTACAAGATCCAATCCCCTCTCTCCTTCCTCTCTCCCTCAATCTCTGTCTCTCTCAAAAAAAAAAAAAAAAAAAAAAAACAAAGAAAAAAAAAAGAAAAAAATCAGATTCCTCCCCTCTGTTCTCCTCTGTCTCTCTTGCAAAAACTTCCTAAATTTCCCCAAACAAGAAGAGCGAGCGAGCGAGAGGGAGACGATCAGATCAGGGACGCACATTAGCAGGATGATGAACAGCAACGGTGGAGATTCAAACAATCAGAATCAACAACAACAACAACAACAGTATCATCTTCATCAACAACAACAACAGCATCTTCCACAGTGGCAGCAGCAACAGCAACAATGGATGGCGATGCAATATCCAGCAGCAGCTGCTGCAGCAATGGTGATGCATCAGCAGCACTTCTTTTCTCCCCATCCTAATTACTTGCCTTATGCTAATTACTACCAAATTCAACAACAACAACAGCAACATCAACAACAATCTCAATCTCAGATTACAAATGGATCCACTGAAGAGAATAAGACCATTTGGGTTGGTGATTTGCATTATTGGATGGATGAAAGTTTTCTCCATAATTGCTTTTCTGCCACTGGCGAGGTCTCTCTCTCTCTCCCCATATTTATGTGGGTATTGTGAATTTTTAAATTGATTGAATTTGGATGCGTTTTCTGATGGGCAGGATTTGAATTCTTTGATTTGGCTAATTATGTCTTTTGATATGTTAACTAAAAGTTTTTTTTATGCTTTATTTGATGTAAAATTGAGGGTTTTGATTGTGGGTGTATGCTAGTTTGGCTAATAAAGAGATCTTCGGATGAAATCTCAACAAGTCTTAGGGTTGGGTTGGTTTATAGTTGGGGAAGCTCAATTAACTATGGAAAAAAGGGAAAGTTTGAGGGTCTGATTCAATTATGAATTTGGGATTTGTTTGGATGTAATGTGGTGGAGTTAGGTTTTGGTTGTTGGGGGGCTGTGTTGTAAATATCTTTTTTCGGGAGAAGAATTATGGATCCACATTTAATTCTTGTTGGAAGGTGGAAATGGAAAAAAGTGCATAAAAGTTTTAATTTTAGAATCTGAAACTTTGCTGGTTTAGATTATGAATGGTTTTGCTATATCTTTTATACAATTTTTGTTGGCGTCAAGGAAAATTGTGTTAGTTTAAATACTTTCCACAATAGGGATAGCTAAACTTTGAGGCACCAAATATCAAGGTGTATCATTGTATCCCTGTTCTTTGTCTTGTTTAATTGCAGCTCAACAAAAATTTTCGGTGAACTTCTGAGAAGGAAGTTCCTTAGCTCCCCAATTGTTTATTGTGGCCATGGCAGTTTTGAATAAATTATGCTAAGGAAGGGCAAAGCGAATCACTCCTAAGTTATTTCTCTATAGAAGGGGCCAATACAGTTACTGACATCACATTTCCTTGTCCATCTTCTGTTGATCGAAGCCACAAAATCATCCATGTTGGATTATTATTATTATTATTTTTCTTTGTTGGTGGTTTCCAATTGGTTTCAAGACTTGTTATTTATTTATTTAATTTTTGGTGGGTAAATCATGCTATTAAGGGTATGGAGAGGCAACCTTGTTTATAGTCTATCCAGGTTCTCCTTTGAGTGCTAATTTTGAAACAAAATATTTTTTAGGCCAAAATAAAAAAAAAAACGAGGCAGTCTATTGGGGGGTAATATTTCAAAGGGTTAGAGATGGTACTTACTCCACCATCTAATGTATATTTTCGGGCTCCTGGTGTATTTGCTGTTGTTATTCTTTATATTAATTAGGCATCCATGAGGATAGTGGTATTTAGAACCAATATTGAAGGGAAACATGAGAGGGGACTTATGAGTATCATTTGGTTGGATGAAGGCTAGATAAGAGTTTGGGCAAAATTACGTGAAATGATGATTTGGGTGGTGATAGATATTTTTATCATAGTGCTACTCTGAGAAATGGTATCTTGCCCTTGCTTAAGAAGTTCCCATGAGAGGGTGTTCCCCAAATGTTCTAGACAAACTGCATAATAGAGGAGATATTTGTCCAATTATATTTCTAGCATTAAGGGAACAGAACACAACACTTTGATCTGAAGTTTACACAAATTTCTAGCATTACTTTTGGTTGCACCTTTTTCCATCTGTTGGTAGAGCTTTGGAGTTCTAGTAGTTTACTAGCTTTCTACTTCTTAGAGACAAAACTAAAAATTTTTGTTCAAACTCATGATCTTATACAATGCCATTCATTCCCTAAACATCCTCAACACATTCTCTTTCTCTGTTTTCCAATTAGCTTGGAAGAAATTCATTGTCAAGGTTATGGGACTTGGTTCTTCACATCAAATGCTATAAAAGCTGCAATGATGTCTCCCCTCTTTATAGGCCTCTCTAGTCAATTTTTCAGATTCAACATCTCATATCTGTTGACAAACTTGGCCACTTTACATGGTCTTCACTCCACATTTTTTGCTCTGACTTTGTTAGATATGCTTATTTGAGCTGCGTGTCAACTCCTTTAGATGCCTTTCTTCGGAGAATATCTCTGTCCTAGTACTATTTTGGTACTGTTGTTTACTTTATTGCGCTGTATATGCCACTTGATGGAAGGATGTCCTATTTATATTGTACTCATTGAGCAATGGCCCCCACGATACTTCTTAGCATCCTGTCAATTGCATCACCCTTTTTTTAATAAATTCAAATAAAACATGTCACCCTATGAATGTGTTCTTGGTCTATGATTCTAAATTTTTGGTACAAGCTGCCGTTCTCCCTGCACCTTTTTAGGTTCTTGGTTGTTAAAACTCATTGTGTAAATTGAAAACATTCTTTAAAATTTATTTTTGAAATCTACATTTTGTACTGGATCGTATCCCACGATGTTCTGATTCTAACCAGGCTCTTAAGGAGTCACTGATTATGAATTGCAACTTTGTCAAGTAACTTTATTTTTCAACATCTAGATCCTGTGAATCTCTTTAGAAAATTTGCCATGTTTTTCCATGAGAAGAGGTGGCTGCAGAGAATACTGGTTTTTATTAGAAATTTTCTGCACCTACGGGTTCCTTATTAGAAAAGAGGATTTTTTGTTCCTCCCCTGCCCTCATCATGCCTTGAATTGATGCAAAAACAAACTTTCTGGTATATTTATATGGACATCCTTCTAACCATGTGTTTATATGAGCATCAACCTTGTATTTGTTACAACAATAACAATCTGAATCTTTATTTTTCAACATCTAGATCCGGTGAATCTCTTTAGAAAATTTGCCATGTTTTTCCATGAGAAGAGGTGGCTGAAGAGAATACTGGTTTTTATTAGAAATTTTCTGCACCTACGGGTTCCTTATTAAAAAAGAGGATTCTTTTTTCCTCCCCTGCCCTTATCATGCCTTGAATTGATGCAAAAACAAACTTTCTGGTATGTTTATATGGACATCCTTCTAACCATGTGTGTATATGAGCATCAACCTTGTCTTTGTTACAACAATAACAATCTTAATCTTAATCTCAAATTTTGAGGTTAGTCATTTGAGAAATAAAAACAGGAGAGATAAAGAAAAAAAAAATTATAAGATTAAAATGACAAAAGAGGTGATTTAACTTGTACGAATTCTCTTACGCTATTCATTTCTATGTAAAGCTATCTCATCAACTAAACCGCTTAGATTTCATATCTTTACGAATAACTTACATCTAAATTTTCAACGGTCTGTCTATATATTTTACTAAATCTCCTATATTTAAGTTTTCATTCCTTCTAACTGGTGTATCTTTGGTTTTTCGTTGCACATATCTACTCGCGCATTTTATCCATAATTGAACTCATTTCAAACTTAGTATATATCTTTTCATTTATAATCCTATCTGATCTAATTTTATCATATATCTACTAAATCACTCTCATTTTAATTATAACCATTTTATACTCTTGTATGTAATGGCATTGTGCGATTGCAAAAAACTCCATATACCTTTTTCCATTTTATCCAATCAGATTGAATCTCATGATTCATATTTCCATCTATATTGACATCATTTTGAATGATAGAATCAGGAAATCTAAAATGTTCATTTTTTGGTACGTTATTTTTTTCTAATTTAATCGTTTTTTCATCATTCTGATGATTGCTGCTAAACGTACATCTCATATAATTAGTTTTTGACTGACTCAATCTAAATTCTCTGGATTCCAGTGTGATCTTTCATAACTCCAATTTAGTAATAATACCCTCTCTTGTTTCATTTACTAGCACTATATCATTTGCAAAATTCATACACCACGGTATTTTATCTTGAATGCTATTTGTGATTTCATTTATCACTATTGCAAAAAGGATGGTACTTGATGTCGAATATTGATGAAATCCAATGTTAATTGGAAAGTTATCACTTAAACTCACGTAAGTTCTTACATTGGTAATAACCACTTCATACATATCTTTAATGATGTTAATGGATCTCAAGAATATCACTTTTTTCATCAACGCCCACCACAATACGTCTCTAGGAACCCTATTATATACTTTTTCTAGATTTATGAATACTATATGTAAGTCTCTCTTATGTTTTCTAAATGTTTTCATCAAATGTCTTAACAAGTGAATTTTTCGGTAGTGAATCGTTCTGACATAAATCCAAATTGATTCTGAGACATATTTATTTCTAATTTCAATTTATGCTCCATCACTCTCTTCCATAATTTCATGGCACATAAGTTTAATTCTCTTATAATTAGAACAATCTTATATGTCTCATTTATTTTTATATGTTTCATTTATTTTTATATAATGATACAAGTGTGCTCTCCCTCTATGTTTAGAGCATTTTTTTTGATTTGTCAGATTTTATTAAAAAGCTCCGTTAATATTACTGTTTCAAATTACTCAAACATTTCCACATTTCAATAGGAATGTCATCGGGTCTCGTGGTTTTATTATTTTTCATTCTTTTTAAGGTTTCAAGATTAAGTCGGGGAACACTTTGTGTACCGAGTGAACCTTTTATTCTCTTTAAGGCTCCATTTATTTCATAGGGTCAAATTTTACATTTAAAGTCCCTATTGATCTTTTTTACAAGTATTGTGATATTATCGATATCTTTTGTACCTTTAACGTTAAATAGATTATCAAAATAATTTTTCTATCGTTTTCTTATATCCTCATTCGTTACAAAGTATTGGTTTTACTCTTAATATACCTAACACTATTTAGATATTTTCTCTTCCTCTTCCTTAGTTTGACAATTTTGTAAATTTTTTTATCCATCTTTAGTTTCTAGTCTTTTGTATAATTTGTTATACACCTTATTTTTTGACTCACGAATAATTTTTTTCACCTCTATTTTTTGCACTCTTGTATTTTTCAAATGCATTGCTACTTCTGTTACTTTTAAGGTTCCTATAACACTCTCGTTTGATTCATATAGTTGTTTGGATTTCCTCATTCCATCACTATAATTCCTTGCCTATTAGAGTCCAACCCCTAGATATGACAAGAACCTCCCTACCATACTCTTAGTATTATTAGATATCTCTTTTCACATTATTTCTGAATCACCATTAGCGGACCAAGTTGTTATTTAGATTAATTTATCTCTAAAAGTCGTCACTGTTGCTTCTTTCAAATTGCACCACTTAATTCTTAGTTTCACAAATGAGCAATATTCCTTTTGTCTTTTAGGTACACGTATATCTAAAACTAATAGTTTATGTTGGGTTGTTACACTCTCCCTTAGTATAACTTTGCAATTTCTACATATCACTCTATCACCCCTCCTGGTAAGAAAGAAATCTATTTGTTTACATTCGACCCACTTCTTTATTTGATTATGTACGACTCTTTTTTCTTGAAAAAAGTGTTTACGAGTATTAAATCGAATGCTGTGATAAACGCTAACATGGTACCTTCCGCTTCATTTCTACTACCAAAACCAAAGTTTCTATGTATGGTTTCAAATCTTTCATTATTCTCTTCTATATATCAATTTAAATCTCCTCCAATAAATAATTTCCCTCCATTAGGTGTGGTTTGTATAAATGCATCTAAATCTTCCTAGAATTAATTTTTACTAATTACATTTACATCTGGTTGGGGAGTATACATTCTGACTTTATTGATTACGTCTTCTCTATTGACTAGCTTGACAACCAAAATTCTATCTCCCTTCCTTCTTATCTCCACTATATTTTCTTGTAAGTCCTTATGTACAATTATTATTATCTCATTCTTAGTTCTATCCATCTGTGTACTAAAGTTTATGGCCATAAGACTCTACTACTTTAACCTTCTCTCCCACCCACTTAGTTTCTTGGAGACATATGATATTAATTTTTCGTCTATTCATTATTTCTCATGTCTCTCCTAACTTGCTGATTAAAGATTCTATGCACCAAGTGGATCAACCTTGTCTTTGTTATCCTTGAAAAAACTTGGGATATGTACATAGAGCTTTATTCTGCTAGTTTTTGCACTAGAGCTCCAATAATATTGGTTGTAATATTGTTATGATAAAAAATTAAGCTTTTCTCTTGTACTCTCTCTCGCCTGTGTCTTATGATGCCTTCTGATATATATGCAGGTTTCAACCATAAAGGTCATTCGCAATAAGCAAACTGGTCAGTCAGAGGGATATGGATTTGTGGAGTTCTTGTCTCATACAGCTGCAGAGAATGTTTTGCAGAGCTATAATGGTACCCTAATGCCAAATACGGATCAGCCATTCCGCTTAAATTGGGCAACATTCAGTGGAAATGAAAAGCGAGCAGAATCTGGTTCTGATTCGTCTATATTTGTAGGGGACTTGGCATCAGATGTGACTGATACAATATTGATGGAAACTTTTTCTAGTAGATATCCATCTGTCAAAGGTGCAAAAGTGATATTTGATCAAAATAGTGGCCGTTCTAAGGGTTATGGGTTTGTTAGATTTGGAGATGAAAATGAAAAATCAAGGGCCATGACAGAAATGAATGGCATGTACTGTTCCAGCAGGCCAATGAGAATAGGTGTTGCAACTCCGAAGAAGGCATCAGGATATTCTTCACAAGGTATTTTGGCTTAGCACAAGGAATCTGATGAACTGAATTTCTTTTTGTTTATTCGTTATATTTCTGCTTGAAAAGATTTAATGTTTTATTGTGGCTTTAGTGATTTTTCTAATAAGTAATGTAATCCTGTCCAGCTTCAATGTCTTCATTTCTCTTTTTTCAATTAAGGAAAGAGTTCCAGTTAACAAAACTGACCTTTCTTATGTTGCTTCTGTTTGGGTGTTTTCTTTCATCTTGTTGTCACAATATATTTTTTGTTTCTCAACTATCGCTCTCTCTCTCTCTCTCTCTCTACCTTTCTCTGCACCTCCCTTGCGACAATCTCCGTTAACAAACGCTTGCTCCACCAAGCCCCTTGCACCGGCGGCTCGAGCAGCTCACCTCACGCTGCTCGACTAGGTAAGTAGTCTCACCCCTTCCTCAGTCTCACCCCTTCCTCTTTCTCCTCCTTTCTTTTCCTCTCGCGTACGTCCCCTACTTCTCTATCACCTTCGAAAACCCTAGATCTATCAATTTCTCTCTCTACTGTGGCTTCTTGATCTCTGTCGACCTACCCCTTCAGTCCCACGCTCTTGCGATCTCCCTTCAGCCTAGATATATCTCACTTTGCCTCTCCCCTTCAAACCCTAGATCTACACCCAACCCAGATCTAGATGAGCCAAATCTATTCTTCATATCTCCAGATCTAGATGAGCCAGATCTACCCTGAGCGCACCCCCCAACCCAGATCTGTTCTTCGAAGCCACAAGTTTGCCAGAAAATACCAGATCTTCCCCAGTAAACCCCAGATCTCTCTCTTGCCCTCTCTCTCTCTCTCTATCTCTCTCTACCTTTCTCGCTCTGTCCTCTGCTCCCTGGGGCTCTGCCCTCGCAAATAGCTGCCTCTCCCCCTTCTTTCTCTCTCTCTCTCTCCCTTCCGTGCTCTTTCCCGGCTCTCTATTTACCTAGAGAATATCTCCTTGTCCTCCACCACTGCTCTTCGCCACCATCACTGACTCGGCCGCATTTCCTGGCTCACGGTTTACTTAATTTTATCATTATTTGCTCAATACAATTATTACCGATATTAATATTGTGTTATTTATAAATTTTCATTCGTATTTGGATTTGAACTGTTGTGCTATTTACCTGTGTGCTTAGTTTAGGAATTTGCAGTGGATTGCTGCCCTCTATGTGCTATTCTGTAGAAAAACCTAAATCAATATTGATGAACCTAAAACTACCATTGCCAGTTATTTTTGTCTCTATTAGAGCATATGAAAATTGTATAAAATTTAACGTACTGTGCATCGTTTGATCTGTCCATTGTTATATTAGAAATATTACTATTATTAGTAATATAATCTATAATCATATTATCATTATAGATATATATTATATTATATTATATTATATTATATTATATTTATTTATTTATTTATTTTTTTAATTATCATTTTATATTATTATTTGAGGAACTCTGTCACGGCCGGTCCCAAGCCTGGATAAAGGAGTAGGGTTACGGTAGGCTGACAGCTAGCGTAAAAAATTTTTTGTCAAATTACGAATGAGAGACAAATATAAAAAAACGTATGAGACGTTTTCTCCTTAGCGACGTGTCACATCGGATCCCGGATGTAGTGACGAGTTACTAAGGAATATTAAGGTGCGGACAAATGAAATAGTCTGTGATGATAGGATTCGCTTAGCCACTTGGAACATAGAAATTTTAACCGGAAAGTTAAGATAAATAGGTGAAGTAATGAATAGAGGAAAAATTAAGATCATGTGTCTTCAAGAAACCAAATGGATGGGAGAAAAGGCTAGAGTAATAGAGCCTTATGGTCATAAATTTTGATACACAGGTAGAGATAGAACTAAAAATGGGGTAAGAATAATTGTATATGGAGACCTATTAGGAGATGTAGCAGAGATAAGAAGGAATGGTGATATAATGATATTTGTCAAGTTAGTAAATGGAGAAAACGTAATTAATATAGTTAGTGTGTACACGTCCCAAATTGGTGTAGATGCAATTAGTAAGAAACAATTTTGGAATGATCTAGATGAATTTATACAAACCATATCAAGTAGGGAGAAGTTATTTATTGGAGGAGATCTAAATGGACATGTGGAAGAGAAAAATGAGGGATTTGAAACTGTACATGGAAACTTTGATTTCGGCGGTACGAATGAGGCGGGAAGTACAATTTTAGAGTTTGCAATAGCGTTTGATTTGGTACTAATAAACACGTTTTTTAAGAAAAAAGAGTCACACATAGTTACTTATAGGAGTAGGTCAAATGCTAGTTAAATAGATTTTTTTCTCACTAGAAGAGGTGATAGAACGATTTGTAAGGATTGTAAGGTCATACTGGGGGAGAGTGTAACGATTCAGCACAGACTCTTAGTTTTAGACTTACGAGTGTCTAAACAACAAAAGCAATGTCAACCATATATGGAGTCAAGAATTGAGTGGTGGAATCTAAAAGGGGAAAATGTGATGATTTTTAGGAATAAAGTAATTGGAGTAACAATTTGGTCTTTTAATGATAACTCAGAAATAATGTGGAATGATATGTCTAATAATATTAATAAAAGTATAGGTAGAGAGGTTCTTGGAGTATCCAAGGACGAGGCTCCAAGAGGCAAAGAATCATAATGGTGGAATGAAGAAATAGAAACAGCTATCCGAATCAAAAGAGAGTGTTATAGGAATCTTAAAAATGATAGTAGTAGCAAGACTTATGAAAAATACAAAAAAAGTAGTAAAAAAGATTATCCATGAATCGAAGAGTAAAGTGTGTAACGAATTGTATAAGAGACTAAAGACTCGAGACGGGGAGAGAGAGATCTATAGAATTGCCAAACTAAGGGAGAGGAATGGACAAGATTTAAATGAGATTAGATGTATTAAGAGTGAAACAAATAGTACATTTGTAAGAAATAAGGATATAAGAAAGAGGTGGAGGGCATATTTTAATAACTTATTTAATGTTGAGAGTACAGTAAATATAGAAAATGTAGAGATATCTATAAAAGAAATTAATAGAGATTGTAAACGTAAGGTTCGTCCCCATGAAGTAAAGGAGGCCATAAAGAGAATGAGAAATAACAAAGCCATAGGATCTGATGGTATCCCTATCGAGGTGTGAAAATGTTTGAGAGAATTCGGAGTAACAATGTTAATGGCTTTTTTTAACAAAATTTGGCAAATAAAGAAAATACCTCACCTATGGAGAGAGAGCACAATTGTCCCACTATATAAGAATAATTGAGACATACAAGATTGCTCCAACTATAGAGAAATTAAACTCATGAGTCATACGATGAAGTTATGGGAGAGAGTGATAGTGCATAGATTGAGACTGGTGATAAGGGTATCATAATCAATTCGGATTTATGTCAGGACGATTCACCACTGAAATAATTCACTTGCTAAGACAGATGATGGAGACATTTAGGGCGCAAAAAAGAGATCTACTTATGGTATTCATTGATCTTGAGAAAACATATGATAGGGTCCCCAAAGACGTGTTGTGGTGGGCGCTTACGAAGAAAGAGATTTCTTTGATAGACATTAACCTTATTAGGGATATGTATGAAGGAGTTATGACCAATATAAGGATTTGCGGGGGGCTGTGTGATAGCTTTCCTATTAATATTGAGCTCCATCAAGGTTCGGCATTGAGTCCATTACTATTTGCAATAGTGATAGATGAAATCACAAAAAATATTCAAGATGAAATATCATAGTGTATGCTTTTCGCAGATAATATGGTTTTGGTTGATGAAACTAGAGAGGGTATCAGTACTAAATTAGAGTTATGGAGGGATACATTGGAATCTAAAGGGTTTAGATTGAGTAGATCTAAAGCTGAGTATATAAGGTGTAAGTTTAGTGACAACCATCAGGATAATGAAGAAACGATTAGATTAGAAGGAAGAGAAGTCCCAAAGAGCGAACGGTTTAGATATCTTGGTTCCATCTTCCAAAATGATGGCAATATAGATGTGGATGTCAATAATAGAATTTAAGCGGGTTGGATGAAATGAAGAAAGACATCCGAAGTGCTCTGTGATCGCACGATGCCATTACATTTAAAGGAAAAATTCTATAGGACCGCAGTAAGATCTGCTCTATTATATGACACTGAATGTTGGGTCATTAAACAGCAACAAGAGCAAAAAATGATTGTAGCTGAAATGAGAATACTTAGGTAGATGTGTGGCAAAACTAGAAATGATAGAATTAAAAATGACGGGATACGTAATAAATTGGGAATCAGTTCAATTATAGATAAAATGTGAAAATACGGTTTGAGATGGTTTGAACATGTGCAGCGAAGTCCTAAGGATGTACCTGTTAGGAAGGTAGAGAACTTAAATATAAGAGATTTAATAAAATGTAGAGGTAGACCATTGAAAACTTGGATGCAATACATTTGTGAAGATATGATAGTGATAGATTTAGTTGAGAAGATGGTCTTAGATAGGAATGAATGACGTAGAAGAATCCGCACAAACTAAATCGTTTTTTTTTTTTTTTTTTCAACTTCATTATTTGTCTCTCGTATGGCTGACTCCAAATTTTGAGATAGAAGGTTTAGGTTGTTGTTGTTGTTGTCACAATATTGATTCAGGCCAAGCTAGTGATCTTTCTTTTCCCTTTTCCCTTTTCCTCTTTGCCTTTAAACAAACTCACAAAACTTCTAATCCTTCCTCTGAGTTATTTATTTTTGCATAAAAAACTGTTGTATTTCTATAGAGTCAATCTCATGCTGAGAGAATTTGCTGACCAATACGTACTTTTGAGCCATATGTTGCTCCAAAATTTGTCAAAACTTCTATCTCATCTCTAGCTAGCTTTCCTAAACTTTTCAAATAGTCCCAATTCACTTTTTAATTTCCCTTTTCTACTGGGTGATGGCTTGACTTTCCTGTACCCTTTATGTAAGTATTTGTGCTTTCATGTTTGTCAAAATATGTTTTTTCTGTCAAGTTTGAGTGTCCCAATTATTTTTTTTTTAATGACTTTTTCTACTATGCCATGGCTTGACCTTCCTGTACTCTTTTCGTGGGTGCTTGCTGTTTCATGTTTGTCAGAATATGTTATTTGTGTCACGCTTGAGTTCTAGTTCCTTGTGTCACACTTTTCAGTTATGTCTTGAGATTGCCTCTTACTTGTACACTTGCAAATCTTTTCTGTTGCTTGTCTCATGAATCTTTAGCTTCTTTACTTGAATATTAGCTTTTGGTGTAAGAACTCCAATAGTCCACCTCTAGAAAATTAAAGGAGAAATACAAAAACCTCTTACTTCTTTCCATATCTATCATTAATTTACTATACCTTATAGATATATATCTTATCACCCTGTCCCAAAACTTGCGGGAATTTCTTTTCTTTTCTTTTGGGGGCTTGGATTGCGGTTTCATTTTCTCAAATCATTGCCATGTGTTATGATCATCTCTTCTTTAATGTGTTTTATAACAGTGCCGGCAGAGCTTGAACACTCAGTATAGGCTATGAGTCTTGCTAATATATTTTTTGTCTGTGTGTTTATTTTCCAGCACCTATGGTGCACCCATATAAAACATTTTTGTTGACACAACAGTTTAAGGACATATCATGTTCATGGCTGAGCCGAATGCACATTTTTTAATATTTCATTTCTGACTAAACACTTATTTGACACTTGAAGATCACCTGATAGATGCAATGAAACATATATTCCTGGAACTTATCTTTGAAAAATTCATAATAAAAAACTAAGAAACTTAATTTTGGGGGTGGGAGGACTGGGGTTAAGAACTTATCATGAAACTACTATGTACATTTATTCAAAGTATATATAAGAATTTTTAATATAAGAATGAGTTATATGCATGTAATATCATTTTTATTAATTTGTTTCACCCAGTGAACCATGGACACAGACATGACACAAGGTACAAGACACACATGGTGACATGGTAAAGCGAGAAAAGTTTCACACTACTGTGAGCATGTTTGGCATGGTTACTTTTTTAACTTTTGATTTATAAGTAATTTTAACTTTTAAGTCAATTTGCAAATGAGTAGGTTAACTAAAACCGTTAAAAAGTTACTTTTAAATAGTTTCAAGTCTTTGTCTAAAGATATTGAAAAATAACTTATCTGTTAAAATGACCAAAAAAGGTATGTGATTTTTTTTTTCTTTTGGTTGTGGGGGTAAAAGTAAAGATGTATGACTAGGGTTTTTTTTTTGGGGGGGGGGGGTTTGTCCCCAATTATTAATTGTGATATGATTGTTAAATGGTGTGTGAAACTGAGAGACTATGAAAAGGAATAATGTTTTATTAGTGTTTGTTTAGTACATATTAGAATGAAGATAGTTTTGGTATTTTAAAAATAATTGAGAATAGTACAGTTTATTTCGTCGAAAAGTAGTTATCAGTTAAAAATGAAAAGTAAAGGGGACCTTACTTGTGACTTATTTTAAATTTTTTATTATTTATAATTCAAACCAAACACTTTTGAACTTCTTACTTTTAACTTAAAAGTTGATTTAACCAACTTATAAACCAAACCAAACATGCTTTGTATATGATACAAAGTGCTGCATTGTGCTGTGTCTAATAAGTGTGTGACACGAATATCATTATTTTTAGAAGTTTCAGTGCCAACATAAGATTCAACATGTGATATTATCATCATGATTCAACCAAGTGGATCAAAAGATTAAGTTGTGGAGAACAGTCTTTTAATACATCTATATTGCTCCTCTCATGTTGCCTCATAATAACTTATAAAGAGTTCCAAACATGTAGAACTTTAAATGAGATGGGATGGGGCTTGCAAGATTTGGACTTATATGATCTTTGGCGATAAGACACAACCAGCTGTTTCAAAAACTTAAGCTGGTGGGGGAACAAAATATCAATATATTTATACTCTGACATTTTAAAAAATAATAATAAGTACTTTTTCTAATGCATGTGCATATTGTCTTGCTTCCCTTCAATTTTGTTGCGTGGTTGTGTCCATATTACCATGTTTGTGCTTCATAAGAATCATAACTGAGTGGTTCATATCTAAGCATCCATCTTTTGGCATGCCTTTGTACCGTAGGCAACTAGATAATCCAAATCTTTTTCTCATATCTTGTCTTTCCTGTAGGACAAATTTTAGTAACTAGATGATGCATGATCTACCTTAGGCAACTAGATGATGCAAATCTTTTTCTCTTATCTTATTTTTTCCTGTAGAACAAATTTTAGATATCTTGGATCCATTATCCATGTTGAAGAATTTCATTTTTCTCTGTTTGGGAAGGCAGAGAAAATGAAGAGTGGAGGAAAAAGAGAGAAAGCTTTCTTCCCCATTTTCTGTCTTTCCCACTTTAGGGAAGTTTGTATATTCTTTCCTTTCCCAAACAATTGCAAAGAGACCCATTGTCAAACAATAGCCGCTCTCATCCTTTCCCTTGCATAGAGTTAAAGTGTTTTGTGTTTCCAGACTTCAATCTCCTTAAGAATGTTACAGTGAATGCAAGCACCTATTTCTGCAATATATCATGAAAAAATTCTACAATTTTGACATTTGTGTCCATATGATTCTGGTTCCTCTGCTGGGAGACACATTATCGATAGCCAGGACCCAGTGTCCATGCATTTGCCCCTACTAATATAAGAGCAGGGAAAGAGACATCTTTTTTCTTCTCCATGATTCTTTTATTGGCAATAGTTGTTCTCCATAGTCAATGTCGGCTCAATGAATATTTCATGATCCATCGTTAGCTTGAGATTAGATTCAGAACCATCTGACTGGATTTTTGGTCTCTACAAAACATTCCATCTGGGAAACTAAAATTACTAGTTGTGATGTCCTATGTGGGGGCTTTATATTATAAATTAATTATTTTTCTTTGGATAGCTGTGGTATTGGCTGGTGGAAATGCATCAAATGGAGCTTTGACTCAAAGATCCCAGTCTGACAATGATTTGACCAACACAACGGTGAGCCAAAATTCACATTCTGTATTTTCTATCTTGGCATAATCCTTATGACTTTCTTGTGCTCAAATGCAGATATATGTGGGAGGATTGGATTCAAGTGCTGTTGATGAAGACCTCAGGGAGCCCTTTTCTCAGTTTGGTGAGGTTGTCTCAATCAAAATACCTGCTGGTAAAGGATGTGGATTTGTACAGTTTGCTAACAGGTGCATTTCCTTTAAGTATCTTGTACTAGTGCTGAGTTTCATCTCAGCTAATATATATATATTTTTTTCCAAACTTGGGAACAAAATAGCAACTATACCTTTGATGCTATTATAGCTTGGTACTTGGAAAGAGTTAGTAGTAAGGTTCGATGATGCTAAAAATTGAAAAAGCCGCAATTGTCTTTATAGCATTTTGTGCAAACACCTCCCTAGCTTCAAATACTATAAATGAATGCAAAGTAATTGTTATAGAGTAAAGCTTGATTGATGCTAATATGGAGTATTTCCCTATGTTTCCTGTGGCAGAACTGATGCTGAGGCTGCACTCCAGAATTTGAATGGGACCGTTATTGGTAAACAGACCGTTCGTCTCTCTTGGGGTCGCACTCCTGCAAACAAGCAGGTAGTAAGGCATCCATAATTTCTCTATTTAAGACGAGGCCAATGCCAAGCTCTAAATTGCCCAATTTAGTTTCCCGTAAAACCTTTGCCACCATGTAACTGGTCTTTGTTCTGAATATTCTGATCTTTTCTTTTTTCTTTTACAATAAATTTTGAACTGTTTTTCTTTGGCGATTCAAATTATTTTTTTTCAAACAAAATTTGTGTTGTAGCTAATATTTTTACTATACTAGTGGTAAGATATTTTCTTGGATTTTGCTCTCCCGACCACCCATGACATAAAATTCATTAGAGCCGGGTGGAAAAGAAAGATTGATATAAGAGACCCTAACTAAATTGGATTAAAGCGGAGTTGAGTTGAACTGACTTGAATCTTCGACTGTCAAAATATGATCCTGAGATTAGTTCTTCAAATGAAAAAAGAAAAAGAAAAGAAAAAAAATATATATATATATATATATATATATATATATATATATATATATATTCTATTCTCTCTTGATTAGCTGAAATTTTGTTGGAATTTGGCAGTTAAAGGTGGATCCAACAAACCAGTGGAGTGGGGCATACTACGGAGGGCAGGGTTATAATGCCTATGGGTATGGTTTCCCCACCAATCATGACCCAAGCATGTACGGTGCAGCCGCAGCTTATGGGGCATCTTGACATGGCAGGTCAACAACCAACTGTGAGGAAGATTGAACTTACAGTCGAATGTTTAATTTACCATGACATGGTTGAAGTAGTAACATGGATTTAGCTATTTCTATTGCTAAATCTGTAATTGGATGAGTTATGTAGCTTGCTTGAATTTTGACAAGTTTGGAGATTGTCCATTTAGAATCCCATGTAAACGTTTCATTAGATTATTGAGTAGGCTCATGGGAGGCCCTGTTACTGTGCCGGCACTTATTGTTTTTGGAACGGAACAAATCATCGATTTTGGCCAACTTTTCTATTGTGATTTTCATTGTCTTGATCATGATTTTTTTATATATATTTGGGGTTAATGTTCCATTTTCTGATTGGATACGTGCAACTAAGGGGATTACGGGTATGTGCCCCTGAAACCCATATCTTCCTTCAGCTTGATTTTTCACCTGAAAATTCTTAGGGCCAGGATTGGACATGGCCCGACCTCAATATGAGGCTTTACTTTGGACCCTCTTTGTTCCAAAATGCAGTCCTGGCATGCTCAAGTCTGCAAACGTGAGCTCTCAATATACAACAATGAGAGAGAAGTCCATTCCAAGCATATAAAAACAAGGACTTTTCAAAGAGAATCGATAAACAATCTCCACATGTTCCTTCTTAATTAGAATAGACAAATTCTTTGGAACATGTGGAGATTGTTTAGTGATACTCTTTGAAAATTCCTTGTTTTCAAAGAGACGGCAGATTTCATGTGAATATGGCCATTACGGAAATAGTCTCATTTAGAGACGGCAGATCCTCTTTTTCTAAAATATGTGCTCCCACGGTATCAAACTCAACATGAAGATCAGCATGGAAGTCATAAACGCTGCTGATAAATTTTGCAAATTACCCATTAAACTATTGCAGAATTCTCAATTGAAGACGCATATATATATATAAAAATTACAATGAATTAAAATTCGATACTAACCGTGAAATGGAAAACCTAAATACAAAAATCTTTGACCATATATAAATCAAAGAAGATTTTTTCTGATTATACGCCCTAACTTAATAAAGTCAAAATCTTTCCCTAATTATATTATATAAATCAGGAAAGAATAAACCAAAAAACCTTCTTTAATTATATTATATAAATTAAAGAAAACTAAACCCAAAAAACTTCTCTAATTATATTATAAAAATCGAAGAAAAATAAACCCAAAATTTTTCTCTAATTATGTTACATAAAATAAATTAAAGAAGACTTAATCTAAAGACGTTTCATATTTATATTACATAAATTAGGGGAAGAATACAACTAAAAGATCTTTTCTAATTATATTACATAAATCAGAGAAAAAATTAAACCCAAAGATCTTTCGTAGTAAAGAATAAAACTCAAAGATCTTTTATAATAATATTTACGCAAATTAGGAAAAATAAAATATCCATATCTTGACACTCATATGTATAGATTCTACTTGTTATTCGCTCCGAAGAAAAATAGGTGAGGCTACTTTGAGACTTTGTCCGTAAATCATTGTTCCTTGTAGCTGTACTCCAAGGTTAAGAAAATCTGTTTGATGTTTTCATAGAATTAAGAGACAACAAGAAGAGTCCACGAATAAGAATCAAGGGTTGTTTCTTTCACATCTTTTTGTAGAGTATATAAGTTGAGTCCAAAGCAATATAGAAGAAAGGGTTTGAATTCGTGGTAAGAAAAATATGGAAGACTGCACTACCAAAAAAATGACGACCACACCTCTTGTTTTGGTCTTTGTTTCATGCATTGTAGCCTCAGTACAATGTTATGGAGGGGACGGATATGACCCTCTTGGAAAACTTTTGGCACGACAGAAATTAAAGGCTGCAGCTGACCATGATTTTGCAGTTAGTAAATCAGAAGAGTATATGCCTGTACATGTTGCTCCTCAAGCCGGTTTGAAGCAGGCTGACAAGATAGAGATATTGCCAGGGCAACCTGATGGAGTGGATTTTGATCAGTACTCTGGCTATGTCACGGTTGATCCAAAAGCTGGAAGAGCACTCTTTTACTACTTTGCGGAATCTACGGATGCATCTTCTAAGCCTCTTGTCTTGTGGCTTAATGGAGGTAAATTCTAGCTGCCAACTTTCTTATAAGAATTTAGAGTAAGTTCATAAAATCTAAATTTAAAGGTATGCCATAGTTAAAACATGTCATTATATCTCCGGACCCCGAAAGATTTTCAAAATTTTTCTAATGGTTGAAATAAGCTAAATGAGCAGGACCTGGTTGCTCTTCATTTGGGAATGGAGCAATGATGGAACTAGGACCTCTCCGTGTTAAAAGTGATGGGGAAACTCTATCCCTGAATCAATATGCATGGAACAATGGTAAGTTCCCAAACTTATTACCAAACATTTTCCACTCTCTCTCTCTCTCTCTCTCTCTCTCACACACACACACACACACACACACACTCACCCGAAAAAGGTGACAAAGTTCAATTGCCTGAAAATTATTTTTGTTCCCGGTTATGCAGTGGCAAATGTCCTGTTCATAGAATCTCCAGCTGGGGTTGGGTTTTCTTACTCAAATACAACAAAAGACTACGACCAAAATGGGGACAAAAGAACTGCTCAAGATTCATATACTTTTCTGGTTAACTGGTTGGAAAGATTTCCAGAATATAAAACCAGAAATTTTTTCCTTACCGGGGAGAGCTATGCAGGGCATTATGTGCCTCAACTTGCTCAATTGATCCTTGAGAATAACAAGATCACCAACCAAACTGTCATCAATTTAAAAGGCATTGCTGTAAGTCTATCTTATTATAAGAGTTTCCAAAACCTATGCAGAGAAAATCAGAAAATACTGACATACTAAATTTGCATGTTCAGATAGGTAATGCATGGATAGACTACGAAACAGGATGGAAGGGACTGTACGATTATTTCTGGACCCATGCACTCATTTCTGATGAAATAAATAAGGGAATCAACAAATATTGCAATTTTTCCTCACCAGATACTGAGACAAAAGAATGCCATGCTTATCTTGATCAAATACATACTGGCATCTACATCTATGATATCTATGCTTCCTTCTGTTCACCTAACGCCTCCAACATCCCTTCGGTATGAAAATATATACTTGTTTCTTTACCATTGCAACACTACTAAAAACATATATTTCTATTCTATTTTCTTCATTAATCTTATGTCACACAATCCTTCAAACAGACTTCAACATTCGATCCATGTACGGATAGATACATTGCCAAGTATTTAAACTTACCAGCTGTCCAAAAGGCTCTCCATGTGGATCTTACAAATCTTCCATATCCATGGGAGTCTTGCAAGTAATACACTGTTTCTTTGTCTGTCAACTTGCTAATGCCTCCTTCTAGTTATTCATTTAGAGTATGTCACTATTTGCTCATAATTCTCCATCTTCTTGCAGTTATTACATTAATTCCATCTGGAATGACATGCCATTAACAGTACTCCCAACAATTAAGGAGCTGATGGCTAGTGATATCCGTGTTTGGATCTACAGGTTAGTTATGTCATCCTCTAAATTTTAGCTTCTTTCAATTATCTTTATACGCAATTTTAAAGATTTTTTTAGCAACTTTTTTTTTCCCCCTGCAGTGGAGATACAGATGGTAGAGTGCCCGTAACATCGACTATAGAATCCATAAACAAAATTAGTCCACCAGTTAAGACCTCATGGTATCCCTGGTACAGCCAAGGCGAGGTACTGTCTCTCTCTCAGTTACTGCTAATGCTTATTGTCTAATTATAAGCCTGGCAAACATGTTTTTCCTTCTTCTGTATTTGTTTTGTTGGAAAAGGTTGGTGGATATGCTGTGGGATATGAAAACTTAACATTTGTGACCATAAGAGGAGCAGGCCACTTTGTTCCAAGCTATCAACCAGCTCGAGCACTCACCTTCTTCACATCATTCTTGGAAGGGAAGCTTCCACCTACAGTATAAGACCTAAACAAATATCTTTTTATGTACCTATTAGTGTGTCACCAATTGACAGATTCCTATGTCCGTTAGTTTCTTTCATCTATTTATTATAATTTCATCATGGAAGCAATTTGATTTCCTTAACAATACCCTACTTTATTTTTGAAAAGAATAGATAAACGAGCTTATAAATGTAGGAAAAATCAGATTGGGATAAAAAAATGAAAATAAATTGCTCAATCGGCTTAATGAATAGTTTCAAGCAGCAGCAATGTCTAAGAAGAACAAGCAACAGTGGCCAAATAGACAACATCAACACAACAGAGAAAAGAGCCTAGTACTGGGACTTGCTTGATGCGCAAAAAAAGCAACATTACAACGATGGTTAAGGAATGATTCTTCTACTAAAGTGCCATTAGAAAATCTCAATTAATTTGGGGGAGAATCAATCATAGAGCTGAGCCATTTGATCAGTCTGGCTAGCATTAGGACAGGCCTCAGCAATATCTTTTAAGGGGGGATTGGGCGAGGAAATTGTTCCATTTTCTCATTCAATGTGTAACTCAAGGGGTTGGGGAAATGTGTCCCCTGATACCAATCTCTTCCTTCGGCTTGATTTTGCATATGAAACTGAACAAATCATCGATTTTGGCTGACTTTTCTATTGTGATTTTCATTTTCTTGATCATGGATCTGTTTAGCTGTCAGTCAAAAAGCTTGATTTAGCTTGAGAGAGTATGGTATAGTTTATACTTATACAGCATCATATTCTTCGTAAATTAGTTGGGCAGTGGCAGCAGCTACTTTGTAGCCTTTGGTTTATGAACCTCGAGATCGCAAGCTTAAAAGGAAATTGCAAGTGGAAGCAAATCTGAAGTGAGATTTCTTGCTTGCCTATGTCAACTCTTATATACCCCTTGTGCTCCAAGCTGCCTTTTTTTTGTTTTTGGGTGAACTGTGCTCCAAGCTGTTTTAGTTCTTGATTTAGGTGCTGGTTGATTCTTCTCATGGTAAGTGGTCGAAGTTTTGATCTAGTTGGAGTAAAGCTGGTCATGTCGCTCAATCGCATGGTGGAACCTTTTGGGTTCCATCCTAGGCATCACTTGTGCTGTAGGACCACCGAGGTGTCCAAGTCTGACAAAGGGGAATCGTAAATTTCAACACCGAAACAATTTCCCAAACAAACAAACAACCTTATAAACGTAAGAAAAATCGGACTGGAATAGAGGGGGGAAAAAATCTCAATTGGTTTAATGAATTTTATGAAGTGGCAATTATTTTTAAGAACAAGCGATGTTGACCATGATCAAGTACATATCAACAATGCAATAGAGAAGGGAGACTCAGACTGGAACTTGTTGCTGTTTTTGTGGCTGTACAAGGATTGTCAACAATTCTTCAATTAGAGGGCCGATTGCGAATCTCAATTGATTTGGTTGGTAAGAAGTTCTGTAGAGCTGAGACATTTGGATCAGTCTTGGCAGTATTGAGCTACGCTTGACCCTATCTTCTATGGGAAATTGAGGGTTAATGTTCCATTTTCTGATTTGATACGTGCAACTAAGGGGATTATGGGTATGTGCCCCTGAATCCCATATCTTCCTTCAGCTTGATTTTTGACCTGGAAATTCCTAGGCCAGGTTTGGACATGGCCCGACCTCAACAAGAGGCTTTACTCATACCCTCTTTGGTCCAAAATGCAGTCTGGCATGCTCAAGTCTGCAAACATGTGATGGAGAGTTAACTCTCAATATACAACAATAAAATAGAAAGTCCATTCCAAGCATATAAAAACAAGGAATTTTCAAAGAGTATCAATAAGCAATCTCCACATGTTCCTTCTTAGCTAGAATAGACAAATTCTTTGTGCTAAAATTTCTGGGATTCCCTTTCACTTTTCCATGGCTAGCGATTTGTTTTCTTCACAGCTAGTCTATGTAGGACGGCAAGAGGTTGTGAGCAAGAATATCCAAAGCGTCATATAGGAATTAGACTAAATATTAAGTAGAGAATTCAAATTTCAAAGACTAGTTTGCACACTGAGACACAAGCACACACAACGCAGACTGTAAATGAATGCGAAACTTTTGTTGTTTCCATTAAATTTATTTGTACAGATTTTACTTGTTATTCTCTCTGAAGAAATATAGGAGGGGCAGCTTTGACACTCTGACCATAAATCATTGTTCCATGTAGCAATACTCCAAGGTTAGGAAAAATCGTTTGTTGTTTTCATAGAATTAAGAGACAATTAAGAGACAACAATGGTCAAGAAAAATCGTTTGTTGTTTTCATAGAATTAAGAGACAATTAAGAGACAACAATGGTCAAGAAAAATCGTTTGTTGTTTTCATAGAATTAAGAGACAACAAGAAGAGTCCACAACTAAGAATCAAATGTTGTTTTTTTCTACATTTTTTGTAAGAGTTTATAAGTCGAGTAAAAAGCAATATAGAAGAATATCACAAAGGGTTTGAATTCGTGGTAAGAAAAATACAGAAGACTGCACTACGTTAACAACAAAAAGCACTCCTTTTTAGCACTCGAACCATATGATGCAGCCAAAAAAAATGAAGACTACACTTCTTGTTTTAGTCCTTGTTTTATGCATTGTAACCTCGGTACAATGTTATGGAGGGGACGGATATGACCCTCTTGGAAAACTTTTGGCACGACAGAAATTAAAGGCTGCAGCTGACCATGATTTTGCAGTTAGTAAATCAGAAGAGCATACGCCAGTACATGTTGCTCCTCAAGCCGGTTTGAAGGAGGCTGACAAGATAGAGAAATTGCCCGGGCAACCTAATGGAGTGGATTTTGATCAGTACTCCGGCTATGTCACGGTTGATCCAAAAGCTGGAAGAGCCCTGTTTTACTACTTTGCGGAATCTACGGATGCATCTTCTAAGCCTCTTGTCTTTTGGCTTAATGGAGGTAAATTCTAGCTGCCTACCCTCAAAATTCGACAGAGATACCATGTGTGTCACACTTTTCTTATAAGAATTCAGAGTAAGTTCATAAAATCTAAATTTAAAGGTACGCCAACTTAGTAGATATCTTGTGATTAGTTAAAACATATCATTATATCTCTGAAACCTGAAGGATTTTCAAAAATTTTCTAATAGTTGAAATAAGTTAAATGAGCAGGACCTGGTTGCTCTTCATTTGGGAATGGAGCACTGATGGAACTAGGACCTCTCCGCGTTAAAAGTAATGGGGAAACTCTATCTCTAAATCAATATGCCTGGAACAATGGCAAGTTCCCAAACCTATTAGTAAACATTTTCCAATCTCTCTCTCTCACACGCGCACACACACACACACCCAAGAAATGTTACAAGTTCTATAGCCTGATAATTATTTTGGCTCCCGGTTATGCAGTGGCAAACGTCCTATTCCTAGAATCTCCAGCTGGGGTTGGGTTTTCTTACTCAAATACAACAAAAGACTACGACCAAAGTGGGGACAAAAGAACTGCTCAAGATTCATATACTTTTCTGGTTAACTGGTTGGAAAGATTTCCAGAATATAAAACCAGAGATTTCTTCCTTACTGGGGAGAGCTATGCAGGGCACTACGTGCCTCAATTTGCTCAATTGATCCTTCAGAATAACAAGATCACCAACCAAACTGTCATCAATTTAAAAGGCATTGCTGTAAGTCTAAGTTTCCAAAACCTATGCAGAGAAAATCAGAAAATACTGACATACTAAATTTGCATGTTCAGATAGGTAATGCATGGATAGACTACGAAACAGGATTGAAGGGACAGTACGATTATCTCTGGACCCATGCACTCATTTCTGATGAAATAAATGAGGGAATAAACAAATATTGCAATTTTTCCTCACCAGATACTGAGACAAGAGAATGCCATGCTTATCTTGATCAAATACATACTGGCATCTACATCTATGATATCTATGCTCCCTTCTGTTCACCTAACGCCTCCAACATCCCTTCGGTATGAAAATATATACTTGTTTCTTTACCACTGCAACCCTTCTAAAAACATATATTTCTATTCTATTTTCTTCATTAATCTTATGTCACACAATCCTTAAAACAGACTTCATCATTCGATCCATGTACGGATAGTTACATTGCCAAGTATTTAAACTTACCAGCTGTCCAAAAAGCTCTCCACGCGAATCTTACAAATCTTCCATATCCATGGGAGTCTTGCAAGTAATACACAATTTCTTTGTTTGTGAACTTGCTAATGCCGCCTCCTAGTTATTTATTTAGAGTTTGTAACTATTTGCTCATAATTCTCCATCTTCTTACAGTTATTACATTAATTTAATCTGGAATGACATGCCATTAACAGTACTCCCAACAATTAAGGAGCTGATGGCTAGTGATATCAGTGTTTGGATCTACAGGTTAGTTATGTCATCCTCAAAAGTCCAGCTTCTTTCAATTATCTTTATACGCAATTTTTAAAGATTTTTTTAACAATCTTTTTTTTTCCCTGCAGTGGAGATACAGATGGTAGAGCGCCTGTAACATCGACTAGAGAATCCATAAACAAAATTAGTCCGCCAGTTAAGACCTCATGGTATCCCTGGTACAGCCAAGGCGAGGTACTGTCTCTCTCTCAGTTACAGCTACTACTTATTGTCTAATTATATGCCTGACAAGCAAGTTTTTCCCTCTTCTGTATTTGTTTGTTGGAAAAGGTTGGTGGATATGCTGTGCGATATGAAAACTTAACATTTGTGACCAAAAGAGGAGCAGGCCACTTTGTTCCGAGCTATCAACCAGCTCGAGCACTCACCTTCTTCACTTCATTCTTGGAAGGGAAGCTTCCACCACCTACAGTATAAGACCTAAACAGGTATCTGTTTATGTACCTATTGGTGTGTCACCAATTGACAGATTCCTATGTCCATTAGTTTCTTTCATCTATTTATTATAATTTCATCATGGAAGCAATTTGATTTCCTTAACAAGACCCTACTTTATTTTTGAAAAGAACAGATAAACAAGCATATAAATGTATGGAAAATCAGACTGGGATGAAAAAAAATCAAAATAAATTACTCAATTGGCTTAATGAATACATCAAGCTGCAGTTATGTTTAAGAAGAACAAGTGACAGCGGCCAATAGAAGACAACAACACAACAGAGAAAAGAGCCTGGCACTGGGTCTTGTTTGATGTGCAAAGAAAGCAACATTTGTGGCTGTACAAGGATGGTTAAGGAATGATTCTTCTACCAAAATGCCATTAGAAAATCTCAATTAATTTGGCTGAGAATCAATCATAGAGCTGAGGCGTTCAATCGGACTGGCCAGCATTAGGACAGGCCTCAGCAATATCTTTTAAGGGGGGATTGTGCGGGGAAATGGTTCCATTTTCTTATTCAATGTGTAACTCAAGGGGTTCGGGGGATTGTGTCCCCTGAAACCAATGTCTTCCTTCAGCTTAATTTTTGCCCTGAAAATTATTGGGACCAGGTTTGGGGATGGCCCGAGCTCAATGCTAGACTTTGCTAATACCCTCTTTAGGCCCCTTTCCAAATACAGTCAAGTCATGCTCAATTCTGCAAACATGAGTGAGTCAAACTACCAACAGTCAAAACTCGGAGAGTAGTTCAAAAGCATGGAAAACCAGTAATTTTCAAGAGTATCACCAAAAATCTCAACATGTTCTTTCTCAATTTAAATAGGCAAATTCTTTGTGCTAAAATTTCTGGGATTTCCTTTCACTTTTCATGGCTTTTGATTTTTTTTTTTTAATATATTTTATCTTTTTCAATTCGTCTATGTAGGATGGCAAGAGGATGTGGACAGGAATATCCAAAATCTTATACAAGAATTAGACAAAATACCATGTAATCAATTCAAATTTCAAAGACTTGGATCATATCTTCTTGTGAATGATTGTAAGATTTTATGTTTTGAGTTTGTACACTGAGACACAAGAAAATAGAATACAAATTATAAATGATAGCACAATTCGTATTGTTTCCATTAAACTTAATCAGTGTAGGAGAGGCTTCTTTGCAACTTCCATCATAAATTATTGTTCTTGAAGGGCAATTCAGTTTTTGCTTTTGTAGGGCCATGACCTTCACTGCTCGGACGCAAGAAGGGACAACTAGAAGAATCGAGGAATAAAAATCAAACTTTATCAGTCCAAAATGAAACGAATGTAGAATAGACAAATTCTTTGTGCTAAAATTTCCGAGATTCAAGATAATTATGTATTTGCAAACTATTGTCTCATCCTATTTCATTGTACTTTAGAATGTGACATGGTTCCGAAAAATGAAACCGGGTATGAACATTTTTAACAAGAGTTTGGTCTTCCACAAAAATTTATTTAGTTTATAATATATAGTACTGCACCATGTTGAATTAGAAGAAAATTTTTTTAAAATGACATATCTATTCACTCTATCAATAACCAAGCTTGATCTTGTGGGCATATTCCTTTTTCTCTTGATACCTCCCTTCGCTTTTCATGGCTTGTGACCTTTTTTTTTCCCTTTACTTGGTCTAAGGGACGGCAAGAAGTTGTGGACCGGAACAACCAAAATGTCATATAGGAAGAGAGCTAAACACCAAGTAGTCGATTCAAATCTCAAAGTCCTCGATCATATCTTCTTGTAAATGATTGGGAAATTTTGTGGTTGGAGTTTGCACACCGGATACAAGAACACAAATTATAAATTGATCATGAAATTCTTGTTTTTTCCTGTAAACTATTCCTCTGCAGAAAATGGAAGAGGCTTCTTTGCAACTTTGACCAGAAATTATTGTTCTTTTTGGCCCTGGCTTAGCCACCACCCGGTATGCAGAGCTGTGCCCCGATTAAGCTGGATCGACCTTCTGTCAGGCTCAGAATGGGGGGAGGTTTCCCACCACGGTTATTTTAAGTTGTCAAGGGAACTTGAACCCGAGCCCTTGCGAACAGAATGCAATGCCCTTTCCATTGCACCTAACCTGTGGTGGTGAAATTATTGTTCTTTAACACATACGTCCAAGGTTAAGACAATTCGTTTGTTGCTGTCATAGGGCCATCACTTCATCTGTTGCATGCAATCCTATGCACAGGTAAGAGATACCAAGAAGAATCGAGGAATAAGAGTCAAAGGCTGTTTGTTTGCATTATCTAAAAGTGTTTCTGAGTTGAGTCCAAAGTGAAATAAATATAGAAAAATTTCAGGGAAAGCTTTGAAATTGGTATAAGAAAAATGCAAGCATAAGACACAGATGGTAGAGTGCCACTGACATCCACCAGGTACTCCATCAACAAATAGCTAGACCTCTTACATTATCACAGGTGAATAATATTTCAATTTTATAATGATTAGTTCTTTTCAAACATGTTTATTTTTATTAATTAGATATTATAATTATGTTTATTGTAGTTCTGGGCCATAGGAGAGACTCCATGTTGGTTGTCCAAAAAGGAGCTTATTGGCTCATTTGAAAAGTATCCTTGGCATAAGTATACAAGCTTTACTCCTTTTTATTACCAAATTATCTATCATAGCTTCAAAAGATTGAGTTCATAAATTCTTGTAGATGGAAATATAGATATTTATGAGTTGAAATTCTGATTGAAAGTCCATGCTTCTTTAGGGATCAGTTAGATCCACAGAGTACTTACCGGGTAATACAGTTTATTTTGATTGAGATCACATTCTAAATCTGTTTATATAGTTGATTACTTAAATAAACTTACAAATCTTTCCTTTCAAATAATTTGGCAGCCCTACACACTTGATATACTTGAGAGATTGCCAGAAATTTGCATCCGGGTGATCTATTATTTCAGTTATATGTTTTCACGTATCAATGACACCTACTTAACGGGGTCCTCATGCCGTATGAGTTGCACAAGGTCATTCCCCCACCTTGTGACACTTTGAGAGAGTTGCATAAATATATTGCTATGATAGGAATAAAAATAAATTGCCAACTAAGCTGGTGCTGTATATGCAGTGGAGACACAGATGGTAGAGTGCCAGTGACATCCACCAGGTACTCCATCAACAAACTTAATGCAAGCATTAAGACCTAATGGTATCCCTAGTACAGCCAAGGCGAGGTACTAACTCTGTTGATCTTTAGCTATTGCTTTTGTGAATCATCCAACAATGTCTGCCAGACTGTGCCTTATCCTAACAACCCTTTCCTCTCCTTGCAATTTTCTTGTTAAAGGTTGGTGGCTATGCTGTTGGATTCCATAATCTTACATCTGTTACTATAAGAGGCGCTGTAGACCTTGTTCCCAGTTATCAACCAGCTCGCGTTCTCACCTTTTTCTCACCGTTTTTGGAAGGCAATCTTCCTTAGAGCTAAGGAACAACAGAAACTCAGACAAATAGATATTGCCTATGTTCTATCATCTTATAAACGCACTACAACCTTAAGTCTACAAAATGGCATTTTTAAATTTCTTTAATGGGGGCTAAAAAGGCAATTGATGACATCTGAATGAAATGCGTATGAGGGGCAGAAATACAAAAGACTTAAGCTCAACAATGATACTTGGGTAGGAACAACTTGGATAAAATTAGATGGCCTTGCTTTTCACCCATTAAAGGATAAGAAAAGTGCACATTTTCAAAGTTGTGATGCCACAAAGTTGTGCTAGGTCTAGAAGCAAAGACTTAGTCTTGAACATGATGTGCATTAGAAATTGATGGGTCTTCCATATTAAATTTTTTATATCACTATCAACAAAACAAGGATTATCATGTGTCTTGGGCTCCCATGGAATGCATGAAGCAATGCATAAGAGTTTTTTTTTTTTTTTTTCAACAAAAAACCTTTTCTAATTAATGTATTCAAAGAACCCAAATTTTAGGCTTCATTATAAATTCCCATAAGGGTAATCAGGAGCTTCACCCCTTATGTTCCAAGATTAATGACAAGACAGAAGTCAAACGTAATCAAAGTTTCTCCATAGCCTAAAAGGAGAAGGAGAAAATGAACTCGATACCAGTAGTCAAAACCATATCATAATTAAACCAAATCTTGGTACATCGTCCAAAAGCTCTGAGATAAAATTTTTAATACAAATTTATTGATATAATGATAATTTTAATATATTTTAGAGGGAAATTTAATTTCTATTTACGAATAATTTCTTTTTATCAAAAATATTATAATTAGAATAAAAGAAAATAGAGACAAGATAACATCTCAAAAACGGCCCTACAGGCAAAAAATCAAAATTGCAAACAAAAATCAAACATTAGAATGAGAAAATGAACCTGGATGGAATTAGGAAAGCCGGCTTCAGCGGACCTTCTAAGAAGGATTTGCTTGTCAATAACCTACAACCAAATAAAGTTTAATTAGAAACTAAAAATGAAATCAGACTTAAATTAAAAAAGGTTCTTATTTGTACCAAAACAATAAAAGAACATTTTAAGACCGACTCCTAAGTCCTATCCAAACAAATATGGTTACTAAGCTTTCCCCACTTATAAAACAAATCTTTTCTAGTGTTCAAAGTTTCAATCAAGTAGACCAGCCCGACCAGCCCGACCCGATAGACCCAACCCACCTTTTAATGGGCTTGACTACAATTTGAAGATTGCAGGCCTAGTCAGGCCCAGCCAAGTAAGCCCAAATTAACAGGAGAACCAGCTCTCGTATCACTCCATATAGAGAAAATAGGTTGTGATCACTTATCTTGCGACTCCTCTGTCTTTCCTATTGAAATGCCTAATGCCCTCTTTCAAGCCCTCTCTACTCTCTCTCTCTCTCTCTCTCTAAACCCTAACCAAAATCCTAATTCCTCCATCTCTCTCTCTCTTCCTCTCTCTTACATTCGCGATGGATTTCTGGGGTGTTGAAGTCAAAGCTGGAGAGACATTCAAAATTGAAAAAGCCTAATGCCGCCTAATGCGTGCGTAGGTTGGGGGCATGGACAGAGTAGGGCCGGGGCATCTTTCTGGCCCGACTAGGCCCGAATTGGCCCATTCCTTACGTTTAGTTTCAAGGACTGCAATTAACAAGAAAAAGATAATTTAAGGTGCCATGATTGGTAGCCTGTAAGCACAAAAGCACACGACAGATGCGGGGTGGGGTAGTTGACCCGTGTGAGTTTTTAATATGCAAGTGGAATGGTAGTCCAGCCCTCCTCGGTTGAAGATGCTTGACTAAGATTTTTATTAAATAAAATTTTAAATTTAAGTTTTATGTTTAAAAAATATAAATATCATCAAAGTTTTATTTTTAAAGTTTAATTCAATTTGAATTAAATTTAATCAAATTTAATATAGTTATTAGATATTGATAGTTTAAAAAAAATATAACAACCAATTAGATGGATCCTTTTTGCTCATGAGTTAAAAGGGTCATGATATTTTATATATTTATTAATAAATAGATTAACTAAGACAGATTAGACAATGAATAATGGTTCATATCAACAAAATATCTAAATAGATTTTTACGTAAAATTTGTTTTAACATATGTAAGATTTATATTGTTGTATATAATCTTGTGAATGTAAAATTACAATAAATGTCCTAAAATGGTTTAACTAGGTCGTTGGAATCTATTTTTTTGTCATTTTATTCAATCCATTTGAATTCTATTGTTTACATTTCTATTGATACTATCATCATTTTAAATGATATAATCAAAATATCTAAATCGTTCACCTTTTGAGACTTCTCTTCCTTCTAAGTTTATATTTCACATACTCAATTTTGGATCTATTTAATCTAAATCCTTTAGATTCTAATATGGTCCTCTATAACTCTAATTTAGTATTGATACTCTCTCTATTTTCATCAATTAAAACTATATCATTTACGAAAAGAGTGTCGACTAAGGTGGTTTGGACATATACCTGTTAGGAAGATCGAAAATTTAAAAATAAGATATTTAATCAAACGTAAAGGTATGTTATTAAAAATTGTAATATATTTGTAGAGATATGATAGATATTTAGTTGAGAAGATAGATTTAGATAGAAATAAGTGATGTAGGAGAATCTATATAAATTAAATTTTTTTTTTATCTGTTATATGAACGACTCAAAATTTTAAATAAAAAATTGTTATTATTATTGTTATTGATGATCTAAAACGGTGATGTGGCAAAAAATGACCGGCTGGTTGTTGGAATGTCAATTGTTATATTATATTGTGTGTATTTTTTATTGAGGTAGCGGTCTGTATTTGAATTTTATTCTCTTGCAAGACAAGGAAGGAAAGTCAATAGCTTATCAGAACAACGGAGGATATGTTGTGGGTTGAAAGTCAATTAGTGAATGTCAGTACTCACGGACCTTACTATATTAATTAATTTAATATAAATCAATAAATATATTTTTTTTAATATTTATTTATCTTAAATTATATTTTAATTAATTTGATTTAAATACTATTAAATTTAATATAATATTTTTTATTTTCTAACTTTTAATTTTAAATTTTGATCCAACATTGTTACACATGAAGTTGATTATTTGTTGGACACAAAATAAGTAATGATGAATTTCTTTTTTTTCTACACAAAGATACATTTCATCAATATTTTTTTCAAGTTTTTCGGGGATAGATTAAATGATAAAATATTTTCACTTTTTTTTTTCTTTAATTCTATTCTCTTATTTACATCTTTTTATTTAAAAAAAAAGTCAATATTTTTTTAAAAAATAAAAATAAAAAGAAAAGATTTCTTTTGTTTTTGTCACGGGAGATTGTATTGGAGAACATGCAGAGCACTCCGAATTTCAATTTCTACCAACGGTCTCAAATATTTAATTATTTTTAATTATTATAATTAAATATCCATCACCATCAGTATTTAAAATAAAGCATCAGACAAGGAAACAATGACCTCATCTCTCATCGCACAAACCCTGGTTTTGTCAAATCAGCCTACCATTTTTAGCCCACTAATAATCATTTCACCCCCTGCTTTGTAGCTGTAAAGACAACACTAAGGGTAAAAACTCAATTACCCCTCCCTCTCTCCCCCCCGGGCAGTTCGGTGTTCAAATCAAGTCAAAAATCATCATAATTTCCCCGTACTTTTAATTACTTTATTCTAAATTTAAACTTAGTACCGGAAAAATCACCGATTTCCCAACCACCCCCGATTTCTAGGCCTGTCTGAAAAGACGATTATACCCTTGTCCCCGACCATTCGAGTACACGAGAGAGAGAGACAGAGAAGTTAGAAAAGGCGGCTATTCAAAGACCAATCTTCAGTGTAGTAAATCATTTCTCCTTTCCCTCCCTCCCCCCCTCCCTTCTTCCTTTCCCTCTCTCTCTCTCTCTCTCTCTCTATAAATCCGAAAGCCCCTCATTGAATTCAAGCGATTTCCAACTTCCCATTTCACACAAAGCAGAGAGAGAGAGAGAGAGAGAGAGATGGAGATGGAAGTGGTAGTACCTGTACCGGCAGGAGACTTCAACTTCGACAGCCGTTGCTCAACTCCATACATTAGCGCGCCTTCAAGCCCACAACGCTTTGGCAACTTCTTCTTCAGCCCCCCCACAAGCCCCACTTCGCGCTCTTCCTCCGCCGTCTCTCCTCTCTTCCGCCATAACCGCCAAAGCTCGGATCTCTCAACTGCTTCAACCGCCGCCAACATTCCTTTCAACTGGGAAGAAAAACCAGGAACTCCCAAATCTAACAATTCCCACAATAAAATTGAAGACGATTTCGCTTTTGATTTCAGCGGAAATTTAAAATTAGATCGATCTCCTCTTCTCTCCGCCGCGGACGAACTATTTGATGGAGGCAAAATCAAGCCTTTGAAACCTCCTCCCGGAATCGATTCTCCCAAATCGCCAAAGAAGAAATCCAATTCTCCGAGGAACAAGAAGGATCTCGATCCTTTCGAAATCGCTCTGAATCGTTCTCGCGAAGAAGTTGGAAGAAAAACACGAGCAAGAGATCGATCACTAAAACCTTCAAGAAAAATCTCCAGATCTCACTCTCCGCTTAGGGTTTCAGACGTCCTTTTCGAAACAGAGAATCAAGAACTTCATAAACCGAATTCTTCCAATTCAAATAATTTTAATTCCAGTAATTCCAATTCCTGGAGTTGGAATTGGAATTGGATTTCAGGCCGTTACAAAAAGTGGAAGCTGAGAGATTTTCTGCTGTTTCGCAGTGCATCGGAGTCTCGTGCGACGACCCAGAGGGAATTGTTGAGAAAGCATTCCCTCCTGTCGTCCAAAAGAAGCTGCGGTAGCGAGGATGTGAAGAATTCGAGTTTCCGGTCCACGGATAGTTCCGGTTCTATTTCGAGCCGGAGGAGATCTGGACCGGTTTCGGCTCACGAGTTGCATTACACATTGAACCGGGCGGTTTCGGAGGAGATGAGGAAAAGGACGTTTTTACCTTACAAGCAAGGGTTGCTTGGTTGCTTGGGGTTTAATCCGGCCGTTCATGAGCTCTCCAAGAGCTTTGGATCCTTGACACGTGGACGAAATCTGTGAGATAAAGGGGTCAAAATCTGGGTACTTGTCTCCTCTTTTGGGTTGTTATTATTTGTTGAGACATGTTACAATGTAATGGTCAATTTTTGTATAATCGAAAATTGGAAATATAGTTCACATTAAGGTTTGGTGTTGTCTATGTTGGGGTTGAGTGATCTATTTTTCCCATTTTAGATCAAAAGACTTTTATATAATTACAATAAGTTAATATTCTAATCCATAAATTGCCATATTTGCATATTATATTTATATGTATATTAATTTTATGATATAAATTATGTAATTAATTTGAACGTAATTAAATTTGATTTAAATTGAGTTTGATTTTTAATTGATCTTTTGATCTAAAATTTTTTAGCGTGAGATTTACCTTAAGGCTTATCAATATAATCATCGGATTAATTAAGCATTGTATATATATATAAATATATCTTATAAGAAATATAATATATATATATATATATATATTATATTTCTTATAAGATATATTTTTGGACGGGGGAAACTATCTCATTTTCATTAATGGTAAAAAGTGAATTATAAAGCAAAGGGGGCTTTTAGAAATGTATAAGGAAAGTGAGTTCCTTTGTTTTTCTGTTTGGAGAGAGGAAAAATTAAAGTTTGAAAAATTAGTAGTTTAAAAAGAAGACTTTTCACAGAGTTGATATTTATTTTGATTTAATTGCAGAAAATTGGTTCTATTCTTGCATCATGCAAAGTCTTTAAAAGAAAATTGTTGTAGAGGAAAATTTCAATTCAAATTGTAGAATCGTGTTCCAACTTTACTACTGGATTTGGATCTTGATTAGCACCCTAAATATTTGCTAATTATTAGACAGAGTACATAACTTGTTGGCTTAGACATTGTGTGCGTGTGTGTGTACACACACATCACTAAGAATTTTATTTGGGATTATTTTAAGTTTAAACATTATTTTTATTTATTTAAATAACATTGGGAGAGATGTTTTGCTTTTTTTTTTTGCTATTTAAAGGTTAGATCTTTAGCTTATGTCCATAATTTCAAGTTTGAGCATCTTGGCATCTTTTCCCAAGATTTCATTCCTTGGATGTGAATCATGACTTCATGTGAAGCACAACTTTAGTCATGCTTTCCACCGGTTCAGCTGACCTCTTTTAAAGAGAGAAAGAGATGGGTACGTATGTGGGGTATCACTTGTTTTGCACAAGGCCGATGGTATTAATGTGGGGAAAAAGGGGGGGGGGATTCAGCAAAAATGCATACCAAGGACTAGCTTTGTCGAAAGGCTAGCACAAGAGATGATGTAATTATGATTTGCCTCTCCATTTTTCCCTCTCTTGCATCCTTTAATCAAGGAATGCAGAAAAGGGTAAAAAGGGTGAAGGAGGTAGAGGTGACATGATTTTGTATCCATAAAATGGGTGCAAGAGTCCACTCTTGACATGATCACATGTTTACGGTAATTAGTACATATTGCAAAAGGGAATTTAGTTCCTATCTATTAATCATAATTCTATTTTTTTAACTTAATAATCACGCATTCATACGTTGATATAACCAAAAAAAAAAAAAAAAAAAAAGATGAGGGCAAAAAATTCTTTAAAAGTTTTGTTTGTTATTCAAAAATTAATAAATATTTATATACGAATATGGTCTTTTAAAATTTCTCCATAAAATTATATTTTTCATCATATCATATCAAAACATTATAAAAAAATATATATATAAAAGTGAATTTTAGATTATCATGATTTTTGAATCTCAATTAAAAAAAAAATTAATCAAAGGAAATTTTTATTTGTAGTCAATCATGACCATAGGACTACAGGAGCTGGTGGGTCTAAAAAAATTCTCACTCCATGGCCTATTTATATGGTTGTTCATGATAATGATAATATGCTAATCATAATGGCTCTCATTGACAAGTACTTGTGATTCTGTCTCCTTTTTTTTTTTCTTTTGATTTTGTTCAAATCATAATAGCCCAGTTCTTCACTTTTGCTTTTTATTTTGTTCAAAGGGTAATAAATTAGGTTTCTATTTTTAATACTTTCTATTGTTTAAAAGAGTTATATTTGATATTAATATCCGTTTTATTATTGTTATCATTGTTATTGTTGTTGTTGTTATTGTTACGATGACGACGATCACTAATTTCTCCATTAGGTTATTATATTTTAAAATTATGATTTGGAATGCAAAAAATCATACCCATAAAATGCCACAGTGATCAATTGAGCTATGCCTTTTTTGCGAAAAATCACAACATAGGTAAAGGGGATGGGATATGGAATTTAAGTCCTCTCACCTTTGATGAAGGAGACCTTTTGGTACCTTTAAGCTAATTTAGTTAGGGTTTTCAATATAAATTTGAAGAAAAAAATCCAAAATAGAAATAATATAAATAAAATTATTTGTTCAAACATCTTGAGACCCAATTTGGAAAAGTTGAAAATCAATTAAAGTTGAGATTAGGTGAAATTTTAATATAAAGTTAAATTACTGATGTAATGATAATGTCAATAATTTTGTAGAGAAATATAACATTTTCTTGCAAATTCTATAATTTTCTAAAAAAATTCTAACTACTGTGTAAATCATTATCACTATTAGCACTTAAAATCTTGTTTAGAAAAATTATCAGATACATATTTTTTTTGTATTTGACCATTGATATCTAAAATATCGATTAATCTGATTCGAGTAGCTCTGGGACTTAATTTAAGGCTTGGCTCTACTAACACCTATTTTTTTATTCTCAAAATTTGAATTCAAAATTTTGATTAAGAGAATTTAGTGTTTTGTTACCAAACCTATAAATCATTGATAAATTATCAATGTTTCAAAAATTAATACTATTGTTTTTTAGGAAAACTTTCCTTTTGTTTATGTAGGTGGGCCAACCTTTTTTTTTTCGGGAGGGGGTTTTTTCACCATTCTTTCCTCATTTATCTAGTAGCATAATGCTTCCCAACAAAGTTTACCAAAGCCCCATTAATTCATAGGATTACATTCTTTCCTTCACATTCATAGGCTTACATTCATCATGCAGCCTTCCCCTTTTGGAAAACACTGGACAACCCATTTGCAAAGAGATGAAGCCAAAGAGTAATCATGAACATAATCTCATTTTTTTTCCCCTTTTTCTATCATACCTAACAAGTCATCATTTTTTTCTCCGGGAACGGAAATTTGAAGTAATTATCTAAAAGATGAAGCGCCCCACAATGAATTCTGCACATTCACTGCCATAATTTCTCTTGGGCTTTCATCCAAACCCCTACCATCAAGATGTTTCCCCTAAGAATGACCCATTTGAAGGAAATCGATTGGTTTTAGTTTTACTTGACCACTCCAATGTAGGAAAGAAAGCGAAGGTTTGTTTTGTACCATGAAAATTGCACACTGTCTAAATACCAACCATACTTCGAAAGGAAGAAGGAAGAAAAATACAAAGGAGGAAGGTAGGAAAGAAGTTTGTCTCTCTCTTTCCTTTGTCCACCTTTGTCGTGGCTCAAGTGGGAAGCTAACTGATTCTTGTCCAACACTTCATAGACCTTTGTGTAACCCTTTTGTGACACATCTTATCATTCTTGACACAATAGATGATAGAGATATGTCTTCGTAGTTCATAGCTTTCAATGACACCAGTCAAAGTTGGGCATGTTGAGGCCAAGATTGAAGTGTGCTTCAAGACATAACAAGTGCAATTAAAATTATGGTTTGTTTGTAGCTGTCATTGAAATGCAGTTCAAGGCAAGAAAGAAGTATTATTAAAGCCTTATAATGCACTTCTATTCAAAACACCATCGTTTAAAAAACTAAAACCGACAAATTTTCAACTTAAATAATTATTCAAATATATTAAAAATATTTATATATGAACCATAATTAAGGTCAGATTTTTAAGCGTTTTCATTAGCGTAGGATAGAGATAGAGGGAGATCATAAAATCAATTCATTTTTTACGGTCAGATTTTATAGTTTAATGGGGTGTTTGGTTAAAGAGTATGAATTTCAAGAATCGGAATGAAACTCATAAAAAATGTTTGAATTAATAGAATGAGAATGAAGTTATGGGTTTTGTGAAACCCAAGTAAATTGGTGGGTTTCAAGTGAAATCTATCGATGAAACCTAAGGAAAAAAAATTGAATATTTTTATTTTTTCTTACATAAGATGGTTTAAAATAAAAAAATAATTTAAAAATATTATAAATTAAATTATTTTTTCAAAAAAAATTTTTAATTAAAATATTATAAATTAAATTTTAAATTTTTTAAAATTAAAAATATTATTTTTTATCAAAAAATTTAATTAAAATAATTTTAAAATATTATAAATTAAATTTTTTAATCAAAAACAATTTTTTAATCAAAAAAATTTTAAAAACAATTTTTTTATTTAATAATTTCAAAATTTTAATAAATTAAATTTTTTGATAAATTAAAAAAAATTAAAATATTATAAATTAAAAAAAATTAAAAGTAATCTAAAAAATTGACAATTATATTTCTAAAATTTATGATGAAATTTTTTTCATTGTTTTCTCTAAGAAAAAAAGATTTAAAATTGAAAATAATCTAAATAATTTTTTTTCTTTAAAAATTTTACAATTTTTATTTTTTAAAAAATTTATTAACACTATAATTTTAATTTTAATTTTGGAAATTAAAACAAAATTTTAAAAATGTTAATTTTAAAACATTTTTTTATTAAGAACAAAATTGACAATCAAATGATTTTCATTCCGAAAAATATACAAACCAAATATCAACAATGGAAATCAAATCCATTTCAGAATTTGAATCAAACTATTAATATCAGAATTCGATTCCGATTTTGATTCCTGAAGTTTTTGATTCCGATTTCTGAGAGCAAACCAAACGCCACCTAAGTATGGTATGACCTTTTGATAGACAATTTTTCCTAACATTATTCCTTTAAAACTCATTTATTATAGATTCAAAGTGAAAAAGAGCTCTTCCATTTCTCTACACCCAATCAAAACATTATAGGAAATAAATAAGCTCAATTTGCAGGAGCCACGTACGGAAATAATTTCATTTAAAAAATATTCTTAAAAAAATCCACACGGAAACAAATTTTAAAAATAATTCAGAATAGTCGAATGTTGAATATTCGACTAACACTGTTCAAAGGTTGGTCGAGTGTTGAACACTCGACCAACACTACTCATAAGTTGGTTGAGTGTCAAATATTCAACCAATACTGTTTATATTTGACATTGGTCGAGTGTTCACTCTACCAAGTTAAGAGCCCGTTTAGTAGAGTTTTTTTTTTTTTTTTTTTGCTTATCTTCTCATTTTAAGGAGAAGACTTGCCAAACACCATTTTAAAGAAACTCTTAAAAAAAATAGATTTTTTTTAATGAAAGAAATAGAGTTTTAGCAAAAACTCATTGGATGAGCTTTTACTTTTCTTTTTTTTTTTTAAATCTAGTTTTTTATTTTTTTATTTCTTTTATATCCTCACTTTAAGGATATAAAATCTTAAATATGTCTATATCATAAATTCATTTACCCTCATCTCCTATTTTTTCCTTTATTTTTACTTTTTACTTTTAATTTTTAATTTTTTACTTTTAACTTTATTTAAAAGCCATCAAATAAGTTTGTTTTTAAAATTAAAATTATCAAACAATTTTTAACTTCTTTTTAAAAACTCTTAATTTTTACTTCTTCTTATAAGGAGAAGAGAAACAAAAAATAAACCCTACCAAACGGGCATTAAGTTACTTTTGACTTTTTTGTTTAATAGAGATTGTTTTAAGAATTTTTTTTAAAAATATTTGGGTTTTTTTTTTTGTGCTCGGCTCCAATTTGAAACACCAAATTAGGGAGGAAAACCCTAAATTTTACAGCGTGAGCTAATGTCTAGTATCATGTAAAAATGTGGGTAGCCTTTTATTATACTTCACAGACACAAACACATGTCGATTTTTCTAAGGTTATTCAAATTATATATTAAATTGAAAATAATTTTGGAAAATAAAGACAAGATCACTCCTTCACATTGATTTGTCCAAGTGGGTCCTTTGCTTCTGGTCAAAATTTTAATCCTCAAACATGATCAATGAGGAAGCAAAGTAATACATGATCTGTGCACAATATGAACACAACACAATTATTTTATTTTTTTGAAAAATATAAAATAATATATGGGTATGTTTCAGGATAGAATTACTCTTGATCTCAGATTCGAAATATGAAAATAATTTGTTACAAAAATATAAAAAAATATTATGTACATATACGTCCATTCTCTTTTTATTCCCGTACTAAATTAAGAACACTTTGTATACCGAGTTAAATCTTTTATGGGTATGTTTCTATCAAATTTGTAAAATTGTAGGCCGATCAGGTAGAATGAATACCCTTGTAGCTCACTCCATGGCCTGTTTGAGAAATTTTAATTTATTTTAATTTTAATTATATTATTTTTTTAACTAAAATAAAAAATTTTTAATAAAATCATAAAATTTTGTAAATAAAAATTGTTTATGAAGTAAAAAATTAGAAGGCAGGGTGACGCAGGCTGTCGTCAGCATAGGAAGCAGTTGTCGATGTCGTGATTGGTGTTCGATCCGCCGATTTTTCTGACTAAGTCAAAACGTTGTCCAGGTCAAATCCCAACATCATCCTACGTGGCTGCAGCGCTGGCCTGAACATTGTACAACAAGTATCACAAATTCTTTATTGCTCACGTGCAAGCAACGTGGACCCACGCGAGGTCTGTCTCCGTTATTCTAGAATGCCCTTGGTATGTACCGTTGAATGCTAATATAACAATTACGATTTTTACGAAATAAAAAAAACAATATTAATATTTTGATTAATGAATCATAATTTAATAATTATAGATTCATATATATCAATGGCTATAATTTTTTTTAAAAAAGAAATCTACTCTTTAGTTACTCAATGCCCGAAATTTATTCAAATTTTAATTAAATATTAATTTAATTTATCGGAATTACATTTGATATAGATGAATAATGAATGTTACCTTGTGAAATATAAATTCGAGACGATTATAAAATATGACAAGATTGAAAAAAGAATATGGGAAGAACCTTAATTTTAAGATTAGAATTTAAATTAATTTTTAAATTATTTCTATTTAAAAGGATTTGATCGACAATATTAATATCACTCCTAAATTATGTTCGAGCAAAATGGTTTGACTTTTCCAAATAACACTGATATGCATAATTGAATCTCTTTCATTATAAATAATTTAAAATTTATATAAAATAAATATTACTTTTACTTTTAACTTTCTTGTCATAAAAGTATTTTGAGTTGAATACGAATCGAATTTGAGATTTAGGCCCAAACCTAGCCAAAGCTTTAAAGCAAGAAAATTCTCGAATCTAATCTTATAAGAATTGGGAAATAAAATACTTTAAAAATCTGGTTCGCCTAATTGATAGGCTGTATGTCGATTAGTTTTTTTCTTGATTAATTGGTATCTAATGTTCAATTTATTAGTCCTTACTAATTATTTTGATTTAACTATCAGATCTATTAAGAGATAAACTTTTCAAATACTATTTTTTTTATTTCTAAAAGTCAAATTCAAAAGATTAATTAAGAAAATTTAATATTTTTGCCGGTCCATGCTTCCAATTATTATGGAGATGTTCAATCCATTCTATCTCTCTCTCTCTCTCTCTCTCTACAAACTGTGATAATCATCACTTGTAAATACAAAAGTATGATCCACTCAAATTCTGATTTGTAGTTCTTCAAAAAATTTGGTTTAGATTCCATTTATTCTATATAATTTTCTTCATATAATTAAAATTAATACAGCCGATCTATTATCTCTAATTAATATTTGATTTTTTGTCATTCATAATATTCATCCCTAACACTTTTATTTTTTACATCTTCAAACCTATAATTATAATTCAAATCGATCAATTCACAATTAATAGAGTTGAGCTTGATAATACTTAGAGGGCATCTGGATAATTCTTCTCTATCTTTCAATTTGGGAAAAAAAAATTTAATTAAAAACATATTTTTAATAAGAAGATACAATTAAGCATAAATGAATCGGGAAAAAGAGAATGGAAGTGAGAAGACTCTATCGCTTGAACTGTCCCTGAAAAAAACTCTGCATGCCTTTTGAACAAGCAAAACATCCCCCAATCTTTTTATTAGATAATATGGGTGAAATTAAATAGAAGAATGAGATTGTTGTTATTGTTGTTACCAAAATACTTTTAAAAAATAATAGTGTTTGGATTTTTTTTTTAATTTTTAAAAGAAATTTAGGGAAAGGGTATGTAAATAATAGGAAGCCAAACGCCTGCAATGCACATGGGAGCTTTCCTCCCACATTAGTGGGGCTTCAAAGAGGATTTCCTAAAAGGTACCCTAAATGAAAATGTCTCTTTCTTTCTTTCCTTTTTTTACCTGAAAATAACAATGCCATAAAGTTCAAAGCATTGAATATTTTTACATTATAAATTTTCAACCTTTCAAAAAATATAATTAATAATAAAGGTTATAGACTTTTGTTAAATCAACCCTTTTGACATTTTTTTCCCTTCGCTTAAAATCTACATAAGTTAATCGAGAGGTCATGTCCATTATTATTATTATCTTTTTTTTGTTATACGAAATTTGAATGTCAGATCATGGGATTAGGGGTGGGAATGTAATAACCAGACTATCCTTTGGGATAGAGGTCATGTCCATTATAATAGAACGTTAAATATGAAAAGCTTTTTTCAAATTATTTTTTATAAAAATTGAATTCATTCACCAGAAATTTGAAGAGTTACATTATAAAAAAATATTCACAGAAGTTAGGGTATCTTCTATCTAAATATTCTCTGACTCGGTCAGATATCTTTAATATAACGATAAAAGTAATTTTCAATAACTAAAATATGGGATCAGAGAGCTATTATTCTATGCAAGTCCTTTTTGGGATGAAAAGGAAGTTCAACGTCATTTTACATTTGCACTTGCTTTCCAACTGAACACCTTTTGTTTAACTCTTTTTTTTTTTACTAGATCAACTGACATTCACAGTTATATTCTAATTAATTTGATTTAAATTACTATCAGACTCTTTTTAGAGAGGAGCTCTCCAACGTAATTTTTTTTATTCTCAAAATTTAAACATAAGTTTTGCTTAAAAGATTTAGAACCCTTTCCACTCCATTGGTTTTGTTTATCTCTGAAGAAGACACTATACAACACCTTTACCAACGGATAATCTACTTAGTGGGATGAGATGTTATATTTCTTAACTAAATCTCGGATTCAAAACTTAAAAATGGAAAAAATTATACTAAGAGAATCGTTCCTCTAAATCGGGTCCATAAATACTCGAATCAAATTAGTTGAAAAATACTTCGAATACCTGTTGTTGGTAACCATAAAAAAAAAATACAACACATTTTTTCTTTTTTTTTTTTTAACTTCAATTCAATACAACATCCAGCATTGGGCTGAAAAATCAAAATTCTTGCTACAGCCCAATCAGCCACCGGTATTGATCACACAAACCCAACTTATGGATGTAGAAAGGACTCAAAAGAGGTGAACAAGAAGACCCTTTGAGCCACATAGCCAGCCGATGTTGGCCCAGCCTATGTGGGCTCATGCATGGAGGAGCTCCAAAACACACTATGAGGAAGATGCCACCACTTTAAATGAGCTAAGCACAAAAGTTACAGATTTATTTTGAATGTTGCAACATTTTCTAGGTTTCAATTAGGGCAATGATACAAAGGGAAAGACCCTATTGTTTTGAGGTTGGTGACCTGAACAAATGGGAATTACATGAAGTGTAGAAACCATATTGTGATTGTTTGATATCATACAGGTGAAGAAACTTGGACGACACAATGCCTCCCACAAAATCATACAATTACTTCTAATCAAGGCACTGCCTTCTTCTCTAAACAAAAAGTTTACCTCTTCTTAATTTCTATTGAAGCCCAAGGGACAATATTTCAGGACCTTACATCTCCTCAAAGTGGTCTTCTACTTCCCAATCTTCAATGGGTGTAACGGTCGGATATTAAATCCCTTTAATCATAGGCCTCGATTTCAAGTTATGGGAATGGAGAAACAGAAATTAGAAGAGCCAACTCTTTAATAGATCCCACAATACTCAACCAAATTTGTGATAACGATGATGACAAGTAATCCACTTAAAAAAAATAAAAGGAGTGGTCTTTTACTTGGAAGCCGAATAGACCATTTCTGCTGTCCGACTGATAAAATTGTTGGGACCTGCATAGAAATCAATAGTGCTGGTTTCAAAGAACGCTATCTTCAGAAATTTGCAATAAGGCATTACTCATTAATTTGATAAACAAATTCACTAGGAAACAAAGCAATAAGGCATTCCAAAGATAATTTCTACTTCGATAGAAATAGCTATGGGGCTTTCCCCTCAAGTAGGAACCAAGACTATTCATACTTCGATAGAATGATCAACAGATATCTTATGCAATTTTCTGTTTACGAGACATTTGCTTGTAGTAGATATAAATATGGTTATCTCAAAACGCCCTCGCTAATCCAAAGTATCAAAATAAATACTGAAAGATAATGTTAAAGCCAACAGAAATGAATAGATCTAATTGATTTTGTCCTACCAAAGGAAAAAGATCACCATAAGTATGAAAAGGACTTGATTCAAGCTAAGCTGGAAAACGTACTTTAAAAAAGTGCCTCGCAAGATGCTCAAATGATGGAGAGAATGTAGAAAGATGGATATAGAATAATCCAATAGACCATTTCCAGCCCTTTAGGAAACTAATGAGTACACAGCAGAGTCAAACTCAGGCCAGTAAGGCATATTTCTTATTACCTTGTTATCAATACGAGTGTATAAATTAGTCAAGAAATCTAATGAGAGGCAAAAGCACTCCTTGCCTCCCCCTTCCTACCCCCAACCGCCAACTCCCCCCCCCCCCAAAAAAAAAAAAAAAAAAACTTACTGCTTCAATTTGTTCAATGGCAGGGGCTGCTTCCTTTTCTGCCTTCTCCATTGCAGCTTTCTCTTTTCTCATAGCAGTGGACTTCTTGGTAACTTTATCTTTGTGACGCTAACCAAGCTCAAGATTTCTGATGCTTGAAGGGTTGTTGGCAATGTAGATCTTGCAAAAATCATACATCTTGTTTCCCGGCTAACCCAGTACTGCAAAAGGAGAAAGAAACAAAAAAAAAGGGTATTTAAGGATGTTGGTAGACTTTCAGAAGATAGTGTATCACGTTAAACCTGAAAAAACTCAAGCTCATCCCTAAATATGCTAAGCTAAAAGCAGCCTTTTCTTAATAAAAAAGAAGGTACGACTCTATATGTTTACTGGGATGCTTTAAGGAAAAGTTGATCCTTTTTAATGAAGGATCCTTATCCATGAGATAAGCTAGAAAATTCCCACAGAAAGCCTTAACAAGCTGAAGTCATCCGAAATAGTTGCCAAAAACCCACCCCAGATTCCATGTGTTTACTGGGATGCTTTAAGGAAAAGTTGATCTTTTTTAATAAAGGATCCATATCCATGAGAAGCTAGAGAATTCCCACAGAAAGCCTTAACAAGCTGAAGTCATCCGAAATAGTTGCCAAAAATCCAACTATTTCATGAAATCATAGACAACCGAATAGGTACAAATGTTTAGTCCCCCCCCCCCCAATTACTATTACTAATCAACCAAGATTAGGTATTGCAACCGGCAAACATCATTAAACATTGTAACAAATGTTCCTAGGTGATTCCTATGCCAAATCTTTCGTGCTTTAACATTGTTCGTAACCATTTAATCCATGGTCCAAGTACTCATTAAAAATGTGAAACATCGTCAATAATGTGATGAACACTGATTGACATAAAACTGACATGGGTTTTGTTCACAAATTCGTTATTTTTTCACATAAGTCATTAGAAAGAAGTCGATTTGAGAGAGAGAGAGAGAGAGAGAGAGAGAGGGAGAGAGTTTCCCGAGTCATGGCTACAAATTGGATGTTTCAAGTAATTTCTGAGTTTTACAAGAAAGAGCTCTTGTGATTTTCAAAAAGATTCAAAATTTATTATCGGGTCGATCAAGAGTTGTCAGACGAAACCCTAGCTCTTCAATGTCCTAAATTCGAATTTAATTTCACTCTCTCTGCCCTCCCCTATTTGGTGCCGTTTGAGGTCCATTCCCAAAATGAACGAGACCGAGCGAAATCGTCTGGTATTAAAAGGTGAAAAAATAAATAAAACGACGTCGTTGCGTTTTCTTTTGCCCCTTTTTTTTCCTCCTTCCACCCACTATATTCAGTCCGCCGGTTTCAATGGAGTTAGATCAACTCTTCTCGTCGTTGAGAGAGAAGAGACAGAGAGAGAGAGAGGGAGGGAGGGAGAGAGCAAGAGAAGAATTTTTAGTTGACACAAGAAGAAATACGGAGAGATCTTGTGCAGAGCGACGGAGAAAGCAATTCTTTTGAAGAGAGAGAAACGAAAAGGGATTTTTAGTGAGAGAAAGGAGAGCAAGCGAGAGATTTCTGTGGAGGGAAAACCAAAAGGGGCTTCAAAGAGAGAGGAAGCAGAAATTGAAGGGAGAAGCAGAACAAAACGGGGTTTGAGAGAGAGAGAGAGAGAGAGAGAGATTTGTCTAGTGGGAGAAGTTCTTTTGAATAAAGAGAAACAAAAAAGAGGGTTTTGGAAAGAGAGAGAGACTATTTTTGTGAAGTGGGAGAACCAAAAGAGGGTTTCCGGAGAGGACAGAAATTCTTGTGAAGAGAGAAACAAAAAGGGTGTTTTTGAGAGAGAGAGAGAGGCTTCAAGTTCTAAGCATAAGACAATTTTTCTAAAGAGAAAAAAGGGCGGTGGGGGTTTGGTAGAGAGAGAAAAAGGATGGATCAATCCTTCCTGCTAATGCTATCAAATCTGCTTCACCTCCACAACCACTTAGACCCCACAACCTCCCTGCTTTCCGCAACCCCATCTCCAACTTCCACCTCTCCATCCTCCCCTTCCTCTCTCTTCTCCTCCTCCGCTGCACCTCTCCTCTTCTTTACCATTGCCACTGTCCTCTCCTACATCACCACCATCACCACCTCCTCCTCCTCCACCACTTCCTCCGCTTCCTCTCCCTCTACCACCACCCCCATCTCCGTCTCCGCCTTTCGTGCCCTCTCCACCGATCACATTTGGTCAATCGAACCCCATCTCCGCGATTCCCAGTGGCGTTCCTCTTATGGCCTATCCTACCCTGTCTTCACCACTGTTGTTGACAAGCTCAAACCATACATTTCCCAATCTAATCTTTCTCTTCCTTCGGATTATGCTGTAGCAATGGTTCTTTCCCGACTTTGTCATGGATATTCCGCGAAAACAACGGCCAAAAGGTACTCTCTTGAACCCTATTTGGTTTCTAAGATTACTAATATGGTTACTAGGTTGTTGGCTACTAAGTTGTACCCTGAGTTTATTAAGATTCCAGTGAGTAGGAGACGCCTTTATGATACTACACAAGCCTTTGAGGAGCTTACTAAGTTGCCTAACATGTGTGGTGCTATTGATGGGAGTGCTATTAGGATTAATAAGCTTTCAGGAGATGTGCAAAACCCTAGTGCTTATTGGTCTAGATATGGGTATAATTCCGTTTTGCTTCAGGTTGTGGCTGATCATAAGAAAATCTTTTGGGATGTTTGTGTGAAGGCAGCTGGTGGGACTGATGATGCTACTCATTTGAGGGATAGTTTGTTGTATAATAGACTTATTTCCGGTGATGTTGTGTGGGATAAGGTGATGAATGTGAAGGGACATCATGTGAGGCCGTATATTGTTGGGGATTGGCATTATCCAATGTTGTCGTTTTTGTTAACCCCATTTACATGGAATGGGACTGGTTCACCTGTGCAGAATACATTCGATGCTGCATTGATGAAGGGGCGGTCGGTGGTGGTAGAAGCCATTGGGTTGTTGAAGGCAAGGTGGAGGATTCTTCAGGATTTGAATGTCGGTCTTAATCATGCACCTCAGACAGTTGTTGCCTGTTGTGTCTTGCACAATTTGTGTCAAATTGCTAAGGAGCCAGTACCTGAGATTTGGAAGGAGCCTGAGGAGATGGGTCATCCGCCTAGGGTGCCTGAGAGTGAGAAGTCGTATTACTATTTTGGAGAATGCACAAGGCAGGTATTGGCTGATGATTTGCATCAAAAACTTCAATCAAGATGAGAGAATTTTATGATACTGTTCCAGTATCTGTACCATGCTTTGCTGATGTGAGGGTGGTGATCTCTCTCTCTCTCTTCTATTTTTCGTCAAGCTGCTTCAAGTAGACTAGCAGTTCACTGTTAAACTCCTCTGTTGTAGTTCATGGAACAAACTAACCAAATTTCATAATTGCATCCTTTATGGAGTTCTTTGTTCCTTGGTTATATATGTTTCTCCATGTCCTTGTATTCATGGCAGGTATTTCAATCATGTCAAAATATATTCTGCAGTTGACTTTAACTATTTGATTTACATTTTTATTGATGATGTAAATGACTATAAAGATTCAGCTTTTTGTGAGCCCTTAGGTATTTCAGTCCTTTGTAGCAGGATATCCTTGAGCTAGTGGTTAGCCAAAGGCACTATGAGGTGACATGTTCAGTGCCAGCTTATGCATTCAGTGTACAAAATTTCTGGATACTTTCTTTTGGTGCATGATTAAGATTTCCACGTTAAGATTCTCACATTTGCTTCCCCTCCCTCTCATCCCGACTTTTCAAAGGTGGGATTCATTGCCTAGTCCTTTATATATGCACATTGAGGATAAGTTTCTTGTCATATTATACTTTCATGAATTTCTAAATGTCTTCAGCAACTGATGTCACTCCTCCATGGTTTTTTGATTGAGCATGGAGTTTTAGGCGTCACTGTTTATCTTTCTGTGTATATTGGGAAAAAAAATTGGGATTTTACCTGAGAAGGGAAAGTGAGAACTTCCGAATTTCAAGTTTGTTCTTGCTGCTCTAGCTCCCCCCCCCCCAAAAAAAAAACCGAAAAAAAGAAAAAACCAAAACAAAAAACAAAACAAAATAACAAACACCATACTAATAAATATGCTAAATTGGGACAATGGGTAAAGATGTTTAACCAAGTTTTGAGACAAATCGGATTAGTTGAAATATGATTTTGGATACTGATTGATTATAATAAAAAAAAAAAAAACAAAATGGGGGGCAGGCATCAAAGGTTTTTTCTTTTGATTATTTTGTTTCTCATATAGTTAAATTTAAGGGTGTATTTGAATCGAGTTGAACCTGAGTATCCCTTAATTCAAACTCGAAATCGAATTTGACAAGTAATTTATATATATATATATATATATAATATATATTATATTTAATTTAATTTTTTATTATAATAATATATAAATATACATATATAATATATATTAATATATGTTATCAAGTTATTCGATGACTTTTCATATTTAAAATTTTACTACTTAAACTTGATTTAATTATATAACAAAATTGACTCGAATTCGGTCAAAATTAAATCAAATTGAACCATTGATTGAACGATTCGAAATCATCTTGGTTTATATAATCACCACTAATTAAATTAAACGGTGGCTAAGTTTTGATCATTTTGAATTGCAAAAAGGGGTCATTTTCATTAGGTTGTGATTTTAAGTCCACTGATTCAACTATTACAATAATAATAAAGTACACATATATAGCACCCTTTTTAATCTAAGGGAAAGGTAAAAGCTTTAATAACTAGAATCGTATTAGTCTCTCTTTTACAGAGAAACAGGGTTGAGATATCGAATGCAGAGAAATTTATTGATTGTCTTGCAAATATATTCAGAAAATTTTTGAGAATACAGGAAAGAGAACAATCTAATGATTATAACCCTTCTTCTTTAATTTGTGATTCGAGTTCAAATCTTGTATAACAAAAAAATAAAAAAAATAATATACAAAATTAATAAAAATTTAATCCGACGCCAGGTCTGTGAATAGATAATTGATAAAATATTATAATAATATAAACTAAAAGTATAAAATGTAAAGAAAGGATTTCGGTCGCATTTTGGAAATCCGAATCGAAACCCACAAATGGTTTCTGACGTCTTCAGTGGGGCAAAGAAGATGAATTACAAAGGTGAACCACCATGAAGCATCCTCTTCAATAATTTTTAATTTTGCAATTATTTTTAGTATTATTTTTTATTTTCAATGGTTAAAGGCTTGAAATCTCAAACCGTAAAATGATTATGATAATAATAATAATAATTCTTTTCTATATCGATTTCTTTTACTTTAATAACTTTTTAAAAACATTAAATTTAGCAATATATACCACAACATTATAGTAATAATAATGGAAATGAAAAAAAGAAGAAGAAAAACAGAAAATAAAATAAAATAAAAATAAAAAGCAAAAGGTGGAAACGCGGGTTCCATGCTTTTGGTTCTGGGTAGAGCTCGGAATTAGAATTAGGAACAAGATGAAGTTGCTAAATTTTTAAAATTTTGAAACGTTGAGATAAGGGTAAAACAGGAATCCCATTTGTTATTTGCTGTTTTTTTTTCATCGGTATCTGGAATCATATTCTAACTAATTCGAATCGAAAGACCATTTCGGGACCATCCTTTCAGCGTAATTTTTTCTATTCCCAAAAATAGAACCCAACACATTGATTAAGAAATCTAGTGTCACGTCTCATTACATCCGTTAGTTTATTTGCTTCTATATAACCATTGAAATTGGGAAGCATACTTCACGCTCGCTCTCCCTTCTAAATCTTTCATAACTAACTCTCTCTCTCTCTCTCTCTCTCTCCACGATTGAAATTTCTCACAGGTCAGTCTCTCTCTTTCAGGATTTTTCTTCCTTCTAATTATGTAGGGCACAATTGGTTTTGTGGGTTTTCTCCGATTTTACAGTTTAGATTCCATCAAAAAATTGTGTCTCGGATCCTTTTTTTGCTGTTCTGAGATTCAGGCCTTCCTAAGAGCCACAAGTTTCCATGATTGGAATTTGTAGTTTTTTATTGAGGGAGGCAAATGAGTTGAAAAAACTCTTCCAATTTAATAGAAGATACCCTTGTGAAGGTATCTTACTAGCCCTTACTAGCCCTACTCTCTGGGTTATCAGACAAACCAACATTGCCTTCTACTCTTGATTTGGATTCCATGTATACGATATTGATACTCATAATATGACCCTTTCGATGCAAAGATATGCCAACCAGAAAGTGTCACAATGTGTTAAAAGAGAACATCCCAAAGTGTAGCATTCGGCAACAAATTAGACTCTTCCAGAAAATACTAATGCTCACTCATTCACCAATAAGAAAAAAATTATTAATTACCAGAAAGAATTAAAAAAAAAAAAATCTGTGGCTCCAGTGATAATGGAATATCGAGACATTGGGAAATTTCTCTTTCAAAGTCACTTACACTTGGTGGCGGAGTTACATAGAAGGGAGAGTGGACAATTATCCCACTAGATCAAAATAATTCTATTAATTTTTACATATCAAATAAATATTATCTCCAATCTTCATTTAACTTAAGATATTGCCATCATTCTGTTCCAAAAAAATATTTTGCCCCTACAGCCCTTGAGTCCCGGATCTACCAATGCTTACACTAGTTAGATATTGGCTGAATAGGAAGGATTGCACCATTAAGGAGAAATGTAACACTTTGAATTACAGCCACAAGTCATGTCATTGTGGTTCTTCTCGTGACCAAATTTAGAAGGCCATTCCTTCATGTACATGGGACCATGTCCGTAGCCTTCACCATTTTCTCTTCATATCATGATGTACCTAAAAGGTGTTTCCACAACAGCCAATGTTCACCATTTACCGTAGGCATAGAAGTTCTTCCCGCCGTTTGGAAGGAGGCCATCTTTGGCCATTTCAGAAAGAACACTGATAGCCAAATCCATGTTGCCTTCCTTATGGTAAATCTCAACAAGGGCTTTTGCAAGCTCAGATTCGGTGACCCTACTGCATCTCAACATTGCGCCGATGACTTGATTCAATTCTTCACTCATTCCTTCCTTGGAAAGTGCTTTTATCAAAGAGATGAGACTTACATTGTTGGGGTAATAGCCAAAATGCACCAAGTCTTCATAGAGATTAAATGCCTTCATTACGTTTTGAGCCCTGGAGTGACCATGTATGAGAACGTTATAAATTGCATCAGTTGGTTTACAGTTTCTCCGAAGCATCAACTCAAAAACTTGATCTGCTTCATTCATCAATCCATTCATACAGAATCCTTGAAGAAGTGCCTCCACACCTCTAAATTCTGAATCCATACAAATTTTTATGAGCACATCAAATGTTGCATCACTTTGTGCAGTTTCTGGATTATAGTGCTTAAAAAGAAGCTGCTCGGCTTCCCTTGCACGAACTTGTTTGCTAAGTCCATTTATAAGCACATTGTAGGTAACAATGTCAGGAGTAAAGCCCTTTTGCATCATTTCGTCAAGTAAATAATGTGCTTGGTTCAGATCACCTTTTTCACAATAAGTACCAATAAGAGTTGTATAGGTGAATTCATCAGGAAGAAGACCCATACCCAACATCTCTTGGAAAAGATCACAAGCTTTGGTCAAGTCTCCACGCTTGCAGAGGCCTTGAATAAGTGATGAATAGGTGACAGCATCAGGGGAAATGCCTTTCGCAACCATTTCCTGCTTTATTTGGAATGCCTTCTCTACATCATTATCTTTGCAAAACCTTGATATAACTGTGCTATAGCTTACTAAATCAGGCACCACCCCTTTATCTACCATGTCTCGAATGACACCTAAGGCCTCTTCCATCCTCCCTAGCACACAGTGTCCTTTGATGAGAGTGTTGTAGGTCACAATTGAAGGAAAGAAACCACTTACAACCATTTCATTCAAAATCCCATAAGCCTTGTCCATAAATCCCTGACTAGAGAAACCATCTATCAATGTTGTATATGTCCTCGCATTTGGATGAAGTCCTCTAACACGCATCTGATTTAACAACTCCATTGCCCTATTTAAATTCCTAGCCTTGCACATGCTATTTATCAATGCAGTATAAGTAACAACATTTGGAGAAACACCATTTCTCACCATCTCTTCAAACAAAATAAGTGCTTGATGAAAATCTCCTTCTTTGCAATAACCATTCACAAGAGTATTATAAGTAACCTCATCCGGAATCAGACGATTTATCCTCATTTGCGCTAGAACCTCACTTGTTTCCTTCATCCTCCCTACTCTACATAGTCCATTAATAATAACATTAAACGAAATTAAATTCGGTTCTAAATCCCTAGAAGACATCGACTTTAACAACTCCCACGCTTCATCAATGCTTCCCAACTTACAAAATCCATCAATCAGTGTATTATACGTAACAACATTCGGCAAACATCCATTTCTCTTCATTTCATCAAAATATTCCAAACCCTTCTCTAATTTTCCATTTGCACAAAAGCCGCTAATCAAAATATTAAAGGAAAACACATTCGGCGTAATCCCACCTCTCACCATATCATCAAACACCTTCTTTGCCATATCTATCGAACAACGAGACCTAACCATGGCATCCAAAACCGAATTATACGACAAAACACCAGGCATAAACCCATTATTTTTAGCTAAATAAATAGTGTTCTTCGCTTTATCAATCATTTTTAAATGAGAGTAAGACTTCACCAACAAGTCAAACACAGAAGAGCTTGAATTACACAAATGAAAAGAATCCTTAATTTTGTCAAAAACCAACGACCCAGAATCATCATTTACGTTAACAATCAAATCTTCAGCTAATGATTGAGCAGACTTATAAAGCTTAAACCTAGTAAGAACATGAAGAGCAAGACACTTACATTCAACGTCAAAAAATTGATAGGGTTTAGCCCAATTGAGAAATTTTAGGATTAGGGTCTGATCGTGTTGGGACTTTAGGAGTAAAAATGAAGCTGCTTTGGGGGTTAATTGGGAAGACAAAGAATTCAAATGTTCTGGGTGTCTTTTCAGAAGAATTAGGGCTTTCTCTGCAAGATAATAATCAGCAGAAGAAGAAGAACAGGAGGATAAACGAAAAGAGTGTCGAATCGTTGAGAGGTTTAAAAAGGGTTTTGATTTTGAGAGAAGCATTTTGGATTTTTTAGGGTTTTGAATTTGAAGTGGTTTGTATGGTTTGTTGATATCCGAGCGTGGTTTTTCATCGGATTGGTTTCTAATTTTTCTCCGAAAGCAAACCTATGTTTTCTATATTTTTTATTTATATTAATCATTAAAATGATTCATAATAGATTATTTAGTAAATTTATTAATTTCAAAATTAAAAATATTTTTCTGCTAAGCGATCAGGACATTGGAAATTGTATTAAAAATGTCAAACTCGACAATCAAGCAAGTTAAGGTTAAATGAGAAATTTTTGTTCTACCTCCCTCGTCGAGTACGCCTCTAGAGTCCGGACTAAGGCTAAGTTTGGTTGGGTGGGGAGGAAGATTTATTTTATTTTATAGAAATAAATGAATTTTTCTTATTTTTGTTTAATAGAGATAAAAAAGAAGGAAGTGATAATATATTTTTATAATTTGATTGGAATAAAAAGAAAAAAAAACTACTATTAATTTTATTATTATACCCTTATAAAATAATATTTTTAATATTTTTTATTATATTTTTTTATTATTTAATTTAAAATGTTTTTTAAAAAATATAATTTTTTTTCTAAAAATAGTTATTTAATATATATTTTTTTATTTTTATAAATTATTTTTATTATTATTTTATATTAAATAAAATTAGAATATTAATGTAAAAAAAAGTAAAATTAGAAAAAATAATTTTTTTTAATAAAATTGATAAAAAAAATTAAATTTTATTAGTTTATATTAAATAAAATTAAAATAGAAAAAATGGATAATTTCGTAAATATTAAAAATGCGTAAGGATAAATTTGGTTAAAAATCTTATTTCCTTCCATTTTCGTCCACTTTAGGGGTAATTTGGTTCAGGTGAAAAATAGAAGGAAAATGTATAATTTTTTACTAAAATATAATTATTTAATATATATTTTTTATTTTTATAAATTATTTTCATTATTATTTTATATTAAATAAAATTAGAATATTAATGTAAAAAAAGATAAAAAAAGAAAGAGTAAAATTAGAAAAAATAATTTTTTTAATAAAATTGATGAAGAAAATTAAATTTTATTGGTTTATATTAAATAAAATTAAAATAAAAAAAATAGGTAATTTTGTAAATGTTAAAAAAGGGTAAAGATAAATTTGTCCAAAAATATTACTGCCTTTCATTTTCGTCCACTTTAGAGATAGTTTGGTTGAGATGAAAAATGGAAGGAAAATGGGAAGAGAAGTAAAAGTGGAAGGAAATGTTACTTTTTTATTTATTTAGTAAGGAAGGAAATGTGGAGGGAAAGTAAAAATAGGGTGTAATTCTTTTTTCTCTCTCTTAAAAAATCATTTCCTTTTTAAAGTGGAGAAGAATATGAGATTTTTAGACAAATTTGTCCTTACTATTTTTTCATATTTACAAAATTATCCTTTTTTAATTTTAATTTTATTTAATATAAAGTACTAAAGTTTAATTTCATTTATCAATTTTATTGAACAAATTATTTTTTCTAATTTTACTTTTTTACTTTTTTTGTTTATATTAATATTTAAAAATTATTTAATATAATAATAAGAAAAATATGTTAAATAACATTTTTTAGGAAAAAATTATATTTTTAGAAAAATATTTTAAATGAAAAAAAAATATATGATGAGAAATATTAAAAATATTATTTCATAAAAATATAATAGTAAATAAAGTCATATTTCTTTTCACTTTTCATTTCAACCAAATAAAAAAAATTACAATACATTTCTTTTATTTTCATCCCTACTAAACAAAAATGAAAGAAATGTATTTACTTCTATCAAGTGAAGTAAATCTTTTCTTTCCCCTTCCCTTCTACAAACCAAATTTACCCTTAGGACAAATGATTTCTTAAAAGGGAGAAAAATGGATCATACTCCACTTTTACTTCTACTCTATATTTCTTTCTTTACCAAATAAATGAAATATTTTATTTTCTTTTACTTTTAATTCTTCTTCTTTTTTTTTTTCCACTTTTTACTCAAACTAAACTACCTTTAATGGGTGTGTGTGGCTTAATGGTGGCCTCTGACCCGAAACAACTGCGCACCCAACCAAATCTAGGAAATTGCTGGGCTTGGTTGCCCAACTTAGAAGGCTTTTTTTTTAATTATTAATATTTGATAATTACGTTAAACCAAATTAAATTCACTTCAAACTGAATTAGATACTTAAGAATTAAAACTTTCTAGACATCTATTTTTATAATATGCAAAATTTAAATTTGTGATTTTACTTAAGAGATAGTAATATTTAGTCACCGGATAAATTCGGTGTTGATGACCCAACTTAGAAATTAGACTATGGATTAGGTTGGATTGGGCTAAAACCTCATTAAAAAATTCTAACAATTGACTCCAATTTTCAATTTTTTTTTTCATTTAATTATGTATGTCATTTTTTTCTTTTTTCTTTTTAAATATATATTACACATTTGAAGAATTAATAACAATAATATATAATAAATATAATAATTTCAACCACTAGTGTAACCCTGTTTTCTTTGCTTATGTTTGATTTTAATTTTCTTTTAATAATGGTGAAAATTCTTTTAAGTGTAATAATTTCAACCACTAGTGTAAACAATCTTTTAAGTGTGCATAACTAAATCTATTTTTTAAAATTTTTTATAACGGTGTGAATTTCTGTCTCTGGTAAAGGCACACACCAATAAACCTATTCTTTTTGTTTTTTTTTTTTTTTTTAATAATAATAGAATCTCATTCTGTATCTTATAAGTATATATCAATAAATTTATCAGTCAGACAAAATACGTATCTTTTAACCTGACAGGTAACCTTATCCAATAAATCAACAAAAAAAATTCTTCACATTATCAATATTAAAAATTCTTTTTATATAAAACAGTAAATTTGTTGAATATAAAGAGTACATAAATTGATTTTAACCTTTGTGTCACCCAATCGAGAGTGATCTATCACAGCCTGATTACACTTGCTTATGATCTTGCATATTAATGCATTTGTTGTTGCCCTCACAAAATTTTCTTGCTTCTAGGAAGATCTTGCTCTCTTTAGTTGATGTTCGCCTAGAAATGGAGGAAGAGAAGCATTGCCCATTACTTTGTCATTGTTTTCTTTTTTTTTTTTTTTTGATAAATAAGGCACGAACTCGAAACCAAACCTTTACAAGAGAATAAGAGAACAATGTCATTTGCCATTGTTTTCTCTGTCCACTTGATAAATGCATCCAACACTGGACCACCACAAGGCTTTTGCACAAAGGAAAGCAACCAAAAGGGAAGCCAGTTTAACAAGCACCCAAGAGATGGCATACATACCACATACAGGAAGTCCAGTAAGATGTCAAAAGAAATTACATAAAGGGCGAGTGACTAGATTTTCTCAAAGGCATTACCACCCTAATTGGAATAATAATTTACATCTTCAGGCTGATTCAAAATGGTCAACTTGGTAGCTCCAAAGTGGAATGAGAAGAAATATGGCAACATCCATGCACAAACAGGCCTGTGAAATCCCTTGTTGTGGAGGTATCCAACCTCAAAGAATGAATCAACGTGCGCAATAAGCATGCCGGCTAACCTTGAAGAGAGCCATCTGGTAAGTAAGCTGTAAGTGAACCAACTGCAAAGCCATTTGTTTGGCCACGTGATAGTGAAAAATCAAAGGACCTCCAAGAATTCTATTATGCCTTCACTAAGGTCCGGCTGGAGATGCCATGTAACAATTTGACAAACCCAAGAAAGCTTAGCTTCCCATCGTTATGCCTAATCCAATCATGGAGAACGCTATGAACTGGTACAGAAGGACCAAGTCCAAGTTCCTGCAAAGGGAAGCAGATATACATCAGAAGCAGAAGAAATTGCTTTGACCGGACAGAATTTTTTGCAAGGGTTGAGACAGAAAGAGAGAGAGGCAATAATAAGACGCAAATAAAATGTCAGAAAAGCACCATGCAATGTCTCTAGGTCAACTCAAACAATCTGTAGAATTTTTTCAAACTGAAAATTAGTTGCATATCTCTGCTACATGCATAATCATTGTCGCTATAGGGAGAAAATATGGCTCAAGCCTATTCCAAGATAAGCCAGCATAAACCAGGAAGAGAAACAAAATTACAGACTAAAATAATCAGAATCAAGACTATAATTTTCTGTGCGTGGGGAAGTTTTGCCCTAGCTTATTCCAAGATTCCAGAAAAGTTGGGCCAAAAATATAAAATCAGAATTTGCCACCAAAGTTTTTAGCCAAGAACGCTGCATGTCAGATCAAGGGAAGATTCACTAAACCTAAATGATGGGTACAATCACCAATCCCACTACACTCACGTAGTAGTCACAAGTTAAGATGCATAAAATAGATCTTGGTATGTCAGATTAGCTACTAAAAGATTTTACAAATTTTGGAAGTCTGACTTACAGAAGCAAGTTCCTCAATGACTATTGCCCTGTTTCCATCTTTTTCAAAAAGTTCATAGGCACAGCGCGCGTGCTGTTCCCATCTATCAAGTGCCTCAAGTTGATGAACACTAAAAGCTGCAGCACAAAATTCTTCAAAGTCCATCCTTCTGTATTGAAGTGCATTTAGCTGCCACAGAATGGTGTGGGTACAACACGTCATACCACATAAAATGACATAACAGCCACATGCACACATCAATGATCATCAATAACTAATTACCGAGGCAAGAAAATCAGGGATCCGTGATTCATTCATTGCTTCAGTTGCATACTTCATCAAGGCCTGCTCAAAACAGATTAAATAAGAAAACTAAAGAATGTACTTATTATCTAAGCAAACCCACAAACCACAGGTCAGGTACTAACCATTCTAATGTTCTCTAAGGTTATGCTGCCTGTTTTGTTAGGTTCCAGTAGTGAAAACTGCTCCCTCAAATAGAAGAGTTCGTCAACTGTCAATGTCTTAGATAAAGCCTGCGACAGAGAGATACAGACAAAGAGATGATGGTTTACTACGTTTGAAATAACAATCTTCAAACATGGAACAGCCACGTTAAATGGATAAGGTAGCACTTTCAAATTGCAAACATCAATAATAGAAATTTTGCATTCTTTGTGTTTAGAGAAACTCATATCACTTGAGCTCTCAAAATCAGATGGCCAAAATCCTCATCTAAACCAACTCTGAGATCCAAAAACCCAGCCTATCTGATCTATGATCTAGAGGGTACTTTTTTTTTTGGGGGGGGGGGGGGATGATAAGCATAGAGAAGGCATTTTCCAGAGTGAATCCTAATACATGCTTTTGGCAAATGGAAGATGGCAAAAAATTCAAGACACAGATGCATTGGGGGCTTTTTGAGAAGTAAACTTCATTTCATACAACTTGCAAGCATGGGCAACTGAACAAAAGACTTCTATGCAAGTTTAATAGTTATAATCACAATCATAGTCATATAGGTAACTTATTTCTCATAAGCATAATCATGTACACACCCTTAAGGCAGCCTTACGCAAAGAAGACGAACGCATATAAGCCTTCATGAGCCGGAATATTAGGATATCAAGAGGGACTTTCACATCATTATAATTGCGGATCCAGGGGTGACCTGAAAATAGAAACAAAAATACAAATATAGCCAGTTCTGAAAGAAGAAATGACTAGATACCTAGCAATCTCAAAGCAAAGGAAGCACTCACTTAATGCCTGTGCAGCAGACATCCGTTTGCGTGGGTCTTTATTCAATAGACGCTTGACAAAGTCTGTGGCCTCCGAAGATACAGTAGGCCAGGGTAATTCATCAAAATTTGGCTCAGCTTTGAGAACCGCTCGAAAAATTCCAGATTCGGTTCGGGCCCAAAATGGTCGACTACCGCATAGAAGAATATAGGCAATCACACCAATGCTCCACACATCAGCCTCTGTACTGTACGATCTATATAAAACTTCAGGTGCCACATAATATGCACTTCCAACAATGTCATTGAGCCTTTCATCTGCAACAAACTTGAAAATTCAATATAATTCAAATCTCAATTCTCAGAACCAGTATCAAAGGGCTCAAGATGCATTATAGATCTGGTGAAGAGGACAGACCTGGTTTCACGAAATCTGATAAACCAAAGTCAATTGCTTTTAACTGGGCATTCTCATCCTTGGAAGTAAACAGAAAGTTCTGGTAAAGCAAACAACTCAAATTAGATCTCAATGCAGACAGATGTCAAAATCCAGCTACCCAAATTCATGCCACTCCAGTGCTTTTAGCCATCAGGTATTAACACATGTATTTAGCAACAAAGGTTTTGTAAGGCATATGAATCAAGCTAATCATGACAAGCGATGATCCAGATAAGAACTAGTCAGGAAACCAAAGATTTTCTGACACATTTCTAGGCCTCATAGCGGGAAAAAGAGAAACATGGGAGCAGGTCCTACCTCTGGTTTAAGATCACGGTGCACCACACCTTGGAGGTGACAAAAGGCTACAACATTTAGAATTTGTACCACGACAGCCTTTGCATCGGCTTCTGAGTATTTTCCACCTCTACAGAAGAATGGAAAGCAGATTAGTTCCTGTGATGGGTAACAGAAGCCTTAAAGAGAAAGAAGGGGGGAATTGTGAATTAAAGAGAAAGAAGCGTAAGTCCTACAAAGAGACACACCTAGAAAGTATTCTATCTAGGAGCTCCCCACCTTCACATAACCTGAAATATGCATAAAAATCATTAAATTCTGTATCTACAAATCAATTGCCACAATAGTTTATTTATTTATAATCAAATAGTCAATCTAATCAGACCCTAAAAAACCAAGAGAGAGAGAGAGCGATGAGCATCCCATGCTAGTTCATGACAGAGGTAACTGCCATTCCACTTGAAATGAGAAAAGGAGCACAAGCTTACTCCATTACTATGTAGACATTGTCATGGTCTTCAAATGCATCATGAAACCGTACTAAATTGGTATGTCCTGTCAAAGCCCGCAAGATTTTCACTTCTCTTCTCACATCTTCAATCGCAATAGGTGTTGCCATCTGACAGTAATGATCAGGACAAGATAAAATAAATTTACAGGAGCAGAAATCCAAGACTATCAATGCAGAAACAAAAGACTCTGGAATAAATCAACAGTACACATGGGACCTTCACATATCAAAGTGCATTTCAGATATTCACTTACTACATAAGCAGTCTCCCACTTGTTCTAAGCTTACACCCAACCACATTCCCTTAGAGTCAGCCTGAATCAATCATAACATTTTGTCAAAATCAAATTACCCATATGTCAAAGGGATATATTTAACACTGAGGAGCCTACCCTAACATTTATGCCTTCCATATCCCAACGATATACACGGATCTCAAATCTCCTTTTCAAGAGAAACATCCATTGTGCATCATTTCATGTCCAGTTGAAATGAAACAACTTCTCTAAAGATGTACAGTCTCAGCCACAAACCTCCAAAGCCACTTACAAAGTAAAGCTTCTTTGGAAATGGTTATGGGTCCCATTCCAGCACCACTCATTTAAGCTGGCTTCTTAATTCTTTTCCACTTGGACAAGCAATATCAAAATCATCCTGGAAAATCCTATTTAATGCTATTTAACCTCTTCACCAACTAGGAAAAAAAATTAGAAAAAAAGAACGTAAGACAAGCTAAACTAGATGATAGAGTGGTTTTTCTGGTCAAAATGACAAAGCTTTTTTGTTGAGCACAACCTTCCTTCAAGAGAGAGCCCCCATTCTCCGATGAAAAGTTTCACCAAAGCCGTGCATTATGGTGTCCTTAATGCCCTTAATTTTTAGCACTTAGCAGAATGCCTAAGTCAGTCAAGCAGTGTTAGCCCTTACCATCCCAAAATACTTGCCCACCAGCCCCTTCCACCCCGTATCCTATGGGAATAAGCTCACTCTGTTCATATCAATTTAAGCTTAGATATTCTTTCAAAGCCTGTCAAGCTTTTCTACATCACAAAGGCAAGCAAGAAAATGAGAATGCTTTGACAATGATACGGTACAATTGCAAGAAGAAAGAAAAAGCAGCAAAAGTTGAAGTCTATGAGTTCCATGAAGGAACAAGTTCTTTTTTTATCATATAGCAACTAATGTGGAAATAAATTTAGTTTTGAGCATATCTAAAAATAACTTGAATTTAGAAACAAATACCCAAAGATTTGCATTTTTCAAGATTCTGCTTCATATGCTTCCCTAGATTTTTTTATTGTAGGTATCTTTATCATTGTCTCATTCAATTAATTTCTAACAACGAATTTGGACCTTATCCAGTACATAGCCCTATTTAGCCCAGTTAGACCTAGACAAAATAGCATCACTACCAACATGGTTTCAGAAGTTAGCATATGCAGTGGCTTAATTCACACCAAATTTCTCCTTCAGAAAATTCTCAAAGTGTACTTTCTTCGGTCAAGAATATAAGTTTTTTCCAAGGGCTTTCCAATAACAACTGGGGATGCAAGAACCTCATACAAAAACCAATCTCAGTAATGGACAACACAACCACCCATCAAGCCCACAAAGCTAAACTGATATAAGAACAACAGTAATAGTAGACCTACCTGCATTTAAACAAATCCTCATTCCTTTAAGGTTTTTAAATGTAGGTAATCCAAAATTGCAAGTTCATTGGCATGAACAACACAAAATACATTGAGAGTAAATACCAATTTTAGTTTTGTCCTTAAAGAAAAAATATCATAACACAAGGTCAAACCAAAACTTAGAAAGAAATGGGAAAACGCAAAATTACCCCTTAAACTTTGACTGATTGTCAAATTAGTCCCCATATTCCCCCCCCTCGGGTGGCAATGTTCTCCCTTCAACTTTGGACCGGGACAAAATTAGTCCTTTCACCTACCCATCCAATCAATCTACTGTTCAAATCACATGCAAAACACATGAAAAATAAAATAATATAAAAACATCTCTTTTTTTCCTTCTTCTTCTCTCCCTCTTCCTTCTTCCTTCTTCCTCTTCTCTAGGAAAGAAAAATTAGAAATTTTGATAGAAATCATCACCACATTTTATTCTATTCCATTGACATTTTTCTTTCTTCGCACTTTTTTGAACTTTTAAGGGTTTGGGAGTTATGAGAGAGATTAAATGACCAATTTGGAAGAAGGAAGAAGGAAAGAAAGGTGAAGAAAAAATTTATTTTTATATTTATTACATGTCTTGCATGTGACTTGAACAGTGCGATTTAACAAATGGATGGACAGAAGGACCAATTTTGTCCCAATTCAAAGTTGAAGGTAGGACATTCCAAAATAAATAGTTCACGGACAAATTTGATGACTAAAAGTTCAAGGGTAACACTATATTTTCCCAAAATAATAACTTAAGTGATGGGAGTGGTAACGCTACTGTGACTAAAACAAAAATCATTCTTGCATGATTTTATCGGCCACTAAAAAGCCCCTATAGAATTTTTTTAATTTTTTCCGTCATAATATCATTATCTTTCCTCTAAATTTATTATCAAATAAAACAATTGAATAGCAGGTTTAATGCTGTTAAGACGAAAAAAATTTTTATGACCAAATTGACAAAATCATATGTGACATAATTTTATTGGTACTTTGCAAAGAAAAGATATTCTCATATACTTTTCAAAGACCAACGAACCATGCCACATTGAATTTATCAGTTCAATTGTTAACCAACTTTTCTATCCAAATAGCATTACTTATATTCCCCGCAAAAATCCTACGGTTAAAATGTAGAATAATCCTTGTTTTGTAGTCATTTTCAAACTATTTTCGATTTTTTGGGTTTGACTCCCACTATTGAGAATATAGTTTTAACACGTGACATTAAATTGGTCAGCCAAACTCCCAAAACCAAAAATAGTTAGAAAGTAACCTCAAAATGTAAATTATTTTAATTTTAACCCACTAATTAGGATATTTCCCATACTCATGAATCTCAAATATATCACCATCCAAGGTTTAATAACTAAAATAATTCTCATTTTAGTATCACCTTCAAATTATTTTCGATTTTGAGGATTTGAGTGGGTTTTAAGTGTGCAATTGAGAAGTGTTTGACGACGTCATGGAAAAGGAAGGTAAAGGAAAGGAAGGAAAAGGATGGAAAAATGAAATAAAATTAAAAATCATGTTTGACCCAAAAAAAAAGTGAGGTAAAAGGGAGGGAAATGGAAGTAAAATAAAAAATTACATTTGGTTAGACGTGGGAAAAAAAGGGAATAATTCAAAAAAATACACAAATTTATTATTTTATCCTTTTTGAAATTTATTCTTAGGGAATCCCTTGCCCTCAAAACCCACCAATTTGGTGAAATTGAAAACTTCTACAGAGGTATTCATAAAAACCCTCCAAAACATTTCACTTCAATAAATTGTTTTGCCAAAAAAGCCCTCTCTTTCCCTCCCTTTCCTAAAATAAAAAATTACATTTGGTTAGACGTGGGAGAAAGAGGGAATAATTCAAAAAAATACACAAATTTATTATTTTATCCTTTTTGAAATTTTTTCTTAGGGAATCCTTTGCCCACAAAACCCACCAATTTGGTGAAATTGAAAACTTCTACGGAGGGATTCATAAAAACCCTCCAAAACATTTCACTTCAATAAATTGTTTGCCAAAAAAGCCCCCTCTTTCCCTCCCTTTCCTAAAATAAAAAATTACATTTGGTTAGACGTGGGAGAAAGAGGGAATAATTCAAAAAAAAAAACAAATTTATTATTTTATCCTTTTTTAAATTTATTCTTAGGGAATCCCTTGCCCTCAAAACCCACCAATTTAGTGAAATTGAAAACTTCTACGGAGGGATTCATAAAAACCCTCCAAAACATTTCACTTCAATAAATTGTTTTGCCAAAAAAGCCCTCTCTTTCCCTCCCTTTCCCTATCAAACCCTCTAAAACCTTTCCCTCCAATATATTGTTTTGTTGTTCTTTAAAAACCCTCCCCTTCCCTCCTTTTCTCGACAAAACTCACAATCCAAATGAACTCTTAATCTATAGGGCGTAAGTGAACCGTCAAACCCCCAAAAGCAAAACTAGGTTGCAAGTGGCCCATTTTTGGGGATTATTTTAGTTTTAAACTTTAACATTCTGTTTGGATGGAGGGTTTTGGTGAGAAGGGGAGGGAAATGAAGAGACGTTTGGTAAAACAATATATTTGAAGGAAAGATTTTGAAGATTTTGGAGAGGAGAAATTTCCTTTTAAAATAACACTATAAATTTTCCCATAATCCTAAAAAATATCATCAGAAACAATAAACCTATTAGAAAATTGCATACAACTAAACATATTATATTTTCCATCAACCGATAGAAAGACAATGCCAATCACACTCAACCAAAAGAACAAAAGGTAACAGTAATCACAAATTCAAACAGAAAATTTATAAAATTAGAGAGAGAGAGAGAGTCGACCTTAGACTTGGGAATAACCTTGACAGCAACATTTTGGCCTTTAAGTTCACCCTTCTTAACCATAGCAGAACAAGTATACCCAAAATGCCCTCTCCCCACTTCTTCCCCAATCTCATACTTGTTCACAAACTGCTTCGAAAATCCAAAGCTCTTATCCAATCCATTCACATCCTCACTATCTTCTCCTTCTGGAATAACCGTTTTAACTGTTCCGCGTCTTCGCGCCCAGATCGCCTTTATATGCTTCGCCGGAGACGGCGGCGGAAACGGCTTCCTGAAGAACTTCCTAGCCGGAGACGGAGACGGCGACGGCGACGTTGACGATTTTTTGGAGAAGAGGAAGTGAGCTGGACTAGGTGAGTAGAATGGGAGAAACGGAGATCTCTTTGCGACGTCCTTTTGATTCTCTTTGGCTCGTTTTGGTGTCTCCGTTGGTGGTGGTGATGAGTTAGGGTGGTTCTGAGATGGAGAGAGAGATAGTTGATTGTCTCTTCTTGCATATGGGTTTAATTTTTCAGGTTTTGAAGTGTAACCTCCCATTCTCTCTCTCTCTCTCTTTTCAGGTTTTGAAGTGTAAACTCCCATTCTCTCTCTCTCTCTCTCTCGCTAGTGTGAGTTCATTGGATCTGTTAAAGGATTTGAGGAAGGAGAGAGAGAGAGAGAGAGAGAGAGAGAGAGAGAGAGAGAGTTGGTATGGAGATCAGTGTTATTCACCGCAATAGTTCCTCATTTTAGAGAACACAGAGAGAGAGAGAGAGAGAGGTGGTTGTGTTTCTGATGATGTTTGAAGTGAAGATGACGATGAAGGCAATTGTATTGAGACGGAGTGTGATCCTGTGGATTCGGGTGTTTGAATCAGAAATGTGGGTTGTCATACTGACTGACGCGTGGCACCACATGCGGCTTATTTGACTCCAGTCTGATTTTTCTTTTTATGTAATGGTTTTTTAAGGTATCGCATGCAAGATTTTTGTAATAAGGAACTTCCTACGACTAGAGATAGAATAAAATAATAGGTGGTACTCTTTTTTTATAAAATTAATAAATAAATTTAAATCATTATTTAAATTTAAATCAAAATTTTATTTAAATAAGATCAATATTGATGGTATCAATTAAATATTTAAAAATTGGATAATTATTTAAGCAGATTTCTGATACAAGTAACGTCGATTATGTTATAAATGTGTTTTATATCTACTGAGTTACGACGATAAATTTATTTAAAAATAATAATTATAATTTAAATTTAATATTTTCATACAAAAATTAAGGAAAAAAATCGTAATTACCTGTTGTTTCGATCAATCCCTCTATTTTTTTCTATTTTATTTGATTATTATGAATTTAAAATTATAAAAAAAAAAGTGATAACAATCAATGACCCATAATTTGGGGACGACAACAACAACAACAATCTATCTCTTTTATTCTAAAATTTTAAGGTCGATCATATGAGAAACAAATATCGAGAAAAAATAAATAAATAAAAATTAAATAAAATTAAATAAAAATAAAAATAAATAAATAAATAAAGAGAAATCAAAATAAATAAATAAATGATGATTTAATTTGTGCGGATTTTTTTATACCACTCATTCCTATCTAAGACTACCTTTTCTACTAAATTAATATATATCATGTCTTTACGAATACATTATATCCAAATTTTCAACGATCTATTTTTATGTTTTATTAAATCTCATATTTTTAAGTTTTCAATTTTCTTAACAGCTGCGTTATTAGATTTTCGTTATACATACCCAAACAACCTTAAACGATACTCTCTCATCTTATCTATAATTGAATTAATTTCTAACTTATTACATATGTTATCGTTTCTAACTCTATTTTTTCTAGTTTTGTCACACATTAATTTAAGCATTCTCATTTCAACAACAACTATTTTTTACTCTTGTTGTTGTTTAATGGCCCAACAGCCCAACACTCAATGTCATACAATAACGCAGATCTTATTGCGATTCTATAAAATTTATCCTTTAAATGTAATGGAATTATACGATCACAGAGAATTCCGAATGCTTTTCGTCATTTCATCCAATCTGCTTGAATTCTATTGTTCACGTCTCCATCAACACTATCATCACTTTGAATGATTGAACTAATATATCTAAATCGTTTACTTTTTGAAATTTCTCTTTTTCTAATTTAATAGTTTCTTCATTATCCTGATAATTATCGCTAAACTTACATTTCATGTACTCAGTTTTGGATCTACTTAATCTAAATCCTCTAGATTCCAATGTGATTCTCGATAACTCTAATTTAGTGTTGACACCCTCTCTAATTTCATCAACTAAAACTATATCGTCTGCGAATAGTATACGCCATGGTAATTTATTTTGGATATTTTTTGTGATTTCATCTATCATTGTTGCAAATAATAAAGGATTCAATGCCGAATTTTGATGGAACCCAATATTAATAGAAAAGTTATCGGTCATACCCTTGTAAGTCCTTACATTGGTCATAATTTTCTCGTACATATTCTTAAGGCATGTTAGGAATCCTATTATATGCTTTTTCTAGGTCAATGAATATCATATGTAGGTCTCTCTTCTGCGCTCTAAATGTCTTCATCAACTATTTTAGCAAGTAAATTATTTCGGTGATGAATCGTCTTGGCATAAATTCAAATTGATTCTAAAACACATTTATCTCTCGTCTCAATCTATATTCTATCACTCTCTCCCATAATTTTATCATATGACTCATAAGTTTAATTTTTTTATAATTTGAACAATTTTGTATGTCCCCCTTATTTTTATACAACGAAACAAGTATACTTTCTCTTCATATTTTGGGCATTTTCTTTGTTTTCTAAATTTTATTGAAAAGAGTTGTTAACATTATTACGCCAAATTCACTTAAATATTTTTACGTCTCAATAGGGATACCATCAAGTCCGATGGTTTTATTATTTTTCATTCTCTTTAGGGCCTCCTTTATTTTATGGGGGCGTATTTTACGTTTAAAATCTCTATTAATTTCTTCTACAGATATCTCGATATTTTTTATACTCATTGTGTTCTCAATATTAAACAACATTAACCCATAATTTGGGGACCTAATATGTAATTTCACCTTCATATTTTTGTACTTATTGGAGGTGGATTTTGACTCCATAAATTATATATTCTTTGACTTGAACTGCTTTGGAAGGCATATGGAAACCTATAAAAAACCATCGGAGGGTGTTCCGGTAGAGAAGAATCTGACGCTCAAATCAAAAAGAGCGATTTTTGATACAAATGAAAACAGACTGAGTAAAAGAGAGATGGTTTAAAATGAGAGTTCTGTGATTTGTGTGTCGGGTGTATGGTATCCAGAGAGCATACCTAAAATTGTAATATAGGATGTTTTTATATGTTCCCTATCTATGAGTCATGTGTACGCTGAGCGTTGTAACTCTAGTTTCCTTGTGAAACTGTTTTGAAATTTCGGGTTCCTTAATCAAATATTCTCGAAAGATTTAGAATTCTCATCATTTGAGAAGTTTATCATACTAGGGAGATTCGTTGTTTATCGATTAGATTTTAAAGATTTTTTTCCTTATATAGAAGATGTATTTCGTGACTGAATAAGAAATAAATATTGATACGAGTTTTAATTAAATATTACCTTTAACCGGTGAGGGCTAGTGATTAGCTTTTAAGTAAGATTATCGGTCATCAACCAAGAAAAAGGAGCATCGGCTTGAGGTCACTGAATGCCTCTATGAATCGATTGGATTGCCATCGTTAGGAATCAACTAAGAGATCAATTTATGTCTATCTTTCGAGGATATAAATCCCTTAATGCTGACATGCCAAAACGATCGCTAGGTCATGGGTCTTCTGGACTTTGAGCGTTGCCCTGACGGGCCTTTAAATCATATCCTATCAGTGCTCATTGAAATTTATAAAGAAATGAATAAGATATAGATATTTACTATCCTTAGATATTGATATTCATGTATTTATAGTCATTAGATAAATCCAACGATTATTGATTTTATGAATATAAAAGTAATGACAGTTGAATGAAAATCCAATGATTATAATCATTAGATATTAGTATTTATATATAAAAACAGGAAAAGATTCATCATTGTAAGGGCATGTTTAAATTTTTATGATCGTGTATATTTTTAAGAATTTTATATAAATAAGAAAAGGAAAAAAAATTAACTAAAGATTAGAAAAAGAGAGATTTTAGATGGATTGAGAAGATGTAATAGACTATATTGAGAAGATTCCTATCCTCTGAAGGGAGATTTTAGATGGATTGATTTGAATTAATCGGGAGAATTCAGCCGGTTAGAAAGGCAACGTTGAAGAAAGAGACCCAACTTTATCCTTTATTATGGACTGGTCCCATCATATCAACTCTTTTACTTACAGGACCTTTGACCGCCGGGGACCTTCCGCCGGTGCAAGCTAGAAATACTTGGGTGAGCTCAGACACAGAATCCTAATACAATAGGTCTTTTGTTTTTATTTTTGTTGGGGTGGTCAATGAGATTGTTAAGTCATATATTTTTTTTTTGGTTGAAATTGTTAAGTCATATTAGGCAAATAGAGAATCTCCAATATTTTAAATTTACCCCAAAAAAAAAAATTAAAGAAGATCTCTTCTATCACCAAAAGGTGCTCATGGGGTACATTGTAAATAATTATTTATATTATTTATTAAAGATTTTCATATATGTGAGTAAACTAATAAGCGATACTAAAATAATACTGATATTAAATTGTGAAACTATTAATAATCGTATATGAGATATACATATTAAAAGGTCCATATTTAAAAAATAATAATAATATTTCTAAAAATGCAATTTAATTGGCAATATCAAGCATCGTATGCATATGCTTTCCACGTGGTGTTGATATTTTCGGTCAAATCCCGAAAATCATAAATAGTTTAAAAATAAACTCAAAATAAAAATATTATAATTTTTAATCTTATAATCAAAATTTTGCCTCCTTATATATATCATATATATAACTCAAGTACTTTAGAAAAAAAAATAATAGAGATAACTAATAATTATTCATCTATATAAAATGACGTTTCTAAAAAAATAGTTTAATAGTTATAATCTTTTCGCTTTAATTCAATAATTTTTGATTTAAATTTTTATATAATAAAAAAAAATTTATATGAAATGTCGACTCAACAATGATAAGGTGTGGTCCATCTGGAAATCCATGCTTTCAGGTGCATGGTCAATCCATCACTCACCCAAGAATCTCATGCCCCTCTCTTCTTTAAATATCAAAATTTGAATTTAGTTGAATCTCTCTCTCACTCTCTCTCTCTCGTCTCTGCCGGTCTGCCTTTGGAAGTCTCAAAATGTCCAAACGGTCAAAAGCTAACCTAACTTCTCTCTTTCTGTCTCTCTCTAATGAAAGCATGAGTGTGATGGTGACAAAGCCTAGTGCTTGTTTGAAAATACTTCCCATTCCCATTAAATCTTTAATCTTTACATAGAGATAGAGGTCCCACGATCTTCCTATTTTATCTCTTTTTCAAATTCAAATCTCTACTCCTTTAAAATAACATCATCCATCCTATGATGGAGCTATTACATAGCACAGGCTGTTTTAATAATTCTATTTCTGATTACAGATCCATCCTAATAAATAAATTTTTAATTTTTAATATATAATGGACGGATTAAATCCAAACAAAACTCTCACAATCTTTATTTTCGTTGTATATAAGATTCGAATCCGTAATTTTATTTAAAATATATTATTGCTCAATTATCAGATCAATTAGACATCCAATATAAATAAATTTTTATAAAAAGTATATTTTAAATGGTCAGTATTTAATTCAAAACATGGAACAAAATGTCTTAGAATTTGTGTTTCCAACTAACGTTGGTTGGCTCAGTTGGAAGGAAGCTGAGTTTCTTAATTATGGTCATGAGTTTGACTTCCTATAGGTATGAAAAAAATTACGTTGGGAGAGCCCCCTCCGAATGAGGACTCGACCACAACTTGACCTAGATTAATCGAGATAAAATTTCAGATACTAGATGGTGAACTAAGTCCAGAATATAAAAAAAAAAAAAAAAAGAATTTTTGTTTCCTAATACCAATATGAACATATGTTCCCCCACTAAATGCCATTGATAGAGGGAATAAAAGCTCACTCTCACTCTCTCTCTCTCTCTCTCTCTCAATGAATGGCAGTTGTGATTTTACCACATAACTACCACCCATTAGTGCCCTTAATTAAAGGAATTGATGCAACCAATTTGTGGACCGGCAAAAGGACTAGGCCCCCACCAAAGAATCAATTTTGTTGGGTTGTTCCTCACTCCTAACTTTAATAGTTCACCAAAGTGGAGAGATCTTAGTGTCCATTTACCCTTCTCCTCACGGATACCTGCCCCTTCTTCTAAATCCCACCCCCATTTAGGTCACAAAGTGGAGAGATCTTAGTGTCCACTTACCATTCTCCTCATGGATACCTGCCTCTTCTTTTAAAAACCCCCTTCCCCCATTTAGGAAGGTTCATTGTTTTTGCAAATAAAAGCAATTTTTGCCCTTTAGAGCTAGAGAGAAAAAGAAGTTATGCTAGTTAACAGATGTATACCCGAATATTCAAATCTTAGAAATTTCGATTCAATTTATCATATAATTATATAAAAATAAAATAAAAAAAAATCCATAACCTAAACTTTACATGCTATCTAATAAATTAATTGAGAGAGAACATGAGACCATCGTCAACTAAACCATTGACAGGTTCTTTGGATTATTTAAACGGTAAAGATTTCTTATTTTTATTATTTTTTTTAAATTTAATTTCTTTTGATTATTTTTTTATATAATTAAAATAAAAACGAAAAAAACCTAAACCTCCATCAAGAGAGACAGTTGTTGATCATCGTACGATTGTGGTTTATTTGGAGTGGGTCCTACTTATGATGGCCATACGTGTGATGCATAATGCCACAGTTCTCACTGGTCAATCCGTGATACTCGGGATCTTCTAAGTTGCGTTTTGCCCCTTTTTCAAAACTTGTATTAAAATTTTTTTTAATACATTAAATTAATAAATATTTATATAAAAATTAATATATTTTTTATATTTAATAAATTAATTATTTAATTAATTATAATTATAATTTTTTATATTATTTATATAATAATTAATAGTTGCATATCTGATCAATTTAAATTTTTATTATAAAATATGATTATTTTATTTTTTATAAAATAATTAATAATTATATCAAAATATTTATATTTTTCATATTTATGTATTTATTATTTTCTATTTTCATGCGACCTAGCTTTGCATGCCAAATGATAATCTTATTTTGTTTATTTTAAAAACTAAGATGTTAATAAATCCATTAACAGAAAAGGACTTGCGGCCAAAATTTATGAATTGAATTACTCAATATTTAGAACATTAATATTAAAAATTTTTTACAATAAAAATAAAATTTTCTTATATTATGATATTAAAATAACCTTAAAATCTAAATTTATTCCTGAAATTCATTCTTAATAATTCAAGATACATTACTATTATTATTATTTTTTGTATTTTATTCAGCACAAAGGCCCAAATTGTTGCATAAAATCGTGCAACACACTTATAATCCAGTGATTTTAATTTTCTTTTAATCAATAAATTAAAAGTTCGAGTTTGCTCTGCTGGTTGTGCATGAACGATATATATGCTAAAATTTATTTGTTATCATTTTGATAAACAAACTTAATAATCAAAATTAGAAATTTTGATGAAATCTAGTTTTATTGGTGTAATAATATTTTTAAAAGAGTTTACGGTGTGTTTTTAATAATTTAAAACTATTGAATACATATAGATTATTTTTGTATATACTGAATTTTGTTATTCTATTTACTTTTTTTTTTCAATTTAAATAAATTGTTAATACTATGGTAACCTGAGCTTTTTTCTCATTTTTAAGCAAAAAAAGATAAATAAAAGGGAAAAGAAATTCAAATTTTGATCCATTTTTGTTAGACTTAAGAAATCAGTTCCTTCTCTAATTATTTTGTTATTTCTTTAAAATATGACGTGTGATCTTTCTTCTTCTTTGCCTCATTTATTATTTGAAATTTGATGAACATGGAAAACCACATAAAAGTTTAAAGTAAATTTCACCAACATGAAACATATTTTCAAGAGTAATAAAATTGAGGTTCTCTGTGCTTGACCAATTGATAATCGGAATCTGACTAATTCGACTCAATCTACTATCAGATCTTTTACAGAGAAAACTCTTCTATCATAATTTTTTCATTCTCTCTCCCCCCAATATGTGATGACTCAGGCACAAGATAGAGATAAAATTGTTTATTAATAAGGTTTGGAGTAGTGCAGGCAAGCAATATTAGAACATCAAAATCTTATATATCATCATATTTTATACTTTAGGCACCACATGAAATGGAGTAGGTTTAAAGGAATGTGCATATGGAATATGAGGACAAAACTAAGTGACCTATATGAATAACCCAATCCAATGAATGTGGTTTCATAGAAAAGGTAGGAGAATAAGAACAAGGAACAAACATAAGAATGACTTCAATATTGCTCACACACCTCTTGAATAAGACTTGGAAAGAGGTTTTAGTTTAGATTAATCCCCTTAACATGAATACAAAAAATCAATATCACCCTTCTATTTTATTAGGTTCGATCAATGTTAAGAACCCTTTTTTATTTTTTTTTTCTGTGTTATAACTTAAACATTTTGAATAATTCAATTGTTTGTCGACCAGTATCCATCCTACAAAAGCCTATTAATCTTTTATTTAGTTAAATTTTAATTTTCTCACGTGAAGAAAAATGTCATTGTAAATATTGATACGCCATATAGTAGGGCTTACATGGTTATCAAAGTCTATTACAAGAGATTTGGTTCAAAGAATGCATTTTTTTAACAGAAAAGTTCAAGAAATAAATCTTGATTTGACCCTTGGAAAGAAGAGTGGGGTAAAGTACTTTTGCAGTGCCCATTTGAGAGATTGGAATCTTGGTGCAGTGGATTTTAAGCAATTCTAAGGCAAGTGAAACAAATGATGCTCATGTTGAATCAACTTTTGGGGGGCACAAAATGGAAAAGAAAGTGAAAGCATACCATAAAATGGATGCCACTATTCACAATTGAACAATGACTAGTGGTCCACCAATATTTCCAACCAAGAAAAAGATCAAGAGATGCCAACAAAGTTTCTATGAATTGCTTTTCTAGATTTTAGATTAGGGTTTCACAAAAAAAAAGGAAAAAAAAAAAATTGATCTGTTTAGGTCTAAAAGCAAACTCTAAATTTGGGCTGCATAACATGCAATACTTCAAATCTGTAGGTATCATCTCTAAATTTATCCGCCCCTATATTGGTTGGAAGTTCCCACCATTAGAATCCCAAACAAAGTCATTAGTTTCAAGTTAATATTACTTGAATTAATAATATTTTAGATTAAAATTTAGAAAGTGTACAATAATTGTAGAGTCAAACCGAATGAGTGAGAGTATAACTTCATATGCCATGCCGGTTGATTATACCTAAAAAAAAAACGAAAGAAATGCACAATCAAGGATAACTCCCCCCATTATTTTGTAAAAACCCCCTAATTTTGCTTTCGTGCCTGCGAGATTCAATCCTTGGTCCAATTCCAGGGACTAGCTGGAGTAAACGATCCAAGCCAATGGTGAATTTCTGGGCTCTCTCTCTCTCTCTCAATATTTATGTTACTTTCTTGATAGTTGATACACTTTTCTATCTGGCATACAATCTAAAGTAAAAGTAACAAAACTTACACTCAACTCTAAGCACCGTTCAATTCGAGCATCTTCCTGTTCAATTATGAAATTCTACAACATTCTCTCACTTAACAACGCTCAAAATCAATACTTAAAAATTCCAATTTATTGGTAAGACATTACCTCCAAAAGACACCTTATGAAACTGATGACAACAAACTATAGCCTCTCTCTCTCTTTCTCTCTCTCTCATGCTGTAAAGATGGATGTTCAATCAAAGTTCTCTATAGGGATTGGCTTATTGTCATCAGCCACCTCAAAATGTCCCACCGTCCGGGCAAAGAACAGCATCTGTAGCTCTAGAGTAAATTTTATGTTCTTAGCCAAGAGTACCTTATCGGTACTGTTATTGCCTTTGAGTGCTAGAAAACATCTTCATACAAAAAACAGTCTCATCCATAAACTTTTGCAGTCCTATAAAATCGAAAACATGTGCAGCAGATCTTCGTTCAAACCTCATAACATACCTAAGTTGAGATGACATGGACTTGAATCAAAATTTATTCTATGTTCAAACTTCATACTACTATGAGATAAGAAAAGGGTGAAATAATTATCTTCAATCAACTTCTTTGCCCTCAATGGGAAAAAGAAAAAAAAGAAAAAAGAAAAAAAGAAACCACCACTTTGAATGACCACAGGATTCAGAACACATGTGATCAGAGCAGTTTAATGTTGCAAATGCTGCGTGAACCACCACCACAGATAGCACCTTAGAAGTAAAAAAGTTGTACCCCAAATGTTACCTTACGAAATCCATGCAGCTCTCCTTTGTACTCAACAAGTGCAACAGGCAACCCCTTCTGTTTCAAAGCCGAATAAATTTTACAAGCCTGCTCTGGATGCACAACCTGTTAAAATGGACCAATTAAACTGTTTATGCTTCATTAACATAAAAACTACAGTTCGAAGAACACAGTGAATGCTCTCCTACTGTTACGAGGTCTAGTGGTGGGAAGTGTTATATGCATGTTCTTTAAAATGAATTCAATTCATTTCATTGATTTTTTTTTAATTCTCTTCATTTTGAAATAAAACATTTTTCCTTGGTATCAAAGACTAGAATATAGAAGTCAATCGAATTCTGTTACTTGAAGCAACCAAAAGTTTTATTCCAAAATTGCTATCCAGTAGCATGTATAAAAAAGAGGTAGGATAAGGATAACTCTTCTGGAGCTAATTTCAAAATTCTTTCTTTTTTTGTTGATCCACAAATTCTTACTTTTTATGGAAATGGAAAACTCGATATCATTTTATTCCATCCAAGTAAGAAATATTGGAATTAAAAATGAATTTCACGATTTTTATACAATTGAGTTAATTCCAAGCACAAATTATTTTCACAATTTTAACATATCCATTCCAATTTCTGAGTCAAAATAAAGCAACTCTAGCACTGAGCCATATCATAAGAGTAATGATATGAACATGGGGAATGAAATAATTGAGGCCTTTGACATCCATGAACAAAATCTACTTCAAAAAGCCATGGAAAATGGTAGAACACAAGGACATCATCATATTGACCGACCAATAAAGAAAATAATATTGGTATCTTAAATTCAGTAAACTTGGACCATGTTCTATGTACAGGAAAGAGTACATAAATAAAGTCCAGTAGAAGGGCATGTTATCGCTATCAGTACCTTGTCTTCCAGTTCTTGGAATAAAATTATGGGGCAAGAAAATTTGTCAACATGGTTGATTGGAGACCTCACTAAGAAAGCATCATTGGAGCCTGCAGCAAGGGAAAGAATGCATCCCACCTTTTCAGCATATGAAATAAGCTTCCTGATGCAACATTCAAGAAAATTTTCTATCTACCAACAAGATTGGTGATATAATGAGATTCAATTTATGCATCTCTGCTCTTAAAGAGGTCAAGTCAGCAATCTGTTTAAGTCACCAACATGGAGCTTGTCAGCATTCAATCTTTATCAGGATATAAAATCTTCCTCGAAACATAAAACCTACTATACTCACGGTAAGACTGGAATGTAAGTTAAATGAAAATAGATAAGAGTGCTGTTTAACATCCATGAGTGGCATAAAGACCTTGTTTGAGTAAACTGGTACAAAAAGAAACTATGTCAACGGCTTGAAAGAAAACCGGGAGCTCAAGCAGAAGGTGAAGTATCAGCAGGCGGAAGAAGCCACAATATAAAATATTGTTCCAAACACTCACCCCACACAAGGAAGCACCTGCTTTGAATGTTTCTCTAAATGCAAGAGAGGCTAATGTTGTGTAGCCACCAGCAGAAGACCCTGTAATGCGAAGTCGCTCTCCATCCACCTTTCCATCGTCCACCTTGAGGAAGCAAAATTTAAGCATTATGCATGCGTAAGAAAAGGTTAATCTCTGGTTAGAGCGGGGCCTACTTTATGCCTATAGAAAATATATAACATCCAAATCCAACTACTCAAAATAAAAGACTTACATGTTTCCAAGCCGTGTTATTATTTGAGCCAAGGTACTCCTATAGAGAGGGGGAAAAAAATGAGCGGGCAAAGTTAGAGGTGTTAATCATATAGTGTCGTATCTAATAGTGTCGTGTCATATTCGTATTTCGTGTCAAAAATTCAAACCCATACACAACCCATTTTACTATCGTGTTGCGTTATGTTTGACCCATTTATAATCGTATCGTGTCTTGTTTACCTGTTTAACCAATTTAATTTGTAATCAAATTAAAATAACTTACTCAACCGGTTAATTTATCAATTTGTTTTAGCATGATTTTGGAATTCAACGAATTTCTAAATATAAAATATCTATAAATAAAAATATCGCATCACTAACCATATTATTACATTCTTTGCAATAACAAAATACCTAAAATATTACAATTTTTTACATAATTTTACCGAGTCAAACAGGTCGATCCATTAATTTTGACACGATATGGGCCATTTAATTTTTATCGGGTCATCTGTTTGACCCAAAAGGTTGACACGACATGACCATTTTTAAATAGATTGTAACCGTGTCAACCTATTTATGATTCGAAATAGATTTGTATCGACTCAAACCTACCAATTTCGTGTTGTATTCGTATTATGATAACGTGTCGAGTCAGAAATCGTCACGCTTAGGCTAAATTTTCTATACGAGCTAAACTTCCATTGCACTTCAGGTATAAGCAGACGGCCTGGCCCTGATCAGCCCAATCGTAGAGAAACATTATTGCCCAATCAGGCCGATAGGGCCCAGCTGATCAGTATGAACACCATCTTAATAAAATTTTAAATATGAGTAGTTAAATTTCCATTGCACTTGGGTCTAAGTAGTTGGGCAGCCCAGATCAGCCCGGGTTCAACATCATTCTCCAATCAGGTGGGAGAAAAGGGCCGGGCCAAGCTGGGGTGATAAGTACAAATACCACTAAATCCCCCCCTCCTGGTCTAAGAAAATAACCAAAATTTTATTAGGAGTTTCCATTGCACTTGGGTCCAAGTAGTTGGGCAGCCCAGATCAGCCCGGGTTCAACATCATTCTCCAATCAGGTGGGAGAAAAGGGCCGGGCCAAGCTGGGCTGATAAGTACAAATACCACTAAATCCACCCCTCCTGGTCTAAGAAAATAACCAAAATTTTATTAGGAGTTTCCATATACAACCAAAGTTTCCATTGCACTTACGGTCTAAGTAATCGGCCCAGTCCAGATGAGCCCAAGTGTCAGGCTAAACTTTATTGCCCAATCGTGCCCAAAAAGGATCGGTCTGGGCTGATCAGTCTGAAGGGTATACGAGCGGGCTAAAATTTTCAATATGAGGAGCCAAATTCACAACCCAGATAACATTTCCGGAAACACTCACAGAGAGAAGGGGGGGGGGGGGAGAGTGAGAGAGTTAACCATCCTTGGAGGAACCTTGTTCTGGACTGCCAAGTGCTCATGCAGGAACTGGGTGTAGCAGAGATCAGTCATGTTTTTAGGGAGGCCAATAAGTGTGCAGACAAGTTGGCGGAGTTGGGGAAAGAGGCTCTAGCGGGTGTGCATGAAGTGAATTCCCCTCCTGAGGAGGTTATGGATTTCATAAGCCTTGATGCAGCAGGTACTTCCTGGGTGAGAAGGTCGAAGAGGACCCTTCGGGAGGGGGCTTCGTGAGGGGGTCTTGTTTCTTTCTGTTGTCTTGTGGTGTTGTGCTGTTGGTTGGTTGTTGGTTGGTTGTGTTTCTCTTTTCTTCACCAAAGAGAGAGAGAGAGAGAGAGAGAGAGAGAGAGAGAGACCTGGAGTTTCAATTGACTGTTTGTAAAGTCTCTGATCTCCAAAATTGGAGAACACAATAACATTTCCGGAAACACAGAAGGCTCCGCCACCGTGCTAGTGAACCATAGACATCACAGAGAACTCTTTCAGAGTAACATCGATGGGTTCATCTCCGATTTTCTCCGGTTCCCTCACAACAACACATCGCCCATCAAATCAATCAAACACAAGCACTTTACTTGATAAGAAGATTAGGTTTTTCTCAGGTTTTTCAATCATATGCATACCCAGACTCAGAAGGACGGGTTTCCAGCCAGAGAAGGCGGTTTCCGGCGCCAATTGAAGAGCCTTCGAGGTGCTTGTCGGAGCTGTAGGTGATCGGAGAATTCCATGATCCGTACGGTGCCGTTTTCTTCTTCTTCTTCTCGTTCTCTTCCGTTGAAGAAGCCATAGCAGTGAAGGAGACGACTGTGACTGGAAATGGGAGAGGGGAAAGTAGAGATTCTTTATTATCGATTAGCGCGGGAACACGGGGAACGAACAACTTCACGTGGAGGGATCGCGTCCAATACGTCGTCGTTTTAATCCGTGCAAAAATTTCCACTCCCAACTCAGGAAAACATGTAATAATATGAGTGTAATATTTTAATTAATAAAATTATAACAACTTTGGTTATGTCGTTGCCAATGTGAAGAAATATTCTTTTGCATGAAAAAATGGTCCTTTTTATTTAACACGAACTCGAAATTTTTATAAAAGAAAAATATACTAGTTGAGATATAATTTTTTCAATAACAACAAAATCTCGTAACTATTGTTAAATATATAAAATAAGCATAATAATAAAAAAAAAAAAACCATGATCCAACCTTTTAGTTTGTATGTTTGCTAATGTATGCTGAGAAAATAAATTCTTTTCTCCTTTCGTAGGATTTTCCTCTCTCTCTCTCTCTCTCCCCCCCCCCTTCTTGTCCAACCCTCTCCATTTGTGGATAGAATAGTCTAATACGTGAAAAAGAGTCTAATAGTTGTGATCCAACGTAATGTGGGTAGTCAACTTCAGATTGACAGTGGTTAACAATCCGTTTGGTAGGGTTTTCGTTAAGGGTCGGATGATTTGTCCCAAAGAGTCATGGTTTATCCATTTTTGAGAGGAGGGGGGGAGGTGCATGAGGCACAAGCTTGCTAATGTGCTGTGAAAAAACCCTTATCTTCTTGGTCTCTCATCTGGGGCTTGAGCCTTTTGGCCCCTTTTGGCATCAGATCACTAGTCCCAGTGCTCTCCTGTCAAAATCCGATTTCATCGCTCATTGGGTCCATGACATGGTATTTGCCCCTTTGTTAGATCGAGGCATAAGTTTGGTTTGTGTGGCTTTTGAAACTCTGCTTTGTGAGCTTTTGGTGTTAATTGAATCCTATTTGCTTTGTTTTCGTCTCATTCCTATTCGTGTATGGTAAGATTGTTTTTAAATTTCTTGTTAGAGACCTTGATGCTTATTGTGTGCCTTGAAAGTCCTAACAGGGATTGCATCCCCAGGGAGTGTTTGGCGTCTGTTTGGCTTCTGTGACCCCCCCCCCCCCCCAAAAAAAAAATCCCCCACCCCCAAAAAAAGAAAAGGAAAAAAAAAAAAAAAAGAACACATAAGCGAACCCACAGATGCAGAGGAACTCATGTATGATGATCCGAAATCTTGTTGTCAGAAACCCAGAACACTAGTATTTTGCTCATTTGATTTTGATGTCAAGTATGATGCAAATCTGAGTTTCACTGCATCTACCATTTGGCACAGATCTCTCCTGCTCAATATTGGCATTGAGAAGCTTATAAGGCGAGCGAAAGAGACCCACGAGAGCTGCAAAGATGCAGCAGCTGCCGCACTTAGGGATTTAGGGCTTGATAACTGCAATGCAAAACCCATTTTACTGGGATTACTACATGTGCTATACACATGCAGATTTTATGCAACCATGTTGAGCCATTACAATCTGGAGAGATTATCTCAATGTTTTTGTTCAAATCTGAACATTTGCATATTTGTTGCATTATTTGTTTAATAAAATGCCATATGAACCAATGACCTGTGGATCTAATGATAGGATACTAAACTTCCTTAACCAAAGATCTCGAGTTTGAGTTTTAGAAATAGAAAAACAAGTATCGGGAGAACTAACCCCTAAATTGAACTTCACAGTTATTTAAATTAGATTAGTTGGTTTTTAGATACCAATGAATAAGTAAAAAAAATAAAAATAAAATTCCACATGATGAACCCCGGAATTATAATCAGATATGACCACGGACGGGCTGAACTTCTTGCCAGGGCTAGGCTGGGCTAGATCCAAGGCCCACGACTAGTTCAAGGCAAAAATCAGTTGGTTGGCCTGTACCAGGGTTTGGACTAGCTTTTCTAACTTCACTATCAGCTCAAAATATTCTTTTAGGGTCAAACTGAGAATTTAACTTCCCATTATGATCCAATCCAACCAAGGCTGTTTAGGGCCAAATTTGAGTCTAACACCCAGGCCTGACCTGACCTTCAGCTGGCCCATGTCTAATCACAAGTTATAGGCCACAACTTGGGGGAGGATGTTAATGTTAACAAGATTCCAAGCGCAAAACCAATGATACGTGAGTATAACGGTTAGACGCTAGATCTGATTACTGCAACTATCATTGCTCTGTGACAAGGAATGTGCAAGGTCGTGTGCAAAGGGCAGAAACAATTGAGCCATCATGACACCACTAATCGGCCAACACATTATTGACCAAGCCATGACCAGATCTCCAAATAGAACAAAACAAATAATCTGATTCTACCATAACCAGCTCATGGGAAAAGGGGCCACAAGCCAAGCAGTTCCACAGAATCAAGCTCATTGATCAGATTTAAGACCTCAAATTGAAAAAGATAACAGAAGATTATGCAAAGCAAAGCATTTGGATAATATCTTTGAGTTCAAAACAACATGAAATGATAAAAGGATCCAAAATTATATGAACATCTATCCAAGCAAAAAGCAATTTGTAACAGCAAAACATTTCTCAGTTACAAAAAATATATGATTGTTTGAATGGGAGGACTTCATTTAGTGACACCTAATCAGATTGACTAGTCCGCGATATTTTCAGCTACGCTCTCTTGAATTTATAAACTCAACTCAAAAGTTTACTCAGGCCTGTGGTTTGTACAATTGCATTATGCAGTTAGGGGTCTCTTTGTAATTCTTACACCTCCAAATACCTGAGAAGTAAGAAGAAAAAGGATAAGAAACATAAGTAATGTCATAGGATCCGAAGATTTCTATGACATTATGGAATATCATGTAAGTTCTGGCCATGCCAAATGAGCACACATGAATTACCATTGCAGCAGAAATTTGCCAATATTTGTATTGGCCAAAAATGATTGACATGTACATCACAGGAAACACTATCACGTTCATTGGAGGAAATTAATTACTACATTCTAAGATTTCTTGAAGAAAATTGTAACCGACAGCAGCAAACATGGTGTCTCGAACAAACAAGGGGATTCCTTCTGAATTTTTCATCAGAAGTTAAAAAGTTTATTTAATACCTGATATTCCGTCCAGCGTATCAGAACCTGAAACCATGAAGCCTAAAGCAGTTGAAACTTTTTTTTACCTAACCACCTTCCCCCCAAAATTTGAATAATTCTGACTGTTGCAAGCATGAAAAGCCTGCACTGCAGAGAAAGACCAGATTATAAAGCACTCAAAAAAAAAGGTAGTTCTATAGATTAGTTCAAGGAAGATTTTAACAAACCAGCTATGATGCTCAAGAGCTTTGGAACATCCGCTGGTATGCCTTTTTCTCCTGCTCACGTCTATTAGCAATCTGTATTCCACTAAATTTATCAGTTGCCAACAGAAGCAAAGCGTTTGTGTGCGCGTGTGTGTGCATATACATATGTATAAAAGCTTGGGTAAGCAACAACCTTCTTCTTAGCAACCGCAAGCTCCTTTTTTATACCACCTGAAATTAAAATCAAACTGATGGACTACAAAAGTTGGCTAAGGATAGCGCATTACTTATTCAAAGATCCAATTAATGTTTTTTCCATGGCAGAAAATGATTTCTCTATGTTACTGTGACATAGCTATGAAACTCGCTAGTTAACCCAAATAATTAATTAAAGGTAAACCTGATAATTCATGTATGTTACAAAGTAACAGTGTCTTAATTCCTTCTGAAGCATTGTCAAAATTCTTAGTGAAAGAAAATAATCTGCACTAGAAAATGAAAAGGGAGGTTTTTCTAACCATCATTTGGCTCCAATTCCAATGCCTTCTTAAAACTTTCAACAGCTGCATCAATATCATTCAATGCCATGTAAGCCTGACCACAATGGGGACCATATAATAAAGGTCAGAAGCTACTTCATGTGAGACAACATGCAACATAAACATACAAGTTTTGCGCATCTAAATAGACAATAATAGATAAATCCATTGCTGAAACACTGCTGGCAAGTCTGACAACATTTTGGCAGGAGAACAGGTGAAGGTTAATATGTGCCTCCAAACAAAAGAGGCATATGCAAACCTCAAGATGTTGACAAACCTTATTCAAGAACATCCTCAATAAAAGAATTAAAACAAATTAACAATCTTTGCCAAGTACCCAAAGATTAATCAAGGGCCGAAAGAGAAGATCCAAGTCTCATAATTTTCATTGGCAAATTGGAAACATGTGAACAAATTTACAGCCCCCAAACAATTCACAAACTGCCAAATGAAGTTACTAACCTGTCCTTGCCTAAACAATGCTTTCACATTGTTCTCCCCCTCCCGCATAGCAAAGTCCGCATCAAGTAGTGCTCCATGCACATCTTCTAGTTTCAATTTGCAGGCCTAGAAAGAGCATCAATGTGTAAGGCATATGCACATTGAATTGTTAAAGAACAAAAGTAGTCTGTTAATGACGCCATTAAGTCAACAAGCATCTGCATGCCACATTAAGCAATACTTCTACAGAAAGCACTGCTGCTATTTAGCAACTTAAATTTTGGTCTTTTATTATCACTTTGAGAATAAAGTCATCGATGCAGCAAACAGGATTCTTGCTGTCTGCACATATTTTGGTAAGTAATAAATATAGAGGACCCACCCATCCTTCCAGTAAAATGAAACTTACTGAGCTATTTGTGAATATTTGTGACTTTGTTTTTCTCAAAGCCAAACTTTTATCTGCAGATGAACAGAAGATGGATGTTAATAACATAATTGTCCATGTAGGCATAAGCACACAACTCCAAGTAAAACAAATTAAAGATGCAAAAATTTCTTAATGCAACAGAAGCTAGTCACCTTCATCAATTCCATCTTTCTCCCAGCAGACATCCAAATACCGCAAAGCTTTTCGATACTTCCTTAAAGCCATCCTATAATCTTGCTTCTGCAAAATGTATAAAAAGATAGCATATTGTACTCGTAATGCCACTGAACTCTACCAAATTGGATTGACATATAAAAACCATTGGAGAAACAAAATTTAAAAGATCAGGATGATTGTAGTGCTATGATGTTACCTTGTAATGTTCATTTCCAAGAGTCTTCACTGAATCAACAGCACTCATCCACCAAGAAAGTTCCTTGGGATTCTCATCTAGGTCAGTTGGCCAATCAGGATACATATCACCATCTTTGAAAAAATTGCATATCCCATCATCTTGTCCATCAGGAATTTCTCCACAGTCCGCAATAATAACATCCAGAGTTGGAACATCCTCATCACCAGTAGCAACATGCTCAATAGAGCGGACCACCCCCATTCCCTTGATCACTTTTCCAAATACCACATGCTTGCCATCAAGATGAGATGTACGCGTTGTTGTAATAAAAAACTGTGACCCATTAGTATTGAGACCTGAGTTTGCCATGGACAGCATTCCCTTTCTTTCATGCTTCAATTCAAAATTCTCATCATCAAATTTTAACCCATAAATGGATTCTCCTCCTCTACCATCACCAGAAAAAATATCTCCACCTTGCACGATAAAGCTTTTAATAACACGATGAAAACGAACCCCCTGAAGTGGAAATAATTATTAAAAAAAAAAAAGTTTGAAATTTGAGACGAACCCATGATAGGCAGATGATATCCATGTCATGTATAAAACTAAGCCACTTCTCCCCAAAAATAAAATAAAATAAATAAAATAAAACCACTAAAGTATATAGCACAGAAACTGTCCACCATAAAACATAGGCCACCAAAGAAGGACAATGCGTGGCACAATTTCACATACTTGCTGATTGTGTCTAAAGCTCATTAAATCAAAATTTGCAAGTACATGGTTGTTAAAATCTTGATTCTATCGGTATGATTCTACTGTCAATAATTAGTTTCAAAACTTTATTGAATCTCAATTTTAAAAACCGAAGTGAATCAAACAAATCACCACTGACCCCCCCCCCGGGGATTCCAGATACATCCACTTCAAATTCATACATAGAAAACTTACATCATAATAATGCCTAATCAACAACAAAAGAAAGAATAGTCCCTATCCACAAAAACCCTTTTCTCCAATATCACTTCATCAATCAAAATAAATACCCCAGTTAATTAGTTAAAAAATTAAAGAAAATCGATGATTGCCCATTTCATTCCTAAATCATCCCAAATCAAGACAACCAATCCGTGAGAATTTCATCAAGAAAATTGATTAAAGAACCAATCACTCACAAAAAAAAACCCCATCAAGAATATAAAGAAACGCAAAACAGATAATATCAAAGTAAAATCAGATACCCAAAATAGAGAGAGGGAGGGAGGGAAGGAGGGACCTTGTAATGAAGAGGAACACCAGTGTGAGTCCCAATACCCTTTTCACCAGTACAAAGAGCTCTGAAATTCTCAGCAGTTTTGGGGACAACATCCTTGTATAGCTCCACCACTATCCTCCCTTCCATCTCTCCCCCGATGCTTATGTCCAAATAGCACTTCGGATTCGCCATCTTCTCTCTCTCCTGAAAACAGCGACTAAGGCAGCAGAAGAAGAAGAAGAAGAAGAGCTACTAGAAGAAAACAGAGAGAGAGAGAGATGAAATATGAAGGGAGAGAAATTAAGGAAGAAAAACAAAAGAAAAACCTAATCCCGCTTTTTATTTGAAACCACCACCCCCCTCCCCGCTATATTTGAACCGTCACTGCTAACGTGCGCCCACTACACGAGCTCTACGCTCCCCCCCTCCCTCCTCGGTTGCACTGCTCCTGTACTTTCTGTATTTGCTTCTTTGGCCCCTCGCTTGGTTTCATTTCCTCTGCTGCCCCTTTAATTTGGAGTATTATTTTTTGTTTTTTTTTTTTAAAATCTTTCCCAACCTCATTTTTTTTTTTTCATTTTCTTATTTTTTAAACCACTCGGTGTATATATGGTCTAAAATCGTTAAATATATATGTAATAAATTTTCAAATGTATTCTCTTTGTTTTATCTTTCTAAATTCAGATTCATCAATTTTTAAGGAAAAAAAGGTGGTGAAATGAACTATGAAAATACAAAATCTTCACCAATTTTTTTACAAGATTACCAATCAATCAAATGCATTGACACTTATCACCTAAATAACCTCACTCAGTCACAAAAAAAAAAAAAAAAAGATGTCAATGACAGTCCCACTAATCTCAGTATATTTTATCATATATTTTTATATTTAATATGATTTAACTAGAAAATTAAGGTAGTTTTTTCAAATCTACGTGCCTATAAAATAGTGAATTCCTTAACAAAGGATCATAACTTAACATTTGTCAATCAATCATGATAGCATTGCTATCTCTCTTGCTGGTTAACCCTAACTCTGATATGGGGCAGGCCACTTGATTCGGATTCTACTCCAAAGTCCAAATCATACTCTAAAGCTGAATCCACCATACGATCCACAATGGAAAAACATTATGCAACAAGGCCTTTTATTGCACCAGGATTGCATAGGTTGCATTTCCATGAATGTTTCATCCGAGGATGCGATGCTTCTAACTTGATCGATGGGGAAGGACGAAAAGACAAACTATATTAAACAAAAATATACCAGGGTTTGATGTTATTGACGATGCTAAGGCATGACTTGAAGATGAACGCCCCGGCACTGTTTCGTGTGCTTATGTTTTGGCTATTGCTTCTAATCATGGAGTTCATCCATAAAACCATTTTGTAAACATCATTTTATTGCTTGTTTTTTCTTTAATACGATCCCACCTCATTTTATATTTATTTCTTTCAATTTATTTTGAATTTTCTCTTGTAATTTTCTTCTTTCTGAAAATTCAGAAGATATACACATGAAAAATTGATATATATTAGAGAGAGAGAGAGAGAGAGCGAGAGAGAGAGAGGGGGGGGGGAGATATCTCTGGCAAATGATGCTGTAGGGGCGGAGAGGAAGATATCTCTGGCAAATGATGCTGTAGCTTTGGCTGCTGGTTTAAGAGACTCTCTACAGGATTTTGTTGCTCTTATGGTAAGCATTGCACAAACTAATTTGTTTCTTAGTTAAATTGGTTTTCAAATTTTTTATTATTTTATGTAAGAAATGGGTACTGAGTCGGGTCATCATGTGGGTTTGACCCTAACCTAATTCTCTCTCATGTTTGAAATTCAAAGAGAGAAGGGAGGGAGTGGTTTTCAAGTGAAAACCAACTCCAACTCCTTTTTACAACCACCTTTGGTTGTTTGAATTTAAAAAATGAAAGGGAAAAAAGGTTTTTCTCACTTGAAGAAAAAAACCAACGTGAAAAACATTAGAGGGTGTAGAGAACTTTGAAAGTTTTTCCTAACAAAAGATCTACAACTTTTACTTGAATAAAAAACTCTTGGATTGTGAACAAATAAGATTGATCTATTTGTGACACTCTTCGGATCCGTACATCAAAAGAGTTAGTGATTCGACGCTAAATTTTGAGATATCAAATTTCATTTCGTTTTTTTTTTTTATTTGCATCAAAGAATGCTTTCAATGGTATCAGAGCATGATTTAAGGTGTTTCCTAATTTTTTTTTGATGTAAAATGATGTATGATGGTCACTAGAATAATGTTCAATTCGTGTGCCATTTTTTTCTTAAAATTGAAAATGGTAACTTCGAATGTAGACCACGAGATGTTTTGAAATTTGGAAGGTAAAATACCCATGATATTAGGAATTGATCTATAAAATTTCATGCATGACCGCCATATATTTTTGGAGAATCATGAAACCCTAGTTGAGACTTATAATGTAAATATCTCCTTAGATAATGTATTTCATGAAGAGAAAATTACATGGTTCAATTCCTTGTTGAAAATCCTTTCCAACCATATAAATAACAAAAAAAAAGTTTAAAAATGAGGGAGAAATCAGATTTGAAAAAATCTAGTTGAGTGCAGAAATTTCTAGGTCTAGGGAAGAAGATGAACAGTGCAGAAAATCCGACCCACTTTCCGGTCACGAGCTGTGAAGCCCAAACACCATAATCCATATCTCAGATCCAAAAACCGAGGTCACCATTAGAATCAGAGATCTCAAAAATGAGGGGTAGGCAAAATTCGGTGGCCGGATTCAGTCGGGAAGGTGGCACGTGGGCTTCACATGCCGTCTAGACGCGTGGGTGGGTCACCCACGCGCCCCCGCCACTTTGGGTGGTGCGTGAGGGCGGGTGAGGCGCCCTCCCGAGCCGAAATTTTTCTGAAATTTTTTAATTTTTTTGTTTTATTTTTCTGTAATTTTAGATTGATTTTTCTGGAATGGAAATTATTTTTTATTTATTTTTAGTTTGTAAAATATTTAAAAATTACAGAAAATCAATTGACGGCTGAGAAAAAAAATTTTCTAAAAATTTCTCATATATTTGGAAAAATATTTTTTAACTTCTAGCTACCTGAATTAAATTTTATAACACCTATTTGATTTTATACTCCCTGATTTACATATGAAAAAATTCATTTTTTTGGCATAAATCATTTGATTATTGAGTATAAATAATTGTGGATGGTGTTTTAAAATTCTTTGATTGATTTCGTTCTCAATCTGATGTTTACCCCATTTTAGGGATATGATGAGAATTAGATGTACCATTGCACCTCTCCGGTGGAGTTGCAGAGACAAGAGGACCCCAGAACGTTTGACAAAATTACATATAATGTTGCATTATAAGATGAAAGTAACGCACACTTTACCACAACATCTATGGGTTATGAGTCGAAAACGCTATGAATTTCGGCATTTGGGTCACTGGTTCGGAGACGACGAAGCCGAGATTAATATAATAAGGAATTCTCTCCCTGATAATTTGGTTGGAATGACTGACAAAATAATAGAGGAGAACAAGTGGCTCTACCTCAAGGATTTCAGACTAAAATTGCTTAGAATGTGGAGAGTTAGGGAGATAGAGATTAAAATAAAAAGGGCGTTGTCTCTAAAGATTAATGGTTCTACACCACAAGCTGTTAGGAGATTCACTCCGAGAAATAGACTTTCAGTTGGAATGATTAATATGGTTACTCGCATGTATATGGAAAATAAGAAAGAAAAAATAAAGGAAAAGTGATTGTATATTTTTCTTTCTTTTTATGTTTCTTTTTATGATGCATAGTTATGTACTATAATGATGTTGAGAACAATGCCGTGAACATGTGATGTAATATTTCTCTCTTTGTAAATATATCAATAATGTACATATTTGTGTATTTATGCGAGCATGTAAAAAGATATGTTCTAAATTCGTTTGATTTTAGTGAGAGTTTTTAAATCGGTAGAATTTAAGTAATACTCATTTAAAGACTTAAAAGAATTTTGTTACTTTGAAGTCAAATTTATGATAATTAAACATTTGGATGATGGATAATGATTGGGAACTTAGTTATCTTTTGAGTCTATACCTTATGTTCGTTTATCATAAATTTCTTGGATTTTAAGTACAAAATTTTATGATTGAATGAGCATGAATACTAACAATTACCTCTCTTTGAAAACCCAGATCATGGCATCGAAATCAATAATAGCAGATTTAAATAAAAGTGATAAGTTTAATGGCGACAATTATAACATTTGGCGCCATAAGATATGGTATGTGTTGGAAGAGCAAGATGCCTTAGATGGCATCAATCATATCATGCAGGACCCTGGATTTGGAAATATTGCTCAACAGAGAAGCGATCAAGAGGCTTACCAGGCGTGGAAGAAGAAAAATTCCATTACACGTAACATCCTGATTAGTTCTGTGGTTGATGATCTCATACATGAATGTGAGCAAATCCCTACTGCTTATGACATATGAGTGTACCTCAGAGAGAAGTATGGAGGTACTAGTATGACCTGTCTGAGGTAGTTGACAATTAAGTTTGACACGTACAAAAAGAAAGTTGATGACAATATCAAACAATATATGAGAACTATGTCAAACATGATAAGGAAATTGAAAACGGCTGGTCACATTTTCTCTGATAAATAGCAGGTTCAGGCCTTAATCCGATCCCTTCCAGATCAATGGGAGCATTTGAAAGTGAATCTGACTCACAATTATAGTATCAAGACTTTCTCTGATGCTGCTCGCCACGTAGAACTCGAGGATGAGCGGCTTGGTGCTGCGAGATCGATTTCTAATGCCTTTGTAGCTGAAAGTAGTTCCCAGAAAGTTTCGAGCTTTAAGCGAAAGAGGAACAAAAACAAAGGTAAGAAACGAAAAGATGATAACGAAGGGTCTAAAAAAAACAACTCCAACCGCAAGAACAAGCGTAAGGGGTTTTGAAAGAAAAAATGACAAAAGTAAGATAAAGTACTACAATTGCAAAGCTCTTGGTCATTTCGCTCGAGAATGCCCGAGCCGAAAAAGATAGCACCTCATGACAGTTCTGTGTCTATTGTAAATGTCTCTAGTACTGTTTTACTTTCTGAATCTTATCTTGTGTGGATTTTAAACTCAGGAGTAATAGACCATGTGACAAAGGATCGTGAAGCGTTCGTGGATTTTCGTCGAATTCTTCGTGGTACAAGATGGATATATATGAGGAACAATACGAGAGTTGAGGTTAGATGGATTGGTGCTTGTAAGCTTGAGCTACGAAGTGGCCGACCCTAATCTTGCACGATGTTCTTTTTGCATCGGAGATTTGACGAAACTTAGTTTCTGTTATTGTTTTTCTTAGGCTGGGATATGACTTGAACTTTTCTAGAAATGAGATTTGTATCTATTACAATGGTGTGTACTATGGATCTGGATATCTCTTTGATGACTTTTTAATCTTGGATTGTGACAAACAAATGTTTAACTGCTATGTAAATCGTTATGTATCGTTAAATGTGTGTTCTTTTAGTGATGCTAATGTAAATGAGAAAGTATGTCATGCTAGACTTGATTACATAGGGCAAGACAGGATGAATCGACTTATGAAAGTAGGGCTACTAGGTTCGCTTACCAAAGTTGATTTACTGACTTGTGAACATTGTCTTACTAGGAAGATGACTCGAAAACCATTTGGAAAAGCGTGAGGGCTGTACTTTCATTGCAATTGATTCACTCTGATATTTGTGATCCAATGAATGTAAAGGCTAGGCATGGAGCGTCATATTTCATTACTTTTATCGATGATTTCACGCGCTTTGGTTATGTCTATTTGATTGCTCATAAGTCTGAAACATTTGAGTGCTTTTGATGTTATTTGAATAAAGTAGAGAATCAAATGGATAGAACGATTAAAACCTTAAGGACAGATCAAGGACGTGAATATCTATCGGATTAGTTCAAGGATCTATGTAATGAAAAAGGAATATCAATTAACTATTCCCCACACACCTTAATAGAATGGTGTTGTCGAGAAGAGAAATAGAGTATTACTAGATATGATGAGATCTATGATGGCGTAAGCTAACTTGCCAATTTTCTTTTGAGGAGGTGCATTGTTAACTGTGACCTATATATTGAATAGAATGCCTTCAAAATCAGTACCCACAACACCATATGAACTATGGACTGGTAGAAAACCAAGTCTGACTAGTCTTAGATTTTGGGGATCGGCAGCATATATTCATGGCCCTTCCAATAAATTTAGAAAGCTTGGTCACTGGGGGAAGAAATACATCTTTATTAGATATTCTGATCAGTCAAAAAATTATATATTTATCGGTGAATGCGAAAATGGTACTGTAAACCAAATTGAATCACGAAATGTAAATTTTTTGGAAAATGATTTTTCTAGAAGATGAGATATAACACAAGGAGAACATTTGTTTGAATTAAATAATTCAGACGATGGAGCTATACATGATGGGTCATTGGAACCGCAATAGATTGAATCCCAAGTTGATTCCAGTGGGAGGGACTCAAGTTCCAATGATCTACCATAATCATCGATTTGGAAAAGTTCTAGGAAAGGTGTGCCAAAACATTATTACGAGATTGAAGGGCATGCCTTTATCATTTCTCGTTGGGATGTGGATGGGCCTTCTTGTCCTGCAGAGGAAGAGTGGATAAAACCAATGGAGGAAAAAATGGATTCGATGAAATCCAACCATGTTTAGGAACTGGTTGATCTTCCACATTGGTGCAAAGCTATTGGGAACAAGTGGATTCTTAAGATTAAACGAAGGGCTGATAGATCAATTGAGAGGTATAAAACTCGATTAGTGACAAAAGCTTATACTCAATAAGAGGGTATTGACTATGAGGAAACATTTTTACCAGTAGTGAGATTTGTCTCTATTCGCCTATTGTGGGCTATAGTAGTCAATTTGGATTTAGAATTACACTAAATGGACATAAAGACTGCTTTCCTCTATGGGGAACTTGAGGAAGAAATCTATATGAAACAACCTGTAGGTTTTGTAGTCGAAAGCCAAGAAACAAAGTTTGTAAATTGAAAATATCAATTTATGGCCTCAAACAGTTTTCGAGACAATGGTATTTGAGATTTCATAGAGCTGTAATCTCTAATGATTTCGTAATGATAGACAAAGACCATTGCGTTTATGTGAAGAATTTCAATAATAAATTTATAATTCTATCTCTATATGTCGATAACATATTGTTGGCCGGAAACAATATGGAGTATATTCTAAGCATCAAAGATTTGCTGTCATCTAATTTTGAGATGAATGACATGGGTGAAACAGATTATATATTGGGTGTTAAGATCCACAGAGATTGTTCTAAGAGATTGTTAGCAATATCTCAAGAATCTTATATTAAAAAGATTCTGGAATGATTAAGAATGGATAACTGCAAATCCATTGATATTTCTGTGACTAAAGACGAAAGTTTAAGTTTAGAAATGTATCCTAAATTTACTGAAGAGAAAGAAGAGATATCAAAAGTAGATTATTCCAGAAATGTTGGGAGTCTGATGTACGCTATGATGTGTACACGCCCTGACATCTGCTATGCCGTGGATTTGGTAAGCAGGTATCAATCCAATCCAGGAAAAAGTCACTGGACAGTTGTAAAGAGGATTTTGAGATACCTAAAAGGAATTGCAAATTATTCCCTTTGTTATTAAGGAAATGACTGTTATTGAGCGAATATACAGATGCTGATTGAGGTGGTGACTTAGATGAACGTAACTCCACCTCAGGTTATGTTTTCTTACTAAATGATGGCGTCGTCTCTTGGAGAAGCAAGAAACAAACGTATGTATCACTGTCTATAATGAAATCAAAGTTTGTAGCTTGTGCTTCTGCAATTCAGGAGTTTGTTTGGTTAAAAAGGTTTTTATAACATTTGGAGATTGTAAGCGATACAGTGGAAGCTGTAACAATTTATTGTGATAGTCAATTAGCTATCGCTTATACGAAAGATCCCAAATATCATGAGAAAACAAAACACATTGATACAAAATTCAACTTTATTCGAGACATTGTTGAAAAGAGAGAGGTGACATTGAAGCATTTACCTATGCATTTAATGGTGACTGATCCGTTCACGAAACCCATCCCTAGATATGTATTTTTGAAATATATAAAATCTTTTGGATTGCGTAAAGTGTAATTGTATTTGTATATGTAACCAACATGATGTAATGCTCATTATTATATAACATTTGAATTTGTTTGCATTTGCGAGTTCTTATGTCTTGATTGAAAATTATGTCAGACAAGTTTGGAAGATTGGCTCTCACACACGAGCAATCGCCTCTAATAACTGTGTGATATGTAAAGATGAGGTGATGTTAATTTTTTTGTTAATTAACATAAGTAAGTCACCTTAGTAGAAAAACTAAGATGAGATTATCGTTCATATTTCTTTTGATAATTGAAATAGATTTCTCATAATCCATTATACTTATCTGGAAACCAGGTGTAGTTCTTTCTTGATAGAGTGATTTTAGAGGATAAGAAAAGAGAGAATCAAGTCAAGTATCGAGACACTCTTGGACTAAGACCTGTATGATACATTAATTTTTGAAATAAGACATACACTTCTATTTGAATAGAAAAAGCATCATAGCATGTGTTTCCATACCATGTGTGCATTTGTGACTTTATGGGTAATAAGTTTGATGAATCCCTCTATACTTCATTGTGTGAGATCCAGAGGTTTGTGATTAATGTCATTAAATACCCTAAAGATTTTTACCTATTTCTTGAGACTTTATTTTAGTGATACTACTTTAGCGTGTTATCAAGAAACCATGATTGATTCGGTTTTGCGGTTCATATTTAAGAAAATAGCTAAAGTAAAGTGGATAGATAGTAGTGTGAAAGGAAAATTGTTTTAAAACTGACACATTGTTTTTGTTTTCAAAGACTGGTCAGTTATGTTTTAACTTGGTGTTTTAAAATATAATTGTAAATGCATAGTTGAAATGAGTCAAGTATGCTCTTGTTTATATTAATAGAAGGATAAGAGGTATGTTGACTCTATGTGTAACAAAAGAGGTTTGGGATATAGTGAGACTTGATGTCCTCATTGTATTAGATTTTGAGCTGCTCTATATTTTTAACCGATGTATTGCTATGAGCTCTCAATGTATTTGCTGGTCACACGATCCCTTTGTTTGTATGAAATCGATGATATATAAAAATAATTGAGCTAAATATAGATCTAACCCTCATGTACGAGTGAGAGATGTAAAAAATGGATACCGGGTCGGGTCGCCCATGAGAGAGAAGGAAGAGAGTGGTTTTTAAGTGAAAACCAACTCCAACTCCCCTTCACAACCACCCTTGATTGTTTGAATTTCAAAAATAAAAGGGAAAAAATGTTTTTCTCACTTGAAGAAAAAAACCAACGTGAAAAACATTAGAGGGTGTAGAGAACTTTGGGAGTTTCTCCTAACGAGAAAAGATCTACAACTTTCACTTGAATCAAAGACTCTTGGATTGTGGAAAAGTAAAATTGATCCATTCGTGACACTCTTTGGACCTGTACATTAAAAAAGTTAGTGATTCGACTCTAGATTTTGAAACATTAAATTTTATTTCATTTTTTTTATTTACATCAAAAAATACTTTCATTTTATTATACTTTTTTTGTATAAGGAGATGCACCTAAATTAAATTGAATTGAAAAATAAAGATTGAAATTGCAAAACCTCTACCGCTTACTGCTTCGAACATGAATTATTTTATTACACTAATTCTATCCAAGTCCGATCTCAAAAAATTTTAACCAGGTCACACTTAGTACGTGCGGGGCAACTCAATAGTTTTGGGATATGGGGTGTTAAACAAATTTTAAACTTTGAGACCTTTTATATAAATAATAATGATATTAATTAGAGGCTTTAATTAATAATAAAATTGATTTTGGACCTTTTATCTAGGAGTTATGTAAGGTAGTGAGGGGGTTGATTACTTAATAATAAAATGAATTAAGGTCTTAATTGTTATGAGTTTGTTTTAATCATTTTATAATTTTTATATTATGATAAGCCTCGGTTGTTTTAATTATTTTTTAATTTTTAATAAGTCTTGGTTGTTTTAATTATTTTATAATTTTTTATATTACGATAAGTTTTGACGCAACGATGAAATTGTTTTTTTTTGTAATCTCAAGATCATAGGTTTTTGGTGTGGAAACAATCTTTTTACAAAATGTAAGGGGAAGGCCGTGTCCATCATCTCCCTATCCCCGCACTAAATTGGGGAGTGTTTTGTATATTGGTGACTCCTTTTTTTATATTATGATTATAACAATATAAGATCTAAAATTTTAGAAGCTTAAGATTTTTTTTTTCTCTGTGGCATCTATTTTAAGTTACCATTTACTTCCTTTCTATTCTAGTTGCAAACACCATTAGAAGAACTATGTGTATGTTCTTCCAAGACAGACCATATAACTATTCCAACACTGGGTGCCCTGATCCATCAATTGACCCTTCATTCTGTAACAATACCTAACTAATTGGGAACCAACGGCTAGTGTACAGTAGTTACAAAAGTTAGTTGTAGTGTCTTGAACTTAACTGAAAGCAGTGGAGAGCTATTCAGGTTGATATAGGTACCTGCAAGAAGATGCCAAAGGAGCAGGAATGAATTGTCTTTCTCAATCTTCTATTCTTCTTTCTCTCTCCCTTCCTTCCTTTCTCTTCTTATCTCTCTGCAATCCTTCTTCTTCTTCTTTCCCAATTTCCATAATTGATCAACCATCATCTATATTAACTCCATCCAGCAGAACATACTACTGTATTACATGACCATATTGTATTCCTTCTTCCTTGTATTCAGAACTTCAGCTCCTGACTCCTTCGTCTTAGTAAGGATCATGACACATTCCTTCCTGGGCTTCAATCACGGTGCCCTAAGGAAAGCAATGGAGCGAACCGCATGGGACTAGACTCCAGCGGCCCTAAACTATTTGATGCAAAAGTATTATGAAAGCATCACCAAGGGAAGAGGGAATTTGGCTCTGGAGCAGCAAATGTCCCATAGGGGATAGGAACCTGGTTGACCCTGGCCTCTTATTTTATCAAGCTAAGAAAAAAAGTAATATGGTATATCATTTTATAAATTTAACAAAGCCTAAACGTACGACAAACAAAATAGATGCATTGTTCACTTAAAATATCGATTCACTCGAATTCAGAACCTTTCTTAAAGTGAACCCGTCATCACAATTTCATAAGATGTCAAAAAAATATCTTGTATTTTATCCTCATATAAGTCGATTAGGACATACTTTTCCTAGTAATTTCCTTTGATTGGATATTATAATCATTAAATAACGGGTTTGATACTCGATTAAAGAAACTTATTTGTAAAAATATATTAAAATTAACGGTATTTGACAATCCAACGAACAATAATAATAAGCTCGTATTAATATTAATAATTATGGTTAAAATCTAATATTTTACTATGAAGTAGAAATTTTCATGATCATGTTCTAAATCTTATATCATTCTAAATTCACCAAGTTAGCAGAAAAAGAAGATACAAGAATAGTAAGGGCTTGTGGTGCAAATACATGAATAAGTTAGCAGCGAATCGGGTTGGGGGAGCCGAGTTGAGTTGAGACGTTGAGGGAGGACTGTCTTGTCAAATCGTACTAATTCATTTTTCTTAGAGGGGTCTGGTGGGGTGACAGCTGGCATACGTATTTTTCGGAGATGTCTTTTCTGATTGTCTCGGGATTTCTCCTGTCATCAGTAAACGTTAACGTCAGAAGAAAATTTCGGATGTAATGGCCAGTGGCGCAGTGCGCACTCCTGGTCGTTACAACGTCACTATTTCGGTATGGTGCGCGGAATTTACCTATTTACTCTCACGGCTTGTCGGGTCGTTTTCACATAATTAGACCACTCGCCAGCCCCGCCCGTGGTCCGAATCGGGCCAATTTAACCGGAACCGTGCGGTGCACGGGTCGATTTTGATCCAACAGTTCAATTAGAATTACGGTTTATTATGTGTTGAATTGGTCAAATAAACCATTTAAGGAGGAGACTTGTCAAACATCATTTTAAAAAAACTCTTAAAAAAGAAGTTACTTTAAAGCACGCGCCACGGAGTATACGATGTAGAGAAGTTATTGTCAATGACGGCAAATTATTGATATGTACCCCTTTAAAGTTAATCTTCCTTCGTTCCAAACAAATATTCAACCCATTTATTTTTCTATTTTTTATTATCAAAATATTATGACGATAAAATATGTATAATAAACTACGATCTATATGTATCTACAGGTAGACATACCTACACACTAACTGAAAAGCACGCGCCACGGAGTATACTATGTAAAGTTTTAGATAAAATTTACATATTATTTAGTAAAAAAATAATATTTTACCAATCAAACTGAATTATTGTTTATGGTAATAAAATTATCGTCATATACGACTATCCATCCATCGTAAATAAACTACATTGATTGTACAGATTTAAGGGTATAAAAGTATCTTAAATCTATAATGTCAAATGTAAGATTATGAATAAATACTCCCAATTTTTATTTTTGGTATAAAAAGTGGAAAACTATTATTTGTAAGTTAAAAAATTTTAATGTATAGTGTAAATTGTAAATATGTTATTTGTGACATAATTCTGAATTTATACCTTTGAACTCAAAAAAAAAAAAAAAAAAAAAAAATTGATGGTGTGGTAGATAAACTTTGTCAAATTCCACGTCATTTGATCTCGAAAGGTTTGAAAATTCCCCATTTGTTCTTTTCGTCATGGGACAATACTTTCAAAAATCTAATAAAGACATGATCCAAAGAGTTGAAAACAAAGGACTTAGATTCCTTTTCTCTCTCTTTCGATCTCGATATTATATTTTTTAATTAAAATTTTAAATTTAAATTTTAAAAATAAAAAAGATTATATTAAAAAAATAACTCTGAAATGAATTATTATAAATTTTAAATTGAATTAAGATCATAAATATTAAAAAAGAAAAGAGAAGAACACGACAAACAATGGCTAACATAAGAATTGTTGAGACGATTAATTTAGTTGAAAAAATTGAAAAAATATTATTAAAAATTCATAGATTATCTTCTTTTACATCGTAGTCTCCTTCCTAGGAGTCGCGTGACATATGTCGAATGTCAAGCAAGAATCCTTAGATTAAGGGCAACATTGAGATTTTGTTAAGACTTTTAAGGGTGTGGGTGTGGGTTTAGGTGAGCAAAATTATTTGATTTGATAGTTATTTTTTTAAATAAATTTTAATATTTGATATACGTTTTTAGACAGATTAATTGATAATTATTTCTCAAAATCTGTTTTCATCTTGTTATCATCATGAAATTTAAGACTATATATAAAAGGCGAAATCTTGATTTTTGATAAAAATTAATTTTTCTTTAAAATTGAAAGATACCCTTTGAGTTTTCATTTCAATTTATAATTTTTATATCTCAAAAAGATATATTCATATGATTTGATCGACAATAATAACGTATTCCCTCTTATTTCTCTGAAGGCTTCTCTTTTCTCTTCTTTCTTTTTCTATATCAACAACCGCCATTGTTTCTCTTCTCCCTTGTTCTCTCCAATCAGATTGTGATTTTATTTATTTATTTATTTTTATATTAATATTTAAATTTGAAATTATCAGATTAAAAAAGAGATTGTGATTATTATGATATCTCCGTAGAACACAATCAGATTGTGATACTTGTGTAAATATGTTGGAAGTATTTTTGACTCCACAAATAACTGTTATTTTCGACTCGAATGGGAAGTCTGTGTCGATATGTTCATCCGATCTCCTCGGATGAAAAACCTGTAAAAACCCCATCGGGACTGATCCGGCGGGAGGATTCCGACGCTAAAGTCAAGAAGGGTAATAATAAAAGAAGAACTGAATACAACCGAGAGAAATATGACCCTGTGACCTCTGTCATGTGATGTATCGGTCGAGCGGATGTCCGAACTCCATGCGTATGTGTAACATAGAATTTGGTATAAAACCCTACATTTGCTGATGTATGGAATTGGGTATAGAACCCTACGCATATAGAATTGTCTCCCTCTTGTGTATAAAAACTGAGTTCCCTCTGAAAGTTACCTATATTCTGTATTTATAGTCTTCCCAAGGGTGTAGAAAATCCTAATTTCCTTTTACTTGAAAGCTTTTAAAATGGTTATGATTGTAATTAGAAACTTCTGAAAGGTTTAAACTTCCTCAAAAGATATGGAAAGATTTAACTTTGATAGTGATTATCTTCCTTATCGAATAATCATACATGATTTTAGAGACCTATAACATCAAAATATATTATAATTTTTCATTTTTGGGCCAAATGTCCATTTTCAACGCAAACACACACCACACACAAAAGGAAAATCTCTAACTTTTAAAGGTTGACTCGAAATTTGAGCACCTACATGCATGAATGAGGGGTTTGATGAGACAGAGATTGGAGTCCATTCAATCATTTGCACCCCCGTCCCCCGCTTTGTGTGATTCACGCAAAATCTACCAATATTCAACAAATGCATCAAACCCTTTTGTTATCTTGTTGTATAATTATGGATATGATTGAGGTTCTCCCATAAATTTTGCACCCTTTTTCTCCTCCATCCACATAATCCCAACTTTTGCACATGCCCTCACCTCCACAAAAATGGGTTGTGGTTTGTACTATTGTTCATGTGGCACCTAAATAGCATTTTCTTTATTTTTGAAAGATTGCCAATTTTTCCTTATCCTAATAGAAAGAGTTTTATTTTTTATTTATAATTTATAAATATGATAAAATAGTAAAATTTTTTATGATTTATAGCATCATTAATGTTTTTAATATTGAAAGTAAACAATCCATGTCTTTCTCTTAATCCTTTTCCTTTTTTTTTTTATAAATAAACTATCGATATTTAGTAATCATGTTGAATTTTATCAAATCTAATTTGAATCAGATTAAATTCTTAAGGGTTAACATTTTCATTATGTCTATTTTTATTATATACAAAATTTGAATCTAAAATATTATTTAAAAAATATCAATATCCAACTATCGGATAAATTGGACATTGGTACTCTATTTTTACTTTCTTCTTCTTTCTTTTTTTCTTTTTGGTGTTCTTTATTCAGATTAAAATGAGATTTTAGGGTTTGTTTTTGTTTGTTCCATAGGCTAAAAAGTAATTCTCTTGCTCCCTACTTCAAGATTCAGCTCTTGTTGTATAAGTTCTTTTCCATATGTTTTCCAAATACTCCCTTATTCTTGTTGGTAAGGTCACAATCAATTTTTTTTTGCTCCTCAACTTGTCATTAAAAAAAAAAAATACTGTTTATCCTTTCAATGTTACTTTGATCGTTTTCATCTGGGTTTGTAATATTTTCTATCATCTTCCAACAACCAAATAAACACACCCAAAAAAATAGAAACAAACAAAGAAATGCCTTATAAAAATAATATTTTTCTCTCGAAACAAAGGGCAATTTAATAATTAAAATGACCCAAATGAGGATGACAAGAACATATTCTTTTTGAACCATGGCACGACCCATATCTTAGTTTGGCACTTTTTTTTTTTTTTTTTTGGTTTTCTATCCGGTATTCAGAATTTCGTTCCGACTAATCTGAAATTGAACTATTGTCGGGCCCTTTTTTGGGAGGAAGTCTTCCATCGTGATTTTTTTCGTACCCATATAGAGTCAAACTCACAACTATGATTAAAAAAATTCAACTCCCTTCTAACTGAGTCAATCAACGTTGGTATTTTAGTTTGGCACATCAGAGGGACACGACCAATTAATTCAAATGTGGGACATGATTAGATATCATAATGCTTTGTGATCATTAATGTTAAATGTCTGTATGCTTCCTTTGGATGGTGGTTCCAACCATGTTGATCCAATCGATCTAGAATGGAATATCTACTCAAAAAAAGACATCCGATCCACACAACCATGAAGTGTCATGCATGGCCATTCGTGTAGCTTGGTGTTGCACTCAGCCTCGATAATAAACACAAAATTATATCGTAATAAAAATAAGAATACATCTAATTCGATAATAGTGTGTTTAGTAGTTTTTTTTTTAATTAATCATTAATATTTAGAATTATATTCTAATTAATCCGATTCGGTATCGAGAAAAAAGTTATTTTTATTGTGTTTAGTTTCTTAATAAATAAAAAAATTTTAAATTCTTGATATTATAAAAATGGGGGCGGGGGGGCAAGCGTCTTTTAATCTATAGTGTCCTACATGGATTGTTTTTAGGATGCACTAAGATAAGAATATAGTAATGTTTTAAGGTCATATTTCTCAAATACTTTAGCATAGATAAGACGAGTCCTTTGCTTTGGTTGTCACTTTCCATGTATAACCCCATGATTTGCTGGATAATGTTCTATATAAGATGATGATCAATAGTGGGGAAGAAATATATATTGTTTTATATAACCCCATGATTTGCCGAATAATGTTTTATTGTACCGACGAGCAGTTGGTGCAGTGGGTAGATCGCTGTACCCCTTAATTAAGATTAAGTATTTAACTCGCGATTTGGACATAAAATCGACTATGTGAGGAGACCCCTACTCAAAAGGGATCTTAGTCGGATTGATCGGGATAAGTCAGGGCAAAACTCCATATACTAGATGATGGACTAAATCCAAGAGCACCAAAAAAAGAAATATATATTGTTCACCTGGACAATCTCAAAAATCAATGAGAGTTCATTGGTTCCTCTTTGTTGTAGTTTTCATAAACAAAATCCACCATTTCTTAAGCTTATTGTTCCAGAGTTGCCTTGGATCCTAAACCCTAATCCAAAGGACAAGATGCACAAAAAGGAAGGAAAAAAAAAGGACTTTGCTCTTGATTTTTAATTTAGTATTTAGTTTTTAGCACTGTCAATAGTGGCCTTGCCCCCCCATCTCTCTCATTTTCTTTTTTTTTTTCTTTTTTATTATTGTTTCATTTACTTTTTTTTTTATATGCACTAATAGATCTACAATGATATTAGATAAACTAATGAATCAGTAACTAAATGGATCAAATTATCTATTTTAGCATGCCTTTACATGTTTTTTGACAAATTATAAGTGTATTTTTCCTTAATTTAAGTAAATGTTTAATTAAAAAAATCAAAACATGTTAATATGAATTACTACGTAAGATTTAATTAACTCCATCTAACATCTCATAAATCTGTTGAACGAACGAAATAGCACACAAAATCCATGTGTCGATCATTAAAAAACCTCGTAAGTGGACTCATAATCTCATCATTATAATCACTAAGGTTAGAATTTTAAATTTTGTTCCAAAAGGACAATATTTTCTCATACTTTACCTAAAATTTCAAGATTATTTAAATTTTTTATTTTCTTATTTTTTAGATTAGCCATTTTTTTTGTTATTCGAGATTTGAATTTCAGATCATAGGGTTGAGAGAGGGAGATTGTGATCACTATATTATCTCCTTAGGGGCTTAGCTTAGCCAGCTGAGTGATAGAAGACAAGTACAATACTCACACACGGGTAGTCAATCGAGTGGACAGGTCACTTGGTCCTATAACCAAGGACACGATTTCGACTTACGACTAGAATATGAAGAAGATTACATTAGGAAGACCTCTATCTTCCAAAGGGAGACCTCAGATGGGTCAATTCAAATTAGTCGAAATGAAGTCTCGGATATCGGGTCATCGAGAAAGTGTCGGTGTAGACAAAAAAAAAAAAAAAAAAACAAGTACAATACTCGTGGGCCACAATAGGTTTGAAATTTGAACAGCTTTTTACCAGGCCCATTAGTTATGGGTCTCAATGGATTGGCCCATTAGCATAAACAATGATTCGTTTAGGCTAAAAACAAAATGTCAATTGAGTCCAACGAGCCCAACAAATGAGAACAATTTAAAATAATTGAGTTATTGAAATTTCGTCCCTCTTACGTAATGAAGTTTTCCTTGAAATATTTAACGGCTAGGTAAGGTAAATTTTGTCTTAACATATAAATAATATATCTAATTGATTATATAAATCGATTTGTCAAGCCAATGAATTAGACTAAACAAAAACAAATCAAACCTGTTTAAATAAACAACTTTTCAATTTAAATTAAACTTAATTAAATAAATTAAACTAAAATAAGGCAGATCACAAAAGACTCTATCGACTGCCTCACAAGGCTAGAAGAAAAAAATGCAGTCAAGTCTACAAACCTCTTTCTCTCTCTCCTCCTCCTCTTAGATTCCCATATCTCTCTCTCTCTCTCTCTCTCTCTCTCTCTCTCTCTCTCTCTCTCTCTATATATATATATATATATATATATATATTCACATATACAGGTTTATTTTTCTTAAAAATGTTGAAAATAGGGAAGAAGATAACTTATAGAGGCATCAAGTCGACATGCCTTGTTTCAGGTCAACCTTCTTGACCAGGTTGACCAATTATGCTCCCAGGTTAACCAATTGAGGCATCAGATCGACCTGCCTTGTATCAGGTTGACCTACTTGACTAGGTCGACCAATTATGCTCCCAGGTCAACCAATTGAGGCATCAGATCGACCTACCTTGTATCAGTCGACCTGGTCCAGTTGACTTGCCTGACCAAGTCGACCTATTTTTGTACCAGTCTGACTTGCCTTGTATCAGGTCAAACTGTGAAGGCTATAGGTCAACCTGACTCATGCAAATGAGAGTCGAACAACTAGAAAAACTAGTCGTTGAACTCTCAGTCCAACGGATAGTTCAACGGCTAGTTCAGAGAGTGTGTTTAATGCTCTTATAAATATATTTCTCAATACATAATTAAAAACAAGAGCAATGAGAGATAATCCTTTCTCTTGCAAACATAATCTCTCTCCCTCTCTTCTTTTTCTGTGAATTCATAAGAGAAAATTTTACCTCTTGTCAATCATGCTTTCTTAATAAATAGAAGTACATTTTCGTTCTCAATCTCTTTGCACTTTTGAGACTAAAAATTCAGCATGGTATTAGAGCAAACTCCAATTTCAACCTCTACATATGATTCTTTCCAAACCCATCCTTTCTCCTCCATACTCCTGAATTCAACAAAGTACTATTAATAGGCACAAGGAGTAAGAAGGTCTCTTAATCTAAGAGACCTCTTAGAGCATATTATTGAAGAGCCCCTTGAGGAATCAAACTCAAAGTACAAGGAATGGAAGAAAAAGGACAATCAAGTGTTTGTCCTCCTCACCAATTCAATGGACCACGCTCATCGAGTGCTGGTCACAAGCACACCCATGGCCAAGGCCCTATGGGATCAAATGTTTGGTCTCTACAGGCAAAAATCTTACTTGGGAAGAATCTATGAGATTAAAACAATGATTGGAAACCTCAAAAAGGAGGGAAAGTCTCTCACATAATTATTTGGAGAGCATGGAGATTTGTGGAACGAACTCCAAGCCTTGAGGCCTCTAACGATCGATCCAAAAATCTTTCAGCAAAGAGAAGATGAAGACATAGTGTTTAGCTTGCTCATTTCACTTGGGGATCAATACTCCAATGTACGACAAGAAATGTTATATCCTTCATTCCAAGAGGTCTGATATCTGATATATGATTCAATGAGTTAATGCAAGCATAAGGATAGAAGAGGTTGCCCAATCTCATCTTCAAGTTCATGGCTTTGAAGCTACTGGAAGTGAACAAAAGGCTAATTTCGTGTCCCAACCGGTCAAGAAAATAGTTTGGTCACATTGCAAAAGGCCTAGACACACTAAAGATAAATGTTGATTTTTTCATCCATACTTAAGAACAAAGAGGAATCAAGGAAACTCTAACAACTTCAATATCTCTAACATTGTTCAAGCTACATCTCTTGAATCAACCATTGAAGAAGTGGTGACTAGGATGCTACTCAAACAAGGACTCAATCCTGGTATTTGTTCTAACTCTACTTCAAAAATGCAGCATTGGCTAATAGACTTGGGATGTGATTATCACATGGTTAGGGACAAAAGTAAGTTTGAAAATTTAAAACCCCTCCCTAATTGTAGGATGATCAAAGTAACTAACAGACATAGTGTAGATGGTAAAGAATTTGAAGAAGTAAAAAATTTTGGAAAAAGATCAAAGGATTTATATGTCCCCAAGTTCTCATCTAACCTTATATCCACTAGCCAAGTAACCAAAGATCAAGATTGAAAGGTTGTTTTCGATCCTAATACTTTTGTTTATCAGGATCCCAAAACAAAACAAATCATTGGTAGGGGCTACAAAAGAAATAACTTATATTATACGAATGAAGACAATCATGCTCTTGTAACGTACCAAATAAGAGATTATGTTTTGTGGCATGTTAGATTGGGTCACCCATGTAAACAAGTTTTGCAATACCTATTTCTAATAAAAAATTATGAAGATAGATATTGTGAAACTTTTATTTTTGGAAAAGAAAATCGAGTGTATTATCCAATCTCAAAAATATTATATAAAATGCTTTTGATCTTATGCACTCAGATATTTGGATCTCACCTATAGTATTTAGAAAATGATTCAAATATTTCATATCACTTAAAGATCACAAAACTAGATACACTTGAGTCTATATGCTTACCACTAAGGCACAAACATTTGAGGTATTTAAGAGTTTTTTAGTATATACTACCAAGCAATACAATGCTAATCTAAAGGTGTTTAGGATAGATAATGGAGGAGAGTATAAGAGCAACAATTTTATCACATTCTTACAAGAGAAAGGGAAAATCAATCAAACAACATATCCTTATACACCTCAACAAAATGGGGTAGTCAAAAAAAAGAATCAACGTCTCTTTGAAATAGCTAGAACCACGATGTTTCATGCTAATAAACCAAGGATCTTTTGGAGTGATACTGTTAGTATTGTAGCTCACTTAATCAATCGCTTACCTACCAGAGTTCTTCAAGGGAAATCCCCCTTGGAAGCACTTACTAAAACAAAACCTCAAATAGGACACTTAAGAGTATTTGTGTGTGTTTGTTATGTTTATATCCCAAGTCAATTTAGAGACAAACTAGATAAGAAGGGCAAACGGTGTGTCTTTCTACGGTATGCTCATCATTAAAAGGGTTATATATGTCTTGATTCAGAAACTAACAAACTATACACATCAAAAGATATGATATTTGTAACAAATTAGTTTTATTTTACAAGACAAGACAAAAAAAAAACAGCTGGAGCCTAAAAGAAAAGATTTGCACATCTTTCTCTCAGTTCCTCGGCCCAGAAGTACTTTTGATCACACCGCAGTAAAAAGCCCAGAACAAGGTGAACAGATGTCGCAAGATGAAGATGGTAGAGAGGATGAAACAAAGTCAGGAGCAGAGGAGGGCCAAGAACTATCATCCTCAGTTCAAGGAGAAGAATCAAGTGATCGATCTCCTTCACCCCTTGCACTTAGAAGATCATCAAGACTTAGACGGCCTTCTATATGGGTAAATCCTAGTGTTTACCATAACTCCAAGGTCACTGTCTACTCATTGTCTAAATACTACACCATTGCTAACACATTTCTAAGTCACCAAGTCTTCTTGAGTGGTATTGTAGCTCACTTAACCATGATTTTATTCCACTAATCAAAATCTTCTGCAAAATCTTGCCTTATGCCACTAATCAATGAAATAAAGCTTTTTTAATGGAAGCTGGAGTCCTGCAAATGGCTTCCGGTCCAATTAAACGTGGACATAGAACAATCCAAAACCCTCTGGTTCAGTCTACGTTACTCTCCACAATCCCATCTTTCAATGTGGAGATTAAAAGGCATACCAAAGAAAATTAAAGGCTATTGCTTTCCAGGAAAACAGTAGGGAGGTTTTTAAGAGGGGGAAAAAAAACATTTTTGAGTAAAGCGGTCATTCCAAACTTTAGGATCAAACAAATGTGGTGTCTGAAGACTATTCTGAGTGGAGAAAATGGTTATTAAAGCACATAGACTAATGCTTCCAACTTTCATCACCACACAATGACCACTGTGAGCCTTTATTTTAATTAAATTTGTATCTATCTTCAAGATACGAAAAACTAAGCGCACTATGGACGCAAAGTCTGCAACTTGGATGCCACTAGAGAATTAGTCCAGTCCTACATCTCTTTAGAATTGTCTATCCTTACCATGCTGAATAAGAGAAATTATTCAACCCAGTATGGTGCTGATAAAACGCACGGTTGTCTAATTCCTGATTAAGAAATCTTCAGGGCACTCATGAAAAATGTATTGAGTTCCCTAAGAAAAAGTTGACAGATGGGCAAGATCGCCAACCCCTGGGGAACACAGATTGCCTAGAGTAAAGAAAGGCAAAAGCTGTAACCTAAATGAAAAGCTAGGATGTATATAACCATAAGCCTGTTTGTGTGCGTATCATTTGTTGCAACTATATCCAAATCAGGTCCTCAAACTAAGAAGAAAACGGGAACACTTTTCATGGAATTCTACAAAATAAAAAACCATAAGGATATTATGAATTGAATATTGTGACTTTCCACTCCACAACCATATTGCAGTGAAAACTATGTATCCCTTCTTCTGACAGCCAGAATTTTGCAATTTGATTCTAGCAAATTTTGAACCACTGAGCATGAAAGATGGTATCAAATGATTTAGCGATCAAGCACAAGAATACAGGCTTCTTTCGTCAAGAATACTTCAGCTACACATCCCTAAGATTTTGACCAGATGCAAAGCAAGATTATTCTACATTGAATATCTTCAACACCCTCTTTCCCAGAATATTAGTTTTTGGCATCACAAAAAAACAGGACTAGACCACTTAACACCATGTCCCACCTTGTTGTCCGCCCTCCTTCATAATTCTTTTATGTTACTAACATAAAGCATCTTAAGATGTGCAATCACATGACAAAGGAATTAGCAACTTCTCTTAAAGTCTATGCTAGCAAAACACAAAGAAAAGCAAAAAGGATACACCAGAGACTACGATACAATTTAGTGACCCATGACTTACCAGATGAAAAGATTCCTAGGAATGTAGCGTAAATATCCAATGTCCTACCCAAAATCTCTGATATCTCCATGCCTGAGAAAGGAGAAGAAAAAATCGAGTACAATGTAAGAGGAACAGAGAGCTTTCCTTATTTTGGTAGCTCCTTTTGATCCAATGGTTCACCCTTTCGTCAAACGGTTAACATTTCTTCAAGTGTTGCCCTTTTTGCTTAGCGGGTTGTCAAATTTTAGGCTCTAGACAATATTTTGCTTATATCTTCTTGATTTGGAGCCTGTGATTGGAGTTATTTCGTGTTACATTATATTTTTTTGTGATATATATTTTGGGCATCTTGGCCCCTTTGTTAATTTTTTTTTTTAAAAAAAATAGTTGTTGTCGATTTTTTTTTTTTTTTTTGGTTAATTCTCTTGGCAAAATGTTTGCCCCAAGGGAAAAGGAACCCCCATGCGCTATAGCTCACTTCATTAGGAATTATTGGGTTTTAAGTTGTACAGTGCTGGTAAATGAGCCCAGTAGTAGAATTCTGTTCTGTTGGGGCCAAGCCTGTCACAACAAGGTGGTTTCCAAAATCCAATTGTACCCAAAATGCTTGCGAAGATGGGTAGTCCAAATTGAAATTATGAAATGATAGTTATACAAGAGTCACTTAAATCGAATCTCGTACCATATTGTTAAAATATAATTTGGAATGCCGATTGGTTAAAAAAAAATATATATATATCCCTTTATCGACGAATATGGGCCGAATAAAATTCATGCGAGTCTGGGAATCAGGACAAAAAATTTCAAGCTGGGTTCTTGTCATTGCACAAACATGGGCAGGGGGTCAATAACAATAGAGGAGATTTTTTTTTTGGGTGAGAAAAGAAGGAAACAAAGCACAACTAAAAATTATTAATCATAAAATATGATAAAATACAACTAAAAATATGATAAAATACAGGGGTCATAGAATTGAGAGTTGGCTTCTCGTGATTTGCCTCCTATCGACATCATTGGATCAGGAAAATTCCATTAGGCTCCAAGGATCAAGAGGACATTCGAATTGATTTATGGCATTTGGAAGCTAATGGGTACCCAGTCGCTTTCTTCCTGTGGAAATCAAATTGACAAATAAACGCGTCAATCAAGGTGGTCTGGTTAATTTTCCATGCTGACGTGAAATTGACTTCCACCATGAAAAGTATATTAAAAAATCGAAGACTTGCTTAAAAGAGAGTCCAATTATTTTTTTTTTAAGTTTTGGTCCATTACCTGATATTCAGATTTTTATTCTGATTAATTTTATCAAGTCATAATCAGATTCTCGTTAAAAAAAAAATTCCTCAATTTTATTTTTATTACTATCTATCTAGATTTAAATCCGAATATTCAACATAAAATTTTAATTTCCTTTTGATTAAATCAGCGAAATTTCAGTAAAGAGAGTCCACTCACGAGTCACAATGAAGGCCTCACAAGTCACATCAAAGTCCACTCACGAGTCAGAGCAATTGTTGTGGGAGAGAAGTCTGTCATGTCATGGCTGTTAAATCGATTTATCCATAGAAATTTCGTTCACCCCGTTTTTCACGCACCAGTGGGCTCCCTGGGGATTAATCCATAAACTCCACAACATAAAGTGTTTTCGTATTCGAAAGGTACTTTCAAATATTTTAACAAATTAATTTAATTAATATTTATATAAAATTTTTTATATTTTTATATTTTTAAGATACTATTTTTTATTTAATTATAATTATAATTTTTTATAATTTATTTTATAATTTATTATTATATATTGATTACTTTAAATTTTTATTATAAAATATAATTATTCTATTTTTAAATAAAATAATTAATATTTATATAAAAAAATTTAATTATGCATTGTTTTGTCTAATAATTAATATTTAAACCACATCTAAAATCTAAAAGCCTGAAAATACCATACTAAAGTTAACCAACCATAGAAAAAGAAAACTATCACTTACACCCATTCCATCCCTGGTTGAACTTGGAAAAACCCTCCACGAAGTTATTACAATTATTCTTCTCCAAAACCCATATGAGAAACCCTACAAAACCGTAAAACCACAATTTAACAACACAAACACAATTTCATCCGACTGAACTTGATTGTTGTAAATGGGCTGGTGTTGTCTGTAACAACTTCAGTGGCCATGTGCAAGAGCTTCGTCTTGGTGTTATTCCTTTTGATGGGCTAGAGTCTCATTTACCTTTTGATGATTCCAATGCTGATTATGAAGCTTATGAAAGGGCGCAACTAAGTGGCGACATCAATCCTGCTCTGCAGAATTTGAAGCATCTAAGGGTCCTGGACTTAAGCTATAATAATTTCAATGGGACTTCAATTCCTACCTTCATTTGCTCTCTGTTGAGTTTGCAACATCTCAATCTACATGGGGCTGGTTTTGGAGGTATTATTCCTTCCCAGATTGGAAATCTCTCCCGTTTGCAATCTCTTGGTCTTGCATCATCAGACCCTAATAATTTGTTGACCATTAAGGATAATAATCTTCAATGGCTTTCTGGTCTCCCTTTGACACGGCTACAACTGGATGGAGTGGATCTCAGTGGTGTAAGAAACTGGGTATGGATAATGAACTCATTCTCTTCTCTTCTGGAGTTGCAATTGTCAAATTGTGGACTATATCACTCTTCTCCTTTGCCGCACACTTTGAATTTTTCTTCTTCGCTTGTCATTCTTGACATTTCTGGCAACTCCTTAAGCCCTTCAGTTCCAAGTTGGATTTTTAATCTCCATAGTCTTGTGTCTCTAAATTTAGGTGGTAACTACTTTGAAGGTGTCATTCCAGTTAGCCTTGAAAACTTGACGCTTCTGACCTCCCTTAGTTTGGAGTCTAATCAATTCAATTCCACGATACCTGAATGCTTCCACAAATTCACCCATATGGAATTTCTTAGCATTTCATGGAATAACATAACCGGGCCCATCCCAAGTAGATCATTGTGGGGTCTTTGCCATTTGAAGACAATTGATTTGTCTTCGAATAATATTGGGGAAAATGTGTCAAAAGTTTTTGAAGGTTTAGTAGGAGGATGTGCATCTCATAGTCTCCAAGAAATAATTTTCGGTAGTAATCAACTCCAAGGCCCTTTACCAAATAGGTCAGGACAACTGAAATTTCTTCAACAATTGGTTCTTTCTTCTAACTCAATTTCAGGTCCTATTCCTGAATCAACAGGGCAATTGACCTCCTTGACAGTATTAGATCTTTCTAATAACTCAATTTCAGGTCCTATTTCTGAATCAATAGGACAACTGACCTCTTTGAGAACATTATATTTGAGTGACAATCAACTTAATGGGTCTCTCCCTGAAGGTCTTGGGCACCTTTCACAGTTGGAGATACTTATGATTGAAAATAATAAGCTGGATGGAATTGTGTCAGGAGTTCATTTCACCGATCTTTGCAATTTAAAACAGCTAGTTGCATCAAAAAACTCTTTGATATTAAATGTGAGTCGTGATTGGATCCCTTGTTTTGAACTTGAAACTCTATATGTAAGTGGTTGGAAATTGGGCCCTCAATTTCCCCCGTGGCTTCAATCACAAAAGCATCTTTTCTACTTGGACTTATCAAGCACCGGAATTTCGGACAGCATTCCTATGTGGTTTTGGAACTTGTCTGCAGACATTTCTTATGTGAGTCTTGCTGACAACCAAATATATGGCCAAGTTCCAAATATTTTCCATAGCCACATTGCCGGCTCCACCATCGACCTCAGCTCCAACCAATTTGGTGGTCCATTGCCTATTCTCTCTCCAAATGTGTACGGGTTAGATTTTTCAAATAACTCATTCTGTGGCAATATAACCCACTTCCTTTGTCATAGAACTGAGGAACATTATCAACTTGGAATTTTAAATCTTCAAAGCAATAATTTGTCTGGAACTATTCCTGATTGTTGGATGTCTTGGCCATTGCTAACTGTGATCTGGCTGGGAAACAACATATTTATTGGACAAATTCCAGAATCGATGGGATACTTGACATACCTCGAGTCATTGCACCTAGAAAATAATAGTCTTAATAGGCAGCTACCCTTGTCTTTACAAAATTGTTCACAGTTAAAGACTCTTGATCTTAGCACGAATTCCTTTACTGGAAAATTACCGACATGGATTGGACAATGTCTCACGAACATGGAATTTCTCACCATTCGCTCAAACAGGTTTGAAGGTGAAATTCCTAAGGAGCTTTGTCACCTCACTTCCCTTCAAATCTTGGATATTGCATATAACGATTTTTTGGGGGAAATTCCAACTTGTTTCAAGAATTTTACAGCCATGACTTCTAGTCACAAAATTGGGAACCCTCTTTACTATGACATAGAGGCAGAAAACATTCAAGTTGTGATAAAAGGAAGGGAGATTATATTTGAAAATAATCTTCATCTTGCAAGCTACATGGACCTTTCAAGTAATAATTTATCTGGAAAGATACCAAATGAGCTTATGGGTCTCTTGGCATTGCAGTCATTGAACTTATCCCGAAATCATTTCACAGGAGTAATCCCAGAGAAGCTTGGTGATCTGAGTTCATTAGAATCTCTTGACCTCTCCTGGAATCAACTTTCTGGTGAAATTCCACTGACAATTTTGAATCTAAGTTTTTTAAGTCACTTGAATTTATCACACAACAATTTGTCAGGGAAAATTCCATTAGGGACACAGCTAGAAGGTTTTGACCCTTTCAGTTTTTCGGGAAACAATCTCTGTGGACCTCCTCTCACAACTGGTTGTGCCATTGATAATATGAAGGCACCACCACATGCTATCGGTGTTCCGGATAATGAAGACAGCAATGAAAATGATTCAACGTGGTTTTATTTGGGTATGGGATGGGGATTTGTGGTGGGGTTTTGGTGTGTCATTGGTCCTATATCATTCAAGAAATCTTGGAGAGTGGCTTATTTCAGGTTCTTGGCTCACATATGGGAGAAGCTCTTTGTTGTTGTGATTGAATGTAAGGGATTCTTGACATGATTCTAAATGTTGTACCCTTATGTCTTGCATGATCATTTTCACTTCTTCATGCCATATATGTAAAAATTATTAAAAAAAAAAAAAAAAGCCCTATGCAAGAGTAGCAAATCCACCGATTACAGTTTTTTATGCTCACTGATTATTTAAGAACTTTCAAAAGCACAACTCCACACGCCAAACACAAGATGCAAATCAGGTTTCTCTATCATGGCTCTTAGAAATTTCTTTACCATGAACAAGCTAGGATCCAAATTCTTTTAAGAAACAGAGGAAAGGGAACAAAGTCATAGAATAGTTTCCGCAAGAATTCAAAGTAAGTCCCATAAAACATAGGGAAAGAAGCAAAAATTTTATTTAAAAAAAAAAATTACTATGATCTTTGTACTTGTACAAAATAGCAAATTACTTTCAAGAGAAAAATGTTATTTCTTATAGTTAAGAGTGGCCATTATTTTCTCAAAGCTTGATATATTCCATTGAGTTTTGCCAAACTTTTAAAATGACTTAAATTTTCATTTTTGCCACAATAAATAAAAAAATATTATATAACTATGATAAAATCAAAATCACTCTTAATCATGCATGATAAATATCAAATCCAAATTCAGAACACAACACATCACAAAACTCGAGATTCTACAAGTGTTGTAGGATGCACTCACGAATTCAAGAAATCTAAAAAATTTGAAGCCTATTAATTAGATCACTAGACCCTAAAATTCACCAACTTAGAAACGGGATAAGATCCTTTCGTATGGCATGGGGATGGTGGTGGGTTTTCTAGGTGTTTGTGGAGCTTTATTCTTCAACAGACGTTAAAGAATGGCCTATTTCAGGTTCTCCGAACACATGAGGAAGTATCTTTCCATGGTTGTAATTAAATGTAAGGGATTCATGGCATGATAAAAAAATGTTATTCCCAAGCACGCTCTCTCTCTCTATTTTTGTTTTTTCATTTCCTATATTTTTCTATAGGGTAATGCTATTTTCTGACCCCTAATTTTGTTCATCTCAAACTTGACGGTGCATAAAATAATTAACCAAAAGCTATATTACATAGTCTTTTAACAAAATAAATTGATCCATTTGATGTGTAAATGTTCTCTCAACCCAAAATCATATGAATGGCATAAAATAAACAAAATAAACACAAATTGAACCAAGTTAAGATTTCCAAAACAAGCCATATACCTTTGATAGCCTATAATAGTGTTTGCGGGTGTGGGGTGATCAAAATGCATGCCCCTTTCCCTCTGTTAACTTTACTATCCAAGAGCGTATCAAGCCCCCAAAGAGCATAGCAGAATTTAAATAGGTAGTATACTGTGATTTGTTTTTTTCTCATATGCATACTGTGACTTGTGACAAGGCTCTAATTGACATCGAAATTTCAAAATGTTGGCATGGAGTCATCAATATCTTCTGCATCATAGGTAACAAAAACACAAATACAGTAACATGGACACCATATGATCACCTTGAAACAAGTAGGCTGCTTATAAACATTTAAACCATTCATGGATGAACCAAAACCCAGGTATTCAATTCAGATTTCTGCTAAACTTTAAAACCTGAAACATAGCATACTTCTCAAGATGATTATATCACCAACAATGAGAAGCTGAGATGCTTATCTAAGTTCTGGTACTTTCTTTTCATGCAGGCACTGAAAGGGAAACTACTGTATTTGAAGACCCAAAATTTTATGAGCCTGTGTATTAGGTTGCAAGCATACACATTATAATATAACATGAGTGCAAAAATATGCCGCGAAGCAAAGCTAACATAGTAGAAGTTCATAAGCAGCTATCTGGACAAAAATGAAAGACTACTAAGTCGCAATGCATAAAATGCCTTCCTATTTCCTACAAAAGCACTTCTGCAATTAATTTTTCTAATTCAAAATCCACTTACAAATGGTAGACAGTGTTCACTTGAGAAAATAAGGATTGATCAAACCAGCAATTTCAAGGAATCCAACATGGTCTTTCCCACCAAAGATTTTCTTCAGCTTCTCATCACAGACTATAATCTTCTTGTTCTCAGGATCTTGTTCTCAAAATCCTAGAAAAAAAATATAAAGAACCAGGTAATTATAAAATCAAGTGCATAACAAAGACTTGTCCAGACATCTGACCAATGCTGTGAAGGAAAAAAAAAAAACTAATCTCATCCCTCCCACTTGAGTGCACAAAGTGAATGGTTCAAAATATGAGCAGCTGCTCTTAGTATCGAAACTTGCAACAGTTTCATAATTATTTTTTTAGTGGAAATACAAAGCCCAGGGATTAATAAAAAGTAAGCAAATAAAGATCTTCCATGTTAAGGCTTCTAAGTCTATGTCAAATAATAAACAAAATAAGAAAGACCAACGAAGTTGGATTAATAGGCAATGGAAGATGGGCATTCAAGGATAATTTAGACTCTTTCTGTGGTTTTGTTGTTGGGGGGAGGGGACCATTTTGTTGCCAGTATTCGGTACGGAAAGGAAAAAATGCACACCATGATACTAGTTGGTTTTGGATTTGCAAATGCGTGGATAGACACTTCATTACATCTGCAATTTATTTTCATGGCCACCACCTTCAGCTATTACATCAAATCAAAGTGAAAATCACATTCAACAAGGAAACCAATAAGAAATCAGGTTTCTCTGTTATGTTATACCCACTCAGGGTTTAAGGGCATGATCATTAGCGAATTAAAGCAAGGTAGCACCCTTATACAAAACAGCACCCCATATGAAATAGCATATTGATCAGAATAGAAAACTAAGAATGCAAAAACTGTACAAAGTTGTCAGGAAATTTATATTCAGACACTATCTTTGCACAGGCAGATTTGTGCTAGAACAAAAAATTCAATTTGACAAATCTTCTAAAATCAAAATCATGCTTCATGCCACTAATCAATGAAATAAAGCTTTCTTAACAGAAGCTAGAGTCCTGTAAATGGCTTCCAGTCTAATTAAATGCGGACACAGCACACGAAGAACAATACAACACAGAAAAGTATAAGAACTTTACAATTGCTGCAATATGTTGAATCTGTCATGTCTTATAATCTTGTCCACGTCATGAAAACAGTTGTTTTCTTTTACAACTATCAACACATGTTTTCAATAATAAAAAGTGATGATGCTATGAAGCCCCAGAAGCACATAATCTCAACAGATCCAACTCGGGTCAACTTGCAAATAAATGTCCCAAGAAAATGAACCTATATCCTCAGGCTTCCAGTCCTGCACTCTAGCAGAAAACCAACATTCTGTCATATCTATCATTTTCAAGAGTAGCAGTATACTTGTGACTCCATCCTTCCTTCTACATACAAGAATGTCAGGATAACCTTCCTTCACCTCTTTGGAAATCCACTCGTTTGGATCTGAACTGCATATGGCAACCAAAACATCCCTCTGCAGAATATTTTTCTCAACCATTATGAGGCTTCCCTCCTCAAGAATACTTTTCCAAAACCCCCTTGTTCAGTCTACGTTACTCTCCACAATCCCATCTTTCATTGTGAAGAGATTAAAAGGCATACCAAAGAAAATTAAAGGCTATTGCTTTCCAGGAAAACAGTAGGGAGGTTTTTAAGAGGGAAAAAGAAAACAATTTTTGAGTAAAGCAGTCATGCCAAACTTCAGGATCAAACAAAGGTGGTATATGAAGATTATTTTGAGTGGAGAAAATGCTTGTTAAAGCACATAGACCAATGCTTGCAACCTTCTTCATACAAGGACCCAAGCTTGCAACAACTTAGAGTGTTATACGTATATGCATCTGGTTCAACCCTGTGACTTCTCATCCCCTCGACAACCCCCATAATCTTATTCTACGGCATACCCATTTTCCCATATACATTCAAAATCACACTATAGGTAATCAATGCAGGTTTACAACCCTCTTCCTCCATCTTTTTAAACACCAACACAGACTCTCTGTACCTTCCATTACTAGCATATGCAGTTATTAAAGAAGTATAAGCATAGACATCTATGCAAAATCTGTCTTTATGAAGGTCATTAAGCAATGACCCTGCAACGGAAACCACACCTTTTTTGCCTAAAATATTAAAAATCACAGCAACAACAGAGTTATTTACAAGCGATTTAGCCTTGTCATGACTTCTAACCCGCTCAAATACCTTTAAAGCCATATCACATTTCTTGTAAAACCCTAAACCCCCAATCACACCCAAAACATCCAAGCTCTTAGCCCCAAAATCAAATTCTTCCAATTCAACATTTGAGTCTAGAAATTCAATGAAGATTTCACCAAGTCGATCAACATTAAATTGCTGGTCGATTAGGGTTCGGAGAAATTTCTCACCTTGTTGTGAGAGACAGTGGTTAGACCAAGTTTTGCCCTTGTTGGGATCGAGAGATTTGCCGATTCGTCTGTATGATCTTCTTGATGGGAGTGAAAGATTATTTGGTAAATTTGGGGTTAGGGTTTTGGAGGGAGTAGGGTTTTGGGTTGGGTGGCGAGGAGGTTCTGATGAAAAGGGGTTAATGTGGGGTGAAGAAGCAGGGAGTGTGGGTTGGTGGGCTTCGGGTTGCTCGTTGAAGAATGGTCTTGAAGGCGGAGGACCTGGGAAAGTATCGTGAGTGCAAGCTTATCTGCCATGAATGAAAGAGAGAGAGAGAGAGCGAGCGGCGGGCTATGGAGTCTTCTAATTTTTCTTGTAAAATTTTATAGTTTTTATAAAAGTTTTTTATTTTAATTAAAAATTAATAGAAATAAAATATAATAATATAAAAAATAAGACAAAATGAGATTTTTGAAATAAAATTTAGGAAAAATCCTTTCTTCACTCCCTTGTCTCCCGTGAGATTGGGAGAGGAGAAGAACTGGCATTCAGTTATGACTTTGGGGAAGGACCGGGACATGGAAGTACACCGGTTGTTACAAAAGATTGAGATGTTTCATAAAATATATTGTTTATTAACACTTTATATTTATAAATAATTTTTTACCTTAAAAGTTAATTTTAATTTTTTTTTAAAAATAAATTATTATCAATATTATTTAAAAATAATTAACTGTTGTTAAAATGAATATTTATAAACTATATAAAATAAAAAAAGATTATAGTGAACATAAAATGTGATATGATTATAATTTTTATTAAATATAAAAGGATGAAAATATATTTTTATTGATCAAATTATTTTATTTTAATTATATTTAAAAATATCAAAATAAAAAAGTTAGTAGAAGAAATTTATTATTTTTCTAACTTATAAATACTTTTTAACCTTATAAACACTTTTATAAAATTTAATTATCAAATGGTTATAATTTTAATTTTGAATTATAAGATAGTTTCATCAGCTTATAAACAATTTCAAACACATTTTTAGTCTTGCATGGAGTATGGACCTTTTAAGTGATAATTTATCAAAAGATATCCTTCTTAATTACAACCGATTTTGTGTTGCTACGCGGTTGTAGAATCATGGATACTAACGATCAATTGGTCTAGTGAGATATGACGTTAGATCTCTTAATCAAGATTCTGAATTCGACTCGTAAATTGAGTATGGAGTATACTATATTAGGAAAATTACCTCTAAATGGACCAAGTTTCAGACTGAATTAGTCGAAATATAAATTCAGAAATCAATTGGTATAGTAAAAAAAAAATCATGAACTTATTGTAACAAAAGAAATGATTCTTCTCTCTAGAGTCACAAGAAAATCTAAATTGTCATTTTCCTTTTGAAATTGATTTGCTACTTGGCAACATAAAACTTATTTGATTACAAAAGGGGGTGATGACTATAAAACACTCACAAGATTGGCATTCACTTGTTTCCTCTTCTTACCCACTTTTTACCTTGTAACAAAAATAAAATAAAATAAAATAAAATATTTAAAGTGGACGATAACAAAAAAATAAATAAATTACTTAAAATCGGTGCAGAAGAAGCAACTGGTGTAAAAGAGTGGAGAATATCATGGCAAGAAAAAAAATACAAGAAAATAAAAGGGTTTGATTAAAATAATTTGAAATCAATAATCGAATTAAAATTTATACCATTTGTTCGTATTAATAGAATGGGAATGTATGTCACGCCCCGAACCGGGAATCGTGAACAGCCGCCCGTTGACCTGGATGCCGACTGTATTTTTACAGAAAATCGGACAGAACCTCCCTATAAATCGGAGGTCTCCCATGTACAATTAAACTTGTATACCTGTATAAATTAAAAACATCATATACATTACACAAATAGCCATCCCGGCCTCAAAACAATCCACCAAATCTCCCAACCGACATCCAGACAACACAAGGCTAACAAATCACCAACAGTCCTAGCCACAGACCTCTACTGTCATGCCCAACTAGAGCATGAGCAGCCGCTACACCGAGCGGGCCTAAGTTTATACAAATATATTACAAATTCCCAAGTTAACACTTTAAACATTTAAAAATGCCTCAATGCAAGTGAAATGAGAGTTTTGCAACAGAAGTCCAAAAATTATACAGTCATCTATAATGTGTACACGGTCAACTACGGACCTCAATATCAAGACCACCTAGGGTCGACATAAAGTATGAAATTCATATTTTCATTTAAAACATAAATCTCACCGTCGATAATCATCCCAAATCCACCATCAAGCCATCAAACCTCTAAAGCCAAATGCGTCGTCCTAGCATCATAATCCTGTCTGGGGAGGAAAAGATGAGGGGTGAGTACTCAGGGAAGAATACTCAGTGAGTGAGTGGGTCAATGTAATCGTGCAATATGGGGTGTGAAACTGGAGTGTCAAAACATGAGTATACAAATCATATTTCAAATCATCATGCTTTTCATTTCAACAATATATCATTTGCACGCATTATCAACTCAAATATGCATCCAAAATACTTTCATCAAAATCATAGAGCTGCCAGCCGTAAAACTCCCGGCAGAGGTCTGCCACGACCTATGACAGGCGCACCAGGGGTGTTATATGCTATTTTATTTAAAGTGCTCTCTACCCCGGCGTTGGCGACGGACCTCGTCCAGGTGCTAGACTTGGAGAGTGTATCCAAATCCTCCCCCTTTCGGGTTCAACCTGCCTAGTACCGTGTCGTAAATATAATCTCATCTCGACAACTCGTGGGATACCCCAGGCCTAGGCATATCCGGACGCCACCAAAGCGCCTCTCACGGTGTCCTTCGTAGCTACGGAACAATACAATCACAGCCATCAAGGCCAATATCAACATCATCAATCCATATCACAGCCCTCAAGGCCAAAATCAATTTCATATCAAACATGTGCCGTAATCAGGTTCATAAACCAAATGTAACATATATCATAAAAGGGCACATTTTACATTTCAAACACATGGATGCATATTTCATAATTCAACCACATTTTCGGACACTCCATCGGTTCACAAAAATCATTTTCAAAGCCAGTCAAAACATTTTAAGCACGCGATAAATCATGCTCATTTATCAAACTGTTGTAAAGCAGAGTTTACATATTAAACGAAAACATTGAAATAAAACCCACTCACTGTATACGGGAGGGTCAATCACTTCCTACAATGCACAACAAATGTCGAAACTGTGCTCCCCTCGATCAAAACATCCAACACTTACGCATGTATGTAATCAGCAAGTTTCAAACCTGCGCAGTTATAGAAAATAGGCTATAACTTCTGATACACCTTTACAAATCAAGGGGTTTCTTATTTCATTTTTAAGCTAAGGATGTCTAGTGTCTAAGGCAGACAACCTCAAGTCATTCGGAGCTGTGTAGAGAAAGTTATGCTTACAACATATCCACAAGACTCAAGTGATATTACTCAATCAATCCTACACAAAGCTCACACCAATCCAATCTCTTGTCGCACATAAGAGTCAGCATATACACCAACACACTTTTATTCAAAATTCTTTATCAACTTCTTCTCTTCAATACCCCAATACAATTCTATACACTTATCATATAAATACAAACACATGCTTTTGCTCATTCTTTACAATTGCACATTTTCATATCACTTTAACACACCAATATCACTATATATATGCATACACTTTCTATACCTTATTTGCTTACTAGAGTCATTCCAAATCTCTCCAATGGATTCGATCAATACAATTTTACATCCACATACTCACTAACCTCTATCCAAAAATTCAGCATACATAATTCCTCACACTCTTGGCCTCAATTTCACATATACATAGTTAATAACACACCACACTTAAATGCCAAAAACACAAGTACATCAAATCCACATTTTAACACTCAAAATCACATTAAAACCCATCAAATGTCATATTCAAAGTTCTACATTTTCCTGTACATATTTCCTTAGGGTTTCTCCCCTCAACATGTGCTCATTTAAGACTTAAATCAATCATTTATACAATCACCTTTCTAGATTCTCACTTCATCACTTTCATTCCATGTATAAACAATTAATCAAATCAAAATCAAGTCTGATTCAATTCTAAAACCAATCAAAATTGGACGTACGCTTAAAATAAATAAGTTTCCTACGAACTGGAAAATCTTTGAAAATTCATACACTTTTCAATTCTCATCCGATTTCTTCAACCCATATGTCATTTCAAAGGTATTGAAACCTATTTTCATAATATAGAGTTTGTATTTAACTTACCTATATGTAACATCAACAATAATGTAAAACGTATCCATCCTTAGGCTAAAATCCCAAATTTCGACTATTTTCATACATATGTCAAATTAAACTCTAAAGGAAACTATTCAAATCAATTCAACTCGATCTCATTTCCTTTGATATGCTTCTTCCATACTAAGCAATCTAATTTGCGTAAATTTTTAAACTTAACTCTCACATTCAGGCATATTCCAATCAATTTTCATCTAAAGCTATCCAAATGAATCAAACAAACCTCTATCAGTATCTAACACATTCTATTATGCAACGCAGCCCTATTTATATCAAATTCTAAACTTAACATAAATAATTTCATATGAAATTGCAGGAAAGTACATTTCCTTTTAATCTAACTTGCATACATAAAATTTTCAATTCTAATTTCAATCCTAAATTCGATAAAATAACTCAAATATCGAAAGTATTGCATTTCCCTCACTTAGGGTTCACTGCGGTCCAAAACCCTAACGTCCATGCGACATTCGATTCCGTCCGAAACCTACAATGCTTCCAATTTGAAGCAAACTCCATCAGTTAGTCCAAATTACCGAAGGAAATCAAACCCTAGAGCTACTGTTCAAAAGAATGGCCTTACCTGCGCAGAGGATGAAGCATCGTCACAGCCTAGGGTTTCTGAAGGTCACCTACTACGCTGCAGCAGAGGTTGCAGCAAGTCTGCGCGCGCAGAAAGAGGCCATCGCGCGCTGGAGCGCGTGCAGGAAGGCTATCAGCGCGCGAGCAATCGCGCGTAGGGGCGCCGGCCGCGGCCGGGGGGGCCGGCGCGCCGGGAGCGGCGGCCGCGCCGAGCGGGCGTCGAGGCCGCGGAGCAGCGCAGGCCGCGTGCGGCCGGCGCAGCAAGCGGCCTGCACAGCCGCGCGTTGCCGCGGCGCGCAGCGCGCAGCGAGAAAGAGACAGGCGGCGACCCGTGGTGGGTCGCGGTGGCATGTGGTGGCCGAGCGGGCGGCGCGGTGGCGGTTGGGGTGGATCGCGAGAGGGAGAACTCGCGGGTGATAGAGAGAGCAACCGAGAGAGGGAAAGAGAGAGAGAGAGCAAAATAGAGAGAGATGGCGGTGGAGAGGAGCTGCGGCGGTTCACAGTGGCCGCGGTGGTGGCGATCGCGCGGCGGAAGAGGAAGCCGCGGCGGCGGCGGCGGCGGCTGGCGCGGGTGGGGAGATGAAGAGGTGGTGAGAGAGTAAAAGGGAAAGTGAGAGAAATTAGGGCTTTAAGCCCTAATTTCGTTTTCCTTTTTTTTTTTTTTTTTTTTTATTTCTTATTATTATTATTATTAGTATTATTATTATATTTCTTTTTGTAAATAAGTTTAAAAACAAAATTTTATGAGTAATGTATAAATAAATAAATAAATAAATAAATAAAATCATATATATATTTTTCTACCCACTTTACTTTACAAATCGGAAATACGGATATTTTAAATATCCCAAAAATTTCAATTTACATGCCTCAAAATCGAAAATCAATATAATTTAAAATTCTCTCTCTCTATATGTAAACGGAGAAATATTTATTTAATTTCAAATACAAGGGTACAATACAGACATCGTAGTGTCGGTGTTACAATGTAAACAGGGTTTAAGAATGAAATCTCCAAACTATGGTGCTTTTGAAATCTAAGTGAAAATATAAGTTTTTTAAATTTATTCTTAAGATTTTTTATTTCAAATCTAATTCTGATTTTCAAATGCAAACGAAGCATTCTTGAATATTTTGGAACATATGACTTTGAAAGAGAAAAACGATTAGAATTTTATATAGGTGATACTATGTAATTAAGTGTATTCTTTTCTCTTTCATGAGTAAAAAATGTGGTTTTCTTAATATATAAAATTAGGATTTAAGATTAATTATGTAAAAAAAAAATGTATTGAATTTTGACAATTAAAATTATATTCATTAATAACAAATGTTCTTAAATATGCTGATATGCAAATAATACTTTCTCAAAATCTCCCAAACCTTTGCAATCAGATCTCCTAACACTTTGGACTCAAAGACTGAGAAATATATAAAGAGCCATTCATATGTTTTTACCAAAATACACCGGCTTTTTTCCTTAATCACCAAACTACCTCCCTTTTTTGTTATCAAAGTTTCCCCCTTTTATTTTTTGAATTATCAAAATACCCCATGATCACATTTTATAATCAAAAGATTATATTAAATTTAATATTATTTTAAAATTTTATAAAATAATTATTTATATTATTTTTATAAAAATTTTCTAATTTATATTTTAATATTAAAATAATATAATAATTAACATTTTATATTAATATAACATTAAAATACTATTATATCAAATTTATATGATATAATATAATATCTTAATAGAAATATTATTTTTTAACATTAAAATAATATAATTTTTTAATATTTACATAAAAATAATATAATTTTTAAAAAATATTAAAAAATTGACTTTAAAAATATAATCTTTTTGATTATATAAAATGAGATCAAAATCTTTTGATTTTATATTTTTTTTATATATTTTAATGACTCTTAAAATTTTTTTTAAGATTTTATATTTTTTAATCTTTTTTAATCTCATTTTTATATAGTTTCTTATAATAAAGATGATATAATTTAAAATTTATTATTTATAATATAATTTATTTTAATTTATTAATTTTATTAAAATATTTTAATATTTTATTTAATTGTTAATTTATTAATTTTTCACCCATTTTTTTATAATAATTAAATAAAAATATTGAAAAGTGTCATAAAAAAATCTATGATATTAAATCATCTGTAATATAAAAATATTAAAAAAATATTTTTAGAAATATAAAAACTTCTGTAATATAAAATTATTTTTTAAAAAAGTCATTAAAAAATATTAAAAAATTAATATAAAATCAAAAGATTTTGATCCCATTTTAATATTTTTAGCATTGAAAAAAGAACATTTTTCATATTCTTTAAAAATTTTGATTTCACTTTTTTATATTTTTTTAATATTTTTTCAAAAATTTGTATAAAATCAATAAAATTACAGTTCTTTATATCATAATAAATAATATAAAATTAAATAATATATTTAAGATATAAAAAATCTACCTATAATGTAATTTTAATTTAATAAAATAACAAATTAATTAAAAATTTACAAAATCAATGAAAAAATTAAATTGTTTTTATAAAATCAATAAATTAAAATAAATTACATTATAAATGATAAATTTTAAGTTATATCGTTTTTTATAATAAAAATATTATATAAAATAATGAGATCAAAAAATATTAAAAAGAATATAAAATTTTTAAAAAACTTTTAGAAGTCATAAAAATATTAAAAAAGTATATAAAATCAAAAGAATTTGATCTCATTTTATAAAATCAAAAGATTTTATTAAATTTAATGTTATTTTAATCTTTTATAAATAACAATTTATATTCTTTTTATAAAAACTTTCTAATTTATATTTTAATATTAAAATAATATAATTTTTAATATTTTATATGAATATAACATTAAAATAATATTATACAATATAATATAATATTTTAATACCAATATTTTTTAATATTAAATTAATATGTTTTTAAATATTAATATTAAAATAATATAATTTTTTAAAAATATTAAAAAAATATTTGATTTTAAAAATATAATTTTTTGACCATGTAAAATTAGATCGATGTCTTTTGATATTATATTCTTTTTTTAATATTTTTTTATGTCTTTTAAAAGTTTTTTCTTTTTAAATTTTATATTATTTTTATCTCTTTTTTATATATTTTTTATTATAAAAAAGATATAACTTAAATTTTATTATATAAAGTCATTTGTCTTTTTTGGACATTAATTTTTCTCTTTTTTATTCTACTTCTCCATTCAAATCCTTTTTTTTTTTTTTACCAATTAACACATATGGTGGTTCCTTCATTTTTAAATCATAGTTTTTTTTTTTTTTTTTTCTATTCAGGTCCTTGTTCCTTTTATTTTTTTGACTTTTTTTTTTTCCTATTTAGTCCTTTTTTTAACACGGATTTTTCCACTTTTATGTTTTTTAGCCCCACGAATGATCATCTCTTTAATTTATTTTTATTACCTTTTACTCCATTATTAACTTTTTTTTAGCTCATTCGTCGGTCTATTTTAGAAACTCAGTTATTAGACACCTTTTTTTTTCACGTCATTAATATATACCATATTTTTTTTACTTATTTGAATAATAATTTAATTTAAATATTTAGTTAATTATAAATCTAATAAATATTTATATAGTAAAAAAATACAATTCATATTTTGTGGACACCTCATGCGTTAGCACGGGCAAAAAACTAGTATAATATATAAAAATCAAATCAATAATTGATTTGATTTTAAAAATATTTCATTTTTTTATTTTTATATTTTTATGTTTATAATATTATATTTTCATATTTGTAACAATAAAATTTTTATATAAATTAAAATTATTGTAATAATTCATTGAACCAATGAAATATTAGAGTTCATATTGTTATTATTGCTAATATAATATCATAATCATATTCAAATTTCTTTATCATAATATCATAATCATATTCATCTATTTTTTATATTTAAAATTTTTTAAATATGATATTAGAATTATATTCAAATATCTTTAACATAGTATTTCTTGTAATAATATAGATTTATAATTTTTAAGTTTTGGAAAAATTGAGATTACACTTTTAGATGGTTAAATTAAGATTAAAAAAAAAAAAGTAAAAACCTAAAAAATTAACAAAAGTGGTGAGAGCCTTGAAATTTTTGACTGCCATTTACATTTTAATCCCAACAAAAGCTGATCAAGTCACGTGCCCATTTTGCTAAAGACAACAGACATATATTGCATTCTCCTGATCACGTGACATACCCTTTTTGTCCAAAAGAGGTATTACAGATATGTACATTGATCAACTCGACGGAACAAAACTATTAAAAAAAAAAAAAAAATTCAAAGAGGTGCTACTGCTAATTTATTTATTTTTTTCTTTTCCAAGTAGAGGTGATAGCTAGGGATATATGAGACTATTTTTTTTTTTTGTAAAATTACAAAATTAAACATATTTATATTAATATTTACATAGGTGAAATTATAAATTTTGAGTATTTTAGTTGCATTATAATAACCGGATCATGGTAATTTTTGAAAAATTATCTATATATTTTTTAAAAAATTTATCTATTTTGTTTCATTTCACTTGTAATAACTTTTTTTTTTTAATTAGAGTTATTTTTTTGTAAAAAATATATAACTTTTTATAAAAAAAAGTATTTAAATTAGCATTGTATGAAGAATTTTTATCATAAATTTAAAAAATTGAAGAGCCAGATTATGAAGTGAATCAGAGTCAAGAATCAGATTGAAATTCGTATGATTTATTTAGAATTATGGAACGGGAACAAGGTTTAAAAATTAAATGTCAAATTATGAAATTTTTGAAATTTAAGTGAAAATATGAATTTTTAAAACATGAAACCTATTCTTTTTAATTTTTGAATACAAACTGGCCGCACCTTGAATCAAATTTTTATATAGCTATATGAGAAAAATATCACTTAGGAAAGAAGATCTATTTTCAAAAAGCAGAGAATCTTCACTGTGAATAAAAAAGACCCAAGGAGGAAATTAATGGGACACCGTTCATTTTTTTAGAGGCAACATTTCAAATATATAACAACAACAATAATAATCTGAATTTTAATTTTAAATTTTAAAATTGATCATTTAAAAAACAAATATAGATTTATTAAAAATATATATATTTACATATATATACTCTTTTTATATTTTTGATTTGATCACGGGACACTCTTCATTTCTTCCTAGAATAATTTTGTTAATAAACTTTTTATATATATATAAATTCTATCACGTTAGATTCGAATAAATTTAATTTGAATAATATTAGATACTTATGAGCAAAATCCTCTTAATGTCTTTTTTTCAAGCCTGACACTCTTAATAAACTTTTTGTATTTATCTTGACTCTTAGTTAAAATTAAACATAACTTTTAATATTTACTTTTACTTTTGCTTTCACTTTGATTTTTATTATTATTTTTTATTTTAATTAAACAATATTATATGAAAAATAAACTGAATTAAAACTCTTTCCGAGCACCACTGATGAGTCCCTGCCTCAACATGTCAAATGCCTTTTATATGAATTAATTATGGTTTTTTATTTTTTCTTTTCCCCACATACATACAATTTTCTTGAATAAAGTGAACTTCTCCCATTACATGATCATGAAAGAATTCCATCGATCTCAAGATATGCTCTCATGTCTCCTGATATACAAATCCCCAGAAAAATCCAAATCCAAACTCTAAAAACATAACAAAATGCCAAACAGGAAAAGGAGAAAAGACAAAACAAAACTAAACAACAAATTTCATTTAAAAAAAAAAAAAAATTCATTTCACTTCACTCCTCATTTTCACCATGTTGTTGATGTGATTGCTCTGGTTGCTCTGATTTCTTCTCTTCAACAGGAACCCCACCAGTCCCACTGGACACATTCACCGAATCCGCTGTCCGTGGAGGCGCAGACGGAGGAGTAGGAGACTCAATTCTGCCATCAATACATGAAGAACATTTCCTCTCAATCCAACCCTCGAAGTCAAACTGACCATAACCCATTATGGATCTTCCAGAACAGAGTCTTCCAATCATGCCTGAAATGACTCCCAAAATGATAATCACTGCAAGGACAGCAATTACTGGGCCTACTGAAGCATGGCCTGAGTGGACTGTGTAGGCTTGTTCAGTAATTGCTGGTGGTTGCTGTTGTGGGTTTGTTGATGAAGATGAAGACATTAAGTGTTTTTTTTTTTTTTAAAGATTTGATTTTTATGCTCGCTTTTGGAAGTGGGGTTCCTAGATTTTGTGTGGGTTTTGGTTTCTGAGGGGGTTTTGAGATGGGTTTTAGAGAAGTATGGATTCTAACCAGTATTGATGAAGATGAAGATACGTGGAAAATTGGTTTTCTTTTGTTTGCTTTTTATGGAGTTTAAGAGGAATTTAGTTTGGGTTTTGGAGAGTAAAAAAGATTTGGCGGAGTTTTTGAGAGAGAAGGGGAGGGAATGTCAAAGAAGGGTTTTATGTACGGTGATCAAAAACCTTTTTTCTAGCTGTGGAGTTTTGGATCTATTCTTTTCTGTGGAGAGACAGAGAGAGAGAGAGAGGAGGTTTTCTTGAAGACCTTTTATGGGACGGCAAGGCAAGGAGTAATAGGAAACAGCATTCACGTTTGTGAAAATGGAAAATCCACAATGACTTGCTATGCCCACCACCCGGAAACCCCCCACCCCTCTCTGTGCAGAGCAGAGTAGGGCAAGCATTGCGGCGCTCACTCAGGCTGAAAAGTAACATAGTTTAATAGATTTTTGAATTTTGTCTTTCGATGAAATTGGTTTCGGGAGCACTTGAGAAAGAGGATATTGGCTCCCTTGAATTTACCAAAATTTTTGTATGAAAAATAGATTAATATAAAAATTCTAAATTGTTTTATAATAGAAATAAACTTCTATTAATAAATACAGATTTTATTAAATTTTTTCTTTTAGTTAAAAATAAAAATATAAAATAAATGTACTCCGACATTAGTTAAAATTTCTTTTAGATGATATATATGCTAACATGACAGAATTAATGGTTTTGGAAGGATTATTTTCTCTGTTTTCAAATTTAGAATTGTGTCGTAGTTTAATGGTGATAACTTTCCTCTTCTAATCTTGTGATTCGTGATTCAAATCTCGTATAATCAAAAAAAATTATAATTATATTATTGTAACTGAGATTGTTATTTGTTTAGACACTATAAAAAAGTTATAGCCATTATGAGTGTAATTAAAATTATAATATTATTTATTAAACCGAATTAGCCATCTTGTTAATGTATTTAGAAAATTAAAATAAAAAGAAAATTTTATTTTTTATTTTTATTGATAAATAAGGATTAATAGTCTCCATTTAATTATAAAATAAATTAAATTTATTAAAATTTAAATATGTTTATTATGAAAATTAATCGAGTAAATGTCGTTATATTACATTGTTTGTAAAATATATATATATACATATATATATTATTGAATTAAGATATCGCTGAGTCAGCAGATGGACCAAGCAGGGGACAATTGTCAACAACTACGGGTAGACTCATGTCGACATGTAAGAATCTGCTTACCTGCATCTGCCAGCTGGCATTTTGTATTATGAAAGGGAAAATATTTAGTACGAGTGAGAGTATAGAGAGTACATGGTCTCTCGCATGGGATTAGGGCTGAGTGGCCATGGCTGGGCACCCTGCCAAGCCCCCATTTTTTAGGGCGTGGACTTATGTTTAGGCCGCTGAGAATAGGCCTGGATTCATTTAGATTTAGGGTTGAATCTAGATTTAGATCACTTTCTTTTTTTCTTAGATTTGAAGTTTACACTTACATTTTAGAACTTTATATTATTAAAAATATAATTTTTTTTTTATAAATACTTATAAATATCTTAAATAATATTATTTTTTTTTATAAATTATTGATATCTGATAATTACATTAGATTCGGTTAAATCTGATTCAAATCGAATTGAATATTTAAGAGACAAAACTCTCCTATACCTATTCTTACTATATATGAAATTCGAACTTGAAATCTTAATCAAAAAGGTATTAGTGTCTAACCATCGATGTGATTTATAAAATGTCTTAGGGATGGTTTTGGGCTCTCAACGGAGGCTCGTCGCCCGAGTGCTGAGTTGGGCCTAGCTTGGGGACCTTATAATGGGTTCTGAGCTCGACCCAAATCAGTTGAGACTTGATTCGATCCGTCCAACTTAATATCTATGTCAAAATTTATAACACTTCTTTTGCCCAAAATTGGGAAAAAGGGACCCATTATCCAGTTTTTGGGTTATGTATTGAATTAGGGTATGAAATTTAAGAAATAATTAAATTAACCTATGCAGAGTAATGTCCCCAATAGTTTGCCCAGTGGTCACAACTCCCTTCTATAATTTCATGATTCGGTTTTCAAATTTCGTGTAATAAAAAAAAAAAAAAAAAAAAAAAAAACCGAGTAATCTGCATGAGGTTGCAATGGAACCTTTTCTGAAAAATGATCACTATCACCATCTAACTTGTTTTCTCTTTTTCAATTTTTATTCCTTTTTTTTTGCCAAAGGTTATCTATCTTCATTCTTCCACAAAGACATTCATGGATAAGTTTGCTTTAATAAAGGTCAAAAAGTTGCACTTATATGATTATACTATTAAGCCACTAATCCCTGTCATTTGGACCCTTTCTTTCTTTCTTTTTTTTTTTTTTTGGGGGGGGGGGGGATTTCTCCCCTCTGATTATTTATTCTTTACTAGTAGTGACAGGCTTATGTAGCAAGCACCATTTGTTCGAGTTTTGCTAACTTGAATAATACCTTCGCTTTCAAGTTTCTTGATCCCTTGGCTATCTTAATTAATAAGAACATTAAAGGGAGCCAGGGAGAGGGAGAGAGAGAGAGACTCTTTGGTCAGACTTTCAAGTGATAATATATTTAACAATTTCTCGATTCTCAAATTATGAATTTTTAAGTAATATTATCATTGATCCAACTTTTGAGGGGAGAATGATCATATTTTGAGAATCTAAGGGCTTATCTGAAAAATCTGCTAAACCAGATCTTTTGAAGTATTTTATATTTTACTTTGTCCCTTAACTTTCTTACAAAAGTAGCAAATAATCAAATTTTTATTTCCCTAAATGGCTCGACTATATGCATATAACGACTATATATGTATGTATGTATGTATGTATAGAGTAAATAAACTGCAAACCCACACCATTAATTCTCCTAAAAAAGAGGGCATAAGAGGGTTGGGTGGGGAAGGGACACAAAATTCTTTGACCTGTTCTCAGAAGGAAAGTATGAAAGGCTACTTTTTCATTCACTTTTTGTTTGTCCCCTTTTTTTTTTTTTAAAAAAAAAAAAAATTAATCATCAAGCGTAAGGTCCAAAATCTCATTTAAACCATTGTAACAATTTAAATTGATTTAAGTCCAAAAGGGTCATATAAACAAACGAGTGATCCACAGAGAACATGGTCCGAACGGAGAATATTTCAATCTCAGTCAGTGGATTGACGGTGATGATAATGATTATGATAGGTCAAGAGTCATGTTCTTACTACCAATTTGAAATTTTTGATGGTTCCTATGACCTTATCAAATTTTCCACAGTTATTTTTATTTTTTATTACAATAAATATTTTAATTATTATTTTAAAATTATTTATTTATCTTATTGATGGACTAAGGTTTGATCATGTACTACATAAGGATGGTCAAGCATCAATGATGGCTGCCTTTGTCTCTCCTTTGTTGTTGTTGGTTTTTTTCTTTTCTTTTTTTTTTTTTCATCGGTATTCAGAATTATATTCTAACTAATTTAGTTCGAGCATGTATGAGGCTCTATTTAAAGGACGACTCTCCTAACGTAATTTTTTTTCCATTTTCAAATTTCAAATACAAAATTTGATTAAAAGATCTAACATCACATCTCACTAGACCGACTGTATGTTGATTTTGTCTCTCCTTTGTTCAATATGCATGCACATTCTCTACAAAAACAATTTACAGCATCATTGACTAGAAGATAGCCTGTAGCTCACTTATGCAAAATCAAACATCAAACTCAAGGAACCATTTTATTCATGACTTATTTGTCTAAGTTACATGGATTTGAGACAGCAGTCCAAGGTTTGAGAAACCAAGCAATTATCTTTCAGTTTACAGACCCACATCTCCTCCTAATTTCCCCAGCTTGACCAGTAAGAACACCGACATTCCCAAGCTTTGCCATTGATGCTGCAAAGTCATATGAGAAGGCCATCGGATTCATACTATAAAAGTTCACCAAAGCAGCCATCCTAGAATCAGTCATTAAGGCTTGATCAGATTCAAGAAGTCCGGTGTTGTTCATGAGATTCTTGTAATATACATTGTCAAATTTGTATGTTGTTACCGAGTCCAGAGGCATGAGCTTGCTGGTTGATCCTCCTCCAGGACAAGCATTTTGCAAGTCCGAAAGGAATGATGGGTTGAGTGCTGGGTCAGGGTTTCCAGAGTTCTTGAAGTTGAATAGCCTCCTACTGAATGTAAAGCATTGCGCAAAACCTACAGTATGTGATCCTGTAAACAGAGATTCAAAAGACAGGCATTGTATTTAGTTATAAAAATGCGCTCAAGATCTCAGTTACAATCCGAGCAACATTACCATTAGGCCAAGGTTTATCAATTTATAAGTGTTTTAAGTCTTACTATATCACTCGATAGTTGGAAAAAAATTATTAATTACTTAATCAAAACTCAATTTTAAATTTTAAAAATGAAAAGAATTAGTTAGAAGAGCTCCTTTCTTAAAGAGGATTTGACAACAACTCATACCAGATTAATTGAAATATAATTCTAAATATTGATCGATGAGGAACCACAAATAATAATAAAAAAAAAAGGTCCTAATACCTAACTAGTAGGCCTGAGCATGTACCCAGCTTGGTAAGCCTTCCAGGGCCCATTTGAAAATCCGCCCAGTGCAGCTAGAAAATTTTAATTGGGCATAATTCTAAGGCCCAAATCCCGGCCTAACTTTATTTGTTAATATCCCCATGTAATTTTATTTTATTTTATTTTTCTGCTAAACATCTGAAATTATATTTGATTAATTTAGTTTGAGCTACTATTGGGCCCTTTTTAAGGGAGAAGCTCTTCCAATGTAGTTCTTTTGAACTCAGTTTTGGTTAAGAGATCTAATATCTTTCCGACTAGGCATGCGTTGGCCAAGGTATCGGGCAGAAGTTCTACAATACCCGTATGTGTCAATAGCCATCGTAAAGGTAAACTTCCTAGTGTTAACTTTTTCTCATGGTAACATTAGATCTTCCGGTGATAACTTTAGACCTCCCCGTGATAAGTATAGGTCTTCTCGTGGTAATTTTAGAACTTCGAGTGATAACTGTAGTCTTTCTTGTAGTAGCATCCCATGAGTACCTATACTCATGGGATCCTATAATGATCCCTACAAATTACACTGCATATATTCTGTAGATCATAGAAGCTCAAAAGTATAGGTGAAAGGCAAGAACCTGAGAGAACTACAACATCTTTGATATCAAGACCCTTAGAAACAAACTTGGCAGTGATATTCTCTAAAGGCTCAATTGGTGAAGGCAACTGATCAAGTACTGCTTGTTCACTTGCTGCCAATCCATCTCTCCGCCCTAAGGGAACAGCCCAGTATGGGCCTCCTGCCTAAAGTAAGAAAGTGAAAGGATGAAAAACCAGATAAGCTTTTTGATGTTAAGGACATTAAATATGTAAAAGCGTGTAAATTACCAGACCAACGGCTTCTCTTGCTGCAAGGGCCAATATGTCTGCACATGAGACAGTTGATGGACAAAATCTTTCCAAATCGGCTTTGATGCTGTCAATAACTTCGAACCCTCGAGCTGAATTACGATTAGGAGGAGCATTTTTCTCCCCCTTGAAATCTAGGGTGTCATCAAGAAGCACAGATCCTTCACAACCCTACACCAACAATAACAATTAACATATGAAGTACTTTAAAATGACTAACCACTCCATCCCATAAAAAGTTAGGAGCAAGGGTGAAGGGTAAGGGCAGGGGGCAGCTTCCCCCTCAATTTTTTTTTTTTTTTTTTAAATATATATAATTTTAGAAACTATAACACTAAATAGTGTTTGCCCTCACCAAAAATTATAGCCTCTGTCTTCCTAAATTATAACATAAAATGCATATTGTACTTCAGGTGATATAAATTGTTGACTTCACCTTGGGATTTTTTTTTTTTTTTTTTTTTTCCTTTTTCCTTGAGAACACATTGATATAGGACACTAACCAGTTCACATGCTCATCAATGACTCTTCCATGTACCTACTTCTAAGCGGAGTTAAATATCACCTTTCTCCCAAAAGCTTAAGCATGTGGGGGTTGGGCCAGTTACCCAATGCAGGATTCCCTGATCACACTTGGAACTCCCACATTATTTTCTTTAGGACATGAAGCGACTTTAATGAAGATTAGTATTGTATGATAGAATGATTACTTCAATTTTGACAGGAAAAAAGTCTTTCAGCAGTATAGCAGCATATGATTGAGAGAGAGAGAGAGAGAGAGAGAGAGAGAGAGAGAGGGAGAGAGAGGGAGAGAGGGAGAGAGATACATCTACAATGCAATCGTGAAAATGTAAACGAAGAAGGGATGCGGCTATCCTAGAATCATTCTTGTATGCTTGCCAAACATTGTATCTAACAACCATCGGCAAATTAGGGCATAATCTGTCATAGAATCTATAGTCAAGCTGGCCATAAAAGAGAGAAGGCTGGCCATGTAGGAGAGAAGGCAGGAAGAAAATCAGAGAAAACAGTGCAATGGTGAAGTAGGAAACTGGCTTATGAACCATATTTTCTTCACTGATTGCGAAAAACTTGAGTTAATAGCTAGGTAGCTAAAGGCTTAATCTCAGTGATCATGATGTGGGTGTCTCTGATGATTTATATGCAGTTAGAAAGGAAGATCCAAGCAAATTTGCCGGTTGGGCTCTTAAGTGGTTATGCCACTAAGATCATCCCCAAATGACCAACCCACAATTACATGTAAATTTTAAAGATAAGCACACATGACACACCCACTTTCCTCCAATTCTCTCCCTTTACAAGAAAAGTGCATTACATTTAAGCTTTGGGAATCCTTTCCTCTCCAGGAATTTATTTATTATGCTAAATGGATGGCACTAGTAGTTATGAGCCACACAGCTTAAAAGAAGATATTTTGCAACATTGTAGAAAATGACTAGGACTAGAAATGACATCGACTAACATAACTTAATCCTTTAAATTTTAATGTGGGCTTGCTAGTCATTGAGTTTAGAACATCAAGGGCAACCTTGTAGATTTTGAAGTAAGATAATAAAGGTTCAACACTATCTCTACAATGGGTGACCTTTATGAGAAATGAGATGCCATTAATGAACCCCTATCAAAGAATCCATGGCTTGGTAAAGTAAGAGAATATTATTCAAACAAATGGTCAGTCTTGGGTTGACTAACCAAGTTGATAAGGGGAGCAAAATTGACGAATAACTTTATGATATGTGCAATGCCATCTCATCATATCACCTTGGTTAGTCACTCAATGTTGACTGTTTTCTTAGAATAACATTAAGTCATCAACACAAAAATGGTACCTGAATCAAATTCGTATCAAACCTCATTAAGACAGTATTTATGCAGTTTTTCAACAGGATATTTCCCTAGTCATCAAACTAGTAGCAAAATATAATGGTTCCTTGCATGTTGTCTACATCTGATTGAGAAGACCAAGTATTTTATGTAGACAGAGAAATGATTGCCACCATTCTCTAGTACTCACGCGGCGGCTACCCTTTTTTGCTTTTCATTGTTAGTCCTCTTTATAATAAGAAGCATGAGTGCAAACATAAGTGGAATCATGTTGGCACTGATACATTGGTTAAGCATGCTAAGTTCCACTGGTGCCTTTGAATGAGGTCACAGACCACGGCTCCATATCTAAGAACATAAATCTATAAGGGAAAATTTGATATAAGCACGAGCCAAAATGAAAAAGAGAGAAACTAAAGTCTGACAAGGATCTCATAACATAGTGTTATTCTACTGGGGTGGCAATACCTATGGAGATAGTAGTCAAAACAAATTCTATCATCCAAATTTTTTAAAAAAATTTCTGACAGTAAAATTTTAGATGATCAGAATTTATTCCAGCTATTTTCCATGCCGTCATCCCCTAGTCTATACCTGCAAGATGGTAGAAAGTTCCCATGAAATAAGTCAAGTTCATGAATGTTCCATAAGTCAAATCTAGAAGAAAATGTATCAAGACATAATCACTGAAAGTGGTGGTGCTGTTATTGGGTCGCATCCACCTCAACTTGCAAAAAGAAGCCTGTATGGAGGTTCTTATGAGGTTTATCAGTTGCAAAATAGAAACAACCATTGTAGATAGTTATAACACTTCAAAATGACTACTATCTCATTAGGAAATTGCTTGCAGACTTATCAACTCTGTACCAATAGGCTCCATTTGTTTTGTGAAAAACGTAAGTAGAGGTATCAAAGGGAAAATTTTAGTTTTCTGACAATCAAATTCAAGAGCTGAGGATAAGGCAGGCTCACAAGGGTATTAAGGAGAAAATTTTGGACCCGAGGACGTGCAATTTTTTAAAGGTGGACCTAAAATTCGGATCTGACATTGAAAAAAAAAAAGTTGAACCGTGCCAGCCCAAAAGTCAGTCCAGCTCAGCCAGACCGGGCTGCCCAGCCATGCAGAAGTCTACCAAACACCAAAAATTTTGAAGTTAATTTCTATTAAATGGAGCCTAGTTAACTCCTAAGATAACATTGGATGGCAATTTAAAGGCACAAACTCAGTTATTTTAGGTACATGGATTAGCAAGATTGTAAGGGGGAGAGAAAGGTATGAGACAAGGATCAAATATTATGCATTTTGAGTACTCATCCTGAAGGACCAGGCATGTTTCCAGGACCGACAACTGGAAAATGTTTAACAGGACTAATGTCTAATGGAGGAGAAACCTCATTAAATGAATATCCAAGAAGCACCAGAATGACAGTATGGAAGACAGTTGAGGGTGGTAATTATCTTCCAACTTAGACTTGCCAAGTGATTGGATTCGGATGGATGGCGATACTTATCAACATGATGACTAAAAGGAGCTAATGATTTAGAGAACAAATAAGAAAGTGATGAAGTAGAAGGTGGAAATTTATTTTTTGAGGTTGAAATCCCAGTCCCACTAGAGTGCTATCCACCACTAGGAAATTGACCTAGGAAAGGTGTGAAAAAGCTCCAAGAATGCAAAAAAGGTGGTGCTTTTTGATCTAGTGGAGGAAACAAAGGTAAGTACTTTCACTATTAGGACTCGGATATTTAACAAGAGGGAGTTGAGTGGCATGAGTGTATCTTCCAACAGCATGCTGCCAATAGTAAAGTTTGAAAATACAAGAAACAAAGATAGAATCAAAGACAAGAAACAAAGATCGAATCAGACCATCTGCATGTGTGCAAACATGAACAAGAATTTCCATTACCTGTTCTAGCTGTTGAACAAGCAAGCAGTCTGAACTCCCACAGGTAAATTTCATCACACTGCAGCTAATGGATCTATGAGAAGCAAGAGAGAAGAAAATGCTAATCTAATGGTCAAGACTACCCATAGACAATCTTAGATTGTTCAATTTTAACTCCATAAAAACAACAATCTTTACCTGGCCAAGAAAAAGAAAGAATTTCGAATCGAACCTAAGAGTTTGTAGGTCTCATATTTTTTATTTCTACTAATACTCTTAGATAACAATTTTAAAATTAAATTTCAATGTCATTTGGTTGTTTCCAGCAATTAAATTTCATATTTTTCTCTTAAACTACAAAATAAAAAAAAAATCATTTCAAATTAAAGTGAATTAAGAAAAAAAATCCGACTAAAATGAAATGGAACTTTTCATTGAATTCCAAACATAACGTAAAAGAGAGACTGACCCCATTGAAGAAACATACTGTTAATTTCAACACACCTGCGGACCAACGTTGTAGCTGCTCATGTTCAATCAAAGTTTTGCTCCAACAATGAATCAAACATTTCATAGGCATATCAGAAAAGAAAACTTCAACCCGTCAAAAATCAGTATGTGAGAGGGTAAGCAAAACCCTTTCTGAGATTTTGATACCCTTTTATCACCAAAAGTAAAAAAACCTTTTTTTAAAAAAATCTCATGAAGGTTAAAAGAAAAAGAATGAAAAAGAAAGAGAAAGAGAAGAGAAAAAAAAATCATAATCTTAACATAATTACAAGAGTTAAAGTTAAATTTGTAGCCACAATCACAAACACATAAAAAACCAAGTTTCAAGAAACAACATGCAACAAAATAGTATGAAAGGAATGCACAACGCACCCCCCAAAAAAAAAAATAAAGAAAGAGAAAGAGAAGAGAAAAAAAATCATAATCTTAACATAATTACAAGAGTTAAAGTTAAATTTGTAGCCACAATCACAAACACATAAAAAACCAAGTTTCAAGAAACAACATGCAACAAAATAGTATGAAAGGGCCACCCCCCCCCCAAAAACCCCCCAAAAGAAAGAGAAAGAGAAGAGAAAAAAAAATCATAATCTTAACATAATTACAAGAGTTAAAGTTAAATTTGTAGCCACAATCACAAACACATAAAAAACCAAGTTTCAAGAAACAACATGCAACAAAATAGTATGAAAGGAATGCACAACGCACCCCCCCAAAAAAAAAAAAAAAAGAAGAGGGGGAGAGGGGAGAAGGAAATCATAATCTTAACATAATTACAAGAGTTAAAGTTAAATTTGTAGCCACAATCACAAACACAAAAAAAACCAAGTTTCAAGAAACAACATGCAACAAAATAGTATGAAAGGAATGCACAACGCAACCCCCCCTTCCAAAAATATAAAAATTAGACGAAAGAATTGGCCCATGCAGGTTTCGAACCTGCGACCTTCGCGTTATTAGCACGACGCTCTAACCAACTGAGCTAATAGGCCAGTCGAAAATACTGACATATCACATATACATCACTCATACCATTGAATCGTTGATCCTACTGCTCGTGTAAGATGGTGGAGGCCGCGAAGGATGGGGGAAGAGAGAGGGTGTTCAAATTGGATCTCCTGTTTCCAACCAACAAATTACAGCATTGCTTAGGGAAAATTTTAGTTTTCTGACAATCAAATTCAAGATCTGAGCATAAAGCGGGCTCACAGGGGTAAAAAGGAGAAAATTCAGACCTGCCTAAAAAAATTTGAGTTGAACCGTGCGGGCCCAAAAGTCAGTGCAGCTCGGCCAGACCAGGCTGCCCAGCGGTGCAGAAGTCTACCAAACATCAAAAACATTGAAGTTGACTTCTATTAAATGGAGCCTAGTTGACTCCTAAGATAACATTGGATGGCAATTTAAAGGTACATGGATTAGCAAGATTGGGGGGGGGGGGGGAGAGAGAGAGAGAGAGAGAGGTATGGGACAAAGATCAAATATTATGCATTTTGAGTACGCATCCTGAAGGACTAGGCATGTTTCCAGGTCTGACAACTGGAAAATGTTTAACAGGACTAATGTCTAATGGAGGAGAAACATCATTAAATGAATATCCAAGAAGCACTAATATGACAGTATGGAAGACAGTTGAGGGTGGTAACTATCTTCCAACTTAGACTTGCCAAGTGGTTGGATTTAGATGGATGGTGATAGTTATCCACATGATCATTGAAAGGAGCTAATGATTTACAGAACAAAGAAGAAAGTGATGAAGTAGATGAATTGATTTTGTAGGTTGAAATCCTAGTCCTACTAGAGTGCTATCCACCACTAGGAAATTGACCTAGAAAAGTTGTGAAAAAGTTCGAACAATGCAAAAAAGGTGGTGCTTTTTGATCTAGTGGAGGAAACAAAAATAAGTACTTTTAGTTTTAGGACCCAGATATTTAACAAGGGGAGTTAAGTGGCATGTGTATCTTCCAACGGAATGGTGCCAATAGTAAAGTTTGAAAAGAAACGAAGATAGAATCAGACCAAGTGTATGTCTGCAGAAAATGAACAAGAAATTCCAGTACCTGCTCTAGCTGTTGAACAAGCAAGCAGTCTGAACTCCCACAGGTAACTTTCTTCACAATGCAGCTAATGGATCTATGAGAAGCGAGAGAGAAGAAAATGCTTATCCAATGGTCAAGACTAGCCATAGACAATCTTAGATTGTTCAATTTTAACTACATAAAAAGCTAGAATCTTTACCCGGCAAAAAAAGAAAGAATTTCGAACCAAAAGCTGAGTTTGTATGTCATTTGCTTGATTCAGGCAATTAAATTTCATATTTTTCTCTTAAACTCCGAATAAAAAATAATCCATTTCAAATTTTGAACTGTTCATTGAATTCCAAACACAACGTAAAAGAGAGACTGACCCCATTGAAGTAACAGACTGTTAATCGCAACACGCCTGCGGACCAACGTTGTAGCTGCTATTGTTGAATCAAAGTTTTGCTCCAACGATGAATCAAACATTTCATAGGCATATCAGAAGAGAAAACTACAACCCATAAAAAATCAGTATGTGAGAAAGTAAGCAAAACCCTGTCTGGCATTTTGATACCCTTTTATCACCCAAAAAATAAATAAATAAATAAAATCTCATGGGTAAGGATTTAACAAAAAAAAAAAAAAAAGAAGAAGAAGAATGAAAAAGAAAGAGAAAGAGAAGGGGGGGAAAAATCATCATCTTAAAATGACCCCCAAAAAAATAAGTATTCGCCAAGGTTTTGAACCCGAAACCTTCGCGTTATTAGCACAACGGTTTAATCAATCGAGGCAAATGGAGACATATCATTAATATATCACTCATGTCATTGAATCGCTACACGTGTGGGATTGTGGAGGCCGGGAAGAATGAGGGAAGAGAGAGGGTGTTCAAATTGGATCTCCTGTTTCCAACAAGCAAAAAACAGCATTGCTCAGAGAAAGAGTGAGAGAGAGAGATGCAGAAAACAGCATCATTCAAAAATGTTGTACAAAGCCATAGTAACTTATAACCATTCCAGATACAAAATTGCTTGCTGCCACAGAAAGCAGCCCAATAGAAACAAAGATACAACTTACATTGGACAGTTTCACGTCACCTCAAAAAAAAAAAAAAAATGCCATACATCTTCACTTATTTGTGATCAATGAGTATTGAAAAACAAGTAATGCAAATTTGTAACAGCTCAATCTTGTACTCTAAAAAGAACCACAACATGACCAGTCACTCGGAAGGTGTAGTGGCTATAGCCACAGCTACAGGTGTCATGGGCTTTCCTCTTCCCATGGTGAAACCCCTGGTTCCATCTGGCATTCGTGGACCCTTGTTGGTCTGTTTGGTGAATGCTTCACTCTGAATGGAGCTGCTCAGCAGGGCAGGTGGTGCAAGAAGGCCTCGTCCACCATGGTTTTGAGCACGTCCTTTAGGCTTTCCATGGCCTCGAGCCCATCCTTTCTTTATTCCGGCTGTTTCTTCGGCCTGCAATGCATTATATCTTATGGTTAGTATCTATTTATATACAAACATCAATATTATTGGACGTTGCTCGTTGAAGCCATGAATCACATGCGCAAATATGGGACAAGGAACATTATATGAGATAGACATGGTGACATGGCAAAGTTAATTTTATATATACAAGTTACAAAGTGTTGTACCATTTCATGTCTATGAAGTATCCCTGACATGGACATGTAGAAGTGTTAACACAACACGTAATCAGCCCAAGATCCATTTACTAACTTCCAGCAAAATGAAATTCTCTTTGCTATCACTATCAATGATTATAGGGTTTGTTGATTGATCTTCTAATGCTTTATTGATAAGAGTTATAGATGCAACTGAGTAATTGTATTAGGTGACTTACTGTGTTTTCAACAGCAGTTTCTTGGTTATTAGCCTGAGCAGAATCTTCTGATGCTTCTAGTGGCAGGTCATCATCATCCGCATCAAAGTCAGATTTCCTATTCTTCAGAACAGATTTGGGCTGGAATTTTTCACTTTAAAGGTTATGGCTCGTAGGTAAACATGGAAGCATAGTAGAGTAGCAATTCCGAATATACATGGAAAGAGAAGAATTTGAACTATGGACAAACGTACAGAGCGTCTAAGCAGCAACCTCACATGGAGTCCTTTTCTCCAGTTTGTTTCTTCATTTAATTTGTCAACCTGACCATATTATGAAACTTTCAATTTCCATGCTAACAATTATGCAAGTTCTTACACTTATAGGCTTAGAAATGTTTACATACAGCTTTCTCTGCGATCTCAACAGTCTCGTATTCCACAAGTGCATGAAGCTTGAGACAAAAACAAGTAAATCAAAAAGAGAAGGATAAATAAAATTATTCTAATCCAAGATAGCTCCAAAACAAGATTGGTTAATCTTTGTACCTTGTTACTAAAAAAGAATTCACTCTTATTGCGTGAGGCATTAGATTCCTGGGGATGGCGAATTCTAATGGTCTTCACCCTGTTGATGGCAGAAGATTTTATCCATAAGAAAGTAGATTTTCAGATCATCAAACAAGATTTTTTTAACTTATTTAGTTTTATAGTATATATATATGTATAAGTAATGGATAATTTTTTTAAAAAAGAAAATAAAAAAATGAAGCATGAGAGTGGAGAGTAATGGGTAATTTTGGATAAGTGTGAGAGTAAATGGTTATTTGGGAATCAAATGTGGGTTTCCAACAAAACCCACCATTTTACTTGGATTTTGTGGATTCCTAAATTTTTTGGTATGATTCCAAAATATTCATTCTCATAGTATTAATCCAAATATCATCTTTTGGTTTCATTCCGATTCCTCATTCTGATACCCTCTTACCAAACGCCCCCTAAGTACGTTGTCACATAGTCTAGAATCAGTAGGAAATGTATAAAGAGAAGATGAAGAAGCTGTTGATGGGTTCTTCCTGCTAAGAAATTTGAAATAGAAAAAACTGCAAGGCAATATGACATTCCAACCTTCCAACTACACCAAAAATCTTCTCAAGGTTCTGATGAGAATGATCATCTGGCAAATTCTCAGCCACCACAATGCGATACTGAAAGACAAAACAAATCAAATCAAAACAAAACACAAAACTCTTTGGTCATATTCATTTGAAGCCTATCTAAACAATTTATTATGGGAACTGTTGAATTGTCAATGCCATATGAAGAGCAACTGCTGTTGAGTTACCTGCAATTCTTCTTTATCTCTTTCAGTAAACAGATGTTTACGTTTAACCTTCTTGCCATCATTGCTCATGATCTAAAAGATTTTGGTGAGAAGAAAAGATCAGAGATGTAAACTCATAGAACAGACTATATGAAACATTTCTGTTTCCAATTTAAATGTTACCATAATGGTTCTACAAACGGAAAAATATCGTTACCCTACTTGAAACTTACAAGTTCCGAAGAAGACCGAAGTGCTTGGGCAAGCAAATGATTGTTAGTGACGAGGGATTTGATTCTTTTTGATGATGCAATAATGGAGACAGGAACTGTTCAAGAGCCCGTAACCATAAAATAGAATCATACTCATTAAAAATACGATGGAGATAAAGCTATCGCTTCACATAAAACACAACTGTAATCCTTACCAAAACCTTCAGAATCTTTGTTCATTTGTTTAGCTAAGGATTCATTTGCTAGCAAACTCATGTCACTAAACTGGTATTCGGCCTGCCAAATACAGAAAAAAATGAATCATGTCCCAAACTACATGAATAAACTAAAACACAATGATCAACAGAAAAATAGATTTAGGCAACAAGGTATGATACAATAAAAAGGAAGACAAAGAAAAGATAAACCTAATTGAGAAATCACGATGATTAGCAAACAATGCTAGATATGTTGAATGGCTATACATGAACAAATTTGACTAGAATGCAACAAAAGGTTGCCTTTTGTGTGAAGACACTACACTTTAACACATGCAAATTTCCCTAGCTTGTATGCATTACTCCACGTGATCATGTTTATTGCTGCATCATATGAAAAAATGAAGCCATAGCAAGATTCAAAGTTGAGTAGAGATGTAACCAAACAAAGAAAGTAAGGGTTGAACTGAAAACAATCAGGGTTTTATTTCTTCATGCCAAAAGGAGAAATTGTACATGACACAGATATTCATAATACCTAATGCAATGTCAAGAAAAGGACCGACTCAACAAAATTGAGTAACAGATTTTGCAGCACTAGAAGACTAGAAAGAAGCACGTCAACTTAATCGTGAAACCTACATAGACCAAAAAAAAGTTAACAAACGAAATAAGAAAACACAAGATGGCACGGTTCATGGTTCTAAATGACAAAATCTTAAGTTCAAGTTCACGGCGCTACATTTGATTTGGTCATTAACTTTTCTTGTTCATATAAATATTATTCTTAACTTAATACAAGCAACCGATTACTCTTAGTTTTCTTGCCTTCTCAAATTAGAGCAAAAAATTTTATAAATGGGATTCAACAGAACACAAATAAATAAATAAAAGATTGATGGTTATATCAAATAAAAAGAAATGCAACAAAAAGAAAACTAATGCAAGAAAACCGAGATAGAGAGAACCCAGAAAGACTAAAATAAAAACCTGTCGAATGATTTTTTGTTGAAGATCATCAGTGAGGAAATTCTTCGAACAGTTCGGAATCTTAGAAAAACTGGGATCAGAGATCAAATGAAACTGATCTTGGCCACCCAAGTAAATCCAATCAGATCCGACATTGTTTCCCTTGAGAAAATTGAAGCAGGGATAGAAGTAACTCGAAATCGGCATCTGGGTATGCGATCTCGGCACGAATTCAGGTGCTTGAGCATTCAATTTGAACTGGGTGTTCGTCAAATCCTTCAATTCCATTTCTGGGGTTCCTTTTTCTTGAATCATTGGTTCTTCTTCAGGTTTTGCTTGTGCCATTTGTGTTGCTTATGTGAAAGCTTTTTCTCAATAGTATTTTTTGTGTGTGTTTTGTCTTCTGAATTGCTCTCTCTCTCTCCTCTGTTTTGTGGCGTGGAAGGAAGAGTGATGTGTGGGGAATGCGGAAAAAGTTGGGAGTTGTGCCTAAAAATGAGTAACTGCATTCTTGTGGATATTGAAACCTTATTTCCCGCCAAGTAGAGAGTTTTGATGGCAAGTCGATGGTCAGCCTCATAAATCCGGTCAAATCGTAATAGTGCTTGTCTTGTGCTGGGTAAGAAGAAAATTCTTCGGCTCTCTCTCTCTCTCTCTCTACGTTGGTCTGGGTGATCATTTTGGGCTTGAATAAGCTTAAGCATTAGGAGTAGCGATAGCAATTATCCTTGCATGGTGGGTATTTGCGGGCATCTATCCGATTTTTTACTTAAATATCAATGTTTTTAATTAAAATTATTTAAATATTTTTTTTCTTTCAAAAATATCGATTTTGTATTTTGAAAATGTAAAATTTATTATTTATAATTTTCTTTCTCTTTTTTTTTTAATGCATCTTTTAAAAAATAAAAAATAGTTTTCCATTTTGAGAGTACAAAACTTGCTTGCCACCCACAACACTTAACCAACTCGCAGTCAATCCAATTAATCCAAACAAGGAAACATACTCCAAACAAGTCATACCCTCCAAACATGATCATACATGATCTCCAAACAAGTAAACATTCATTTTAATCCATTCTACTCCACATAACCATACTTCAAAACATCACTATCAAATAACATACTTCAAACACCAATAACCAAATACAGTCAATGCAAATATTTTCAACTATAACCATCATCAAATCTCAACCAAATATTCATGACCTCCAAATTCTCAAATATCCAAATAATTTAAACCAAATTATTTATAAATATTAAAGTGATATAAATAAAGAAATCACAAAAAAGAGAGAATAATAAAAAATTTATAGAAATTGAAATTAACGTTTACAAAATTTAAATGTAATATATATAAAATGCTAAATCTAGATTAAGTGCTGCAAAGAGGTCATCCAGTATTACATCGCGACTCACGTCTAACAGGAATACGAGTCGGCCTACTAGGTGGAGGTAGAGGTATATCACCTATCTGTGCAGTCTCATCAACCTCAGGAATTGAAATTGCACTAACATCATCGAAATGTCAATGACGACAACGTTTCCGCTCATAAACATGAACTCGTAAGGGCTCTGTGGGTCATCGACATCCTTTGTAAATAATGGAGTCAGAGTCGGATAGGATGAAGACACATATATCTTTGCTGGCTCGTGATAATCATCTGCAACACCAGAAGTGGAAGGTATGTCCGTGGGCTCAAAAGGCGCATGCCTGATGAACTGAAGTGCATGCCAAATCTCGTCTCTAAGATATCCAACTCTAGAAACAATTCCTTCCACTATAAGCATGTTAGATGCTACTAAATGTATATTCTGGAACTCATAACAGTGCAAATGATATGAATGAAAAGAAAATATTACGTAAACAATAAAATAATATGAAATGATAAACTTATTTTTACTTACGAGATATTCTATTTGTGTTGTTATGGGCCGGAATTCCTGTTGATAATGATGTACAAGACTGGTAATGTATAAGCGTGTGATTTGCTTATACCATTGCATATAGTCAACTATTATCGTCGGCTAACCGAAGGTCTCATCACCCTCCACAATGTGATATTGACGATTATCCCATAATTGCAAGTGTACTGCATGTGCTCTAGTCCAATCCTGTCTATATCTCCCGCGTCGATCAGTTTGGTACAACTCCAGGCTGGTCTGCATAGGTAAGGGAACATGCTGCAACATCCCAAACTGTCTCAAAATCTTCTAAGGATAGTGATACTCGACAACCTAAAAACATATAAGGGGGACATTGGCACATCATATGTTAGAGCCGAAGAGGCAATACTCAGGTAACGCTGTTAGATATGCATCCGAATATGGCATCTACACGAACTGAAAAAAAAAAGGTGTTAGTTCAAACTATAATGATAAAAGTGGTTGGCAAAGAAGAAATTTACTCACCCAATCTTTCCCATATGATCTAACTGATCTCGGTATATTCTAAGAACAAACTGTCCTGTATGTACATAATCACAAGGAATATCCCAACTATTTACAAATAAAAAATATCAAGATGGAATTACACAAAATGAAAGGACTAGAGAAAAAATATGAATAAATGAGTTAACAGAATGTACAGAGTTCCTCTAGGGTCGGTAGGCAGGTGTGGAGCAGAGGGAACAGGAAGAATGGTCTGTTGTCTGATCGAGATAAACATGCACTCTCTCCCATGCATCGGAAGAATGGTCTGGCTCGCATTATACCGGACGTTCTATCTGATATCAAGTACGCTCCGTACCGATTATCAATGATGCGCACTTTCAAATTCCCCAAAAACCATGCTTAAATCATAATGGTCTTCTCATCTACAATAGCAAAATACAAAGGAACAATATGATTACCCGCATCCATTGCAACAACAATAAAAATTTTCTACCTGTATCTCCCATTTTGAAATGTCTCGTCATACGTATCACCAGCTTGCAATGTTTAAATGTATTGATGCATGGTTTGAAGGTCCAAAAAACTAAGTGAAAAACCCTCTCATCAGATCCCGATATTTCAGTAAACCTCCAGTTAACAATAGTCTCGGCATTAGTCATCTGCATAGCATCCAAAAACTATGGCAATAATGTGTAAGAGGTCTCCCAATTATCATACACCAATTCTATAGATTTTTTACGTTCCATCCAATCCTTTTTGTACGACAGGTTTATCCCATACAATCTCATATCTTTAATCACATCACACGCTTTATAATCAACATTCTTTTTTATATGGTTTTTGATTAAACGACCCAACATGTTCGAGTCAACATTTGGATGATACCCCAAAAGCAATTGAAGGAAACAAATGTGTTTTGCTTTCAACCTTTATAATTTTCCAAAGACAACTGCTCTTCTTTAGTTTAGCCTGAACAACCCACAAGTAGTTGTTCTCACGATACAAATAACACCTCACTAACCACTCTAAAAATTTTGCGTGTTTTTTATTTTTTAACTATTTATTGGGTTTTTTTTTTTTTTAAAAAAAAAGTGAATTTCAAAAAACAAACAAAGTGAAGAAAAAAAAAACAAAGAGAATTAAAAAAAAAACAATAAGTTAAAAAAGAATTAGATAAAAAGCAATGATAAAAAAACAAGAGAGTTAAAAAAAAAAAAAACAAGAGAGGTTAAAAAAAAAAGAAAAAACCAAGGGAGTTTAAAAAAGAAAAGAAAAGAAAACAAGGGAGGTTAAAAAAAAAACCCTGAACTGGAACCGGCTCGACCGAGCTTGGCACTATGGTTCAAGTTCACTGGGTCTGGCCGGTTCTAGATTAAAGTTTTTGGAACCGGTCTGGCCCGGCCCGGGCCGGCCTTGGAACCACAGCCGAATCGGCCCGCCACCGGACCAGACCCGATTTAGCGCAGCCCGATGACATCTTTACTCTTTGGCTTTGTTAAAAGAAGAAGAAGAAAAAAAAAGATATTGGGCCTCGGGCTTATTTTTTGAGTAATGTTATATGATCCAAATGAGCTAAAAATAGTCTATTTCATTTAATTAAAAAAATGGTTTTATATCTGAAAAATATTTAGTTTAAGTAACATTTATTATTCTTAAAACAATAGTGAATTGCAATGGTGGAGCCACTTAGAAGGAAGGGTGAATAATTGCTCATGTTAAAACAAAATAATTATATTAATTTTTATATGTTAAATAAATATTGTCTCCATTCAACTCAATATATTGTCTCCCACTAAAATAAACAGTCAACCCTTTATATATTATTTTATTTCATAAAAATATTTTATTTCAACTGTCCTTAGATTTTGGATCTACCACCGGTGAATTGAGCTATTTCCCTACCATTTTATACATCCTGAAGGGACTTGGGATGAAGATGATGATGAATATTGACTTGAGTAGTTAATATACAATAATAACAACAATCAGAATTTTAGTTTCAACAATTAGGATTGGCTTTGGAGTGGGTATATATACACGTAGTCTTTTCCTTATATTTTTACAAAGAGATTGTTTTCACGCCTCAAATTCATGACCTTAAAGTTACTAAAGGAGCAATTTAATCGTTATGTTAAAGTTCACAAAAAAAAGACTTCTTGTTGAAGTAATGAATGTTGTAATCCTGAAATATCAGTCTTGCGTCATAACCTGTCACCATCTTTTGAAAGCCATAGAACAGAAATTCTTACCTTGATGCTAAAGTTAAAATAACTTCCAAGATGAATGACTGGGTTATGGGGATGTATCTGAGGATGAGGTCCAACTAAAACTTGAACAAAGTAAAACTTAACAACCCTTATACATGATGCAATCTAAACTCTCTCGGTGACCCGATCTTTTACTTAGATGCATGTAAGATCATTACTCTCTGTTATCTTGATTTTTATCACCCACAATTGTAATAGAATCCTTCTGCATATCTTCATTTCTCCCACCACACTATCTTAACAAAGAATAAGAAACATCCCTTTCTAACTCTGGTTATGCCACTAGCTGTATATCTCTGAAAATAAAGACAAGACACTATACAACCAACAGTGTTGTAAATGCATATAAGCTCTTAACTATGAAAATGAATCTGAACTGAAATTGCAAGAGAATGAAACTACAACACTTGTTTTGCCCGTAGGTCTCCCATATAATGTTCTTACAAAAAGATCCTTATCATCCAAATAGATACTACTCTGAATGTATTTACCACCATCTGTTAGGAATATGCTATTTGATTGATCTGTCACTTGAAAACTTAGCACCTATAACCCTTGTCGATTTGATAGAAATAAATAAGTTGCCCTGGCATCTCTCGGCTGACACTTAGTTGATCACTGTGGGCATGCAGTACCATAGACAAAGGGATCCCAATTTTGACTCTGCGATATGTTTATCAAAGAACAATATCTCTTTTTTGTGGCAAGAATGGTCAAACTTGCCCTGCGGAAGCACGCTGAACCACCAAGAACCAAATCAAAACCAAATTTCCCTCTGTGATGAGATTTCAATTGAATGAAAGAAATGTAGAGGGTTAAAATATCTCCTTTTTGGAGCAATTGATGAATCACAATTCACAGACAGTTCCAAAAATTCTTTGTCAAAATCGAGAAATCAAAAAGGGAACAAAAAAAGTCTCAGAAGAGAGTTGAAATTGAGTTAGGGCTTGCGATTTATGTTGCATGGAAACAGAAACGGGCAAATGGAAACGGACACAAAACAATACATCAAAAAGACACTTTGTAAGAATACAGGAAACGGAAACGTGGGCAAATGTGTAAATATAAAAAATATAAGAATTTTTATGTAAATATTAATTATTTTATAAAAATAATATAATAATCATATTTTATAATAAAAATTTAAAATGATCAAATATATAATTACTAATCATAAAATAATTAATATAAAAAATAAAAATTATAATTAAATAAATAAATAATTCATTAAATATAGAAAAATCTATAATTATAAAAAATATAAAAACTTTTATGTAAATATAAATTAATTTAATATTTTAAAATGTTTCAGAAACGTTTCTAAAATGAAAAACATTTCTGAAACGGAAAAACGCTAATATTGAGAAGTTTCCGTACATCATAGCTTACGATCAAGATCAAATCTTCTTCCTTTTTTTCTTCTATCAGCTCTGAAAGGAGTGAAAAACAACCAGGAAGACCTTATCAATTGCAACCAACGCGACTTGAGTAGTTAATATGACCCAATATATTTTTCTAATATACCCACGGGTAGTCGGTCGAGTAGATAAGTCACTCGACCCCTTAATTAAGGATACGAGTTTGACTCATTATTTGGGTATAAAATAGACTACGTTAGAGAGACCTCTATCCTTCGAATGAGACTTTAGACGGATCGATCCGAATTAGTGGGGTGAAGTCTCAAACACTGAACTATCGGGAAGTGTCACGCCCCGATCCGAGCCCTTGAACGGCCGCCCATCACCTCGTACGCTGCCCATCACAAGACACACATACCGAGACAACGATGGCTAACAACCAATACCTTTTAAGACTTGTTTTTCTCAAAATATCATTTCCCAAGTAAAGGTATTTAAAAATATAATACATTGCCTCAAATGCATAAGTATACAACACTATTGAGAGTTTCAATTACATTACACAACATAATTACAGTCATCCCAATAAATATACAATGATCATTTTATAGACCTCAAATAAATATCATCATCATCAAATGCATCAATGCGGAAGTATAGCGGGTTCCATACCCAAAGCCCAATGTCACCAAGTAAAATTAAGTGCGTTGAACTCTTTCGACACGTCTTCCTACCAAGTTTATAACTGGGATCAAGGAAAAGTGAGGGGTGAGTATTATGAGAAAATATTCAGTAAGTGAGGGGATCGACAATATATTCTCGATAATAAGTGTGAGCATGGAATGTCAAAGTATATTTCAAAACCATAATGATATCAAAACTAAACATGTCATTTCCAGAAATCACGTGATTACATATCACACATCATAGTATTAAAGTACATATCTATTTATATTTCGAAATCATATAGAGTTTGCCACTAAAACAACCCCGACAGTGGTCTACCTCGACCAATGATTGGTGCATTGTGGGTTTTCATATGCAAGTGTATAAAATTAGCTCTCTACCCCAATTTTGGCCATGAGCCTCACCAAGTGCTAGACAGTGGCTTACGCATGTCCTCCCCTTTCAGTTCAACTTGACTAACTCGTGTCTATGCGCATATAAATAATCAACCATGTATAGAATCTTGCCCGATGTTAGACAGTGACGTTATATATGTCTTCCCCGATTTGGTTCAATTGGCCGCAACTATACATATGACATTTGCGGATACCTCCGGCCGAAGCATATCCGGACACAATGGGTGCCTCTACAAACGCCCTTCGTAGCTACGGAAATCCATCAAGAATACATCATCATATCATCATATCTCAAGTAGGAATCCGGTCCACATATATCATCAAATTATATCAAATTCTTGTGTCAATGTATTTTATCAAAACATTTCAAATCAATGAGTCAATGCAATGGTAGCATATAAATCATATCAAGATTTCAAAGAGTGACACAACATCTTTTCAATACAAATCATGGATGCATAATATTTGAATCAATCATTTGAGATGTTCCAATGAATCACAAAAGAATATTTATAAAACATAGTTCAAATCATCTCTTCTCACTCATGCCATAAAACATGTCATTTGGAAAACTGTAAAACATGAGTTTGGTTCAATCGAAAACATAGTATCAAAGTCTCACTTACCGTATTCGAGAGGGTAGTCACTCCCAATTTCCTTTACAACAATAGTCTTATCACGATCAGTCTGTTCGATTCCTAAAGGACATTATCAAGAAATAAAATCATCAATATTTATTTATTTATTTATTTATTTATTTAGTTAAGCCTAGAAACCCTAACCTTCAAACTCTCGTTTCCTCTCACTTTCGATGACTAAATATTCTCCAAAACCCAATGAACAACTAGATAAATAAACCAAAGAGCGAAATAGGAAAATGATAATATCTTAGTTTCTATCTCCAAGAAACTTTTTCCGTTTGGGTTTCATCAAACCCTAGAATTTTGCTCTCTCTTGAGATATCTCTACACTCTTAAGTTCTTCCAAAAATCATGACTAGAATCCAACTTTGGAAGATTGTATGAGTGATTTGGAATATTAAATCTATAGACTTGCCGGTAAGTTGAATGAATTTGAAAGAAGAGAGGAAGAAGGATCTAGAGAGAGAAAGAGAGAAGTGGAGTTCTCTGGATTCGTAAATTTCTGAAGTCTCTACCCATTTTATCATTAAACTCATTTTCAATATTTACCTAGTGGTCCTTGTTCATTTCTCAATTTTATAATTGCCCTAACATGCTCTCTTGATTTTTGGAAAAGTTAACACTATGAGTTAAGTATTGAGAGTTGAGTCTAGCTGGAGATAATGTGCTTACCGATGGGTAAAGAAAATTAAAAGTGAAAATACAATTTATTTAGAAGTATAAATATATAAATTTTTGGAATGTAAAATAAATAATAAATGAAGCATAATATAACTAAAGGGTTTGAATGTTTTTAGTGGCAAAAATCTTTTTGGAGGAGGTGAGATTCATGGGTTCAAAGCTCAAGATTGATATGTTCAACCATGTGAATTTGGAATCTGAAGACTAATTATACATTTGTTGAAAATGACCGAAGGTAAGAATATCCGAAGGAGCAAAATCCTATTTGTCGAATGGTGGTGAATTGACTGAAGGCAATTGTGGAAGTATGACCGAAGGGACTGCCGGATTATTGTAGGAATTTCATAAGTATGACCGAATAGCAAAGTTTAATTGTCTATCGATGGGTAGATTCAAATATCTAACGGAGAAGTTTAATAGTATTATTATCAATCGGGTATTTCAAAATCAATATCAAAAAATATTTTTAAGACGAAACCAATAACAAAAAAAATAAAAATAATAAAAATAAAATAAATAAATTTTATTAAATTCAAAGGTGACTGAACAAAGAGTAGAACAATTTGCACTAGCTAAAAAATTACAAATGTTGTCTACGGTAACCGATCGGGATTAGAAAAATGTGAAAATAAATCTATTGTTCGGTACCGATAGAACATGTGGAAATTTAGCAAAATGATTACCGATAGTCTACAAACAAACCGTAATACATTAGAAAGTAAGGTTAAATATTTGCCAATAGATTAACACAATACCGATGAGATTCATAGTGTTAGTACCGAACAGATATTTTAAAATGACTATCGATGGGATTTCTAAAATTTGACATTCACCGATTGGTGCAAATATTTATTATCAAAGATGTGAGTGAAAAATAATATATCAAACGGTATATGAAAATTAAGTGTACCGATGGATATATATAAAATTATAAAAATTATAGAAAATGATCGATCAACTCAACTCTACAGTATTGAATAAATTGTAACTTCACTTTATACCGAGAAGATAGTAAACTACTAAAAAACGATCACTATCAGTTACAGATAAGAAAAATCAAAATTTTAAAAGTTTGTTTACTACACACTAAAACCTCATCGAATGAGTAAATTCTCTTATAAGAGTCAAATTTTACTAAATACTGATCACCGAATACTTAGTTAATCGATGGATTTATTGATCAGAAACTTTAAAATTTAGAAACTATTGGTCAAGTATCTACAAGAGTTTCCCAAACGACTCAAAAGAGCAGAATTTTACACTTATATCTAACTGTAGCTATTCTTCTATCATTTTACAAAATATAAAATTTCAAATAAGTCACTTAGAGTACACATCAAAAATTTAAATGTATCCGGTGTTACAATTCCTATCTAAATTTGAGATTCTTATATACTCTAGAGTCATCCTCATTATTATTGGACCATCGGTGATCTCTTTTGGAAATTTTCAAATTTCTGATGATTGGACCAAAATTTTTTTGGAACGATTTTATCGAAAAATTTTTTAAGTGAATTTCGCTTAATGAAATATGAAAAATATCATATATAAATGTGAGGAAAAGTATAATATAAGTATAGCGATGCATCGGTGTTAAAGAAAAGTGCATGTAGACCAAAAAAAAATTATATATTTTTTTCTAATATGGTCAGGATGGTAGGTCCATAGAAGCAAAGTGCGGGATGTCTAGCCCAAGGTGTCAAACAACTAATGGAAAGACCCACATGGAAATTCCTGTGATGATTGTGCCTAATTGATTCTTTTTCTTCAAGGTTTTTTTTTTTTTATAATAAATTTTTTGAGCAAGATCCCAACAAAATATGATAAATTTCCGATAGATGATAGCAGCTCAAAATTGTCTTTTCCAAAGGGGAAAAGTTGTCTTTGAGGTGTCATGTAGTAAATGATGCCTTCTTCTACAAAAGACTGGACTTGAAGAAAGAACATTTTTGGTTTACTCCCGAGTATCAAATTCATGGCATCCAATAATTCCAATCCTTTGGCTCACATTTTCCAACCTCTGCCTCTTGGCTCTTTTTTATTTTTTTATCAATCAGTTCACATTTTCTTCTTATCGATTAATCTAATTTTAATATTTTAAGATTTAATTTAAGAATTGACTCTTTTTATATATATTTTTTTACTTTTAAAACTCAAATTTAAAACATATCTTATCACTGAACCCACTCCCTTGTTATTGGTTAGTTCCTTTTGAATTTATTAAAAAATAGAGAAACAAAAAGATTCTTATTATTGTACTAAATCTTCTATATGAAAAAGACTTCCGATTCTCAAACGTGGGATCACAAAACCTCCGTTTGAAAGGAGGGGAAGGGATTATTCTCTACCTAATTACAAGAATCTTTGGTTAGAAGGGAATTATTTTCAAATCATTAGCCTTATTTAGAATGAAATTCTCTCTTCTTGTGACACCAAGAAAGTACAAATAACAGCTCATGGGCAACTCTTATCTTATCAACAAAGAAAGAGTCAATATCTTGAATAGAATTTCGATTGGGAGTGGGTTTCTTTGGTGGGTCCAAAATGGGGAATGTATTTAATTAAAATCTTCTCCCATGTGACTTACCATTAAGCTTAGCCTCACCTATGTGCATATGTTCTATTCCCTAAATTTATGAATCAGAATAATCAAAATGGGGTTTGTCAATTAGTTTGTTTAGATACAAGAAAATACTAGAAGAATGGTGAAGGAAACCCTAAATCAAGATAGGAATGCTAAGAGAAGATACCAAACTCCTTTAAGTTTAGTAGTTAGATACTCTATTTCTTTAACCAAAAGTCTTGAATTTGAACCTTGAAAATAAAAAAAAATGATTTATGAGAGTCAACCTTTTAATGGATCCCACAATATTTGAACTGAATTAGTCGGATGAAACCCGAATATCGGTTGGTCCAGTATAAAAAAAAAAACCCAAATATCAATTGGTCCAGTACTAAAAACAAAACCCAGATATCGATTGGTCCAGTACAAAAAAAAAATCCCAAATATCGATTGGTCGAGTAAAAAAAAAAAAAATGAGAAGCCCCCATCATTTCCGATTGTATATGGATTTTATGGTGAATGAATTATTTGTTTTGTTATCTTAAAAAAAGAAGGGGCAAAAAAAGGAGGGCTCCCTCATTTACACTCAAAAAGCACTTTTTGTTGTTAAAAAAATATAATGCTTAATTAAGCCTTAATTTATCTTTATTTTATTTTGTTTATAATAATTTTTAATTAAACGGAATTCTTTTTATAAAAAATATAAAATCAAATTGAGTTTTTGATAAATAAATCAAAATTAAAATTCTCCATGTAAAAATTAAACTATAATTATATTAATAATTTTTTTATTTTAAAAAATATGCTTAATTAATCTAAACTTTTCCTCTTGTATCATTGTGGGTCTCCCTCATGATATCTTGCCCAAAGGATTCTCTCTTCTATTATTTTGCCTGCGAGAGTGACTTCTTTGTCACGTTCTTGGACAAACATACCAACATATTTATGCTTTTTTAATTTTTTATTTTATTTTATTTTATTTTTTCCAAGTGGGATTTGGCTTGTTAATTTAAGTGTTTATATGGCAGAATCTTGTGATAATTTGACTTCAAAAGAGTTGTTTATCAGAAATCCACAGGATTAGAGTCACCAATCATAGATTTATTAGAGCTAATCTTTCCCATGTTTGGCCGGAATTCATGAATCTCTTTACCCATTCTCCGGTTGTTTTTCCTTTTGGAGGAGGGTGTGTTAGAATGATTGGATTAATTTAACAAAAACAAAAAATTTGAATGGAATAGAATCTTTTTTTTTTTTTTATATAAGAAAATACAATCAAACGAGATCAAGTCAGTAAAAAAAGAATAAAAGTTAGAACGCTCCACCACTTGAGCTGTCGGAACTCAAATCATCTTGTTTTACAACTACAACAACAACCAAACTTTTATATAACTAAGTAAAGTCAGCTATATGTAATATTATAAAGCATATTACATAAATTTTTCCATTAATTTTATATTGACTCGCTACCTAATGCAATGGTGGGGGTTAATCCAATCATTTTGTTTTAAATGAAAAATATAAATTCAAATATTTTTACATTTTTATTAGCAAAACAGAAAATTTTTATGATATTATTGAGGTTGACTGACGCATGAAATTTAATTCATTTGATTTTTTTTATTCGTTTCATATTTTTAGCATTATTGTTTTTATTATAATAGTTTATATTTGATTTTACAAAACTTAATTTGAATTATAATTACCGTCTAGTAAGAAAATAAACTCATCGTCACAATTTTATTAAAATATTAAGGGTTCACAGCTTTTTTTTTTTTTATTAATTTTCCTTTTGGTGTCAGACGTGAAATAGGATTGCATTGCTATGAATGGGTACTCCACTTATTCATTGCACAGCTGCACAATTCACCCTGCAATGATCTTCACTTGCTTAAAACCATTGAAGACGCCCCTTTAACATGTGAAGCCTAGGGCATACGAATTTTTTAGGGTTTTTTTTTTTTTTTTATTTAATCCTTTTTGTTACAAAGGGGTGCAATGTTCGAGGAGGGTAAAGGCTGTATTCAAGTTTTCAAGTCAAGAGATGAAACTTCGATCTCAATGGACCTCAAGACCCTTGTCGGTGGGGATAGTTTTTGGAGGACATCAGAAAAGTTTTTAATAAAAGGGAAATCCAATTAGGGTTTATGAGGCAGGGAAAGTGTGGACATTCAGAGTTTCTGTTGACTGGTTGATGGCATGAATTTCAGGAAAATGCCGCACGCATTAATGGAGAATTTAAGATCAGAGCATTGAAGTCAAAAGATCCCCGCAGGGTTCCTAAAAAATGCTTGAAAATTTAGGACAAAAAAGCAAACACCTTCAGAACATAACAAGCTCTTCTGCCTCTAATGAACAAAATGGATCTCATCACATCAGCTGAAGAAAAAAAAACACTAAGCATCAAGATGAAAAAAGGAACACTCATCCGGCAAAATTTTACAGAAACCCCCCCTTTCTCTCTCTCCCTCCCTCCCTCTCCCTCTCTCCCCCAAGATCCTTATGTATACTGTATTATTGTTATAGTCATTCGTTGCGCCCCCCATGTAAAAAAACTTGAATCTGTAAAATCCAAGTTGGCGTTACAAACTCTATACATCATTGCTCGGTCTAGCAATGTCAGCTTTCCAGCTACTCCCATGGCTCTCGGAATCGTCATCTTCCATACTGTCCACACCTGTTGTGGAGGTGCCTCCTGCATTTCCACTCAAGTGGAGAGGACCTTGTGGAGAGCCAGACTGGGAGCTGCTAGGCTTGGCAGAGTCACCATACTGATCATGGGACGCAAACAACACAAGCTGCTGATTCGATGGTGAGGGGGCAGCAGCTGCTGGTATTCTCTTGGTGTGAAGTCTGTATTTCTGAAATCACATAGAAGAATTCATCAATCATATTCCCAATCCAAATTCATTACATGGTAATAAAGATCTTCATTCTAACGATAACAATGTTACACTTTCATAACCACTTGGACACAAAATTTGATTTGACTGAAACTAATACTGAAGAATCTCAATTAAAAAAAGAAAGTGGAAATTTGAAAACCTACTTGCAAATGGCTCTTCACTTCATCATTGGTGAGGCCATCCACCTGCATGAGTTCTCTAATCTGCTTGGGTGTGGCAGCTGCAGGAATAAAAGAACGTCAAATCAGACTCCTCGAAATTAATTATGAATGATAGGCCAAAAAATTATATATATATTCAACACCAAATCCAATGCAAGCACGCTTCAATTCCTGATCATTGTAATAGACATCCACATAACACCAAACCATTCCATAAAACCAAAAAGAACAACCATGTCAAAACACTTGTCAAGAGTTTATCTTCAATGGTTTGGTAGACACAAACAACAGATGAACAGTCTTATTTTAGTCTAACCACTTCTCAAATCTTGCAAAAGCAACCACTCAACCACTTGATACTTGGAATAAACAAGCATGATTATTAGCTGTGACCCTAAAAGGGAAAGGAAAATTTAGTTCTAAGTATTGGGAAACTTGAAGGAAACCAAATTGGCTAAACAATAAAAGTCACAGATTCAATAATCTGACCCTCTGAACCTCCAAGTTGTTGCAAGGCATTGACAAACTGGCGATGCAACTCCGGTGACCAGCACCTCCTTTGCTTCCTGGAGGTTGGCTGCTGTGGCGCCATGCGTAAATTGGACTGGACACTAGAGGCAGTTGGGGAAACAGATACACCTGTTCTGGCATTGGCTGAGGCCTTGGTACATAAGTTTTGACCTAATTCCAACCTTGAAGGCTTATTCGTTGCGGGGGTGAGAAGGGAAAGTCCATGAACAACCTTATCTTCCATCCTGAGTGCAGTTGCAGGAAACTGGAATGGCATAAATGCCCTTGCTTCAGTCCTAGACTTACAAGCCTGGCATAGAAATTTACAATATAGTTTAATACTGTGAAATTTATAATATACAACTTAGGGGTTAAATTGACTACGGAAAATAAGTGATACCTCTTTGATTTCCGGAGCAGACTTTGGTTTCGCATCAGAACTCCAGAGCTGAACAGAGCTCATCCAATTCCTCTTATCTTTACTGTCTTTTTCCTTCCCTCCACCATCTCCATCATCATTGTCAGAATCCCCTTTCAGGGGAATGAATTCTTCGAGAACAGGTTGGGCATTTGATCCCCTAGAATTCATTGATTCTTCTTTAAGAGCTTGAATTGCTGCAACAAAACAAGTGTACACTTCAAAAATTAGGGAAAGAAGAACATGAAGAGACAAAATTAATCAAAACCCCATGATCAAACTTCAACATAATCAAAAATTGAGAACAACCCATCAACCACAACAATGATCAAACCAGAATATAATCAAAACACACTAACCAAAACACTGAACAATCAAAACCCATCACGACGATCAAAGTAAGAAACCAAAAATCCAATGACCAAAATTGAATAAAATAAATAAAATTGAGAATCCATTAACCAAAATCAGTTAAAAATCAAAATCCATCTCCAAAATTGGCAAAAGAAATTAAAAAACCGAAAAACCCCGTGATCAATCATCACCAAAATGACTAATTGAGAACAACCCATTAACCAAAATCACTGAAAAAACCAAAACCCATCTCCCAAGCCAAAGGAAAAAACATAAAATGGAATCAGATGAAAGTCAAAAGAACGAACCGTCGTTAAGAAGAAGCATGCAAAGAGGAAGCTCGCGTTTGAAAGCATCGATCTTTCTCATCTCATCTTCCAGCCTCTTAACAACATCATCGATCTTCAATTTCCTCCCAAACTTGTCCTTAGTCATCGATACATCTCTCAAGACATCACCAATCGATTTCGGCACATAAGCCAATTTCAAATCCAAGCTCAGCTCATTTGGAATAGAAACCATCTTCTCTCTTTCTCTCTCCTCGGATCTTTCTCTCCCTAATTTTCCTTTCTGAAATGTGAAGCGGAGAAAATCCAGAAGACTGTTTTGTGTTTTGTGTGTATGAGAGAAAGGGGCAGAAGCTGAGAGATCTTATAAATAAGAACAGAAAAGAATTTTCATTTTCTTTTTCTGATTTTTGGTTTTTTATTCCGAAAGGCAGAAAATAAAAAAGGAATCAGAGAAAATGAAAAAGATTCTGTTTAAAAAACAACGCCGGTTTTCTACAAAATTCTCTCTCTCTCTCTCTCCCCCTCCCCCCCTCTCTCTCTTTCCTTTTTCTCTCTCTAAAAAGTCACTTTCGCGTCGTCGCATAGGATATTATCTTCATTTTCTTTTGAATTTCTTTTCCCATCTACCGCTATGAGTCGTCCATGGCCTATCATTTTTGGTTTTTTTTTTTTTTTTTTGGCCTTTTTTTTAACCAAGACTTTCCTAGTTAGAATATTATATATATTTTTTTATTTAAAATTTTATTTTGGAATTTATATATATAGTATTATTTATTTATTTTTAAAAGCTTATTCCTTAGGGAGGAATGAATCTTTTATTCCTTCCTTTATTTTCTCTTCCCTCTTTCCATTTTTTTCTTATATTAAATCTTATATTCATTTTTGAGATTTATTTTCTCAAGTATTTTTGTATCATGCACATGCATTTTACATTATTTTTCGAGCCAGCTTAAATTATATATTTATATATTATTAAAACATTGAAACAAAGTAATATGATGTGTATTTCAACCTAACCAACATATAAATCCTTTGAAATAATTGTTTGAATCAAAAATTTCGATCATTCATCTGTATCTGAAGATACGTATTTTGTATCTGAACGATTTTTCATGATTTTAAATTTTTTTTATTATTATCACTTTTCATTAATATTGTTTAGGATTATCATCTCTTAGAATCACCTTTAACTCATTAATAATTTTATAATTTTTTTTAAATAAGATTTTACGTTCAATGTACACCCATTTTTCATTAGTATTTTAATGAATCTGTCATACTATCGCTTTTTAAAATGAAATTTCACTTGCCAATTGTTCTATGAAATTTTATGTTTTCATTTCTTAAGACTAATAACCGAAGTAATCTATCCTTAATCTTTTATTATCATACCCAATCGTGTAGAAAACATTGTAACTTCTAATTGTATTGCAGCTCTCAAACCCCAAATGATTCAAGTTTAACAAAATGTCAAAACAATTAGTATTTGAACCTTTTGTTTGTTAAAAGTGACTACTAGGTTTTGCATGGCAATTGTGCTTTACTAAACAAAAATAATCACAACCTTTTTTTCTAATTTGAAGTTCGACTCTTTGTATAATCAAAAAAAAAAAAAAACATTAAACATATGTTGGTAAAAAATTTTGAGCTTGAAAGTAATAACCTAGGGCCAAGGAATCAAATGAATATTCTGAAGAAATGAGGTTTTATTCAAAGGAAGATACCATTCTTGATTCTGAAATCCAGCTTACTAAACCTTTTTTTTTTTTTTTTAATTTCCCCTTTTAGTAGCACCAATATTCTAGTAATGGTAGATAATTACGAACTCAATATGTGATTGAAATAGTCTTTTTGCTTAAGAAAATATTTTTGTTAAGTTTTAGAAAAGATTTCGTTGTTTATGAAGGTTTGATATTGGTTAATGATAATGTTTTTTACCAACATCAGGTCTACAAAGGGTTTTTTAACATTTGAGTAAGAATTCTTTATCACTTGAAAACATTTTTCATTATTTTGTAGGATTGTTTTTTAGAGTTCATTTATTGTCTCTTTGGGGGGTAAAGATTCTAATCCTTAGAAATAGCTAATACTTGTGGCATTACCCATTAGTGTTGTGTCAAGCATACAAATTTGTAAATATTCTACTATAATGAAAAGGAATATCTTTTCATTAACCTCGTACCAATTGTAAACAATAACTCTAATCCTAATTAATCTCATTAACAATAATTTTAGAATTTCATCACATATTTAAACTGTTGCCAATAATAAAGATATTAGATTCAAGTTTTGCCCGCTAATAATAGTTTAGTGGTTGTTGTTGTTATTATTTGTTTTTTAAATAAATTATCAATATATAATGTTAGATCCAACTAATTCCGATTTGAGTGGAGTTGAGCCCTTAAAGCAAAACTCTCCCGATATTTGTTTTCTTCAAATATAAAACTCAAATTCGAAACCTTGTTTTGGACCAGCTAGGCATTGGTATAATTTTATAGTTGTAATGGAATAGATGAACTATTATTATTCACTAAAATCAACCCCATAAATTAAAAAGAAATAATAATAAAAAAAAAACTTTCCATTATTTGACCTTTTGTTTTTCTTTTATTTGTTCATAATGAAATTTAAAAAAATAAAGAAAGAATCTTTGCCAATATGGCGCAAACTTCTTGAAAATGCTCATAGATGGTTTAGTTATGCCAATAACAACTACATTAAAATGCCATAAAAAATGAAAAATGGGATGTACAACTCAAACATGCCCTATAAATTATAGGGCTTGTTATGTCATGCTCAAAGAATGCCTCAAAGATGCAATGGATAGTGCCCAAAACCCTAATCCAAGGTCAACGTGCATTGCTATCTTTGGGCATTACCACTACCCACATTAACAACAAATTGATATTAAAAAATAATTTAGTTTTAGATTACTACATTAAATTGACCTCTTTTTTAGAAGGTCACATATTCTAAAATAATAAATTTGTCTTATAAATATTCGAATTGGATTAGTCGGGACATGAATTTGGATATCGGTGATGGGAACAAAAAATAATAGGCTTGCCTTTATTCTAGATTAAATTGACTGAGTTGGCCTCACTCCAACATAATGAGCTTGCCTTGGAATCTCCCAACCACAAAATGTAGCTCAAAAACTTTATATTATTATTATTATTATTATTTTGAATCTTTACTAATTTTTTTTTTTAATAATAAAGTGGTTATGATTAACTTATTCTAAGCTTTATGAGATGGTAGGGTAAGACCCTTGTGGGTTGATGTAAATTGGGTTTTAAAATTCCCAAGCACTTATCACTTCTAGAATTTTGGAGGGTTTTCTTTAAATAAATAAATAAATCCCAAATTCATCTTTGAGTTGGTTTGGAATCATAGCATGAGTATTCCCCCCTATCAAGTAGAGGATATTTGATTAAGCTTGAGCATTACTAGTTCTTAATGTTGATATTTCCATGTGCTTCTCAAATAAAGGATTAGATATAAAAGATGAACTTTTAACATGAAAAGTTCTTTTTTTAATATTTTCCTATTTTTTGTTAGAATCTATTTATTTTTAAAGTTGTTTCGCACTTTTATTTTCACTTTTTTTATATCATCCTTTTCAAATCATAACAGAAGTAAAAATAAGTTGAGTTATTGTGCAATAAATTGATTGAACTCTCATCAACGCACGAGTCGAGTTTAGGTATGTGTGGATAAATGATTTGTTTAATTCTTCGAGTTGAGTTCGAATGAATCATTTAAAAGATCAAATTTGATATAATCTCTAATTACTTTGATTATCAATATCGTTACAAGCCGATCCGAGCTTTTTTTTTAATTAATCGAGATGAATTATGGAATTTCTTTTTGTACCCCAAATGGATTAAACTCAAAACCTAAAAGAAAATGAACAAATTCTCATACTAGTTGAACCTTTTGGTCAATATACAATAAAATATGTCACTTTCATAAAATCTCCTCTCATTTTTTTTATCTTTTGGGTATTTTCTTTTCTTTTCTTTTCTCCTCTTGTTGTCAATCCACTTCTCTGAGCCAACATTAGTTCAAAGTATTGGCAGGAAAAGACCTATACTTTACCAAGTGCCAATTGATTAGTGATCCAAAGAAAAAACTGTTTAGTCAATCTGTATTCTACTGTAGAAAAGTAAAAATAAGCAGTACAAACTTGACTTTTGAACATCTGAGTTTCCTCTCATTAGCTTTCAAACCAGAGGCCTAGGTGCTTTGCCATTGGATCATGTCAAAAGGGTTTTTTTTTTTTTTTAAAAAAAAATTGACATTACCATATAATCAAAATCATCATGTTATGGTGCATTAGTTGAATTTATTGGAAAAAAATACTATATAATATAATTTTAAATTAAACTAAATGAAAAGAGTTATGACCCAGTCAATATTTTCTCATATTGGTTGAATTGCAGACCATGTGATGTAAGCCCACTTTGCACCAAAAGTGTTGTTATGTTGAATTCTTCTTACTCCCTTTTGGAGGGGACAATGAAAGAGAGCCTAGACCATGACCCAAAAGCACAAATAGAAATGTCCCCTCCCTAATCTTTTCTTTTCTTTTTCCTCTTTCAACCCAAATATGGTTTGAAATTTTGGTTATTTCTTAGAATTTTCCAATTTTACATGTTAAATGGGCATTAAGATAGTATTGAATTGGCCTGGTTGACTTGCATTTCAGAAGGAAGCCCCCAACCCTATATTGATTTCATGAAATTGACTAACTTAGTTTAGATCGATAAATTCAAAATTTATGCGCCTTTTATCATATCTAATATTAGTCATCGCTTAGGGAGGTAGAATCTCCGTGCTTCCTTTCTTTCTTTCCTGATACGATTCTGTTTAGATGTATTTCCTTGAATAAAAAATAAATAAATGGCCTTTTAAAATCTTAGGAGTAGACAAAAAGCTTATTTATGAACCAAAAAAAAAAAAAAAAACCGAAAGACCTATGCCTGTATCGAAGACAAACGTAGAAGATAGATCCCCTCAAAATTTTTTCTTCTTAAAAAATAATAAAAATATATTTCTAATATTGTTTGTTTCGCTATAAATTATGATACGTGCACTTAAAACTATATTTTCAAGATATATATATATATATTTATTTATTTAGTAATATAATTTTTTGATTTCGAGGTATGAAAAAAAAGAATATCTTTGATTCTTGTAAAACAAGAAAATGGGGAGATTCCAAAAGATGATAGGAGGGGTTTTGGTTGGGTTAGGTGCCCTCCGCAAGAAAACAAAAATAAGAACGTCTTTTAATAAAACAATAAATAAATAAATAATTGATTTGAATAAAGAACTCGATAGAGGGCTACAAAGTGGAATTTTGGGGCCTGTCAATGTTCACTGGGATTCCAACACGTGTCTACCATTTCTTCATTGTCCATCAGATTCCACCATTTCTTTTTATTTTATATTATTACATATAATCCAAATGAAATGCTATTCATAATTATAGTTTGCTAAACTCAATAATTAATCATAAATTATCTTATCTTCATGAGCATCTTAACCAATAATCCTTTTTTTTTACCGAATCAATTTATATCTAAAAATTATATTCTGATTAATAAAGCTTAATTGTTATCAAATCCTTTTAAAAAGAACTCTCACAATATAATTTTTTTACTTTTTAAAATTCAAACCTGATTTTTGATTAAGTGAGCATCGTCTTTTTTACTAAATCAACTATTCATCGATATCTTAACCACTATAAAATTTCACAAATACATTAATTCTCCTAAATTATCTAGTAAATATTATTATTACTAATATAATATTAAAATAGACTAAAAATATTTTTAAATCTTAATGTAAACAAAGGAGCAAAGGTAAATTTTCATGTAAGTGTCCGAAATCTTTTCTCCGGTCAAATCTAGTGTCCGTGAATTTGTGGGGCATCATATGCAAAAATAATATTTTATAATAATACATAAAATGAAAATGTGTATAAAAATATAAATATAAAAAATTTTACATAAATATTAATTATTTTTAAAAAATAATAGAATATTCAGATTTTATAATGAAAATCTAAAATGATCAAATATATAATTATTAATTATAAAATAAATAATATAAAAATTATAATTATAATTAAATAAATAAATAAATAATTTATTAAATATAGAAAAATATAAAAATATAAAAATATAAAAATTTTTATATAAATATTAATTAATTTAATCTATCAAAATATTTTAAAAATAGGAAATATTTGAAAATAAGAAAATGTTAGTATTGAAAAAATTTCTAGCCTACCTAAATATTCATTTTTTAAATAAATAAATTCAATTATGAGAGTCTTTTTTATTTTTACATATTTCGATTTAGGTTATAGCTATTATTTTTAAGGTGGGTCTGTTACGATTATCTTACTATGATACCAAGAACTTCTGATATGTTCTATATGATTTGATTTATCTCGAAAGTAATTTTATGTATAAAAAAGTGAAATAAAAAATTGGGTACCCTTATAATAAGAAAATAAAACATATGAAGTGCTCATAATTTAGTTAGTATTTTCAAGTGAACTGTTTAGTGATGATAATTTTTTTTTTTTTAATTTAAAACTTTTAGATTTAAATCGTTATATAAAAATAAAAAGAATAATAACAATTTGGTTGGTGGGTTTAATTAAAATGAAAAGAAAAGGTCCATTTTCATGTAACCCGTGGATGAGGTATCTTAGTTTTAGGGCAAAATGACAGTTGGCATTGATTGGATGAAAGGCACTCTGGTCAATAAAGAAGAGTATTCGATTATTATTGATGCTTCATTTTAAAGTCCAAAACCATATTGTATAATATTCTCAATGGATAATATATGACTTGTATGGGACTCCTTTGAGATTGACAAAAATATCACATGTTTAGAACTTTATTATACCACCACCTCCCATTAAAAGGGAATCTAATTTCAAGTCTTCTTTTTCGACATAAATTTTGGTATTAATGATGTGGTGATTAGGATAAGGAAGAAGCTTATCCGGAAGAAACTGATCCAATTCGAAATTGTTAATGTTTATGCAGATCGATTATTGAAGAAAATTTATGGTTCATTCAAATTAAACTTCCTTCCTTTTAATGTAGGAGTTCTTCTTTCATACAAGATATATACCACCACAGGTTGGGTGTAATGGGAAATATATTATATTCCGTTCTCAATAGTTCAGATTCGAGTCCCTTTGACAACGTAAAATAATCACGGTGAGTGACGTCCTCCCATTCTGGGCCTGACAGAAGGTCGATCTGATTTAGTCGGGGTACAACTTCAAATATCGGGTGGTGACTAAGTTAAAACAAAAAAAAAAAAACAATATATATATATTATGTAAGTAGAGTTTTACTATTAACTAATATCTGGATTTTGTTAAACTAATTCGACTCAAATATTATATGAACCTATTTTCTTTTTCTTTCTTTTATTTCTTTCATTCAAAAAAGATTGATCGGGCATAACCAAAAAAAAAAAAAAAAAACTCTCGCTCCATTTACAAATATTGGTTCTCAAAATTTTTAAACTAATCTCAAATTTCAGTGTTATGAATTATTTTTTCCCATTAAACTAACTAATATTCTTGATTAAATTAAATTTTAATAATAAGGTTTACTGGTCCTAAGGATTTGTGGGCGAATGTAGAAGTATAATACCTCGTCCAAGTAGAAAGTTTCTTTACCGTCTCTTTTTCACCTTTTACTTCCCTTCCTTTCTCTTTTTCTTTTTTTTTTTAATGTGATCGATATCTAAAACTGTATTCTAATTAATCAAATTCAAAACTTATAATGATTTATTCTAAAAACTATGTTTTTAATATAATTTTTTTTATTTTTAAAATTTAAATCTAAAATCTTAATAAAATAACATAATCTTGCATCCTACTATTAAAGCTAATATCCATTGAGCTTTTACTTCACTTTCTCTATCTATCTTTAAAGTGGGTGGGTGCTTCAAACAATGGTAACTTATGATTTGACAAACAAACAACGTAAAATGTGTCAAATCGTGACAACCAAAACATAGAGAGAGAGAGAATCTAGATTTTCGAGGGGTCCAAGTTCAATTGATTGGATCTCATTCAATAAGGACACAAGAAAAATACCCTCTTCCTCCAAACAAAATGACAGGCATTTACAACCCATAGATTCCAAAGCTGTATTTCAAAGAGTCCTCTCTCTTCTCCCCCTGGATCTAGAAACAAGTAAGCTATTCTTGCCCTCCAAGGATACTTCAGGTTTGCATAAATGAAATATATGATGGAGAGCAATTGCCTTGGACCGGGAAAGAAGGGAGGAATATATATATATATATATATTTAATTTTCTCTTCATGGGTAATTCATAGATATTGGGTATTATTCGATTCTAGTAAGGTTTTATCGAAACCCCATGAAGAAAAAAAAATTAGAGTTAAATTCAGGACAAAAAAGATAAACAAGATTCAAATTCATTATTTAAGGGATTCAAGTTTATTCAAGTTGAGCATGATTAAAATCATAAATCTAGAAAAGGCTATTAAATCCAAATAAAATAATAAGTTTGATTTAATCACTACATAAACATAATTCAATAAAATGTCAAATTTTAATCACAGTGCTCTTGAAATTCAAAAAAAAAATTATAAATTATAACTTTAAATATTTTTTATTTTCTAAAAATTATAATTTTCATCTCTTAAAATTATAATTTTAAATTATGTTATTTTTAATAATCTTAAATTCATATTATATTTCATCTGTTTGTCTAATCTTACCCTTAATATGTTATTGAATGAACTCAAGTTTAGCCCAATTGAGCTTGACTAGAGTCATGGACCAAAATCAATGAACAATTAGTTTAGTGGTCGAAATTTAGAAACGAAAAAAATTATACGGTGAGAATCATCATCTAAATAGAATTTTTATAAATGTTCGAACTAAATTAATCAAAATAAAAAACGTAAAAGTGATAAGCTCGAGCTGATAGGGGGAGATAGATATCAGCTGTATTATGAGAAACATTGGGAGGAAGTTTTCAAGAGGACAGTCTAATAATAAAGTCTTTTTTTTTTATCCCGTGTTTTGAGATTCAATTTTTATTGTCACCGCAAAAAAAAAAGAAACATCTGGAGTAATTTGGTAATTTTAATTGATCGTGGAACTTTGTTATTGCGTTTGGAGATTATGATATTTGATCCAATGAGTGGTCAACAGGGCATTAGATTCTGCAATTGAATCCTGTTCCCAATGACATTATGACATTGAACCACCAGAGTGAGGACACCCATGTCTTTCAACCAAAACCTACTTCTCCATTCAAGCATTTGAAGAAAACAGTATTGGATTCTTTTTTCTTGGAGAGAGAGAGAGAGAGAGAGAGAGATGATTCTCTCTGGGAATCCAAGAAGGGCAGTATCCATGTCAAAATCCATCAATTAGTCCTTGCAGAGAAGCCACACATAAAATGGAAAAAAGTCCAAAGAGCACTGCACAAACGTCCATTCCTACTTGGGGGTGTTAGCATTATGTTTTTCTTTGAATGAATCTCTTCTCAATTTTTATGCCTACAAATTATTTCATGGTGAAAAAATCGATTTCTCCATTTGGTAACGTGTCGTGGATCCATGAAAAGTTAAATATTCCGATCAATACTAATATTTATATTTATTTTTTTATTATATCGCGATTTGAATCTAAAATCATCGAATTGAAAAAGATGTTATGATCACTAGATCATTCTCTTGAAAAAATTTATATTTATGTATGAAACCTGAAAGAACGATCGAGAAATAGATAAAATATTTGTTTTTGAGAATTTATATTATTAAGATATAGCATACATGCAAATACACACATACAATTTTTTTTTTTTTTGGTAGGTACACATACAATTTTAACGAATAAGGTGGATATCAATTTCTCCATGTTCGGATTCCTTTCCTATATAAAACACGAAAAGGGGTCATTTGATGCTTAGGACAAGGTATGTCATCCATCAAAGACGTGCCCTCGTAGACCCTTTTTTTAATTTTTATATATTTTACAAAAAGAGGAAAAGAAAGATGGCGAAGTTGTGAGAGAGAGAGAGAGAGAGAGAGAGAGAGAGGGAGAGAGGGAAAGAAAGTGGGGGCAAAATTAATGGCTTTAGAAGAAGACATGATCACACCTTATCAACACATCAAAAGCATCTTGGCACGTGATGACAAGTCCATTTGGTCATGGCATTTGTGTGACAATATCAAAGAGAGAGAATCAATAATAATTTTTTTTATTACATGTTTGACTCTAAGAATTTAAATTAAAAAAAAAGAGATTATGATTATTAAATTATATTTTTAAAAACATTAAATATTAAATCTTTTTAATTAAAATTTTAAATTAAAAAAATTAATTTTTTAATAAATCTTATAATACTCGATCGTATTAATCAGATTAAATTTAAACGTGACGAAGGGTAAATATTCACCGAGAGAGAGAGAGAGAGAGGGAGAGAGTATCCCTTGTACCGGATGGGATGGAATCTTTTTGAATAATGGAGGATGGTAGAATTGTGGTACAATGATGGTAGTTTGTGCTTCACTGTGGGCCTGTTTTTGTCATGTAAAAGGTTTGTTGTCTTTGTCTACTTTAGGTTTGGGGTGGTTTGCTAAGGCAGCATTATTGTCTGTGCTCTCTCCTCGTGAAAATCCCACCATACCATACCTTACCTCTTTGATCCTTCTTTCCATCTTCTCCCCTCAATTTTATGCGCATACGTGCCAAGGAAAAAAAATTAAAAAGGTAATATTTTAATAAATAAATATTAGGCTATGATATTTCTTTTTTTCCTATAATTTTATCCTTTTGAATTTTATCTTGTTGAATGGACATTGTTTTTAAAATCGAACCAAACTGATCGATTTATCAAGAATCTTAAACCGGATGAATTTAAACTCGATTAATACCATTTGAAAACGATCAAAATCGATAAAATCGGTAACTTGTTCAAGTCGGTTTAAAAAAAATATCTATTTTATTTTATTTTAAAATATATAATATACAAATTATATATATATGATATCATAATAATGTCATCTGATTCTTAAAATAGTCTGATCGGTTCGACTAATGTATCAATGAACCATAAGATGAATCGAGTTATTTACCTGTTTAGTTTTGAAAACATAGTTATAAACTTGACATCCCTTCATCTCTCTCTCTCTCTCTCTTTCTCTCTCTCTCTCTCTCTCTCTCTCTATATATATATATATATATATATATATATATATATATATATATATATATATATATATACATGGCTGCCTACACACTCTGTTACGACCCTTTGACAATCTCGTTAGTTGCGTACACAGCTTGGTTGCCATGACCATTTTCAACAACATCGAGCCTTGTCGTGCATGTTCTTGGATCAGTACGACCTCTTCTTCAAAACTCCTCGGATCTGATTCCAATCATCGTTGCTTGAGTGGAGCCAAGTTTTGGTGAGATTAGTCGTAAGTTTTTAACCAAAATCCCTGGAGCTACCGTCGTAATTCTTTAACTCACGCTCATAGCCTCAACCCAAACCCTAGTGCTGAGATTGTCTTTGACATGATGCAATGCATTATTGTCATGTCAATGTTGCTGGAGCTATAGTTGTTTTCTTATCAATTTGGAGTGATTTGAGCTAGATTCTGACTCTTTTGTTTGGATCTTGAAACCATGCCATGTATGAGAGAAAAAAAATATTGATATTTTTAGAGAATGAAAAAAAATTACGTTGGAAGGATAGCCCTTGAAATGAACATTGAAAGTCTCAAACTGGATTATTCAAAACATCACTCCGCATACCGGTGGTGTACACTAAAAAAAACATATTGGCAATATCACATAAGTGAACACAATCCAGTGATTATATGCCCTAAAGCTTTTTATATGAACTATGTTCGAATTCTAGTGAATTCAAATTATTTAATAATTGTATGGAGGGAGTTACCTCGTATAATTTTAGATTTACGAGCCCCCAAATGAACAAAAAAAAAATCTCCGATCCTTTTCCATTATCCCATCCTATTTAGGGTTTTTACCTTTATCTTGGAGGTAAATGTTATTTCATTAATTTTGTTTTTTTTAAATATTTTTAAAAGAAGGCAAAATTTTAGAGGGGTAATTTTCTACCCTTTTCTCTTCCTGCCACACATGAGAGAGAGAGAGAGAGAGAGACGTGCAATCTTATCTAGCCAAACTATCTCCCACAAATATGCATAGTCTGATGATTGTATGTCTATTAAGTTATTATAATTTTGTTACATATATAAACCTTAAAAAATCTTAATTATTTCAATATCGATAGAAAATATAAATAGTTAATTTATTATTTTTCTTATAAATTAAGAAAATATTTCAAAAAAATGTATAATTTTTAATATTTATGAATTTAAAATATTTGTATTTAATTTGTAAATATTTTAGAATTATTAATAAAACTATTTATTTTATAAATTATTTATGAAACTTTAATATCAATTGTCTTTTATTATAATTTTTCTAAATTTATAACTTATAAAAGAGTTTTTCTAAAATAAAATTATTAAATAATTTATCATTTAAACTTTTAATCTCTTATTTTTTATACTAATTTATAAATTAAAAATAAAAATATTTAATCATTTTTTGACTTTTAGAATAACAATTCCAAAAAGTGAAACACTTTACCACCCGTTAATTTTTATAATAAGAAAATTCCTGATTTATAATATTTTTAATTATGTAAAGATTGAAAAAATTATGAAAATATATATATATATCTATAAAAATTCAAAAATTAAACTTTGACGAAAATATTTAACAAGAGTTCTTTGTCATTCCGGTGCTCCTATGGAACAATACTTTTTTTTTTTTTCTTTTGGAGTTATTCCAATGCCATCATTATTACTTCCTTCTTAGAAATTTGTAAAATGGGCAAGAGGTCAATCTTCATTAGGTCAGTGGTCAGTCTTCACTGGACGTGTGGTGGGTGGTAGTAAAAAGTTTAATTGATTTTTAGATTATTAGAAATTAAATGAAGTATGGGATTAGTTTGATCAGTTGTACCTAAATTAAGCTAAATTGTATTTTTAGTACATAAATTATTAGACGATTTTAACTTTTTTTTATTAGAATAAAGGTTTTTTGATATATATATATATATATATATACACACACACACACACACATAAAGGTTTTTTTAATGTCTAATATTTTAATTCTGAACAAAAATCAAATAGGAATCGGTTTTTATAAACTATACAAAACCTTGAAAATAATTATGGTTTGATTTTGAAATCGGAACGTTAAATTATTATTATTATTATTATTATTATTATTATTTGGTTCTATTCTTGATTTTTAGGATTAAAACTAAAACTTGAAAAAAGGAAAATCATAAAATCAGAACTAGAGATGGGACCGGTCTAAACTAGGCCGATTTTGATCTAATTACTGGACAGGCCAAGAACCGCGGGCTAATTTGGCCATGGTTCTGAGGCCTTCTAGGGCTGGGGCTGGCCGATTTTAAAAAAAATTACTTGGAATTGGCCCAACTCAGTGAATCAGGCCTGATGAGTGGGATTGAGCCGATTTCTGATTGGAACCGTTAAAAAAATTGAAAATTCTCCAAAAAAAAGAAAAATTGACGATTAGAACCGACCGGGCCGATTTCGTGCTAGTTCCGGGCTCGTGTCGGACTAGTTCCCAATTCTAGATTATATTGAACCGGATCGGCCCCGGTTATTGTAGTGGCCAGTCCAGTTTCGGATTACTGCTCGACTGAGTCGATTTTTGAGTCAAAATCGATCCAATCCCATCTCTAATCAAAACTGTGATGAAAGCACTTAAAAATCATATGAATTATAAAAATTTACAAAAATCATAAAAAAGATATAAGAATGGTTAAAAATTATAATTAGATCAGAATTAAATCAGAATCAAACAAAAATCATATTAGAATTAGAATTAGAATAAAATTAGAATGTTCTATTTTAAAACTGAAACTGAAAATACCATTCAATCCTAGTTTCAATTTTTTTCCACCAAATTCAAATCATTCCGTTTTGTTTCGACAGCTTAATTAAGAACCTTAAACGTGTCTAAACACTTGAAACCAAAGCCACAGCACCCCACACCACACCAAAGTAGTTCAAATAGATAAAGATAAAAAAATTAAAAAAAATAAAATAAGTTTTTTTTTTTTTTAAATAAAAAATATTGTGCTTAGTTAGTACAACTAAAGCCAGACCACATTAGTTCAACTTAAAGCATGAACTTAATGTGCTTACTAGTGTTCTAGGACATATAAAATATAAATTTATCTTCTTTTCTGCATTTTTGAAAAAAAAAAAATTACTAAAAGCATCATGTAAAACGAATATTTCCCAAATTACAATAACTAAATAAGTCCCAATAATAAATATATCAAACTTAGTCTTACAGTGTCTCTCGTGTGTGTTTGTGAAAATCTTAAAGATTCAGCCACATGCAAAGAAGATTGAAACTCATCCCAATGATATATAGAATTCCCAATAATATTTACAAGAATTATTATAAAACTAGGAAAAGTTCTCAACATGCTAACAAGAAAAACAAAAGAAAAAAATAAATCTTTTAGAAATTATACAATTTTTAATCAAACGCAAGAGTATTAATCTTTATAATTAGAATCGACTATTTAGAAAATAAATAAATGAAAGATTAAGAGAGAGAGAGAGAGAGAGAATTGATTTAATTTATGTGGATTCTCTTATACTACTTATTTTTATTCAAAGTTATCTCCTCATCTAAACTCTTAACTACCATATTTTTACAAATAACTTGTATTCAAGTTTTCAACGATCTATATCTACATTTTACTAAATCTCCTATATTTAAATTCTTAATTCTTTTAATCGGTGTGTTTTTTGATCTTCTTTGTATATCTCTGAACTATCTTAGACGACACTCTTGTATTTTATCTTAGACGACACTCTTGTATTAAACTAATTCTGAACTTATTACGAATTTTTTCGTTTTTAATTTTATTTCTTCTAGTTTTACTATATATCTACTTAATTATCATCATTTCTATTACAACTATTTTCTGCTATTGTTATTGTTTAAAAACTCAATATTTAGTACCATATAATAATGCAAGTTTTACTGTAGTCATATAGAATTTCTCTTCAAATGCAACAGTATCGTGTGATCATAAAGAATTCTAGATACTCTTCTCCATTTCATCAAATCTGCTTGAATTCTATAATTTATATCCCTATCTATATTGCTATCATTTCAAATGATGAAATCAAAATATCAAAATATTTAAAACGTTTACTTTTTGGTATATTTTTTCTTCTAACTTAATCATTTCTTTATCATCCCGATGCTAGTCACTAAACCTAAATTTCATATCCTTAGTTTTCAATCTGCTCAATTTAAATCTTTTGAATTTCAGTGTGACCATCCATAATTCTAATTTAGCACTAATATTTTCTCTAGTTTCATCAACCAACATTATATCTTCTACAAAAAAAATATACCATGGTATTTCATCTTGAATATTTTTTATAATTTCTTCTATTACTATTGCAAAAATGATAGGGTTTAATGCCAAATCTTGATAGAACCCAATATTAATCGAAAAACTATTCTTGGACCTCCGTAAGTTCTTACATTCATTACAACTCTCTTATACATATCTCTAATAAGATTAATGTATTTCAAGAAAATCCATTTTTTAATCGATACTCATTACAATACGTTTTTAAGAACCCTATTATATGTTTTTTTAAATCGATGAATACCATATATATGTTTCTCTTCTGTACTCTATATATCTCCATCAAATATCTTAACAAGTGAATTGATTCTGTAGAGGATCTTTTTTATATAAATTAAAATTGATTCTGAAACAGATTTATCTTCAATCCCAACCTTTACTCTATCACTCTCTCTCATAACTTCCTAATATCATTCATAAGTTTAATTTCTTTATAGTTGGAATAATATTGTAAATTAATATTTTTTTATAATTCGTTTTATAAATTTATATAATGTGAGATTTAAGTAATTTTGTTTAAGTTAATCAAGTAATTAATATTTAATTACTTTAATGAATAAGTTTAAATGGCTAATTATAATCTTAAAGCTTCAAGTGAAAATATGCAAATAACAAAAAACATACTCTATTATCCTCGTAATTAACTCCATTTTGTAGTTAATTACAACCTACTCAGATATATTATTTTGATTTCATCGTTTGAAGAATTGAATGTTATAAATATTAAATTTGGAGTATAGGCATACTATTTAATTAAAATATACGATTTTCAATTTCTAATAAAATTTGAGATATCGTTAATTTGGTATATTAATAGTGATTTACAAAAAAAAAAAAAATAATGTGCATAATATAAATAAATAATATGTTTTATATATATTTTATATATATATTTTTTATAAAAGTAGATCCGTTGTGGTTTCACTGATTGTGTGAAATTTATTATTTTATTCGCTTCATTATCACTTTATTTTTTAAATTTATTTTGTTCTATTTTTTGTTAATTTCTGTCATTTTAGTTTAAAATAAATAGAATAAATTATAGAGACAAAATAATAATAAATGAGGTAAAATAATAGAAATTAAATGTACACTAAAATTATAAAAATTTAGTAACAATCTGTCAAACTAGGGTTAATTTAGTTAAATTGGTTTGGCAAAATTTAGGAAGCATTTTTCTTTTATATTTTAGTAAAAGTGAAATGGAATGCCAGGAGATTCCCTCCTTCCATAATTCTTAGTTTGAGAGTCCAGGAGAGAAGAAAAAAAAAAAGAAAAGAAAAAAAAGACAAAAATGATAAAATTTGCTAGCTGATAAGACCATGTCCTAAAAGGTCCAATGTGAAAAGAGTCTAATTTTGGTAATGCTCATAATTCACAAAAACTAGTGTGTTCGGAATTATCGATGGGATTTATCTTCTCGAACGGGTTTTGTCACCCCGAACTGTTGATGGGATCCATTGCACCGAACTGTCAATAGGATCTATTTTCCCCAACGGGTCACGTCGCCCCAAACTGCCGATAAGATCTTTCTTTCCCAACATTGTCACCAGTCACGTTAGGGAACTATCCCTCATATTATCTTATCAACCGTTTGGCTAATTCTTGATGACGTCTATTTGATCGCTCCATAAAATTATTCGGTACTCCCAAATACTCGTCTCTCCCTCAATCGATGACAAGCAGTCGACCTCTTTGGTTCTTACCAAATCAAAGGTAATATTCCACGGAATTTAGTAACATTTGTTTTCTGTCTTGACACAAAACATGTCTTTCGAAGAAGCGAAGAAATCTCTTCACATATTCAACTTTTTAAATGATAAGAATGATTAATCTTTCAAATCATTTGATTATCAAAATTTTGAAATCTTTGGATTTTTGTATAAGGAAATTAGGGTTGTAACATCTTAAGTTCACACGACTCTAGCAGAATATTCTATAAAGACCTTCGATACATAACAGCCTAGGTAAGTTCCTTTGACAAAAACACTGGTCACATAGGTCACAGAGAAATTCGTTCTCCCTCTCTGTCTGTTCTACTTCTATTTGAAAACCGATTTTTTTGACTTGAGGTCGGAACATCCTCTGAAAATCTTTTATAGGTTTTAAATTTTTCATACAAGTTGCTGTTCGAGTCAAGGAGGAGTCGGATCTATAGAGTCAAGACTCACCTCCAACACTTTCTATTTTATTTGAGAGTTTTAAGAAAAAAAAAAGAAAATAATTTTCTTTTATTTAAGAGTTAAAGAGAAATAAAGAGAAAAGCTTATTTATAACTCATGTTTATAAAAGTATCCTCTTAAATTGTTGGCCGATGAAAGAACCAGCCAACTGATCAATTATAAGAAACTGCTCGATCGACTGATTGGAAGAAACAGCCAATCGAGCAATCGAGCAGTTATAAGAAGTTGCCCGGTCAACTAGCTGAGGAAACAGCCAATTGAGCGGTAGTAAGAACATCTTTCTTAACGGCAATGTGAGTCAGTAGCTAAGCTATCAACGAGAAAAACCACATGAATAAGCAGCATATTGCACATTGCAACGGCAATGTTTTAAGGAAACTTTGCCGTTAAGGAAGTGTGAGTCAGTAACGGCAATGTGAGTCACATTGCAATATGCCGTTAGAAATGCTGCAAAATGTATTATTTTATCCCCTAAGGAAACAGCCATATTGCAACGTCAAAGGGCAGCCACAAACCAGCATATTGCCGTTAAGGAAATAAGCAGCCGCAAAATGCTGCCCGGTCGACCGATTGAAAAAATCAATCAACCGTGCAATTACAAATCAGGTTACAGATGATGTGGGAATTAAATATTTTTTTTATTATTTTTTTAATAATAAATTCAATATATTAAATTATTTTTTATTTTCATATTTATCTTTTATATAACGGATTCTAAATTTTAAAATAAAAAATTTAAATTATTATTTTTGTCATCCGATTCCTTTTATTTTTCTTCACATAAAATTTTTGAACCAAAGAAATATAACCACTTTTTCTTTTAATTTTTTCTTTATTTTTCGAATCGGTTCATATAAATGTAGCGCAAGAGAGAGAGTAAAAAAGAGAGAGAGAGAGAGAGAGAACGTGGAATCGCCGGGAGGAGCGGGGCATGACGTGTTTGTCATATGTTTAGGGGGGACGAGAGAAAGAGAGAGAATCGGTTCGCCGCATACGAACGGTCCAGTTTTTACACTCTTTTTCTCTCTCCGTCCGAAATGTGGGTCCTACCTATCAAGATTCTCTCTCTCTCTCATACTCATTTGGGGGGGTGGGTCCGACCAATGTCATCATCATAGTCATCCGAGAAAACGCGTGTCGTGCAATGTTGGCCTTTTCCCGTTACCATTACCCACGCTACACAAAATACTTTCGGTTATAGATGCAAAAAGTTTTACCCTTTAATTTTCCGTGCATTCTATTTATTTTCAATTTGCAATTTATAATATAGTCTTTTTATTCATCTAGATAAACAAGATTCTTTTACTCCTTTTTTTCTCTCTCTTCTTTTTTCTCTCTCTTCTTGGATTTTATCTTTCTTTATTTGAGTTAGATTGAGTAGACCATTAGAGGATGGATGAAACCCAAAACAAGGGGCAAAATCTCATGCTATTTACCAATGATCTATGCATTTAATATAAATTATTAAATTTTTTTAATTAAAATCTAAAATTTAAATTTTAAAAATAAAAAAATAAATATTAAAAAAAATAAATCTCTTAAATTAAATTTCACAACTTTTCAAATTAGATTAATCAAATTTTTAAATACCATTATCAAATATTAAAAAAAAAAAAACTCATACTATTTTCATACTAGTTTTTGGGGATAATAATTCAGTCATGTTGATGTGCATTTTTTTTTTATATATATTTGATAACGGCCATTTCTTTAACCAAAATCTCATGCTTACCATTTTTTCATACTATTTATTGGAGATAATATAATATATATATATATATATATATATATTAATTTTAATTTGGCCGTAGGTTTTTCCTTGCATGGAATACCTTGCTTTAGACACCTATGCAACTGTGAAGCCACCAGCCAAGAGAAATAAGACACGAGCAAAAGCAAAAATCTTCCTGAATTATAACAAACGAGCAAGTTCATTAATGTGACCAAGAACAGATCATTGGTACTTTGACAGTCACCAACCTAAGAAAAACCACCTGGCACTTCAGATTACAACCTTTGAACAAACAAATGCCACCTTGTTCCCCCCAGCATCAGACCATTCACCCTATTTACAAGCAATTTCGGTAAGACTTAGGACGATGGCTTCATATAATAATGACCACGCAAAATCCAGGACACGTGGAGCAAAGATTCTGAGGCTGACAACTCCGCATGTAAAAGGAATCACAGACATTAAGCTAAAGAAAGGGTGACTTCTCACCAAATGATGCCTCAGATCATTCAAGTGCAATCAATGCTCACCCAATTATGCGGGCAGTCTAAACTTTCCCGTTGAGATCAGAAACTGAAAGTGCCATCATATAATTCAACCCACCAGGTGGATGTCATTTGATTCGGTCAAAATCTCTCTCTCTCTCTCTCTCTCTCTCTCTCTCTCTCAAACACACCCAGAGACAGAGTGATAACAAAGACAAGATGGCAAGCATGCAGCAATACTCAAAACCCAGGAGCAAAAAGGCAACAACAGGGCATACAAAATGAAAATTTTAAGAATTTTCGGTCTCCTTGGATCTAAACTTGAAATGAGTTTGTCTAAGATCAACTTGTCACACCCCCGAGTCTCTACAAAGCTCCAACAACCAAGTCTTCACTCACCAGTATGGTTTTAATTGTTGGCGTTGAATCTATGTGTGCTTGGAGCGTAGGATTTCCTCTAGTTTGTATGGGGCTGCAAGCTCGATAGATGGTCCCCTATATTGACATAATCAACTGCGATCAAGAGGAAAATATATGTTACATGGCCAAGATGAAATATATCTAAATGGAAAAATTTTCGAGATACCTCTTGATGGAATGTGGTTCAAGACCCAAACCAAAAGAAAGAATTCTCAGGAGGCCTATGAAGGACAATTACCGGGCGAAGTTTGAATGGTAACCATTAGTCGAAGGGTCTCAGTCGTTCGGACCTCCGGACGATAAGATCTTAGTCACCCGGATCCACCGAACGATACTCAGACGAGTCCCAATTGACCTTTTATCGGTTAAACGACCAAACGACAGGCAGAACCCTAATGATTGCAAAGGAATGTTAGAATTTTCTTATCTTCGGTTTCCTACTTCATAACAGCAATTTCAGAATTTTTTAAATAAAGAAAACATCCCCCGAATATGGAAGCTCACCCGATAAATGAAGATCGTAATCAATTCGTAATATTGACCTCCGGGATTCTCGGATCAGATCGACATGGAAGGTAGGGTTGGAATCCCCTAGCGGCGCACGTCTCTCAGAGGTATAAGTAATTCAAAAAACCGTCAGAATCAGGTACGCTTTCTAAACCTAACACCGGGGGCACACTGATCACAGGGAACAACATTTCCTCAACTCTCAGTCTGTTTCTTTCAATCAAAAACCGCTCTTTACTGACTTGAGCGTTAGAGTCTCCCCGCCGAAACACCCTTCGACGGTTTTGCAGGTGTATCTACCCAATGATGACTACTGTTCGGGTTAAGAAGGAGTTGGTATCTGTAGAGTTATAACCCACCTCCAACAGATTGGCACCTTCCGTGGGAAACATACTGACTTTTCTGAAATTTTACGACGATACTCGCTATGGTCATCTCCGACGCGGCACTCATCAAAAGAAGAAGGCCAATCGTAGGTTTTTATGATGATGACCTTCCAACCAGAATATATCTTCACTGTGATGACCCTTTAGTCATCACCCTCAAAATAGACTACTACACTGTAAAATTGGTTCTCGTTGATCAGGGGGCTGATTGCGATCTCCTCACCTGGGACGTCTTCTGCAGGATGGGTTTCAATCCATCTCGGCTTTTGTCATCTACCGGATCCCTCCAAGGGCTTTCAGATGAGCCCACTTATTCTGAAGGCATAATTTATCTTCCTGTGACCCTAGGAAAATCCCCTAATCACGCAACCGCTTCCGTCCTCTTTAATGTAATAAAGCTCTACTCCCCCTATAATGCCATACTCGACAGACCCAACCTGGACGATCTAAAGACGCTACCGAGCACGAGACACATAAAAGTAAAGTTCAGGACACCACTAGTGGTGACTACCATAAGAAGCGACCCTGACCCCTATATCCTTTTCGCGACACAAGGCGCACAAGAAACTTTCCCGGTTGATATTCTGGAACCTAGAGAGGACACTGAACTGAGAGCCAAGCCTAAATTAGGCGAAGAAACGATCGAGATCCTTTTGACAAACGACCCAGTCAAACAGTCAGGATAGGAGCTAACCTATCACCTCCCTTACGAAAGGCCTTAGTCGTCTATCTGTAACGATACTCGAAAGTCTTCACATGGACTCCAGAAGACATGTCTGGCAAAGACCCATCAGTCATAGCCCATAAACTAACCGTTAATCCCGACTTCAAACCGGTTAAGCAAAAGAAGAGGGTATTCGCCCTTGAACACCAACGCGCCATCCATGAAGAGGTTCATAAGTTATTGACAGCAGGATTCATTCGCGAAGTCAAGTATCCCGAATGGCTAACTAACATAGTTTTGGTGAAAAAGGCTAATGACAAGTGGAGGATGTGTGTAGACTTCACCGACCTCAACAAAGCGTGTCTGAAAGATAGTTATCCACTCCCCAATATTGACAAGCTTGTAGACAACTCCTCGGAACATCAACTTTTGAGTTTTATGGACACTTACTCTGGCTATAACCAGATCAGAATGACGCCGGAAGACGAAAAAAATACCAGTTTCATCACCAAATTCGGTACATACTATTATCGGGTCATGTCCTTTGACTTGAAGAACGTCGGAGCAACTTTCCAACGGCTGGTCAATACGATTGATTATTTTACAACTTTCATCACCAAATTAAGTAGAGTGTGGAGTTAGACGAATTCGATATCCGGTACCGACCACGACCCACAATTAAGGGTCAAGCATTGGCCGATTTTATTCTTGAATGCACGTTGCCCACGGTGTCTAAAGGGCCACTTTCTAACCATCAAGAAGAATGGGTCGCCCCCGAATGGACTATCCATGTGGATGGATCATCAAAACTCTTCAGGAAGTGGCGCCGGACTCATACTGGTAGGACCAAACGATTTTAAGGCAGAATACGCCATCCGTTTTGATTTCCAAGCCACCAACAACCAAGTTGAGTACGAAACTCTGCTGACGGGCCTAAGGATCACCACCAACATGGGAGCACAAAATGTTAGGGTGTTTACAGATAGCCAGCTGGTCATGAAGCAAATCGAAGGAGTTTACGAAACCAGAGATCCGGTCATGGCGAAATATTTAAGTAAGTTACGCGACACGATGGACCGATTAGACCAAATAGACATTCAACAAATCTCTCGTTCAGAAAATACGCGAACTGACACCTTGTCGAAGTTGGCTAGTTCCAATTCGGTTGCTTCTAGTCGGACGGTATGTATCGAAAGCCAGCCGTATCCTAGCATCGATGAGTCTAAAGAGGTCCTCCATATTGTCCAGTCGTCCAGTTGGAAGGACCCTACAGAAGAATATTTAAGGCACGATCGCTTGCCAGAATCTCTGGGGGAAGCAGTGAAATTGAAGCAAAAGGCCACGCACTACACCATAATCGAGGGGGTTCTCTACCGTAAATCATTCACTCACTCGTATTTGCGATGCTGACTCCCGAAGAGAGAAATTACGTTCTTTGGAAAATTCACGAAGGAATCTGCGACAATCATCTGGGTGCTCGAAATCTAGTCTATAAGGCCCTTCGACAGGGATACTATTGGCCGACCGTAAAAGTTGATTCTAACAATTACGTCAAAAGGTGCGACAGGTGCTAGCGCTTCTCATGGATTCCTCGGCTACCCTCCATCGAGCTTAATCCAATATCTAACCCTTGGTCATTTGCCCAATTGGGCATGGACATCCTCGGACCGTTTCCTCTAGCCACGGGACAACAAAAGTTCTTAATTGTGGCGATCGATTATTTTACGAAGTGGGTGGAAGCCGAGCCTTTAGCCCAGATCATGGCCGCCAAAGTCCAATCCTTCGTGTGGACTCATATCATCACCCGATTCGGTATACTGCGAGTCCTTATCACGAATAACGGGAAGCAATTCGACAATCAGCGCTTCCAGGAGTTTTGCGAGAAACTAGAGATTCAATGTAGATTCTCGTCGATTGCTCACCCACAAACCAATGGACTGGCTGAAATAACCAACTGAACGATCCTGCAATGACTAAAGACAACGCTGGATGATACCAAGGGACAATGGGTCGAAAAACTTTATGGCATCCTTTGGTCGTATCACACTACCCCTCGAAGGGCAATGGGAGAAACTCCTTTCAGTCTAATTTATAGAAGCAAAGCAGTCATACCCCTGGAAATAGGCATTCACTCGCTTTGAGTAGCTCATTATGATGCCAGGCAGAACGAACGCACCCTACAACAAAAGTTGGACTTACTTCTAGAATTACAAGAGTTTGCATCAACACAAATGGCGATCTATCAGCTGCAAATGACCCGGTATCATAACTGAAAGGTTAAAAGCCAAACGTTTAAACCTGGAGAATTAGTGCTACGAAAAGTGGAGGCTACCGGTCGACAGCAGCCTAGGGGCAAGCTCGCCCCTAATTGGGAAGGTCCGTATCGAGTACATTCCATAGTTCGACCAAGAACGTACCGACTCGACAACCTAGATGGGTTAGCGATACCTAAGAGTTGGAACTCGGAAAACCTACACATATACTATCAATGAGTCTCGGTACTATCCAACAACCAGAAGGCCTTCTTTAGGCACAACTTAAGAATTCCCTATCGTTTAGAGAGTCTCAACCGCCCAACTCCTATCGTTCGTACGTGTCGTCAAGAGGGGATGTAACTTTCCGGACGGGTGGACACGACTCACAACTTAAAAAAATTTTATCGAAGGGCCTCAGTCACCCAACCTCTACCGATCGAACACGTTGTCAAGAGGGGATGTAACTCCCTAGACGGGTGGACGCGGCCTACAACTTAAAAAATTTTTATCGAAGGGCCTCAGTCGCCCAACCTTTACTGATCGAACGCGTCGTCAAGAGGAGATGTAACTCCTCGGACGGATGGACGTGACCCATAACTTAAAAATTTTCTATCGAAAGGTCTCAGTCGTCTAGCCTTTACCGATCGAACATGATGTCAAGAAGGGATGTAACTCCCCGGAAGGGTGAACGCGGTCCACAACTTAAAAATTTTCTATCGAAGGGTCTCAGTCACCCAGCCTCTATGATCGTACGCGTTGTCAAGAGATGATGTAACTCCCTGGACGGGTGGATGCGGACCACAACTTAAAACTTTTCATATCGTACGAGAGGTCTCAGTCGACCAGCTCCTACAATTTACTCGGATCACACGAAGTCTTCCTGAACGAGAAAGGATCTAAAGAACGGATCCACTTTGACAAAGACTGAAGAAAGGCATAGAAACAGAAGAAGCAAAACTCAAGTAATTAAAGCACAACTTTTTCATTTACACTTGTGCGAAATAGTACATTCGGTTGCAAGAGAATATACATAAGCCGCTTAGTTGGGCTAGTTACACTAAGAGAAATACATAGTAGTGTTCTTCTACAAGCAGTTCTCAGCAATTGTTATGGACCAATGAAATGATCCAATAACCAAAAGAGAATATGATCCCTATGTTAAACAATACAAGAATGTAGTGTTAGGGACAAGAGAAGACGAGTCTAGGTTTTGCCACCCCCAACGCAGCCCGAACTCGACTTACCCATCCAAAGACGATGTGAGAAACACCCCCACCGCTTTAGAGGGTGAGGACCAACCGAAGAAGGCCACGCAAGGCGATACAAGATATACCCCCTTGGTGGTAAGGGATCAGATTATGCTAACCAAAATGAACGGTCAACATAATGAGATCTCATTCCAGTAGTCCTATTCTTTGATGAGATTCCAGCAAAAGTCACTTCAACCAAGAAGCGTTGCACACTGCAACATCCGACGAATCAACCCTCAGAAGGAATCATTCTCAGCCACACAACCACGAAGAAGGAGTGTTAATTCTCGGCGAAAGAAAATGGGTGATCGTCATGGCTATTTATAATGGTGAAAAGGAGATGCCTCAATTAATTCAAGGAAGATAAAATGGATCAACACAGACGCAAATCATAAATGCCAAAGTAAATCGTCTTTGATTCCTCATAAAGAAAGTCGTGTCCGATAAGACATACCAACGTTCCTAGCATACAAAAGGGGTGAATTAGAATAGGTCAAGCATTCCTGTACATTCATAACGTACATAACACGCTTCAACAAACTTTTACTTATGACTTTTCTTTTCCAAAAAAGCCATAAGTAGGAGGCAAATGATGGGATGTAGTCCAAGATCCAAACCAAAAGAAAGAATTCTCAGGAGGCCCATGAAGGATGATTACCGGGCGAGGTTTGAATGGTAACCATCAGCCGAAGGGTCTCAGTCACTCGGATCAATCTACTGAAGGGCCTCAGTCGCTTGGACCTCCCGGAAAATAAGGTCTCAGTCACTCGGGTCCATCGAACGATACTCACTGTGTAAAGGCAGTCGCCTTGATCGGGCGAACAAATTGCAACATATCAATCGGACGAGTCCCGATTGACCTTTTATCAGTTGAACAACCAAACGATAGGCAGCATCCCTAACGATTCCAAAGGAAGATTAGAATTTTCTTATCTTCGGTCTCGTATTTCATAACGGTAATTCCAAAATCTTTCAAATAAGGAAAGTATCCCCCAAAGATGGAAGCTCACCCGATAAATGAAGATCGTAATCAATTCGTAATATTGACCTCCGGGATTCCCGGATCGGTTCAATATGGAAGGTAGGGTTGGAATCCCCTAGCGGCGCACGTCTCTCAGAGGTATAAGTAATTCAAAAAATCCTCAGAACCAGATACGCTCTCTAAGCCTAACACCGGAGACACACTGATCACAAGGAAACAGCCTTCCCTCAACTCTTAGTCTGTTTCTTTCAATCAAAAACCGCTCTTTACTGACTTGAGCGTCAGAGTCTCCCTGCCGGAGCACCCTCCGGCGGTTTTACAGGTGTATCCATCAATGACGGCTATTGTTCAGGTCAAGAAAGAGCTGGTATCTGTGAAGTTATAACCCACCTCCAACACCTCTCAAACTGGTAAGACAGAAATGATAAACTAGACACATGGATTAGTAGAGTGATACCCTCCATGCAAATTCTCCCATTCTACATAGCTTGACAGATGAATGGACACCAGAAAAAATTAAAGTGAGAGAATGAAAGGTATCAAATTCTTCTCAGTGGAATCCAATTCAAGGAACTTCAAATTCTGCATTTTTTGCATTTGTGGAATGATTCGGCTCTCATTCATGTGTACAAGAACAAAAGAAGAATGGAGCTGGATTCCTACCAGTCTGAAAGTTAACATTTCCAAAGCATAAATGTCCTTGAAATGTGGAGCACCCATAACATCCATAACAACGTACAGAAGTAGCGAATCCAACTCTAGGCCTAAGCAAACTTTCAACACCATGCAGTAAAGCCCCAAACAAACCTAGGTCTTGTAGGACTACAACCCAACATGTCAAATCTCACCATGGATTAATCCTTTTAACACCCAAAAAAATCTTCCCAAGAATAACAGCAATGGAAAACGTAAAAGCAAGGGCAAAGAAAAAGGACAGCAGTTCACCTATTCAAAAAGTGGATATGCTCTTCGGCTTCCATTAACACCAACCAGCCGGCTTCGTTACATGCTTAAGCCAATCTATTTGTAGTGAATAACCATAGTGTCCCGACCGCCCATGATTTCTAACATTTTATGTTGATTAAATTGATACATTGACCTGTTGGCAACTTACATCAGAACAAATAAAATTAGAGATTCTTGCATGATCATTAAAAAATGATACCCACCAATTGCAGTGCTATTAAGAAAACAACAGTGAAAATAAATATGAAAGCACAGATAGTTCTACAATTCAACAAAAATTTTTAAAGCACGTTGAACACACAATATTAAGAAGAATGTTTTCATTTACTACTTTTGCTTGAGGGGAAAGTGGATCCTTATCTATTTGGATATTGGCAACCTCATGTAGCCAAACTCGCATTTAAGTTTAGATCAAAAAACCTGGAAACTTTGCAGCTAATTTATGCAGGAGGCACATTTTGGTACACCCTTCGTGATTCATGGACCAAATTAACTCGAAAGGAAGCCGAGGTCTTTTGTCAATTTATGAATTTTCCTCCTCACTGTCATAGAAGCTGAATCGTTGTTTAAGTCTGTCTTGTCAGTTTCTACATTATCAGATCCCAAGCTTTGGGCACATGGTCTCAAAAGATCTTTTAACTCATCCAGAATGTAAGGCTCCACTAGCTTCCAGAACAACGTGGAATTGCTTCCCAAGAAACCAATCCAGAAAAATTTTCCCTCTCTCTTTACCTTGCATTCTAAAGAATTTGCTTTCAATGCCTTGATAACCCTCTGGGCACCATCTTTACTTCCCTTTAGTTTCAATACAATATCCCCTGATGACAATCTGTGGCCACCATACATATACCCATATCTATGAACACTTGATAACCTTAGGAATCACGGACTTGCCTCTTGGCCAGAGCTGATCAGCATAGAAACCGAAGTAAGAATGAGTTCTGGTAGAAAATTGATAAGGCAGTTCATCACTGCAATAGCCTGGATCGCAATAAGCAACCAGCCATTTGTGGAACTGATAATGTATGTCTTCTCAAAACAATGTGTGTCTGAAGGTTCTCACTGAGAGCAAAGCAGATAGAATGATTCCTCCTCTCTTCATCTGATTCGATCTGCAAGCCACCCATAAGCAAACCCAGCAATAGTTCCCCTTGATCTCTGCTAAGCTTCATGCTTATGGGCTTTTGAGCAACTTCTTTGCTCAAGCTGAGAATGTGGTCAATCTTTTCCATCAGTGGTGGATCAACATCATATTTCTTCTGGCACATCAGCTCATATATCTTTTCTGCCTTCAAGTTCTCTCCACATGACAGATAACCACTTAAAATAATGTTGCATGATAGACCATTAACACCAATAGTCCCATACGTACCCATTTGACTGAAAATTTGTTCAGCCTTTTCAACATTGCCATTTTTCACTAAAGAATCCAAATAAACATTGTAAATAGTTCCATTGGGGCAGCATTTCTCAAGGCATAGAGAGAAGGCCGACTCCAATTTATGACAAAAGTTCATATTTGAGTACATTCTCATCACATAGAAAAAAGATGGTGAATTCAAACCACTGGTCACAAATTCTGAAATAAGGGCATCTGTAAGACGCTTCTAAAGTTCATATTTGAGTACATTCTCATCTCATAGAAAAAAGATGGTGAAAGACGCTTCAAACCACTGGTCACAAATCATGACTAAGGGCTTCTGTAAGTTCCACTTCTTCAGCTTTAGACAGTACCTCTATGACTTTGTTATATGAAGCAGCACTAGGTGTACCCAAACTATTCTTCATTTCCTTGAATATTGCCTAGGATTTCATAGGCTCACCAACCTTTGAATACATTTCCATTTTGTATTCAAAAGATTGGGAGGATGGGCCACCATCAGATTGAACGAGTTTAAGCCATGCTTTTTCTGCTTCCTCAACAACCACATCTTTAGAGCACATTCTCAAGAGAGACATGAGCACTGCTCTCTTCAATTCCAGTGAGTCACATTTCTTCCCTTGGCGAATTTATCCTCGTCTTATCTATGGTATCTTGATAGCTATGGAGCCAAATCAAACCCTCATGTATATCATTTTGTATTTCAAGCCCGGATGTTACCAGATTATGAAAAATGTACTCTGCCTGTTTGAGATAAATTTTGGCCGAGACTCCCTGGTTTGCTAAGGAGAGCTCTAAACAGAGTTGTGCAACCTAAGTCGGGGGCGATAACCCCCCCCCCCCCAAACTGAATCATCCGATTATGCCACATTCTTCCTCTAGACAACCTTGAATTGGTGCGCTAAGGTAGGCAACAATCAGAATATGGAATGTAGATTCACTAGGCACCCGCCCCTGATTTATTATATCATCAAAAATCTCCCAGCATTTGGAGAATTTCCATTCTTTGCCCATGTAGCAAGAGCAAAATCAAATTTAAACCAATGTTGTTGCATCATCCATTTGTACACCTGAAAAAGGTTCAGAGAATTTACTAAACATATGTAGGACATGCATCATCACTCTTGCCTGTACTGCAAGAGCAATCGGCTTACATTTGCATCACAAGTGTAAACCCAGTAATAAGTATTCGAAACTAAATGAGACACTAAATTGCAACTACCTTTTTTTTGTGCTTCTATAAGAACCAAATTGAGGATAAATCTTGTCGCAATAGTTGAAATTACTCGATTTTGGGTTCGAGGGCCGGAAATAGTCTCTTTACAAAAGTATAAGAAAAAGACTGCGTATATATATACTTACTCTCCTTCTATCCTCGCACTAAACTGATGAATACTTTGCAGATCAGGTGAGCCTTTTTTGTAAAATCCAAATTATAGGATTTCTAACATAGCTGATAATGTGGTGAGATTCTTTCTTTTTCTTTTTTCCGTCAATTTAATTTTTATGCCCTGCTGGGAACCAAATGATATCCACAAAACTGAGAAGTTGAATTTTAGTTCCAATATTTGCTTAGTGTGGATTTGTAACCAACAAAAAAAAGGAAAGAATCTAGAATTGTGATGGAATTTGTGATGGAATTGAACTCCAATGTTATTTCGGTCGTTCAGAGTAATGGAATTCAATTGAATCCCCATTTTACCCTTTGCCCAGCTCCAAAAGTTTCATCTTGAAATCAAATGAATGAAGGAACTCGGTTCAGTCTATCACAAATTCACGTAGAAATATAATTTGAATCCGATGGAGCTGAGAGAGGGGGGGTTTATACTCAAATCCGGTCTCATTTTCGCGAATTCGCATGCAATGAACTGCAACGTAGGTCGCATCTTCCAGAGTAACCCACTTTCACTGGGCATTCAACAAGCGAACCAAAGTCCCGGGTTTCTGTGAAGGCAATTCCTTGCACAGCCAAGCCAACTTCGACCTCCGCCATTGCTCCGGTAGCTCCTCGAGCTCCTTCAACTCTAATGTCGGGGCCGACAAGTGCTTCAAATCAATTGACGCGAAATTCGCATCGAAATCAAAGGATTTATCGAAGAATCCCAATTATGATCTCTCTCCTCATCGCTCACCAACTGTTCGATCGAAGTAGTCGCCGGAGCAGAGAAGTTCCTGGTAGAGAAACCTTGTTTAATTTTGGTTAGGGCCAGGCGATATGCCCGCGCTTACGTAGTCGGTGGAATTCTTCCCTACTACAACAGAATATAAATTAAATAAAATAATAATATAGAATTAAGTAAAATAATAATTTATTTAATTAGGATATATAATCGATTTTTTCTTTATCAATTATTTCTTATTCTTATTATAAAATCAAACTTCCGATAATTTTTATAAGACATTACTTTTTTTATTCCTACCACACGTGATATATTAACATCATCAAATTATTATAAGCTAACAATGTCCATAATTTAATAAATCTATATTAAAAAACTAATTAATAAAGATATAATCAATTCATATCAAAGATAATAAAATTTATAATTTTTAATAGTATGATTTTTACTTGAGAGAAGAACAAATAAAAATTTATCTATAACAAAACTATACACATATAAAGAGATATATAAGAACAGAATAAAAGCATATATATAAGAATAAAACACGAAACTTTCCTGTCATATATAACAATTCAATAAAATAATATAATTTTAATGAAAATTTAGAAATAAATGTCTCTAATACTATATTGAGAAATAAAAAAACAAACATGAAAACGTCATATGAATCTATTGGAGCAAATTAACAAAATACCCAATATTTAATAAAAACCCTTAAAACTTACAACTTTCAATAACATGATTTCTATTTGAGAGAAGTATAAATAGAAATTTGTTTATAACAAACTATACACATATAAAGAGATATAAATATATATAAACAAAACAAAAACACATATATAAGAACAGAACATGAAAAATTTCTGTTCATACACAACAATTCAATAAAATAATACAACTCTAATAAAAATCCAAAAGCAAATATTAAAAAGTAATACAAACCGTTTTTCTAATGCTATATTGAGAAATCAAGAAACAAATATAAAAAAGTCATACGAACATATTGAATCAAATTAACAAAATACTCAATATTTAATAAAAACCCAAATCGATACAAAGGTGACAGAGAATGAAGTATGAAAATTTAAACGAAATATCTCTTAATGGCTCTTTGATGGATGTGAAATAAACTCTTGCAACTCCAATAATGATCAAATGGTATTTCCAAAAATATGAATCGATAAAAGTTTGATATCTCATAATATCTCTCTCTAGTTTATTTATTTATTTATTTACTCTCTCTCTCTTCCCCTAATATTGAATTTTTTTAGATTTAAATAAATAAATGTCATACCCATCCACCAATATAGTGTGGAGATGGAACGATTGATTTAATAGGTAAGTGCCATAATGTGGTTAATAATATTAAATTAGGTAGCAATTAAACCATAACCTTATTAAAAATAAAAAATATATATATTTTAATAAATAAATGTCCCATCTATTCACCAATATGAATATGGGGTGGAGATGTATCGGTTGATTTAATAGGTGAATATTATGTGGGATTAATAATATTAAATTAGGAAACAATTAAATCACAACCTTTATAAAAATTAAAAAAAAAAATCTATTTCCTTACGTGGCACTCCCTATGAGCTCGGTAAGGCATTACTTTCCTATAATGGTATATATTAGTTTAGACAATATCATTAATGTTAATATTAACCAAACTTTTTTGGGTTGAATGGTCGGATAATTTATTTTCTTAACATCTTGAGTTTGAACCCTAGAAATAAAAAAAAAAAGGTTTTGAGAGAGTCAACCTCGAGCCCTCAATTGGTGAAAAAAATTAATGTTAATATTATTATGTTGTGTTTGAAACAAAATAAAAACTAAAACATATAAAATGAACTTATTTATAAATACAATTTTATTCTTAAACCAAAACATATAAAATTTAATTAAATTCTCAAAACAATAAAATGAACTTATTATGAAAACTATTTACTACTCTCACTCTTCACTTAAAAGTCACAATAATTGAGAAATTAATGTACGGTCCCTCGACTATAGGATCGACGCACATTTTAGTCTTTAAATTTTACCTATAATTAAAATTTTAATTTGAAATTATTTAAATTTCTTTAAATTATTTCATTTTGTTACCATTTGTTTCTTTAAATTATTTAAATTTTTTTGGGGAAATAAATTAATCATGTTATGTGAGCTTATGATATTTCAGTTATAGATGTTATGTCAAGCTAGAGCAGTACATCTAATTAACTCGAACAATTAACAACCATGTGATACTGTCGAGTGCCATAAATGGGGACGAGGTCTTAGGATGTTTCAGGGTCTGGCATTTTTTTTTTTTTTCTCTGAAGAAGACTTAAACCGAAAACTTTATAAAAGGGAAGAGAATAGTATCAGTTTAACCATAGATTATTGGCATCGAGCATTGTTTTTGCAAGTGCCCACTTTGTGTAAGTAGCCTTGAGCTATAGAAATTCTCAGTCCATGGAAATTGATCGAGGCATTCATTTAGGGGATTAATGGTTTCTTCAGGAAATTTGGCCCTCAAATTTGTAGAATTATCCCCTTGTGCAAATGAAATCCAATGCGATCTCCATGCTCATGGGACATAATTTTCTCACATTTGAAACAAAGCTCTAAAATGCAGCTTGATTTTCATCTCTGTCATTGTCACTTGAGACTGAAACTCATTGTCCTATAATTCAGTATTCAGCATCTAAAAGAGGACCTCTTTGTTTGGAAAGTTTGATTATTTATCGAATGAACACACATGCTTTGATTTTCCTATGTAGAAATGGTTGGTGTGTTTATAATTTGAAGTTCATCATTTTGTGCTTTTGACTAAATCTTGGAATGTATACCATGGACAAGAAATCTGAGCTCTCAGTTCTGGTCGATCGGGCCGCAGGAGGTGCCAGCATAAATAATGGGGAAATGGAGCTAAGGCTTCATAGGTTTTCTACGTACCACTTGATAAATTTCCTGTTTCAGGATAGCTATGTGCTTTCTTAGGAACTAGTATCTTGAATTTGTTCCTTCGCAGGAATTTGATGATGATGGTCCGCTCGTTCGTCTAGCCCATTTGTACAAGGTACATAATTTATCCTATGAGCTTGTTTCGAAGTGATTATGGCAAATTATTTTTCTAAAGTGAGAAAACATAAATTACCCAACGTCAACAAGCTCTTCTTTTGGGCAACTTGGGTCAAATCGAGATAAATTATGTTTAAAGTCACTTAATGAACCAAATTGAGCTTAATTTTAAAAATGATTCAAAAAACCATCTTCAATCTTGGTTTATATAACTAATTAAATGATACAAACTAAAACCTTAAATGAATCTGCTGAGATAAACATGTTCAAAATTTTATGTTAAATCTTGAATTATGTGATAAATAAGTCAACTATATGTGATTGTGCTTCCTTCGTTCAGTTAAATTAATAAGTTAATTTGAGCTTTTAACGAGCCAAGGCATGAGTTGGTAATGAATGTATGCCAATCAAGTTAAAATTTCAAAGAGGGAAAAAAAATCCGGCTTATTTCTAGAAGAATAGATCTACACAATTCTAAATAATATACTAACACCTAGTTAGTCTGTTGATCGATAACTGATATCACTTAAGTAAAATTTTATATTTAAGTTTTGTATATAATAAAAATAGTCGGAAGAGTTTTGCTCTTTTAAGGGTTTAACTTAGATTGAATCGGATAGTTAGATCCAATATAATTATTACATACCGATAATTTATAAAAGAAAAATAACTCTCAATAATATTTGACAAAAGAAAAAACTTATTTTAAAGAAAACTTATCTTCGTTATTACGATATATATTTTAGTTCGAGTCTAACCCAAAAAGATCTATTGTTTTCTTTCACATTTTTTGTTACATCAGAATCGAATTCTGGATTATAAAATCAGAGGAAAAGGGTTATTCCTATTAAACTGTCCCTTGAAAACCATTTTTTGCTTCGTGTGATATTTGAAATGTTTTCTTAGTTTATCGCAAGTTTTTTAGTGATGTTTGTGAAAGATTCGAATAACTTTTTCATCCTTTTAATCACGGAATTAAAACCTAATTAAGTGACAAAACATAGTCTCTACCTTGTAAACCCAAATCCACAACGTATGCAACAATTTGCAAGCATGATCATCAACCTTGCTCCTTTTTATAATCATGATATGTTAAAAATGGGGATTCTTTCTCTCTAAATTTTTGGGATCAGTGTTCAAATTGGGTAGGGATTTTTATCAAAATTTCAACAATTTTTTAGGTAAAAAAATGAGATTTTATCAACTATATTTGTATAATGGTTAATGACCTTGACTAACCCATTTTTAAATGATGCTTATATGTTAATCTTGTCACATTACACAATTATAACCATTTTTAAGCGATGATCCTTAAAGTCTTGAAAAAGATAAGATATGTATTATTAATTAGTCAATTAGTTATATGAAAATTCATAAATTTAAAATTATATATTAGAAAATAACTCTTTATATATAATTATAAAATAAATTAAAATTATTAAAATTTGAATCTTTTCAAAAAAAATTAATCAAATACAAATCTATTTATGTCTATTTATACAATTAGCTTGATTATCAGCAACAATTTACTCGTCTCTTAAGAACAACTCAAGCAATAGAATCCCTTCACTTTTATTTTTTTTTTTTATCAATTTGATTCTATTTGATTGTATCTCTTTTATCTTGTGTCAAAAAAGGTAAAAAAAAAAAAAAAAAAAAAAAATTCAACAATTTACTCCCTCCAACAATATTCCCATTCACGGTGAATAGCTTCAGGTAAGGACAAATATGTAACTTTACCTTTTCCGCAAACCAATACACTCATGGGGTCATTTCGCAGAAAGTTCGTGCCTGTTATCGTAATTTCATTCCCTTACTGACACTGATAATATGAATAGGAAAAATTAAAATCTGCCCCCTCAACTTTCTCCATTTATAAACAAACCCCCTTGACCGGTTCCTGCTATAATCCATGCCCTTTCCCTTAATTTACTCACACCATTGCCTCCATTTGATTCTTCACATAAATGAGAAAAATAATAAATAAATAAAATCTTCTTTCTTAATGATGGTTTTAGAATTATAATCTTAAAAATAAATTTATAATTACACGTAAAAAATTAGTAAAGATATATCATGTTGTTAATATTGCTACTTAAACCCTTTGATTTTCTATAATTAGGGTCATGTTTCTATTCTATTATAATTTTGGCAAGCTCTTGAATTATATATGTAATATTATATTATAACCATAATATTATGAAAAATTAATTCAAAATATTAATACCATAGTTTAGAAATTCTAGACATAAATTGCAATTTGAGATTAATAAAAAAATTTCGATCGTTACAAGCAAAAAGTGTAGTTTTTATTTATTCAGTTTTTTTGTGTATAAATCATCATTATTCGATAATTATTTTGATTCCGATTAAATTCGATTTGAAATAAATTAAACCCTTAAACGACAATTCTTTATATATGTTTTTTTCATACATAACACTAGTTTAAAATTTTATTTAAGAGATATAAGTGTCCATACCAATTAAACATTCATTATCTATTCAATTTCTATTATATTTTATTCTTGCTATAAATATAATTGATTCTTCACATATTAATATTAAATGAAAAATTTCTCTCGATACCTATTTTTTCATACATAACACTCCAACTTAAAAATTTTATTTAAAAGATATTATTGTACATTCGTTATCTATTCAATCTCTATGATATTTTTATCTTGCTATAAATATAGTTAATTCTTCAAGGATTAAAATTTTCAAATCAAATTTTCAAAATAATTTTCAAATCTTACTATAAATATATATTTTAATCTCTATTTTAAACTTGAGTAATTAAAATTTTCAAATCAAATTAAAAAAATTAAAACATATTAAAATATACTATCATATAAATTAAGTCAATTTAATTTTTGACTAATTTGATTTTATATTATTTTTTTATATATAGGTTATTATGCATTGTTGGAATGAATATGATAATTTATGAAATTCCTTTTTTAGAAAGAAAAATAATTTTGGAAATATGTAAGTATATATATATTTTTTTGTATTTAAAGAGGTTTTACAGATAATCTTGGCACTTAGAAGGGATTTCATCCAAAGTTTTGGAGGCATATTTAAGGTTAACCCCAAAGTTTGAGGTGTTTTCGCATTTTATCCAAAAAGAGAAAAAAGAAAAAATCTTTGGATAAACAGAAAAATAAATAAATAAATAAATAAATTGGAAGAGAGAGAGAGAGAGTTCACGAGCTCTGAAAAACACAGAAATTTCTCCGATTCCACTTCCAAAACCCTAAAATTTGAGAGAGAGAGAGCCAATCGAATAGGTTCGGTGAAGCTTTCACGGACTTCAAACGCTTTCTTCAACCAACAACAACACTTCATCACTTTCACTTTCTCGTGATTCATCTCTCAATCTCTTGCTTTCCTTTTTCAGTTTGTTCGATTCAATTTTAAAAAAGGAAGAAAATGTTGATTTTGATCGCGTTTGAGTAGCCTTTTGTGGAGAAAGAGAATTGTAGAAGAAGATGAATCGAGCAGCGATCACGGTAGGTCCAGGCATGGACATGCCGATCATGCACGATAGCGATCGATACGAGCTCGTTCGTGATATCGGTTCTGGCAACTTCGGCGTGGCTCGATTGATGAGAGATAAGCAGACGAATGAGTTAGTTGCTGTTAAGTATATCGAGAGAGGTGAGAAGGTCAGTTTCTCTCTCTCTCTCTCTCTCACTTTATTTGAAGAATTATGATTGTTCTTATAGAAATTCAATGACTTACATGCTTAATTGTTGTGGTTGTTTAGTTTGATTATAGGTTTTGGTTTTTGTTGATTGACTTTAAAGCAAATTGCTTAATTTCCAGTTATAAAAAATGGATAGTTTTGGGTAAAAATTATGAATAATTTAAATGTATTGTTTGGAATAGATTTTCTGAATATTATGTTTGGTTCAAAAATTCATTCATTTGATGAACTAAATATAGCATTAAATATGATAAAGTATTATTTGGTAATAAATGCATAACATTTTTGAACTAAATATGGCATTAAATATGAGCTGCTCCCAACCGCAAACTGCTACGAAAGAGGAGATGAAAGGACGGCTAAAGCTATCAGGGAGAGCATTTCATTCAGTCCTATCTTGTTTGAATTTGGATTGAGGAGAAAGAAAATATTGTGGAGAAAGTGAATGATGGCATGCTTTAAATGCCTTCCTCCTTCCCATGTAGAATGTGGGAGTGCAGCTCAGCATTTCTTGTAATTCTGTTTAATTTCAGTGCAAGATAGAAATGGTGCTCCAGTTTTACCTCTTGTTCTAGTTTATATACCATATGCATGAATTTTTTTAAAGGTGTGCTTTTTCAGATCTTAAATATCAGAAGATGGGATGAGAATTGATGGTTGTCCTAAACTATTAAAGGTACTTAAATGAGACCATAACAAGTCTTCTGGTGGGTGCTCTGTTTGCATTTCTGTCCCTTTTCCTTCCCGTCCTTTTCTTCCCTTATACTCTTATTCTCTAGGCACATGGTTCAAATCAGGTTGGAGATAATGGCGTGATACTAAAAGAAGACAAGGTGTTATTTCAGAAATTTGAGTATGTATGATCTTGAGGTCCTTTAAAATACCAAAATTTTCATCATCACTACCACTTACTCTCTCAAGGTCAAGCTTTTCCTCTAATATCATATTTTGCGAATAGGTGGTTTGTTTGGATAGGATCCTTTTTTCATATGAACTTCGTTCTGACCTCAAGTTCTTCTATTCATGGGCTCTAGAAGCTGTGCTTGAGGAAACACACTACCAAGCTAGAAGGCAGGGAACTTAAAACTCAATTAAGCCTTGAGATCTGATTTTTCCAACTCTTAGAATAAGTTCTTTGCATAAATTATTTCATCTATATGGACATTGTTTTGTAAGCAAATATGCTGAATTTATGACATGGATCATAGGGTATTTCTGTTTTGCACCTGGCTAAATAAATCTATTCTTTTCAACAGATAGATGAAAATGTGCAAAGGGAAATCATAAATCACAGGTCACTGAGGCATCCTAACATAGTCCGCTTTAAAGAGGTTTGCTTAGTTCTAAATTCTTAATACTACAGATATTGAATATGCTGGTACTTGATGATCCGTTTCTTTTGTACACAAATTTCCTCTCTAGGTGATATTGACTCCCACACATCTGGCTATTGTGATGGAATATGCATCTGGAGGGGAGCTGTTTGAGCGAATTTGCAATGCAGGGAGGTTCAGCGAGGATGAGGTTCTAATCATGCCATTGTTCATGCTTTCTTTTCATGCCACTTTGAGGTTTCTAATTAGTTTCCATTGTTTATGCTACAGGCGCGTTTTTTCTTCCAACAACTTATATCAGGAGTCAGCTACTGTCATGCAATGGTATTATGACAAGCTTGTTTGTATTGAATTTGATTCTCAATTTAGCAGGTTGAGAAGAAATAGGATACTTAGTTTACATTTTCATATTCTGGTTTCTTGATGTAGCAAGTATGCCATCGTGATTTGAAATTGGAGAACACATTGTTGGATGGAAGTCCTGCTCCTCGTTTGAAGATCTGTGACTTTGGATATTCAAAGGTACGACCTTATTCCTATCATGCTGATGCTATACTAAAGCATCTTTCTAACTTTGGGTAAAGTGTTATTATCTTATTGGAGGAAAGATATTGCATTGAATTGAAAGGATACGATTTGTGGTTATGAGCTTGAAATTCTCACTTGATCTTCTTTTGTGATATACACCCATGGCTGTGCATGTGCTAACATGAGTTTCTACTCTAATTTTGCTTGCTTTACTTCCTTCAGTCCTCAGTGCTGCATTCACAACCAAAGTCAACTGTTGGAACACCTGCATATATAGCTCCTGAAGTGTTGCTTAAAAAAGAATATGATGGAAAGGTAAGATTAGTTTGTATTTGTTATCTTAGTGGTATTTCTCTTACTTTTGTTTATACCATTTCTTATTTGGGTTCACGGTCTTATTTTTGGTGATGTCAATGTGTCAGCGATGGTATTCTAGCTATCAGAAGATTTTTTTTTCTTATTTGGGTTAAATTCATGCAATCTCTTGTGGGTTGAGCTAAAATTAAGTTGCCCATTTTTGGTTAAGAATGTGTCCCTGAAGCCCCTTTAAGTTTCTCTGGTTGGAGTTGGTGTCCTCATTTATTTTCCTTTGTGCTTTGCCTCATTATAGGTTTTCCACAATTGGATGTCTAATTTTGCTGATACTTTGCTTAGTGAATAATGTGGGGTGGATTAGTGCTGGGTAATTAAGCTCCACATTTTAGAATACAAGGTGGCAACTTGTTGGCCAAAGAACAATTGCATCTAGTGCTTATTAATTTTGTTCAAGATCTGTTCTTTCTATAAAATGTAATTGTTTAACTCTAGACTTTTGGGAGGGGATAAGAAGATCATTTGTTGCCAAGTTGCTATTACTTTATTGGCATCCTGGCAGAGGAATTCATATGATTATCATGCATGAACACTTGAATTGTAGAAATGGAAAGAAGGGAGCTACTCAGTGGGTAAAAACTAGAAATTAGGAATTTCAAAGTGAAATTTGTGGTGAGGCACATTGAAAAATGGGGCACAATGTACTATACTTGCTGCATCAAAAGAGCAAAACAGAAGGAAGATTCCTGAGATTAAGTGAAAGCACATTATTTTTACCTTTTCAAAGTTAACACGGTCTAACAATTTATCTGTTCGTGCTTTTAATTGATGTCAAATTTATTTTAACAAAACATAGAATTAAGAAAGTTTGTGTACGCAGTTTGTTGAATTTGGTCTAGATACTCTTGTATGAATAGCCCTCTTTTCAGGGGTGGGGGGAAGTTAAAAAGAAACAACTTAGCAAAAAGAATTGAGGGGGAGAGAGAGAGAGAGAGAGAGATTCGTTACCAAGATATAAATAAAACAAATTAGGCTAAAAATTAATTTATGATGATTCTGACATTCATGGCTGGACTTGAATTCACCGTCGCCCGCTCTGGAGGGGAGTGCCTTATGCATTAGGCCACATATGGACTTTGCATTTCCTTTTCATTTTTCTGACAAATATTTACCTTTGCTTCAAAAAGACCAATCACCAAAATAGAGTTTCAAATATCCGCAAGTTTGCATTTGCTTTATACTCAATATAGATCTGCCATGGGGCTGTTCTACATGGCGCTATAATTTCAGATTGCAGATGTATGGTCTTGTGGAGTGACATTGTATGTAATGCTGGTGGGTGCATATCCTTTTGAGGATCCTGAGGAGCCTAAGAACTTCCGCAAGACGATTCAGGTAATTCATATAACATCTTGTGTTTGCTTGCTTGCTGAGACCAAAATACTCACCTCATTGGATAGTTTGTTTTATGCAGCGAATTTTGAATGTCCAGTACTCCATCCCAGATTATGTTCACATCTCTCCTGAGTGTCGCCATCTGATTTCTAGGATATTTGTAGCTGACCCTGCAAAGGTTAGTGAATGTTTCCAGAATGGCTTTTATAGATGTTCAAATTGCTATGTTAAGGCACGTGTTCACTGCCTCACTTAACCTTGATATGACTTTGGAATTGGCCTCGGTATGTTAATCACACAATACGAACTCGTAGGCCATGTGGACTTTTGGACTAGCTTAAATTTGTGGACTGTCATTAGAGCTGTCAATGCGAGTATGCATTGTTCAACTTATAATATGAAAATAGCTCCATTTTGGACTTTATGATAAGCACTGTAAATTAACACACTTTTCTGCACGCATCAAGGAGAACTTATGAAGATATTATCCGAGTCTTGTTTCATTTATTTATCATATTGTAACAGAGAATAACCATACCAGAGATCTGTAGCCACGAGTGGTTTCTGAAAAACCACCCAGCAGACCTTATGGATGGGAATACAATGAATAACCAATTCGAAGAACCTGACCAACCAATGCAGAGTATGGATGAGATCATGCAGATCATTACCGAGGCAACAATACCTCCAGCTGGAGCCAGCAACCTCAATCAGTATCTCACTGGCAGCCTTGATATAGATGACGACATGGATGACGACCTTGAGTCAGACCCTGAGCTCGACATCGATAGCAGTGGAGAGGTAGTCTATGCAATGTGATCCCACCGTGTATCCTAGGCAAGTTTGGTCCATGACTACTACCTTGGCTTTTGAAAATGCAGTTAAAGAGTTGTTTTCTAGGTCTGGGTGTGAATAGTTGGGAAAAGTTTTGGCCCTTTTTCCAACTGCTAGAGATGGTGGATATGGATGATGTAAAATGTGGAGGTATTGAACTTTCTCAGGTTTAGTTGTTGGTGTTGTACTTCCCATGTTGCAAGTCCTGAGCACTCTTTGTTCTGTAATGTTTTGTTGTATTAGATGAAGCTGTCCAGTCCTCAAACCGAAAAAGAAAAATTGTCCATATTATGTACACTATAAGACTGTGTAATGACAATGTTCTACTTAATGGTTCTTTGTAAGTAGTGATTGGTCATCCTCTTTTCTTTTCCTCTTTTTTTTTTTTTTGGGGGGGGGGGGGAGAGATTTTTAAAGCTTGGGTGCTCCATGATCTTTTGACTAGGAGTTGGGAAAAAAACAAAATAAAAAGAAATAGAAAGCCATCCTTCAAAGAAAGTGCATTTTCTTTTTATTTCTTTATTTTTTTGTTTTTGAGTTAAATCTGTATTGTAACCCTCAATAATGGCAGGATGCCCCTTTATGGTTGCCACAAGTTCAAGTCATTGGTAGGCCATGCCACCAGGCTCACTTAGGTTTAGATGGGATGAGGACTTTTAACCAGCCTTCTATTTTTGATAATTCTCAACGGGTGCTTCTTTTTATTATCTATAAATGCCAGTAACCATTTTGTTAAAATTTATATTTAATTTTAATTGAAATCCAATTTTAAATTTCTGAAATAACTCTTAAAGGATTTTGAATACACGCAAGTATGAATGAATGTTCAGCATTAGCCAAATCAGATGAGAGGGAAAGCAGAAATGGTGGGGAAAAAAAAGGTGGGATTTGAACCCGACGTGAATCGAACACGCAACCTTCTGATCTGGAGTCAGACGCGCTACCATTGCGCCACGGATCCACTTGTGAGGGTTCAGCATTTTAAAATATCCTTCTATGGCCGGACCCACATTAAAAGAAAATATGCACAGGATGATTTCACTTGTTTCACTTTCCTAATTTATGTTTTTATTTGGCCCAAAGATTATGATAGAGATGGACAATTGACAAATGCAATGCAAAGAATTGGATTCAACTCATGAATGTGATAAACAAGATGATGTATTACATAGTGCCCTAAAAGGTCTCTGCAAGCAAACTCTTTGAACTTGTATGTAGTACAAGTATTTCAAGGCATTAGAATCAAACCCCATCAAGGAATTGTATCTACAACAGGTACAAAACACAGCAAATTGGAGACACAATCTAGCCTTGGGTGCCCTAATGCTAAGCAATGTTTCCTAGTTAACAAAATTGTCTCTGATACTAGGTCAAGCATCCAAAACCTGCAAGCTCTTCGAACTTCAATCACCTCATGCCTCAAGCAAGTGGTCAAATTGCTAGCGCAGTTCACTTGAAATTTCTTTTCTCAATGGGTATGCTTTTACAACCTGCATCACTAATCATTTCCTTAGTTCAATCTCAAGAGATTAAACAAGCAAAGCTCACCTTGCAATGCATGCATTCACACACACGCACGTGAAGAAATAGAAGACTACAGTTTTGGGGGGGCACAATAGCATTAATAGCAAATCAAATAGTGCAGTCACCACACATTTATTATATCACTGTATGATCACCCATCATGCATCCAAGCGGAATTGATCAGCCCATACAGGAAAAAACTTTCACTTTCCACGTCAGGGTGTTGAAATCCAATAAAACTCCCAAAAATGTTCAACAAGTACGTTCTCAAACAAAAGCAAAACTTCGGGTGGTTTACCTGATAACATTTTAGATGTCCTCTCATTCCAAATGGTTGCTGCCATTAACAGCAGACTGCATTTTTGGTACCGAGGACAACTTTTGCCCCTTTCTGTACCACTTGAATGCAATCCAAAGGGTCCTAATTAATCCACCATTTGCAAAGTGTGGGACAAGAATGCGTCCCCAATATGGGTAATATGGGCCTGACAATTTAAGCAATGTAAAGAAAATTGCAATTGCAATTAGATGCCACGGAACTTCAGCATCCTGAATATCAAAAATCAAAAAACAAGGTAAGCAAGAAATATAACCTTTTTTCTTACTAAAATCAGCATAAAAATTAGAGTACACAAAAACTCTAGAGACATAGATGCACTACACCACTGCAGTTCCATGAGACCCACAGGTTATCAACTTAACAGAGCTAATTTCTCAGATTTATGCAAGAAACAAAACTTCTGGTACTCAGGACATCAATCTATTGCTTTTGGTGATGGGATGGGAAAAGCAGTCAAAGTCGGGTAATCATCCTTTTCAGCATCAATTGGTGAAATTATCTCCCAGATTGAAATGAAAGCCGATAGGAGCTGTAGAGCATGGACATAGAACATGACACACTACGGAGATCTAGCAAATAAGCAATTATATACTTCAAAGGTCACTACACTGGAATACATGAGCAATTATGTTAAGAATTCCTGAAGTGTCAAAGGAGAATCCAGTGTTCAAAAGTACAATAAAAAATTAGACACATGGTATACTGGATAAATGTCCATGATGGATGGACATTGTGCCTAAAAGTATGCTGGTCACGAAGACAACTTCTATTTTTGAGTGCCCGGGCTTCACAAAATAGAAGTCATTCCATACTAAGGTCTTTCCTCCCTAGTTCTATAATCATAAGGAGATATTGAATGTGAAGATGCAAAATAACACAAACCTTCAGAAATGGAGATACTTCCAAGGCTGTATTATGCAACGCCCCAGCCAAAGCTATGCCAATTAGAAAAGGAAAAGGGATGAAACGCATCTTCCTTTCATGTGCGCAATAGGACATCTCACTAAGGGAAGAAACAGCAAACAAAGGAACACATAAATATTTGACAACAGCCAATATGAGATCAATAATAAGTTGAATGAAGTTCTCCGATGCTTGTTTCCAAGGGAAGATCTTCACAGGCTGAGGGCAACTATCCCAGATTTCCCTTGCCCTGTCCAAAACATGGTCCAAATTTATCTTTCTGGAGTCACCTGACTGATCTGCAGTCATGTTTATTGCACACAAAAGATTATGCCCCTTACTCCAATATTTCCCATTTGGATAAGAAAAAAGTAGTTTGTGTATCACTGGGCTTGTTGCTGAGAACTGCAAGAGGGCATTGCATAAGAACAATGGCAAATACAAACAACGAAGCATAGGAATAGAGAATGCAAGAACACCAAATATACATGGTTTGACTACAGGCGGAGAGAAGAGCATACCCAAGATAACAAACAAGCAAGGAGGTACAAGATGGAAAAATCCCATCCAAACAGTAGGCCCCAAATACCCCCACTCTCTCATACATGAATTCAGCTCTCGAAACCCTACAGATGGAGTCTGTAAGGATCATACAGGTGTGAGCTTTGCCCATGCACTCACTGTGGTATGGCTCCGCCACTCTCCTCATCAAAGTCCTTATCTTAGTGCTTGGGTTTCATAAAGGAGTCTACAAGCTAAAACTCCAAGGCACAATCATAACACAGGCCATTTCAGCAGATAGAAAATGGTGATGCAAATAGAGACAGAGTTAGTTTTCTAGGCTAACATCAATAAATAGGTTGTCCTCCGATCAGAATCTATAACATCCAATGCATGCCAAACACTACATGTTCTTCAACTTATGTAAGTGATTTTGACTGATTGAGAGTCACTAACCAAAAAGAAAGATGATAAATGCTTATAGCATTCTACCAATCTGTAACTACATCAATTTCACAAAGTGGAAATTTTTAACAAAGGCTAGCAAGCACATCTGTGAGCAGCTGAAGGCAGACAGAGAACCTAAACATAGACAAAGCCAGATATTGTTGCAGCGACAAAGCAACCTCTTAGGCTTCACAGGCTTTGTAAGGAAAATGAATGATCCACAATAACAAGGTGTGGCGAATGATATTTCTATAAATCATGTTTAAGGTTCATAAAAGCTGTTATTATACTGCAGATATAAAATCTGAGGCACCACAGTCCAATTACTTAATCCCATAAAAAGATCCCCGTCTGTTGTCTATCACTTTAACGGAAAATCCCAAATAGTGCAGTTCTTATAAACTCCTCTCATGCTTATAGATGGTTAATTCCATTTGTCCTACATCTGGAGTTTTCAACACTACAACATGTCTTGCGGTCTCCACAGAAACCTCTACCTAGAGAACTTCACATTCTTAATACCTTTAATCCTGATTAAAGCTTATTCCGAGACCCCACCTTTTTATAACTACACACAACAGTCTGCAATCATAAACAACACAATGGGCTCAGGATAACATAAATCCATTACATGATCCAGACCCAGATAACAAAAACACTTATTTAAGATAGAAATTGAATAAACCCCACAAAATTTCAAATCTAAGTCTAAAGGTCTCCATACAAACCTCTACCCAGAAAACTTCACACTCCTAATACTTAAATTATAAGAATTTTGACTGCTGATTAAAGCTTATTATATCCAAGACCTACCTTTTTCTACAACTATACAAAACAGTCCACCATCATAAACAACACAATGAGCTCAAGACAATATAAATCCAATACATGAACAAGACCCACATAAAAAACACTAATTTATTATATAAATTGAATAAACCCCACAAAGGTTTCATGTTCTCTTACCTTGAAAGTCTGAAGATGTTGATACTGTGATGTTCTGAGAGCCATTTTTGGGAAAGGTTGAAGGTGAGTAGAGTGAACAGTTAAAAAAGACATTTCAGTAGAATTTCAAGAACCCCTTTTGAGAATTGGTAGAGAACATTACATATTAGAACAAAAAGAATGAGTTGATGAAGAATTTGAAGGATAAGAACAAGAAAGTCGAAACCCTATTGTGTACTGATGACCGCAGTGCAGGGTTTATGGCGCCCCCGATCTGTTGCATCCAGGTGCACTGTAAAATTCGTGTGGCTGCATTTTCAATATGGGCCTGTGGGCAGTGAGCCTGTGGCTTTTATGAGTTAGTTTTGGGCACGAGCTGGACAGCCCACTGGAGTTTATTTGGCCCATCATAGCTAAGCCTTCCCTTTTTTTTAGTGCTTGGCTTTTATTTTATTATTATTATTTTTTTATTTTTGATTTTCATCCACCGATATCTAGGTTTTACCTAACTAATCCGATTTGAGTACTATGAGATCTATTGAGGGTTTGACTTTTTCAAATCATTTTTCTTTATTTCCATAACTCAAATTCAAGATTTTTGATTAAGGGAATAGAATAGTTAATCACTCAACTCAAAGAAGTTTAGTTGCTTGACTTTTATTAATCTCAATTATTTCGGTTCAAGCTAACTTTTTGGTCTATTATAGGAAAAACTCTCCTAACGTTTGTTCTTTTTATTCTCAAAAATCGAATTCGAAATCTTGATTAAATGAATTCAGTGCTTTTGCTGATGGACCAACAAAGCATTGATACCTCCCCTTTTGAGTAACAGTTATTTTTATATTTTTTTTAGATAATATAATATATATTGGGTTTGAAAATCATCCTTTTATAACACCTGATATATATTAAAAATATTTTAAAATGTGAAAAATAAGCAATACAATTCGTTTTATATGTATGTTAGTGTAAAATTAGCAAACTTAATCGATAGATATTAAAATTTTTCTGTTTCTTATATTTCTTGTGACGGGTCTGATAAGAGCCTGGCCATGCTGAATAAGGGCATGCCCCGGGGGGTGATGGGTGTCAAACCAATAAAAATCAATAACCTACTTTCACAAGACGAGTCTAGGGTAACTAGGGTCGAATCCATAGGAAAGAAAGGGATTTATTTCTTTCAAATAAAATAAAAATTTAGGGATTTTAAATTAACTAAAATAACTACTAATCTAAATAAACAAATAATTGAAATTGAAATTGAAATACCAAATCGATAAAAATAAAATTATGTAAAATTAAATGAATAAAAATCAAGATAAATTGGGCTAGTTGAAGGGTTCGTTTCCATTTTGATTCAATCAATTGATCATTGATTCAATAATAACTTAACAATGCATAAATAAATTGGTTATATTCATCGATAAACGTCCAACGACCAATCTCTTCTTACTTCGTCGATAATTAAGAGAAACTCATTAATTATTTCCCTAATCGAGAGTTAACCCTAGAGAAACTCTTAAAATTAAAAGTCTCAATAGCTTTAAGATCTAGAGAGACCAAATTCTAATTAACAAACACACGACGGGTTCATTTAAATTAGATTATTTAATTCCATGACATGAATGTCATTTACCATTTCATTAAAACTAACAAATAATTACGGATTTATCGTTTTAATTAGTTGTAAATTAATCTAGATCTATTGAACATTGATCATCTATTAAATAAACACTAGAAAATCATGATCTATGAAACGCAGGAACTAAATAAATACCTATAATTGATGAATAAATAAATATATTTACATCTCACAATATCATGAATCAAATTTTCAACTAACTTTCAACTTGAAAAGAAATTAAAATTAAGACATATTAAAAGAAAAACTCACAAAATAATTTATTGCAATTGAAAACTAAATGATGAACAAAAACTGAAAGAGGTAGCCGTCTAAAAGAGCAAGAGGCAGCAGTCATATGAATCCCCAAAAAGCAACAGCCGCCAGGAAGAGAATGAAAATTCTCTCTTTACTAAATGACTCTCTTCTAATAACCTAAAAGACTCAATAAAACAAATGTCACTTTCCTTCCCAATATGAATGATGCACTTTCTTATGTGGAGTCAGTCTCCTAAAACAACAAAAAAACTAAAAACAAGGATCTTCACACGTCTTACTATTTTTACTCAAGATAAAAATATTATAATCCTAAATTACCCCAAAATAAATAAAAAGAATTTTCTAAAATGACTAACCAACCCAATAACTAAATAAATATTACCAAAAATTCCAACTAAATGAATTAAAAGATCTTCGGCCTTCAATATTCCAAAATTATGTCCAACTCCTTTAAAGATAACATGCTCATGTGCTATTGATTGAGTATTTTTGTCCGGATTTTTTCTTGCATGTCATATCACCAATTTTTGCTCACTTTTTTCACTTTTCTTTACGAATGACCTCCAATGATTCTAGCACAATAAATACGCAGAATTAGTGCAATATTTATTCAAAAATAATATGAAATAAACCATAAATATTACACTAAATTTATCCCTATCAAATTCCCCCATACCTAAACGATGTTTGTCCTCAAGCATCCCTGTAAAAACAAAACAAAATTATCCTATCTATTTTTTTCTTCTTGCAATCTCCAAAGTTAATAAGCATCATAAGAGTCAAGCCCAGAACATAATCAAAATGATATGTACCTCATAATGCTTTGCACGAGAGCAACTACTACAAATCTCACTAGTTTCTTATACAATCAAAACAGCAAGATTCAATAATACTCTCCAAGGGTTCACTCAATTGCACTCAAAATTGGGTGAAGAATATATCAATAACTCTCAAATCAACACATTGAAATTGGCATTATCATATGTTTGCAAATATATCAAATTTTCACTACTTAAAAATTTGAATTTCATGCATAAATCAAAAGGTCTTTCTTTTTGTTATAGCGTGACTAAGTTAAAGGGTAAGATAAAATGGGATATTTAGGGTTAAAACGTACCAAGAATAATGTGTAACTAGTCACACAATTTTCTACAATAACACATTTGCCCCTCACAATTAGCACGTTAAAAATACATGATCTCGCTACCCATATGTGCTCTACTAGCCAACAAGCAAATTCATATAAAAATATCATAATTTTTCCTACAAACAATGATCAAAATGAACTCAAAGAGGTGTAGCATTTTTTTTTTTTTTGAATTCTTCTTCTTTTCTTCTTCTTATTTTTTTCTTCTTTCACTTTTTTTTTCTTTTTTTTTTTTTTGTTGCTGCTCTCCCCCTTTCTATTTTCAAAGAGTATCCCAATATGAATGATGAACAAAACTCAAACTCTTTCTTCCTTTCATGATCCCGAATTCCATTTTCATTTCACATCAATGAAAGTATCAAAGCCAAAATTCTAGTTGGCACTTTCCCAATGAGACAAAAAAAATAACTAAAATGATGCAATTAATTACATAAATTCTTGGTACGATAGGGTTGAAAAGCAAACAAAAAATAAGGTTGTGGTGTTGTATCAATGGATTTTGAATAAAGAAAGGGTTTCATAGTCAAATTGGTTCACTAAGGAGAATAAAATTCAGAGTAAGGATTTTTACGAAAGTCAAAATTGGGTAAAACTTAAGTGTATTTATCATTTCAATACATGAAACCCTAAATGTGATCTCGAAATACATAACAATGCAAGTTCTAGAATAACCAATTCAAGTGTGATATCCACTCATGAAAAATAGAAATGCCAAATATAAAGAATGAATTTGCTCGTTTTATACTCAAAACTTCATTTTGAAATGGGGTTTGTGTCAAATTTTGCATATTTATCATTCAAAGAAAACTAGTAAAGATATGAATAGCCACTTCAAGTATAAAAACGATTGATACAAGTCATTTTTCACATGTTTTCAGCCAACCAAATAGCGCATATTAACTAAGAGAGTTCGAAAGAATTTTTTTTAAAAAAAATAAAAACTCACTAAAATAAAAAGAAAAACTCTAAATCTAATCATAACTCAAGCAAATATGCAAAATTGAAACTAAAACATCTAAAAATCTACTAAACAGTCCGCCCACACCTAAATCATACATTGTCCTCAATGTATGCCTAAGTGAAAGAAAAAAAAATAATAAATAAATAACCATTATTTCAAATAAAAACAAAAATAAAAAAATAAAGTGAGAACAAGACTTCTTTAGGATGGAGTGGTGAATGAAGGGTCAAATCTAATAAATCTTGAAGAAAAAATTATGGCGGCAGCAATAGACCCCTTCTTAGGACGTGGACACGTCTTAACTCATATGCAATTCTAGTCACTTAACAACATTGATAAAACTGGACAACATTTGAGGCTTGTTAAGGCGTGGGCATGCCTTAATGACAGAGCACTTCTGGTCATCGAATTTTTCAGCATTTATTCACCTAAAAAAAATCAAAATCAAATATAAATCAAATCAAATAAATATAAAATAAAAATCATAAAAGAAAATATTGGGTTACCTCCCAACAAGCGCTTTTGTTTAGTGTCGTTAGCTCGACATTGTCTCTTTGTCTCAACCCGGCTCATAACTCGGTCCTGTCCATCTCGACTTCAACTTTTTGGGCATAAATTTCAATCTTGAACAAAAGTGAGGAACTTTTTTGTTGACCATGGATCGCTTTCGGCATATGGGTTTATGATGGAGAAATTTGTCCAACTGTGCATCCTCACTTATCAAACTCTCTTGCAACATAAAATCAAATTTATCATGCACAAAATTATCTTCAAATTTATCTTGCATGATAGAGTCGATCATACCAACATGAAAAATAGATTCAGAATTATTTGGATACTTTATAGAGTCAAAAATATTGAAAGTTACAATTTCACCATCAAATTCAAAAGACGAAGTACCCAAATCTACATCAATTTTCGTTTTAACTGTTTTCATGAATGATCTACCTAACAAAATAAGAGAAGGGTTAGGAGAACATGTATCATCCATATCAATCACATAAAAATCAGCAAGAAAAATGAGATCACCCACTTTCACTAAAATATTTTTAATCACATCCTCAGGATATGAATAAGACCTATCAGCTAATTGAATTATCACGTTTGCCTCTTTCAAAAGTCCTAAACTCAAATCCTTATAAACAGACAAAAGCGTAACATTTATCGCTGCTCCTAAATCAAGCATAGTCTTTTCTAAAAATTTAATGCCAATCATATAAGGTATAGTGAACATACCGGGATCTTTACATTTTGGTGATAACTTTCTTTGAATGATTGCTGAAACATTCTCACTCACCATAACTCTTTCATCATTTTTCAACCGCAATTTCTTAATGCACAAATCCTTAAGAATTTTGATATACCTTGACACTTGTCGAATTGCATCCAAGAGTGGGATGTTGATTTCCACCTTTCAGAGAGTTTCTAAGATCTCTTTCTCTTCCTCCTCTTTCCTTGATTGTGCCAACCTGCCAGAAAAATGTGATTGAATCACTATTTTAGGTTTTGCATTACATTCACTACTTACCTTCTTAGTTGAAGTATCCAAAATTATTGACTTTTTTTCACTTTTGATTGCCCTTTTTGCTTCAACTCAGGATGTAGTATCTCGCACCTCTTTTTCACTTCTAAGAATCATAGCACTAACATTCTCCCTCGGATTGATCTCGACTTGAGAGGGTAGCTTCCCATTATTTTTCTCATTTTGACTCATGTTTGTAGCCAATTACGAAATCTGATTTTCCAAGTTCCGAATGCTAGTTCTTGTCTCTAGCTGAAACCTTTGGCTTTCTTGTTGAAACCTTTGGCTTTCCTGTTGAAGCAATTGAGTGCTGTTTACCAAACTTTTAACAATCTCTTCTAAAGACGTACCTTGATTTGGAAAGGGTTGTTGAGGTTGAAATGAAAGTCGGTTTTGAGATTGTTGCTGTTAGAATGGTGGTCTTCCAAAGGATTGTTGTGAAAATCCTTGAGGTCTAGCTCCATAGCTAAGATTTGGATGATCTCTCCAACCTTGGTTGTAAGTATTGGAGTATGGATCATACTTTCTCTGGGGTTACTCTGAAAATCCCCCTACAACATTCAAATGTTCACTTGATTCCTCTTGAAGTGTAACACACATGTCGGTTGGGTGACCCCTATCCGAACAAATTTTGCATACCTTCACTTGTTGCACCTATCTTAGAGCCAACTTTTTCACGATAGAGGCTAAAGAATCAATCTTATATTCAAAAGAAGAAATGTTTATCCCATTGACCCTTTTGTGAACATTTTGTCTTCCTCCAAATTGTTGTGCATCCGTTGCCATGTTTGAAATCAACATTCGTGCCTCCTTGGATGTTTTGTTCATCAACGCACCACCACTTGCTACATCGATCATATTCCTCTCCGACAACAAGAGGCCTCATAAAAATATTGGATAAGCAATTGTTCAGGGATTTGGTGTTGCGGACAGTTCGCACAAAGTTGTTTAAATCTCTCCCAATATTCATAGAGAGTCTCTCCACCGAATTGTCTCATACCGCAAATTTTCTTCCGAATGTTTGCTGCATGAGAAACTGGAAAAAATTTCTCTAAAAATATTTTTTGCAAATTAGTCCATTCAGCAATAAATTCAGGAGGTAAATAAAATAACCAATTTTTAGCTTTATCAACTAAAGAAAATGGAAAAACCATCAGCTTCATTTATTCCTCAGATACACCTTACAGTCTCATGGTGGAACACACGATATGAAACTCTTTAAGGTGCTTGTTGGGATCTTCTCCTGCAAGGCCATGAAATTTAGGGAGTAAATGAATGAGTCCAGATTTCAATTTAAATGGAGTTTCAATATCAGAAAGATTAATGCAAAGAGATTGTTGATTAACATCCGGTGCAGCTAACTCCTTTAAAGTCCTCTGTGTGGCCATGGTTTTGTCCTTGATATGTTACTCATTGTTGTCAATTGTTTGGTCCTGCAAAATCTCTTCCAATGTTAGATCAAGTAATGAAGATACTAGTTGTTTTGTTTGTTTGGTTTCCTTTGTAAGTCGTCGAGCTGTTTTCTCAATCTCGGGTCAAAAATTAATTCACCTGTACGAAAAGAACGAGACATAAACCAGAAACAAGGAAACAAAAATTAAAAGAAATAAATCTTTCAACACCTTCCTTCCCGTCAACGGCGCCAAAATTTGATGGGTGTCAAATCAACAAAAATAAATAACCTACTTTCACAAGACGAGTATAGGGTAAGTAGGGTCGAATCCACAGGGAAGAATGAGATTTATTTCTTTCAAATAAAATAAAAGTTTGGGGATTTTGAATTAACTAAAATAACTACTAATCTAAATAAATAAATAATTAAAATTGAAATAGCAAAACGATAAAAATAAAATTGGGTAAAATTAAATGAATAAGAATTAAGATAAATTGGCCTAGTTGAATGGTTCGTTTCCACTTTGATTCAATCAATTGATCATTGATTCAAGAATAACTCAACAATGGATAAATAAATTTGTTATAGTCGTCGACAAACGCCCAACGATCAATCTCTCCTTATTTCGTTGATAATTAAGAGAAGCTCATTAATTATTTTCATAATCGAGAGTCAACCCTTGAGGAGCTCTTAGAATTGAAAGTCTCGACGGCCTTAAAATCTAGAGAGACCCAATTCTAATTAACAAACACACGACGGGTTCATTTAAATTAGATTATTTAATTCCATGACATGAATGTCATTTACCACTTCATTAAAACTAACAAATAATTATGAATTTAATTAGTTATAGATTAATCTAGATCTATTAAATATTGATCATCTATTCAATAAATTCTAGAAAACCATAATCCATGAAGCGTAGGAACTAAATAAATACCTATGATTGATGAATGAATAAACACATTTAGATCTCACAATATCATAAATCAAAATTTTAACTAATTTTCAACTAAAAAGGAAATTAAAATGAAGACATATTAAAAGAAAAACTCACAAAATAATTTATTACAATTGAAAATCAAATTGTGAACAAAAACTGAAAGAGGTAGCCGTCTAAAAGAACAAGAGGCAGCAACCATCTGAATCCCCAAAAAGCAACAGCCGCCAAGAAGAGAATGAAAATTCTCTCTTTCCTGAATGACTCTCTTCTAATAACCTAAAAGACTCAATAAAACAAATATCACTTTTCTTCCCAATATGAATGATGCACTTTCCTACGTGGAGTCAGTCTCCTAAAGCAATAAAAAAACTAAAAACAAGGATTTTCACTCCTCTTGCTATTTTTACTCAAAGTAAAAATATTATAATCCTAAATTACCCCAAAATAAATAAAAAGAAATTCCTTAAAATGACTAAACAACCCAATGACTAAATAAATATTACCAAAAATTCAATATTTCCAAAAATTCTAACTAAATGAATTAAAATATTTTTAGCCTTCAACATTCCAAAATTCTGTCCAACTCCTTTAAAGATGACGTGCCCACGTGCTATCGGTTAAGTATTTTTATCCGGATTTCTTCTTGTATGTCATATCACTAATTTTTATTCACTTTCTTCACGAATAACCTCAAATGATTCTAGCACAACAAATATGCAGAATTAGTACAATATTTATTCAAAAATAATATAAAATAAACCACAAATATTATACTAAATTTATCCCTATCGGGGGAATGCCCAACTGTTCCTTTAATTTTTTATAAAAATAATAGTTTGAAAATTTATAATGCAAATATTATTTGTTTTTATAGAAAAAATAATTTTTGTCCCTTTTGAAATTATAACCTTGAATTTGCTGCTCCAATATTTGTTCGCGATCAACTAGAATTGGTCAAAGCTAAGGAATGTTCAAGTATATTTTAATATTTTTGGTTTCAATAGCATTCAAATTTTGTTGGTTCCATGACTATAATTTTCCCAAAATACTGCAAATCTATGATAAAATCTTTCATGTTATCTACGTGCTAACGATGAAGAACGGGGAAAAAAAATTGGTATTTCCTTAATTGAATCAATAACCAATTTTTCATTAGATTAATTAAAATTAATTAACTTTTTTTTAATAATAATACATTTACTTTTATTTGAGTTCTTTCTCTTGCCTCGGTGGAAGCCTTTCATCTACGTCTACAGAACAGAGACAGAGGCAAAAAGTGCCTTAGTCGCCTAAGTAGATAACCTAATGATCATAACTTTTTTTTATTTAAATTCTTATTTAATTTAAAAAAAAAAAAGAGTGAGCACCTTATAATACAAGAAGCAATTAAAATTCTTCGATTGGAGAGAGAGAGGGGACTCAACATGTGTTGGTTTAGTAGGTAAGTCATTAAATCCTATCTAGAGAATTCGAGCTCGAGTCTTGAATGGACCAAATCATATTGGGGAGAATTCTATCTCTTAAAGGGATTTTAATGACTCAACTCAAAATAATCAGAATAAAATTTTAAAAATTAAATGATGGATTAAGTCTAAAAAAAAGAGGAGGCGGGGGGAATCGTCCTCTTTAACTTCGCATTCGACACCTCTATCTCGATACTAAATCCTAAACACACAACATCTCTCTCTCTCTCTCTCTCTCTCTCTCTCTCTCAACTGTCGGCTCGCCCATTCACGCTTTTTGAAGTTATTCGGATGCCTCTGCTCCGTTTGGTGTCTCAAAGTGGACATTTGGGTAATAGATGCTACTTCAAAACCATTTACGGGATGGGACTCCTGACTTGGCTCCCAAATTTTTAAATATTAGAATTGAATTCTAAATTCAGTAGTTCATGATAAACTACTTTACCCACAGAATTCTGCCGGGAAAAAAAAAGGTTTGAATTGTCCTTTCCTCAATAAATTATTTAATTTAAATTTATTAATGTAAAAATAATCTAAATTTCTTTTAGAGAGAAATTTAAGTTTTACTTACAAATATTATATTTATTAAAAATATTTTTATTTTAATTACAAAAATATTAAATAAAAAAATAAAAATATCTAAATCAAGTTAACAGATATTGAAAATTTCAAAACATCATCTATGTCTTATCCTGATCAAACAATACTAAATATTATATCTGAATGAATTATTTTGTAACACTTTAGAAATGCCGATTATTCATATTATTGTATCTTATATAATTAACAAAGAATATAAATTCGAGAAAATGATGTCAAATACAATGGCAAAAATACCACACCACACCAATAAAGAAAAGAAAAATGCAGGGTGGAAAGAACCCTTGTGAAAAATGGTGACCAAGATTGATTCACATTGAACTCTGTATATATACAAAGGGGTTTCATTCGAGTGCACAACCAACCTATAAAAGAATAAGTAAAAAACCAACTTGTAGGACTCTACAAGCCCCTAAAAGAGGCCAACTTGGATTTCCAAAAACTGTTAGCTGCATGCTAACAGAAAATAAAATTAAAAAAAAAAAGGGACTCATCGATCTAAAGCAGACAGAAATGGAGTCTGGGACCCCCTTATGGGAGTCTGAAAGTTCTCGTCTGTCCTTGAACCGAATGTGGAGGAATGTGGTTTGAGCTCTGACAATCTAATTCTTTCACTAGCAATCCTGTCCTGCAAAATATATGCAGATTTGTGTAAGTTTATGATTCCTATTGCCTTGAAACATAAGAAAGAGACAGTTTCTGCATGTTGAGAAATGGATAGACTTTTCTAACCTTAAACTTCAAGTCTTCTAGTTCTCTTTCCAGTGAAGTGATCGTATTTCCGAGCTGCTCAAGTGCATCTTCAGCGGCAGAGATATCAGATACAGGTCCTGTTATTCCAGCTGTCTGCAGAATCAATTCAAACAAGAAACTATATTAGTAAACCAGATTTGTCTTTTTATTTTTAACCTTATGTCACTCATTTGTAAGCATCATACAAATACAAAAGAAAAGAAAATATAATTTTTGTACAAACCTTTAAAATGCTGGTGCACAGACCCAATAACTTCTGTGCTAATTGCAGCCTCTCCTCTTCAGTTTCCTGTTACATACACCCAATATATCTTACATCATTTTTGTACAGACCTTTAAATGCGCCCATCATTTGCTTAAGACCAAACCCCACCAGTCATAAGGGAAAGACTTTTTCTGTCCTCTTTTTAAGCCTTGAGACATGCACCCAATATCTTACATCTCAACGGTACTGTTTAATCAATGAACAGGCTCAGTCTGAACAATTACTAACCTTAAGTTTGTTTTTCAGTCTCTGCTCCTCATCAAAATCAATGAACAAGCTCCTACCACCAGATGCTCGATAGCGAGCAAGCTCTTCCTTCACTCTTGAAAGAATTGCCTCAGCTCTCCGGTGCTTAATGCCAAGGTCTTCATTTTGAGCCTTTAGTATATTGTTCTCTTCCTGTTAATCACAAAAGTAGGAAATACATATATGAGAGAAAACAACCAAACACTTGAAGATGTGAACAATGTAAAATTTTGATCACCAAGTATATCATGAACTAAGAATATTACAACTCTAAGTAGATAATGTCTTGCCTTGATTTTAGCATGATGATGAATGCGCTGCTGTAGGTTTTGTTGGCCAGACAGCTTATCGACTTCAGCTTCAATTTCCATCACCTTCTTCTTGTTTTGTGTATTTTCTACCTGTAAAACCCAAAAGCAGTGAGCTTAGATAATGCAGAAATTACTTTTTCACTTGTAAGTGGATTTACTATTAACCACTAAACAAATTTAAGATCAGAACCTTCAACATTTCATTTTCGGCAGTAAGTAGCCGATCACGCTGATGAAGCTTCTCCAGTGCCACATGTGCAGCAACCAACTCAGCTTGCTTTCGATCAATTTCTTCCAGCCATCTAGGTAGAAGATATCAGTGAAATTAGATGCACTAAACCAACAAAAGATCAATTGCTTGGCGATATCTGATAGGTTGAGATAATTGAAGCTCACCCTTTTCTCTCCTCGATGAACTTATTGAGCTGCTGCTTAAGTTTATTTACCTCCTGCTCCTATATGGAAACAAAATTTAGATGACCAATAATAGAGAGAGAGTTTGAACCTTAATAGCTCCAAAAGCAATAACTTTACTTGAGAATCTAGACTGTGGAATCGAGCCTTCTCTGTTATCTTTTGGTATTGCTGGCTGTCCAAGAGTGACTACTCAAACAAAGGAGACAATAAGCATTAGTTGTTATTTAGATTAGGAGAACTTCTACCATTAATTAATGACATTTCTGAATAGGCATCTCAATCCATCTAATGCCATTTGAATGCCATCAAACAAATTGTACTAGTAGAAAGCCCTGCACACGTGTTCTTCATAATGAAGTTATTCAAGACGAGATGAATTCTAATTAAGACATTGAGTATTCACCACGACAAATCAGTTCACAAGATAATAGTGCAGCAGGATCCGGAGACATTTCAGCATGAGTGCTTGAAAGTCAGCACCAATGGCTTGGCTAATATTGATGGAACTACAAAAAGTAATCAAATCAATGTAGGTGCCAAATTTTCAACATAACAAACATCCCAAAAGTAACAATTCACGGAAAGTTTGTTTGCCTATGGAGGATGATCTATCAGTCAACGGAATCATATTGAATGGTAGGATGAAACATCAAATATTACCGCATAATTGGTCATATCCAGTTTGACTCCCAATAGATCTCGAATCACATCATGAGTCATGCTCTCAGCAGCAGCTAACTTGGTATTCAACATGAATATCTGCCATGATAATAAGCAAATTAGCATGATGAAGCGTAAAAGCGAAGATAAGTAAAGATAGGGGGATGAAGCCCACCTCTTTTTGGCGATTTGCAGCCAAGGCTTCAAGCTCTTCAATGCGAAGCCTCGAAGCAGTAAGCTCCTCATCCTTCTCAGATTTTATTTGCTGGGTAATGCCTAATCCAATGCATTTGAAAGGTGACCCAGAACCCCTAGGTTTTGTGGGGTTTTTCTCTGATTTGTTTGATGATGTGTTTGTGAAGTGGTTGGTGGGGCCTTCTAGTTTAACTTGTTCAATCATGGCTTCCAAATCTTTAAACTGTTAAACAGTTAAGATGTAAGTGGAAGTAGCCTTCAAACAATGCAAATACCTCTACATCACCCCATGCTTGCAGTTTAAAAAAAAAAAAGGACTTGATATATTAAACAATTAATTCTAAGGGTGGGACCACCTTCTGCTTGTATTCACATGCCTGTGCCTCAGCATGCAAGTTCAACTCAGATATATGTGTTTTGCAATGCTCAATCTGTAGATAACAATCACAAACTTAAGTGCAAGAGTTACAAGCCACATTTTACAGTTTTTGAAGCAAACTAAGGCCAGAATTGGATATATTAAAAATTAAAAGGGCAAATGTGAGGCTGAATGTTACCGCTGCTTCCTTGTCAACAACGGCCCTCTCAAGCGTATGTACACGGTTAAGCGTTTCTTGAAGGGTTTTCTCCTTCTCATCCAAAAGCCTGTTGACGAAGAGAACATACATTTGTATTTAAATTCTTTTGTATAGCATGTTACTGAAACATGAGCAAAGTGATAAATGCAGATAGGGAACCTTTTCATCTCGGCATCACTGCTTCTGAAATTCTCCATCTGATGCTTTACCCCATGAAGCTCTAATTCTAGCTCTTCCCGCTGTAGGCGTTGTCGTTCTGCTTCTCCCTTTACAAGATCAACCTGCAAATTTGGTAGTATGGCACAAGATAAGAGAATGTTTGTGCTGCGCAATCTAGTATACATGACTAAATAAGAAAATTAAAGATTACCTTGTTTTCTAGTACATTAATAGTGCATTCCAACTCTTCCACAGACCTCTCTAACAACTTTATCTCCTCTTCCTTATCTTCAGCATACATCTTTCTTGATTCAGCTAACTGAGATAAAACAAACAGCATAAACATTAACAAGTCAAACAAATTGACCAAGTATTTCTTGGTAATTGACATGCAAATAATATCTTACCTGCTGAGATTCCATAGCAACTACTTCATTCTCTTCGGCCAGAGCCTGTGCTAGTTCAAGCTTTTCTTTTAAGGCAAGGACCTCCTTGTGGAGGTCATTTCTTGCATCAGTAACTTCTTTCATATTCATCCTCAAAGTCTCATTTGTATTATTCATTTGGTCAAGGGCATTAGTCATTTCGGAGAGTTCCATTTCTAAACCATCTAGAATCTTCCTTTGCTCGATCAGCTGCTCCTCAAGGAGACCTTTTGCACCTAAGGCATCTTTCATACCAGTTTCGAGTTCAGAATTTTCGGTTGAAAGCAACATTATTGATTCATGTTGCTTTGAGATATCCAGCTCAAGCATGGAAATCAAATCCACCTTCTGCTGCAGTTTAGATTCGAGTTCTTCACATTTAGCAACAGCTTCATCAAGCTCATTTGTTCTAATCTCAAGCTCATCTTCTAGAGAATCCAAAGATGCAACCATTTCTTCAAATTTGTCTTTCTGATCCATAATGCCAGATGCAGACTCCTGCAACAAACTTAAATCAAATAAGAGTCCTTTTAACACCTCCTCCTTCCTGAATAACTCAGTTTGATGAGACAAATTTTCAGATATCAACTCTTCAGCAAGGCCCTCCAAACATTCAAGCCGCTTATTGAATTCAGCAGAGCTCTCCATGGTTGCACAAATCTCTTGAAACTTGAGATCCAATTCATTAACAATTCTGTCCGCCATTAGATTTACATTGACAAGTGAATTATCACACTTAACTATATTCGAACTTGAAATGGAAAGTAAGTTGAGATTATTCTCTTTAAGAGACCTCAGCTCATTATACAGATAAATTCTCTCCTCCACCAATTCATTTACTTTGTTCACATGGAACAGCAATTCCTGGCTTTTGGACTGCAGCTCATCATGTACGAGAGAATCTGAATGCCGAAGCTCATTCAGCTCTGCATCTTTCTTACGAAGATCTGTCTGCAAATTACTGATGCAGGTCTCCAAGGATAGAATTGTACCTTTCAGCCTGTTATGCTCAACATCAGAGAAAATTGTGCGGCTTACTGATAATTCCAATTCAGATTTCTTCTCCTCTAAATCTTTGAGAATCAAAGAGTTTTCGCTCTTCAATTCCATTACCTCAGTCTTTAGTGCCTTGGTTTCCTCCACTATTCCACTCAGTCTTTCCAGCTCTGCATCTTTACTGTCCAACTCACTTTGGAGTTGGCCAGATGAAGATTCCACCATGCAGATGTTGTTCTGTAGACTTTGATTCTGCTCATCAAGAATCGCAATATGATGGGAAGAAAGCTTCAAATCTGCTTCCTTAAGCTTTAATTCTCCTTGTAGCTTCCTGCATTCAGCATCCAATATTTCTATTTGGGTAGACATCCTTTCTTTAACTTCATTAACTCTATTGAGTTCGTTTTTAAGGGAATCATATGAAGCAGCAACTTTCTTTAACAATTGAATATCTTTCTCAAGAACATTGTTAGCTTCATTCATCTTTTCAATCTTTGCCCAGCATTCCTTCAGATTTAGGCATAGATCCTCTCTGTCCATGTTTGCATCTCCTACTGCTTTCTGTAAAAGAACCACTTCAGCTTCGTTCTCAGAAAGGAACTGTTCTCTCAGATCTGCATCCACCTTGAGAAAAATCATTTCTTCCTTGGCGCTTTCCAAAACTGCATTACGACTAATTAGCTCATTCTTCACATCAGCAATCTGAATAGCCATCTCTTCCAACTCTGAGGCCAGAACTAATGACTCAGTTTCTTTTGCAAACAAGCTAATCATGAGTGATTCAGCCTGAGCATTCATTATTTCTTCCTTATCCTTCCCCAATTTATCTTGATCCATGAGAGATGCCAAAAATTTTTCATTACTTAAGTCCAGCTCCTTCATAAGAGTAGCAAGCTCCACTCCCATATGATTAGATCTCTGCAGCATTACCTCTTCTTGAAGCTGTAGGTCCAAAATTTTTTTCTCAAAAGTTGTAATCTTCATACCGAGCCGCCCAGTCTCCACCTCTTTCCTTGAGATGCGATCTAAACTGCTTTTGATGTCTGCCAGCAGTTTTCCCTTGAGAATTCTACACATTTCGAGTTCCTTTCTTGACTTGGAATTATGTTCCCTCAAGTCAGCTATCACAGAGTTTGATTCATGCAGCCCATGGTGAAGCAAACCGTTTTCTGCATTCAGCCCTGTTACTGCTTCCAGCAATATACCCACATGACATAGGTGAAGCACTGACATAGCACAGTCTCTCGCAATGATTTCAGACCAGATGTCCTCGAGCCATGACCGTGTAAAGTTTGTTGTGTCAAGAAGTTGAGACTTCAAGCAGTGGAAATCATGAGCTAAGGACATCAAATCATCATTGCAAGTGCTACATACCTGTGAAACTGTGTTGTTCAGCTCAAGAACTAGAGCACTAGTTTCCTTCAAATTTAAGTCAAGCTGTCCAACAAGGCCTTCATTTAGTAAGTCTTTCTCCTCAATTAAGTGTTGCAGGCTTTGAACTTCATTAAACAAAATATCTCTCTCATTGACTAGTTTCACTTCATTTTTCTTCAGTCCTTCCATCTCAAGCTTCATTGCTTCATTGGCTATCATCAGTTCATTTACTATAATGTCTGCATCTTTCATGGTGTCCTGAGCCTCTTCAAACTTAGCGAGAATACAAGAAGCCTCTGCAGCTCTCTGGTTTGCAATCAATTTTGCATCACCAACCTCGAGCTCAAGCAACTGCACAATATAGCAGAAAAAACCAATTAGTAGAGAACCTAGCACCGCAGACATCAGCTCTTGCATGATAGATAAGCATGTCAATAAAATGATGGGAAGTAAAACATAACTACTACGGCAGGATTTAATGCTAAAAGTTAATGAAAAATGACTTTTAAGCTATTCATATTGCTATTCTTCAGCAAATTTGCCTATCCCAACGGCATATAGATGGGAAGAGCCTGAAGGAAAAAAATCAGGTCCCCTTTATGCAAATGGCACAAGAAGCAGATATTGAAGTCCTTGGGACTATGCTTATCCTCGGAAATCATGATAGAAAAGAGTAGATGCTATTTTAAGAATAACATGATAAGTTCCTTCGACTTGAATGTTTTTTCATTTACTTGGAGAATCTGTGGTCCTTTCCAATACCTTCTACCTCTTCTTCTATTAAAATGTTCTTCTCTTCACTCCTCTGCCGTCCACCCCCAGCAACAAATAAATAAACACACATATCTCCCAATCTGCAAAAGATGACCTACAACTGATGGCCTAGTGACACCAACTTGAAACAAAACTGCAGTATTAAAACCAATTTGCTTGAATGCATACTTTCAGTTGCATCATAAAATTATAAGGTCATATCCATCTGTGTTGGCTCAAGAGAAAGAAAATAGACTTTTGGAGTATTTTTGCAAGGTTTATTAAAATAACTGGAATTGGATATGTCAAGGATGCTCGAATTATAAACAGTCATATGTCACATTTTATACTACTTTCAATTATTTTAGAACTTCTGTTTATGCTTTTCTGCAAGTATCTAAGGAATTCATAGACAACCACCACAACATTAGGCTCCGATAGTCAATAACCACTTGGGGATTCCTCACAAAGTCACAAGGGTAGCAACGTTTTGGTGCCATAATGTAAATTATTAGAAATTGCTGTTTTGTGCTGAGATAAGGTCTAAGAGGAACCTCATTTTGGATGCAAGAATTTGTGCATGCTATAGTAGTATTAAGAGGGAGAAAGGAGTTTGAGGAAGAAAGCAATTTCAGAAAACAACAGTCAAGCCTTGAACATATCAAATTAAGAATCAATTTAGATGGTCATTAAGACTGTTTTTTTTTTTTGGTGATGGTCATTAAGACTGTAAGAAAGCATAAATTAAACCCCACAAAAGGTTCACTTATCAGGCATTGAAGTACAATAATTTTGTTCTTGTAGCTTACAAGAATGAAACAATAGATCCTCAGCGGGAACTAGAAGTCCTAGGAGCACATTAGCCATTAAGGGAGATGATAAGGGGTCAATCTTTAGATTATGCAATGGGAACAAGAAAGCACAACACATGTTTCATAAAGCTTTCCATTGATATGCTTTCTAATTATGCAGAAAAATGCCTTATCATCCCCCTTCCCCAGTCTCCTCCCCTCTTTCTCCTACACACATATATGTCATAGCTGTTAAAATTGTAATTTTGTTAACATTTCCTTCCCTAAAAAATGATCAGAAAAGGAATAACTAAAGCAGAGATATTGAGGGAAAGAAGATATGCTTAGTTACCTCTTTTGTCTGGCACCAACATGTTTGTACTTCTTCAACAACTTCTTCAATGCTTTGCAGCTTAGAGTCCAAAACAGCTATTTTGCTTCCCGACTGCTTTTCAAAGCTACAAATAGCTGATTGTAGTGTGAGAACACATGTGATGAGAGATTTCAGTTTTTCTCTAGTTTTCCTTTCAGATATTGAGTTATCATCTTTCTCCTTGCGTAGTTTCACCACTTGGGCTTGCAATCTGTTTAGGCTTTGGAGAGCAAAATCAATTTCAGTTCTAAAAAGACCAATGTCTGAATTTATATCAAGCCCTTCAGCATCCCTGCCTGACAATAGAAGTTTCTGGTCATCAGAATGTCCAGAGTCACATTTGTCAATTTTATAAGAGAACTTGGTGATAAAAGATTCTGAATCCTGAGGACTGTTGGAGTCTAGGTTGTTGGTCTCTTTGTTTATTTTTCTGTCTGCCTGCAACAAAAAGGCAGATAAACTTGAATCCAATCGGAAACCATGAGTTTAGATGTAATTCAGAGGTATCAGAAAACAAAAGGTAGATAACTTACCCAATTTTCAAGTACACCATCCGGAGAAGAAAAATTATGCATTGGAAAAATTTTCCCCTGGGAACCTTCATAATGCTCCACCTCATCCACACATGAACTAAGTGTGGAAATGCCAATTTTCAGCTCCTCTAGTTTCTCCTTGGCACACAAAATGTTATTTCTTTCAGTTGCTTTGTTTTTCTGTTTCAAAGCATCAACATGTTTTTGCTCATCTGAGAGCTTCACCTTTAATTCACCACAGCATTCTTCTGATGCTTCCAGTTTCATCCTCAGATCCTGTATCTGTTTACCTGCATCTTCAATCACAGCAACCTGTTCCTTGAGAAGAGCATCCTTTCTCTGATTCAATCCAGCTAGTTCCACACACTGGATACCCCTTTGCTTTAATACTTCAAGATGTTCAGAATTGGTCTCTGACATTCTGTTCACAATCAAAAATGCAACAGTAGCACAAGTTGCCACTTTTTGTATCTGATCTTCTCCTTGCCTGATTCTGTTCTCCAGCTCTGCTATCATCGTAGTCTTTTCACCTAGTTCAGACATCAGAGACACTATCTTTTCATCCCTTTGGCTGCACTCTTGCTGGTGGGCTTCAGTTATGACCAGTGTCGCACCTCTCAAAGACCTCAGCATGCTCTCCAGTTCAGTTCTTTTGTTATTTGCATCCACCAAACACTTGTTGAGATCTTCAATCAATATTTCCTTTTCTGTGAGATATTTAATCATTTGGCTGACTTGCTCGGAAATCCAAGACCTCCTCTGTGGAATGGAATTGGATATGAAAGAAAGATGTTCAGAGGCATCAACAAGTGCTCCACTGCCATCAGTTAGATGCCCTAAAATCTCAGCACTCATAAGTTCCCACTCTTCTGATAATTCTCTTAACCTTTCTTCCTTCTCCTCAAGCTTTTCACTTAAATTTTTGTTATCTTGGGTAATTTGGTGCAACCTATCATTCCGCTCCTGCAATTTGGACTCTAAAATAGCAATGCTCTCATTAGTTGCCATCTCTTTCATGTTGCTGTTCTGAACTTGCTCCTGCAGAATGGCGAGTTCCTCCTGCAAGCAGACAATCACCTCAGCAGTTTCAGCCTCAACTTGCCTACGAATTTCATCCATTTCTTCCTCATTAGATGCTTTATGAGCATAATCACTTTGATACCAAGTATTTAGTCGCTTGGCCATCTCAAGAGAATCTTGCACCCTCTTCAGTTTTGCCTGCAAAGGGGAGTCTTCACTCCCTGAATGCTTAAAAGTTGGGACATCTCTTAGTTCTCGGCTATAAAGCTGCTCCTTAAGAGAGAAGATTTCAGCCTCCTGCCTCTTTAGAAGCTCTGCATTGTGGCTGCTGCTGTTCCTTAAATCTTCTATCTCATTGATTGATAAAATTTGTTGGGACTCGAGAGCCTCAATTACTGATTTTGACTCAGCTAATTCAATCTTTGCTCTCTCATTTTGATCACTTATAGACAAAATTTTGTCTTTTTCCAACTGAAGATCCCTCTTCAAGTGTAATTCCCTCTCCTCAAATTCTGCACGGAATGAACTCTCTTCTTTAACAATAATCTTCAGGATGTCCAACTCCAGCTCCAAATTCAAGACATATTCTCCATGTTTTGCAAGTGCCTCATGATTATGGTCAGCATCCTGTCTTTGGGCCGCCTTGTCCAAGTCAATTTCAGAAGAAGGAACCAACAAGGACTCCTGAAAGAACAAATACATATGAGAAAAAGAAAAAGGAAAAAGGAAACCTGATCAGGCCAAATGAGATTCTAAACATATGTCCTTTAATCACCAAAAAGCTGAAAAAATTTTATATGAGAAAATCAAATTCTTTTCATCCGACTCTTGCCAATAGGAGGCTAACACTCCAAAGACTTGCAGCATGAAGCACATGTACTAATACAAGACATGGATGTTACTAAGCTTGTTGAGTTACTTGCGCCAATAGAAGGCAAACTCCAAGAGGGTGAATCCATGCAACCATACCAGCAAGAAACCACTATTAAGGAGCATATTTGTAAACTGCAATCATCGAAGGTGAGTTTTTCTTTTAAGAAAGAAAAAAATGAAGATTAAATTAATCTTCAGTTCTTGTAGCTAATCAAATGTACCTCTTATCAAAGAGGAGTCTTGAAACAGCTATTTTTGTTAACAATTATACAGTTAAGGTACAAATCAAACTCCACAGCCCTAAAATACTTTTCACTTAACTCTTAGGCTTGGGTTAAATTAAAACTTCCAAAAACATAGATTTTATGCATGCTAAAAGATATCAAGCACTAACCATAAGCAGTTGGGACAACCAGTTCTTCAGTTCTCATCCTCATTTTTCCTTGTCACCAGTTGGAAGTGTAATTAAATTTATTTAAATAAATACAAGGAATCACCTTTTGTATTTCTGCGCTGTCACCTAGATTCCGGGTTGCAGATTTGAAAGTGTTTACCACCGAGTGCAGGTCATTCATTTCCCTGCAGAGTATTTAGAGAATGAAATGGCATTAAAAAGGCATCAAATCAACTTCATGACTTCAAGAATTTTTAAATAGACAACTCTAAAGCTTGAAGATAATAATGATGAACCGGCTGAGTAGTCCTTATCACATTACCTCCTAAGTTTAGCATTGTCCTCTAAACAAGAATTTAAGCGACTTCTGCAGTCTTCCAGTTCCCTGAGGGTGCTTTCCAGCTGAGAAATAGACAGAGCAACAAAAGTGAGATACAAGGGAACACATTCAATATGAAACTAGCAGTATGAATTAGTATTCCTTAAGGCTAAGTAACCTCCAGTTTCAGTGAGCCATTTTCTTTACTAAAGTGCATAGCTTCCTGTGCCCAAAAAAAGAAAAGAAAAGAAAGAAAGAAAGAAGAATAAGACGATGTCTCAAGAAACAAAAAGGTTACTAATTTTAAATCTAAGTTCCAAGATGAGCTTGTTAAGGAAGATTGTAACATTAGAAGGCAGAAAACACAACCAACCTGTGGAGTGTTTGTGTTTGGAAGATTTTGCTGCTTAGGGTTCCTATCCAGAAGTTGAACAAGCTGTAAAGAGTAAATGGAAGACTCTCGTTAGAAATTCCAGCTAAGAATTAGTTTATTGTTTATTACTCCTTTTTCTATCAGAAATTGAAGAGACCTGATCCCGCAATTCTGAAACTTCAGACAATAGCATATCCCTTTCCCCTTCTTCATAAAACTCTTGGAATCTGTAAAAGACACAATTACAGGGTCATAAAAAAGTGGTAAATCACTTGAGGAATCTTTGTTGCTTTAGAGGAGTTACCTTCTAAGTTGGTCTAAAAGCCGAATGTTCTCCAGCGCAAAACGAGTTACTTCAGGATTTTTGTCAACCTTAGCTCGAAGCAACCGATTCTCTTCACAGAGAGCAGCATTCTCTTCTAATAAATAGGTATCAGCAGGAATTAAGCCTTCAATAAGTGACTCCATTCTCTGAATCTTGTCTTCCCGAAATTTTAGCATCATTTTGGAGCTCCTTGTGTCCTCCTCCCTTTGACGAACCTGAAATCCATATGCAAATGGAAGTCAAACCATTTTCAAAAAAATCCTCCTTTCTACTTGCGTTCACCTCAAAACACTGTTGTTACCAGGCGGTTCAGCTGTTCAATTTCAGCTTCAAGTTGCTTAACAGATGTTTCTGCCATTTGTTCCCTTCTGAAGGCACCGGCAAGTGTTGTCTCCAAAGATTTTAACTGAGTCAAGACAAATAGACTAGTGTTAGTCTTTGTGGAGGAGCCAAGTTGTGAGGCAAATTGTTCTCAGAAAAATGCAGCACAGTCTGCGTTCTTCATTTGAATGAATCAAGAAATGATAAATAGTAAACATAAACGAGCTCCGGCCATTATACAGTTATAGGCTAAGATCGCACTAGCCAATTATACCTGTCTAGAAGACACCCTCAAAGAACCTTTGCCTTCAGATCCGAGCAAATCATCAACTCTCTGATCCATTGCTCGTACATGTTCTATGCAAGCACTTTCATGTAGTTGGCTTCTATCTTGAACTTCAGCAGAATTAAACGATAGTGACCGGGAGACATGTTGACGCCTGAGGGCAGCGAGCTCCTCCTGTCCAAAAAGCACTGGCCATTTGAATTCTTAACCATTCAATGCTAGGGAGGAAATGAAAAGGAAATAATCCCGCAGTCTCATCACTACCTTTAAAATCCTTATTTGATGTTGTAGGGCAGTGATATCCCCAGAAGAATCTTCGTTAACCACAGCCTTCATCACAAATGGAGAGGTCAGCAACCTAAAACTAATTGATTTCACTTTTTGGAAAGCCCAACCATCTCTTAAAAATTTAGCTTACGTTGTTCTGTATAAGTTTTGCTCGCTGAGCAAACTTTAGAGTGTTCAGTGTTTCAGCTGCAGTGCTGCAAACAAGGAAAGGTTTTGTCGGTACTAGGTGACAAATCACAGAAAAAAATGGTGCCAAGAAGATACAAGAATATGCACACACCAGATAGAAGGGCTGACATTGGCAATTATCATTGTTTTGGAGTTGCCACCTAAAGAATCCTACACCGTTGTTATTTATAAAATATGTCAATGACATCATGGCCAACAAAAATAAGATTGAAAATCTAAAATTGTGGAGTTGGACATACCTGAAGCAGAAAGGTCAGCCTTGAATCTCTATAAGGAACATGCCTTGGCTTCCCATGTGCCACATCCAGTAACACCATGATCACATGACTGCAGAGGAAATAAAGTAAACGATAAAAATAATGCGAAGATCTAGCGTGGAAGTATTAAAGCTAATATAAGCATCAAAGGAAGGAATGCCACAAACAAGTAGGTATTTCTTTACCCTAGTGTAGATAACGATTTGTTGATATTTGCAGCTTCCTTCAGTCGCTCGCCCTCAGCGCCAGAAGCCTTCTGCCTGTAGTGGATGATTATGAACTTAGTGATTGTGAGATCAGGTAATTGTCTCTGAATTACAATTCTAAAATATAGATTACAGTACCTTTCGGAACCCGCAAGATCAACCAAGTTCAGCCTTGCAAACCGTAGATTGGTGGTGGAGTCCTTCTCCCACCTACTCTCAATCACGCATGTGAAGACACTATGTGAGCGGCTACTCTCTCTGTTCATATTTGTTGCTGCAACTTTCCTATTTGAAGAACCCTATTGCAACCAACCATATTCTTAATGCTTGCTTGCCTTGCAACCACAACTAAGCATCAAGTATAACACGAACGCGTCCACGCAGTAGATAGACAGATATAATATAAATATATATATATATATATATATATAGAGAGAGAGAGAGGGAAGTAGCTCAAGTTATGGAAAAGCAGAGTCAAAAGATACCTGAGTAAGAAGACCCAGAATATCACTCACGGTGTGCACTTCAAATTCAGACAGATTCTCTACATATACACCCTTCTTGATATCCTCCCGCAGCTATTTTTTTTAAGAAAAAACATTTATATTATCATCTACTAGCATCTAGGGTATGATCATTTGAGGTCAAACAACTTGGAGAGAAGACAAACTTACAAGCAAATTTGTAGATGAAGGATCAAGGAGATCTGTAATTTGTTCATTGTATATCTCCAAGAAAGAGCACTTGCAATTGTACTTCAATCTTTCATCCCGGCGACTTTCCTCTTCCTGGAAACAACTGATATTAGTTAAGCATAGATTCAAACAACTTATAACCATAATATTAATGTTGAGTAAGCGAAGGGTCTGGGAGTTACAGCTCTAATTCTAGCAAACAAAAATTCAAATATGCGAGGTGTCATCCCACGGTTAGGGCTGGGTCGGACTTCTAGCTCATCAATTTCACCCAGCATGGTATAAGTCTTCCCACTTCCTGTCTGCACTGCCAAAGTGATGCCTCAAATATAGAAGATACATATTCTGTTTGCTTCAAACAATTAACAGAAACATAGAAATGATGATAATGGAGACACCAGATGTTAGTTAGAATTATCAACATACCACCAAGTGTCCAAAATGCAAAGATGTTACTGACAAGAAAACACACAGATAATTCATATACGCACGCTCAAATCCTAAAGAGGAATTGTTTAAGATTTTATGTGGGGAGGCAAAGTGGCTTATCATTCTCCAAACTTCACCACAAGCAATAGCCAAATGGGAAGAAATCCATAATATTTAGCTAAGATTTTGCTACTAAATACATATGGAAAGAAGTGACTGCAATATCATGTGTAATGCTTAAATCAACATACTTGACCATATGCAAACATACAGCTGTTGTATCCAGACAAACAATTCTCCACCATTGACAGACCAGCCATCCTGAAAAGCATTTCCTGAAGAATTCCAATTTTCTGGTGAGACCCACAAAACTATAAAATTTCCAGATTATATATTATGATGTTTTCTACACTTCACAGTACCTGGTCTACTGTTTCACATGCCACGTGATCAAATGTAAAACGAGTTTCTGGTTGGCCAATCCAAGTTATGCTTTGAGCACTATCCTGTCTCAAACATCTGTTAAATCCATATGTACTCCTCTCCATGCTATTAAGAGGACGAACGCGTATAATAACCTAGATAAATCCACTACACATCAGCTTAATAAGCATAATTTAGATAAGAAAGCCAATTGCTACATTGACCTAATACTCACCAAAACACATTAAACTCAACAAAATCCTAAACTGAATAATAACTTTGCTTACTTGTACATTGTGCTCCATCCAAAAGGATGGGTCCTCCTTCAAATCAAAATGAGGCACTTCGACTGTATTAACAATTGTAGGAGGACCACATGATATGGGTATCCCTTTTGACAATGAAGCATAGTTTCCGGTTCGAGCACCCCCAATGGAGGGACGAGAACAACTATATGGACCAAACCCCGGATTTGGTGGCTTTGTTACACTCTTAGTAGGCGTGCTTTGTGTTGAAGTACTCTCTGAATAACTCGACGTAGCTCTCGAAACCGCCCTTGTTCCACGGGGTGTCATTGTTGTAAAGCCCCCATTTCCACCCCCAAACCCTCGGCTACTCCCCTCTTCACAAGCATCGCTAGTTACAGAACCTGGTTCATTCTTTTGACCCCACCCAAATCTATGTTTAGATGAAAACCCTAACCCTAATTTCTCTGGTGTTCGAAGTGGCAATGTAGGATCAGAACTTTTACTCTTAACCTTAGTAGGTGTTGCTCTCTCATTTTTACTCTTGAAACCGTTTACTTGCTCAGAAACAGTTTTAGGTTTTTGGGTAGGATCTGGGATCGTATTCAATGGAGCCCTAGTTGGATCTAGAGAATTGGGAACTGAATTCAAGTCCTTGGCATCAACAGGCACATTCTCAATTTCGTCTAGGGTTTGATTCTTGCCAGAATTCCGTCGCAAGAATTTGAAATCCTTCAACATTCTAAAAAAGAAACCTTCAAATTCATAAGAGAACAACATTTCATGAGAGAAACAGCAAATGAGAAGATGAAGACGAAGAAGGGTTGGAGATATATTTACCTGAAAGAAGAAGTGAAGAACAAAGTCCGCAATGGGCGGAGAGTTGAACCCGTGTTTCTCACCAGAGCTTAATTTTGAGTTGATTCGCCGTTTTCTTCTCTCTAAGGCTTAGGGTTTTGATTCTGAATAATAGAAAAAAATAATAAATAAAAGATCTGGCGTAATAAATCTGAAATTTCAAATCTAATCAAGATTCAAGAAGTGGGATTTTTTTTTCAAAATCTCTCTCTCTCTCACTCTCTCTCAAGATTTGGGGAAATATATGAGAAAATTCAATTCCTTTGGTTCAAGAAAAAGAGGGGTTTTCAAATCTCTCTCTCTCTCTCTCTAGAACTGACCTGTTCTTGAACTGTTGCATCCTCTCTCTCTCTCTATCTCTCTCTTTCTCTCTCTCAATGTGAATGGTATTGGGATATGAGCAGAGGTTCTTATAGCTGTTGGCTTTAATAAAAAGTGGAAGGTAAAATGGACGGTGTAGATGAGAGGTGAGTTTGAAAACGGAGAGTACGTGGAGATCGCCGCGCGTTTGAGATTTGAAATTTGTAATGACCAGAGAGAGAGAGAGTAAACGGCATTTAATAATTAATGGATTACTTCTCTTTTGAAATATCAACGGCTAGTCTACTGGCCCTTGGTTTTGTTTTTATCACTGGAGCAATGTACGCAAATGACGACCAAATAAATAAATAAATTACACATGTCTGAAAAAAATTTTAAATCTAATACTTATATATTGAGTCTTAAATATTCAATATAAACAGTATTAATAAATAGTGTCATATTAAATTTTTAAGATTCGACATAAATAATACTGTGTCGAGTTTTTAAAACTCGATATGACACTGTTCACATCTCAATAGTATCATGACACTATTCAAAGACTCGACATAGTATTATTCATATCGAATTTTGAAAATTCGAAATAACACTATTTATTGGTACTGTTCATATCGAGTTTTCAATACTCGACATATGAGTATTAGATTTTTTTTCAACGTGAATTGTTTTAAATTTTTTTTTTGTTGGTATTATTTTGATACATGCCCTTTATCACTCCCACTACCTTCCTTCTTTTAATGTTAATTTTAAACTAGGAAAGTTAAAAGAAAGGGTAATGTAAGAGAAATGAAATAAATCAAAAATCAAAGAAAGGGTATGTGCCTAGGGAAAGAAACTCATGTGATGGTACTCTTGCTAAGTTGGGTTATCGAGTCTCCCAAGGGTTCATAACCTCCATTCTCCTTCTAATGAGATCCTTTGTATTTTAAAGAGAAACTTGAAAGGTGTGGCTTCATTTAGAAGTTAATCTTGATTTCTTTTCACCTTCTTGTAATAAAAAATAAATAAATAAAAAATCAAGTATATTAATCTCCCCGGATGTATTAAAAGTATTTTTTTTTTTCAAAGTTATTTAAATAAATTTAAAATCATTTAAATTTAAATATTTTAGTTGTTTTATTAATATGGATTATTATATAGTATTTGGTTGATTTAAATTTTGAAAATTGGTACATATTCGTATATTCATTTCATATTATAAAAGAAAATATTTTGCTATTTAAAAGCATTATAAAAAAATATTATTTTTTTGCGATCGGTCATAAAAGGTTAGTTCGCTTTCTCGAGCCGGCCATGTATTCTTTACTCTTGTTTCTTGTTGATTGTCATGACCAGCTGGTTTTTCCTTCCCTACCTTTGGTTCCCCGGAGCAAAGAGATGATGAGAGCCCAACTTTTCTTTTAGTGTAGACTTGTGTCATGGATCGAGGTGAACTCAAGCCTAAAAGGAGAGTTTAGCCTAAATTTTTTTAGAGCACCAAATAGTTCATTTTCTCTTTGGATGATCCTTATTATGGACTCTTTATGATACCTAATAATCCTTTTTTTTCTTTAGACAGCGCTAACTCTAGGCCTTATCAAGTATCAGGTAACTCTCTTTTAGATAATTCTTTTTTATGTTAAATCAGAGGTTCTGATATCAATTTATCATAAACTCATGTGATAGATTTAAACTTAATAGGAGAACTCAACCCAAAAAATTGATTTGTTAGGTGATAGAGCCTAAGTAGGGTTCTATAATTTTCTATGAATTGAATGTGAGATTCTTTACAGTTTGCCAACATGTGCCCCAGAGAAGATTAACCATATGTTTTGCCCTCTTTTTTTTTGGTTGAAAAATAGAAATATTAGAAAAACTAACTTTCCAGGAGGTCACTTATCCTAATATCATTCTCATCCAAACACAAACACGCTTAACTTTAAAATTTTGATGAGATTTGGTGGATTACTGTTGACACAATCGCAACCCATGTTGCCCGCCCTCTCTTTGCTCCCCCTCCCCCTAGCCCAACACTACTGCCAAACAGCAAAGAACAGTCCAACGGTGGTGATCGCACTCGGTGCATTATGAGATCGAAATAGATTGAAGGACTCTTCAATTACCTTATCTAACTAGGTGTGAAGTAATTGAAGAGAATAGATGGATCAGTAGCGGCTAATCTATTTGAACTTTTGATTGATGGTGACAAAATTTTCTTGTAAAGATTTCGTCTTAATTCCATATGGTGTTGTCGTTGTGTGCAAATGCAAATTTTCCTTTTAAGCCTAGCTCTTGGCCCGAGTCTCTATGAAGTTGATCATAGGCACCTAGAATGGAAGCTAGCCAGATTGATGCCGACCAACATCACTTGCAAGATTTCTCAGGATTTTTATGATTTATCATTGCTTTTTGGTGTGTATTCTCATTTTTATTTTGATATTTTGATTAAAAAAATATAATATCTTATCACTATATCTATAAAGACGTCTATAATTATTGTATATAAAATTGATAATTGGGCCGAATCGACCCGAACTCAACCCTTTTTAAAGGGTCAAGCTCACATCGTTACAGAACGAGTTTAGATATCGCTCGGTTCGACCCATTATAAACTTGGCCTGAAAATGCATCTTGATTTACTTAAGCGAACTCTTTTTTTTTTCTCTAATTAATAATCATCATTTTTTAGAATAATAAGGGCAAAAGCGTAAATTAAAAACAATACTCTTCTAGCAAGAAAAAAAAGAAAAAAAAAAAAAACCATGGGGAATGGTCCCAAACTTTTACAATACTATCGTCTCCCTCTTTCTCTTAAACAACTCATTGGTGTACTTAAACTCTCTCTCTCTCTCTCTCTCTCTCTCTCTCTCTCTCTCCCTCTCCAGTTGTCTTGGGAGAGAAGCAATTGATGTTTTCAAATACTCGTTGTAAAAGATGAAGCCGTCGGAGAAACGGATCAATATCAGTTTAATCATTTGAAAAATTGATGTCACTACAGAATTACTGATAATCTCCTCAAACGGATCTCTCTCTCTCTCTCCCTCCTGCAATTACTGTTCAACTTAGGGAAAATATGATCAGTTAATGATGTTATAGTTGTAATTTTGTTTTTGATTTCTTGTCAATTTAAAGTTTTAAAATCTGATTAATATTCACTCCTTTCAATTTAGGGTTTTGTTTTTGAACTGTGAATCAAACTAGTGAAGCAGGTGTTATTGTGAACTTTGCTGACCTAATTTACTGATAAATTTAGTTTAGGTTTGTTAATGATCCCTTTATATTAAGGGTGGCACAAGTTAAAAGTAAGCATTGTAGTGCTCTCTATGCTGCCACTGTTGAAAGGCTGCAGTGTTGATGGCCTCCCTCTTTCTCTCAATTTTTGGGTTAATTCGAACTTGAGCCGATCCGAAATGATTTGAAACTCTTTTAATTTTTTGAGTCGAACTTTAAGTCTTAAATTTTTGAGTTTTCTTAAGCCGAGCTCGAACTCGGATCCAAAAAATTTTAACCTGGTCAAGCCCAAGTTTCACAAAATCCTATTGGTTGCCAAGACTTAATCGTACAAGACATGCCTAGGAATTCTTGTGTTTTCCTTGTGGCCAAGGCTTTCCCATCGTTGTAAACAAAACTAAATAAAAAAAAAAAAGAATAAAAGTAAACCCAAGAATAAACAGCTCAAATTTTTAACCTTTTATTAAAAATATTATAAATAAAATAAAATAAAAATAAATTAAATTAAACTAACATAAATTAGAAAAACACACAAAGGAGTATTCAAAAAGATGTTGAGATCACCGACATTTAGAGTCCATTTGGCAGGACATTAATCGCGTAAATTCAAAATTATTATTAAAATAAAAGGGACTTAGATTTATATATTTGGGTTTTTCTATACAAAATTATATCCAAATTATTTTTTAAAAAATAAAAATAAAATGAAAAAGATGTGTTTAATGATGAGAAAATTATTTATCAAGTTCTTAATTTTATCTAAAATTTTTAAATTTTTAAATATAATAAATAAGAATCTAAATTTTAAAATTTATAATTTATTGACGTATCATCTATCGCGACAGTACGTAACATCGTGATATGACACGCCACGTTACCCCGAAATTAAAACACACTTCTCTTTCCCCTCTCCCCCTTTCTCTTCCCCTCCCCCTTTCTTTTCTCCCTCCCCTCCCTTACCGGGAAAAGAAAATTCACGCTTCTCTCTCTCCTCCCCTTCCCTTTCTCTCTCTTCTCTCCTCTCTCTCTCTCTCTCTCTCTCTCTCTCTCACCGAAAAAATAAAAATTAAATAAAAAAGATGGGTCTAATGATCTCCCCCATCATTATGTGTCCTAAACGTGGCAAAGTGACGGCAAAGGTCCGGTGTATGTGTCATTTTCCTTTGTTGTACGGATAAAGATTATCAAGATTATTTTATTTTAAATATAATATCAAAAAAATAAAAAAACAATTGTTTGATTGAGGATAAGTTTTGGTAGAGTCGATCAGACGAAATGGCATAATCTTGATATTCATGCCGCGGTTTGTCATGTAGCCTTTTTCATATATATGTATATATTTATAATTTTAAATAAATTTTTAATTATTTAGATCTCATTTATCACAATTATTCTCATCAAAGAGGCATAAAAATTTATTTTTATGGTAACTTTTTTAATAGTTGGAGTGTAGAATTTTCTGACAGTCAATAATTTATTGTTAAATTTCTCAATAATAAAAGTATTTATTTTTCTAATTTTGAATTTAAAATTTATAAAAAAAGTTATGGAAAAAAGTATTACAAATCATTGACGGAGTCATGTAAAAAATGAGGATGAACAATTACTTTCTCTAGATAAAAATAATCTCATTAATTTTTACACGTCAAATAAATATTATTTTCATTAAAATTGTCAATCGACCCACTAACATGTCATTCTGTTTCATAAAAATATTTTATCCCATTTTCCTTAAATCCTAGATCCACCACTATTACAAACTTGTAAGAATAAAAATTTAAAATCTCTTTATTACATAATAAGAAACATTATATATACATATATAACCTTGTAATTTGTCGTTATAAATGCCTTTTTCTAAAGGGTGAAATTAGAACTTCCCATTTACTATATTTGAAGTGGTATGTATAACGCCCATGCATGTCTTCGCGTGTAGAGAGAGAGAGAGAGAGAGAGAGAGGTGTAATGTGACCCTTGGAGACTTCGAAAGGCCAGATTTGGTAGCCAATGAATGGCACAACTACTGGTCTGGCCCATTCACATATATATGTAGCACATCTCTTCTTCCTTGAGAGCGAGAGAGAGAGAGAGAGAGACGTGGAGACTAGAAAGAAGAAACCCCGCAACAGACTGAAGAAGAAAAAGGAAAAAGAAAGTGTAAATATATACACATACATACTTGTGCTATAGGAAGAAAAAATGGTGATCCAAAGACTAGAAATGTGTATGGCTCTGCTCAAACTGGCCATAGACTTCGTTTTCACCTTCGCCGAAGCCATTGCCTTAGTCGCGCGGCAAGGTGGCTCTCCCATCTTGGTAAATGTTGCTTATGCTACTCCAACTCCTTTTGTTGGTTTTCTTCCTTGAACTTTCCCCATATATATAATATATATTTTATCTTTTTTGTTTGAAGAATCGCCCATTTTTGTCTATAGGCTTTTTCTCTTTTTGTGGAGGTGCAATGAATGTACTTGGATAAGAATATATGTTTTAGAGGATATTTAATATTTCTCAATTCAATTTTCCCTTTTGTTGGTTGTGATCATTCATTGATATGTTTTGATTTTTTTTTTTATTTTTTTCGAGCCGTAACAATTTTGTATCTATGAAGGGTGTGTTTGGTTAAAATGAAAAAAAAATCAAGTATCAGAGTAAAATTTTGTTTTATTTGGATTAATAGAATGGAAATGAAGTTTTAAAAATGAAACTCTAAAATTATGAAATTTCTAAAAGTCAAGTAAATACATGGATTTTTGAAATTTATTTTTAAAATTTTTTATTTCAAATCTAATTTCAATTTTTGAGTACAAGCGAATCGCCCCAACTCAGTTATGTGGGAGATGAATTTAATAGAAAAGAACCCACATCTTCCCATTCATTTCCTGCAAATGTGTGATCTATCAAGCTTGAGATTTCTAAGACTAGGTCTTGAAAATGATGGGATTTCAATTTTTGGAATTATAAATCTAAGAATTTTCCATTTCTTTATTGTATATCAATATCCACATACATTGGGAGTCACATGTCGACACTGTTTATTAAATTCTTCATACAAAATGCCACATCCAATAGACTTATCTCCTTCAAACAAAAAACATGTGATTTTAAAATAAGTTATCTGGAATAGTGAAAGGAGAATCATTTGATCCCATTGTATTAAATGTCTTCCCCTGGTTGCATAATCCCAAAAGGGGAATTAATAATTCCAAAGATGGAGACTCAAAAAAGATTTTAATATTATAACATAACTATTGTCCAAAATATGCAGACCGATTTGAATCTAAATTTTTTATATGAAAAGAGATTCGGGATCAATATTATTTCAATAAAATAGTTGCAGAACTAATCAAACTTGAATGAATGGAGTACAATTAGAATTTTAAATTTTGAAAAACTTATCTGATTGTAAGATAAAACTTACTTAGATATAAAAGGATTCATCTAGTGCACAACGTATTCCTCAGCTTAGTTCGGGAGTAGAGGAGGGTGCATGTATATGTACACAACCTTCCCCTTATATTTTGCAAAGCCTGTGACCTTTGAGATCACCAAAGAAGTAACTCCACTGTTACACTAAAACTCACTCTCAAATTTAATTCTAAACAATTTAATTATTTTCTAAATTAGGCTAATCTTTCTCTATAAAAACCAATGAGATCTAATTTATAAATATTATTTATAAATTACTCCAAATTTAACTGTGAATTGTGATAACACAATTAGGCTTTTAAAAAAAATACATTAAATAGATTCAAATTTAAGATTTTGAATAGAAAGGGATAGTAAAATCTATAAATTTCGTGCAATCAAATCCAATTTGATTTGAATTTTAATTATGATGCAAAGATATTCTCCCAGTTCAAAACTGGAAAAAAACATAGACAAGAAAATTATGTGAAATAAACCAATGATTGGATTAAAGAATCAAATAATCATGTACAAGTATTTATATGCAAAAGTTATTGAATACACGTAATAATTCATAAATATATAAATTCGTAAATAGCTTAGTCCTTTATTACATTAAAAACAAAAATACAAAGTAGGATTGGTTTGGACATGATGACCATATAATCAAATCCTTTGATCTTGTACACATCATTATGGGAATTCACAAATATTCTGTAGGTCTGGTGACAGATCGACTGGTTATACATTAAATTTTTTTAATTGAAATCTTAAATTTAAATTTTAAGCATAAAAAAAATAAGCATTATGAAAATCAACTCCTAAACTGAACCCCGTAACTGTTCAAACCATAAAAATTTTTAAAATGTATTAAAATATCATTAATTTTTTTAAAATATTATTTGATTGAAAAATTATAAACTCTATCATTTGTTTGGTATCCATGAATTTTTCCCACTAATTTCCTTTTTTTTTTTTTTTGTTGAAAAATTTAGCAAGCAAAATTCATGGTATACCAAACAAATGAGAGTTTTGCTCCACCTTGATATTTTGGTATTCAAAGATTTTTTTTTTTTTTTTTTTTACGAGATTTGAACTCGAATCACAAGATTGGGGAAGAGAAATTGTGATCATTAGGCTATCTTTCGGAGACCTTAGGTATTCAAAGAATTGGTAGCTCTTGAATGAGTGTGAAAATGGTGAGAGAAGGATCAGGCATTAGGGCAGTGACAAAAACTGGAATGGAAAATCATGTCAGGATAAGCTTCCATGGCATGAGACATGGCCAGCCCAGCAAGAATATGCCCTACAAGGATCACTTTCTTATCTGAATTGGGGGGTTGCCATAAAATTTGAAAGTGGTTTGAGCTTATAGACTTGCTTTGGATCAATCCCAGAAGCCGTTAGATCAAGTGCAGTGACATTGTGGCCATATTATCTTCTTTTTTTTTTTTTTTAATTTTGGTACAAATGAGGTTTGAATCGAGAACTCAGGATTGGGAGGGGCGAACGTGCTGCTTGAACTAAATAGAAGGCTACAACTTTGTACCATGACCAAGCACCAAAGCATGAGCCATGTACTAGCACAAAGTGCTTGTGAGTGATTGACTCTGTTCTTTGGAAATACAATTGTCTTGTTTGTTGATGCGAAGGAACATGAAAAATACTTATTGGTACTATTTTCTCTCTCTTGTTTAAACATATCCGAAAATTAATCCAATTTAAGAATCTATCTGTCTGTCAGGGTCCTACGTCTCTCTCTCTCTCTCTCTCTTATCTTGAACACATTTAAGGTTAGATTCATTCAAGCTTATTGGATATATATGGGTAGGTGTTGACAACAAGCTTCTAGTTGTGGTTTCAAGATAATATTTTGTTTTGTATGTCAAAATTATTTTACGATTTCCTTTCTTTTGTTATTATTAATATTATTTCAGCTTTGGTTGACCTGGAAAACCGGTAGGTTTAGTAGGTGATGTCACGTCTTCAAGATAATGGCATAAAATCTTTCAACCCAACACGGCCCGATTCAAATCCAGTTGAGCCCTCACGTTGATTTACAAATCACCCTCACCAAATAAACATAAAATTGTTTTTTCTTTTTTTCATTTTCTAATCAAACTAAAAAAAAAAAAAAGGAAAACCAAAAATTAATTATTTTCTCGGATACTGGTACTCTTAAACAATATAATATTTCAATTTTGAGTCATGTGTATGACGAAAACAAACGTCAAAAAAGATTTATCTTTTAAAAATTTAATTCGATTCAAACCAAATTTAACCAGACTAATATAATTATGATTTATTAAAAATACAAAGATATTGACGCTAGACAAAGTCTCTCTATCAGCCACGGCCATTACAAAGATTATGGTGCAACATTCTATCCTTAAAAAACTAAACTATATAGTTGGAACAACCTTAATTGGCCAACTTGAAATGATAAACTTGAATGTTCTCAACATCTAACTTCTTAAAATCACTAAGCTTTCTAGTAGCAAAAAACTTCCCCCAATTGTATTCCTTATATTGTACTGGGTTTTGCTCATCAATTAGCTCCTCCATGGGCTTTATGGTAGCATCATGTGCAGGGTTGAAGAAGAATGGGATCGAAAATCTCCCTTTTTCTGTGTTTGCCACCACCCTGTGCTCCACGCTCTCATACTTGTCATTGCTCCAAACCTGTTCGACAATAAGTACTCTCATAAATATTAACTAAATAGATTTGAATACCAAGTAAACTTGCTCGATATATCAGATTATTAGACTTAGAACGGGGTACCAAAAGCCTGGTTGGTCCAGGGCACTCGTATCCCATAAGCAAACTCTCAAGTTCAAATCTTGTGAAATCAGATATTGAGAAGATTTTGACCTTTAAAAGTCTAATCCAATTAAAAACACATATAGTCCGACTCAAAGTGGTTATGGGATATGGTGGTTTATCCCAAAAAAAAAAAAAAAAAAACTAAATTCAATCTCTGCTCAGTTCTATTCAATAAGTACCTGAACAATGTCACCAACATTGATAATGTAGGCATCTGCAGTAGGTTTTACATCAATCCACTCTCCATCGGATTTCCTCCTTACTTGTAGGCCACCAACATTGTCTTGAGCAAGAACGGTTAATGCGCCGGAGTCCTTGTGTCGGCCAACACCAAGAGCAAGGTGAGGGAAAGGGCATGGCGGGTAGTAATTGAGTCTAACAAAGCTAGTATGATCATTGAAATGTCCCTTCATCCGATCAAATGGCAAGCCTAGGCTCAAGGATATTAGTCCCATTATTTTGTGTGATAGCTTCACCATTTCTTCAGCATAGTCGTCGCATGCTTTCCTGATCAAAGCCAATTCTAACATATGACTCACAAGTCCAAAAATTGAATGTAATTTGGATTTGCCCATATCACAAAAGTCAAGAAACTTTTATCAGTCTAGGGATTGTGCTTTTGAGTATGTGGTTGAGATATTTGGGCCAATAAAGACCAAGTTTCATGATTATATATTGTCTAGATATGAAAAAAAATATCTATGCCTAGTTGGTCCCGGCTATCCTAACACTAATATTTCTTAAATAAATTATAAATAGATGTTGAAAAAATTAAACTCGATTCTAATTAAATTTAAATTTAGTTAGATACGAAGAAAAATGATATTTTCTTAATTACAGAGGAAAAAATAACCAAATATTGAATTAAATTCAAATTAACTGATTAGTAAGACTAAATTCGGACTTTTTTTTTATTAAATTGGTACTTTAAATTTGTCCAATCAAAAATTTTAAAGAGAAAAGAAAGAAAATTACCTAAAATCAGGAGGATATTCAGGCCACTGATTCCTCAGCTCTCTCAGTTCCTTATCATCAATCACATGTGAAGCAGGCAACAACATAGGATCCACCACAGTGTAGTCAAAAACCTCTTTCCAATCCCTCACATTCTTTGTATGCTCACCATCATAATATCCCAATGGGTTCACTTCATCTCTCCTCACTCTCCTCTTCTCTTCCAATGGCTGATCAAAGAATTCATGTGCCAGCGCCTCCATTTTCGCACGAAAATCAGGTGGGACCCCATGATTTGTCACTTGGAAGAATCCCCATGTCTGGCATGCCTCACCAATTTCAGCCACCAGAGCTGAGATTTTCTCTGGGTTGGATGAAGTATCATCATCATCAAGAGAAGCTAATGGAGAGAGATCGATGATGGGGATGTTTTCCACATCGATATGGTTGTGTTTAGGTCTGTGTTCTGAGGATTGAATGAAGGCTTGATCAATTTCTACCATGGTTGAGAGCTTCAGGGGTGGGTGGAAAGAAGGTGAGGACAGGACAGGAGTTGCCAAGTGGGGAGAGTTGCTATTTATTTGTTTGTTTGATGTATATTGTCACAATTGTTGGACATATTCCAACCAGTAATGCATGATGGCCCGCATGTGTGCCAAGTACGTGTCCAACACCTGACCGAAGGGAATCTTTTCTTAGTGATGACGTAGATACACGAGATTTTCAATGATTTCGATTATTTTAATATTATTTTAATAATTTAATAATATAAATATATATACTATGAAGATCATAAAAAATCCTTGAAAATACATTAGAATGGGAGTGTTGGGCTTTTGTTCTTGAATTGAATTAACCTTTCTATATTTGCTATGAAAATATTTGGTGGAGATTTCATGCGATATGTATTTGATACTAAAAATATAAAATCTAACATGGCTATGAACAAAGGAGTAGTTCGGATACAACTTAAATCTTTTTCGGCTATGGTTTATGATTTTAATTACCATTTTGATTCTTATCATGGATAACATTTATTTTGTATGTACTTCGCATGCAATGTGTGAATTTTTTCCCCTTGTTTTAATAGGATTCATACGATTATAGAATCCAAGAGTAAAATTAATTTTTTAATAATCTTGAGATCATAAATCCGAAATATTAAAATAATTTCTTTACAAAAATACAAAAAAAAACTGCACATATTTATCCGTACATTTCTCCTATCCTCGCACTAAGTTGAAAAATATTTTATACACCAACTAAACCTTAAATAAGTTTATATGATTATTGAATAAATCAAAATCACAGTTAAAATGAGAACATATTTTATCAATGAATTATAAATCAACTGACACCATTTATTTTTTTAAAAAAATTTTGAATTCAAGTTTCTTCTTAATAAATAAATAAATAAATAAGAACATACTCCTTGTGCATAACTATATCAGACTATGTCTGCACGCATTGGACAAAATTAACAAATCTATGTTATACAATTAATATATATATATATATATGTAAATATAAATATAAATATTTTTATGCATTTTATTTTTTTGTTTTTCATCTCCAATATCCAAAATATAGTTTGAGTAATCTAATTTGAATATTTATGAAAACCTATTTTATCCAAAATCAGTATTACATAATACAATTGACCAAATCATTAATAATATGCATCTTTATCGAACCACTTTCAACTTATCCCCTCAGTCTCTTCACAATAATAAATTTCCAACCCTCTCCGGAGCTCTTAAAGTACGGATGACGATGTGTACCACGTTTGGTTCAGTGCGAGCTAAAACCGTAATGGGAAGTCACCAAGAAAGTTTGATTTTCTTTTCATGCTCAAATATTTGATTTTCTATTGAGAAGTCCCCAATATCCGAACTCAGAATGAAAACCAAATTAGACACAGCAACACAAGAAGCAACTCTAGCCAGGCTCAACCTTGTCCAATGACTCCACAACTCCAACTCTTGTTGAAATTTAAAGAGTTCAGGTTAGCATGTCAAAAGCATAAATGAAAGATGGAAATCATGTTCCTCTGATTTTCTGGTGTTGCAAATGTAGTATGAAGCTGAATTACAGATGGATGTGGGGGGACAGGAAACCAATTTAATACGTGAATATTTACAAATAAATGTAGTGAGATAATTTGTACATGAAGTTGGCATTACTCGAGCTCTATGAATAAGGCATTGAGGTTGAAAGAACTACAAACGACAGGTACTGAAGCCCTTCTTGGATTTTGTCAACTGCAGTAGTGCAATTTGCCCGCAGGTGTTCAGAAAAGGAATTTGCCTTGTCCTGTACAGAACTCCAGGCAAGAATTTCTTGAGAGTCCGCAGTAGCACCTTTCAAAGCCACTTGGTAAGCTTCTGCTACATCAGATATACCTGAACAATGTATTGTAGATCATCAAGAGCTTACTCTTTTGACAATGCACAGAGAAAGATTGAGAGAGGAAAAAGAATGATGAAACAATGTAGCACCCTCATGGAATAAGGTAAAATATCATCCACCATCACAGATCCATAATCAGTTGCAAAGGCATTGAACCATGGTACCTTGTGAGATACATTTTTTATTTTTATTTTGCAACCACTATTGGCTCATTAGACCAATAGAATTACGCTTATATTCACTTAATCCACCCATGGTTTCTTCTTTGTTCATGATTTTGGTTCTCCCAATTGACATATCATAACATCTTCCAATAGTGAGACCCAGTATCTCTGTTCACATGTAAATATGATAAAAGTAGAAATATGATTGACCAATCTTTCAATTTGTTTTCCACTACTCTGTTCTCACTTTCCCTCTTCAAAACTCTCCCTTATTTTTATGGACAAACCGTAAGTGACATTTTTAGAAGCTCATAGCAGGTTTGCCTATTCTGATGCTCAAAGCATCACAGTAAAGATGTGAAGTTTAAGATGGGAAATATGTAGGCCTTGATGAAGAAGTTGATCTCACAAATTGAGACCAAGATCTCAATGAAGAATATTAGTAACCTTACCAATCGACATATATTCAGAACAATGCAATAGCATAAAGTGAACTTTGGAAACGAGGTCAGGAGCATATCAACGACATTTTTTAAAGTAAAACAATATTAAATAAGAAAATGCCAACCAAGTGCCACAAGATAAAGAATCAATAACAAAAGAAATGATTTAAAAAATCAGGAGAAGTAAACTCTCCACTCTTTCAGAGGTCATTATGTTGCCTCCTGACCATTTTAAAGAATTGGTATGGACTGGCTCCCTACTCCATATGCATCATGAAATCTCACCATGTCAAAGGTCATTTTGACTAAGGGGATGTTTGGTTAAAAGATATGGGTTTCATGAATGGGAATAAAACCCATATTGGTTGTTTGGATTAATAGAATAGGAATAAGGGTTGGGAATCACAAAGTAAGGGTTTCATGAAACCCAAGTAAAATGATGGGTTTTGGATGAAACCCACTCTCAAACCTAAGAAAAATCCATTGCCACTCTTTGCCCCCAACTCTCTCTCTCTCTCTCTCTCTCTCTCTCTCACAAAGCCGTCTCTTCTATTTCTCTCTCTTTCACTCTCCCTCATCACCTCCCCCATCTCTCATTCCACCTTTCTCTGCCTCGTGTTCTCACTCACCATCCTTGTACATCTTGCCGCCGCCGCCGCCGCCGCATGATGGAGACATACAGGAGACATTGCCGGAGAAGCCGACCCACCACCGCTCACACTCGACTTGCTGCTCCATTGTCGCGCGTATATTGGACTCCCCGCTCTTCTCTACTCCATTTCTCAGACTCACTCAAGATCAAAATCCATTTCTTGCTCCATTCCTAACCACATGCACTTCTCTCTCTCACATCAAACAAGTTCACGCCCACTTGGTAACTGCTTCCCAGCGGTGCTAAGAAAGTGTTTATGTGAAAGGGTGTGAACTGGGGCGTGCTAAGAACGTGTTTGATGAAATGTCTGTAAGAGACATTGCCATGTTGAATGCTCTGATCATCGGGTTGGCTCAAGGGGACAATCACCATGGAGCAGTGAGCCTGTTTAAGAAAATGAGAGAGGAAAATTTGATGCCAAATGAGATTACAGTGCTTGGGGCACTTTCTGCTTGCTTGCAACTGGGCGTAGTAAATTATTGTGAGAGATAGAGCTCACTTTCATAGATTCACAGATGGGTCTTGTTCTTGAAGAGATTATTGGTGAAATTGCTTTTCTTTTTCCAAAGTACAATTCAAAAATAATTTACAATGTATAGAAAAAATATACAGTGAGTTCCTGTGTTCCTCCAATGGAAAAGTAACTGAATTTACTAAAATCAGCACATGTTCATTTTCTTTTCTTTTATATTGGCTCATAATTTTTATGTTGTGAATATATGATGCATATCATTTTAATTTTTGTAATATATTAATTAAAATATTTAGAACACAATTATAGAAATGAATTTTGTATGAAGGATAAAATTAATAATTAAAAAATTAATAAAATAAAATAAAATATATGATAATTATAGTTTTAAAGATAGAAAATAAAATAAAATTTTAAAAATATTAATTTTAAAATATTTTTTATTAAGGACAAAATTAACAATTATATGATTTCCATTTCAAAAGATTTATAAACCAAACATCACCAATGATAATCATATTCATTCCGGAATTTGAACCAAACAATTGATATCGGAATTCGATTCCAATTCCGATTCCTAAGATTTCGATTTCGATTCCGATTCCGATTCCGATTCCGATGTGTGAACCAAATGCCACCTAAATTAGCCATCACCAGGGAATTCATAAAGTGGTGGGGACCAGGAGCAAACATCTCTGAGTCAAATTACATTATATGAATTCAATGATTGTGCACTTTCCCAGCATGCAAAGTCATCCTATCCCAAAAAAGCTGTCTAGATACATACTGAGCTTCAAACTTACCCCATCAAAACCTTTCCAGATATATTGTAAGCTTAGAAAGTTGATGTATTGTCTCAAATCCATCTCCGAATCAACCACAAATAAGGATCCAAATAATAACTTCTCAGACTCCTTATTGCTCCCAAACCCTAGTTAATAACAAGAAAATAAGCTATACACTACTGCCATTCAGAACTGTAATCATATCTCACATGCTACAGTGGAAATGCAAGATGGATAGAAGATTCTACACATCCTAAAGAAAGCCCTCTGAACTCGGTTTTCAACATTTATGACATGAGCACACTGCAGTTTAATTGTTCTAAGAATGCCAAAATGACAAAGAAATGCACAACAAACCTGTTATGAAACCATTTGAGACTGAGTCAACATTGACTGTCATCGAGTGTGCCTTCAGTCTAATCAGCTTAGCTTTCTCAAGAGAATCCTCAGGCCAGTCAATACTCAATATGCTATCATCAGCATCTTCATTTTGTACTTCGTTTGCATTTGAAATGATGGATTTTCCAAGTATTAGAAGTTGTGACACAGCAAAACAGCACATTTCTGAGAGTCTCTGCATAAATGTTCCAGTGTCAGTAATTGCTAACAAAATCTCTATAAAATGGACATCTAGAAAGACCAAGAAAATTATACATGAACTCCTTCAGAGTGAAGAGATTCCAGTCTGCTGGCAGTCCTTTGGATAATGTCATTCGCTGCTAGTCCTGCTAGGGTATTTGTGAACCTGCAAAATATTGGTAATTATGAAGCCCAAAAAATGAAACAGATCCCAAAAAAGGAAACTAATGATACTTGATAAAAAGGACCATTAGAATTTGGATGAATAATATCATCATTTAAGCAATTTTGAGGTTTAGGTCTAGAATCCAAACTCGTTCTCAAATTTCCATCATGGAAAGGTCCTCCTTCTCTTGGAACAATAGTCAATTTCCTTGGAAAACTTTAAAATCAGTATTGAGATAGTTTCTGAAATTAAGTAAGGCTATAGAACGCCCCAAAAATGATACAAGCTTAGAGCAATCGACAAAGACATCATAAGTACACTTAAGTAGGAAAGGCGGGGGCATTTTCATAGAGCTTACAACTGAGAAACTACAGCATCAAATGCATCTACTAAGTATTAGCACAAAAGCGCACAAATTTGTAAATGCACTCGAGTGGGCTCATGCTTTAGAGATTTATAAAGATTATAGTTTAGAAGAGTTGAGGAGGGATTGGACTGCACTTAACCATTAGTTTTTTGTATTGATCCTGTGGTCTTTCTCCTCTTAATGATTTCTCATCTTTGAATTTTTGTACATTCTTTCTTCATTCTAATATAATTACTTTTGCTGTCAAAAAAAAAAAAAAAAGGCATGCAACTCACACCACTAGAAGACATTGATTAAACATGCTTAGACACAATGTAGACAAGTGCGAGGTAAACTTAGGTAATCAGAATTTACAGTGTCAAGTCAAAACAACAAGACCTACACAGGATGCTATAGATGCATAAACTTATGAAAAGCCTATAGGCAAGTGCATTTACCCTGCAGCCATGTCAGCAGCCTTGGTCAAACTTGAATCATGCAAATTCTTGATCTCATCCCCACTCCCCTCAGTTAGAGTCGCAATTTTCTTTCCCTTGTCTGACTCTAGGCTGCTTCCATCAATATCAGTACTCAAACTCAAAATTTTCAGAACTTCCTTGAGTTTTCCATCATAATCAGACTTCTGCTCGGATGACAATTTTGCCTTCCTTCTGTTAAATAACAGTGCATAGTGGTTGGACAATGCCTCGAGTTCCTGACAGGTGATGATATCAAATGACCTTAGACAATTATGGAACTGAAAAGATATATAAATAAATTGTACGCTAAGAAATTCACCTCCAACTGCTCTGGCCCTCCATATATGTAGAAGCATCGGTCAAATGTCACTTCCTCAAGTAACTGATCTTCATCTTCTCCTTCAGATTTTTTAAAATCCTTCTCAACTTCAATCCCAGTCTCTGTGATCAGAAGATCCATGGTTTCCTTTCCTACGAACTCAAGCACTTGAATCCCCCTTTCAGTAAAAGCTTTTCCAGTCTGCAAGAATCCAGTAAATCTTAAGCAATAATTATGGCACAACTTTGTTTTCAGCAATTTCAGGTCATGTAGGAGGAACAATTTAGAAGGCAAGAAAAAGTAAACCTCTATCAAAGATGGCGCAACAGAATCAGGTGACCTGGGCAGACCACCATGCTGAATAGACTCAGCGAGATTAGCAGCAGAATGTTCAAGCCTGAAAAACATAATTAGTGTGATAAGCTAATTGATATATTACTCTCCCAACGCCAATAGCAGAACACTTTCTTCAGCTTGGAAATGCACTTGTCCTTCAAACAATACAAAATTGATCTAATTGAACATAAAAACAACAAAATACATACTTCTGTACCAAGTTGGAACCCCCTTTCCAAGCACTGCTCAATGCTTGCCATGCTCCAGTTGTAAGATTCTCCACAGAATTATCAAGAGCCTTCAGACCCTGTACATAACGAAGACTTGTCAGCCTTCACTTCATAAAACTAAAACCAACACGTGTAGTTTAGAAGTTCAATCATCATCAAGAACTTGCCTGGCCAAAGAACGAATCTTCACTAGCTTTCTCAAGTTTGTCCAAGGCAGACTTCCGTAACTTGTGATTGTCATCTTCATTTTCATTCTCATGCTCAGATTTTTCTACTTCCTCCCCTTTAAAAGATTCTGAATCTTCATCCAAGTTTTGCATATCTGCAATGCTTTTTGCAGCAGTCTTAGCAACCTCAGAAGCCTGTTTCATTCAATCAAGTAATCACCATTCAGAAGATAAGTACAGAGAACTCGCCAACAAAATTTTGGAATTCATACTACTAGAGTCAATATGTATTAATTACATTAAGTACATCAACAAAGCTACATTACAAAGTATCTCTACTGTAATCTTATCAGTTATCACTACTATTAACAAAGGAAACCCACCATTTGGTGCTTTACACACCTACAAAATAGTTTCTAGTAAAATATTGTAAGGACAATTCTTAAAAATAATAATAATTACAATAATAATTGTTTTTTATCCAGTAAGTTCCCTTTAACCACCCATAACACTGCTTTCTCATATTTTTCGCTCCAATCTATCTTTTCAAAAACCTTTTTTTCCCCCTTTTTTATCAAATCCATTTCAGTTTTTTGCACAAAACACATACCAAGTAGAACTAGTTGTTACTATGTTAACCGGAGAGGAGGGGCATGGCATGAGTGAGCATGACCAACACTTCAAATTACTCAAATCGTACCGATTGTTGCAATAGACTATAGCAATAATCAAAATAGAAGCTAAAAGCATTAACACATTAGTTTCCAATATGGCACAAAATACATCAGGAAGAGGGAGAGAGAGAGAGAAACCTAACCATCAACTCCTAAACCTAACAACAGATCTAAATCACAAAATAAGCAAACGCTCATCCAAAACTAAACACTAATTTGTGACTACACATTCAATCAAAAAACAGCACAACATTTACAGAGAGAGAGTGAGAATACATTGCGAGAAATCTCATCAACAGCTTTAGTTGCGGCCTTTTGTAGATCTGACAAAACTGAAAATGCAGAAAATCCCCAGCCGCCTCCCCATCCTCCTCCACCACTTCCGGCTTCATTAACCGTCTCCGCGGCCGTCGTTTGCTGTGAAGCCGGCGGTTGTTCTTTAGTCTCAATTTCTGTCGGCGAGTCCGCCATTTGACCTCTCTCACTCTCTCTCTCTCTCAATTTGAACTTGGAAAGATTTTGATTTTTCTGATCCAATGAAAATAGAAAAATTAGGGGTCACGCAAGTCCGTCAGGAGGAAACCTTTTCTTCGTGAGTATAGAGAGAGAGAGAGTGAATTAGTTTCGATTTTTAATGAGAATAGAAAAATGAGGGGTCACGTTAAAAAGTATTTTCTGAAAGCGATTTTTTTTTTTTTTTTTTTTTTCCAGTGGAGAAGTGAAAGGACCCTGCTTATCAATTGTTGTCGCGTATTTAGCAGAGCGTAACGACTATTAATTATAATGATTAATAATTAATTATGATTAATAAAAATAATTAATAATTAATTAAAAAATGATTAGTAATTAAAAAAGGAAATATATAAATAATTGATATGAAAAGATAAAGAAAAAAATTAAATAAAAAGTAACAAAATTTATTTTTTTCATCTTTGTATTCTCTCTCCCTCTCTAGTCTTTCTCTCTATCTCTCTCTTAACTCCTCTTTCTCTCTATTTTTTTATCACTCTTCAAGTAAATTATTATAAATTGATATCAGAACCCCATAATTTTTTACATAATCAAAGATGGAAAATGATTGGTTTGAAAAATATAAAAAAGAAAGGTAATAATGGAAGAAAAAATAAGAAAAACATAAAAAAAAAGATAGATACTCTCATGACATGTATATTAAAAATGTTTGAAATCGATGAAAATATCAATATTTTGATGAAAAAGGGAACAAGAAAATAGAAAGAAAATAGATAGCGAAGAAAAGGATAAAGAACAAAATATTGATACATTTTCTGAATCTTCCATTTTACCTACTCCTAGTAAAGAAATGTTAATGATAGAAGAACGGTCACAAATAATCAAGAAAAAATCTAGTAATGGTAATTTTTTATCAAACCTTTCAAAAGTTAAAATTTTGGAATTGAAAAAAAAAATTTTCATTAGAACCAAGATTTCAATTGTCTAAAACAGAACATATTAATAGTGATTTCTTGTTAAATATTTCGATAATTGAATTTTCAATATTTATATAAAAAAATCCTCTACTAAGAGTTAATTCAACAAAGGTGTCTCCCAAACTTCCTCGTTTCTATTTTTCTCCCTCTAATCTCCTTGCAACTTAAGTCAAATCAATTGTTCGTTTGCATCACCTTATTTCTAAATATAAATACAAATCTTGGTTCAAAATTTACGGATTCAAGTTTCAATTCTTGATTTTCCATCATTTATGACAAAAATGTCTTTCAAGGGAGAAAATATTATAACAACTATTATTCATAATTGTTAATAGTTAATCAAAATTAGTAAAAATGATTAATGATTAATTGTGGAGATTAATAGTTAGTTAAAAAAATAGTTGGTCGTTATAAAAAGAATTATATAAATAATTGATATAGAAAGATAAAAAAAAATATTAAATAGAATATAATCAAATCTATCTTTTTTTCTCTCTATTTTCTCTCTCCTTCTCTAGTCTTTCTCTCTCTATCACTCTCTTTCTATTTTTTTGCTCTCTAACTGCTCTTCCTTTTTATCTTTTTACCACTCTCTAAATAAATTGTTATACAGAGCTGGAGCCGAGTCACCGTCCCACAAGCACCGCAACTTTCCATTAAAACGAATTCGTTTTTCTTTTTCAAATTATGCTCTGCTGTTTTTCTTTAATGAAAATGAAATCATTTTGTTTTGTCATTTTATAATTGCCTTTAGCCTAAAATTATGTATATTTCGTTTGAGTTATACTCTTTTATTATAAATTATAAACTATTTAATTTAAATTATAGAAATTTTTTGTCTGATTATTTTTTATTAAAATTTTTATGATTTATAAATTAATGTAAAATTAAGAATTTAAAAATTTAAGTGATAATTTGTTTGATAATTTTATTTTTTAAAAGAAAACTCTTCCTACTGTTTGGAAAAATAATTTATTTAATAAAATTACAATAAAAATAATTGATATTTAAATTTAATAAATTTTTTTATAAATAATTCAAAAGATATTCATAAATTAAATATAAATAATTTTACTTAAAATTGTGAAATATCATAAGTCATAATTAGCCGTGAAAATAACGTTATGATAAATGTTTTTTAAATATGTATAATGTTATATGCTTGAGTCATAACGAGCTATAAATTATTTATTCTAGTTATGATAAATAATCGGTAAATATATTAATGTTTAGTTGATTTAGTGGCTTGATATTGAGTTTTTTTTTTTTTTTTTTAAATAGAGTATTGGATTGGAATTTTGTGTATAGAGAAAATAGATTCTAGAAGAGGGTTCATCTTGATTAAAATCAGATTTAGTTGAAATCAATGTGGTGGTTACAGGATATAGTGGTCTATAAAAAAAATAACGGGTTATTATAAATATTTTTTATTACTAGATTTTTTTCTTTGGGTGGGCAGCTTGAAAAGGTGTTTCCCTATTCCTATGCCAAAGGAAGTCAGAGAACTCCATAGAAAACAAGACTTGAGTCCATTTATTTTCCTTTTATTCTTGAGGACAAATCAATGGCTTTCACCCTTCTAATGTGCAGTCCTCCAGCTTACAGTTGGCTGTCTAGCAAGTCTCTCATATTAAACAACTGAATCATCACATGCATGAAAGAAGTCAACTTCATTGGCCATAGTCTTTGATTCATTTTCCATTCCATAATAATTCGAAAAATATCATCTTGGTTCATACATTAACAATATCGCATTGGCTGTCATCATGCCCCACCACATTAGTTGAGGAGTAATGTATAAGCATGTTACATAAATTGAGCACAAACCCACACAAGAAAAAGCATAGACCCAACTGGGTACCAACCTAAACAAGCAACTATAGGTCCAAATTGAGCATAAACCAGAACAAACAACAAAAACGTATTTTTTTCCATTTTAAAGTTTTGAATTTAAAACTTGATAAGGGATCTAACACCTTTACCCACTATATTGACTGTCCGTTGATACCACTGAAACACATTTTGATACAATGATTAGGATACATAAATCTAATTGGTTCCCTTGAATATATCCATACATGTGCACATGTGCAGGGTGAAAAAAGAATCTAGAAACATCAAAATGTTAATGCTACCAACTTGTTTTTGATTATTCCAATGTTTGAGGTGAAAAGCACAATGAAAAACAAGTTGGAAAAGAAGAAGAATAAAATACAAGTACCTTCTTCTTCCTAAAACTTCTGTTTGCTCAATGAACTTGTAGTGGGATATTAAGTATTATGTCATATTGGTGATATGTATTCTCTGCATTTTTGCAGCAAATTGCATATTTTTGGCCATTCGATCAATAGTGGCAAAATTTTGCACCCTGAAAAGAGGGAGATCAAGTGATGGAGAAATGACTAATGTGACTCCAATGTCTCTACCAGAGGTTAAGGTAACATTCCCAAGAAGAGTGCTTTGTGGTGAAGAAGTTATAGCAGAGAATTACAATCCTTCGGAGTTGGCTGAACTTCCTAGAGTGAGACTTGGTGAAGGGTCTTTAGGAACTTTGTTTAAGGTTGTTCTTGATTGTGGATCAACCGTTGTAATGAGGAAGATCCGTGATGGGTTGGTTTGCTCCGATGAGCTAGAGTTTTGGATCAAATTTTTTTGGACAAATTCGATATGAATGGCTTTTGCCTGTAGAGTGCAGTTTTTGGTACGATGGGGAAGCTTTTCTTTTGTCCGAGTATTTGTGGTTGGGAAGCCTGGAGGAACTCTTACATGGTGAGACATGATCTCTCCCTCTCTCTCTCTCCGTTGAATATTCAAAGAGACTGTTTCAATGGTTTTTTATTTGAGTTCTTTGTTATCGGGGCATGTTTTTGATCACTTGGTCTTGCACCTTGTGATTTCACATCATTTAGGACCATACGATGGTTCATATGAAATCCAATAAAAGAATCAAGGACAATGTGCAAGCATATTCTCAATCTAAATAGAAGCAAAATTTGAAATTAGAAGGTCCCACCTAAATCCAAGCAACAAGAATGCAAAAATAATTCATTTGTCATCAAACTTCAAAGTTATGTAGACAATTATATCACAAAATAATATGACATTTATAACTTATAGCAGTGTAATGAGTGCCCCTTTTCATATTCTCTGTCCAAACTTCATAATATATATATATATATATATATATATATATATATATATATATATATTCATCTAGCTACAGATTTTAGCACTTCTTAGTAAAATGCTAGATAATCCAAGACATGTCATTTATGTAACATGCTACTCTTATCAAATCTTGTAGGAATGGAAGGAATCAAATTGGCACGATCAGATTGGAGCATTAGAATCAACATAGCACTATGTGCAGCCAAAGCACTTGCTTCACTAGATAGACATGTAGAAATGGTGAGCCTCTTATATGTGGAGTGATCAAGTCATCAAACATCTTGATTCGAACGGAATTCATCGCATCACCGGATATGAGACGCCTTACCTTGTATCACCAGCCACACCCATCAGAAGAAACCTTGGTCGTGTAGCTCCAGAGCCAAAACAGAATTACAGCTTACGCAAAATGTTTTACTGAGAAAAGCGTCGCATACAACTTTGGGATTCTACTTTTAGAGCTCATTACCTGCGAGAGGCCTTCAGTGATAAACTTAGGACAGTTGTTAAAATAAAGGAAAAATATGGAAGGATTGAGAGGTTTGTGTGATGAAAGACCCGGGGAAGTGAAGGAAAGTGTATTCGAGATGGTTAAAATTGCTGAGATGTGTTTATTACATAATCCTAAACAAAGGCCTTCTATGGATCGAGTGGTGCAAATGACAGGACCAAAAGGTTGGCCTTGATTCAATGAAAAGCTAACTAGTACAACACTTCGTTGTAAAATAAGTACGGTTGTCATCCAAGTTATGGAAATGGAAAATCCATGTGAAAAGTTGACTCAGTAGACAAACTATTAAAATAGATCTTTTCGCCCGCATTTTCATGGAAGTGAGACGAGTATATATTTCTTTCCAGAGGGTGTAGTTGGTTAGTGTAAAATTTGTTAGATGTATATACCTTATATGTCTAATGGAAAATGTGAATTTAGCCACGAAAAATATATTTGGAATTCAAATGATCGAATCATCAATTTTGTTGTCTGTATTGATTAGTCTGCATTTGCTTGTAGTTTGTTTCAAGTTTAGGAAGACTCTTTTGAAACTTATAAGAAATAGAACCAATAAATTTGCAGAATATATAAATCATGGACTGAACATTAAAGAGAGACATCTCTGCAGCAATAACGTTGAAAGGAATACCAGTCTCACATGGACAGAGAATAGAATATGGTCGATTGCTGTTCATGAATCTTGTATTTAACTAAATTTTGAGAAGCTACAAATGGAGTAGAAAACAAGATAATCAAACATCTGAGATGTATGGCCTGATAGAGTTTAGTAGCCTGGGTAGACAGGTGGTGGTGGTGATTTATAGTCGATTCCGATGATGTCTGGGATTTGGACTGCTGGTGGTGGAGGTGATTGGACTGGTGGGGGGTGGGGGAGAGGACCGGTGATGATGGTGGTGGGGAATGGACAGGTGGGGGGTGGAGAGAGGACCGGTGATGATGGTGGTGGGGAATGGACAGGTGGGGGGTGGAGAGAGGACCGGTGATGATGGTGGTGGGGAATGGACAGGTGGGGGTGGAGAGAAGACTGGTGCTGGTGGTGGTGGGGAATAGACAGGTGGAGGTGGAGAGAGGACCGGTGACGGTGGCGGGAGGGAATGGACAGGTGGGGGTGGATAGAAGCCTGGTGCTGGTGGTGGAGAAGGAGAAGGAGATGGCGGGGGTGGTGAGTGGACTGATGGTGGTAGAGAGTGAACAGGTGGTGGTGGGGAGTGGACCGGAGGTGGTGGTGAGGATACTGGGGCTGGGGGTGGTGGAGAGTGGACGGGAGGTGGTGGTGAGAATATTGGGGCTGGTGGTGGTGGAGAGTGGACGGGAGGTGGTGGTGAGGATACTGGGGCTGGTAGTGGTGGAGTGTGGACGGGAGGTGGTGGCGAGTGGATGGGAGGTGGTGGTGAGAATACTGGGGCTGGTGGTGGTGGAGAACGGACAGGAGGTGGTGGTGAGGATACTGGGGCTGGTGGTGGTGGAGAGTGGACGGGAGGTGGTGGGGAATGGACAGGTGGTGGTGGTGAGAACACTGGTGGTGGGGGTGGAGACTGGACAGGTGGTGGTGGGGAGTGGACAGGTGGAGGTGGGGAGATAACTGGGGTAGGTGGTGGTGGAGAGGAGACAACTGGTGGAGGAGGTGATGGTGTTGCTACTTGTTTTGGTGTTGGTGGTGCTGGTGATGGTTTTGGTGATGGGGGTGGAGATGATGGTGTTGGTGCTGGTGTTGATTTAGGGATCGGGTCGGGTGATGGTTTTGGTGTTCGGGGTGAGGGTGAGGGTGAGGGTGTTGGGGTGGCTGGTGCTGGTGCTGGTGCTGGTGCTGGTTCTGGTGCCGGTGCTGGCAATGGGGAATTTGGTGGCACTGGCACAGGTGATGGTGTCACTGGTGCTAGTGTCACTGCTCCTGGTGATGGTGCAGGTGTTGTAGCTGGTGGTTGTGGAGATGGAGTTCTTGGGCTTGAGCCGCCGCTTCCTCCACTGCACTTAGCCTTGCTGCAATCCACAGGCTTGGTCACCACAGGCACGCATTGCTTGGAACTCCTCTGATTAGGCCTTCTAAGCATGCAGTTGTTTGAGTCATCGTAGCAGACTAGTGATTGGGAAGATGGCACGCAGGCCTGAGCCTCTCCATTGAAGTAGTTGTTGGCGAATGTGAAGTTTGTCAAGCTTGGCAACTTGCAAACACTCTCTGGCACAAAACCTGTCAATTGATTGTTTCTGATGTCCAAGATCTCAAGACTCTTCAGTTCTGAGAAGCTCTTTGGTAAGATTCCAATGAAGCCATTGCCACTAATATCCATGACAGACACATTTCCAAGAAATCCAAGCTCTGGTGGCAAACAGCCAGAGAGGTCATTGTTCAAGAATATGACTTCCTGCAAGTCTGACATTTTGCCAATGCTGCTTGGAATGCATCCCGAGAACTTGTTGTTGGCGAAAAGAATGATAGATGCTGTTGAATTACCAAGTGTTTCTGGGATGGATGATGAGAAACGGTTGTTGTTCAAGAACAAGGCATCGAGTTTCTTGTCAAACAGTTCTGAAGGCAGTTCCCCCTCAAACTCGTTGAATCTGATGTCAAGATATTTGAGATCAGGAATAGATAGGACCGATTTTGGGAATGGTCCAACAAACCTATTATTACTAATATCAAGCTCGTGCATTAGGCTAAGCTTGTTGAAGCTCTTGGGCACAATTCCACAGAACCTGTTAGAGTTAATGTGCAAAAGCGCTATATCTGACAAGAGTCCAAGCTCCAGAGGGAGGTACCCTGCAATGTCACCATGGTTGAGATCAATGCCAGCAACAACGGTCATGCTGGGGTCATCAAGCGCAGGTGCACAGAACACACCGTTGTAGGTGCAGACATCAGGACCATCCCAATTGCCAGTAAAGTTTTGAGGGTCTGAGTAAATGGCCTTCTTCCACGCTTGGAGAGCAATGTAGGCTCTCTTAAGCCTGTTGTTTTCGAAGGTGTGTTTAACCTCAACCTTGTGCTCAAAGTCCTCAGGCAGATCACCATTCTCAGGGAGGCTCTGGAGTTGGCGTCGTGCGATGAAGGATGCTTGAGCATCGGTGAGGGCAAAGGTTGAAACAAAGGGAGAGAAAAGAAGAGATAAAAGGAGGAAGCAGCCCAAGGCCTTCATCTTTTCCATTAAGGACTACCTTGGAAACCCAAGGCTGCTCATAGATCAGCAATTGAAAAAAGGGGAGGAATTATATGCATGTACCATACGTATCTTTCAGTTGCTCCACAGAATTGTGATCCAATTTTAGTCCCTTGAATTGTGGAGCTTCCCATTGAATCATTGATTTGTGCTGGCATTTCTAGTTTCACCTTGGACATATTTAGGAGTGGGTTTGTCTGGTTTTGGTTTCTTTTGCCTAGATTAACATAGAAGGGTGCAAACCTTAAAAGTCCTGTTGACCAAGTCTTCTTGTTAAACTAACCAACAATTGGTATTACATGGATGTCCATTGGGCATCATGAACACTTTGGCTGAAGTAGTATTTCTGCTTTCTGAAGTGGTTTGTGCAACTAACAATTAGATGTATCTAATCTTCCTTTTCTTTTTTCTTTTAATGAAATTCCCTTATAGGTTTTTAAATAAATAAATAAATAATAAGAATTCACATAGATTTTAGATAGAAGAGAGTGGATGGAGCTCGATTCTCACACTTTCTATATTTCTATAACTGGTGGGTCTTTCTACAATGTACATAGAAATCAATACCCATAGAGTTTGTGATCGTTGGAAGAGATTCAATAGACATGGACCTTTTTATCATTTCATCTCACAAGAAATGATGATAATTGGATAGTAATTTAACAGTCATATTCCTAACGTGCATATGAGAAGCCCCTGACGGGTATTTTATTCTATTAGCATGTCAATAGCCCCACAAAGCAGGAACAGCTCCTGCCTTTCCACAATATGAATGGTATCGGAGATTTCCTGACAACATTTGAACTCACTTGAAGGATCCTCGAAGTTATGCATAACCCAATGTCATAGGTTCAAAAACCAAGCAGGGTATTTCAGATCGCGGGAGTTAATAGTGAGATGAGTGAAAAAAATAAAATCTGAATTCATTTTTTTGATATCTAGATCAATAGATATCTAAAATTATATTCCGACTAATTTATTCCTAATTACTATCAAACACTCTTTAAAAGGAGAACTCTTTATAATTATTTTTATTTTTAAAATTCAAATTTGTGTTTTGATTAAGAACTTATCTTTCTTCCAATTTATTCCTATTAGACAACTGTTCGTTAATAAAAAAAATCTGAATTTATCTCCTGAAGATTAAAGAAACTAGCCAATCAAAATAACAAAAAGTCCCCAAAGGGATAGCGCAGCCCTCCTCCCGACCTCATGGTCCCGTCGTAACAAAAAAAAAATAACAAAAACTCCCAACAGTTTGTATCAAGAACCATATTATAGCATCTGCGATATAAGTCCAATCTTGGAGCATTACAAATAGTCTAGGGACTTTTTAGCATAAGAGATTCGATTTACAAAATTGAAGGAGTGACTATATACACATGAGACCAAACACCCATAAAATTTTACAGGACAAGTTCAGCAAAAACACCACACCAACAAGCTAATATCGGTACACTTGCATGGATCAATCCGTTTCGTGGTCAGGGGCTTGGGAGTACCAAGCAGGGAGCTTTCCTTTGGTTCTCAACAATCTGGTGAAAGGGGAGTCTGGCATTTTGGCTTTCTCTTCTTCCTCGAGCTCTTCCTTTGATTTTGGCAATCCATCTGGCACCGGGCAAAATCTATCATTTTGTGTGTGGCTATTCGTAGGTTTTATTGATCCATTTTCCCCTTTCTTTTCTTTGTGGATTGCTGCTATGCCGTGCAAGCAGCCGATCAAAGATTTCACTCCACCAGCTTGAAGAATTAGCTTCTCGACATCCTTTTTCGGATAATCATTCTAAAGAAGTATTTAGAGTAGACGGCATAATTAGAATCTTATAGACCGAACCAAGTGAATACAATGATTCGAATGAATCTGCCAAACATCATGCTTGTGGTTACAAATGGTATTCCTATAGAACACCTATACAGGACAGGATATGATTTGAGGGGAGGAAATCACAGGATTGTATGTTACAAAAGTCATATGGGTTTGTGTCCAAAGACATGACACCGTTCAAACAAGGCTTGGTTTCAGAAATTCTAGTAGAAGATGGTGCCATCTTGATGCCAGATTTTATTCAATAGTAGTTGCTTTCATTAAGTTAGGAGTTTCAAAATCCATTTTCCCTTGTCTCGAATGATTTGCCTGTATACCCACCAATAATAAAAAGATAAACAGAAGCCGATTCGAGAGAGAGAGAGAGAGAGAGAGAGAGAGAGAGAGAGAGAGGCAGGCTTACTTCAAGATCTTTAAGTTCAAAATAAGCTCTCCAACAACTATACGCCTCATCTCCTTCAAGCGTCGAACAATAATCTACTCAAAAACACAGAACCATCAAAAATATCAAAAACCCAATACCTTCCCCCCAGAAAAACCAAACCCAAGATCAAAAAAGAAAAAAAGACCCGTGAATTGGGATTTTACCAGCGAGTTCGTTCCCGGATTTCTGAATCAAAGGAGGGTCTTTTAAGACGCGGTCGAACTTGCTCCTACTGAACGGCCCTAGCTTTGGAATCGAAGAATTACTTCTTGAAGAACAAGAAATCAACCCAACTCTTGATGATCTCCGACAAAGATCAGAAACCAGAGCTGATGAAGAAGACGATGATTGAAGAGTGAGCGACCTCAACATTACTAAAAATCTCTCATCAAATTCACACCCAAATCCAATAACCCAATAACACGCGACTGTGATATATATATATATATATATATATATATATATATATCTCGATGTAGAGAGAGAGTGATTGAGTGCTAAGAAAGTTAAAAAAGTAATTAAAAAATAATTCAATGACCAGGGCAGAGTTGGATTGGATAAGGATGAGATATTTCCAAATAAATATTTCCGAGATATTGTTGAACGAAGTGGATGTGACTTTTGGATGGGTTCACGGGTTACCCTTAATCGTTGGATTGGCTGTGATGAGAATTAACGATTAACGTAGATGGTCAAAAAGGATGAATATTCCTCTGTTTTTTGAGAAGAATAGAAAGACGTTGTACGGACTCTGTGGGAGGTTCTAGGCAGGTAGTTTGTGCCGTTGGATTTTGATCGGACGGATATGATTCCGGAATGGTTTCTTTCGGCGGAAAAATACGCGCGAAGATGAGAAAAGTGGGGGCGACCGGTACGGTGGGCGCCAAAGGGTAGGAAATAAGATCCGGCGGCGGGCACTTTTCGTTTTGTACCCCACAATTTTTTACGCAATATTCAACGAATAATAACACACACAAACAACAATCTTTACTTTTAAGTTAACAATTGAAATTATAATTTTTTCTTTATATTATAATAAAAAATTATTTTTATATTTCGAATCATAATTTTAAAATCATAAAAAAATAACTAAACCACTATATTAAGATTTATTAAAAAAAATTTATTAAAATAATAAATATTATAACAAAAAAAAAGATTTATACTTTTCTCTCTGATAATTCAAAACAATATGAAGCCACTAAGCCAAAACCTCATTGAAAGCCATTTTCGTAACAGATCGGTGTATATAGGTTTGTTGCCGAGTTAAGGTGATATTTAACTAATTGCTTGCACTGTTTTGTAATATTTTTCTTACGCTGTGTGTATTATGATTGTGATTTCTCTTGGTCAAAGATATTTCCTAAAGCTAGGCGATCATAGGCTGTGTCAAGAAGAGGAGCAAACCAAGATCTTGAAGCATCACGTACAATCTCTGCAGCTCTTTTTGTCACTCCTCTACTCCCTCCTCCTTGGCTAGCATGTGCTAGCAATATATTTGCCACCTTCTCTCCAAAAATTGGAGGGCATTCATTGGAGTATACAAATCAAAATTTATGCATCAGCCTTTCAAAAGCAACTCCCCCATAAAGCCAAAGGGTGATATTGGGTGGTCTTACATCAAGAAAAGATTTATGACTTATCTCAAGTTTAAAGATCATGGCTAATCCATTTAGGATCAAGAATTGGTCTGATTCTTCATTTGCTTAGAATAATAATCTAGATCAATAATCATTAAAATAAGAACACATTGGTGTTGTTAAGGGACGAATCTAGAGAGAGAAAAGAAACGAATCTATGAATCTTGTGAGAACTTGATGGTTATTGAATCTAGGGTTTTTCCTCTCTGAATCTTGTATCATTCATTGCTCTCTTCGGTTGAGAAATCGATCAAAAAGTTGGAATATTGGTGTTGTTAAGTGACGAATATAGAGAGAGAAAGTGCAGGAGAGAGAGAGAGGAATCCATGAATCTTGTGAAGGAGAAAGAAAGAGAGAGAGAGAGGATTTTTTATGAGGGTTTTTTATATAAATTTTTATGTTGTAATTTGTTTTAATATATTTTAAAAATATTTCTAGCTAATTTTTAAATATTTTGATAAATTTAAAAACTCACATGTATAAAAATTAATATTTTTAAAAACTCAAACGTTAATTTTGAGGTGAATTTTGTCAATTATAGCAACCGAGTCTCAGTTTTTTCCTAAAACATGATGAGTATCGATCAATTTTGAAGCCTATTTTTCATATATAAATATTTCGTATCCAAAAGTTACCAGTTTGATTTAGCCAATTCACAAGTTGAGATTTTCACTCGTGATTTGAATGTTGTGGTACCAAATTTTGAGTTAAAATGCATTATATAGAAATTTTCGCTCATGTCATTCCTGTGAGTCATATTTTAATTCTACAAAACAAGTTTGAATCTCAATCGTTTGAAATTGCATGTAAAATGGTAAAAATATGTCCCTAAAAGAATGTCCCTAAAAGAACAAGCAACAACAGTCTCATCTCCTGATCCCTTAATATAGAGTCTGATTCCTGTTATAAAAAAAAAAAGTAAAAATATATATGAAATAGAAAATATTATACCTAGATTGATGAGACATATACAACTTTGTCTTAAACAAAAAAATAAAATTTTTGGGATTTAGGAACTTGTATACGAGCACAAAGATGAATGATTTGGCAATTTTCTTTTTCTAGTTTTGTTCCCTTATATTCGCAAAATTTATATTTTGTCATCTGTGTCTTTATATTAAAATCAAACGTCATTGTAGTATTTAACTCGATATTTGAAGGGATTTTGGTCGAATATCCATGTTTACCAAATTTGAGGAGTATTTGCTCTTAATTTAGCTAAAAAAGTCTAATATTTGTAATTGACTGTATATTTGATGAGATTTGAATAATAATTTTATGCTTGATCTCATAATTTAACAAATTATAACGTATAAAATAATTAATAATACATCATTCTACGATCTTAACCTTTTAAAAGGGACGATAACTATACAAAATTTAAGAGAGTATTTGATTAAATGATATAGATTTCAGGAATTAGAATGAAATTTATATAAATTATTTGAATTAATAGAATGTAAATAAAAATATGATAATAAAATCCTTAACATATAAGGATTATGAAAGCCAAATAAATTAATGGATTTTGATAGAAATCTATCATTGAAATCCAAAAAAATTAACTTTCACTTTTGCTCATCCCAACATTTCCTTCGTCCATTTAGTTGATGTCTCTCTTTGTATCTCTCCCCTCCCCCCCCCCCCCAAAATGATGGGTTTTGCACAAACCCCCCCACCATGAACATCCTCTCCGTGAAAGTAGTGTTATCCTGCTGATAATACCTAGATAAGTTAAATTCTGTATCTTCTGTTGGTGATCGGGTTAAGATGGGGGAGAGAGTGAGATAAGGAGAAAGAAAGAGAAATGACGATGATGGTGTCTTTTGTAGGGGGAGGTGGCAGTGACATAGAAAAGTGACAGATTTGGATCCACCGTAACTTTTATATTGGATGGACACGGTAGCGGATCCAGGAGTTGAAGGCAATGAGGATAAAATATTTTTATGGACAGTGAGTGAGTCGATTGATAATTTTAATGAAAATAATATTTTAAATTAAATTAAGATAATATTTATTTGATATATAAAAATTAATAAAATTATTTTTAGCTCCACCACTAAATGGAGAGGGAGAGAGAGAAACAAGAAAAGAGGTGCAAGGTAGAAAAACAAAATTAAGGGTAAGAAAAAGATGGTTATGTATTATTTCAAAGGAAAGAATTGAGACTTGAGAAGTGGAGAGAATTTAGCTTAGGAGAGATTGGGGGAATAAATAATGTCTTTTCCCCTTTTATTGAACATGTAGTATAGAGAGAGGGACGTGATTTTGGAAATAAAGTGTTTTTTTTTGGCTAATTTTTAAATTATTTTATATTATTATTTTTATTAGTGACAATAAATTTTAATAGAAAATAGAGATCTGTAAGGGCAGATTTTTAAATTTGAGGGGGAGGAGTTTATATAAAGATTTTAGGAAAGGCAAAAATGTAATTTTATCAGAAAAACCTATGCAAGGAATAAAATCTAACAATTATATTATTTTTATTTTAAAAAATATATAAACTAAATATTAATAATGATAATTATGTTAATTCTAAAATTTAAACCAAACAGTCAATATCGAAATTGATTTTAATTTTGATTTTTAATATTTTTAATTTCAATTCTGATTTTAATTCTTAAATACAAATCAAACGACACTTAAAATAATATCAAAATCAGAGGTTTTCGATCCAAATTATGTCAGACCCTCTTTCATAATATTTTAAAAATGTCACTTGATTAGATAAATTACCCACACGCAAAAAACTATATTAAAATACAAAAGAATGAATACCTTTTCATTTTACTAATTTAACAAGTTCTAAATTTTGATTGATTTGAGGTATTCGGGTCTTAGGTTCCCAAAAAGTTGCATACTAACTTTAAAAAATTCTAGTATTTATAATTATTGACTTTTTTTTTTAATGACCCATAAAATTTTGGATTATCATTCTTCATGGGCCAGAGAATAAAGACATCTTCATCATTGGTAAGCCATTTTTGATTATTTTGAACATGTGTTGCTAATGATTTGTTAGCACATCAATCCACCCACCTGCCCACGTGAGAGATTAATTATGAAGACCAAAACAAAATAGATCAAGGGTATTTTAGTCATTTCATGATGTACTATATAGTAATTCTACTTATATAAGCGTTTAAATTACCGAGAGCTAACCAACGACAGTTTCCGGTCCACGATTCCTCCACGTGTCCTCTCTCTCTGTGGATACCGACTGCAATACAGACCAGAGAGAGAGAGAGAGAGAGAGAGAGCGCAATGGAGTTGTAGAGAGAGAAAGCAAAAAACGGACTCTCGTCGTCACATGTTGCTTCCACGAAGAAATCAATCATTTGGTTTGCTGAATACGAGAAAAGATAGAGAGAGAGAGAGAGAGAGAAACCCTAGTTTCTGAAATCGACACATTTTATAAATTCGGCGAAGTTTCTTGAATTTAATTCGAAATTCAATCGGGGCTCGTAATCGAGAGAGAGAGAGAGAGAGAGAGAGAGAGGGAGAGGGAGGGAGGGAGGATGAAAGCGATGGAGACGTTGCAGGATCTGATCGATGAAGCTATGCTACGAACAGTTTGGTGGGGTCTATGCATTTTCGTTATATCTTACTTTCTTTCTCGTAAGTCTTTCTTTCAAATTCTTATTCATACAATCATAATTGCTCTTGAAAATCCTTTTTGATTTTTGTTTGGGTTGCTTGCAATTTAAGCTATTCTCTTGAATTTCATGTGATAAGGTAACAAGAAAGCGTTGAACTAATTTGTGCTCTTAATTTCCTTTTAGGGTTCATTGCTTGAAATCCTTTGCTAATATTGCAATGTATATGTCTAGACCCTAGAATTTGTGGAATAAAATGAAGTTTATGGAACGGGTTATGCCAATTTCCAAGTCATTCTCTCTAGTTTTAATGCTCCCATTGGGTTTCCCAGTTTATTTAAATTTTTTAGTTATTTGCTTCCCTTTTTTTTTTTTTAATATTTAAAGCTAGAGTAATGCTATAACGTAATGCTAGATGGCAAAAAAAATGAATGACTGAAATGTCAAAATCCAATTTCGTGCAAGGTTTTTGGTCAGTGCAAAGCATACCAATGAAACTCTTTTGCATTTTTTTTTTTTTTGGGTGAAAAAAAATTGTTTTAGATTTCATAGAGGATATACTAAGATTCTAAGGATAAGAATCCTTAGAAGTGAATGAAAAAAGAAACATTAGGAAAACTAATAAAGGACAGCTCTTCCTCTTCAACTCCTCTGACTCTAAAATCTTTATAAACCCCCCAAGGCATGAGCCTCATAAGCATAAAATACAACCTTGTCCCAAAGGTGAGAAGGACATTTATAAAAATTCTACCATTCTGCATTTTCTGGATATACGATGGAATAGCTACAAAAGCACATACCCAAAGTGAACAAGCATTTTTCTGCCCCCAAAACCTCTGATTTTCTGAAAAACAACTCAGGGGTTTCCTAGGACAAATCACATTTTTAATCTAAATTTTGTTTATTTAGTCATTAATTCTTTAGGTCCAAATGACATTACTTCTAAAAGTAGCTGAATTTAGGAGTTAAGCATTTCCATAAGAGCTTACATTTATGAGTTATCTTGCTTAAATTTGGGAATGTTAGAATAGAAATCAGAAATGAGAAATCAGAAATGATGTTTTCCTTGATCCTTATTCGGTTCTGGCTAGCATGGACACAGACATAGCTATTGAGTAAGTGATTTATATGTCTCACAAATATTACAATTTACGTTTAAGAGACGAAGTAGCCTATTTAACAATAATCACCATATAAATTATCTCCTAGAAGTGACTGGTTTTAATTAAATAATTAAAAAATGGTCAGCCATGTTGATTGTTTAATGAGTGTTGTTGTCAGATGCTGCTTCCATTTTGAGGTGTCCTTGCTTACCTGTTTCAACTTTGCATGTCATGATATCTTATCTTATCTTATCATATCTTATCTATCTCCAGTATTGGTTTTCTTGTATTAGAAGGTGTCTTTTAGGATTTAAAAAATGATGGAGCTCTGTGTAACATTTTATCATTCTAATGTATCTACGGTAACCACAGAAAAAATTTCTAGTGGATCTTTTATTGTTTAAAATTGCCATTTGCATAAACTAGAAGGTTCAAAGAAGGATGTTTTTCTCAATACTTATTTATTTGTGTTTTGTGTATCATTTTTGCATTTCAAATGTGTTATGGATTGCAGACACAAGTAAATCAATGTGGATGAATGTTCCGGTATCAATTCTTTTGGCTTCTGGTTTACACATTTTATTAAAAAAAGTGGAGTTCCGGTGGAAGTCTCCACCAGTTCGTCGTCAATCGTATTTATCTCATTTGGAGAAGAAACAGTTATCACCTAATGATCCTCGTCTTTCGACTGCACCACCCCCTCAAAAATGGAAGAGGAAGATCGATTCTCCTCTTGTGGAGGCTGCAGCTGATGAGTTCATCAAAAAAATTTTGCAAGAGTTTGTCATAGATCTCTGGTACTCTGATATTACACCAGATAAGGAGGCCCCTGAGCTAATACATTCAATAGTCATGGATGTTCTTGGAGAAATATCAAGAAGAGTTAAAGAGATAAACCTTGTCGATTTGTTAACCAGGTGCATTTCATTTTCACATCTTTTGTGCGATTTAGGTCGACATGCCTTTGATAACATGCTGGAATGTTGGTGTCCTAATGTTTCAGAGATATAGTTGACTTGATAGGGGATCACATAGATCTTTTCAGAAGAAACCAGGCTGCTATTGGTGTGGATGTTATTGGTACATTGTCATCTGAAGAGAGGGATGATAGGCTGAAGCACCATCTTATGACTTCGAGGGAGCTACACCCTGCGTTGATTTCTCCTGAGTGTGAGTACAAGGTGTGAGTGGAGTGTTCTAATGGAAAATATTATTTTACTTATCTCAATGTTTTATTAGCATTTAATTCACTACATCTTATAGGTACTCCAGCAGCTTATTGGTGGTGTGCTAGCAATAGTGCTAAGGCCTCGAGAAGCTCAATGCCCCCTTGTCTGGTGCTTTGCACGAGAATTTTTAACTTGCTTGGTGTTGCAACCTGTAATGAGTTTTGCCTCCCCTGAGTAAGCACGGTTTAAGCAGATATACATTTGCTTTATGGTGTGGGTTGATTTCTCTTGGTTTATTCATTTTATGCATCTATATGTCTGCCATGTTGTAAGTACTGGCATTGAAATTTAATTAGGTTAATGTGTTTTCATGGTTCTCTTTTGGTTTGTTTGGAAAGGCAAGTGACATTGAAGACTGGACTGCCTTAACTCTTGATATTTTTGTTCGAGGTTTTGATGAGGTTTGAGTGCACATTTGTATGTACTTTATCCATGCATGATGACGGAGAGTGGTATTCTTACTCTCCCTACCACATGTTGGCTTGTGATGACTTGAGGGTTCCAAACAAGTGGAGTTTTAAATGGGGCACAAAAGGGTTTGGATGGTTCTAGACCTATACTGCCTTTGTTTTGGGGTGGGAGAAGTTAGTATTTCTTAGGGACTTTAATATAGAGCTACAAATGAACAAAGCCAAGCTGAGCTTTGAGGTGCTTGGGCTTGTTTGTTGAAATTTAATTGAGTTGAGCTTAAGTTGTTTGGGAGCATGTTTGTGAGCTGAACAATTACTCATGTATATGATCAGTAGGGTTGCGGTAGGTTGATAGCCAGTATAAAATCTCTTGTAAAAAAAAAAAAAGAGATGAATATAAGAAAAAGGACTCTAAGGAGTCGCCCATAAGTGGCATGTCACATCGCCACCCGGACGTCGTGTCAAATAGGCAAGGGTTCCCACATTTATGTGAACGAATGCGGGTAAAGAAGTTAGTTCATAAAGATAGGATTCGTCTTGCCATTTGGAACATAGAATCCTTAACCGGCAAGTTAGGAGAGATGGGAGAGGTAATGAATAGATGAAAAATTAATATCATGTGTCTCCAAGAAACTAAGTGTGTAGGGGAGAAAACTAAAGTATTAAAATCTTATGGCTATAATTTTTAATACACAGATAGGGATAGAACTAAGAATGAGGTAGGAATAATTGTACATAAAGACTTAGTAGAGAATGTAGTAAAGATAAGAAGGAAATGAGAGAGAATTTTGCTTACTGAGGTAGTTAATGGAGAAGACGTAATCAATATAGCCAATGTGTATGTGCTCTAAATAGGTGTAGATGTAATTAGTAAAAGTCAATTTTGAGAGAATTTAGATGAATTTATATAAGTCATACCTAATGGAGAAAAGTTATTTATTGGGGGAGATCTAAATGGACATGTAAGAGAGAATAATGAATGATTTGAAACTGTACATAGAAACTTTGACTCTAGAAGTAGGAATGAGGCGGGAGGTACCATTTTATAGTTCGTCACATCATTCTATTTGGTACTCGTAAACACATTTTTTAAGAAAAAAGAGTCGCTCATAGTTACATATAGAAATGGATTGAATGCCAGTCAAATAGATTTTTTTCTCATTAGGAGGGGTGATAGAATGACATCTAAGGATTAAAAGGTTATACCAGGGAAAGTGTAGCAACTTAACATAGGCTGTTAATTTTAGATATACGCATGTCTAAAAGACAAAAGAAGTGTCATTCATTTGTGGAACCTAGAATTAAGTGGTGGAATTTGAAATAAGAAAAAGTGACGATTTCTAGAGACAAAATTAATTCAAATGCAACTTGGTTCGTCAATAATGATTTGGAAACAATGTGGAAAGAGATGTCTAACAATATTAAGAGTATAGATAGGGAGGTTCTTGATATATTTAGGTTTCGAACCCCAATAAGTAAGGAGTCATGGTGATGGAATGGGGAAATCCAAACTGTTATATGAATCAAACGAGAGTGTTATTGAAATTTTAAAAGTAACAGAAATAGCGATTAATTTGAAAAATACGAAAGTGCAAAAAAAGGAAGTGAAGAAACTTATTCACAAGTCAAAAAGTAAGGTGTATAATGAATTATACAAGAGATTTAAAATTAAAGATGGAGAAAAAGAGATTTACAGAATTGTTAAACTAAGGGAGATGAACGAAAAAGATTTAAACGATGTTAGGCGTATTAAGAGTGAAATCAATAGTATACTTGTAAAGGATAAGGACATAAGAAAATAATGAAAGGATTATGTTGATAGTTTCTTTAACGTTAAAAGTATAAAAGAAATCGACAATATCACGATACCTGTAGAAAAAATCAATTGGTACTTTAAACGTAAGATTTGTTTTCATGAAGTAAATGAGACCTTAAAGAGAATGAAAAATAATAGAGTCATAGGAACAGATGACATTCCTATTGAGCTGTGGAGATGTTTGGGCGAATTTGGAATAGTAATGTTAACGAATGTTTTTAACAAAATCTGGCAAACGAAGAAAATGCCTCAAGTATGGAGGGAGAGCACACTTGTATCATGATATAAGAATAAATGAAATATACAAAATTGTTCCAATTATAGCGAAATTAAACTTATAAGTCATATTATGAAGTTTTGGGAGAAAGTGGTACAGCATAGATAGAGATTAAAGATAAGTGTCTTAGAATCAATTTGGAATTATGTTAGAACGATTCACCACTGAAACAATTCAGTTGTTAAGATATTTGATGGAGATACTTAGAATACAGAAGAGAGACTTACGTATGGTATTTATTGACCTAGAAAAAACATATAATAGAGTTCCTAAAGACGTATTGTGGTGGGTGCTGATAAAGAATGAGATTTTCTTGAGATACATTAATTTCATTAAAAATATGTATGGAGGAGTTGTTACTAATGTAAGAACTTACGGGAGTAGCTTTCCAATAAATATTGGGTTTAACCAAGATTTGACATTAACTCTCATTCTTTTTGTAATAGTAATAGATAAAATAACAAAGAGTATTCAGGAGAAAATACAATGGTGTATGCTTTTTGCAGATGATATAGTGTTAGTCGATGAAACGAGAGACGACATTAACATAAAACTGGAGTTATGGAGGGACACTAGAATTTAGAGGATTTATATTGAACCAGTCAAAAACTGAGTATATGAGATGTATATTTTGTGGCAATTATCAAAAAGATGAAAAAATGATTAATTTAAAAGAAAAAGACGTACCAAAAAGTGAATGCTTTCGATATTTTGGATCTATCATTCAAAATGATAGCAATATACACGGGGATGTGAGTCATGATTTAAGTGGATTGGATGAAATGGAAAATGATATTTAGAGTTCTTTGCGATCGTACAATACCATTAGGGGAAACTTTATAGAACCATAGTAAGATTTACACTATTATATGACACCAAGTGTTGTGACAGAAGTATAAAATTTGTAGATATGTGGTAAAACTATAAAAGATAAGATCAGAAATGAAGTGATGCGTATTAAGTTGGGAGTGAATTTAATTATGGATAAGATGCGAGAGTATCGGTTGAGATAACTTGGATATGTGCAACGAAAATCTAAAAACGCACTGGTTAGGAGAACCGAGAGTTTAAGTATAAGATATTTAGTGAAACTTAGAAGTAGACCGTTGAAAATTTGGATACAAGTAATCAATATAGATATGATAGTTATGAGTTTAGTTGAAGAGATGACTTTAAATAGGAATGAGTGACATAGGAGAATTCGAACAAATTAAAGCACCTCTCGTCATTTTAAGTTTCTATAGATTTATTTTTTCTTTAATTATGTATATTTTTATCTTTCTTGTATTTGTCTCCCAAATTACCGACTCTAAAATCTGAGATTAAGATTTAGTTTGTTGTTGTGGTTTATGTATATAATTTTATTTATTACCACTTTATATTTATTATCTACTATTACACCCACTATTTTGCTCAATTAATTAGTAAAAGGACCAGTGAACTAATATTAATAAAATATTGGAAAATAATACGTATAATGAATTGAACCTCTACCGAGCTTGTTCATGAGCCTAAATGAGCCAAGCTTTGAAGTGCTTTAGCTTGGCTTGTTAACTAAATAATGTTTAAAGTGTAGTTTGTGATTGGCTTGTTTACTAAGCAAGCAAGCCTGGAACTTGTCCTTTGACACTTGACTGCTCTCTTAATTTACAGCTCAACTCTAATGAAAAATAATTAAAAGTTAAAGAGGGTTTATCTATATAATTGTTTAGAACTTGGTGGCCAATGGTTCTGTGTATCTGTCCTTATCTTGGGAAGTCTTGACATCTGGATTTCCTGCCCTTACTATATGACATAACTAATCACATCAAAAGTTTAAGCTGATGATTTTATACATTCTCTTTTCATGCAGTCACCTTGGGCAAGCAACTCGTTGGTGCTCTAGCCTGGTTCTTATATTTCTTTCATTATGTATAAAATCCTTTCTTTTCCTGATAAAAGAAAAGTTTAAACTGATGTAAATGAAAAGAAAAGATACTGGTAGATTTTTTACTTAGATAATAGTTGTTGAGGAAGGGAAAAAGCAAGGAAAACCGATAAAAGTTTCAGCATTTTCACAGTAAGGAGAAGGCATTCATATTGCATTATTGATTCTTTGCACCTTGTAACTTATTAGGAACTTCATGATGTGTTATTTGCATAATTGTTGCTGCATAGCTTATATTTTCTTTTCTTTCTTTTGGATAGACAGTAAGTATATCTAAAAGAGGGACCAGGAAATTAAACTCTTGTTATTTAAGGACAAGCTAAAGAAGTATGAAAGCTGTGACATTGTCAATTCTTTTATTTTTCTCCTCTCCACTGACCAAATAATAGCTTCAGGGTTGAAAGAGTGAAGTGTGTCCTAATTGTACAATCTTGTATACTGCCCAGCACCAGATTTTGTTTCTCGCTGAGCCACATTGAACTTGAGAGATTAATGCACACAGCAAAGGAGCTATATAGTGTCTCTTTTGAGAGAGCAATGTTGCAATAAATGCTTGACAAACAACCTTAAATACTCTTCTTGTAAAGGACAAAATTAGTCAGATTACCACATTCCTGTAGTCGTCAAATGATTCCCTGAGTTGCTTTCCAAGCAAATTAGGTAACTGATGACGGAAAGACTTCCAATAAGATAGCTTTTCCAGAGCTTGGAATAACGGTATTTTTTATTGTCAATTGTCACAAAGCTTTTCTTAGCTAGAATAAATGAACCTACAAAGTGATCAACAAATTAATTTCTTCAACCTTGCTAATGACTTAATTGGCTACTTCTGCAATCTGTGTACAGAGATGGATTCAGAGTGGATGCTTGCGTGTTTTTTTTTGGGGGGGGGGGGTTTGTTTCTGTTTCTGTCCCATAGCCAATGAAACTTGATGAACTAAGGGATTAACTGCTCTCAAGGCGCTCTTGCATGCGGTGTCCATTTTCCAAGAAACTTTATGCAGTGGGAGCACACATAATATATAAAATTTTTAATATATACAAATTTAAAAGGTAAGTTGTTTTGTATACTATCTTACATTAATTTAATCTTTTGTGCCTTTAATACCAATCAAAATGATTGGCACAAGTTAAGAACCGAAAAAAAGGTACTATAAATAAGGTTTTCTATGGTAATAAGTGATATGAATCTGTGCAATTAGTTTAATTTAAGTTCCATTGTCACAAGTATTAAACCAAATACTAGAGTCATGCATATTTTTTCTCAAATTTAAGGCCCACACTAGTGGTGTTGTTGGAAAGGAGAAAAAATATAGGAGAATGGTGGATCTAATAATTCTCCAGTAATTGATACTAAAGTTCAAATATTCATTTTATTCATTTAAATTTTTAAAGAAAAATGTTACATGTTCAATGGTTAATGATGTTTTCTCAGAATAAAATATTTGGCAAGGCTTCTTCACATAGATTTTTTTTTTTTTTTTTTTTTTTTTTTTTTTTTTTTTATTTTTGTGGGGCAGGGGGTGGGGTGGTGAGTATGGTAAACGTTCATGTCGGCTGAAATAATTACAATAAATAACATTTTTCATAGGAACAATTTGTAACAAGTAACCCACTCTTTTTAATTTTTCCTGATTGTGACTATGACCATGATTCCAAATACTCAAGTTTGGCAAAACAGATCACCTTGTCACTCAAGATTCGGGAAAACCAATGTGAAACCAAGGAGATTGGTGTTGCAGACTCAGGGATGTTTTCATCCCCCTTCGGCTATTTCCTCTTTGAACCATTGCTTTCTACTGTTGAAGAAGGCAATGATCCTGTTTATTGGTATCTTTAGATTTATGCGTAGATTGAATACATTTTCTAGTTATCATCTATTGGTTAGTACATGCTATATGGAAATGTTTACTGATTTATCATATTAATTGTACATTTAACAATCTGATCAAGCAATTATTTTCTTCAGGTATATTAATGAGGTGATCGAATATCTATTCCTTAATGTAAATGACGAGAGAACAGGAAATGTTGGTCATACAGATTCAGCCCGTACAGCAGGTAATCTTCATGATCACTCTGCCAGCACTGGAAAATACATGTCCTCCGGTACTCAAAAGAATGATCTTTCATCGACTAAAATTGTTCATCATGAGGAAAAAGCTTCGAATGGCTCATTGAATCCAATTTCCATGCCATACGTTGAAGAGCCTGGTCAACCAAGGCCTGCAGACTGGGCTAGGAAGTTAGATGCGGTGACACAGAGAAGAACTGAGGTTCTCATGCCTGAAAACCTGGAGAACATGTGGGCCAGAGGAAGAAATTATCAAAAGAAAGCCCAAAAGTACACTAAAGAAGGAATTCGGGAACCTTTAGGACAAGGTTTTGGAAATAGCAGTGCTTTTCTGGCAAAGGAATTGTATAGGGATACATCAGCACTTCAACCTGGAAGGAGTCGAGCAGTAGAAAAACTGTTAGTGCAGCAAACTCTCATGCCTATTCCAAACACCCAACTAAGTGATGAGCGGATTCCTCAATATCTTGTTGATGGGGAAAATTCAACTACTGTTACTGGAAATAATAATAGGCTTAAGAGATCCAATAGCACTTCCGCTTTGACCTTTAAAGCAGATGCGAAAGGGGCTGTTATAAATGAATGTGGTGGACCCATTATTTCTGAGCATTGTGGCCCAAATTTTGGCCGACCAAGTGAAGTGCAAAATCCTGAGAGTGCCTCAAATATGTTGCTTCATGCTGAGGGACAATATGCTCCCAAGCTCAGATGCCGGGTAAGCCTTTTTTTCTCGTTAACATTTTTTTTGATGCTGTGGATGAGATTGGGGAGAGGGAATGAGTTGCTTGATTCAATCTAAATTTGATGTCATTCTTGTTCTATGCAACACTTAAAAATCTAAATTTGTGCAAAGTCTTAATTCACTCTCTTTCATACTGTTTGTGCACCCATTTTTTTGTGCAGGTTTTAGGAGCTTACTTTGAGAAACTTGGTTCAAAATCTTTTGCTGTCTACTCAATTGCTGTGACAGATGCTGAGAATCACACTTGGTTTGTGAAAAGAAGGTCTCATTGTCATCCTCAGATCTTTTTATGGATGCATTTCTGACTTAGCACTATTGCAAATGGTTTTCAGTCCATCAGACTAGTCTCTGAAGATTTTACATGAGTATGCACTTTATTTATATGCTTGCTTGTTTTTACATGGTTTATGCAGATATAGAAACTTTGAGCACTTGCATCGGCATCTTAAGGAAATTCCTAATTATACACTACATTTGCCTCCTAAGAGGATATTCTCATCAAGCACAGAGGATGCTTTTGTTCATCAACGCTGCATCCAGCTTGACAAGTATCTGCAAGTATGTGTAACTGCTTCTATCATCTTAGGTGTTTATTCTACTTTATCTTAACTTGTGCCGCCTTTCCCAGGATCTCTTATCAATTGCAAATGTTGCAGAACAACATGAAGTGTGGGATTTTCTTAGTGTTTCCTCTAAGGTACAGATCTTGTTGGCATTTTTTTTGGGGGGGTGGGTTAATTCAAAATTTATATAATTTTGCTTTAATTATTTTTATTTTTTGAGGAGATGGTTTTGGATAGGAATGAGCGGCGTAGGTGAATCCGCACAAATTAAATCAACACTCTTGTACCTTCTTTTTTTTTTTTTTTTTTTTTTAAACGATATTTGCCTCTCAAATGGCAGATCCCAAAATTTGGGATTAAGACCCAAGCTGCTGTTGTATTTGTTAAGCTGAATATGTCCAGAGCCTAATAACTTCCTTTTTTTCTTGGCGAAGAACTACTCATCAGGGAAGTCAACCTCAGTAATGAGAACACTTGCAGGTACTTGTTTTCCCTTCTTGATGGTTGCTCAATCTAGTTCCATGCCCAATTGGCAGGATGATTTTGCAATTTTGACATGTTTACATTTCCTTTTGTTGCTAAAGAGTTGTGTATTTCTGGTATAACTTTTTGTTCGATTATTTACCACATCATGCATACCATCATTCATTGTACTTGTTGAGTTGCCATGTCAGTTGGGATGGTTTTACCAATTGTTTCAATATAATCATCCTCTTGAGTTTTTCTTGGAGAAGTTTCTGTTAAGAGGTTTTGTTATTGAAGTCTGTTGTCATGTTTGGTAATACAACTGGATCATGCAATTGGCATCTTGTCTTCTTTCTTCGTCTGATACTACCAGGAGAATCTCCTGCTTTTGACCTGACTGTTTGTGAGTGTGCAAACATATATTTAAGTTCATTCCATATTCAAGTAATTTTTGATTGATGTACAGCTTTCAAACCATGGGAAATTTCCAGTTTAGCATTTGTTCATTCTAGTATATTCTTTGACCCGATTTTGTTCTTATCTCTAATTTGGTCTGGATACCACTGTCTCTGTTTACTTTTTTGTGTTGACTTGATTCTTCCTAATAGCCAATATCCTCTATATATTGTGCTGTGCCTCATCATGGAACCCAACCCTTGATTTTGTAAAACATACTTAAAGGATTTGCTTCAGGTTGGGCCATTGGTTATACTGTTGTTAAATAGTTGGTTGAGTGTTTGGACTATAAAATTACACTCCCACTGAAGGTTTTGATCGATCTACAATCTTTGGGTAATTGTTTCTACATAAGCAATTACAAATTAAGCCAATGGGACCATATTTCTTCCTTTTCGAGGTCTCCCAAAAAAATAGAAAAAGAAAATTCTAGACTAGATATGTAGTGATTTGTCTGTTGATTGTGAATGCCACATAAAAGAACTATAATTAGTTTGATGTTCTCATATGCATTTCCTCTCAAGCAGTCAATGTGGATGATGCTGTGGATGATATTGTGCGCCAGTTCAAAGGTGTCTCAGATGGATTGATGCGTAAGGTTGTGGGCCCTACGTCATCCACTCATGAAGTCTGTCCAATTCCAAGCAGGAACACGTCATGGAGTGAACATGACATAAGCAGTCGTCTTTCTAAACATAGGACAGCTGAAGTAGCTAATTGCTTTTCTGATAATGAAAAGGGTGACAAGGATGAAACCCATGATCATGAGATAGGAGAATCCAATGCACAAGCAAGTGGTTGGCATTCAGACAATGAACTGAACTCCAAGAGTTATCCACCACGGGTGGTGAAGCGTGATGATAAGTTCAGAACTGCCGGTTCTGAGAATGATCTTGGTGCAATTCTGAGAGCCAAACGAATTGGTCCTGACAGATTCCCTGCTGTGGATTTTCTTGCGACATTTGGACCTCTGGAGGATCCAGAAGGAATGCCACCTGAGGTATTGCACTTCTGCCAAATTAAATTATTTTCAATTTTAGTTTTCATCATTCTGTAGTGTTTGTCTTCATTGATAAATTATACTGGGTTGACACATATTATTTATCAGTAAGAATAAGAAATTATAATTTGGAGAAGGTTTTCTGTGGTTGGGATTCTTTATGAAACACAAGGATATTTTCTATTCTGGAACTTGTAAATCTATTTTTTTTTTTTCGATTTCGATTTCAATATTTGTTTCTCATATGGCCGACCCCAAATTTTGGGATAGAAGGTTTTGGTTGTTGTTGTAACTTATAAATCTATTTATTTATTTATTTTTTTTTTTTTCTTCCTCGAATCCAGTAACCATTGGAAAGGTTTATGCTTATTAGAGGTTAAAATTCCATATGATTCTTTATTTTTGGTGATTCTTAGTGGAAATAAATCCTTAAACTGCTTTGCCCTTTTGTAGATCTGTAGGATAGGGTGCTCCCAGTTGGTGCTCATTTTATTTATCGGTTTATATTTTCTATTTAGCTAAAGTCTTTGGGCAGTCCTAAAGTATTTGAATGCAAGAGGTTGGAAAGCATGGGGATCTAGAGTTACTTCAAAAATAATTAAATTAAGGATGTATGTGGTAGAACGGGAAACTTGAGGGTGAAAACTTACGGGGTTAACATTTAGGGGAATATTACTCCAACAATATTTTCCCCTTTCCCTGAGTGGTTGATTGTAATTTTTAGGCCCTAGAAATTTAATCTTGTTTTAACTGAAAATAAGTTTCTGGAGAAGCGATTGGAAGTGCAGCACACCACAATCCATTCGGATTAAATTTTCAATGTCCTCCATATTTTTTGTGGTATATTTTATCAATTTAAACACTAAATCTGACTTAGAAGGCAAAACAGGGTTTTTTTTTTTTTTTTTTTTTTTTTTTTTTTTTTTTTTAAAAAAAAAGGAAACTAAAAGTCTGCTTCCATGCTAGGAAAATGTTTTTTGATGGAAATATTTTACTGGATAATAATTTGTTTTCTGGTGTTTGGATAGAAAATAGGAACTTATATTCCACTATTTGGTACCCCAATTTGGGACTAAGGCTCATGACGTTGTTGTTGTATATTCCACTATTTGGTGCACCAAAAAAAATTAGCATTTTTTACTTGCACAAAATTGGAGAGCTTCTATAGACCATCCAAAGTGCTAATGATACACAAATAATGCCCAATCTAGACACCAATAAAAAATAAGCTTAGAAAAAGAAGGCTAATAGCGGCAGAAGACACATTGCAACACTGTGAGACCTTTATTTCTGCTCAACAGGATTCCAAGCACCAATTTTCACTATTACTCCAATACATTGTTTGGCGTTTCATAATTTGAATCACCACCTATCACCTAAATCTATATTCAATTAATGGAAACACAGACAGGGAGAACAAAATAAACAACAGCAAACTTCTCTATCTTTTTCACACAACCAAATCTCCCCAAAATCTATTATGGGGAGAGAAAAGTGAAACAATTTAAAATTCTTGGGTTCTTGGAAGAAGAGAATGATAGAGAGGGAGAATTGATAAAATAATACATGGAATCTTTGATTCGAGCAAGAAAAGTTGAATTCAAATTGAGAGAAGAGAAATTGAATGCTTGATTTTGGTATATCGACTTTAACGGAGAATCTAGGGTTGTGAGGGATTGGTGGAGGGAGCAATTGAAACAATTTTTGTTTTGTTTTGTTTGTTTGTTTTTTGGTCCCCCCCCCCCCCCATGGAAAGACAAGAAGTGAATGGGTTAAAAACCTAACTTTCTTTTTTTTTTAATGGGCGCCTAAATTGTGTCCTCTTCTCCTCAATGTTATCCTACCCATTGCTAGGGCAATATTACCACCCATTTGGGGGATATGATATCCCCGGGAGGAAGGGGTAAATAAATGTTTACTGAACATCCATAAGAGGGGAAATTCACTCCATTCCTTCCTACTAAGACGTGCTATGGGTAAAGAAGGATTACAAAAGGCTCCAAGGATGAGAAATCCTTTAGAGATTAGAAAGTACATAGAAGCAAAATGCTAATGGAGAATTAATCTCCCATCTCCCATCTCTCTTCAAATCCTCCAAATTATAATCACTAAAATTCCCAAGTGTGAGCTCGAAGATAACTATAAGAAACATTCTTATCCTCTAAAAAAGAGGGACCAATGACCTGGCTTCTTAAATGCTTATTTCAAGAGCACCAAGGAAGAGCCATGCAACACATCGCCAAATTAGAAAAGCATCCTTCTGCCTCCAAAGTCACTAAACTTAACAATATATCACAAAGTCACTAAACTTTGTTGTTGTTGTTGTTGTATATCACAAAGGCACAAGCCATAGGTTATCACAAATTGCCAAAGAGGTGATTCTACATTTCTTGTGTCCATAGAGTAACGAAAGAAAAAATATTCTTTAGATTCAGACTCTTCGTATACATTACAGATATCTTCTTTTGTTTTGTGTGGTTGTAAGCTTTTGTCTCTATTTTGGAAATACTCATTGGAATGCTTGCTTTTAACTCTGTGGCAGTGGACTCCATCTAATGTAAGTGTGCCTCTGTTGAATCTAGTGGATAAGATTTTTCAGCTTAAAAGACGGGGCTGGATAAGGTGAGCTGAATGTATTTTTCCCCCCTTTGCATTCTCTGGTATAAGCATTGGAAGTTTTGTATTTTTGTCTCAAAACTGTTCTCAAATGTTCAATTTGTGTTTAAGCAGTGCTATTTTTATTCCTTGTGCCTTTTTTCCAGATGAAACCCTGATTTGATTGTGATTTAGTCTTCACTTTTCCATATTGAGTTATGTCTTTGGTGTATGATGCTGACATGAACTTGTTGCACTTGCATAATTTGTGACAATATATTTTAATTTGGATAACTTTGATTTGGTTGTAAACTTCAAATTGACTTGCTTTTGTGCCCCTTTGCAATTAGATTTAGACTGGTATCACTGAGGGGAATGTTTTCTCGAAGTCAAAAGTTCTCTCATTTATGTGGTGAAAGCCTTCTGTACAATTCCTTTGTGCACAATCAACTCCTTGTATTCTAATTGTTTGCTGTCCTAGTCCTAGATTCTACTCATGCAGGTTCTGTTGTTGTCTTCCTGGGCAATTCCATTTGTTTTTATTTAAAATCTTTTCACTGCATGTGGTTGATATCTCTATCAGAAAAAGTGAAAATGCCATCTTTTAGATCCTCTTCAGTTTCATGCTGCATGAAAGACGATGAAACATGGCACTTGATCATGATTTCTAAAGGTCATGCATGCTAAAAGGTGTTTGGTTCATCTACATATTTGGTAGGTTTATTTTGATTAACTGTCAATATACTTGTTATTGGCTTTGCAGAAGACAGGTATTTTGGATTTCGAAGCAGATATTACAATTAATAATGGAAGATGCTATTGATGACTGGCTTTTGAGGCAAATTCAACTGCTCCGAAGAGATGACATCATTGCACTGGGGATCCGGTGGGTCCAAGATGTAAGAACTTATTTATTTTGGTTACATCATCTAACTTGCTGACACGTGCATGCTAGACTGATAGGAATGTGGCATATAGTATGAGAAACCAAAGGTAATCAGCAATGCTAATTATTTTGATTAGTTAGCTGTTCAATATTCATTTGACTCTCTGAAGTGCTAGAATTGTTTTTATTATTAATGCAATTAATAAGGGAACATGGCAATGAATATGCATCTGGATTTCACTTGTATTCCCGGTATTCCAGGGGACTCCACCTGATGTACCCTTTTGAGCTGTGGCAACTGGTTACTTTTGTCTAGTGACCTCCCATGGACACACCTCAGTAATGCTCATTCTGTCTTTCCTCTTTTCCTCATTTGGATATGGACAAATATGCATTCCTCTGCCATTTAAAATGGAAATAAGGTTAGGTACACATGAGTTGGATTGAGCTGAAGTTTGTGCAGCTTGCCTAGGTGACACATCTAAAAGCCGGAGTGTTTTAACTTGTATTCTGGTGAACAATTTTGAGCAGTCTCTCTTGAAAGGCCAAATTGACTCAACTTGGCTTGGGCTGAGCTAGTATTTGTTCAGTAGCTTGGTTCATCCTTCTCAGTATCCTAATATGGGTAACAGTGTTCTTATTGAGAGTAGCTTTTGATAGTTAAAGTTCACCATGTCTCAGCTCAGCTCATTCATTTCCTCAAAAAAAATAGATAAATAAAAATAAAAATAAAGGGCTGGGCAACTTGATGGATTTGATGGTGCTCTAGTTGCATGGATTAGGTTTTTAAAACACAGGATAAAGTATGGAGACCTCAAGGTGCATTGCAACACGTGTAGTTGGTAAATGGACCAAATATACTGCTTATAGGAATGTTTTTCTTATATATAAATATATATGTATGTCTATGTGTGTACATATATGAAGCATTTTTAGGAGTTTTTGTGTGCTACTAGTGTGCGGCTCCAGGATGCTGGAGATTTGATCAAAGAAATGTGCCCTAGTCCATCTGTATCACATTCACATCAAATTTCAGTAATTAATTTATTATTACCAAAACCTTGCCCCTCCTCTAGTACATGTACACCAGATGAATGAGGAGGTGCTAGCATCTTTAGTTCACTGGTCTGGTTTATTATGATTATAATATCTATCTCACCTAAATGAAGAAGATTATTAGAGGAAATGCACAGATGAAATAAATGCCAACACGATCTCTTATAATCAGATCTTTTTCTCAGATTCTCTGGCCCGATGGTACATTTCTCCTGAGCTCATCAAAAACTTCAGACGAGACAGATGATGATGCTCAGTCCAGTCAGAAACCTGCTCAAATGACAAGACGGGCAAGAAATAGTGCTTCCAAAGCAGGGTCATTTGAAATGCAGCTTGAAGCATCTCGGAGAGCTAGTGATGTCAAAAAGATAATATTTGGTGAGCAAATAATTTGCTCTCTCTCTTTCACACACACACACACACACTGATTCTTATGGCATTCGTTGCAGTTCTATTTTTTTGTCTACTTGGTCACTCTAATTGCTTTCATGTTTGCTTCACGACTTGCTTGCAAAATAGTGTCTTGTAAAAACGCAAATGGTTGCAAATGAATAGTGAGGAACAAAATTTATTGTCCCAAGTGAATAGTTCTAATTAAACTCTTGTTTAGTTTAAAATTTTCAATTTTCCTTCATTGAATGCTGAATTTTTCTCACCTGTCAGATGGAGCTCCATCAACCTTGGTAAGCTTGATAGGTCACAAGCAGTACAGGCGCTGTGCAAAAGATATCTATTACTTCTTACAGGTAGTGCATGTCTCTCCCTTGCATGCTGGTACTGGAATTTTTTCTTATGTTTAGCACTACCATATTACCTTTATCTTGTCTTTAAAGTCGCCCCACTTTTCATATGGTTCTATTTGCAGTCAAATATTTGCATCAAGCAACTTGCATATGGAGTTCTTGAACTATTAATCATATCAGTTTTTCCGGAGCTACGGGATCTTATAATCGATATACACAAAAAGATGCGTGCAAAGCCATCTTGAGAAGTTCAAATTTTGATTCACTTTAAAAACATTCTCTCTTTAAATAGTGAGCCATTTCCTATGATCAAGGCTGCTTAAGTTTTCCCCGTCACTCAAGATTGGGGAGGTTGCTTGTCTGGCTTTTTAGCTCCATTAGATTGGAAAACCTTGCCCATGAAATTCAATTTTTTTCTGGGAACAAAAGTTGGCGAAAGGGAAAAAAGAAAAAAATTACTTAGGTCAACTGAGGTATAAGGATTTTTCACTGTATGTGAAATTTTACTTCGATGATTTACTGTACAGATATGCACATTTAGAATCTGATAGAAATGATATCCATGTACAGGCCTTTCTTGGTTTTCCCATGGTGTAAGGAATTTTGTATTGTTAGTTATGAAACAAATGATAGAAACTACAATCATTTGTTTTCATGCAACCGGATTGTTGTCGAAAGTTGATCTGATGCTTTTGAAGCTTAAAAATCTTTATGGGCGGCCTTAACTGTAAACTTCTTCTTGGGTAGTACTTTTTGAGAAAATGCTTTGGTTGACCAAAGTGTTGGTAAACATGGTTTCTACAAGTTAAATACTTCGTCTTCCAAAATGAACGAATGGTATCAATGTTAAGTTCAAGGTTTTCTCATACCTGAAAAACTCTCAGCTCCGGTGTCAGGTATTAGTGTTTTACACATTTTGCCCTTTTTTGCCTCATACTTGGAAACAAAGAGCACCATGGTGAGCGCTCAAAATTTCTAAATGTACAAATTTTACCCTAATTAATAGGATGCAATAACAAAAATAAAGCATTAGGCAGGGCAACGATTTTGTGATCATCAGAACAGCAAAATCAACATCCTGTGCCTACATACCTTTAAGTGGGTTTGGTTAGTTCATGCTGTCATCCGAGATATTGCCAAGACCTATTGTACAAAATCCCCACTTGAGAAAATGGTATCCTGTACCATAGAAAATATTCATCTGCTTCATGTTTAGTAGCCGGTGTTTGGCATGTAAACCCTCTTGCTTGAGGTGATCAGCCAATCCATTTGTCATGTGAGTTGTCAGAAACTGTAAAATCATGAACTTCATTTTCCACCTCGATTGGACTAGCTCTTGATGCTTTTCAATGCTCATGTTTTTCATGTTCTTGATGCTTTATCAATGCTCATGTTTTTCATATTCAACCTTCCCCAGCAACATTATCCCAATCCTCAGTCACGGCATATATATTATGACAACATTGAAAAAGTTTGCAGATCTGATGTTTCCAATTTAACAAGGCAACAAGCACTTACTCTGCAAGTTCCACATCATTATGGTGTTTTGCCCCCCAGAATGGTGCTCCAAATTATGGCATTAAGCATGTCGCGAATAGGATCAAAAGCTTCCTTCATAGTATTCTATTGGCAAGGAACAAACATGATCAAAAGTTCTTCACAGGCATTTTAAACAAACAAAATTCTGGCCATCTCCGTCGCCAGCTTTACTAAATCCTAAAACCATAGTTGACCATGACTCCACATTCCTAACTGGAATCCTCCCAAAGTCACCAACCTTGACATACCCATCCAACATAATTTTCCAACTTACAGAATCTCTTTTCAGGCATTTCTCCAAACAACCTCCTAGCTTCACTCTATCAACCGGGCACGGGGCCTGATTCACAACATCTCTTTCGTCCGTTGTAGCAAAACTTCCTTGCAGGACTTAACTCCCAGAGACCCACATTTATAATAACTATCAGTTAGTGAGTGAGGCACAAAAATATCAAAACAAACCGCAAATTTTTCCACATGGGTATGAATCATTTGAACTATTTTCAAAGAAGATTGTCCAGAAAATGACTTTAAAAGAAATTCTATGGGAAATTATAAGGAAAGAGACAACTATATTGCATATCAAAGAAAACAGAAAATGCTGGAAAGGGTTGTGAGTTTTGGACATGAGCTCTGATTAGAGTATAATACAAATGCTCTTTGGCAAAGTTCAAACATAGAAGATATAAACCTAGTGACAAGTTAATAATGTGTCCAAACTAGACAGTGGCTGCTTGGTGGGAAACATGGACTTGAAAGCAAAGGGCGTGCTTATCCACAAGCTCAAATGTGCAGTAATCTCCTTTCTCCAGTCGGTTCTGCCGCACAAAGGATTTCCAGCCTGCAGAAAGGATATGGAAACCATCATAGTATTTAGCTTTTACTTTCCGAGTCATCCCCTTGGAGTTTCGGAAAGCCACACGTATATCGCATGGAGGAAGAAAGAGATCAGAAATCCTCTTCGGAAGACGCTGCATAAATTAAGTCGACAATTAAAAAAGGATGTGTTTATGAGAGAGAGAGAGAGAGAGAGTGGTCTTCCAAGATGGCAAAACTATCCAAACTTTAAGGAGAACATTGAAAAATGGCAAAAGTTTAGTGGTTCAAGATACAAATGACTTGATACCTTGATACCTTAAACGGGCTATAAATATTTTCTCCTCACCTTATTGTGTTTTTGTACTCCGTTTGTAGATAGAAACAATTCCACGGACCAATTTTGAGTCTCTCATTCTTTTTTTAAAAAAAAAACGGGTTTGCTAATTTAAAAATTTTAGCCATGAAATAGAAGTTTAAAAGTTTGTTTGTAGCGGGTTATACTCAATTTCCTAATAAAATGAAAAATTAAAGAAAACTCATCTTAAAGTAGTCACGTAAAGAAATTCTAATAACCATATTGAAAAATTATATCCAACTGCAATTTTTGTTACCCCTTTTCTTTTCTGTTTTCACCTATTTTCTTCTCCTGTTATTTTCTTTTTCTAATCAAAGCTTCAAATTAATAAAATTTACATATGAAATGCTTTACTCAATTTTATATATATATATATATATTTTCCTCGTGTCATTCAAACCGCATATTATTATGTCAAAATTTGGGAATTATATGATATGCAAATGCAGTTAATTCAGAAGAAACGTACGAGTTCATTGATGTGTTAAACAGGATTGTGTTGTGTAAGAAAGTAGGGATGGATGACTTGTCTACTCTTTGGACTTCTTTTCACCGGTTTAACTCCCACAAAAATATCATCCACCTTACGATACTTGGCAATCCATTGGAAACTAAGCAAAGTGAAATGGATTGGAGACCTTTTGGATGCAAGATAAAGTTTAAATACTAACCTGAACAGCTGATCTGTTAACACTAGATGCCGTTAGCTGCGTCGCAAATGAGCAGTTAATGAAAGATGACCCTGTTCGAGTTCTTTCATCAACTACCACAGGCACCTTGCTCGGCCCCTCATCTTTTTCTTCTCTACGCATCTTTTGACAGACACACTTCTTGTCTTGTTCATACTCAAAAAGAAGACATAAGAACTCAGTATTGGCATGTGTACATGTAATTGCAAAACCATGTGAATATGTTCAAAAATAAAACTCCCAATCACTATTAATCCCAACATACCATTAGAACATGCATGCATCATGTATGCGTTCTCTAATTCATTTGATCTCTTTTGAAGAAAAGTCAAGTGTATACTTAAACCAACTTCAGGATACTTCAAAAAAGGCTCAGTGGCCTACCTTGTTTATGACTTCGGGTGGAAGAAGCACCAACTTCCGGTATCATGGTGGAAGACAAATCCATTCTTGAAAGTCCATTCTCCTCATAGATTTCAACATGGAAGTGCATATCTCCATCATATCTGAACACCAAGAACTCATTATCCCCCAAGGAGTTGTCCCTCAAAAACTCCTTCCATCCTTCCACAAAAAACATGGAATTTTCATCCTGTCTCAGTTTAACATTCCAGGAACGATTCAAGGGGCCCGTTAGTGTTGCATTTTCAGACAAATCTCCAAGGATGTGCTTCAAGAAGTATGGTGGGATTCGCTGCAATTTTTCAAGATAATAAAGAACAGCATATTTTCAGCACCACGGTGACAGTGTATAGGAAAAGAATTGCATTGCACAACAAAGCTCAATGTAGACTCTGGAAAAAACAACTAAAGACAGTCAACCATCCTTGAAGTTCATCAGATTCTCTGCATTGCCTGACAGAAATGCCATATACAAAGCACTGTGGAATTATATTGTCTAGTGTTCTCACACTTAGATACATAACCATTATTATTATTATTATTATTATTGTTGTTGTTGCTATTGCTGCTTTAAATTTTACCGATCCGAGAATTTGATTTCACCATGGATCTTGTTTCCGGCACGGAACTGATCTCTATTCCTCTATATCGAATGGCGCTTGCAGAATTGAAAGAGTTGAAGGTTCAACTTCAAGAATTGTTGGACAAGGGATTCATCCGACCGAATACTTCGCCTTGGGGTGCTCCGGTTCTATTTGTGGAAAAGAAAGATGGAATCCTCCGGTTGTGTATTGACTATCGACAACTCAATAAAGCGACAATAAAAAACAAGTATCCTCTTCCGAGGATTGACGATCTTTTTGATCAACTGCAAGGGACAAGTGTCTTTTTAAAAATTGATCTAAGATCCGGCTATCATCAATTGAGGATAAAAAATGATGATATTCATAAGACCATTTTTAGGATACGGTACAGACACTACGAATTTCAAGTAATGCCCGCTCCTGTGAACTTCATGGATCTCATGAATCGAGTGCTTCATCCCTATATCGATAAGTTTGTCATAGTATTCATCGACGACATTTTAGTATATTCCAAGAGTGATGAAGAACATTCCAAACATCTCCGAACTATGTTGCAAACTCTTAGGGAGATGGAGCTATATGTCAAGTTCTCCAAGTGCGAGTTTTGACCAAGAGATTGAGTTTTTGGGACATGTGGTTTCCAAAAATGGGATTTTTGTGGATCCAAAGAACATAAAGGCCATTCTGAAATGGGAGCAGCCTAAGAATGTCATTGAGGTGAGAAATTTTCTCGGATTAGCGGGATATTATCGGAGATTTGTAGAAAGATTCTCGAAAATAGCAACTCCAATGACTAATTTGATTCGGAAGGGTGTCAAGTTCGAATGAGACGAAAAATATGAGGGGTAGTTTCCAAAGTGCAGGTTAACATCCACTCCTATCTTTGCCTTCCCTACTAGTGGTGGCGATGATTATGTGGTATATAGTGACGCCAACAAACAAGGACTAGGGTGCGTGTTGATGCAATGCGATAGGGTGATTGCATACGCCTCTCGCCAGTTAAAGAAGCATGAAGTAAACTATCCTACTCATGACTTGGAGCTGACTGTCATTGTCTTTGCTTTAAAGATTTGACAGTATTATTTATATGGGGTTACTTGTAAGATCCTTACCGACCACAAGAGTCTCAAGTACTTGCTCACTCAGAAGGAGCTCAATTTGAGACCAAGAAGGTGGTTAGAGCTGATAAAAAACTATGACTTAGTGATTGATTATTACCCGGGCAAGGTAAATGTTGTTGCGGATGCTCTAAGCCGCAAGTCCTCATCTTCTTCTTCACCTCATGGGAGATTTTCTCTCTCATATTTAGTAAGACTTCGTACATTGGGAATCGAGTTGGCTAAAGTTGATCAAGGTGTTTTATTAGCCAAGTTTGTGGTGAGACCTACCTTAGTGGACCGTATTAAAGAGCTCTAAACAACTGATAAGGAGCTAAAGGGGATAGTAGAAAAGGTTTATAAGGGCGAAAGTGGTGATTTCCATATTCGGGAGGATAACATGGAGATATACGAGAAAAGAGTATGTTTTCAAAAATGATGAGTTTCGAAAAGCTATACTTGAAGAGACACTTTTCGGCATATGCTGTGCATCCGAGGAGTACCAAAATGTACCGAACCATCAAGAAATCATTTTGGTGGCTTGGATTGAAGAGAGAGATTGCTGAATTTGTTGCTAGATGTTTAGCGTGTCAGCAAATCAAAACTGAACACCAAAGGCCAGCCGGTGTCCTCCAATCACTACTGATTCCCGAATGGAAATGAGAGTACATCACCATGGATTTCGTGATGGGATTGTCACGTACTCCGAGCCGTCACGATGTTATTTGAGTGATAGTTGACAGGCTCACTAAGTCGGCACACTTCCTTCCAATTTAGAACACTTACTCTTTGAAGAGGTTAGCAAAACTGTATCTTGATGAGATTGTCCGACTCCACGGGGTTCTGGTAACGATTGTATCAAATCGTGATCCTCGGTTCACTTCTAGATTTTGGCCTAAAGGTACAAGAGGCCCTGGGAACTAAACTGAAATTCAGCACTACATTCCATCCCCAGACTGACAGACAATCGGAGGGCGCGATTCAAACACCGGAAGACATGCTTAAAGCATGTGTTATGAATTTTCAGGAAAATTGGGATAGACACTTTTCATTAGTTGAATTTGCTTATAACAACAACTATCAAGCTAGCATAAGGATGCCTCCCTATGAAACTCTTTACGGAAGAAAGTGTCGGACTTCATTGTATTGGGACGATGTTGGAGAGAAAAAGATTGAAAGTGTAGAATTGATCGAGATCATTAAAGAAAAGGTGAAACTGATTCGAGAAAGAATGAAAGCGATTCAAGATCGACAAAAAAGTGACGCCGACAAGAGAAGATCCTTGGAATTCGAAGTGGGAGATAGAGTGTTTTTGAAAGTTTCTCTTTGGAAGGGAATAATTCGATTTCAGAAACGAGAAAAGCTAAACACTCGATACATCGGTCTCTTCAGAATTCTTGAAAGAATTAGACAAGTAGCATACCGGCTAGAATTGCCACTGAAGTTGCAGAAGATCCATGATGTTTTTCACGTTTCAATGTTGAAGTATTTATCGGATCCCTCGCATGTATTGGAAGCTCCTCCGGTAGAGTTGAATGAAGATTTGAGTTTCAAGGTCCAGCCCATAAAGATCATAGATTGACAATTCAAACAATTGAGGAGTAAACAAATTCCAATGGTCAAGGTGCTATGGAGAAGTAACCAAGTTGAGGAGGAAACTTGGAAAACCAATAGTACAATGCAAAAACAATTCTCCCAATTATTTGATGTATAATCATGTTTTAAAGTTTGAGGACAAACTTTGTTTTTAGGGGTTTAAGTGTTGTGATACCGAGAGAGAAAAAGAAAAAAAAGATACTCCCACACTAATTTCTTTCCCCTCACCCGAGACCCAACACTCTTCTCCCTTTTCTCGACCTCACTCACTCTCTCCCACACTTCCTCTCTTGCTTCTCATAGTTCTCTCTCTCCGTCTCTTGCTTTCTTCTCACCCAAACTCACACACTTTCCCTCTCGTAAGAAGCACGAAGACTAGGATTTTTGCTATCCTGTGTTAACTTCTATTTCAGCAAAAAAAATTACTATGCCGACACGCTAATTGAGTCGATCCAAGTATGTTGTCTTCGTTAATCTCTTCTCTACATTTCGATTCATCAATTTCACTTTCCACGATTTGGGTTTCTTGAAGATACATTGTGATTTAGGGTTTTGATTTATAGGAATAACATGCTCAATGATCTGAATTTGCCTGAGTATTGAATTAAATGGAAACCCCAAATTTTCCTGCAATCTGGACAGATGACCTTGTTGTAGCTTTTAAGTCATAACTCCTTCTACACTACTGCAAACTGAATAAGGTTTACTTCTGCTAAAACTAAACTAAACTTCTGCTGAAACTAAACTAAACCACGGAAATTCTGACTGCCTCATGCAACATGTCACAAACTCTTGCCCTATCAGTCTGTTCCTCCAAATCAGTCTCCCTAGCAACACCTAAGGCTATCCTTTCAAATTGATTCATGTGCCTTCTGATCTCTTAATAGCAAATGAATGTGGGAACTAAGGAATTTCATAGGAACTGACTAGACATAGATTATTAACTAACTGGCTTCAGTTATATGCAAAACTTACAGTTAAATGTGCCCAAATCCTCGAACTTCTGCAATGAGTTGATGATCTTGACAGACAAATTTAACTTCCATATCAGGTATCGAATTAGTCTAAGAGCACCCATTGCAGCATAAGCTACATAGATAACAATCAAACCCACTTTGCCCACAGAATTCAGCAAAGAGTCCAGCAGTAGAGAGAGTGAAGAGAAATTTATGCACATGGCGTTAGAGGGATTAAACAGCTCTAGGGTAAATCAGAACATGCTTAAAGGAAAATTAAACAACAATAACATAAATGAGTTGGGTCAAGAAACCAAATATCACTTATGCACATACTAAACCCTAATTGAACACAAAAATAAAATTGAGTCGAAAACTTACCATACGATTTCTAGTCAATGAGTGTATCATAAGCTTAAAGAAATGTGGCCTAAGTTTTTCACACATTTCACCATATCTTTTCTTCACCATTTTTCCCCAAGGTTTTCTGTTTAGGTTCTCAAATTTTTCTCTATTCCGCAATGTGTCTGGTTTGGAAGAAATCTGGTCTATGTCTGATTTGGAAGAGATCTGATCTCTTGGAAAGAGATCGGTCTTGTAGATGGATTTTAATGAAATATGATAAAAAAGAGTTAGGGTTTATGACGCTTACTATTTACTGTCCTGCATTGCATGCGATGCTACTGCTTGATTTGCTGACTTATCTCTCTTCTGCTCCATCTGCATTCCTCTTGTGGACTGTTGAAAATGAAAACCCCAGTCCCCATTTCCCTTTTTGGTTGCACTGGTCACCGTCAAGCTTTATGCTTTCTCTTCTGCTCCATCTGCATTCCTCTTGTGGACTGTTGAAAATGAAACCCTCAGCCGCCATTTCCCTTCTTTGCTCCGTTTTCTTCTCTCTCTCTCTCTGCACTTCAGTGCATTTTTTTCCTTTTTTGGTTGCACTGGTCGCCGTCAAGCTTTCTTGGAGAATTTTTCAATTTATTCAAATATTTCGTTTTTGTGAAGAAAAAAATAGAAGTTATTAATTATTATAATTCATTAATTTGTCTGCACTTATTACTATTTTAACCTTTTTTATTTATAATATTTTCAATCAAATTAAAACTTTTATATAAAATATAAGTTTTATAAATGGAAGTCAAATTTTCTCATAAAAGGAATATAAATAATAATAATAATTTTCTTACTTTTATTTATAATATTATTTTTTATAATGAAAAATTTTAATAATAATTATTATTTTTTTTAATATTTTTAATAATCTTTTGAATTAAATAGCATCAAAGCTTGACGGTGACCAGTGCAGCCAAAAAAGGGTAAAATGCACTAAAGTGGGGAGAGAGAGAGAGAAAGAGAGACGGGTTCTGAATCCCATTTGCAGTTTCCTTCCGGTCTTCCCTTACGCCTGGGATGATTTACTCTGAACACCGATGGGCTGGGGCTGGGGCTGGGGCTGGTGGAGCTATCAGCGATCATTTTGGGAGTTCCTAATCCTTATTTTTGGGGTCCCCCCCCGGGGGGGAGGATGATGTCAATGGGCCTTAGTCTTGCAAAAGGCTTAGGGTTTTTTTTTTCCTTTTTTTTTGGTTTGGCAAGGCTTAGGCTTGAATTCTCTTAGAAGCTCTCCCCTAACATCCATAACTAGATGTTCTTAATGGCGCAAAGGGCCCAATATTATATTGAAAATGAAAAAAATTATAAATAGGATTAATTAGAATTAACAAATTAATTATTGTATACCATCAATCAAGGAAAAAAATTAGAGCAGAGGGGGCGGATCAGAGTTAATCGCGTTGCTTTATCGTGAAGCAAACCCGATTGCTAATTTACGTGTTAGGAATGGTGTTTCCCTAATTTCTAACGTGAGCATGACAAATTGGGAAAATTTCTAGTAACATGATCCGACGGCCTATATCAAAGTAGATCCAAGATCATGATCTGTACAGATCCGACGGCTGAGGGGCAAAACTCCAAACGTTTGTAACTTCTTTTTGAGACACGTTCCACCTGGCCTGCCTAAAAACTAGTTTTATGTACTTTATCCTAGGAAACAGCAAAACAAAACTTCAACAAAACCGAAAAAAAAAAAAACCCTTTTGCTTTTCCTCTTATTTTTAATACCCCAAACAAGAGAAAAGATCAAAACCCTCAAATTTCTTCATAATCAATCGTTCACATCCCCAATTACAATTGTGGTATGTTGATCTCTTTTCTTCTTTCTTCCTTTTCATTTCCGATTCTGAAAAGCACAGATTAAAGGGATGAAGAATTCAAAACATTATTAATTTGATATGGTCATTCATAGTTTTATTAGTTAGAAGCAATATCATTTATTTCAAATTTTTGAAAACCTAATTTTTGTTCTTGTTTCTCAATTACAGTCGTTTTAATATTTGTTCCCATTTGCAAATCTTGGGCTTTTTGCATTTTTGTTTGAATAATTATGAAGGGTTCAATCCCTATCCTTTTCCCCCCCTTTTTCCTTTTCTTTTTTATGTATATCAACTGGCATTTATGATTTTTGATTCCTTCATTATGAAGATAATTAGCATTTATTATTATGTTAACAGGGAACGAGAGAGAGAGAGAGAGAGAGGTACTAAACCATGAAGAGATTAGTTGTTGTGATGCTAGAAATGATGTTGTTGACAAGAATGGTTGTAAATGCGAAGGACACAAACCCAGTTTACGATCCATGCTCAGACGCGAAGGTTCAAAGATGGGATGGTTTTAGTTTTGGCATTGCATTTTCTTCAAAAGAGTCATTCTTCAAGGACCAAATCCAACTCTCGCCTTGTGATGGCCGCCTCCCTCTTGCTGGCAGCTCAAATGCTGCACTAGCTGTTTTTAGGCCTAAGGTTGATCAACTCTCTCTCCTATCCATCGACGCCAAAACCTTCGATCCGGTATGTTGCAACTCTCTCTCAACTCTTGATTTGTTAGATGCAAAACAAAATAATGATTAAAACATTTATGGTTGGATTGCTCAGAGTATGAATGGTGGATATATGGTAGCCTTTGCTGGAAGAAAGTATGCAGCACGATCCCCACCAGCCATTGTTGCAGACAAGACTCATATCATAACTAGCTTCACTCTGGTAAGTCCTTTTTATTTTTATTTATTTATTTATTTATTTTTGTTATTACTAGTCAAAAGGGCCATTGGAGCAACAATATTCCATTTGAACGAGCAGCTTAGTGATCATTGTGCAGCAGATAGTTCACATTTTTCTTTCTCATTCAAAACTGTTATAGGTTCTTGAGTTTCAAAAGGGTACTCTCCAAAACCTATACTGGAAGAAATTTGGCTGCGATGAATGCCCATCGAAATCTGCAGTATGCCTAGATAACCAAGATTGTGCTATACCAACCTCAAGATGCAAGGGCAATGGAGGTCAAGAAGACTGTAAACTAAGCATTCAAGTAGCTTTTTCAGGGACAGACAAGAATGATGCAGTGCTTAATTCATGGTATGAAGTGAAAAACCTTCGACAGTACTCACTGACCGGTCTCTTCTCACATCTTCATGATTCCATCTTAGGTCAATAAGTTTGTCACTTTGAAGATTGTATGGTCAGACAATGTGTGGTAGTTGCTACTGATGAAAATTATTCTAACATTTTCTAGGACATGAGATTAGTGTATGCATGCAGTTTTTTTTTGCAAGCTATGGTTGATTATGCTCTTTAACTTTCGGACACCATATCCTAGAAACTTCGCATTAGTACTGTGGAGCAAGACATTACACTTCTTTAACTAAGGCTTTGAAAATAAAAAGTAGATATCGAGAGAATTATTTTCTAAATTGAGTTTTACAATACTCGAATCAAATTAGTTAAATAATCAAGATACCCGTTGATTAAAAAAAAAAATGGGCTTCACAAGCTATCCAAGAAACTTCCAATTCTTTTGAGTATTCCAAATTAGTGTCCCATATGGTAATTTTAATTATTAGGATCATGTATACCAATTTATGAGTGATTCAAATTAAATTTTTGTATCGTAATAAAATCAATTATGTATTATTTCATTAATGAATAATCATGACCAACGTTGGTTGGCTTAGTGGGAGAAGACGTTGAGATCCTTAATCATGCCTGAATTCAACTCGTTATGAGAACGAAAAAGTCACGTTGGGAGATCCCCTTCCTGAAAAGGACCCAACTGTGGATCGGTTTAGATTAATCGAAACGAAATTCTAGATACTGGGCGGTGAGAATCAAAAAAAAAAAAAAATAAATAATCATGATAAATAGCAAATTTTCCTAGCTTTCAATGTGAGTTTGTTAACCTTGATTAATCTATAAATAAACATTATGTTGCTAAGCCCTAGCCGGCCTTCTTATGTAAAACTGCTAGTAACCTTGCACGTACCCGACAGCCTTGGCCTAGTGGCGGGAGGTGCTTCAGTATGCCCCTCGTCGTTTAGGTCAAGGGATCAAACCATGTCGAGGTGTGGCGGGTATGCTGGTGATGGTGATGATGATGATGATCTTGATACGAGGTATTCTAAAATACCTCCATTTTTTTTAAATCTTTTTCCTAATATATTTGCTATAAAATTAAGATTAAGGTCCTTTTTTTCCCTCACTAAACATATACAAATAATATATTGTCATGTCGAATAATGTTTCCAAAAAAAGATGTTTTCTTTATTATTCAGTGTTTGACTGTTGAAAATTAATTTGATCAAAGAAAGCTATTTTCTAATTAATGGGTAAAGATTTTTGTAATGAGAGTGTAGAAAAGTATTAAGGCTAAGCACCCACTTCTACTCTTTTACTTAGCAAAAGAAAAATAAAAGGATTAACTAAGACAAATATGAAGATAATGACTTTTAAAATCATATTTTTCTTTACGGATTGCTGACAAATTAAGTTTAATATAAAAATTATTTTCATTAAAGAGTAATTTTTCATAAAAATAGGATGGTATGCTCAAGACGAGTTTAGTTTTTTATTCATGATTTATTTTTGAATGCAATGACATATCATTTAGATAAAAAAATTACTGATCTAAACAAAATCCGAATTTTTTTAATTATTGCGAGTAATATATTTGGATAAGAATATGACAAATAATATATTTATAGTGTTTTAATTAGGGATGTTATCACACTCGGGTCGAATCGGATAATAATGATACCCGAGCTCGGATGGAGTGTTGATTAGGTAAGTTCGAGCTTGGGGTTAAGCTTGTCGAGTTTACAATTTTTGAGCTCGTGCTCGGACTCAAACTCGAAGTGTCGCTGGATAGTATCACGGGTATATGTAGAAAATTCTATTTTAATACTTTTGAATCTAATAAAACATAGGCTCGAGCTCGGACTCAATACCAAACCATCCAAGCCCGAGCTCAAACTGAGTTTTGACCAGTAGTGTCATGGATATCCGTAACACTATAGTGTCATAACAGACTTAGTTTTAACCAATGTTCCTAAGAGTAGATTAGGCTCCTCTATGCTTAAATTAATAAATAAAAAAATTGTAAATGAAGCATTATTCCTTGAAAGTTTTAGTTGAAGCTAATAGCCATAATTAAAATTATCATTCTATCCATAAGTTTTTATATTCAAAATTTCGCCAAATCTCAAAAATAGTTAAATCAAGTGTGACTCTAGCATGAAAGCATGATCAATTTGTCATAAATTTTTATTATTGCATAAACTTTATTTTGCATAAATTTTTATAATTTGACATCAAATAAAGGACAAAATCAAAGATGGTATTTTTTTTTCATGACAAAAAATATTTTTCTTTAAAATATGATAAACTTAATCATGGGTCATGGGCATGTCATGGTTGGCAAGAACAAAGCAGAGTAACATGGTGCACCTTAAGTTATTGTTTTGCACAAACTGGTCACCAGCCCCCCTTTGGCCGCATGATGGGAGCTGCTACGGTAGAAGTTCCTTGAAGGCCAGAGGTTCGAATCCGAGCAGTTGGGTAGGGCTGGTGGTGGTGGTGGTGAAATTGGTGGTGAATATAAATAGAACGAGGTATTCTAAAATACCTCTATTTGTTTTTTTTCCAATCTATCACGTCAAAGAAGAAGGACCTTGTCTCCAATAATTGCATCCTCTATTTTTTTTTTTCTTTTATCTTTCTTTCTATCAAGATAGGAACTAAACCATGAAGATGTTAGAATAAATCCAAATAGAACTTATTAATTAATCTAATCAATCATTATGATTGATCTAATCAATTAATATAATTGATTTAATCAACCATTCAACCATAATAATTGATTTAATCAAATTAATTTAACCATTACAATTGATTTGATCAATTATATATACTTGACTGATTTAATTAATTATTAAAATTGATTTATTCAATCATTATGTAAAATTAACTTTATTTTAATTATTTTTTTCCACTAATTTTATTCAAATTTCTTTCATTTTTTCTACTAACTCTTATATAAATAGGAACCATCTCCACACTTTATAACCAAGTAAGGAGAAACAATTTTCTTTCTTGCAATTAGATTTCTTTCTTCTCCCTTTTGTAATTTTCTTTAAAAATCAATATAAAAAAAAAATTTCTCTTCATTTTCTTCTTCTTCTTCTTTGAATTTTATTTTTGTATAATTCTCTTACGTAAAACTGGTTCTAAATTGCATATTTAGAAACACACGATAAGTTTAATATCGAGATTAAAATTTTTCAATATGATATCAAAGCAAATTTCGATTTCTTCCACTTCGAGATTAGGTGATCTCCTTTCTCAAATCAATTCTTTTCATTTACAACCATTTTCTTCTATTTTTCTTACATCTTCAAATTATTTCCAATGGGCTGTTCATGTTAAGATATCCTTAAACTCAAGAAATCTCTTAGATCATATTACAAACCAACATTTGAAGAACGAAAAATAGGAGAAGACCAAGTTTTCATCCTACTCACAAGTTCTATGGATCAAACTCATAGAACTATGGTCACTTACTTTTCAAACTCAAAAGCCCTATGGGTTCAAATGTATAATCTTTATGGGCAAAAGTCAAATTTAGGAAAATTTTTTAAAATAAAGAGGTAAATCGTTAATATCAAGAAAGATGAAAAAACTATCTCCCAATTATTCAGTGAATAAGAGAGGATGAGGACAAGTCCTTTGGGCTTCTCATTTCTCTTGGAGAACAATTTACACATGTTCGCCAATAAATTATTTAAATGAAGGATTTTCCTTCCTACCAAGAAGTAAAAGCCATGATCAAACGAGCAGAAAGAAGTATGAAATTTGAGAGTACTCCTCAATTCAAAGTAGAAGGGCATGGTTTCAATTCGATTACAGAAGGGCAAGTGGCCAACAATGTGCAACACGTGGCCAAAAAGGTATGTTCTCATTACAAAAAATCAAATCATTCGTAAGAAAAATGTTGGTTTTTTCATCCTCACCTGATATCTGAACGCCTGAAGAGAAATGGTCAAATATCCTCAAATGTGGCCCAGAATTTATAACTTGAGTCAACTATCAAAAGTATCGTATCAAAGTTATTGCTCAAGCAAGGAACAACTGATCTAGCAACTTGATTAAACTCAATTTTGAATTTTCAAGATTGGTTGGTAGATTCGGGTTGCGCTATCATATAGTTAGGGGTAAGAATAAATTTAAAAAACTAAAATCTCTTTCAATCCATAAGACAGTCAAGGTTGCTAATGGACATAATTTAAATGTAAGAAAATTTGAGAAAAATAATTTTTTCGAAAAAAAATCTAATGCTTTATATGCTCCCAAATTCTCTTCTAATCTTATGTCTACTAGCCAAATTACTAGAGACCAAAATTATAAAATTACATTTGATCCTAAAACTATTGTTTTTCAAGATCTCATAACAAATCAAGTGATTGGCAGGGGATTCAGAAGAAACAATTTATATTTTTTGAATCAAGATAACCATGCACACATGGCATATCAAGGAGAAAGTTATATTTTATGGCACGGTAGGTTAGGTCATTCTAGTAAACAAATTTTGAAATGCCTATTTCCAACAAAAAAATACGAAAATAGACATTGGGAAATTTGTATTTTTGGAAAAGAAACTCGAATGCATTATCTGATTTCAGAAATAATTTATAAAAATATTTTTAATCTTATATATTCTGATATTTGGACATTTCCAATAATATCTAGACGAGACTTTAAATATTTCATATCTTTTATTGATTACAAGACTAGATACATATGGGTATATATGCTTACTTCAAAAGCACAAGCATTCGAAACATTTAAAAAATTTTAGAATTACGTTACTAAGCAATGCAACGCAAATATAAAAATATTTAAGATAAACAATGGGAGGAATACATAAATCATGCATTCACAAATTTTCTAAAAGAAAATATAATAATTCATCAAACTTCATGCCCATATACCCCTTAACAAAATGGAGTAGCCGAAAGAAAAAATTAACATTTACTTAAAATAGCAAGAACAATCATGTTCTATACTAACATGCTTAAAATATTTTGGAACAATGCAATTAGTATTGCACCTCACATAATTAACCGCTTGCTCAATACGATACTCCAAGAAAAATCTCACTTAGAAGTTCTCACTAAAACCAAATCAAACATTACTTACTTAAAAGTGTTTGGATACATATATTATATACATATACCAGAATAATTTAGAAATAAATTAGATAGAAAAGGGAGACGGTGTGTTTTCATAGGATATGAGTTATTTTAAAAAGGTTATATATGCTATGATCGTATAACTAATAAAATATACACATTAAAAGATGTGATATTTGTAGAAAATGAGTTTTATTTTGTAGATACAAGTGAAGAAAGAACACTAGAAAAGAAATATCTGCAAGTTTTCTTGTTAACTCCTAAAAATGTTAGCAATTCTTCTCGTCAATCTAACGAAGATGAGAATTTAGAGCAAAAGCAAGAGAGAGTATTATTAGAAAATTCTGAGCAAAGAGAAGATAAAAACTTCCCAAAAACTGAAGGAAGTAGAGAGAAGGGGGAGACTAAACCAAAGAAGGCTCACTTCCTTCAGAAGTAAATACCAAGTTTAATGACTCACCATCATCTCCACCACCACTTAGAAGGTCAACAAGAGTGAGGTTCCCTCCATCAAGATGGGAACACTACATCTCTAAGGTCACATCTTATCCTATTGCTGACTATTATACCACTACTAATGTTTCCTCAAGTCATCAAGTATTCTTGAGTGACATTGATCGAGTACAAGAGTCTAGAAATTTCAATGAGATCAATGATCACTCAGAATGGAGGAAAGTAATAAAAGAAGAGTTAGATGCTCGCACAAAGAACAAGACTTAGGAAACAATAACTCTCCCAAGAGGAAAGAAAGTAGTCGGATATAAATGGATCTACAAGATCAAACATAAAAGTGACAGTTCAATTGATCGTTACAAGGCTAGATTTGTAGTCAAAGGGCTTACCCAAACTTATGGAGTGGATTATACGGAAACCTTTGCACCTGTAGCGAAGATAAACACTATAAGGGTCCTCTTGTCTCTTGCCAACAACAGAAGCTGGCTAATGTACCAGATGGGCATAAAAAATGCTTTCTTGCAAGGAGAGCTGGAAGAGGAGGTTTGCATACATCTACCTCAAGGGCTCAACCAGGATCACGATAGTGATTTCTCCATATTTACCAAACTTGATAATGAAATAATCACTATTGTGCTTATTTACCTTGATGATATTATTGTTATTGGGAGTGATATGAGTCATATTGATCAAATCAGAAATTTTCTTAAATTTAGTCTTGAAGTCAAAGATTTAGAGTTACTTAAATATTTTCTGAAACTTGCCTACTCTTACAAGGGGCTTGTCCTATAAAAAAACAATATATAAATACACTCTTGATTTTTTGTAAGAAACAAGTAAATTAAGAGCAAAACTAACCATTGGCCCTATCTCAACATCTAATGAAGGGAAAGATGTTGATCAACTATTCACAGATATACAAAAGTACTAGAAACTTGTAGGGGAGCTCATTTACTTAACCATCACTAGACCTGACATTGTATATGTTGTGAGTTAAATCAGTTAGTATATGCACGCTTCTAAGGTGTACCTGACTGAAAGGATTCTTAGGTATCTTAAAGGGTCTCCTAGGAGAAGAATTTGCATGAAAAATAATCAAAGTTGAGAAATTGTGGACTATTGTGATGCAAATTGGGCCAAAGATTCAATGGACAGAAGATCCACCATAAGTTATTGTATGTTTGTTGATGGGAATCTCGTGTCCTGGAAAAGTAAGAAACTATCCGTAGTTTCAAGGTCAAGTGCAGAATCTGAGTATAGGCCATGGTAGCAGCAATCAGTGAAATCACTTGGTTAAAAGCTCTAATTGAAGAATTGGAATTTCCAATTACTTCCCCTATCAAAATTTTCTGCGACAATCAATCAACCATTTACATTGCTTCTAATTCTGTTTTTCATGAGAGAACAAAATATATTGAAGTTGATTGTCACTTTGTGTGTCAAAAGATTGAAGATAAGACCATACTCACTCCTCACGTAAAGAGTTCACGTAAAGAGTAATGAACAGTTTGCTGATAATTTTACCAAGGAAATTGCGGCAAGTCACATACAAAACAATCTCAGTAAGTTAGGCTCCATAGATATCTACTCGCCAAACTTGAAGATGAGTGTTAAAATAAACCCAAATAGAGCTCATTAATTGATCTAGTCAACTATTATGATTGATTTAATTAATCATTATAATTGATCTAATCAACCATCAACTATTCAACCATAATAATTGAGTTAGTCAATTATTGTGATTGATTTAACCGTTATAATTGATTTAGTCAATTATATGTATTTGGTTGATTCAATCAATTATTGAAATTAATTTATTCAATCATTATATAAAATTGAATTTATTTTGATTATTTTTCTTTTCACTAATTTTATTCAAATTTCTTTTCTTTTCTCTACTAGTTAGCTCTGATATAAATAGGACCATTCTCCACACTTTGTAACCAAGCAAGAAGAGACAATTTTTTCTCTTGCAATTAGCTTTCTTTCTCCTCCCTCTTGTAATTTTCTTTAACAATCAATACAAAAAAAAGTTCTTCTCTTCATTTTCTTCTTCTTCTTTTTCGAATTTTATTTTGGTATAATTCTCCAATGTAATATTGGTTCTATATTGCATGTCTAGAAACACATGAGGAGTCTAATACCGAGATTAAAATTTTTCAACGGAAGACATTAGTTGTTGTGACACTAGAAATGATGTTGGTGACAAGAATGGTTGTAAATGCAAAGGATACAAGCCCAGTTTACGATCCATGCTCAGATGCAACGGTTCAAAGATGGGATGGTTTTAGTTTTGGCATTGCATTTTCTTCAAAAGAGTCATTCTTCAAGGACCAAATCCGACTCTCGCCTTGTGATGGCCGCCTCCCTCTCGCTGGCAGCTCAAATGCTGCACTTGCTGTTTTTAGGCCTAAGGTTGATCAACTCTCTCTCCTATCCATCGACGCCAAAACCTTCGATCCGGTATGTTGCAACTCTCTCTCAGCTCTTGATTTGTTAGATGCAAAACAAAATAATGATTAAAACATTTATGGTTGGAATGCTCAGAGTATGAATGGTGGATATATGGTAGCCTTTGCTGGAAGAAAGTATGCAGCACGATCCCCACCAGCCTTCGTTGCAGACAAGACTAATATTATAACTAGCTTCACTCTAGTAAGTCCTTTTTATTTTTCTTTTTTTAATAGTCAAAAGGGCCATTGGAGCAACAATATTCCATTTGAACGAGCAGCTTAGTGATCATTGTGCAGTAGCAGATAGTTCACATTTTTCTTTCTCATTCAAAACTGTTATAGGTTCTTGAGTTTCAAAAGGGTACTCTCCAAAACCTATCACTACAATAGGAATGACTTTTAGTTACAAAGATTAGTGGGGGTCAAAAGAAATTGGACACTATAGGTATTATTTTGTGGGGGTCACTTGTGATCGCCACTAAATAGTTGATCAATTGTGGGGGTCAATTGTGGCCGCCACTAAAAGAGATCTTTAGTGACAACAAAAAATTATGACCGTCACTAAATTAAATGTGAAAATAATGACCGTCACTAAATTATAATTTTTTAGTGACGAACAGATACGACAGCCACTAAAACTATTTTTTGTGACAAAGTATAATTTTGACCATCACTAAATAAGTACACTTTTAGTGACAATCTCCCTGGCCGTCACTAAATCTCTTCCTTATTGAAATCTCATAATTTCTAAGTTAAAAATATTTTTCTCATGTAATTATCTTAAATCATCAAATAAATATTTTAAAACAAAAATTAAGTTTTCAATAAAAATCCATAATTATCTTATTTTTAGTCATAAAATAAAAATAATAATCAAATTTATTAGGATATTCCACTTAATAAAAATAATAGAATATTTTTATATTTTAATGTTTTTTTGTGTACTATTTTATCCTTGGCTAAATTATTTCCATTTCTTACTTAGACATGTGTGTACCCTAGTTGCCTTCACAAGAAATTATCTAGAGTTCTATAAAGAACACAAATAATAGCTGAGTGTAGGAAGAGGAAGAAGTAAAGTAATATTAAATATTGCAATGTCCTGAGATCTCTTTAGGAAAATTAGTAAGGGTAATTTACCTGTGATGGTATGTTCTGTCACAAGTTTCATCCTAAGCTCTAGGAGCAGTAGATGAAAATTGATAATGTGCTATTTAGCCAATTTTACTGTTGGAAATAATTTTACTGTTGGAAATAATTTATGTGTTTTTTTTTTTTTTTCATTAACCATTTTATGAACTTGAAAAATCTTTGCTTAAAGCTTTGTGGCATTTTTTTTCCCTTTTTATCATTTATAATTCTTTCTTTACTCATAAATTTCATTCCAAATTTTCTCTAGGAGCTCATTGCTGACTTTCGTGAGATTTGTGGTTGAACAATCGACTTACTCAGGAACAAGGGTCGCCAGAGAACATGACTATTCACGTTGTTATTTTTTCATTTAATAGTTCATATAAATTGTAAACGTTCGAGTTGTACTGGATCAGTTTCTTCTACTTTTATATAATATTAATCAAATTACATTTTTATCTTTTTAATAGTATTGAATATTCTTTTTGAATTAAACCATAGTTTTATATCTATTCTGAATTGATAATGTTCGCCTAAAGTTGGCCACAGGATGTATAATCATTTTTGTCAATTACAATTACCTTTAGGGGTGATAAAATAGTTGTCACTATAAACTCTTTTAGTGAGATTATTATTGTCGTCACAGAATGTTAATTTAGTGGGGTTTTTTTTTTTTGTTGCCACTAAATATTAATTTAGTGGGAACTATTTTTATTGTGGGGGTCGTATTTTTCGTCACTAAATGTTAACACATATAGTGAGAGCCATATTTAGTGGGGGTCATTAAAGTCCTCACTAAATGTGGCCGCCACTATAACATTTTTTAGTGACACGAGAATGGTCGCCACTAAAAGTCCTATTTAGTGGCGGCCACTTTGTTGACCGTTACTGATACTTTTAATGGCGGAATTTTTAGTGACGGTCATTGACGACTACATGGCCGCCACTATAGGGTTTTAGTGATGGCCATCAACACATATAGTGACAACTTTGACCCTCACTATAAGTGGTTTCTGTTGTAGCGTATACCGGAAGAAATTTGGCTGCGATGAATGCCCATAGAAATCTGCAGCATGCCTAGATAACCAAGATTGTGCTATACCAACCTCAAGATGCAAGGGCAATGGAGGTCAAGAAGACTGTAAACTAAGCATTCAAGTAGCTTTTTCCGGGACAGACAAGAATGATGCAGTGCTTAATTCATGGTATGAAGTGAAAAACCTTCGACAGTACTCACTGACCGGTTCTTCTCACATCTTCATGATTCCATCTTAGGTCAATAAGTTTGTCACTTTGAAGATTGTATGGTCAGACAATGTGTGGTAGTTGCTACTGGTGAAAATTATTCTAACATTTCTAGGACACGAGATTAGTGTATGCATGCAGTTTTTACAAGCTTTGGTTGCTTATGCTCTTTAACTTTCGGGCACCATATCCTAGAAACTCCACATTGGTCGTGTGAATCTAATAGTAAGATATTAAAATTACTTAATTAAAATCTTAAATTTAACAAGAAAAAGGATTTTTAACGATGAAATTATCGACAGATAAAAATCCATCGCTATTAGCGATGAATCTGCGATGGATTAGCAACGGAAAAATCAGTTACGGATTTAGCAACGGAAAAATCCATCGCTAAAATTAGCGATAGAAATTTTTCGTCGCTAAAGTTTTTCCAGACAAATTAGCAACGGATTTAGCAATGAAAAATTTTCGTCATTAATTTTTCCGTCGCTAAAATTTTTTTAAAAAATATTTTAGTTAAATATAATTTTTTTTTTGTTTTTATTAAATATAATTTGTACTTTTATTAAATATAATTGTGTCTTTTTATTAAATATAATTTTTTTTAAATATAATTTTATGTTTTTATTAAATATAATATTATCTTTTTATTAAATATAATTTTGTATTTTTATTAAATATAATTTTGTATTTTTATTAAATATAATTTTATTTTTTATTAAATATAATTTTGTATTTTTATTAAATATAATTTTACTTTTTTGTTATATATAAATTTTTGTTTTTATTAAATATAATTTTGTATTTTTATTAAAAAATAATTTTGTATTTTTATTAAATATAATTTTTATTTTTATTAAATATAATTTTTATTTTTATTAAATATAATTTTATTTTTTTATTAAATATAATTTTGTATTTTTATTAGATATAATTTTGTATTTTTTAAATATAATTTTATATTTTTACTAAATAAAATTTTATATTTTTATTAAATAAGGATACTGTATTTTTAATATTGAAAATTACAAATAAAGTATAGAAGTAAAAAAAAATAAACTAATAACACAAATGTAATGGTGACATGGTGGTTAAGACTCTCAAGTTCCCTCTCTCACAGCCGGGTTCAAACTCGGGTGGGAGCACATTTTCAGCACATTTAGGCGCGGGTGGGCAGGCGGGGGGTTTCGGGCATTTGTGTTTGCTCTTACTCACTTCAACGACGGATTAGCGATGAAAAATTTCCATCGCTAAAATTCCGTCTGTAATTTGAAAACCCTAAAACAAAATTAGTGACGGATTTAACGATGAAATTTTTCGTCACTAAAAAATCTTTCGCTAAAATTAACGAGGTGACTTTTAGCGACGAAAAAATTCGTCGCTAATACTTTCAGTAACGAAAATTTGAATAACAGCGACGGAAAAATCCGCCATTGATATCCATTTTTCTAGTAGTGTAAGTCTTATAAATGAAAAACAGGTGGTGAGAGAGTTAATCTTTAAATTAAACTCCACAATACTTATATCAAATTAGTCGATTAACCAAGATACCTGTTGATATAAAGAAAAAATGTTTTACATGTTATCCAAGAAACTTCCAATTCTTTTGAGTATTCCAAATTTGTGTCCCATATTGTAATTTTAATTATTAGGATCATGTATACCAATTTATGAGTGATTCAAATTTATATTTTTGTATTGTAACAAAATCAATAATGTATTATCTCATTAATAAATAATTATGTCCAATATTGGTTGGATCAGTGAGAAAGGGCGTTGAGATCTCTTAACCATATCTGGATTCGATTTGAGATAGAAACGAAAAAAATCACGTTGGGAGATCTTTTTTCTTTTCAGGAACCCAATCATGAATCGATTTAGATTAATCAGGACAAAATTCTGTCAAAAAAATAATAAATAATCATGATAAATAGCAATTTTTCCTAGCTTTCAAGACCTATTAATCTGAGTTTGTTAACCTTGATTAATCTATAAATAAACATTATGTTGCTAAGCCCAGGCAGACGTTCTTATGTAAATTCGAGTAATTTTACACGCACTCGACAGCCTTGGCCTAGCGGTGGGAGCTGCTTCGGTATGCCTCTCGTCCTTTAGGTCAAGGGATCAAACCATGTCAAGGTTTGGCGGGTATGCGGGTGATGGTGATGATGATGATGATGATCTTGTTACGAGGTATTCTAAAATACCTCCATTTTTTTTTAATCTTTTTATTCCTAATATATTTGCTATAAAATTAAGATTAAGGTCCTCTTTTTCCCTCACAAAACCTATACAGATAATATATTGTCATGTCGAATAATATTTCTTAAAAAAGATGTTTTCTTTATTATTTAGTGTTTGACTGTTGAAAATTAATTTGAACCAAAAAGTTATTTTCTAATTAATGGGTAAAGATTTTTATAATAAAAGTGTATGACCAATCTAACCTAAATCCAAATTTTTTAGCCATTGCGAATAATATATTTCGACAAGAATATGACAAATAATACATTTATAGTGTTTTAACCAATGTTCCTAGGAGTAGATTAGGCTCCTCTATGCTCAGATTAATAAATAAAAAAATTGTAAATGAAGCATTATTCCTTGAAAGTTTTAGTTGAAGCTAATAGCCATAATTAAAATTATCATTCTATGATAAGCTTTTACATCCAAAATTTCGCCTAATCTCAAAAATAGTTAAATCAAGTGTGACTCTAGCATGAAAGCATGATCAAGTTGTCATAAATTTATATTATTGCATAAACTTTATTTTGCATAAATTTTTATAATTTGACATCAAATAAAGGACAAAACATCAAAGATGGTATTTTTTTTTTTTTCATGACAAAAAATATTTTTCTTTAAAATATGATAAAGTTAATCATGGGTCATGGGCATGTCATGGTTGACAAGAGCAAAGCAGTGTAACATGGTGCACCTTAAGTTATTGTTTTGCACAAAGTGGTCACCAGCCCCCCTTTGGCCGGATGATGGGAGCTGCCATGGTAAAAGTTCCTTGAGGGCCAGAGGTTCGAATCCGAGGAGTTGGGTAGGGCTGGTGGTGGTGGCGGTGAAATTGGTGGTGGTTATACATAAAACGAGGTATTCTAAAATACCTCTATATTTTTTTTCCCTAATCTATCACGTCAAAGAAGAACCCTTGTTCCATTGGACCCAAAGACCTTGTCTCCTAGATTTGCATCCTCTATTTTTTTTTTTCTTTTATCTTTCTTTCCGTCAATAATTTTTTTTATTATATATATATATATATAAAGAAAGGCATTGCTTAGGTTTGAACTCGAGATCAGATCAAGAGGAACCCTTAGTATTACTCAAAACTCCCCTGCGCATGAACAACTTGCCTCCTAGATTTCCATCCGGGGTACAATGATAATGAAGCAAGTACATGTATTACCTATGATACCCCGTTTTGTTTATAAATACGGAGGGGATAGATATTCAGGTCTAGAGAAAAAGTTATGGTACCCTATGTTTTTTATTAAAAAATGTGTATGAATATTTCAAAATTTAAATTTTTTATTTTTCTAAAAGAAAAGTGAGAAGTATTCATAGTACTTATTATTAGAATACTTAAATCTTATTACACTCTATCTAAAATAAAACAAAATAACTCATTATTTCTTTGAATTTGAATTTTCTAATATGGCAAAAGACTCCAAGATGATTTCTTATGTTGCAAAAATGCGACGCTAATGCCAATGAGCTTTAACTCAGGTGGCACAACTCCACATCCCCTTGTAATAGACTCGGTTCGAGCCTCTCTATGTATTAAAAAAAATCGAGCATCTCTATGTACTAAAAAAAAATGTGACGCTAATTCACCTTTGGCCTTTATTGTGGGAGCAGAAGTAAAGGTGTAGACAGATATTCTACTATCGATCGGTATTTAAATTTTATTTGATTAATCCGATTTGAGATATGATCCATTAATGGGTTGGATTTCCCAAATCTCATTCCTTCGTTCCATGGTTCAAATTCAAGACTTATGATTAAAGGAGTATAACAACCGCTACACCCATGGGAGTTTGGTGGGCAAGCTAAAGATAATAACCAGGTATTCTAGAATACTTCCTCTTTTTTCTTCATTTATTCCTCATTTGCAATTGAACAATCAAATGTTGTGCCCTTAACAAATCTGCTACCCCCAAATGGGAGCACATCTCAGCATCTTCCTGAAAAAAGATCCATGTTAATGAGAGAGAGAGAGAGCACAACAATGTAGAGCAGGATCCTCAAATGGGAGCAACGGACAGCGTAATTTAGGAAGACATGACATTGTAAGTAATGGCATACCATTGGAAGGTTTAATCTGATACAGATAGCTCGAGTTGCACCTACTGAAGATTAGAAATAAGACATGAACGATTCATAGACAGTTCGAATTTACATATACGAATCTGATTGTTTTCTTAAGGTATTGCCTTAGGATTTGATGCCCAAAACTTTGCCAGAGCATGTCCCCGATAAACTTGCGATGGTGCAACAAAAAAGAAGCCAGCAATTCTAGTGACCCTGTTGTGCATATTGAAACCAAGTGTTCCTAAGGTTGTGATTGCTCAAGAAGCTTAAAATAGACTCGCATTACATCCAGTCTTCTGATATGCGTGCCCTAAAATCTAGTAATATCCTGTGTTTGAACAAGGCACTAAAACAGGAACAAAAGGTTACTGATATAGAGAGGCTTATCACAAAATCCATGTTCAACCGAACCATTCCACAGGGAAAGAGATTAGACCACAAAACTATGGAAGGAACAAAGTAATTCCAACTAATTTAAAAAAGCATATGGCCCAACAGATTCAACACAACTCAGGTATAGTAGCAAAACTGATGCGTATGCTATAACAGACATCTCTCACCCCACAAAACAAAGGGGAGAAAAGCATTTCAGTCATGCAGAATCCTGGTTCATGAGTGCTGATCCATGGCAGAAAGAGTGTAAAATATAAGTAATGGCATGCACCTCAGCCACCTTCTGCACAATCATGAGGGCCATGAGCAACTGAGAGGTTACTCCGAATCTGATGAGTATGAGTTTGTACTTTGGCGAACACTCCTCTTGGTTTGTTCTCTTGACCTGGATGTACCAATTGATGACTCGCCCTCATAAAAGATTACTTGTGATTTCGCCAATCTCTCCTCCAACTCCTCTGTACTGAATTCATCAGTCCCACCAAGCTGATCAAAACCCACCTAGAAGTACCAAAATGAACAAGGATGTGTCATGGGTGCCAAAAGTTTAAAGTTAGGCCGTTGTTAGCATATCCGTTTCTAGATTATAGAGAGAGAAGGTAAGCTGGATATGTATTTAGAGTGTAGATACAAAATTAGGGATAATGAAACGAAAGCGGTATTGGATTTGATTTAGTTGTATCATGCATTACTGACCACATAATCATCCACTTTGGCATTCTTTATTAGTGCAAGGGTTGGAAGAACGATAATCTTGAGCTTCTCAGCCAAAAAAGGACTTTTCTCAGCATGAATTTTCACAAAACGAGTCTCTATATGCTGCTTAGCCAATGCACTTAAATGCTTGTCCATGACCTGAAAACAAATTGTGAAGCATTAATTATTTTCCAAACTGAGGTTACTGAACAATATGCATGATACATCTTGAGTTTCATTTTGCAGTCAATTTATAACATGCCAAACTGAAAAAAAAAAAAAAAAAAAAAAAAAAAAAAAAAAAAAAAAAAAAAAAAAATGTAAAGAGTTATTATGAGTTGAGAAAACCATGGAGCAGCAACAAGGCTTCTTTTCACCACATATGGAAAGATGATGCAGCTTCATTCTCCTTGCACAGGCCAAGAGACAATTGATGCAAGACAATTTCTATAATTACTTTTGAGACTGTACTCGAAGTTACTCTCTCTCATACACACAGAGCAAATGGATATGAATCTAAGCCAGTATATAAGAGGTTAGACAATGTTTAAGAAAAATCATAGAAATCATTCTCAAGTATCAACTTTCCACATCAAAGCATTAAATATTTCTGCAAAATTCCATGAACAACAATTTAAACTCAAGAAACTTCAATCATACTTTTCTCTCCAAGCATACACAAGAAACAAAACCAAGAAAACTCAAGCACAAAATCTCCAATGAGCCGTCTAGACCAATGTTGAGCAAGATCTTCAAGTCTTCCCACAAAGCAGATGCTCCAGAGGCCCATTGAAAAGGGAGGACAAACACACCCTTTTGCGAAGAACCAGACAGAGAGAATGATATTTATTAAAAAAAGTCAAAATATTCGATACTTTATCTCAAATATATGTGTTAAACATGGCTCAAGTACAACTCAAGGATACTATGCTAATATTGAAGCATCCAAATGAATGTAAACTGCCCCATGAAATAGCACTCCAGGCATTACGTGGCATATTGTGTTCCTCAAACCATTACTTGTTACCATAATGAACCATGATTGAAGTAACTAAGGTCCGCAGCAAGCAGCCCTTCGATTGAAGGATGATTAAATAGCAGATTCGTGTCATCAATTGGCCTTTCATTTTAAACAAAAATTGTCATTTGGAAAAAAAAAAAAAAATTGCCTAGCTCATGTGATTGATTTGTAGTTCTTCTTCTGTCTTGGACTAGTAATTGGTAATGAATACAACAATAATTCTAACAAATCAAGGGCTTTTTTTTTCATATTCAATTTTGTTAACCTGGAGAACATCAATTTCAGATGACATTCCTCAAAGCAATCGATTTTTCCACATTAATCAAGCTTTTCACCTAGAACACCTTAGAAAACTCAAGTCAAACCCTATAAACCCTAAAAAAATAGAAATTCAAAACCAAACAGATATAGTAACTACTACTGATTATACCTTGCAAGGCCAATTCTCGCGATAAAAGTGACAAACGACACGCTCACTGGCTTTAACAGCAGTAAAAAATTCCTTCTCGGACGGAATCTCAGTGTAATCGTCATGGCCGAGAGAGATCCAACGGCTTCTCTTCTCCGCCATCTTCTTCATCTGTTGAAGCCTCCGCTCTCTCAACGCTTCTATATCATCGAGATCGAGCCGATCTAATGCAGCGATCTCTTCGTCGAGCTTGTCCTCCACCGCTTTAGCTACCGTCAAAACTTGCTTCTCCAAAACCTGACACAAAAACATTGAAAAACAAGAAATTGAGAACGTGAATTTGCAAGACAGAGAAAGAGAGAGAGAGAGAGAGATCGAACCTCCTGCACTTTGGATTCGTCCATTTTTTGGAGCAGTTTTGGATCTGGAAGAAAGTCTTTGCAAATCTCTCTCTCTCTCTGTCTCTCTCTCTCTCTCTCTCTCTCGTGCCTGAGAGGGAGAAATGGGCCGTTGGCGGAGGAGGAAGAAGATTAAAGTTGCGAGGCAAGCGACCTTATTTCAGAATTTCTCCAATTTACTCTCTCTGTTTCTCTCTTGTTTTCGGTTTTCATTTTTTTTTTTTTTTTTTGATTTTTCATTAACCAATATCTGAACTTTTATCGATTATTTCACTCCAAACAATATTAAATTTTTAAAATTTTATTTTATTTTTTCATAACTCAAATACAAAACCGATCAATGGGAGTTTGGTTCAGTTTTCTATTTTTTTATTATTTCTTTTCCTGGTCGTGCGTTTTTACTTTTGCTTTTTCTTGTGCTTATTAATTAACAATAATTCGTTGCCCTTCCCCAAAATTAATAAAATCGTACCTCCTGCCAAAAACGAAAATAAGAAAATAAAATCAAATAGAGAACGATTCCATCCCATAATATTTTATAAAAATATAAAAATAAAAATATGAACAGATATATAAATACAAAAATATAAAATTTTTTATATAAATATTAATTATTTTATAAAAATAATAAAATAATTATATTTTATAATAAAAATCTAAAATAATCAAATATATAATTATTAATTATAATACAAATAATATAAAAAATAATAATTATAATTAAATAAATAAATAATTCATTAAATGTGAAAAAATATGTAAAATAAATAATATATAAATTTTTTGTGTAAATATTAATTAATTTAATTAATTGAAATGTTTCAAAAACAAAAAATATTTATGTTAAGAAATTTTCATACATGGTGGGTTCTCTTTTCTAATAATGTAAAGATTAAAAATCTTTATTTTAAAAAAAAAATTACATATAGTCATTTCGGCCCCAATTTTCTAAGAACATATATAACATATTTTTAATGAATAAATGAGGGCCATTTAAGTAAAAATCTTTTCTTTATGATTTTCAAAATTATACTTTTCCTATCTTTTTTTGGACTTTTTTATCATTGAAAAAAATATAATCCTGTTATATTGAAAAATACATAATTTTCTAAATGAGGACCATATTTCATAAATATATATACATATATATATATATATATATAATATTTGTTGTAGTCTCACTATTACATTGAAAATCTAAAAAGAAAAATCGAATATTTTAACAATATCACAGGTTTTGTTTTTTCTTCCCTTTAAGGAATTAAAAACCCTACGTAAGATAGGTTAAGGAAAGAGATTATGATCATTAGATTGTCTCTTTAAAGATGTAAAAGTAAGGTTTTAATAATATCTAAAATGCTCAAAGACCAAAATCCTACTTTAATTCTGCATCTGTCACCATGTGTCTTCAGGGCACAGAACATTGTAAATGCATAATTTTGATAGTCCACGTATCTAAATATTTCATTATAGCTAACAACATCACTGCCTATGAAGCATGGAAATGGGGTATGGCACATACAAAGTGATACAGAAAAGATAAAAATTTTTTACTATCATAGTTATAAAGTATTTATTATGTTCCAAAACCATTTCTATTGTAATAAATATGATTATTTTTAAAAGTGTAGGTACGAGATTTGATGACATTTTTTCCTTTTTATATGCAGAATGTATCATCCAGCTTTGCTGCAAAAGTATGTATATGGGCGTGGAAAATTGATTTAGGGGCGCATACTTCGGTTTTGAAAATCAAAATTAAAATTGGAATCATATTTTTTAGAATTAGAATAGATCGAATTATTTCAATTCATCTATTTGATTCAGTACATTGAAATGGTTATTATTATCATACTTGATGTTTGATTGATTTTTTTAAAATAATAATTAATAATTTTTCAATTTTACTTTTACTCCAATATATAACAAAAACTATAAATAATTTAAAATAAATTGTTTTACAATATTTTATAAAATTAATTTCACTTGAAAAAAAATAAATATTATATAAATTTATTAAGTAAATTTTTTATGCTTTTCAAAAATAAAAAAAGGAAATAACTTATTAATGAAAATTTTGTATCTCTTCACTTATTTAGTTTTTTTATATATATGAGTAATAAATAATTTTATAACGAAAATTGTATGAGTAATGAGTAATTTTATAATAAAAAATAAATATTATATGAATTTATCAAGTAAATTTTATATTTTTTTTAAAAAATAAAAATAAAATAACTTAATAATAATTTTTTTTTCATTGGTTTAGTTTTTTTTTAATATATATATATATATATGAGTAATGGATTATTTTATAATAAAAAAGATAAATACTATATAACTTCATCAAATAAATTTTATATTTTTTCATTTGCTTAATTTATATATATATATACTTATATATAAGTAATGGATAATTTTATAAAAATATTATATGAATAATGGGTAATGAGAAATTTTATAATAAAAAAATAAATATCATATGAGTTTATCAAGTAAAATTTATATCATTTTCAAAAATTAAAAAAAAATTAACTTAATAATACAAATATTATATATATATATATATATGAGTAATGGATAATTTTACAAAAAAAAAGAAAATAAAAACAAAGAAGTGTAAGAGTGGAGAAAATGAATAATTTTGGGTAAGTGTAAAAATAAATGATTATTTGGGAATCAAATGTAGATTTCTATCAAAATCCATCACTTTATTTGGGTTTTGTAAATTCCTAAATTTTTAGGTATGATTTCAAAATATTCATTCCTATAATATTAATCCAAACATCGTCTTCAAAGTGAATCAATTAGAATATGATTTCAAGTATCAGATTATTTTATTTTATTTTTTAAAAAAAGAAGTATCTAAATGGGCATCCTGAATTATCTGCTTTAAGGTCTTTGAGGAAAGAAAATGGATTGTCCGGGGTCCTTACAAAGAGAGTTTTGTCTGGAAACTAGGTGAAGGCAGGGTTATATTGCATTGAGTTAATTACGTGTCCGTTTCTTAAACTTTACCTAAATTTCATAAATTAATCTCTCTAATTAAAAATATTATCTTATAATACTTAAATTTTTAAAATTATAACAAATTAATCTTTCTATTATAGAAGATGACAATATGCTCGTTAAATATTAACTAGTAGCATATATAGAATAATAAAGTCATCTCATATTGTTATGGTAGCATATTATTGTCGTGACAGTGCCAGATAATCAAAGTGATGATGTTGGATAGCCATATCAGCATCAATTGCAAGAAAAAACAAACCCCTCTCTCTCTCTCCTCCCCTCCCCTATCTCTCTCTCCTCTCCTCTCCTCTCTCGCTGGAACAAAAAAGGAAAAAAAAAAAACCAAACTCTTCTCCTCTGTCCTCTCTCGATTGAAAGTGACCGCAGTCGGCATAGGAAGTATGAATCCGGGAGTTGGTTGATTGTTGTTCGAAATGCCAACAGTCAGAGGGAGCAAGTGGCAAAGGTGGGGGCACTGCACTCGACATTGCTGAAGGTATGTTGGCGCCATTTACATGTATGATGTGGTTAAGACTAGCAGGTCCAGGATTACATAAACTCCAAGTGTTATGTAACAACCAAAAATAAAATCTCAGAAGGTCAGCTTAAGGCTTTAAACCTGTTAAATTCAAAAACACAAGGAAAACAGAGTATGGAGGAAGCAGAGTAAGTGGGAGCTGTCGATGAAGCTAGGAAGAATATAACGGCTATTTTTGGATGGATTCAAGAGATTAGGGTATGGGGATGGGTGTAGATCAATTATTGAACAAGAAAATGAGAGAGAGAGTGTGTGGGGTTAGAGAGAGAGAGAGGAAGAGAGGAATAATAGAACGGAGCTTGAATTTGAAGAAGCTCCTCAACAGAACAGAGCTTGAATATTAGCTGTCAATGTGTTAGTTGCTATAATTCTAGGCCTTGCCTTTTCCGTGAGTATAGGTGTATCAACCAAGCATAAGGAAAAGATTTGTTTCATGAAGAATTGACCATAGAACTTCCATTGGTAGGTCATGAGTGCACAAACAAGGCAGAAAGGGTCAAAAACCGATTCCAACAACATCCTAGATGAGTTTTAAATATTGATCAAGGGGTTGTTTAAGGTATACAGGATAGGTTTGTTTTATGAGAGACTTTTTTTTATCATCCTACATGAGTTTTAAATATTGATGATTTGCAAAAGATGGTGCAAAATGATGGTAGATATTAGCAACATTGATAATGGGAAAAATAAATATTCACAAATGGAAGAACAGACAACAGTTTGGAAATTTTTCTGTTCCAAAATTCAGATTATATAACTTCAAATTGGAAACAGATGTTGAAAATGAAAATACACCATTAATAATCAATCAGTACATTAGTTGAGTATCGGTATATTTTCATTTTGAAAATTGAAAGACATTACTTTAATTCCACTGCAGGTACATGTGAAGAAATGAGGATTTGCAATAGAACCTTCTGGGATCCTCTCTGTGTAAATGTAAAGAATATTGGCAATTCCTAAATTGAAGAGATTTTAGAAAAATCTTAGAAATTAATATTGTAAGTATTGGGAATAAATTTTGGAGATTTCTAAATTAAAAAAGTCTTAGAATATTGACTTTCTAAAATTCCAATATTGTAATTATTTAGTTTATTCTTTACAATCTTGTAAATATTCTATGCTTTTTATATTTCTAGGGTTTAACCTCATGGAATCACCCTATTTATAGGGTTATTGTATAATCTATTGAATATACAATATACACAAATCATTTTCTCTTAGTCTGCTTTTCTTTATTTTTTCAGATTTTCTGTTTTATTCTGCTTTTTCTTACATGGTATCAGAGCACTAGGTGTTCGATCTGATTTTATTTTATCAATTAAACACTTTCTTTTTCGTCGAGTTATGGAGAAATTAGATATTTCTCAACCTATATCAGTTATGCTTGATGGATACAACTATCAGGCATGGTTTCAAGGGATGAGAAGTTTTCTTAAGGGAAGGAGGCTATGGCGTTATGTTACAGGAGATATCAAATTGCCTATAAAATCTGATGACGAATCGGATGATGATTTTGGTAACCGTCTTGAAGATTGGGATAGCAAAAATCACCAAATTCTTACTTGGTTTTGTAACACATCTGCACCTTCTATTCATCTGCAATTTAGTCGTTTTGAGACGGCTAAAGAAGTTTGGGACCTTCTTGCAAGTCGTTATACTACATCAGATCTGGCTCATCAGTATCAATTGCTTACAGAACTTCACTCTTTGCGACAAGAACGAGGTCAGTCAATCAATGATTTTCTTGCCCCGTATACAGTCAATATGGGATCAACTTGCTCTCTCTGAACCCCATTGGCAATGCACAACTGACGCAAGTAAATATGCAATATATCGAGACCAAAGACGTCTGGTCCAATTTCTTATGGCTCTAATATCAGATTTTGAGCCTGTTAGAGCTTCTCTACTTCATCGACATTCTCTCCCTACTATTGAAACTACAGTTTCTGAGTTGATATCAGAAGAGACTCGTCTGGGATTACTCAAACCTCAACATAGTGACGTTGTATTGGCCATCACTACTCGAGGACCAAAATTTCTAAATTTCTGTCGTAACTGTCAGAAGTCAGGTCATATCCTTCCTAATTGTCCCACTGTTGAATGTAGGTTTTACAAGAAGCGAGGACATATTTCTAGTCGATGCCTTGCTAATCCTATGATTGAATGTAGATATTGCAAAGAGAAAGGTCATCTTATTGAAAATTGCCCAAAGAAGGTCATTCAATCCCAAAATCGTTCTGCTACAGGTTCTCGACATATCTCACAATCTGCTGCTGTTGCTGCCACTGAGGATTCTGCTACTACCACCTCTTCTTCTCAGCCAACAATATCTCTTAGTGATCTTCAAACCCTTTTACAACAAGTTCTTTCTTCTGATAATCACAAACATACTGTACTTTCTACCGTATCAGGTACTTCTTCTTGATTTTTTGACTCTGCTTGCTCTAACCATATGACCCATAATTCTCATTCTTTTACTTCTTTATCCGCTCCTAGTACACCATTTATGATTCATATAGCTGATGGCTCTACCATGCCAGCCACTCATATTGGTCATCTTTCTAACTCTTTTTTAGATTTACCGGATACATTTTTTGTCCCTACACTTACCTTAAATCTTATCTCTGTTGGTCAATTATGTGAACTTGGATTTGACATAATATTCACTTCTATTGGATGTCGTGTACAGGATCCTCAGACGGGAAAGATCTTTGGGACAGGCCGTAAGGTTGGACGTCTATACGAGCTTACTTCTCTTCACATTCCTATTAGTCATTCCTCACTCTACTGTGCTGCCACTGTTCCTTCATCCTTTCACTTATGGCATCTTCGTCTGGGTCATCTATCTCTTAATAAACTTCGTTCTTTAATTTCTTCGGGTTCACTAGGTTCTGTTACTGATAAATCTCTTCAATGTATTTCATGTCAAACTGCAAAACAACCGGCTTTATCCTTTAATACAAATGATTCTATTTCTAATGCTCCCTTTGATCTTATTCACTCTGATATTTGGGGACCATCTCCTACACCAACTATGGGTGGGTCAAAATATTTTGTTGTGTTTATTGATGACTACTCCCGTTTTACATGGATTTATTTGATGAAAAACCGTTCAGAATTACCTCAAATATACAAAAACTTTACATCAATGGTTCAAACTCAATTTTCTCAAACCATCAAGATCTTACGCACTGATAATGCATTTGAATATCTTGAGTCTACTCTTACTATATTTCTTAAACAGCATGGAACCATTATCCAACGTTCTTGTCTAGGTACTTCCCAACAAAATGGTAGAGCAGAACGAAAACATCGACACATTCTTGATATAACTCGGTCTTTACTTTTCTCTTCATCTTGTCCATCACAATTTTGGGGTGAGGCAGCTCTTACAGCTATATATGTCATCAATAGAATACCTTCTTTTACAATCTCTAACATCTCTCCTTATGAGCGGTTATATGGTTCTCCACCAGTATATAATTCTCTCAAAGTCTTTGGTTGTGCTTGCTTTGTGTTACTTCAACCTCATGAGCATAATAAGTTACAACCTCGAGCACGATTATGTTGTTTCCTAGGTATGGCATTGAACACAAAGGATATAGATGTTGGGATCCTGTCTCCAATCGTCTTCGAGTTTCTCGACATGTCATCTTCTAGGAAAATATCATGTTTTCTTCCTTATCTCCTTTTCGTACCACATCTCCATTACTTACTAATCTATCTTCTGATTTATTTCCTTCTAGTTCTGATACATTGACAGATACTTCAACTCTTACGGCTTCTCCTTCAGATTCTCTCCCAAATGATAGACCTGCACCCTCTTCCACTGAAACTGAGTTACCTCATGAATCCACTCCTCGACCAACAAGAGTAAGAGCACCCCCTGTTCGTCTTCTTGATTATCATTGTTATTCTACAATTTCCACTCTACATGAGCCTCAATCTTACCGAGAGGCTAGTACTAATCCTCTTTGGCAGCAAGCTATGCAAGAAGAACTTCAAGCCTTGGAGAACACACATACTTGGGATTTAATTGATCTTCCTAGAGACAAAACTCTTATCGGATGTAAGTGGGTTTATAAAATCAAAACTCTCTCAGATGGGACTATTGAACGATACAAGGCTCAGCTGGTCGCAAAGGGATTTACACAGGAATATGGCATTGACTATGAAGAAACATTTGCTCCTGTTGCTCGTCTTACCTCTGTGCGTAGCTTGCTTGCTGTTGCTGCAGCTAAACAATGGCCCTTGTATCAGATGGATGTTAAAAATGCTTTTCTCAATGGAGTTCTAAAGGAAGAAGTTTATATGAAACCACCTCCGGGTTATTCACATCCTGCCAACAAAGTCTGTCGTCTTCGTCGTGCTTTATATGGCCTAAAACAGGCTCCCCGTGCCTGGTTTTCTACTTCAGCAGTACTGTCAGTGATTTTGGTTTCTCTCCTAGTGCTTATGATTCTACACTCTTCATTCAGAAAACTGATCATGGTACTGTTTTATTTCTTCTTTATGTTGATGATATGATTATCACCGGAAGCGATACTGTTGCAATCTCCGAATTCAAATATTTTCTTTGTGGCAAATTTGAAATGAAGGATCTCGGTCGTCTTAGTTATTTCTTAGGACTGGAAGTTATTCCTACATCTTCTGGTTATTATTTGTCTCAGGCAAAATATGCCTCTGACCTTCTTTCCCATTTAGGCATTTCAGATAATAAAATTGCTTCCACCCCTCTTGAGCATAATGTTAAACTTTCTCCTACAGATGACAACCTTCTTTCTGATCCTACCTTATATTGGCAATTAGTAGGCAGTCTTATTTATCTTACTGTCACTCGTCCTGATATCTCTTATGCTGTTCACATTGTCAATCAGTTTATGACTGCACCACGATCTCCTCATTTTGCTGCCGTTTTACAGATTCTTCGTTATGTTAAAGGCACCTTATTTCATGGACTTCATTTTTCTGTCTCATCCTCGTTACAGCTACGTGCCTATTCTGATCTTTGATTAGGTGGTGATCCTACTGATCGACGGTCTACTACTGGCTATTTTATTTTTCTCGGTGATTCTTTAATCTCTTGGTGTAGTAAGAAATAAACTTTTACGCTCGCTCTAGTACAGAGGCAGAATATCGTGCACTTGCTGACACTACTGCAGAGTTATTATGGATTCAGAGACTTCTTTGTGATCTTGGTATACCTACTTCTTCTCCAAATCCTCTATATTGTGATAATCAGAGTGCTATTCAGATTGCTCATAATGATGTCTTTCATGAACGAACTAAACACATTGAGATTGATTGTCACTTTATTCGTCAACATATAACTAATGGTGATCTTCAAATATTCTTTCTTCGCTATGTCGATCAACCTGCTGATTTTTTTACCAAGACTCATCTTCCTGGACGTCATGATGATCTATTATACAAACTCAAGATGACTTCTCTACACCCATCTTGAGTTTGAGGGGCGGTGTAAAGAATATTGGCAATTCCTAAATTGAAGAGATTTTAGAAAAATCTTGGAAATTATTATTGCAAGTGTTTGGAATAAATTTTGGAGATTTCCAAATTAAAGAAGTTTTAGAATATTGACTTTCTAAAATTCCAATATTGTAATTATTTAGTTTATTCTTTACAATCTTGTAAATATTCTATGTATTCTTTCTTTTTATATTTCTAGGGTTTAATCTCATGGAATCACCCTATTTATAGGGTTATTATACAATCTATTGAATATACAATATACACAAGTCATTTTCTCTTGGTCTGTTTTTTTTTATTTTCTCAGATTTTCTGTTTTATTCTGCTTTTTCTTACTGTAAAGATTGCAGATGTAACAGGAAGTTGGGCAAGAGATGGAGATTACTAGGACTGCAGAGAGATGGAGGAAAAGGATCCGGTACCCAAATTGAAAACTCATCTTTCTTTGCAAATGGGTCGAAACTTCTGCAGACAGGAGGGAGGGAGGGAGAGAGAGAAGTGAGCTACACTTTAGAGGGACAACAGAGCATCATTCACTGTGCTGCAGGGGAAGTGAATTGGGTTTGTGAGGAGAGAGAAAGGGGTTTAAAGGGAAGGGGTATTAATGGGTTGAAAGACAAAGCTTCTGGGGGAGTCCATTGAATTACTACGTGTTGAAGCTTTGCAAAAGGGTCGAAACTTCTGCAGAGAAGAGTTTTTTTTTTTCAGTGGGAAGGAGAGGAGAGAGAGAAAGGGGGGAGGGGAGGAGAGAGAGAGAGAGAGGAGTGTTCTTTTCGTGTTTTTTTTTTTTTTTTTTTTTTTTTTTTTTCAACGAGAGAGGACAGGAGAGAGAGAAAGGGGAGGGAGAACAGAGAGAGAGAGAGAGGATGCTCTTTTTTTTTCAACTAATGCCGGCGTGGCACCACCACAACAGCATTTTGATTACGTGACGCTATCATCGATATGAAATTGCTTTTGATATTGATATGGTAACGATATATCAGTATCTATATATCCACATAATCTATCACATTATATTATGTAAGTATTTAATGGATATCCTGTGTTATTTGTAACAAAATGATGAATTTGTTACGATTTTAAAAATTTGAATATTATAAAATAATATTTTTAATTATAAAGATTAATTTATGAAATTTAAATAAAATTTAAAAATTGAATATATAATTAACTCTATTTGCATTGGATAACAAGTGAGAGGAAGGAGATGTATTGGTGTTTGAACTTGTTCAGTCTGATTCTGAGCCTAAAGTCGACATCTTTCGCGCGGTGGATCATTAGAGTTTAATCCAATCTTTATCAACATCTAATGATTGACGATAGGTCCCATGCTTTGATAAAATCTTAAACATTTTACAAATAAGTTTGATGCGGATAAGTGAATACGATGATTTCTATTTTTTATTAGATTATTTATATTTAAAAATTTAATTAATCAGATTTAAATAATTATAAATTTAATTTAAAGAAAGATTCTTTCCATTTTTTATTTCTAAAATTTAAATTTAAAATTTTATTAAAAAAATTTAATATTTTATCACTAAATTCATAAATTATTTATTATTTTCTATATTATTATTAGATCTCAAGTACAAATTTAAAATTTGTAAATGGGTAATTAAAAGTAGTTTGCTAAAGTGTGATGTCATTATTTTTTGTTCAAAGTGATTCGGTGGTGCATTGAAATTGATTTATATATATTTTCTGAGTTATACAATAATTTTAATCATGGATTTTAAGGTTAGAGAGAAAAATAATGGCTATTGGACTATTTTTTTTTGAGAACCTAAAATTGATTTTCCTCTGTTCATAATCCTCTCCCACTATTGTATAGGAAAATTTTGATTTTAAAACTTTTTTGTTATTTACAATATTTTTATTTTTTATTAACTAAAGGAAGAGACCCATGTAAAGTTTCTCTCATTCTTAGAAACTGAAAGGGTTAAAATTATCAATATTATTATTTGAAATAAAAAAAAACATCTTGATTTTCTTTTTTTCTGTTAAATAAGATAAAAATTATCTATATTATCTAGTTTCTAAATTAAACCCGTGTCCTTATTTTTTTCAAAAAAAAAAATATACCAAAAGAAAAAGAAAATCATTGAATAAAATAATTTTGCTCAAAATAAAAAAAAAAAAAAGAGGAAAGGAAAAATAAAAGAAAGCAATCATTGTAAAATAGACCCGGCTCTGGCGGAGTAGTCAATCGCCTGTCCTTTTAACAAGTCTAGCCCCAATTTTATTTTGATAGGCAGATTTGTAGTTTCTAGGTTTAAAGTTGGTCAGATTTGGGATATTTTTTATGTGATTTTTTTTTTTAAACCGCAAATAAATTTAATAAAATCAAAAAGGCCGTCATCCAACAAAGCTGAGATTAAAGCTTGACCCTTCGTCAATAATTTTTTTTAAACATTTTTTTTTAAAACGATATTCTAATTAATTCAATTTAAATATCTATAAACATTTTATTTATAAAACTATCCTCTCATAGTAATTTTTCTATTTCTAATTTTTGAATTCGAGATTTAAATAAAAGATCTAACAGTTTATCCTACTAAATCGACTATTTGTTTGTATCTTTTTAGACACTATTTCTTTTATAAATTATCTGCATATTGATAATCATGTTAAATATGATAAAATTCGATTAGATTTTGATTAGATTTTTAAAAAATAAAACTCTTCAAACATCTATTTTTGTTATATATAAAACTTAATTTGAAATTTATTTTAAAAAATATCAATATCCAATGATTAAATCAATTAGAGTTGATTTAAACACCACTAAAACCATCGGACCAGATCTAGATCCGATCCAAATCCAAAGGGATCCCAAAGCCTAGGTCAGGTTTTGTGCAATTTGCCATGCACTTAATAGTACAGATATTATGAATTTTATATTGGTTTCCAATAAAATCGTAGAATGATACTTAAATCTAATAGACTCTCACACTCAATAGATCGATTTTTTGAATTGAGTTCTTTATTAGATTTGAATCCATCAAGTGGATTCATGATAAATTGGTATTAGAGTCAAAATAATATAGAAAATAATTATCTAGAAGAGGGTTACCTGATATTTGATAAAATTTAGAGTGAGAGTCATTCAAAGGAAAAAGGGTTATCTGCTTTCAGAGTATGAGTTGTCTAAAGGAGAAAAGAATTATCTGGTGCAGAGTAAGAGTCATCTAAAAAAAATGAAAAGGACTATCTAGTGTCAGATTAGAGTGAGAGCCGTCTAAAAAAGGAAAAGAGATATCTGATATTAGAGTTATAACCATTCAAAGAAAAAAAGAGTTATATGGTGTCAAAGAGCTGTTAAAAAAAAGAAAATGGGTATCTGGCATCATGAAAAGTTTAGAGTGAAAATTATTCAAAATGAAAGTCGTTCGTGGATGTTCGACTTCTCAAAAAACGGATAATATCATAAATTTTATATTAATTCCTAATAAATTTATAAAATGATATTTAAATTTAATAAATTTTTTAATTCAATAGATTAATTTTTTAGAATGAATTTTTTATTGGGATTGAACCCATAGTTAACGACAATAGACTACCCGGATCAGACCCACATTAAAATTAGATCGGTTTGAATGCTGAACCTTAATCGGGCCAAAGTTTTGATGACTTTGATTTGACAGGGCGGAGTCGGTTCATAGGGGTGGGTCCGACCCGAATAAAACCCTGACCCGCCCGAATCCGAAGTGTTCGGGTCTAGTTAATTTGGGTTTTGTTTATATCGGATCAGTAATTTAAAAACCTAAATTAACTCGACCCACCCGAATCAATACGAATATATTTATAAATATGTTATAATATAGCAAAAAAAAATCTCCTTATTATATTCATTAAAAAATAATATTTTGATATTATTTTAAATTTTTAAATTAAAAAAAAAAGATTTTTCAGGTTCGGATACCCGTCTGAATTTAAGAAATATGCTTGGATTCGGATTCGAATTCGGGTTCAAAAATATATAACTCGAATACCTCAGGTCAAAATAGGATATTCGGGTTCGGATACCCGACCCGGACACACCCCTACCGGTTCAGATCCCGGTTTAAGTCGGGGACAGCTCTGGACTCTGGTCTACAACCACCTACAAAGTCTTTTGCCAGAAAGTACAATCCTCTAGAAACCGTAGCACTTCACATCCACTCAGGATTGTGGGCCCCTCCCCTATTGATTAGAAATTTTCAGCGGTATGCATAGTAAATTTCTGTTTTTGCTTTTTTTTTTTTTTTTTTTCCTACCATGTTGCAGAACTTGCTTCATGATTGAAGCGGAGCAGAAGAGGATGCAAACCCATCTCTAAAATCTCTCTCTCCCTCTCTCTCTCTCTCGTTCAACTCTTCTCTCCGGTTACTTACTCTCCAGTTTTCTGCTCATCTGTTGGCGGTCTTTTGTTGTTGGTGTGTTTCATATCTCTCCCTCTCTCTCTCCGGTGGAAAAAGGAAAATTTCATTAGAACTTAAATAACCGATACAAAATTTGGGCTATTGCCCGTTACAAGAGGCTCATGCTGAGAAAGTGAGAAACAGTGAGCATGGCCTGATCAGAATCATCCTCGTTAACATAAGCCTCAGCAAACTCTCTCTCTCTCTCTCTCGATTGACTTATTTTGATTCCCGGCGGGGTTTAGCTACATGGCTTCTGGATCAATGGGTTTCAATGTTTGAAGTGTCTCTCCCATTTTGTTTCTGGGTTTTTACTTTTGAGGTGTGTTGCTTGATTTTTTTTTTTTTTTTTTTGAAATGGCTTAGTTGGTTTTTGGTTTGTTGCTGTTGATCATTTACTAACTATTTTATTTCAGTTGTTAGGTTTCTCAGATTGAAGAAAGAAAAATGGTGACAGCGAAGAGGGTTTCAAAGGTTCCTGTTTCACCGAAAAGCTTCTTTAGATGTTTTCTCCCTGAATTTTATTCTCAGAGGATGGTAATGCTGATACTCTTATCAGATTCTCCTTTTGTTTTTTGTTATTTTGTTTTAAAGCTCGTTTCTTGTGCTCTCTCTCTCTCTCTCTCTCTCTCTCTCACACACACACACACCCGCACAAAATTTTTAGCCAGGTTGTTTATATTTGACAATTTTTTTTGTGCTAAGGGTCTTGTCTCCTTCATGATTTGCATAGAACTGATGGGAATGAAAAAGAAAAGGGGGAAAAAAAACCCCAAGTTTTAACCTTTTTAATTCTCTGTGCTAGCCAGAATTGCTGAGATTATAAGCCGTTAAATCTTTATATGAATTTGATTTTAGGTACATAATGTTCACGTTATCATTAGCACTTTCATGAAGCTGTGATTCCTTAAAAATAATTATTTGGGACTATTTCTTCCTATCGGATATCCATTTTCTTTTGATGAATTGGATTAAGAGACCATGGGCTGGTATCATGTGAATTTAGGTTGCACAAATATCTAAGCCGGTTAAACTTTGTTGCATTTTACCTTAAAGCAATTCTGGATTATATTATTGTTTTCGGATGTTGTCTTTATTGAAACTAATCAGGATTACTTGGTACTGTAGCTTAACCCCGAAGAAATCATCAAGCACTTTGATGGAGCAATACCAAAAGCAGTCACTCTAAGAAGTTGTCATGACAGACTTTGGCGGGTGAAGGTTTGCATGGCCGAAAATGGCCTGTTCTTGGAGAATGGCTGGCTAGTGTTCCTTAAAGATAACGATGTTGAAGAGGGTGACTTCATCGTTTTCTCTTATGATGGTAATTGTGTATTTGATTTCCAAATCTTTGGGAGGACAGCATGTCTGAAGGAAAAGATAGCTGTTGAGGAAGAAGTAGAAGAATGTGGAAGCAGGAAACTTGAAGTACAATCCAAGCCTCCCAGAGAGTGTTCAGTGAAGCAAAAGCTTACCATGAAGCGACCTCGGGGCAGACCTCCCAAGCATCGGGCTTTGAAACGCAAGAGTAGATATCTCTCTCTCTCTCTCTCTCTCTCTCTCTCTCTCTCTCTCACTGTTTGCACACACACACACACACACATGTTTTGAGAATGGTGGTTTTACTTTTCAATTGTGGCTTTGCTTGGTGGATGTAATGTACCCGCTGCTCCTAAAAATGAGGAAGAAAAACAATCCATAAAGCGAGGTAGAGGGAGACCTCCTGGCCATGGCAGAAAAAGGATGGCTTTGGAGAACTTTTGTATTCTATCTCACATACGGACATGCACACACAGAATGTGTATTTGGGATATATTGGAGTGTTTTTGAGTGTGTAGACGGTTCATTTTTCCATCTTTCACAACTCTCATATTATGCATCATACAGGCAGGGGTGATGTTTCTGCCACTACTAAGGTGCATGATGGTAGATGGGAAGGTGCTGTCTCACCAACGAATGAAGAGGATGAGAACCGCATTCCCCATCATATTCGCCCAAAAAATCCTTATTTCTTGGCCAGAGTTGACAAAAGGAACTACTTCGTGGTAAGTCTGTTACCAATGTAATTTAGTTGTAATTTTGATTTGCTGTCTTCATATTTTTTTCCATCTTCTGGAGAAGTTTCAGTTTTTCTCTTATATAAGCTTGCCCTGAAGTCTCTTAACATTATAACTGACAAGAACCAGATATTCTTTTCATCTCTTTGATTCATGTTTAAGTAGCTTATACTAAAACATGTTGGCCACTGAACAAGTTGTTGCTTGTTCTGCAGGAAATTATGGCAGCCTAATTATTTCCATTTCTGTGTATGAGCCCAACTTCTTTTGAAGGACCTAAGGTGGTTAAGTTTCATGGGCACCTTGGTCCTTTTCTTTTTGGGGATGAGCAGACTGAGCTCACTGCTTTTTGATGGATCTTCTTAATGTTCCTCCTTATGAGAAAGATCTTCTGTGTCTTGACTGTGCCCTTATACAAAAGTTTTATTGACATTGTGCCTTTTAACCTCACTGAATCATGTAAACAATTCTTGTTCGATGCTGCAGAATGTCCCACTAGATGTAATCAATGGAAATGGTATAATCTTACCTCCAAAGCTAACCTTGCTCGACTGTGATGGAAGGACATGGACATCAGAGGTCCAGAGGTGGTATGATGGTCGGTTATTTCTTCATGGGGGATGGGCCAATTTCATTAGGCAGCACAAGGTACGAAGGACGGACTGCTGCATCTGTGAGTTTTTGCAGGGAAGAGGCAGAAAGAACTATATCATAGAAATTCATATCATTCGAGCTTGATATCTAGAGTTGGGCATGCCTTTGACCATCTGATGTAGCTGAAAGAATTTTATTTGTGGCCCCAAAACTTATGCTGACAAATGTGTTGTAGTAAGTTATGTTAACCTTCTTGACACTCTAAAAGAGATGATGTACTAAGTTTAATCTTCTTCGTTCTCTGTTATGAAATGGCATCTTAAGGTGTATTTTTGCAGCTCTGGCCCCTTGGTTCTATGTAGCATGGATACTTCTAAAAATGAGTGTTTGTGTTGAGCACATTCTATGGATTCAACACAGTACTATATTTTGCAAGGAATCCCCTCTTATTGTGTTGGTATGTTGCGTCTGCGTGTGTGCTCTGTGCTCAGGTATGTATGACACGAAGTTCATGCACTTTGACTTGCTTGATCATTTGAAGTGCTTAGCCAGCGACTTTACTGGGACCATCTTTTGTTTTCGTTAATTGAGAAACTACAATCCAAAAAATGCATACCAAGATAAGAGGACACATTTTAGGACACGTGAGAGAGGAGTTTGAAAATTACCCCACAACGGATGGTCCATATTAGTCCCAGCGCGAAGCAGGACTAAGCTCAACGCCAAGCTCAAAAGGGTGTTCCAAAGTAGATTTTGATCATCCATTTGCACACAATGGCTCAGGAAGTCTCCACCCTTTTTTCCTTGGCTAGTATTTGAAGTACAAAATATTTGCCTTCGATTTATACCCATCCAATCCTTTTGTCGACCATTCATAGTCTCTTCTCCTCATCTTCCTTCGACACTCACTTCTTATCCCTGAACTCCCACAAACCAATGGCAGCGACATTGGCCGCACTCTCTTCAGCACCAGTCACCACAGCAATCGTTACGAGCTTTGACTGTGCCTTGCCTAGGTCAAGAAACAATGTGACCTACATCAAAGGGATGAATTCATTTGGAGGGCTAAAGGCACACAACAATGTGGTCTCTCTGGGCCTCCCGGTATGCACCGAGCAATGCTTTGCCAACATTGTGAGCTCATTGAAGTTTCCAACACAAGGCAAAAGGAGTGGCTGTGCTCTCTCTTCAACATGTAATGCTGCTGGTGAAATTTTCAGGATTGCAGCCATCATGAATGGACTTGTTCTCATTGGTGTTGCTGTTGGATTTGTTCTTCTTCGGATTGAAGCATCTATTGAAGAAGCTGAGTTATGAGAGCATGGAAATCTTCAAGTTAGAGATTTCTTTTATTTCTCTTGTGTTCAACTTGCACTACCTTGTTCAATTCTTGATACTATGTAATCAACAATTCACCCCATATGGGGAAAGTCAAATCTTAATTTGTAACCATGGATTCTCTCTTCAGGAACCTGATTGTTAGGATAACAATTTTGTTGTGCTTGATTCAAATACTTCCTCATGCCAAGCATCTTCTGACTTAATTTTGTCCTGGAAACCTTAAACTGCCACCATTAAACTACTACTAGTACTACCATAGATAAACTCATCAAACAAATATACTTGGACAAGGAAAATATGATGATTGTATTAATGCTGCTGAAAAATTTCCCAAATGGTCTGACAATTAGTGTTTTTAAAATCGAATTAGATCGCTTGGTTCGATCGATTCAACCGCGAGCCATTCTATAGTCCAATTCGATTTTCACTATTAAACGAGATAAAGTTAAAACCGGTCAAGACCATTTAAAATCGGTCAAACCAGTGAATTATTCAAACCGGTCTAAAGAAAGAAAGTATTTGTGACTCTTTTCATTCCACTCATTTTTTGGTTTTAGAATTTAATTTTTTGTAAAAATATATGGACTCAAATTCATTTTTTTCATAAACATATATAGATTTTATTTTATTTTAAAATATATAATATATAAATTATATATATAATATTATGGTAATATTATTCGATTCATAAAATGATCCGATCAAATGAACCAATAAATCGATAGATTGATCGAATTGTTTACTGATTCTATTTTAAAAACATTGCTGACAATTGAAACTAATATATTAGATGGTAATCTAGCGGGGTAAAGGTCCTCAGGACTTAGATAACCTTGAATTATAGTCTCTTAGGGTGAGATGGTCTTACCCATGTGGTTTCACCCGAACCAACCCGACCCAACCCACTAGGTTTCTTTCGGAAGGGTTCAATTACAAGTAAAATCGGAGATGATTTTGCAATTCATTTGGTAATTTGAACCGAAACCTTTCCTCTTTAGGCAACTAACTAATGATGGAATGCACATGTGCCTAGTTTTATTTGAAGTTGGGTCAAGTAGAGATTAAGATAAGCTCAAATCTTGATTCTACAAAATGATATGGTAAGGTTAGAGAGAGAGAGAGAGAGAGATTCTTCCTAATACCACTTGGGTGGGTTCAATTTTATTTAAGAGAGACTCATCAAACTGCTAAATGCGGATAATTCTCAATCCAAATTTTGTTATCTTTTTGATTGTGGCAGGTTCTCGATGAAGAGTTTTGAATAGGTTAGTAATTTAGTAAGTCAATTGTGAAGCAAATTTTTGTGCGTTGGATTGACTTGTTTTAGGCCTTTTAATGCAGTTCTACCATTTTATGTTGGAGCCCACCTTAGTGATTTTTTGTATTATTATGACTATATGAAATCTTCATATATATTTCTATATATATATATAGAAAATTGGTCTTCATGTCTTTATTATTGTGGAGATGGTAATAAAGTCAATTAATTACTGAAATAAAATTTACAAAAATAATAATAATAAGATTAAAAGGTCCCAATACCTATAGACATCTCATGTTACCACATCAGCCCTATGCTAACGTGGTTGTGACACGTTGAAAATTGTTGGCGTGGCACTGTCCCGTGTATTGACATAGCCGTTAACTATTAACGTGAAATGATGTGACAATTTATGTATCGTATCAATGTTGACGTGTCATTATCATGTCAGCATAAAGAATATATCATATGTACCATGTTAGTATATTATTGACGACATAATAGAATATAAATTTTATTAATATAACAAAATATACAAAGTACATAATAAATAATTTTTAACGTCGTCTTTTTCTTCTAGTCTACTGTCTAACATCTAAATCAACCTTAGTATCTGTGCAATCATCACGAAACACTAAACCCAGATCATCTATCTATGTGATTTAGGAGGGTCCTACATTCTCATGGTAGGACTCAAAAAATACAAGAGGGGCCACATGATATACGGGTGATGTATCATCTCTCTCAACTTGTGTTATTCTCTCATCCATATAGATATCGGGATGAGCTCCCCTCTATGGAGCCCTCAGAAAGTTGATGTGTAGAAAGACAAAGACTCACCATACGCACTAAAAGTCCTGTAACGTCATGTGGATGCTGAGATGGTGGCGGTGATGCATGATTTGACGAAGGTGGTGGTCTCCTAGGATGTGTTGTCCCTCGTCATTGTCCACATGCTTGGTCCTCGTCACCTCCCTCCTCCCCATCTCTAGCCGGTCTAGGTCTCGAAAGATATGCCATGTCATCAACCAAGAGCGAAACGACTGAGTCCACTGTTCCATGTATGTCGACATCCTTAGTGTCTCGAATCTGATGCAATATGTCCTACTACAAAAAAGTATATATATGTTTATTAAACTAATAAATTTAAATCATTGATATAAATGAAAAATAGAAAGTTGTATACTTATCACGTGACCCAAACAAACTTCTCGATGACCAATGAATTGACAGGAGATGATGTGGTACCAGGTGGAGTAGGTAGGATCGACGGCGGGTCCATACGACGTATCAAGCAGAGCTAAATGGTTGTGCCGCTGAGTCCAAATATCTACATAGTGTGCATGCTCCACTGAACAATCAATCTCCTATAGACCCTTCATATTAATATCGTTGAGTCGATTCTCAGTATCATAATGAATAAGAAAATACTGAAACCCTCTATACTGACGGATCACTCTATTTGGAAAGTACCCTTCCACTTTACTAAAACAATAAACAGTACGCACATGTGCCAAATATCCCTCCCCTTGTGATAGTAGTGAGTGAGGGAAGATAGTACATCCTTCATGTACGACAGCCACACGACCTGATCCATGTTCGCCTATCAAATGTCTCTCTATACACTGACACCATGTGTATAGGGAGGCTAGTGACATTAAAGTCCGACTTCCACCACAAAACCAGTGGACCATTCTCTATGTGCATTGATTGCCTAATGAGAGCTATATAAAGGAACATTTCCCACACCCAAATCTATAAAAGAACTAGTATCTCATTTATCTCATGAGAATCTTCGTACGTGACTATATAAAACTGTCTGCACAAATATGCCAAGCATACAGAACTTCAACTACAACTACCAAAAGAACCTAAATCCTCTAACAATAACAAATATTATAAGTGCACAAAATATGTTGTTTTATCATAAAACAACACACCCCCTATCAACAATTAAATGTATACATGTGTCCATCGTATAATATTTATATCATCTACACAAATGGGCAACTGAAAAAATAGTCAGACAACCACGACATAGTCAAAGTGTAACCCCTAAAAACATAATGTGGAGGTCTAACTCCTAAGAACCTTTCACACATATCATCCCACGGGATACCCGTTGTCCTAGTTACTATAGGAATCCCATTTACAGATAAAGCTAAAAGTACTTCTGCATCCTATAGGGTGATAGTGAGCTAATTGTAGGGCATGTGAAACGTGTGTGTCTCCTGCCTCCATCGCTCTACTAAGCCTATAATTAGATGCCAATCCAACTGTATAAACTGTGGTTTAGCTACATCCAAAAATCCTGACTATTCTAGGAAAGGAAGCACTCGTTCGTTGATGTGACCATACTGCCAACACCATAGAACAGTCTCACGTGGACGACAAGTGAGCCATGCGATATCCTCTCCATCCCGAACCCTCGAAGACAATGACCTCACTGCAAGCGTAAAATGCTATGATCAGTAAGTTCAGGATCCATTTACAACAAAATGAAAGAAAAAACATTAGTACAACAGTATAATAACAGTTAAGAAATGACAAAATGATGTATGCCAATTATATTAAGAAAAAAACATTTTATATGCATCATTAAAATTTGATAACAAATTAATAGGCATTAAGAAATATATCAAAACTTTGTAAATTGAATGTATGCCAAGTATATTAAGAGATACATCAACGCTTAGTACATTAAATATATACCAAGCACATTAAATGTTTCACAAATACAAGATATTCGGTACACTAAAAAAGGAAAAAAAAAAAATCAAAAAAAAAAAAAAACAAAATGTTTTGGGGGTTAAAAATTTTTATGGGAGAAAACAAATAAAAAAAAAAAATAAAACTTATTTGTCTCGTGCATCTCCTCTTATTGTGATTCTCTGCACTATAACTCTCACATGATATCTACAAGGATGATTCTTAAAAATCAATTTTTTTGTGATATTGAGATGATTTAGGTTTTCCTTTCTTAAGTCTAAGTGATCTATCAGAAATGATAATTAGGTATGAACCCGTGGGCCATTCTGAGTGGTCTCTCACCGGTAAAAAATGACTCATACAATCTAAGTTGATGTTTCCATATATACCATTTCTCAATAATCATATGCACATCCCGGTCATCCCTGCACCCGGCGACCGCATGCGAGAAATGGAATCTCTAATCATTTGTACTTCACGTGCGTGCAACTTATTTTTCATATTTACAATCTATTTATTAACTCCCTTATGGTCATACTATATTTTGTCTATAATCTGTCTCTATCTAAAAAATCTCATACTCCATGCTAAAAGAGACAACTATATAAAAGTTAACCTTGTTCATCTATCTCCCAAGCATGACTGAGATATACTTTGTATATCGCTCTCCTTTTTCCATTTCCGCTCTCGCTTTATCTAGTCGAGTCTCAAAATAGTTCATTGAATTATAAAAGATCTTAAGTATCAAGACAGAAACAGATAGATTCCTTGCATCCTTTAACATGATATTATAATTTTCATTTATATTTGTCGTCATATATCCAAAACGAAAGCCACCATCATGAGAAAAAATCCATTGTTCAGGGGCAATATTTACAAAATAATTGGAAGCATATTCTTTTATCTCTTTCATTCTCACCATGTATAGATCAAATTTCTTATGTTGTGGTCATAATGCAACAATGGTAGCAACTTTCTTATAAGTTTGATTTTTGTAATGCGTGTGAAATTACTGGTAATATGTTGCATGCAAAATCGTCATACAGTATTGAAAGGTGACTATCCAAACTCTAAATGAGTAACTGTTGCTCTTATCCCTTCACGTCAATCTGAAATTAAGCAAATGAGACCCTCTCTATCTCTAACAACATACTCTCGCACACACATCAAAAACATGACTTGTGACATTTATCAACTTAATCCAAATGCCGAACCGGATATGATTTGATTTCCATACTGTATGCAATTAACAACTTGTACTTGTATTTCTTGTAAATGTGAGTCCCATCTATACTTATCAATGATTTACAATTCCTAAAAGTCATGATACTAGAATTAAATGCCCAAAACACAGTTTCAAAAACTATTTCACCATTTGCATTTGACAGACCCAACTTCCAACTGACTTGTATTCCTGAAATCCTTTGCACTATTTTATCCAAGAGCCGAGATATTTTTTGTAAGAATCATCTCAATTCCTATATACCATCTCTATAACCATTTTTTTCGCTGTCCAAATTCTTTTACGGGAAATTACATATGTGGTCATCTCAGTCATAAAGTTCGGAGGAAAGAAATTTAGACACTAGGATCTTCCCTCACATAGTTAAGAAAATATCGAACCATAAAATTTGAATCTAACCAACCTTTGTCTATTATAACCATACCCAACAGTCACACATTCATAAATCATCTCAATAAACAACAAGACAAAAAGGGATTTTTTTCATACCTATAATCTTTATCCCTTTGAGTATATATTATTATTCAAAGTGTAGGGTTTGATCTCCCGATATAAAATTGATAGTGATACTCCACATGATACATTTTGACAGCATAAATAAGCTACTCCTTCAATTCAAATCTCTTTCCCATATTCAATTCATCACTGAAACTCCAATTATCGCATGTCAGTCTATAATTTTGCTCAAAAATCACATAATCATCACCTCCGGGCACGGTGGTCATAAAGAGAATTGAGTCATCTACTCGATCATATGCATATCTCCGACCACCACCAATGGGTACAGGGGCCGAGAATGATCTAATTATTAACTCATTGGCAATGCCATCACCACTACCGCCACCAACTTCTCCATCATGTTCTTCATCATCATCCTCTTCTTCCGCCTCTTCTTTTGTCATTTCTTCCTCCTCAACATCGTTATCCATATCTGCAAAAGCCAGATCCACTAGAGATTCGATATGTGAATAGTCATCCATATAATCACAATCTTATTGCATGGACGTTCCACTATTGTATGATTTGATATACAACTCATAAGTAGTATCCACTCTTATGCCCACTGCAAACTTCATCAAGTTAAGAATGTTATCATCATCACTAATCGGCATCAATTCAAACTATATATTTCTACGTTGCATGTATGATACGGGACAATGATGAAAAATCTCTACATGTTATATTATGGAATTTATCCAAAAACTCTTAAATATCACGAACATCAACTCATTATAGCATACATTCTTCTTAACCCTAATCAACTTTGAAGGTCCATAGTTATAACCAACTCCATCCTCTTCCATGAAAATTTCACCATTCAAATAGTATAATAATCTCACCATATCCGTTATTTCTTCTAAACATCAAAAATCAACTTGTTATCATATAATTAAAATTATTATAAAGTTATGCAACTAAACCAACTTTTGGAATTTGAACCCTAAACATAAATTTATAACGACACCCTAAATCTTAAACTCTAAATTTATAATTATAACAATTCAATAAACATTCAACAAAAATATTAAATTTATATTAATTAAACATTTAACAAAACTACTAATTAATAAATTGATAAAAAACCTTAAATTTATACTAAAATTCAACAAACCCTAAACCCTAAATTAATACTAAATTCTCAATAAACCTTAAACCCTAAATTTTATAATTAAATTTCTCAACAAACCTACTTCAAATTAAACATTTCAATTTCTTAACAAACATACTTCAAAATTTTAATTTTATAATTAAATTTTTCATACAACAGGTTACGTAGAAGGAGAATAATGTATGTCAACAAACCTACTTCAATTTCTCAACAAACATACATCACCCAACAAATATCATTCACAATTAAATCAAACATTTCAATTTCTAAACAACAAAGAGCACCAGGGAAAACAATGTACCTTCGGAATTTGATGTTGTAAGTTGTGCAGAGGGTTGGAGGATACACAATCAAGCTGCCCGAATGTGCTAAGCTCGCTGGAATGTGCAAATGTTGTGGAGATTACATGGGCAGAGGTGAAGAGAGGCTTAGGGTTTCGTCCCATGCGAGGGGGAGAGGAGAGGAAGAAGAAAGGGAAAGTGGGATTTTAGGGTACGAACATGTTGAGTTTTGAAAACTTGATATATATTGTGCACTCGTTTTTTAAAATATGTCGAGATTTCAAAACTCGACATATGGGTGATAATTTTGGAATTTTTTCCTTAACTGAGTTGTTTTAATTTTTTTTTTCCAAGGGTGATATATCCGTACATGACTCCCTCAACATCACCACCATTATTCGATTTCTCGAGTTCCTTCACTAGTTCACTCATCTAATGGCTCAAATCCTTTGATTTCTCTCCCTTCACACAAGAACACATAGAGAATCCACAAGCATACGAAGAAAATGTGAATAATCATCAACTCACTTGCACTCCTTCTTTCATCCAAAGGCTCACATCCTTCAATTTCTCTCACTTCACTCAAGAAACACAACAAACGGTCGAAAATGACGAAAAGTCTGGAGAAATTGTGGATAGAGAAGAGGTGGTTAAAGACGATCATCATATGAAGCGGTCGAAATTGGACACAAAGCCTTCCTTGGGAGAGATGGTGAAGAAATTGCCCATGAAGATGAAGAAATCGACGAGTTTGAAGTTAGTGTTCGGACATTTTGACTTTGAATAGGAAGAGAGAGAGCGTATGGAGAACCGAAGACTGGCGACAATGAGAGAGAGAAGTGAAATGGCTTTGTTTGACGACAGTCCCATCATCGATTTGGGGAGCTATGTCCACTTCTGGGTCGAGAGAGACAATCCCATCATCATTGTCAGTGTGAGCAAGATTCTTTGCTCCTTTGATTTCTTCACGTTTTCCTTTTGGATTAGGATTTCAATTTTCACTTCTAGATTCTTCAATTGTTCTTTTTCTTCGATTTGGGGATTGTATTCAATGTGGAGATCGAAAGGAGTGAGTGTGGATTTTGTGGGGCTGAGATTAGGTTGAAGAGCCCAAACCTTTTTCTTGGTAGTGCCTTTTTTTATAACTGATGCTCACGTAGCATTGCCACATCAGTAATATGTTGACGTGGCACACATGAGATGTCTATGGGAGCTGACATGGCAAGAACATGTTATTATCCGTATAGCCACGTAAATTGTCATGTCAATTCACGTCAGTATTTAATGATCATCATGTCATCGTCAGTCACGAAAAGATCAATATGATACGATTTTGGAAGTTTGATGATCTCGAGAACCACAGGGTAGCATTTTTAGCTATAGAGACTAATTTGTGACAAAGGGGTAAGTTTAGGGACTGAATATGTAATTATCTCAAAAGTAGTTAATAAAATGTCTTTTCTTGAAATTTATAGCTTTTATACATTTTTAGGTCGTAATCTTTGATGGCTTTATATTAATTTTCTCCTTAAAACGTTAATTTTGACTGTTTTAGGATTTGTGCAGTGAATAAACACAAGGGTTGAAATTGCTGGAGAGTTAGACATGGAAGTGTTGATTTAGGGGAAGCAGATATAATTGTCTTTCGTTATAATTTGTTGCTTTTTTTTCCCTCTCATTTAAGTGGTAATCCAATGGGGTTTCTTGATTTTCTCACAAAAAATATTGTTTTTGATTGTTTTAGGGTATTTATATTTTGCGCTGTGCAAACAGAAAGGTTTGAGAATGGGAGATTCAAAGGGTTTTCTTACTTATCTATGTTACTCGATCTTCTTCCTTCCAGTCTTTTTGCTTCTTTTTGTTCTTGGGATTCAAATGGTAGATTTGACTGAAAGTGCAGGTATGACCGCCGCAAAGGCAACCCCTTTGGAAGTCATAGTCACTCCCAAGTTTACCTGCTGTATCAGTAGTAAGGCTGGTGATGTGAATAGATAAAAGAAAAAGCAGAAATTCTAGCATCTTAATCAAACGTGCTTCCAATCTCTGTACTTTTGAAATTCTACCAATATAATTAGGACAGTTACATGAATCAAGTTAAATTTAAGTTGTTTGTGAGCCGGTAAATCAATAACTTGATTCAACTCGAATTTAAACGAATTTGAGTCGAGTTCGTCATGTATCAAGTCGACTTTAAGTAGTATAATTTTATACTCGAAAATTCGATGAATAACTCGATTACATATATTAATATATATTATATATAATTATAATATAAAAAAAATAAAATAAAATATATTAATATATCATATAATAATCGAGTTTTCGAAACGAGTTTGAATCGATTTTGAGCATTTTGTTGTATAGTCGAGTCAAGTTTGAGCCCCTGTTATATACTACTTGTTGAGTTCGAGTCGATAAAAAAAAATCAAGCTCGAATTTGGGTTCAAGTATAGGGATACTCGGGATTAATTCGATTCGAATACACCCTAAATATAATCATGTATGTTTATGTGCAATCCCTAGCAATATAAAATTGGCCTGATTACTAACGAACAGTTGGTGTAGCGGATAGGTTGTTATACCCCTTAATCAAAATTACAAATTCAACTCGCGACTTGGATATAAAATCGATTATGTTAAGAGACCCCTACCCCTAAAAGGGACTTCAGTCAGGTCGACTCAGATTAATCAAAACGAAACTCTGAATACCGAGTGGTAGTCTGAGTCCAAGGGTACCGGACAAAAAAAGGGGCCTGATTTAATAACCTGTTGAACTTTCATTAGAAGGCAACTATTTTATAGTTCCAAGGAAGAAATTAATTTGGGGCTAGTCTGGCAAATGATCAATACCAAATCTTATAGGACTTGCTCAAGTACTCTTAAATCCATAAAACAGAAAGTATAGTCTGAGATAGATTTAGAGGGCTAAGATACATAGTCATGGATGAGTCTGCTTGAAGTCGATTTCATCAGTGGCTAATGGCCTCTGCCCCACTTCAGAGCCTCTAGTGTGTAGTTGATCTCAGGCAAGTGCATCCTGTGAACACCAGAATTCCAGCAAGAATCCAACTGAACTGCAAGTTTGCAAGCGCTTTAGCCCTCAGACCCGCCTCATGAGTCATGCACATGACTGGGCCAAGAGCTTTATCAGTGCTAGGCTCAGCTAACCGAGCAATGCAGCCCCATGGGATAAACCGAGGAACCCACAACGTGAATCCCATGTTCATGAACCAACACCCTTGAAAAATAACTGAAATTGCAAGTACTAGAGCTGCTGGAAAACTGGTGGGGAAACTGGTTGTCGCCAAAGCTGCCATGAAGGAGACAAACACAATAAGCTGCAAAAGCCAGTGGTAATGCCCTTCAAGCCCAACATGGTCTGCTGAGTGATAATGCAGGAGAAATAGTTCTTGGCCAAAAACCGAAGAAGCTAGAATTCCAACAAATCCTGATGGAGCCTCTGCTGAATGGGACAGCTCAGAACTAAATGTGAAGACTGCAAATATCCCGAGGTGGAGGAACATGGTTGAGTGCTCAAAGCTATCAGGCTGAAATGAGACATTAAGTAGAGGAAAGTTTAAAACTTGCGTTATTATGGCAAAGATGGTGAATGATAGGATTAAAATAAGCTCCAGGTACTTTAGTCCTTGAATAGGGCTGTTAAACGGGTACCAAAACCTTGACATATATCTGCCAGAACCTTTGAGATAGTAGGCATGGATGGTGTTGCAGGCATGCCATAGTCCAAGGAGGGTGATGGCTAAACCAGGTACAAGGTGTCCTTGAAAGGTGCCCATCGGAACTTCTATCAGATAACAGCACCTTGTCACTTCTATGATCATGGGCAAAGCTTATATACCAGAGGTAGTACCACAAACCGTACATCATTGAAACTGAAGGAATGTAAAAGCAGTTGAGCATGATATCTTGGCAAACATTTGGTGCATGATGCATATGATTCCACTATAAGACTGCATGGCCAAAAAAGAAGCCTATAATATGTTTTTCTTTAAGGAGAAAAAGGAACATGAAATCCTCTGGAGATAAAATTAGTGATCACCGTTTCGGAAAGCTATCAGCCAGACTAGTTCAATGGAGTAGGATTATACTAAAATAATGCATGTGACACGTAGTCCATTTTCATTAGGTGCAGAATGAGATGTTGCCAATGTCAATTGTGCTAAATAAGAATTCTCCACTTGTTCAAAGAAAGCAAACATTTTATTAAATATCATTGAACTGATAATGACAAAAGTTGGGAGATTCTAGGTATAATACCTCACACAAAACACATTTTATCAGCATAGGCCAAACATAAAGTTAGGCTTCACTCAAATCACAGAAAAGGGACAAGAAAACCCAATGCATAAAAGACACCCATTTAAATTCAGAAAGCAACCAAACACTGACAACTACAATTCATAAGTGGGGCATCAAGATGTCCCACTAGATTTGAAAACACATCCTACATACCATCATACTAAGTATACTTGCCCAAGATGGATGTTGAACTGTAATTTTAATCTTCAGAACAGATTATTTGTTGCCAAGTAAAAAGTTAAAATCATTTAGGGAGAGAATACTACATAAAGGATGCATTGTAGACTCTCGATGATTACAGCAATCGGCAAGAATTTTTTGAACCATACCTTGAAGAATAGCACAATCATGAAGGTTCTCCTTCTTGCATGCTGCCCTGTGAAGCTTTTCCAGTCTCAAAAAGTCTACTAGAGTATCTATTTTCTCATGAAAAATAAAAGGACAAAGGTAAAAGAGAAATTTCCGATCCAAAAGCATTTTATGCAGACAAACTAAAGCTATCCACCACAAATGTGAAGCTTTTACCATTAAAAAGCATAACCTGAACGAGACAACAGACTCCTCAGCAACCCTTCCTTTCCTTTCTGATACATAGATGGACCACACAACTAAGTACCAAATTTAGACATAAGTGTGATCAGAATCAGATAGTCCATAAAACAGAGTTTCTTGGGTACCGAATAATGTATTTGTATAGCCTCCGAAAGTAACATGAGAAAAAATCAGTCAGACATTATTTGATCTAAGACTTAAATGGCACATATGATTTCATAGTTTCTGTTCATAACTTGAGACAAAAAAATAGGGCCCATGTGCCCCAGGTGTTAAAAGAAGGACCAGGCTGGTAATACTTAGTGTTGGCAAAGATTCTACCCTGATCTTCATATTCTCTTTCTATCAAGAAAAAAAATGAACAAGGAAAAGATGATTGCTTGATTCGCTTAGGCCCCAGAAGACAAATTGCATGAGGCCTTAGTGCATCTGTGTTGCACGTAAACAAATTGAAACGTTGCCCCTACACCTCCAAAGGTTGGAAGAATCTCTCTCTAGTTCACAGATCTTGTTGTTGCAACTCATGCACTTTGTTTGATATTTTTTTCATGCGATTATATTTCTTGGAGTTTTGAATTTATAAACCACCAAAGGCAATGGGAGACTTAACATGCGAAAGGCACCTCGAACCCATACATCGATACCCAAGAGTTTGATATGCTCATTCTCTCACAGGACAAGTGAAGAACTGTAAGAAAAACTTTAAATGAGGAAAAAAAATGATAGTAAAGAAAAGATCTAATAGCATAGGGTGAGGAGACTAAAGATCAAATTGATCTAATTTCAAAACATGAGGCCCAAGAATATTTCACACAAATAGGACACAATCCAATTACTCAGTACTGATTCATGCCATGCCCAAAACATGTGAAACTGACAAAACCATAACATGACATATAGCCCCTAATACTACTTACCAAGAACATTAATGTATATAACCTGATTTTCATTCTGTGAAGAGAATGCATTGCTTTTCCAGGATTCATAGAATTTCTTATCCAGGTAACCATCTCGTATGATATATAACTTGAGGGAACATTTTTAGTCCACCGGTGAAATCCTTTTTCCCACCGGAGAATTCTTTGAGATGTAGAGAGCATTGTCACAACGTTACGCTGAGTGGCAGAGCTGCCAAATGAAACTCAAAAGGTGGGAAAATACCCAGCATTGCCTCCTAGGACTGCACAAGGTGGGAACAGTACCAGTTCAATTACATAATTTGAAATTTGAAATTCAAAGAATTTTCTTCACTTTCCAAAATACTCAACCCCAGCTTACATAAGAAAGAGAGATTTTTTTTTTTTTCCCAAAGAGGTGGGTGCCTATGCAGGCATACATGCGCAGACGGCGAACGCGCACGCGCGTGTGTCTGTGGGGGAGGGAGAGAGAGAGAGAGAGGGCGGGAGGGAGGGAGGGGAGGAGGCATAATTGTAAGGAAACTAGTACCAACATAGAGGAGGTGTGGATATGCTGAATCTGACAATGTATTGGTATTTGCATTTATTGTCAATACCATGCTCAAAAGAATATTCCTATCACCATCAAAGACTCTCCACCTAGGTGTAGAAATACAATATTGATGTAATACAAAATGGAATGAATCTTTACATGAAAAATTAATATAAAGGCATAATGAGAATCTTACAGTGCAAATTGTTCAACGCTGTAAAATACATTCTGAGGCAACACTATAACACAAATTTCCGAGCTCATTTAGTCTGATGAAAGGTTGGACATTTCAGTGTCGAGAGCAGCCAAAAATCTCCCATCCAAACCTCTCCCTCAAAGATTGTCACAATAACCGTGTTATGTACCATCATTTTCCACACCATTAGCTGCTTGCCCTATTGTCTCAATTAAAGAAAGGTAGACACTGTCATCAGGAGTCATTCCTTTACCAACCATTTCTTTGACTAGCATTTCAGCATGCACTCCTTCCTTGTTTTTGCATAAGCCCTGAATCAGGGCATTGTAAGTAAGAAGTGTAGGATTGAATCCTTTATTCAACATTTCATCTCGAACTCTAAAAGCATCCTCCATATCCCCTCTTTTACTGTACCCACTAATTAAGGTATTGAAACTGATATGGTCAGGCTTGATCCCCCTTCGTTTCATCTCATCAAGAAGCTCGCGTGCTTCTTCAACTTTTCCCTCCCTACAACACCCTTGCATTAGCGTATTAAAGGTAACTTCATCAGGTATGACTTTCTTCTTATCCATCTCCTTTAAAAGCGAATATCCATGTTCTATATTCCCATTGGCACAGTGACCATCAATCAAGGCATTGAACATTATCAGATCAGGGGTTATGCCTTTCCCCAGAATTTTCTCAAATAAGTCATCTGCCTCCTTCATTCTTTTCCGTTTGCTCAAAACATATATAAGGGATGTGTAAGTCACATGCGTAGGCTCAATCCCCTTAATCACCATTTCATCATGGAGGCCAAAAGCTTTCTTTGCATCCCCACACCTGCAATATCTATTGATGAGAATGTTATATGTTATAGCATCGGGAGCCAACCCATTTTCTGCCATTTCCTTTAACAAATTATCAACCTTTGTCATCTCACCCTCCATAAACAGCGCATGTATCAACAAATTGTAAGTTGAAACAGTTGGCTTTATATCCTTTCCAACCATCTCATCCCGATAACTAAATGCTGCATCCAAATTCCCTTTGTTACAATATCCATCTATCAAAGCATTATATGTCACTGAAGTTGGAACCAACCCATTTTCCTCCATTGTATGAAACAATGAAGAAGCTTCCTCAAGCCTCCCTTCTTTACACATCCCACTGATAAGTGAACCATATGTGTACGGATCCGGCTCAATCCCTTTACTTCTCATCAAACGAAAAACCTCATAAGCGCCTTCAATTTTCCCTAATGAAGAATACCCGTGAATTACAGTATTATATGTAACAACATTAGGCTTAAGCCCTAAACCCTCCATAAACCCAAGAAAATCTTTGGCCTTTTTCAACTTCCCTTCCTTACACAAGACATTAATCATTATATTAAAAGTACAAACACTAGAATTAATCCTCAATCTAAACATCTCAGCATACAAAACCCACACCGTCTCTGTCCGATTCAACTTGAGAAACAAGCTCAACATATCATTACAGGTATCAATCTTCGGCAACATATCCTTATCTTTCATCATGTTAAAACACTCAAGAGCCTCATCAGCTTTCTTCAATTCACAACAAGCTCTAATTAACAAATCAAGAACAATAGAACTAGAAAAATCCAATCTTTTCCTATTCGACTCCAACTCATCAAAAACCTCCCTAACAGTCCTACCATGAAAACCCAGAAGCAGTTTGAGGAACCGCAAAGTAGGTTTTGGAGAAGAGAGACGAGAAATGATAGTAATAGCAAGACAACTGGATTTGAAGTCGAGATTTTGAAGTTTGACATTTTGGAGAAACCCTAGAACAAGCTCTGGTTTTAAGTGGAGATTGTTAAGGACGTTGGAGAGTAAATTGGGGTTGAGATTTGGGGCAATTTCAGAGATTAAGTGAAACTGAGACGTAAAGATTGAGTTTTGGAGGAACTGTTCGGTGATTTTGCTGGGGTTTGGAGTAATGGGTTGGGTTTTAGATGGGGTTTTAGAAAGAGAAGTTGAAGAAGAAGAAGAAGAGAGAGACGAAAACTGACCTGGATTAGGAGAGATGAAGTTGGTATTCAGATTGTAAACGAATTCTCGAGGACAGAGAGCTCTGTGGATTCTCATTCTGGTGATAAAGCAGGGACGAGAGAGAGAGAGAGAGAGATGTGTGAGACTGTGTGAGATGAGTCTGGCGTTTAGGTGCGTAATGTAATGGGGCAGGAGGAGACGACGACGTCAGTGGCGGTGGCTGAGCCGGCGGCGGAAAACCCTAGCTGGGGCAAAGACGTCCGGAGTCGGACACCACCGAATTTGGAGTTTGGGTTTCGATAATTATTATTTTAATCCATATCCCAAAAAAATAAAAAAGGGCCCGATGAACTCTCTTCACCCTTCAGATCTTTTATTTAGCTTTTATTTATTTTTTAAGAAAAAAGTTTAATTCTCCCTCCCTCTCTCTCTCTCTCTCTCTCTGGTGTGAATTTTTTTTTTTTTTTTTTTTTTTTGGTTACATGAAAGGAAATCCCAAAGACAGGTCCAAGGCCTCACACAGAATCTTACACCAGGAAAACTAGCTTCGTCTTCATGCAAGAGAGGGAGCTAACTCGAGGGGGTGGGAGTAAACATGCATGTCAGAAGATCTCAAGTGACCCAATCTAGCTAGGTGATCCACACAGCGGTTTCCTTCCCTAAAGGTATGCTTAACAATGGTTGCACTAACGGTGTCCATAAGCTTCTTACAGTCCTTGATCATTGAGAAATAAGAATGAGAGTTGGGGACACCTTTGTTAATGAAGGTGACTAACATGGCAGAATCCATCTCTATTATGTGGTTCCAGAGATTGTTTTCAACTGCCAGCTTTAAACCCCTCCCTCAGCCCCCAGAGCTCTGCAACGAGGCTGTCTATGGTATCCACATTCGTGGAGAACCCAAGGATTCATTTTTGGAAGAATTTCTGATCAGGCCACTTGCATCGGCTCTTTTGGGATTGTCTTTGACTAATCTATCTGTATTGAGTTTGAGAATGTTCTCGGGAGGAGGGGACTATGTCACCTGAATGGGCTGATAGGCAAGAAGGTTGTTACCATCTGTAGTAGCTAGGGACATATTTTTAACAAATCTTAAGGCTTGCATTGCAGTCTGGTTTGCGGTTGGGGGAAGGTTTTCGAAAATAAAACCACGCCTAACTTTCCAAATGTGCCATAAAATAGCAGTAAAGGTTCGACTCCAGATTAGGCTGCTAAGATGGAAAGAGAAGTTTTGCTTCAGCCAGTTGCTAACTTAGGAGGTGCTAAAGTGGGAGCTTTCAAGGAGGTTAGAAACAACTTTGGACCAAACTTGTGTGCTCTAGCTGCAACCTTTAAGGATGTGGATGACCGACTCTGGAGAGTTTTTTGCAGATGGTACAAGAGGGATCCATGGTGATCCTTCTTCTCGCTCTCTCAAAGTTGGTGAAAATTCTCTCTCTCTCTCTCTCTCTCTCTCTCACCTTAAGTGTACCAGCTGGAAGCCTTTGTTGGGCATAGATGGGAAGGGCAATGTATGGTCTGCGAGTTCAAGGCACTTGAATACATACATGATCAAATATGAGGTCCCACCATTCAAGCAGAGTAAAAGAACTATACAATAAGGGCCTATTTTTGCTCTAAATAGTTGAGAGTGGCTTCTCTTTACTTTCGGGAATATTTGTTTATAGAAATAGTAGTTATCCCCTTGAACAACTATCAGGTCAAGGCAAACATAGATGGCCATGGAATCAATACCAGAGACAAGCAACAAATCTCCATGAATATTTGTCGGAACAGAGAAAAAACATGGAAAAGGAACAGCTGCTTAGGATCGTAGTTCCTTGTGTAAGGGGCAAACGAACATGTCTTTCATGCTCTTGCTGTGCAAGCTTCAATGGCAACATTCATAACAGGATAAGAAAAAGCTCCAATCACTTAATTCTCTTGATTTAACACAAATTGAGTAGCAACTGATTTGACCTTACCAGGCCCTTCCACTCCTCCATCTCTGGTCACCCTTTGCTTGCCTATGCTATGCTCTACCATGAATAGCCAATTTGTCCCCTCAATGTTGAATGGGATGTCGCGCAGGTGACATGTCCTACTGTGCCAAGAAGTGAAGCGCAGGTGGTAATGATCACCACTAGACTGCACCTGTGCTGCTGACAAGCACCATAGGGCTCAACTCATTTAGAGATACAGGTCGAGAACGAATGAGTTTCTCAAAGTCGAACTTGAGTCTAGCTTGAGCCACTTTTATTGTTTTATGGCCCTAGCTGGAAGGTGACCTCCCCTATCAACCCCCCCCCCCCCCCCAAAAAAAAAAAAGGAGAGACAAAAGCAGGAACAAACCCACATTGATGATAAATTAAGGAAAGTACATGGTAAAACACCTAATGTTCTAGTAGCAAAATACATGCTCAACAAGGCTCATTGTCAGCTACAAGATCATCCCAAACAGCACAGGACCTTCTAATGTCAATTTTCAAAACCATACAATGAAGCAAGGCATTAATTGTTTGGAAACCAGTCAACGTTCCAATTATTCAAATTTCGAGCTCAATCAGATGACAGTCCTACATTAAATTGTTGCAATCCAAAGAATAAAACCGATCTCTAACATAACCAACTCCTAAATCATGGCTTTTCAAAAAATCCAATAAAAACCCTGAAATTGCCCATCATAAATTAAATTCTCGCAACCAAAGAATAAGCCTATTCATCACATAACCAACCAACACCCAATTCATGAATTTTCCTAGAATCCAATAAAAACCCTCAAATTGCCCATCAACAACAATGATTATAAATTCAATCTCTGACATTAGTGCATAACATTCTTTGACTTCAAAGCATAACAAGCATAACAAATAACCGTAGGGCACTCAAACCATGCAAATTTAACAAAAGCATTGCAGAAAATCTGCAGAGATTAGAGGCAATTTACCCAGATAAGGACCACGAAAAGCCAAAAGAAGAAAATCAGATGGTCTTATCTTTTTTTTTTATTTTTTATTTTATTTCCCACTTCTTCCCACTTCTTGTAAGCACGTGTTGCAGAAAAATACCTTTTTGTTCTCTAATATTACTACATGTAAATATCTGGTGTCCAAATACCATGCATTCAAACAGCTTCTAAATCCTTGTCAGCAACTAAAGATGCATAGGTTAGCTAATCTAAAATCACTTCTCTTCTTAGAAAGCATCACCAAACACAAATTCTACTGTTTTATGCATGGTTGACGCTCTTCCTGCATGGCCTTCCAGCAAAGAAGCTCAAGAGAGTTGAGCCCAATCATTGGGAAGGGAGATTCTCCTAGGCAACGCTATCCCATTCTTCCCGTCAACAACAGACTTGACCATAAATTGCCCTGCCCTCAGGGCCACAATGGACCTCACATTTATCATCATATAATTGAGGACGCCAAAGAGGAAAAAAATCCAGGATAATCAGTTAGTAGACAGGAATTTAGACAAGAAAAATCAGAGAAAAACTGGACAGTAAATTTACTTAAAATTTGAAAATAAATTATCATAAAGCAGAAGAAAGGCAAATCAGGAAGCTCAGACAGCATGGATTGTTCTTATTCAGGTACACATTTTTTCCCCAATTTGTATTCCTTAAGAATAGCTGGCAGCTTTGCCACAATTCTTAAGAATAATACTTTTGGTGCTAAGCCATGTTTGTTGACACCTCCCAGCAAAAGGTCAAGTGGACTGCATTGCTGAGGAAAAACAGATTTAGGATAATAACCATGAACGGTCAGGCTTTCTTGACATTACACAATGAAGTGAACAAATCCCATTGAAAAAATGGAAGTACAGTCACGGAACATTGTGAACACATGGGCACATGATGTGGGCGATCATAATCAACATCAGGGATGTGGCAGTGACATATAATCTGGAGTAAAATTTATCATCTATCTTTCTCAACATCCTGGAATTAAGAGTTGTTCCCTTAGGCGTTCTAAGCAGAGATGGATGTGCAGCTAACTATTGTCATCCTCAGACACGAGAAAGGTATCGAAAGCCACCAATTCGCTGTAAAGATGACCTCATTCAATTCAAACAATGAAAATGAAGGAAAGAATAAAGAAGAGTAGAGATAAGTGACTAGTAAACAATCAGAGTCATATAAATAAAAGAGGTTAATTAGCTTCTTCCCCTTCTTCCTCTCTCAGATTTGGAAAGGGCCTTGCATGTTAGTTCTTTTGGAACTAATCCTTAATAATGTCAAACACACAGACACTTGCAAGCAGAGTCTGTCCTTGTCATCCCTGAGAAATTCAATATCCCAATCATATCCTTCTTTTCCTTTAGATTCAATCCAACCAATGCTATGACAAATAACAGAGACAAAAACATTGATGCATCGCAGCTGTAATGAGTACAGTAGACCAGTGATAATTTACATATTTCAGGAAAAAAAACTTCAGTGCCCTTTTGGGGTTTCACAAAATGATGGACGACAAACCAAAAGAAAATTATTGGGCTATAGAATTTAACTCCAATAAAATGCATAAGCAGGGGCAAAGCCAACCGGAGAGAAGGGCGGCAAAAAATTAATATCTATACCTAATAGCAGCAATTCAACAAATATAAAGTCCTTAAAAAATTATTCATATCAGGAAAACAAAACCCTAACCCTAACCCTAATCAAATAAAATGCAATAACAAACAGGATTGGAAAAATATATATCTATCATCAGAAAAAATCAAGAGTATATTCCTTTCTGGATAAGGTAAGCTACAAAGTATTCGTCTCTGGATTGTATGATAGAAATTGGAAGACTTTCATCTCGCCGAATCATCCACCTATGTCAAGGAAAAGAAAAACTCACTCAGAATTGTCTCACCGCCTCCCAGCTAAAACTCATCCTCAGACAAGATATCAGAGCCTAGGTTCCCAGATTAACATTCGCAAACAAAAACCCAAAGATTGTGAGATAAAAAATTTCAAGCGACAGCGACGGTCTGTTGCTTGGACGAATCGATACCCTTTTTCGAGGACTTGTCGAGGAAGTCTTCGATGTTGTAGATGACAGTGATGTAGAGGGAACAACTAGGGCAACGAGCGATTTCTTCGCCAAGTTTGAGATCTTCTTTGGTGATCTGAAATAGGTCTCCACATGGACATGGGAACGTATAGGCTTGGAGCTCCTCGTTCCACTCCATGTCTTCGATCTCCACGTCGTCGTACGACATCTTGAGAGAGAGGGAGAGGGAAAGGGGAGGGATTAGGGTTTTGATGCGAGCAAGGTTTATTATAGTCGGTTTGACTTGGGTCCCACGCACGGCGGTTTCGCAGGTAGCGTGCTTCTAAAATTAGGAATTCGCGGAATTCCTGTTTCGGATATTATCGAAAAACTAATTCCGGGCAGGGATTGAAAAAAAGTTTCACTCTCATTTATTAATGCCTTTTGAATTTTTATCTCAATTTAATATTTATTTATTGTTTTTATGTAAAGGAAAATTGTTATTGTCCACAATTTTCTATTGACAAAATACTTTTTTATTTATTTATTTTTTCTTTTCAACAGAAGATGAGAGAATACTAAATTTTTAACTTATTCTTTTGAGATAAAGTATTAAATATATTAAATATTAAATTATATTTATTTTATACATTCTTTTATCATTTTTCGCTAATAAACCTTCCGCTCTTCACTTTTGGAAATCTCTAATTATTTTTTTCTTTTTTATTTTCTTTCACCTTGATGTCATAAACCTCTATCTTTGTCTCTCTTCACCCAAAATCCCCAATTTTCTCTCTTGTCCTTTTGCTTGCTCTTCATGTTTCTCAATATAACCAATATAAAAAGATATAAACACAAAATATGATAATTAATTTAAATCTTTATTTCAACCAAAAACAGTCGTATGCATGTTGAACAATAAAAAAGGGATGTTCGTTAAAAACATGATGGTATTAAATATATGTCTAAATAAATTTTCTATACTACTTAAAATATATATATATGTATCTTTGTTTAAGAAAAAATGTTTCTCCAAGAAGAAAGAACCTCCAAAACTTGACATATGACGTCTTAGGCCACAAAGCATTATATATATATATATATATATATATATATTATTTTCCTTAAAGTCTTTCTTATATACTTTTTTCCATTTCTTGCACAGGGAGTGTGCATTTATAAACCAACATCCAACTCTCAAAATGAGGCATCCTGCATTAGCCAGAATTGTAACTATGTAATTTTATTGGTCTTCAAAGATAGTTTAACGATTACAATCTCTTTTCAATCTTATGATCCAAAATTTAAATTTCACATCTCTAAAAAATAATTCAAATCATAAAATTTTTACATTTTTATTTTTGTTTTTTCGATTCGATTTCACTTGATTCATTTCCTTTTACTAAAAAAATAATTTTGTTGGGCGGTTTGGGCACACATTTGGGAAGCTCTACTCTAGCTGAGGCGCTGGAGCAAATGAAACATGGAGGAGCTGGAAGAACATGTAGTCCTTTTTTTATATTAGCTCAAATGTAATATCCCATTAATCGAATTTTCGAAAACCACAAAATTAATAACCCAATCCCTAAAACCCCAAACAAATTAAGAAACAGGAGAGAGAGAAAGAGAGGGAGGGAGGGGGAGAGAGATGCAGAGAGCAGAGGTATGATGCAACTACTCCATCACCAACAGCAAAAGCTTGCAACGCTTCTTTCAGTCGCTCCCCACAAAGTCTCTTCCTCCTCCTCCGCCACCGCATCCGCCTCCGCCTCGGACGATTGCGACGCCTCTCGTGTCGGCGCAATCACATCTCTCCACCGCGCCATTCTCTACCCTCCAAATTATCTCCTCATTTCTCACTCTGCTTTTCTCGCTCAACGCTTTTCTCTGCTCCTCTCCGACAAGTATAAATCCTCTCTCTCTCTCTCTCTCCCCACACGTTTGATATTTTCATATTTTAGATGTTTGTGTATTGCTTTAGGAACTAATTTGCTGAACCATGGTTCAATTTCTATAGAGCTTCAGTTTTTTATTTTTTTTTTAATAATGTCACAGCTGATTTTTAGTTGGTTTTTATCTTATTTTAAATTTATATGTTTCCCCCAGATGCACCATTTTGAGAATGTATTCATAGTGATAAATTGTGGTATTTGCGAGATGCTAAATGTCATTTTTAAGGATGAATTCGTCCCCCCCCCCCCAATTTGCTCTCTGGGTATAAATGCTATGAGAAAGCTTGAGCCATTTGATTTGATTGGTTTAATCATCTGGGTATTTCTAATTTAGACGTTTCTGTCAACTGCTCCATTTTGGGAATGTACTTGGAGTGATTAATTGTGGTATGTATGAGATAATATTGGGTTCTTGTATTTTGAATTTGTGTATATTTGAATTGCGTGTTAGATCATATGGGGTGCGCCAAGCAGCGGCTACTGCATTTGGTGCTTTGTGTTCGATGGTCTGTTCTATTCCGATAGCTTCAAATGGGAGGCAAAGCCAGTTACTTCTTGGCAGTTTGGTTGATCGGTTCATTAGCTGGGCACTACCATTGCTCAGCAATGTCAGTGCTGGAGATGGGTCTACGGATTTGGCATTGGAGAGCCTGCATGAGTTTCTTAATATAAGTTACTAGTGTAGATAATCTTTGCAACATGTATGAAGGCTGGACACCATGAATTTAAGCTTGAGAAGGCTGGGACTCCACACGCAGGAATTTAGCCGTGCAAGGACGTAGTTGTTCACCTGTGCAGATTGGCTTATATCACACACTTTCCGTTGATGGCAAAGGAGCAATTGACCTGTCACCACCTCATGGAATCTCTGAGATCAGAACCACCAGCACCACTTGATTGGAATGAGAGCCCATTCCCTTCACATACCAATGCCTTCAAGACATGTTGCTGGCGGCCTCCATCTGAGCTTTAGCTGCAGTATGCCCTCCTCCTGTGGTTAGTGTTATCTCAGGTCGAGGTCAAAATACAGTGAGAATCAAACTGTTGTTTGGAGTGGAAGCTCCATTATGAGGCTTGCCCATATGGACAATTGATAAGAGGCTCTCAATCAGACTCTCTCACAGCCATTACAGGAGCTGGGTCCCTCATTTAAAGTTAGACAGGATGGTAATGCATTTTCTTCAGAGTAGCATATATACTTGGTTTAGAAGCTCACGCCTTCCATATTTTTGATAGTGTATAAAAATCACAAGCGCTGTTGAATACATTTGCAGGACAGTTTTCTGGTTGTTCCTGTCTCAATGATCGATGGAACATGATACTGTCATGCGGAATCTTGCAGTTAGCATATTGTTCCCTCCATCAGACCTTAGTTTCCATTTGCAATTTGTTTTCTGCAAGAGCATCTCAAGGGCTACAAAGTTTCAGATCAGATCACAAGATTTTTGTGCCCATATGTTTTAAGGCAAGCAGGCGAAAGCACCAAGCCACTTCCGGTCTCGATTAGCTAGTTAAATGGCACAATTGTCTATAAACTCTCTCTGGTCTGTAACCCAAGTTTAGTTTTTTCGCTTGTTTTACTCCAATGAATGCTGTAAAATCGTAACACATTGTGAATTGTGCAAAAGAACTCCCAAATTCTCCCATATGGTTTGTCCAAAGTTGAATGCTACCTCTTTCTTTCATCATAAGTCTATCCCAATCTTTCCTTTAACCTCTCCTGGAACTGGCTGAAAGCTGTAGATTTTATAGTCTAATTTGTGATGTTGCCTCCTAATCTTTCCTTTACATGAGAACTTGATTTAGTGAATGTATGCTTTAACTCTATATATATTGGGATAAAAATTGGTTTTACTACTACATTAGGGGATAATTTTTATTTTAAAAGTTAGCTATTGACATTAAGTTTTCAGATTTATGCATTACGTATGAAAGATTGAACTATCCAATACGAGACTTAATATATAATTCATGATAAAATTATGTTTGGGGTAAAAAAGTGATACATGAGAGAGTGTGGGATGACTTTGGACAAGGTCTTGTTGATGAGGTTGTGACCAAATTTTTTTGAGACCTTATCACAAACGTCCCAATACCACTGGCATGGCTGTGGTTTTGGAACCCTGTTTTTATGGGTCACACAGATGATTTGAATAAGCCAAAAATGGTCACTTCTCTTTCTCATGCATCCGCATTCAAAAGCACACAGATTTTATGTAAAGAAAACTATCAAAGTGAGCTCCTTTTTGGATCCACCAATAGAACCATCTTGTCAATTTCATATATAAAAGGAGCTTATGATCTTTCTTTGCATCTTCAAGAAAAAAATATCTTACATTCAGAGCTGTTGGACATCACACAAAGCTCTTCTAAATATCTTGGTTTCTGTTGAATCTTGGGAAAAAGACTTGGGGGAAAAAAATCATGTCTGGGATAGTAGACAAGTGGACCAGTGAGCTGATGAAGTTGCGTAACAAGGGTCGAGCCATTTGGTCAAGTGGGTCGAGCCCAAGTGCAATTGAGTCTAGCCCAAGTGCAATTGAGACTAGCCAGGTGGTTCAATCTGAAGGAGGGAGCTCATCCAGGTCAAGTACTGTAATTCGATATTCACCCATGTTGCTGCTCTCTTCAGATGCTTCAGTCAATATGCTTGTTGAGTGTTTCAGTCCTTGAAGCTGCACCAACTCTCTCTCTCTCTCTCATAATAATAAAATAATAATAATCTCTGTACATATACTATTCCACTTCTGTTTATTAGCAATTTACTTTGAAACTTGAAACTTCTGATGAACTTATGTGAAAAGATTGTGCAATGTGCAAATCTTATCCTATGGTCATTTTCATTCTTTGTATCAATGAGATCGTTTCCTATTCCATTGATTCACTTCCTCCACCACAACATAGGCAAAAAAAGGGTAGAACACCCTTACAAAATGATCAAAAGAAAAACTATTATAATTTTACAAAATTCTCTAATTTATCACACTGGATGAAGGATTATGAGGTTAAGAGGTATAGCAATTGAAGTATTACAATGGCTCATGGAGACATAAGGAACACGTCCAAACTGATATTTACCTTCTTAGTTAAATATACATCAGTGTTAATATTGATAATGCAAAAAGAAATAAAAAAAAAATATTAAGAAAAATTAAAGAGGTATTTTACATAGATGAATAATGGTCTAAATAATGGGTTTTTTTTTTAAACAAATCATCGATATTCGGAATCATATCTTAATTAATCCGATACGAGCGTATACAAGATCTTATTTAGAGGGTTGTTCTTTCAGTGTAGCTTTTTTCTATTTCTATGTTTTAAAATCGAAACTTGAATAAAAGAACTAACACCTTATTTTATTACGCTGACTGTATATTAGTTATCGATAATGGATTTTATGAGATGAGTTATGAAGTGATTCTAGAAACATTTGAAAATAAGGGTAAAGACCAAACCAAAATAATTTTCCAACATAAATTGCTTGTGACAATTTTGGAGATGGAAGAGCTTGCACGGGTCAATAGATATAACTCACATCCAGAGGCTTGGAATATGCCAAAATTCATAGAACATATCCAAACCAATAGTTCCAATAAAACAGTCTTCCTTTGCCTACCAAAACCAATGGACTTTTCGTCTCTCCATGGCCCTCTACACATTGTTTCTAGCAAAACTCTCTCTCTCTCTCTCTCTCTTCACGCGGTTTCACATAACCATGTCCCCATTTTCTCTCTCTAGCTTTTTCTATAAATACCCTTTAAGTAACCAATAAAAAAAATGTTAAATACTTATTTTATAGGCAAAAGAAAAAGTGGGTTCTTCTGTTTCTTTTAAAAAAGGAAAAAAGAAAGAAAATGGCTGCAATGGTGGAGCTGTGTAAGAATGAGCTAGCAAAACTTGGGGAGAGATTGAATCCTTCAAAGAGGATATTCAATTCTGAAGCCAAAGCTGAAGTGAAGAAATTTTCTTCTTCTTCTTCTTCTTCTTCTCTGGAAGCAGAGAAGAGAAGAGAAGTTGAGCAAGAAGAAAATGCCTCTCTTTCTGAATTGACAATGTGTCTGCTCATGGACAGGTTCACTCCATTATGAGATTTCTTATCAAATTTGTATGAGTGTTCATATTCTGTATGTAATGAATGTTTTCTGCAAATATTTGTTTCGAGTGTACTTGATGGTAAATAAATAAAATAGTTCTCGATCTCCTAAATCTCTCCTTCTTTCAGAGATATGCTATTTAAAAAAAAAAAAAAAAAAAAAAATTGCTTATAAGTGCTCTTATTTCTAATTAATTCAATATTGATATTGGTGGATTTACATCCAATTATTGTTGTTTTTCATTTTCTTTTCCCTTTAAGATTGAATCTGAGGATGATGATCTCTTCATTTGTAAGCAACTTACCTGAGCCGAATGGTTGGAGTAAACCGGGTTCGAACAACTTAATCCCGGTTTGTTTACTCTGAATTTATCTTTATTTTCTTTTAATTAAATACTTTTTAGTTAGCATGAAATCTTTTTTATAAAATGTAAAATTTCATAAGTAAAAATCGATTTTATTCTTTAAAAAATTAAAAATATTCTTATATCGATAATATTAGAAATCCGACTTATTCTTAACTTTCTAAAATAAAATTTAAATTAATTTAGGGAATTAAGTATAATGTTAAATTTTGAATTAGATTAAATTCTGGCGTAATAAATTATTATTTTGATCTAATTTGACCCGACTCGACTCGATACAATTCTCAAGTAAGGCCTTGTTAATGAACATAATGCAGCATAATGATTGGACAACACATGGATAAAGCATTTTGTTGGATTGTATGTATCGATTATGCAAGGAAGAAAAGCAAATATGTCAATAGAATTATTTCAATAAAAAAAAATATTTATGAGGGTTTATTTTGGTCATGACAAAATTATGAATTTATGTGTTTAATTTGATTGATTATTATACACTATAAAATGATATGCAATGATCGATAAACTTAGAGCATAATGCATCATTGATAAAATCAGGTCATTTTGGTATCAAATAATCTAGCTTGTGATAGAATTTTTTCATTTTCATTCTTGTTTTCTTGGTTCAATTTCGTTTGGTTGCATCTCTTGTTAACAAAAAAAAAAAAATTCTAGTTTATAAGCAAACTAATATCTGTCAAATAAGACTTCAATATCTATCCGGTGAGAGAGAGAGACTTCAATCCCCCTCTGCAGCCCCAACATTTCCCACTAAACATGAACCGATAGCATGAAACATTGGAAGCCTTTGAGGGGAGTTGGAACCTTCTCCTATCAATCAAATAATGTCCCGTGCTTTCTTGCTGTCTGCTATACCAATGACCGAAGCTTTCACCTTATTTATAGGATGACTTTCTTATTGTTCACTTTGAGGAAGTTGATCGAATGTAACCTACAATCACCTTTTCCTTTGGTTTATCTATTGACCTTGTTGCTTCATGATAAACTACAATTTTATTCATTATAATTTTAAATTTCATATAAACTAATTCCGCCTGTTAAGTGTTCTTATTCCAATAAAGAATTAATTATATTTTTTTAAAATTGGCTTTACAGGTTTCTAAAAAAATTAATAAACCCCAATTACCAAAAATAGTAGTCTACTCTTGAAAGGGAACAGGGGGAGTAATGTAAATAGTTTCAACAATTGATAGGAGAGCACAAGATCTTTGATTGGGTTTAATACTACAAGAAAAACAGGTATCAACGACAGAAATATCCATAATTGATATTCAAATTTCTGTCGTTAAAAGTATTAGCAACGGAAAATTCCGTCGTTAAAAGTATTAATGACGAAAAATTCCATCGCTCAAAAGTATTAGCGACGGAAAATTCGGTCATTCAAAGTCACCTCGCTAATTTACCAACGAAATTTTCCATGGCTGAAGTGAGCAAGAGTCCAAGTGTACGTGCTCAGATATCAATTGGACCACGGAACCGACCCGTATATTGAGAGCCTTAACCAACATATCACAATTACCTTTGTGTTATTAGTTTTTTTTTTCTATTTCTATACTTTATTTATAACTCTCAATATTAAAAATACAATAACCTAATTTAAAAAAATATAAAATTTTATTTAATAAAAACATTAAATTATATTTAATAAAAACACAAAATAATATTTAATAAAAACAAAAAATTATATTTAATAAAAACAAAAAATTATATTTAATAAAAACAAAAAATTTTATTTAATAAAAATACAAAATTATATTTAATAAAAACAAAAAATTATATTTAATAAAAACACAAAATAATATTTAATACAAACATAAAATTATATTTAATAAAAACACAAAATTATATTTAATAAAAACACAAAATTATATTTAATAAAAATATAAAATTATATTTAATAAAAACATAAAATAATTAAAAAATAAAAGAAAAAAACCAAAAAAAAAAGAATTAGGACGGTTCCACCGTAACACATGCATGGTGGAACCGCCCTCCTGTTTTTAATTTTTTTTATTTTGTATTTTTATTTTTTTATTTTCTTATTTTTTTATGATAATGGTAAGTTTGGTTTAGAATAATTAATAGTAATATAATGATAGTGATAAAAACACAAAAAAAAACTAAAAAAACAAAAGAATATAAAATATAAAATATAAAATAATTAAAAACAAAAAAAAAAACAAAAGGGGACGGTTCCACCACACACATGGGCGGTGGAATTGTCCCTATTTTTAACCTTTTTTTCATTTTTGTTTTTTATTTTTTATTTTTTTTTATGATAATGATAATTTTATTGATAACTAAAATATAGTGGTTTAGGGTAATTTGATTTAGGGTAATTAATAATAATATAATGATAATTATAAAAACATAAAAAATAAAAAAAAATAAAAAGCTGAAGAATAAAAAATAAAAAATAAAAACACAAAAAAAAATGGGCGGTTCCACCGCCCACATGGACGGTGGAACCCCCTAATGTTTTAACTTTTTTTTTTGTTTTTTGGTCTTTTATTTTTTTATTTTCTATTCTTTTTTATTTTGTTTTTTATTTTATTTTTTATTCTTCTTTTATTAGTTTGTTTTTTGAGGATTTTTTAATAAAACAATACCCAAAATTATAATCAATAAAAATACAAAATTATATTTAATAAAAAACAATATACTAATTTATTAAAAATAGAAAATACAAAAGTATATTTAATAAAACACAAAATTATATTTAATAAAAATATAAAATTATATTTAATTAAAATATAAAATTATATTTAATAAAAACATAATATTATATTTAATAAAAACATAAAACTATCTGTAATAAAAAAATTATATTTAATAAAAAGACACAATTATATTTAATAAAAATACAAATTATATTTAATAAAAATAAAAAAAATTATATTTAACAAAAACAAAAAAAAAATAAGTTTTAGTGACGGATTAATGACGAAAAATTAACGACGGAAATTTTCCGTCCATCACTGATTTGTCCGAAAAAGCTTTAGCTACGGATTTAGTGACGGAAAATTTTGATCGCTAATTTTAGCGACGGAAAAATTAGCGACGGATTTTTCATCGCTAAATCCATCACTAATAGTGACGGATTTTTTTCCCGACAGATTTTTTTCCTTCGGTAACCCTTTTTCTGATAGTATAAGTTACACCACACTTCTCTTTTCATCCCCTTCATTAAATATTTTCACCTTCGTTAAAATATTTCATATTTGTTGCATTAGAGAGTGTTAAGATGCAAAATAACACGAAATACGTTCTTTTACGAGAGAAAGATATTCATAAATCTAATTATTTTTTGCCCTAGTTAATATTTCAACTTTTGTCGCATTCTTATTGGTTGTTTTGTTATAAATTCACAAATATGAGGGAGGCTTTAAAGATGTGAGATAATATAAGTAGGTTATTCCACAAGTTTGATCTTACTTGGGCTACTTTTTTTTCACTAAATTATCGATATTTAAAATTATATTTTGAGTAATTTGGTTCAAGTGTTTATAGGGGTCCTCTTTAGAAATGGTTCTCTTAGTTCGGTCTTTTTCATTTTTAAATTTTAAATCTAAAATTTAGTTAAAATACCTGACACCCATCCCATAGACTTGTTTGGCTACTTTTGTCTAGCATCACATGGGTTGACATGGGAAGAAAGATTTTGGAGAACCAACAGCAAGGTGTTTGGCCTCTTAGGCTGATCCAAAGGGCAAGAGAATGTGCAAAGATCCTCTTCACGGGAATCCACCCTTTCTTTATTATCTATACTCAAGATGGAGGCCATTAGAAAATCGAAATATAACATATAAGAAGCAGACGTAAAGATTTTAATTTTTAATAAACAATATCTTAAAATTTTTTAATGATATTTTAAAAAATTTTCATCGAAAACTTTTAATAATATTTATTAAAATGTCAGAAAAGATATTTGCATTAAACTTGGAAAACATCTAGTCAATCACTGCATGCTGCTGCCTGTTATGTTATAGAATTCATAGTCACTTGAACTATGACAAATAACATTATTTTCCCACAGTATCCTGAGGCCAATTTAAAAGAATAAATAAATAAATAAAAGAAGTCCAAAGAGGACAAGTTATTATTTACAAGACCATAGGCCTAACTCTCTTACTAGGAAACCTTGCTTCAAAATGTGATTGATCGACTTGGCCATGGCAGAGGACAGAAAAGTTCAACAATGTCTCCTCCAGATTCTTGGGGCACTGAAATTTCAAGTGGGAGTATAAAGTTGATTTCCTGTTTCTACATACTTAAGTTTATTGCACATCATCAATTGTAATATGTTTATGGTCTTCGCTCATGATGCTCATCTCACTGACAGATTCAAATCGCCACACAGTAACCAGCAAATCCAATAATTTCCTTATTTATAGTTTTTTTTTTTTTAACCATCGCTATTCAGAATCATATTCCGACTAATCTGATTTGAATGTCTATGAAGATCTTATTTAGAGAACATCTCTCTCAATATTTTCTATTATCAAGTTTCAAATTTGAGACTAAATTAAGAAACTTAACATCTAATCTCACTAAACCGATTATCCAATATTTTCTAATTTATAATCACAAATCAAAGGATATTTTATGGACAATCATGCTTCATGCTTGACATCTTACCCTGCAATTATCTTGCAAGTTAGAGACATGAGAAACAACTTGAAGAAGTAGATTCTAATTAGTCCAGTTGATAAAAACACTTGTGGCAAATTCCAAAAGAGCCTCAGACCCCATCTTCCATTTATCGAAGTATAGGGTTTTATGAGTAGGAGAAAGTCAGACCTTCTATTAGAGAATATAGATCATTTTTGAAATCCATAGCTAGTACTTTATAAAACAAACTTAAAAAGTTTGAGCAGACACTTCTGCAAAGAATCTGGAATTAGTGGCAGCTTCTATTTGCAAAGTAATCTGAAATGATGAGGGAATGGATACTAAACATAATTTATATTAAGCTTTCTGACTTCCGACGTGGGCATGTAGAAGATAATTATTCAAACCCTCGATCCTCTAAGCATACCAACATCCAGCATACCTCACTCCAACCGGTGGTTTCATCTCCACATTCTGGATAAATAAACTTGAAACCTGTTTATACTTTCTGGAACAACTGTACAACATCCTTAAAGAATCAGGCAGTGAAACCAATATTTTGAGATTCCATTTGCTTTGCAGACATGGATGAAACACATCAATGTCTGATAAGAAACGCTGGACTTGAATACAACTCTACAGTTTCTCCAGATGTTTGTTTATCTGTTTCTTTGTGTGTGTGTGTGTCACGTATGATTCTGTGTTTATGGACAGCTTACGATAGCAAAGCCGGTTTTTATTGGATCATGAGGAAGTGCTTTCCTCGATGCTACTGTTGGGCCATTCGGTAAGGCTGAAGTTGGTTTTCTCCAAGTCCCATTTCAAAATCTCACGTGAATGCCTAAAAGCTTCTTCCACAGTGTCAGGTTCCAAACCGGTAACTGGCAAGACATAAAGGTTTCGACCAGTAATGGAATAGAAGAGCCTCTTGAACTTCACTGCAATGTAATAGAATGCCCTTTGAGCCATGGAAGTGGTGTTGTTGCCATGATTGTTGAGGTACTGATTGTGGCTGATCACCGGATCGTAGTCATCAAACCACTCACAGTGAGTGAGAGGAACTCGAAGGATCTTTTCCTCGAGTAAGTCAAACTTGGTGAGCAGCAGAAGCCAGGGTTTTTCATCAAAGGTTGGATGACAAATAATGCTCTCAAAAAGCTTCTTGCTTGCCATAATTTTGTTATTAGGAACTCCATCATTATCTATGAAGAACTGATCATAGTCCGTAAGGGAAACACAAAAGAGGATGAGATCAACATCTTCAAACTTTTCCAACCACTTGCAGTTTTCTCCAAGGCTTCTAGCATGCACTCTAATCAGTTGATAACTACAATGCAATATAAATAAGTGTAAGTACAAGGCAGCTTATGATCATTTTCATCCTGATAGAGACACCCTTGTATGATGGCTCTGAAATGCATCAAGTTCAGTGTCTAAAAATATTTTACTCATAGCATTGTGACACCAAAGTTTGGATCAAGCCACAAGACTAGAACCCCATAACATGTTCAGTCACCATTTTGGAATACCAAAGACTAGGAGAACTAAGAAGACAATAAAAATAGGCAAATAAAAACTCATCTGAGATACCATGGTAGAAAACAAACCTTGGAAAAGGATCCGAGTGCTCAGCAGTGTCAGAATGTGTTGGCTTTCGAAGGGAAAATGTCATGCTGGTGAGCCCATTGGATGAAGTAAGACCTTCTGCATAGAGTATGTCCATATCAGAAGGCTCGTAGCCTGGCCTAGAAATCTCAACAACCTGCATCAAAAGCTCATTTTTATTTATTACCACCAACAAAAGCAATAATGCATCAGAAATAGGAATAGTTTCATATATGATTAGATTGACATTCTGATTGCATGATCATCAAGTGGATCCTACTTTTTCAGTTGTTCAGACACCTAAAAGAAAATAAAATGAATTGAATTTAAATTAATTATTAAAATTAAAGGCAAATAAATAAATAAACCTCCTTCAATTTGAATAAAAGAGATTCAAAACTCCCATTAACAGAATTTATGCAAGATCATCACATGCTCGACAAGAAAATTATTAACCATTAAAATTAAAAGGCGAAAAAACAAATAATCCTCCTTCAATTTTACTAATTAAAATTAAATGCAAACAAATAAATAATCCTCCTTTAATTTGAACAAAAGAGATTCTAAACTCCTAATTAAAGAATTTATGCAAGATCATCAGAGAGTTGCTAGACAAGAAAATTTCTGTGGATGTTAAAAGTACAGAACAGAAAAGAACACCAAAATGTGATCTTACCCTATCTAAGAAATATGCAGCAGCTTGTGGAAGCATTTCCAACTCATTTCTGCGATCATATGTTGCTTGAATAGCTTCATCATTCCACAACTCCTCAATCAGTTGTGCATAGTCACAATTACTGGCTAGAACAACAGAATCCAGATTACCCGAGGCAATAACTTTGAGAAGCCAATCAGAGAATGTTCTCAATCTTGGGTTAATCGAGTACATCGATTTAGCATGAGTTTCATCTGTATTACCTGCTTCCAGACCAAAAACTATCAAAATCAATTTCTCACTTTTCAGTCCCTTAAAATAGTTTCAGCCTCAATATCTTCTGCTATGCAAAGGTTTTGCCCCATTGTCATATAATGATTTTTCACTTTTGACAGATTGTCTTAAGATTTACGACTGAAACATGATCATTCTCTAAATGGACAGTACAAACAATGCAGCAAAAGGTCTAACATAAAGAAAAACAGCTCTCTTTTACCTGAAGGACCAGACTGATCGACAGAGTGCCTTTTCCTGTGCACAACCAAGCATTCCCCCTCAAATTGTTCACGAGCCTCAAGAATAATGCCGAGATAGCCATACAAATTGCTCTGGATCATGGATTTAATGCTTTGACGCTCATCTTCTGAGAAGTGAACAGGATCATAGAGAATCTTGGCCTGGAACAAACATGTGGCTGCAATTTCCTTATATATCCTTTAACTCAAACACATTGTATTGTTCAATGAAGAGTTACAGGAATCTGTTTTTAACTCAAATCAACTGGCAGAACACATTCAATCAGTGTCAAATATTGGAACTCCGTCGCATGGTATCCAAGATCCCCATACCTAAATACTTAGTGACATCCCAGGTTCATTTAGGGAACTTAATTTTCACCTACGTATGCTTTTTAAGAGTGATTATGCCAACTTCAAAATTTAAGATTGTTTAACCATCACTTTCACATTAATGGATGGTCGTAAAAAGAATGCACATACATTTCCAAATTCCAATCACTTCCACAATTGCACAGTCAATTTTTGAGGCATGAGGAGCTAGATCAGGCTTCATTTTTCAATGGAAATCTAAGAAAGGTACTGAAAGACTTAGAAAAATCTATGGTCTCATTAAATGAAGCTTTTTCTTTCTTTCTTTCTTTTTTTTTTGTTTTAAAGGTAGTCCTGTAGATGCAAGTCCATAGAGGACAACTAAAAACTTTAATGGCCATGAAAGCCTAATTGGCATTTTCATATTTATAATAAAACATCAGAAGGCCAAAACAAGCCGTCTAGAGTGGAAATTAGGACTTGGAAATCCTTATGTAAAAAGATTATTTTGCGATTGACTACTTTAACAAAAATTTTCACATGTTATGTCAAAACTTAGCAAATGCCAGGTACTAGCGATAAGTGCTACAAGTACTATGCTTCAACTAATGAATGCTTCCACAGCAGATTGCAGTATGGCCATCTGATTACTATTAGCAGAGACTGTAAAAATTAAAAGTTAAAAAAAGAATTATTCGACTTTACAATAGTTAAAAATACCCATAAAACAATTATGAAGTTACGGAATCAGAGAAACATCATTTTGTAACCAGGAATTCACCACAGGAAATTATTGACAAACTAAAAGATGATTGGGGGTGTTTCAATGTCTTACCTGCTTAAATATAGTACTTGTGCCTGATCCATCCTCGCCAACCAAAAGAAGTCTCTTTCCGTGTTTGGGCTGAAGGTGACCAGAGGGAATTCCATCAACACCACTCATTACTTCTTGTTTTGGAGGCATTGGCAAATGCAAGAAATGGCATAGAAGCTTTGTACCAATCTGGAAGATCAAAATGGATGTCCCATTTAAAATAACTGTATGCCTAGAGAAGATAAAACTGAAAACTGCTGACATCTGCACATGATCATGAACACAAACCTTCTGCCAGAGATGTCCAATTGGTTTTGCTTGTCCCTCTTCCATGTAAGACCCATCAGCATTCACCCAAAAATGAGGATTCCCGGCGCATTGAACTCCAAAGAACTGTAGCACATAACAGAATAAATTTCATCTCATTTGTTCAGCAAATATTTAGGTAGAGCTCAAGTGCGTCCAGTAAAACCAACCTGAAGCAACGTCCGCTCAGATTTGGTGATCTCTCGGCCATTAATCAAAATTTCTGTGTTTCCATTGCTAGCATCTTTCATGATGTTGTTCCCAACGTTCAAATCATGAGTTATAATTTGGCTAGGCCTCTGACCAATCTATTCAATAAAGTGAGAGTTAGATACAAACATAAAGCACCTTATATTTGGAAAAAGCCAGGGATTATGGTTCTCACTCCAATGCTTACCTTTCCCCAAAAACCAGACACTTTGTCATACCAATAGCTTCCGGGTTTCAGCTGTTTGGGAGGATTTGGGCAGCACAGTAGTGTATTCAGCTCTTCTTTGCTTAGGCGCTTGCCATTTACAAAAATACGCTCCGGTGGGGGCTGATTTACTTCACAAAGTAACTCGCGCCTCATTATTTGCTTAATCTCCGCATCATAAAGCAACCGCTTGAGCATCCAAGAACACTTCCCTAGGCTTCCCCTCAGCGACTCATGAATTCGAGAACCAATGCAAGTGACACACTTCCTACCCTCTGGCATTGACCCCATTGCTCTGAGAACACAATTACTACAGTATTTCGCACCACAAACAATGCATACCTCCTTCTCCATAAATCGGCTTTTTTTCAAGCATCGATGGCATGCTTTACTCATGACTTTTAGTTCAGGCCCTTGACTTTGCTGATCAACATCATCCTCAACATGATCAAAATCATCATCAACCGAGTAAATTGATTCAGGATCGCAGAAGGTCACAGCGGATGGTCTCTTGACATGGCAAGGAGAACCACCATCATTGTCCTCAATTTTGCGTGAAGAAATCTCAGAGGAGAGAACTTGCGAGCTTAAAACTGATTCAATGGAATTTGAATCCCAATTTGCTGGATTTGAACAGTTTTCCAAGCCTGTGCCCTTCTTGTGATCACTTGGAGAATTTAAACAGCTTGAGCTGCCTGACAGTTCATGCACATCATCATCACCATGAAAACTTTTGGAATCTTTCGATGAGCTCCTATTCTCAACCTCAGCTGATAACTCCAATGTATGATCTTTGGCATCAGGAGATTCTGATAGCCCGTCAACTGCTTTGCAGGACAATTCACGACCGTTTGAAATCTCAAAGGCATCTTTGTGGTCAATATTGCCATCTAAAGATCTCAACTCAAAAGGGGTTTCAACATTTGGAGAAATGATTACATTTGAACCAAATTCAGCCTTACCAGACAACTTCCTCTTAGCATGACTAGTCCTACCGAGAGGTTGTATAACAGGCAAAGCCAAATTATCAACAAAAGAATCTGAAGAAATTGCCAAGGCAGTTGGAATTTGCTTGTTGTCGATGGGGATTATTCGGGGTATACCATGAGCTATTGGAGGACCATTATACTCCATAGCAAATGAATACTCCACATCAACATCATCATCTATCTCAGAAAATGAATGTGCAGAAACAGCAGATCGAATTTTCCTCCAAAACCCGGTCATAATTCTAGTTTATCACTGAAATTCAACACAAATTAAACCTAACCCAGAATTCAGAAACTTCCCCAGAATCAAACAGAGCTAAAGAGACATACTTTCTCAACTCAAAACCTAAAAACACACTAGAAGCTCCAAATCCCACATACCCTTTGCTTTAGCCAAGCAAATTTATGCCACAAACATCAACTTTTTGGAAAATTAGAAAGACAAACAAAAGCCCCACATACCCTTTATATCAGGCAAATAAACTCAACCTATATACCCCAATTTCTTGAAAATTTTCAAAGAGAAATGAAATGGCTTTCTTTTCTCTAGGGGCTGTTGACTTTAAATGGTAAGTGAAATACATGGCGAGGAAGGTTAACAAGTTCAAACCATATAACAATTTCTTGAAAAATTCAAAGAGAAAAACATGGGTTTTTTCTTGCATCACTGGATTTAAAAGGTTAATGAAAACGATCGTGATGATGACATAGAAGAAGGGTTTTGGACATTGTTTTACCCGGTAAAAAAGAAACCGAGTTAAACAGTGGCGTGGAAGACTCGGAAGATGACTCGAGAGAAATTTAACCTCTGTCCTCTCTCTCCCTCTCTCCTCCCTCCAATACCGCGTTGAAATTGAAACTGCTTGGAATATGCGTGAATGAAATTGAAATTTGAACAAAAGGAAAAAGTAGAGTGGGCTCGTGTGAAGGCGCCCGTCTCGTGTCCAACTCTCTGTCGGGACACTTGAGGAAGGCAATTCATTCTAATCCGACCGTAACCTGAGAGGTTCTCGGGGTATATCTGAGTCGAATAAAACTTAAATTTCTCTTGACCCAGATTGAAATTCAAATTCAAAATTTTTAATAAAATTTGAACTCAAACGTAATAAATTATAGATAATATGACTCAAATTCAAATCCGAACTTAATTAATAATTCATTTATATTATAAATATTATATTTTAAATTTTTTATTATAATAATATATAAATATATATTAATATATTTTATCGAGTTATTTAATAAGTTTTCAAATTAAAAATTTTATTATTCAAAATCGATTCAATTGTATAACGAACTCGACTCAAACTTGATTAAAATCAAATCAGATCATATCATTGATCAAGTGACTCACAAAGAAATCAAACTCGACTTGATTCGTATAATAACCTTAATCCTCGTGAAGCCAAGTTTTAAGTAGCACTTGTTGACAATACGGGCACAGGTACACGAGAGTCCATCCTGATCTCTAATTTACCTAACCTAGTAATCCCTCGAATTATTGTAATACCCATATTACATCCTAATTTTTACAATAATTTTAATTAATATTTTATTACCTAATAATATATTGGATTTGTATTTAAAATTAATTTTTATTATTCTTTATTTATTTTTATATTGATTTGATCGATAAAATTAATTAAATAAATATAATTTTATGTGCAAAATTGTTTAATGTCCTCATCCCATATTTGATAAATTTGTATATACATAAATAAGAATGGTGATCAAGATTTTTATTATTATAAATATTGCTTTATTTGATGTATTGGTATCCAATAATCATATGTATTTAGAGTTAATTGTCGGATCAAATCTTTCGATATTTATTTTTTAAAATTTTAAATATATATATATATGATGAGATTTAGTTCACGATGTTAATCTCTAACCACTTAAATTTTTGTGGTCTTCCTCCATGGATTAATTAAAATTTTTGAGGTCTTCCATGGATTAATTAAAGATTTTAGTGATGAACTTCATTCACTTTGGGTCGTGGTTGTTGAAGTAGATGTCACGTATCTTCTATCCATTTTTTTTTTCTTATGTTCATATGAAGACTACTAGGAATTTGGAATACTCTCCCTCTCTCTCTCTCTCTCTCTCTCTTCATAGCTTCAATTAATTTTATATTCATCACGTATTATATAAGTTGGTGGAAAGTCAAGTCAGGTGGTCCTTAATGGGAAAGCGGAAGGCCCCAAGTAAGTTGAAATTTCTTAAGCCTGTGAGAGAATGCAATTTTAGTTTTTATAGTATATATTAATTTTCATACTGTTAGCAAGCAGCATTAAAAATGAAAAAAAAATTAAAAATTTTAAAAATACTACTAAAAGTATTTAAAATATTAAAATCTTTAAAAATATTATGCATTTCTTAAAAATTATAATCTCTGATATTTTCGTCCTTTGTTCCTCCATATTGTAGTCTACCCCTTTCTAAAATTCCTAATTTTGCATATGTGTTCTCTGTATTAAAATTTGGCAACTAGGATTTTCTACAAAAGGATTGTTTAAAGTTTACAAATGTTTGAAATTATCTCAACCCTAAATCTTTTTCATAAAAACATTACGCTACTTAATAAACACAGCAAGATAAGATGTTAGAAATTTTAATTTTTATAATTTTGTTTTTATAAATTCTTAATATTCAGTTTAAATCTGATTCGAGATGGATTAGATTTTTCAGAGATAAAACTTTTCTGATACCTATTTTCAGATTTTAACAACCATAAATAAATTGGGATGGATTGGTCACCGAATATAATGCTCATGCCAGGTTTTAGAGTTCATCACAAAAATTATAAAAGTTATAGTAAATCTATCTTTGAGAATTTTAATATAAATTTGGAATTTTGAGTACTTGAAATAGAAGAAGTGCGCTAGTCTCAAATTCTTTAAACATATAGTTTATGACCTAGCACTCTAATTAAATCAACTGTCTGTTAATCTTTTTCTTCTCTTTCCAACCGCTAAGTCATGTATTTTCTCAAAAGATCACATTAAATAGTAGATAAAAAATTAATACATACTTATTCTCAAAAGAATTTACGTTGAGAAGGTTTCGAATCCATACAAAAGATTTGTTCTATTTGTTGATTCGATATTTATTTATTTATTTTTATAAATATCAATATTTAATAATTATGTTAGATTTGATTAAATTTGATTTGATACGAATAGAATTCTTAAGAAATAAAACTCTTCTAACATCTGTATTTATCATACATAGAATTCAAATCTGATATCTTATTTAAAAAGTATCGATATCCAATCACCGGATTAAGTACATGTTGGTTTACTCACATTTAAGGATATTGATAGAAATTTTTTCTATAAAAAATAATAATAAAAAAGAATCTGGGTTTTAATATGTTAAAGTTCATTCAATTTAAGTGTTGGTCCATGAAGCATATGTTAGGTCTGATTTTTTTTTTTTTTTTTTTTTTTTTTTTTTTTTTTTTTTTTCTATTCAAGACTATTTAAATACTCTCGCTATAGGTTAGCAATAATTAATGTTATATTCATCACGTTATGCGTACGTTGTACTAATGGGAAAAGTCAAGCCAACTTGTCCTGAATCGTTGCCACGAGAGTCGAAATTTTCTAGGTCAGAGAGAGATTGCAATTTGAGTTTTCATTCCGCGTGACCGGCTGCACGAAAACATGAATATAAAAATAAAAATAGATATAAAATGATATAAAAAATAATATTTTATAAAAATATATAAAAAAACTAAAATATTAAAAATTGTATAAATAAAAAATATAAAAATTTTAACGTAAATATTAATTATTTTATAAAATAATAGAATAATTATCTTTTATAATAAAAATTTATAATAATTATTAATCATAAGATAAATAATATAAAAAATAAAAAATTATAATTAAATAATTTATTAAATATAAAACGTATAAATATAAAAAATATAAAAAACTTTATATAAATATTAATTACTTTATTGTATTGAAATGTTTTGAAAATAAAAATTGTTAGTAGTGAGAATTTTCTATATAGAGATTAACAAATAAGATTTTTTTTTTAACCAAAAGATTAACTTTTAAGTTCTAAAATTTTAGAAATTATTCTAGCTCTAAATTGCTTTCATAAAAAGTTTTCACCCTTCGTACTTACCCAATACTACAACAAAAGGAAAAGTTAAATTTGTAGATTTATATATATATATATATATAAATCCTAACTAAAAAGGTGCTAAAAAATCTTTGTAGAAATTGGGTTTTGTCCCAAAAATTAGGAAAATTAAACTAAATCAATCTTTTAGGATTTTAAGATAATGTAGAGTTTGAATACATGAAATAGAAGATGAAGGGTGCAAAGATCCAAAGCATCATAGGGTTACAGGGGCTTTTCTTTAAATGGGTACTTAAGAATGGGATTAGATTTTAGCCTAAAGAGACAAATCCACCCAAAGCAAAGGAGAGTGTGGTTTTACCTATCAACGTATGTTGATCCAGAGCAGAAATTAGGTCTTCCATTGGCATGTTACAGTGTTTTGGTTATATCAATGAACGACCGGCTCAGTGAGTAAGAGTGTTAAATCTTTTAATTAAATCTTAGATTTAAAATTTAAAAATAGAAAAAACTACATTTGAAGAGTTATTTCTCTAAAATTGGATCGAAAAATGCTCAAATTGAATGAATCAAAATATGAATCTAGATATCGATTGTTTTTAAAAAAATAAATAAATAAAACAGTGTTTTGGCTATTGTTTAGACCAAAAAACATATTACATAGCCAAGTCTTGCCCTCCAAATGCCAAAGCTTTTGGCCATTGTTCCCATGTTCTCAAATATGGGAGACCACGAGTCAAGAAGCATTTTTAAAAGCTCAAATCGGCAAGTGTTGACAAGAAAGTTGAGCCACCTCCATATCTTTTGTGCTTTAGTATTTTCACATTTTAATCATTTCCTTGGACTCATTGAGGTTTGAAGTGCTTTTTTTTTTTTTTCCATGAAACCATAGTATACCAATGCCCTTTCTCGTAGAGGTCAATATAATTCAATTTCATAGACTTGGTCTCATGCTCGAAAATAACTTAATAAATATACATTGTAGTAAAATTAGTCAAATTTTGTAGGGACACGGTTGGAACCTAGAAGAGTTTGATTTGGTCAACCATAGTTCTTGTTCTTGCAAGTTTTTCCTTTTTTCTCCTCTCCCCTCTTTCCTTGTCTTAGAAGTGTTTCTAGGTGTTTTTTTATTTTTTTTTAAGGTTTTCTAATGTATTTAGAATTATTACAAAATGTCATATTGATCTTAACTTTTTTTTTATTATTATTATAAACCATAGTTAAATCCAATTCGAACCAAATTGATTCTTTAAGAAACAAAACTCTCATAATGTCTATTTCTCTATTCATAGAACTCGAATCTGAGATCTTACTTGGTATCGGTGTATTGATATTAACTCATGGGTAACCAAATCACCTTTTCTTTTTTTTCTTTTTCTTTTCAAATGTTTCCACTCGTCTAAATAGACTAATTCCACAGGTAGTTGCTCTTTTCTTCTTTTCCTTCTCTTTTTCTCTATTGTTTGAAATTGGTAATTACTAGTAAATCTTTAAAATGGACATAGAGAGAATTTAAAATTGGAATGGAAGTTCAAGATGTTGAATTGTTACGGGCCCTTTTACATTGTGCTTTTATATATACATTTTTTTGGTGGGCTAGTTTTTCTGGAATTAGATAGTTCTTTGGTGTTTGTAAATGTGCCTACATATGGATATTTTTTACCACAAAGTTAAATTTTAAATTTAAATTTGGGGTTAGTGGGATAACTACCTCTTACCCTTAATCCCCCTCTCTCTAACATGTAGAATGATGAAAATTGAGTGAGTTCAACTTTTTATATACATGTTGAGATTTAGAGAAGCAATTGAGAATTGTTTGAGAGAGTGAGAAAATATTGAGGGATTGAAAAATTTTTTAGTAGAAAAATTTCTTCTGTCATTGTAATTATCGGATTTAAAATTGAGACGTTGTGGTATTGTGATGGTAGTTCGATTTTGTAATCGTCATCCTGATTGAACGATTTGTACGAGGGGGTTCGCAATTCATGAATTTTGGAGACCTACTCAAAAATTTCTCCCATTATTGTGATTATCGGATTTAGGGTTGAGATGTTATGGTATTATGATGGTGGTTCGATTTTATGATTGCCATCCCGATCGAACGATTCGTACAACAGGATTCGCGATTCATAGATTTTGGAGATCTACGTGTTGACGCTTCTGCATGCGCATTTGGAATAGTATTATTGCCCTCTTTGAACTCAATTATGTCAATTAAATTATAAAAACAAATACAATCCCTTGTATAATTAGTAGATTTCTTAGTGAAACATATTACAATCCCTTGTACACCTACAATTTATTTTTATTTTAGAAATTAAATAAAAGAAATTACCCCATTATATAATTTTAAACTTACAGGCCTCCCAATGAACTTAAAAAAGAAAAAGAATTATAGAAATAATAATTTTTATGATCCGGAAGCAAAAAAATATATATATTTTAATATTGAAGAATAAAATTTTATTTTCATGCTCTATCATTTCTCTCGGAAGCAAAAAAATATATATATATATTTCAAGAGAATGAAATATAATATACACACGAAATTATAATTTTAAGGGTAAATAAATTATACGAGGACAAACAAGGTCGGTAGTTTTCACTCTTACTTCACCCCCAGATGAAAGGGATGCTTCTGCCAAGAGGAGTCAATGAGTCAGCTTTTTCTCATTTTCTCATAAATTCACAACTTAAGGCATTGGAGTTCATTAGGTGTCTTTGTTTTCCTTAGTTAAAATAAATTTGATTCTTATCAAAATAAAATTGAATATCGAAGGATAGATTATTATGATGTTGATAAGATATTAAAGAAATAGATGGATATGATTTTAATATTATAGTAGAAAATATATGAATATGATTTTAATATCAAGATGAAGAATAATCTAAAATGACGTTAAATTCTAATATTTCATCGTCTTATTTAAAATATTATAATAAATTGATTTTATATAAAAAATTTAAAATTATAAATATAAAAATATAATTATTATGAATATGAAATAAACAAATCAAATATTTTTAAAATTAAATTAATAATTGATTTGATTTTGATTTATAATATATTTTTTATCGGTTTATCACAGTTGATCGCAATTCGATGAAAAAAAAAAAAAAAGCTAAGGAAAGGAAAAAAAAAAAAAGAAAACCATTTTTAGTTTACTTGCATTGGTGATCACGTACAGTCCTACGAAACGCATTTGTGGGATAATCTAATTATAATTTTTTTTTAAGTTCACCAAAATGAGGATATTGACGTCATTAAGCAACCACAAAGTGCTTCCACTAGGGAAAAAAAATGGGGTTAAGCAGATTAGACTAGACAAGCAAACGCGTCTTCCACCAAGACGGTCTTTTCCTGGTGCTGATTGATGCGCCCAGCTGCGCCGGACTTAAACTCACAAGTCATTTTAGCACCTGGGAAGTCATGTGAGACATGGATCGGAATAGCTTGATTCCCTAACCTTAACACTCGCAAATAACAATCCTTTGTCTCTTTGTCCCTCCCCCCTTCTTCCAGATCTTACGCTTTTAAGAGCTCCTTTCTTAGCACTATTCTCACAGTCACATTCTCATCGGAATAGAGAGAGAGAGAGAGAGAGGAGATGTCGGATTGGGGACCAGTGTTCGTGGCAGTGGTGCTGTTCGTACTATTGACGCCAGGTTTACTATTCCACGTACCAGGTCGTCACAAATGCATAGAATTTGGGAATTTTCAAACGAGTGGAGCTTCAATTTTGGTGCATTTGACTCTGTACTTTGCTCTGATCTGCATTTTCTTGTTGGCTGTCGGGGTCCACACGTATGTTGGTTCGTAGACCCAAACCCCCTTCTAGTCTGCCTCCAATTCGTCTCATCTTTTTAATAAAACCCCCTGTTTCTCTGTTGTTTGAATCGAAAATTCACTCTCTCTCACTCTCACTCTCACTCTCACTCTCTGTGTATATTGGTGTGATATGTATTTCTTTAAATCGAAATCACCTCAAGGGAAGGAGTAAACTTCTGCCTCGTGACACAACACCGCCATATGAACATTAGCTCGAGCATTGATGATTTTCCAAGCACAAAGTTGGAGTGAATCTCGGAAAACAAATTAGCGATTTGAATTATGTTTAATTTAAAAAAAATATAATTGCGGATCAAAATTCAAATGGTCCACCTTTCTTTCAGGCCATCAAAAACGTCTAAAACCCAACTTTAGTCCATGTACATAAGCCCATGAGTGGAAATTCAGCATTTTTTTTTTAAATACAAAGTGATTCAATCAAATGAAATCGAATCGAAAAAAAAGAATGAAAGTAGAGAGACTTTATCATTTAAGTTGTTCTTGAGGGATGTTATTCGGCTTTTTTTTGTTCGAGCGACCTTGTACCTATGAGAGTGGGACCAATTTATATCCATGAGCCAAATCTTGTGTTTCCTCAGGCTCACCTCACTTCTTGTGGTTATATTTTCAGATTCAAAAATGTGACTTTATAAAGTTTAATACACCTTTTGATAGCATTTAAATCGTGTTGAAATTAATACAAATAATTCAATTTCCAAGAACGTGTATGCACATGTATAATCGGTGTACCAAGAACCTAGATAGCCAAGCTGCTCTGAGATTCACCCCCACCCCCATCTCTGGCAGCAAGACGCCCTAATGGAAGACTTGCTGGGCCACGAGGCCATCATCTGGCTCAAATGGTTGTAACAGCAAGAGGAGACATTACTCTTTTGAATGTAATAGCTAACAGTTGAGGATGTTAGTTAGGTAGAGATAACTGAATGTAGCCAAGTAGTTAGAATCAGATGCAAGTCTAATAGCTTCTTGTACATATAGCTGTAAACTTGAGAAGGAAGACAGAAAAATGAAATGCTCTTTCTCTGTTATCTCTCTCTCTCTCTCTTTCTCTCTCTCTCCCTTCCCCCTCCTCTCAACTAATCCTAACTAAAACTCTTTCTTCTGACTTCTCTCATTCTTACCATCCTTTGTTCAGACCCTACAATCCCAGCGTCTGTCCAATTCCTAGCTTTGTTAAGCTCCAACAACCTGCACTTGAAGTTCTGAACTCCTTTAACCAAACCTCACCATTTCCTATTAACTAGGTCTATTACAAAATTGGTATTAGAGCAGTCGAATTCCTGGCCTAAATTGGAAGATGGCAGAAGGAACTGGATCTAAAACAGTGGATGATCAATTCAAGAAACAAGATACAAAGATACAAGAAAATTATAAGGCATTGACCAAGAAAATAGAAGACCAGTTGCAGAAGATGGAAGCTTATATGACAACTGTTGATGCTCGATTTGCATCTATACTGAGTTACTCAATAAAGGAAAAAATGAGAAACCAGACACAGACTGCAGCACTCAATCCCCATTACTGCCCACTCCTACTAAAGGGAGAACAAGATTTGAGATGAAGTCTCATATGGGTAAAAGAGATTCTTTCAATAGAGGGATCTTGCCCAATCCTCCTAAAGTTGAACTACCCTTGTTCACTAGAGATAATCCCAGAATATGGTTGAGGAAATGCAACAAATTTTTTGTTGTTTATCAGATTCCCAGACACACATGGATAGATACAATTGAGATATTCCTGGAAGGAAAAGCTGAAATCTGGTATCAAGGGATTAAGCTCACCAAACAGACTATGAGTTAGGAAAAATTTTCTCAACTTCTGAAGCAGCGGTTTGATTCTAAAGGGATACAAGATGAGGTTGAAGAATTTAACAAATTTCAACAACATGGATCGATGCCAGAATACTAGGCCAAATTTGAAGAACTCTGGTCAATTATGCTTAAAAAAAAACCCTCAATTGACAGAATCCTATTTCATATCTAGTTTCATCAGTGGAGTAAAAGAGGAGATCAAACCCATGCGGAGGATACTCAGGCCAACCACTTTATTTCAGGCTTTTGAAATAACTACTCTTCAGGAACAATCATTGGAGTTGGTTAAAAATAAAAGAATGGATTATAACAGGAATTGAGATCTTGGAGTGATGCAAAATGGTCTCAAGAACCAAGGAAGAACCAACCTGTATAAAAATTCTACACAGGAGGGGTTGATCTGGAGAGTAGAACACAAAATATTTCAAACCAAGAGATGCAGTATAGAAGAATTAACAACTTATATTTCAAACGTGGAGAAAAATACACCCCGGGCCACCAATGTAAGTTCAAGCACCTCAACTTGATAATTGCAGCAGAGGAAGAAAGTAGCTCTGAGAGTACTGAAGACAATGAGGAATTATCAAAAGAAATTATTGAGGTTCCTTTATGTGTTTTATCGAATTCACTAGAAAGGAAGACCATCATCTTGCAGGGAATCTTGAAAGGGATAAAGATTTCAATACTAGCTGATACAGGGAGCTCCCAAGCTTTATAAGTCAAATATGGGTCGATAAACTCCAAATGCAATCAGAGTTGGTTGAACCCTTTCATGCTCTATTTACATATGGCAGTCAAGTCAGTAGCTATACTATGGTCAAAGGGGTTAAATGGAATATCCAAGGTTATGATTTCTCTTTTGATCTCAGGGTAATTAACTTGGGAGAATGGGGTATTATTTTAGGTGTAGATTGGATGTACAATTTCACTCCCATCACATTTGATTTCAAATAATTACAAGTCAAGTTTGTAGATGGAGAACAAGAGATGGTCTTAATGGGCATGGTGGAGGATCTTAAAATGAAATTGGTTAGAGGAAAGAGTACCAAAAAGTTCAGAGAGCAGCAGTTGAGGAGTTATGTTACTTTATCTACAGCTGCACAAGAACAGAATCAGCCACTTCAAGGGTCAATCTCTGCATTACTTGAACAATTCGATGATATGTTTGCCACCCCAGATTCATTACCACCTGAAAGGACTCATGATCATTCTATCACTCTCAAGCCAGAAGCTCAACCTTTTAAGCTAAGGCCTTAGAGGTACCCCATTTCATAGAAGACAGAAATTGAAAAGTAGGTACAAGAGATGATGAATAACGGGATCATCCAACATAGCAATAGTCCCTTTGCCTCCCTAGTGCTGATGGTGAAGAAGAAAGACAACAGTTGGAGGTTTTGTGTAAATTATCGACAACTTAACAACCTGACCATTAAAGACAGGTATCCAATTCCTAATATTGATGAATTGTTAGATGAATTCTATGGCTTAAAATGGTTCTTTAAGCTAGACTTAAGGGTTGATTACCATCAGATTAGAGTCAAACCTAAAGATATAGAAAAGACAACCTTCCAAACTCACCATAGCCATTTTGAGTTTTTGGTAATACCTTTTGGTCTCACAAATGCACCAACTACTTTTCAATCCTTAATGAATCACATATTCCAACCTTTCCTTAAAAAGTTTATGTTGGTCTTTTTTGATGATATTCTAATCTATAGCCCAGATGTACCAACCCACCTTCAAAACCTCAAAGATGTTCTTTTAATCTTTAGACAAAACCATTTGTTTGCTAAACAATCTAAATGTACATTTGCTCAATCTCAGGTTGAATACTTAGGCCATGTAATTTCAGATTCAGGAGTGAAAATGGACCAAGGAGACTGAATGTGTAATGTCCTGACCTACACCTATATCTGTTAAAGATCTCAGGAGTTTTTTAGGGATGACAAGATACCATAGAAGATTGGTAAGGAATTATGAGCTCATAACCAAACCATTGAATAACCTGCTCAAGAAGGATAGTTTCTCTTGGCATGAAGCTACTAATGGAGCTTTCCAACAACTTAAAATTGCTCTGAGTACTACCCCTGTGATGAGACTACTTGATTTTACAAAACTATTTGTGATTAAAACTGATGCAAGCTCAAAGGGATAAGGAGCTGTCCTAATGCAGGAAGGTCAGCCTATAGCCTATCTAAGTAAAGTTTTAGGACTTAGGAGTCAAGGTCTATCCACTTATGAAAAGGAATTGATGACAATTGTGATGGCAGTGATAAAATGAAGGCACTACCTGGTGGGTTACCACTTTATCATTAGGACAAATCACCAAAATCTAAAGTACCTCTTAGAACAGAAGTTAACCCATAATTTACAGCACAAATGACTTACAAAACTATTGGGATTGGACTATGAGATTCAGTATAAGAAGGGGACAGAAAATAAAGTGGCAAAAGATTTGTCCAGAAGGGAAGCTGATACAAAGGAAGGTAAGGTTGGGACAATCAAAGCAATATCGATGATACAACCGCTATGGCTAAGGGAAATCATTCAGAACTATGAGAGTGATGAGGAATGCCTTCCACTCATAGCCCAGTTGACTATACACTCTCAAGCTAAGACAGGTTTTCAGTATAAAGATGACATATTAAAGTTCAACAAAAGAATTTATGTGGGAGATGGAAACCAATTGAGGACCAGAATAATGCAACAAATGTATAATTCAGCTCTAGGTGGTCATTCAGGATAGCACTGCACATTACAAAGGATCAGAACCATCTTCTACTGGCCTTCGATGAAAGCTGCAGTGATTCAATATGTTCGAGAATACGATATTTGTCAGAAAAATAAATATGAAAATAGCTCATACCCAGGATTATTACAACCCTTACCAATTCCTACCCAAGCATGGTCTCAAATTAGTATGGATTTCATAAAAGGACTGCCGGAATCCAATGGTTATGATACCATTTTAGTGGTGATCGACAAACTGACCAAGTTCAGCCATTTTATTGCATTACAACACACTTACTCTGCCTTTAAGGTAGCTCAGTTGTTTGTTGACCATGTATTTAAGTTACATGGCCTTCCTGAATCCATTGTAACAGATAGGGACAGGTGTTTACCAGCCTTTTTTGGCAAGAGTTGTTCAAAATGGTAGGCACTCAGCTGAACCTCGGCAGTGCATATCATCCACAATCAGATGGTCAGAGTGAAAGACTCAATCAATGTGTGGAGTTTTATTTGAGATATATGACTTTTGATAGGTCAGGTTTATAGACACATTGGCTAAATCTTGTGGAATGGTGTTACAACCCCAATTTTCACTCCAGCATACAAATGTCACCCTTTGAAGCCTTGTATGGATATAAGCCCAGAGTCATTCCTATATGATCATACTTGGATACTGTTAACCCTTCAGCAGAAGATTTTGTCAGAAATAGGCAATCTATGTTGTAGATCCTTCGAGATCACCTGGCTCGAGCTCAAAATAGGATGAAGGTAAATACTGATAAACATAGGTCTGAAAGGGAGCTTCAGGTGGGAGGCCTTGTTTATCTTAAACTTCAGCCTTATCGCCAACAATCTGTAGAACTTAGAAAGCAACTTAAGCTGTCTTCTAAATTCTATGGACCTTACCTGATAATAGCTAAAGTTAGAAAGGTAGCATATAAATTGAAGCTACCTCAGGGTTCTAAAATCCATCCGGTGTTCCATGTTTCCCTACTTAAAAAGAAGATAGGACCTAGCCAAGAGGTAATGCCTCAGTTGCCTTTAATTGGGTTTGACAAGCAAGTTTTGGTTGAACCAGAAAGGGTGCTGAAGAGAAGAGTGATTATGAGAAATGGTGAACCAGTCACCCAATGGTTGATCAGTTGGATTAACCTTAGTCCTGAAGAAGCTACCTGGGAAGATATGAGTTTCATTAGAGCATAGTTTCCCAACTTCAATTCTTGAGGACAAGGACAAATTTAAAGCGGGAGGGAATTGTAACGGCAAGAGGAGACATTACTCTTTTGAATGTAACAAATAACACTTGAGGATGTTAGTTAGGTAGAGATAACTAAATATAGCCAAGAAGTTAGAATCAATTGCAGGTCTAATAGCTTCTTGTACATATAGATGTAAACTTGAGAAGGAAGACAGAAAAATAAAATGCTCTTTCTCTGTTATCTCTCTCTCTTTCTCTTTCTTTCCATTCCCTCTGCTCTCAACTAATCCTAACTGAAACCCTTTTTTCTGACTTCTCTCATTCTTACCATCCTTTGTTCAGATCCTACAATCCCAGCATCTGTCCAATTCTCAGCTTCATTAAGCTCCAACAACCAACATTTGAAGTTTTGAACTCCTTCAACCAAACCTTACCATTTCCTATTAACTAGGTCTGTTACAATGGTTAACTAAAGATATGAAGCCGAATGGGTACAATTGGGCACTTGGGCTTGGTCAATCGCTTAGGGCTCTGTCTGTGTCTGTCTGTCTCTTTCTCTTTGTGGTTACAAGAGAAGGAGACCAAAGCGGGCCTAAACAGAAATAACATAAGCTAAAGCCCAGAACAAAGACTTAAAAGGGAGAACCCATAACATCTTCATCTGGAAGCTGACGAATGCTGTTGGGAGGGGCATAGAAAACATGCAAATCAGGACTCATCGAATGACCTATCCTTGCCAAGTGATCAGCACACTTATTTCCCTCCCTGAAAACATGGATGACAGAGGAGAAAATTGCATACAATCTGAGCGTATTGCACTCCTTGATAAGGGAGTGGAGAGGGTGGGTGCTGGGAGACCCTTTGTTTAACAGGGCCACCAATTCTTCAGAGTCAGATTCGACAAGCAAATGGCTGATATTCCTTTCCTTTGCGAGCTTGAGGCCCTCTTTGATACCCTAAAGCTCAGAATTTATGCTGTAAGAGATGCCCACGTTAATGTTCTAACCAAGGATCCATCTATCAGGGGAGTCTCTTATTATCCCTCCTGCAGAGGCTACGCCAGGACTGCCCTTAGCAGAACCGTCGGATAAGCTTGTAGGTGCCTTCAGGAAGGAGGATCCAAGAGACTTGTCTAATCTGTTTTTGGGGTCTAGGGAGAATTGATTTGAGAGTAAAAATAGAGTTTTTGGCGAATCTAAAAGCTTGCCAGGCAATAAAAATACTATTTATAGCGCAATTTTGGAAAATGAGTTTGCACATTGCCTTCCATATTTGCCAAACTTAAATGACCATGAAAGCCTAATTAGCATTTTCAAATTTATAATAAAACATCAGAAGGCTAAAACAAACCGTCTAGAGTGGAAGTTAGGACTTGGAAATCCTTAGCGTAAAAAGATTACCTTGTGATTGACTACTTTAACCAAAATTCACTTGTTATGTCAAAACTTAGCAGATGCCAGGTATTAGCGATAAGTGCTACAAGTACGATGCTTCAACTAATGAATGTTTCCACAGCAGATTGCAGTATAGCCATCTGATTACTATTAGCAGAGACTATAAAAATTAAAAGTTAAAAAAAGAATTATTGGACTTTACAATAGGTAAAAATACCCATAAAACAATTATGAAGTTACGGAATCAGAGAAACATCATTTTGTAACCAGGAATTCACCACAGTTAATTATTGACAAACTAAAAGATGATTTTTTTTTTTGGGGGGGGGGTGTTTCATTGTCTTACCTGCTTAAATATAGTACTTGTGCCTGATCCATCCTCGCCAACCAAAAAAAGTCTCTTTCCGTGTTTGGGCTGAAGGTGACCAGAGGGAATTCCATCAACACCACTCTTCACTTCTTGTTTTGGAGGCATTGGCAAATGCAAGAAATGGCATAGAAGCTTTGTACCTCGCTGGAAGATCAAAATGGATGTCCCATTTAAAATAACTGTATGCCTAGAGAAGATAAAACTGAAAACTGCTGACATCTGCACATTATCATGAACACAAACCTTCTGCCAGAGATGTCCACTTGGTTTTCCTTGTCCCTCTTCCATGTAAGACCCATCAGCATTCACCCAAAAATGAGGATTCCCAGCGCAATGAGCTCCAAAGAACTGTAGCACATGACAGAATAAGTTTCATCACATATGTTCAGCAAATATTTAGGTAGAGCTCAAGTGTGTCCAGTAAAACCAACCTGAAGCAACGTCCGCTCAGATTTGGTCATCTCTCGGCCATTAATCAAAATTTCTGTGTTTCCATTGCTAGCATCTTTCATGATGTTGTTCCCAACATTCAAATCATGAGTTATAATTTGGCTAGGCCTCTGACCAATCTATTCAATAAAGTGAGAGTTAGCTACAAACATAAAGCATCTTATATTTGGAAAAAGTCAGGGATTATGGTTCTCACTCCAATGCTTACCTTTCCCCACAAACCAGACACTTTGTCATACCAATAGCTTCCGGGTTTCAGCTGTTTGGGAGGATTTGGGCAGCACGGTAGTGTATTCAGCTCTTCTTTGCTTAGGCGCTTGCCATTTACAAAAATACGCTCCGGTGGGGGCTGATTTACTTCACAAAGTAACTCGCGCCTCATTATTTGCTTAATCTCCGAATCACAAAGCAACCGCTTGAGCATCCAAGAACACTTCCCTAGGCTTCCCCTCAGCGACTCATGAATTCGAGAACCAATGCAAGTGACACACTTCCTACCCTCTGGCATTGACCCCATTGCTCTGAGAACACAATTACTGCAGTATTTCGCACCACAAACAATGCAAACCTCCTTCTCCATAAATCGGCTTTTTTTCAAGCATCGATGGCATGCCTTACTCATGACTTTCAGGCCCTTGACTTTGCTGATCAACATCTTCCTCAACATCATTGTCCTCAATTTTGCTTGACCAAATCTCAGAGGAGAGAACTTGCGAGCTTAAATTTTTGATGTCTTCCTCGATGGATTAATTAAAGATTTTAGTGTTGAACTTCATCCAATTTGGGTCATGGCCTTTGAAGTAAATGTCACGTATCTTCTATCTTTATTTTATTTTATTTTATTTTATTTTCCTTCATGTTCATATGAAGACTATTTGGAATTCTCTCTCTCTCTCTCACAATTAATTTTATATTCATCACGTATTATATAAGTTGGATTAACCGGAAAGTGAAGTCAAGTCAAGTGGTCCTTAATTGGAAAGCAAAAGGCCCCAAGTAAGTTGAAATTTCTTAAGTCTATGAAAGAATGCAATTTTAGTTTTTATAGTATATATTAATTTGACTCGATTAAATGTGATTCGAGATGAATTAGATCCTTAAAGGGGCAAAACTCTCTCGACGCCAGTTTTTAAATCTTATTTAAGAGAAAACTAATAGATCAACTTGACATTAATTAAATTTTCTAATCTTTTATCAACCATAGATAAATTGGGATGGATTGGTCATCAAATCAAACATAACACTCATGCCAAGTTTTTTTTTTTTTTTTTTTTTTTTTTTTTTTTTAAGAAAAAGGAAAAGGAAAGAAAAAGAAAAACCAATATCTAATTAAAAGAGACCTAAAAGTCTTGGTGAAAATCAGGTTCGTCACAAAAATTAGAAAAGTTATATTAAATCTATCTTTCAGGATTTTAATATAACTTTGGAGTTTTGAGTACTAGAAATAGAAGATGAAGGGCGATAGATCCAAATTCCTTCAATGGATAGATGAAATTAGCTTTTAGCACAAGGAAACAAATCCATAGGGTGTGGTTTTACCTACGAGGATATCAATAATAATAATAAAAATAATAAATTATCGATTTCTTATACATTTAAACACTATTTTTAGAATAAATTATCGATATTTGATAATCATATTGGATCAGACTAAAATTGATTTGAGTCAGATTAGTATATAAAATTTAAATTTAAAATTTTACTTTAAAAGAAATTGTTGTTCAATCACTCGACTAAATATACTTTGCTATTTAAACACTATCATTAACATCGATTGTTTGTGAATTCCAACATAGAAAGTGATCTCAAATCCAACGATGAGTCATAATTCGGCAACACATCATTATTGGTTCCTATTTGGTTTTTCAGCACAAATGCTAATCTCTAGCATAAATCTAAATCCCCCTTCAGACAATAATTTGAACAATTTAGTTCAGCTCACCTTTATTTAATTAAAATAAAAAAATTAAATAGAAAATATTAAATCGTGCCACTAAATCTCACATTTTTTTTTTCATAAAATACTAAAATGATTATTACATAAATAATTTTTTATATTTAAAATTTTACTTAATTTTAAATAAATACAATTGTCGTCGGGACAACTCAAGCAGTAAGTTGAGTTTTCTCATTTTTATCTTCCTTTTATCTTCCTTTTATTATTCGATTCCACTCAATTACATATTAAAAATAAATAAATAAATAAATACAATTGCCCAACAAAATTCAAATGGACCACTTTTCCTTCAAGACCAAAAACGTCTAAGACCCAAGTTTGGTCTATGAACATAAGCCCATGATGGGTTATTCAGCTTTTATGTTCAAGCGACCTCGTACCTATGAGAGTGGGACCAGTTTGTATCTATGAGCCCAATCCTCTGTTTCCTCAGGCTCACCTCACTTCTTGTGGTTATATTTTCAGATTCAAATATGTGACTTTATGAAGTTTAAATACACCTTTTGATAGCATTTAAATCGTGTTGAAATTAATACAAACAATTCAATTTCTAAGGACGTGTTTGCACACGTATAATCAGTGTACCAGGAACCTAGATAGCCAAGCTGCTCTGAGATCCACCCCCACCCCCATCTCTGCCGGCAAGACACCCCAATGGAAGACCTGCTAGGCCACGAGGCCATGATCTGGCTCGAATGGTCAACTAAATATATGAAGCCGAATGGGTACAATTGGGCGCTTGGGCTTGGTCAATCGCCTAGGGCTCTCTCTCTCTCTCTCTCTGGTTGCTAGAGAAGGAGCCCAAAGCTGGCCCAAACAGAAAAAACAGAAGCTAATGCCCAGATCAAAGACTTAAAAGGGAGAACCCATAACATCTTCATCCGGGAGCTGACGAATGCTGTTGGGAGGGGCAGAGAAAACATGCAGACCAGGACTCATCGAATGACCAATCCTTGCCAAGTGATCAGCACACTTATTTCCCTTCCTGAAAACATGGATGACAGAGGAGAAATCTGCATACGATCTGAGCGTATTGCACTCCCCTTAGGGTGGGTGCTGGGAAACCCTTTTTCTAGCAGGGCCACCAATGCTTCAGAGTTAGATTCGAAAAGCAAATGGCTGATATTCCTTTCATTTGCGAGCTTGAGGCCCTCTCTGATACCCCGAAGCTCGCAGCTCGCATTTATGCTGTCAGAGATGCCCACGTTAATGTTATAGCCAAGGATCCATCTGCCAACGGAGTCTCTTATTATCCCTCCTGCAGAGGCTCCGCTAGGACTGCCCTTAGCAGAACCGTCGGACTTAAGCTTGTAGGTGCCTTGAGGAGGGGGTATCCAAGAGACTTGTTTAATCTGTTTTTGGGGTCTAGGGAGACTTGATTTGAGAGTAAAAATAGAGTCTTTGGCGAGCTTGCCTGGCAGTGGCCTTTACTATTTATAGTGGAATTTTCGAAAATGAGCTTGCACCTTGCCTTCCATATTTGCCAGACAGTAGCTAGGAAAATGAAGTTCCAATTGTGATTAGAGCTAGTGCAGTTAAGCTTCAGCCATGCAAAGGTGCTTCTAGAGTGGAATTGGGGAGCTTGCATCATTCTTGGGCAGACATTATGCCATGCTTCAATAGCCCAATAGAGCATGTGGAGGGTAGTTTCCCCAAGGCAGGGAAGAGGCCTTGAGATTTTTCTTCTCTCTCTCTCTCTCTCTCTCTCTCTCTCACAGATGTATCCACTGCCCCGATTTAAGATTAAATCAACTGTCTTTTGCATAGTAATCCAACACACTATGCTTTAAAAGTTTTTTAAATCTAAAAAATTATTTTAATTAATTTTTAAAAATTCCAATTTTTTATAACAAAAACCTGCTTTATGTAATTTAGTGAATTTGATACTTAATTTATTTCATTTGTATTCTAATACTATACATCTACTCCCCTATGTTTGCTTTTGCATTTTTACTGGGGACCGAATGTGTCATTGACACCAAGGTTAAGGTTGTGAATTACGTTAAGTTGTGATTCATAAACAATACCACCATTCTAAATTTGTTGAATTGTAAATGTATATATTTTTTCGGATTATATAAAGATTACGAAAATCGTGAAAATACATGTATCCATAAAGATTCGAATACTAGAACTCGAAAAAAATAGTTAAATAAGAATTTTTTATCACTTAAATGTCCTTAAAAAACTCACGTGTTCCATTAATTAGACTTTCCAATTTAGCTCTATCTTATATTTTTTTGCCAATTATAACTTAATTAGCACAATTTTCTTTAGAGATTTCAAATTCTATTAAAAAAAATAAAAAAACACTAATGTACAAACCATGGCCTCCGGCTTTCGCATTTCCTTCCCCTAAGATTGGCAACATATAATTAAAAAAGGGGACATATATTTCCGCAAGCCCATCATAGCCGTTGATTTAGAGGTGGCAGAGGACGTGTAGACACACGTTGTGAGCGAGAGCGCAGAAGATCAGACTGATCAGACACTCTCCAAACCTTGACAGACTTATCAAGACTCCCACTATACACTATCCACCGTTTATTATCCTTCATCTTCTGATCATCATCATTATCTTGATGATGATGATCTTTCTCAATCTCCACCGTCAAACACTTGATTGGCCCAGTATGACCCCCCAAAACAGTAAGACAAGTATGTACCCCACCTTCACCTCTCTTCCATACACAGATACACTTATCAGCTGAACCACTGAACACCATTTTACCAGCCACAGCCAAACAAAGGACTGCCATTTTATGCCCTCTAAGTACACCACCATGAGATAAGTGCTTTTGACGTTCCCAAAAGTTTACCAATCCATCACTTGATCCACAGTAGACAACTGTATCTGATACGTTGACTGCTAATGCAGTCACTGCATTTTCTTGCTTCAAAAGCCTTTGTAACATAAAGTGCTTAATCTGCTTCTGTTCAATTTCCATTCTCCATACCTTCACAGTTCCATCCGCCGATCCGGTGAAGACTAACCCTTCGAACCCTACCACGATGGAGTTCACGGCGTCGTCATGGGCGTCTATCGATTCCAAGCATTTAGAATCCGAAAGTCTCCATACCTGTACAAGATCATTTGTGAATTATGTATCCCATCAAAAGAAATGAACTGCATATGTAAATATCATGTAGTACATAAGTTAAAGATGCTATGCACAAGTTGCCAACTATTTTTTTAAGAATTACACAATTAATTTGATATTCATAATAAGCTAAAGTTTGTATATTATGTAATGTTGAATAAGAGCACTTGATATGTCCTTTAATCAAATCTCAATGAAAAAGATTATGTTGAAAGAATTCTCTCTAAATTAGACTTCATAATGCTCGTACTGAATTAATTCCAATTTAATTTCGGATATCGGTTGATTATTAAAAAAAATTGTTTGCTCTTCTAATTTAAATATTTCCAAATAAATTACACCAATTCTATGTTCCTTTTTTTTTTTTAATAAACGACTTGTCTTCGGTATCTACGTTGATCCCCAATTAAATCCAATTTGAGTTGACTTAAACTTTTAAGGAGTAAAATTCTCATGATATTTATTTATTTTTTTTTTATACATGACATTTGAAACCAAAATCTTAATTAAAATATGCCAATTCATATTAACAAAATTACAGATCTACTGAATTAACAAAAAAATTCGCACTGTATGACAAAATCGCTGAATTTCTTTTACTTTTCTGACCTTGTATTTAAAAATAAAATAATAAAATAATAAAACCCTTTTTTGTAAAGTGAGGATATAATAATCATTTTATACAATTTGTAAGTTTGTAAAATAATTTTGTATGAATAGCGAGGCTCATAATCACGTGAAGTGACCTCAGAAGCAACTTGAACAAGCCACTCACATATTCAACTATGCATAAGTGAAGCAATTGAGAAGGTTGCGAAACTAGCTTATGGGGTAAAAGAAAATGTTATAATTATTAAACATATGTAAAATTTTCGGTCTAAAAATGGTACCTTTAAGGTTTTATCCCATGAACCAGAATAGAGAAGTCCTTTTTCTTCATTAATGCTCAAGCAAGAAACCGCATCGTAATGCTTAATTTTGAGAACATTCTTGTTTCTCCGAACTTCGGCGTATTTCTTGGGATTTATGGAGCACTTTAAGTACTCTTTCAACGAAGGCAAAGTCCCAACTTTTCTGTACAAACTAGGATCCTTTGAGGAAGCCTTCCATATTCTAATCTTCCCATCTTCATGTCCGGTATAAATTTTTCCACCAGACACAACAATAGCTTTGACAAAACCGCTGCTCGCTTTGAACTCCGAAAAGTCTTTCAAACTTTTCCATACCCTTATGTTCTTGCTATCCGATCCCGTGTAGAGCAGATCACCGGAGGCTGCAATGGAGTAGACGTGCCCTTCTTCCCGGATAAGGGACCCAATGAGCCCGTTTTGCAGGGCTAGTTGGTCGGAAAAGGTTGAGGTTCTTAGCCATGGAGATTTGGTTAATGGGGACGTTTGATTCCATGGTGACATTGCGTAGGGTGAGTTTTCTCCGCTTGTGAGTCCATTATTGTATGCAGATGCGTTGCTATGGCGGGCTGTGTTTATGCTGCAATCATCGTCCTTTTCATCGGACTGTAAAAATGTTCCGAATTTTGCACGGCCGAGACTTGGGGTTTTTGTCAGCATCATGGAGGCGGAGTCGGTGGTTTTGGTGGTGGTGGTGGTGACGACCACACCTCCTCCTTCTTCTCTAATTAACATTTTTCTTTTTTCGCAACTCCCTTTGTTTTTGTTCTTTTTTTCTCTCGGGTTGTTATGAAATGGTGGATAGAAAATGCAGAGAGAGACAGGCAGAGAGAGAGAGAGAGAGAGAGAGAGAGAGAGAGAGAATGAGTTTGTGTTTTGTTGAGGATTGATCGGAGTGAGAGGGATGAAGAGGAGAGAGATATATATATAATGTGTGAGAATAGAAAAAGGCTACGTGGGATGAAGGGATGAGGAGGTGACACGTCTAGGGAAAAGGTTGTGACGTGAGTGCGAGGAAACTGATTTTGGAGAGTTCTGGGAAACTGGGGTTTGCCGGTAAAGAGGAATCGAATGTTTTTCATATGATTTTTATGTTGTGAAAAAACAGAAGTTTGTTAAATGATGGAAATTAAGGTTTTTTGGGTGGTTCTCTCGGAAACGGGAAACGGAAATACGGAATGGATGGTTTATAAAAATTCAAAAAAAGAAAATCAGCAAACACCTAAATATTAAAAAAATAATAAAATTTTTATATAAATATTAATTATTTAACAATAAAATAGATATATTTTATAATAAAAATTTAAAATATAAAAAGGTTCACTCAATATATAAAATGTTTCACGACTTAGCGTGAGATAGAGAAAAAATAAATATATATATACATAATAATGTTTTTATATTTTTATTAAAAAACTATTTTAATATTTTAAATTCGTAATTCCAAACTCATTAAAAGAGTAATTTTACTATTTTTCCAAGATTTGCTCTCAAAAATATCAACAAAATCCAAAAATGAGGAATCTAGAAGTTTTCTTGTATCATGAGTTTTTAAATCGAAAAAAAAAAAGGAAAAAAACACGTGTTTTTTGGCATTCCTAGATTAGTAATTTTGACCACCTTGACTTAGTCAAATAGAGTAGTCGGTCTTTCTTGTACTTGGTTTCACGTATGACTCACCTATGGTTGTTTTTATAAAACAAAAAACGTGTTTTGCGTTGCCGTTTTGATGGAGGCAAGGAGACCAAATTTTCATACCACCAAAAAAAAAAAGAAAGGAGAGCGAGAAACAAAAAAGCATGTCAATTTCTATTTTTCAAAATTCTTTTTGTAGCAAAATTTTTTGATCTATTTTTTGAAAATATTATAATAAAATCACACACACAGATAAAAAATAATATAAAAGATGATGCTATTCAAATGTAATAAATAATGATCGTTGAATAAATCAGAGTTATTATGAAAATTTGTAAAGATGAGAAATGATGTTTACCTAAATTATGAATCAGAGCTAACTTGGGAAATTGAAAATGTGTTCTGGTCTCCAATATATCCATTTCCCCAAGAAAATGAATATGAACACAAACTTTAGTAGCATCTTTAATTATTAGCTTTGATTTCCAAACAAGTGATCACTCATCTTTCCTCAATTTTAATGATATTTTTTCACCATTTCATTTTTCTTCTTCTATTTCTACTTCTAGATTATGTTTCCACATATTCCATGCATGAGTGAGATCAGTTTTATCAATAGAGATTAGACAATTCTTACCCCTATTAAGACTTAATATTAAAACGATTATATAACAAGTTAATTGAGTGATTTGCGCTGGTTTTTCATAAATAAAGTTTTAAATTTGAGTTTTGTGTAAAGAGAAAATAGATGAAAGAGATTTGTCTCTATTAGTTTAGAATGTCTACAATGGGCATTTTAGACATTGGTAATAGGGTTAGTGGGGTAACTCCCACTAACCACATATTAACTATTTCCCTATATTTTCTCTAAGTTTTTGAGTTTGAAATGGAGACTAACATCTCCTTCTCTCCTGGGGGAGTTCACTATGGATGACTTCTTTGGAGAGAAAATTTTATTTGAGGGTTTGAGAAATTTTCGCGAAAGAAAATTTCTCCCGTCACGATGATCCGGTTGGGGGGGGGGGGGGGGGGGGATCGTGATCGCCATCTCGGCTCGCGGGGTCGGTGGGTGTATGCGATTGATTTTGGGGGGCTCCGCTGGGGGGGGTTTATACGTTATATTCAATCTATATTTATTTTTTTCGAAAATTATTATAAATGCTTTCGCTGCATGTAACTCGATTAGTTCTAACAATCTCTTATGAGGTCAACCCGACTCAAACTGTAATTAGTTAGATTTAACGGATTATAAAATATTGATAATTTATTAAAAAAATTAATAATAAGTCTCAATATTTTACACCAAACATGATAAAATGCCTTTCAATACTTCAATTTCACATTAATTAAAACCGCTGCTCCCCGTAGTATTGGAATAAATTATTTTTTGATAAAAAATTCTTTTTTATAATTAAAAATTAAATTATTTAAAAATATGTATGCATTTTAAATTGGTTTGTCATTGTTTTTATTATAATATAAATTAAATTCAAAATTATAAAATAAAAAAAGGAAGGAATAATTTTCACTGGATTATACCCACAGGGGCTTAAGTTGACTTGCCTTGTGAAACATAAAGACGGCTAAGAGGTGGAGGGTGCGAGGGATTTCAATTCGGTGCTTTGGGACAGAACCGCTGAATTCATTCGCGATTTTGGACGTCAAGGGGCCTCATCATTACCGGCGACCCACGAGTTTTGGGTGAGAGACAGTGACCGCAAAATGCCACGTCAATTGACCCAAAATTTACAAACCCGGTCTTTCTGCGGTTTGGTTCGGTTTAAAACCGGTTCTACAGTGACACCTGTCGGTTGATTAGGTATCATTACCAAGCAATTGTGACGCAGCTTTTAGCACATTGGTCAACTCCCACTTTTGTCGGGGTCTGCAGTGGGGTATAATTCAGCCATTTGGAAGCTTCTTTTGTTGCCACGTTGTCACTAATTTCTCCTTCCGGAACCGATTTCTATTCCGATTCATCGTCCAATCCAATAGAATTGACATCCAATAGAATTGAAAGTGAATCGCTCACTCACGATTTTGGTTTTGATTTCAAAATGATTTCAAAATGGGTGATTCAAATTCATCATCTATCAAAATTGAATCACTTATCAATGATTTCGATTCTTTATAATTCGATTTCGATTCAAATCGTTTAAAATCAAATTTTAAATTATTTAATTTTAATTCTCTCGTTTCTTTAATAGAAAATAGATATTTTAATTATATTATTTTTTAATTCATTAATTCGATCGATTTATTTTAATTTAAATTATTTTATATTTAAATTATATTTAAACTCAAATTTTATATATGGAGATTTAATTTACGCCGATTTATTTATTTTATATAATTCTTTAAATCAAACATTTATCGTAAAAAAATTCTCATCAAAATATATTTGATCAATAAATTCATATCAATAAATCAAAAAGAAAGAATATATATATTATCATTTTTATAATTATATAAAGTTGAATAATTTTAATTTTTATCCATATTGATTGTTATAACATAATGATGAAAAATTTGAATTTTAAATGATTTTGTTTTTTATGCATATTTATTGTTATAATTGTGATACAATAATAAAATTTTGAATTTTGAATGAATTTAGTATTTGTTAAAAAATAAAAACCAATCATTGTCAAAAATTCTGTTCCGATTTCAACAAAAAAATACTTTGTTTTGGTTCTAGTTCTGATTTTGATTCCGGTTTCGGTTCTGATTCCCGTTTTTAAAATTTAGGAACCGGAACCGAACCATGTCTCCGATTCCGGTTTTGGTTTTTGAACCAGAACTGAAAAAGTGATTTCGATTCGATTTTTGAGCCACCGATTCCGATTCGATTCACAGTTCAAACCGAACCATGGTCACCCCTATCTCTGGGGATGGACGCACGAAAATGAATCAATAATTTTAGTTGGTGGGACTCAACTTCAAAAAGAATATATAAGCCATGAGTTTTGAAACCCGGACTGAAATAGGAATTGATTTCGTGAAGAGGATAATGGATCATTGAATCAAATTGATTAGATTAGATAAAAAAATTGAATGATATCATTATAAAATAATAAATAAATTTAAATCATAATATACATAGAATACAATAAAGGTGTAACTAAGTGCCGAGAGTCATGCATATGTTCATCTCCTTCATAGGTTTGAATCCAAACGGTTGCAACTTTCTCACATATGTTTTATATTAAAAAAACTCAGGTTGGACCAAGGGAGCTCAAAATTTGATTGGTTTTGTAAAGAAACCCTGACCGGTTACTAATTTTCTAGACCGAATAAGTTGAACCGACCGATTCAATTCAAGTTTCAAAACACCGATGGAAATGGCCCCAAATGAAAAGGAAAAAAATAGAGAAATAAAGCAAATTATTTGGATTAATATTGCCTAGAATCTTGTCTTAGGTTTGTTCTACAATAATAATATTATGTGAATATTATATTAATATATTTTGACTAATTTTAATTAAATATTTATTTAAATTCATCGAATAATCCGGTAATTCAATTAGAAATTTATTAGATACAATGACTTGTTTGGTTCACATAGGTCAAATATAAATCAACAGAGTGAAATTTACCCGATTTAGAGGATTGTTAGAGAAGAATTAGTAGAAAAGTGATCCGATTAATTATACCAATAAGTATAATTACTGATAATATTACTATGAAGATTATGAAAAATATGCTCTTTGTTTCTGATATATTATCAAGCAAAATGGTAATTGAAAATAATTTAGGAATGATGGGTTTGTGATGATTATCTTAATAGTTCATTCTTGAGGCTGTGGCTTCTTTTGACTTTTGTTTTGGATGCATCAAGATGGTGATTATGACTATTGGTTTTGTGGGGAGAAAAAAGAATTCAAATTATACGTACATGTTTGAGTTGTATTTATTTATGTATAATTATTATTATTTTTTAAATGTAGCTTGTTATGTTTTTATCTTAAATTGCATGGAAATCGAAAATATGTAAAACAATACGGAAAAATGATACTTTACAAGAATACCTAAAACAAAAATATAGATAAATACATAAATATATAAAAAAATATTTTAGAATTTTTATATAAACATCGATTATTTTATAAAAATAATACAACAGACATATTTTATAAAAAGAATTTAAAATAATCAAATATGTAATTATTAATTATAAAAATAATATAAAAATTATAATTATAATTAAATAATCAAATAATTTATTAAATATATAAAAATGTGTGAATATATAAAATATAAGGATTTTATATAGATATTAATTAATTTAGTGTATTAAAACGTTTTGAAACAATGTTAGTGTTGAAACATTTTATATATCAGAGGTTTTAATCATTCATGTGGCATTTCTTGAGAAAATAAGAACAACTTCAAATATTTTAAAAGAAAAAAAACCAAAAGAAAAAAAATTGGTCAAGGTGTTGTTAATTACATATATGACCCACAAAACCATATCAATCAATCAGAATTTTAGTCTCGATAATTAGAGTTGACATAGAGAGTAGGCGTATATATATGCAGCTTTCCCCTTACATTTTTATAAAGAGTCTGTTTTCATGTCTCAATCCATAACCTCTAACAATTACGTAAAAATTCATAAAAAAAAAAAAAAACAATGTGAGTATAAAAAGAAGCACATATGGAAACAGATATGTCTTATTGGTTATCGGCTAAGTCTCGCCATTGCAGTTCCCTCCTGAATTCATTGTCCTCCCTTGAAATGAGAGTATGGTCTTCTTTAAGAGTTTTCTTACCCACAAAACCATATCCTCTTAATTAATTTAAATTATCTTCCATAAGGATTTTTTCATTTTCCTTTTGAAATTTAGAGCTAATGGAAGGAGAGTTGATAGCATGATGCAAGAAAACATATAACTATGTCGTTTATCATTAATTAATTTCTTTTTAATAAAAAAGTTGTGCTGATTGGTGACAAATTACAATTTTATTTTTAATGGGCAGTTCCTAAATTATTATAGAAATCAGCTTTTCATAAATGCAGTGGACTTTGAGGACTGAGGCCAACTACCATTAATCGTTTGGTAGGCTTTAGGATTAAAAATTTCTTTTTCAAAATTATTAAAAAAATTAAATTAATTATTGTAAGTGACACTCACAAGGCAACAAAAATATTGAGAGAATAGTAATAACTCAACATTTTCGTTAAAAAAGTTAATTTTAAATTTATTTTATTAATCATATTAAAATATTTACAAATATGAGAAATTTTTTTAATTTTTTTAGATAAAAGTTAATGTTAAGCCTTACTTTCATAAAGCGTAGGGGTGACTTAGCCTTATGGAGAGGTATCTTACTTGCCCAAGATATTATAGTGAAGGGTCTCCGGTGGCAGGTTGAAGATGGTTCGTGAATTAGATTCTGGTTAGATTATTGGGTTGGTCTTCAACCTTTGTTAATTGGCTATGAAGAAGAGTTAGAGGAGGATGTAGACTCCATAATGGTTAATCATTTTATTACTTCCAAGGTGAATGGGATTTTGATAGGTTGTCATTGGTTATTTCCCGTGAGCGAATGGAGGAGGTCTACGGGGTTCCCATTCCACGGGATCCTTGGGCAAAGAATGAGATGTGCTGGGGAGGTGATTCGAGTGGACGTTTCATAGTTCAGTCTGCCTTTGGTTTGGTTCATGCTCAAGAGGTGGCAAATATTTAGAATTTCTATGATTGGCGTTGGGTATGGCGATTAAAGTGCCCGAGACGAGTTAAATTTTTCATATGGACAGCTGCTCATAATAAAGTCATGATAAATTATGAACAGGTTTGAAAGGGATTTGTTGCTGATGCTCAATGTCCATTATTGGTTTTTCAGAGGAGACGGTGGTTCATCTTTTGAGTGACTATGGTAGGAGTCATAAGGCTTGGGATTTATTGCTTGGCAAATCTTATCTTCGTCGTTTCATTCTCAATGGAAAGATACATTTAGTTGGTTGAAGAAAAATTGTAGCTCTCATGATATCCACGCGGTTCTTCCTTGGATTCTTCATTTTGGTTCCATGGTATGGGTTCTTTGGAAGACTAGATGTCAAGTAGTCTTTGAGGGGATGGATTTTTCTCTGGAGAAAGTCATCCATTATGTGGTTGCCATGCTCGAAATTCCTTTGCTGCTATTTCTCCGATTCGCAACTTAGACTACAAGAGGGGCCACTAGATTTGTTGGTGCCATCCTCCTACAGGTTGCTTTAAGCTCAACACTGACAATTCATACTATTTTCATTTAAGTTCGACAAGTGTTGGTGGAATTCTTAGGGATGATCATGGGTTTTAGATTTTAGGATTCACAGTTAATCAGGGAGCTTTAAACCACGAGATGATAGAACTATGTATAGTTTATGAAGGTCTCCATATCTTACTAGCTTACATGTACTCACCTTTGATTTTAGAGCTTGATTCATCCTCGGTCGTGCAGGCATTGGCGTCTAACAACTTGATGATTCATCCTTAATCTCATTTATTGAGGGAGTGTAGAAAACAAATATGAAAGCTATCTACATGTACCTTGTCAAGGAAATCTTTGTGCTTATGCAATTGTTAAAGCTGGGTCACTCCTACCCTCTAAGGTTTCATAAGTTTCACTCTCCCCTCAGCAGTGAGGTTTATAGGCTATTCTTTAGAGATATGAGATATGAGAGGATTGACTTCTTTTATTGATCAGTTGGTTTTTTTTTTCCTTGTAACCAAAATTAAGAGGTATTACTGTTCGACCACTGGATCAACTAGGTATCGATAAAGGGGAAGAAGATGATCCACGGGCTACAAGCTGTAGCCCAAATAGGAATCTAGGCCCAAATAACTTTACGACTCAAGAAGCCCAAAGTTTGGTCTAGTTGTGCTTTTCAAACCGAACCGAAACCCTCACAAAACTACCGGTTCCCTCTCTGTCTCTGTCTCTCTCTACTCGAAAAAATTAGGGTTTTGGAAATGGAATTCGTTCTCGAAGAAGGCAAAGATCTTCACAGAGAATGCTCAACGCTGATTATGGTTTGTTCGATCTCTATATCTTCTTTTAAATGTGCAAAATTTGGACTCTTTTTTGAAAATTTTGGTGAGCTAGGGTTTATGTAGTAACAGGGTTTTAGTTTTTATATAGCCTGCGTTGTCGATCGGAAATGTGGGGCAATTGGCAGTGGATTTGTTAGTGGCGTCAACAAGAGCTGAGAGAATCGGTTACTTGGATGATCCGTATGTTGTTCCTTGTGTTGGCAATGATGCTTATGGGCCCCTTCCCGTCGGCGAGCTCGCTCTCCCTCTTGAAGGTTCTCTCTCTTTCACACAGTTATTATTGTGTGCAAATTATTTGCATATCTTACTTAGATGATGAAATCATTAGTTTGATCTCAAAAAGCAGGGTAGATTTTGCTTGAACATTAATGCTAAACTACAGGATTCACCCTATGGTTGGAACCAAATGGAAAAAGGAGTTTAGTTCAATTTGAGGTCATAACACACACATATCCAGGGAGATAGCTTTATGAGGTCTCCTCTTTTGCCATGTTGGTGTTAATCTTATTAAGCATGATGGACCAAGTAAAAGCCTTAAACTGTGGTAGGAACCTTTTCGTTCCAAATGAAGTCGTTTGAATGAAAAGTAGGATTTTGGGAAAGACTTGTGAAACAGAGATCTAGATGTAAAAGTTCCCAAAGAATCAAAACTCTAAACCCTAGTGTAGGAGCATTGCTTGTTAATATGGGTTATTTGTGTGGGACTTTTTCTGCAACCGATCATTTCAAATCAAAACTCTAAACCCCAGTGTAGGAGCTTTGCTTGATAATCTTGGGTTATTTGTGTGGGACTTTTTCTGCAACCATCATTTCATTTAAGCTTATCGATGTCTCAAAGATTTCTTTTTTATCTGTTTGTTCACCTTGACAATATGGAAGCTTGCTATGATAGTTCCTTTCTGTTCTGGCAGCTTATGAATCATCTTCTAATGGTTTGGCCCTTGTCCAACAAAGATCTCCAATTTTAAAGGTACATAGCATCCGTTTGTCATTTAAAATGCCTACGATAGTTTCATCTTTGTGATAATGTGTGAGTTGTATTTCAGAGTGCATATTATTGATGAATGGCAGTTAGAAAGTTACAGTGTACTGCATGAGTTAGCCATTTGCTAATAATTCTTTGAAGTGCTGCAACTGATGTGCATGGATAATCCAATTGAGGTTCTCCGGTCTTGGGATACTCTTTGATCAAGAGCTATGCTCCATTGCAAATTTTGCTGGCGTAGGCCTTTTTGGCAAGCTTTTATTCTCACCACTATACTATGCCTTGACTGCATTGTTCAAATTTATCAGTGAAAGTGAAACATATATCCATTGCTTGTGTTCTTATGTACAATGGTGCTTCCTCATGGCTAGTCATAATGTCGTAGTGTTCTTTCCTTTTCACTATATCAATATATATCATAGTTGGAAAGTTAGTGACAAAAGTGTGATATGGTCTAACAAACAGGGGAGGATGATTGAATTTGCTAAAAATTTCGCTGATTTTGTTGCTGCTAGAGGAAAGAAGCATGTCATTGTGCTTTCCAGTTTGGATTTTTCCCGCTGGCAAAAAGTCGACATGTCAAGGTATATGGTGCTATAAACCTGCACTTGTTTTCTCATGTTGTTTTTTATGGTTGTCACATTCTTTCTCATTCGAAATTAGCTTCCCATCTACTAGAAGCCAATGAAGTGTGCAGTCAATTCAATTGATAACAACAAACATATTCTCTTTTTCATTTGGTATTCTTTGCTTTTTAGAACGTTAAAAGGTAATCCTAATTGTTCATTCCATTTTATAAACAGCTGATATATTTTTCTAGGCATTCCTGTCTCTGGGGTGATTTATATGGATCGACTTGATTGGATTGTTTGTGCTTGCTAAACTGGCACTTAATAAATCTTTGTCCTTCCCTCGGGTATAAGCAAAGCTCATCCCCTTGTTAATGTTTTAGTGGTTTGCAGATGTATTACCTATCTAGTGTCAATGCTGATGGAACTGATGAAGCATGTGAAAGGCTTGGCTGGAAAAGATTGGAGGAATATAATCCTGCTCACAAGAAGTGGGAGTACCTTAGAACCTTAGCTGAAGGAAATCCTCAGCAGGAAGAGAGTTCATATTTTGAAGGTGAAGGTGAAGATAAGGACGAAGATTACTACCCCAGTTTGCCTTTTGCTTCCCTATTTTCTTGTCTCAAGGTAATTGTTTTTTAGTTTACCATGGCTTTCTTCAAAAGGTCTTCTCAGTGTGCAATCTTTACATATGCAGAATTTTTTATTCTCTTAATGTTAATGCCATATACCACACGGAATCTTGGTTATTTTCCTCTGGATGAATTATCACCATGATTACCACTAGCAGTTCCTCCTTTGATTTATTTATTCTTATACTTTTTTGGCGGCGCTTGGGGGGTGGGTGGGTCTCTCCGAGAAATTTCCTACCTGTGTTACTGATTCGTGACTCTGGAGACAAATTATCATAATCGTTTGCTTGCTTTGTGCTCATCCATCCTACATCAATATCTTGTTGACAAGGCAATAGAAGATTATCATTGGAAAAAAGATTGGTCATCCCTGAATTTTTTCTCTTTCCAGCTGGTTGCTCTGATGTATGGCTGGGCCTACATTGATAAACCTAAGAAAATGAAATTGAAGAAACAAATGAATATCCAGAAATAGTTCTATGGGGCAACAATTGGTTATAAAGGTGCAAACGCTTAGCTTCTTACAATTGACCAAGCCCATTTATGATGTCTTCCCTAGATGCCAGATTATTCCATTTTTGCATCCCGCTGTTGTTTGTTGCATATCTGATTACCCTGCAATCTTTTGGAATTATGGAACAGGCAAAAGGTTTGAAAGTGACTTGCTTATTATGTTACTGCTCGGAAGGTGACAACATGTCGGATGCTTTCCAACTTGCCGAAGCAGCATGCAAACTTGTAGGGCTGAACCCAAGAAATTTCAATGGTGAGTCATTTCAAAGGGGAATCATTTCAGTATTTATCCAACTCAACATCCTTGTTTTTTTTCCTTTTGGACATGCTCCTCATTAGTTATTTTGGCACATAAGTAAGCATTATAGAGATTAATCTCACAAGATCCTCCAGTGTCTTTTCTGCATAATATGTTTGCAGAACTTCAATGGACAAATTATTGTATCACTTCTTAAACGATGCATGCGTTGGTTACCATATAACATTCTACTTCAGAATATTATAAACCTCACATTTTGTACTAGCCAGTTAGGATTAATTGCATGTCTGCAAAATACTTGAAATTGGACTTAGCAGGTTGGAACATATTACAGCTACATTGGTGACGATCACAAGTAGTTTGAGTTTCCTATAAGGGGTCGAGTAACTATACATTTATTGTTTGATTATATTCAGGCAATGCAGAGGGTGGATGGCTCATTCCTTTTTCTTGGCAAACCGTCTATGGACCACCTCCAGATATGTCTATTTTCTAGTCCAGATACTCTAATAACTACACTAGAGAGAGAAAATGTATCTATGATGTGATGCTGGTTCCTTCTGGGTATTTCTCCCTTGCTCTTCTATTATTAAATTGTTCTGCAATTATATTTGTGGGAAAAAACACAATATGGGGAGGACAAGGTAGGCCCCCTTTTTTGTTTTCAAAAACATTGTGGGACTCGTACAATTTTACCCAACTATGAAAAGATCCTTTGGATTTATGATTTGACTCCCTAATTTTTGTGTCACACCTTTTGCTTTGTGACTGTATACAACTCATGTCACAGGGGAGGACAGCGAATTACAACATGCATTTGATATTATTATAATTTTAAGAAGGCCTAGAATAATAAATTTTTGAAGGGACGGTTAATAATTTTTGTTATGATGAATTATTTTTCTTAAAAGTTGAGAAGCCCTCCTCCCTTCACCCTCGCGTGACATGGTGGTTTTTGGTGTTTGTTTGTTTTGGTGGCAACAAATCCCATTTGGTTGAAACATTTTCAAAAAAGTTTTGCTAATCATGTTGGTGATCTCCTGAGTCAGGGCTCGCGAGCCGGATTACCCCAAGTAAAATGGGATTGACTAAATTTGTTCTTAAAGACTTAAAAATTCAAAATTGTATATAATTTTAATTGAATTAATCTTGCAACAAATAATCAGTAATTCCAGAAAACAACTATATATTAGGGTTTATCAAAGTCAATCTAATTTAGTGGGTAAGAGTATTAGATTTTTTAATGAGAATGGAAAAAGAATTATGTTGAGAAAATTTTTTTAAAGTTAGATTCAATAATGTTTAAATAAGATTAATCAGAATATAATTTTAAATATCGATCGATTATAATATATATTACTCTTATATAAAAGCCCCGAAGACGCTTCCTGACTACTTTTCAGACGTCCCTTGTTGGCCGTCCTCTTATTTTCAGACCTCACTTTCTTTTTTTTTTTTTTTTTTTCGTTTTAGTCCTTGCAAATTTTTCTAGACAAGTTTTTTTTTTCTTCGTTTCTATCTGCTACCTTTTTTTTTTTCATTTTAGTCCTTATGCATTTTTCCCCTTTTTTTTCATTTCAGTCCTTACATATTTTTTAACTCGCTTTCTTTTTTTTTTTTTTCTGTTTTAGTCCTTCCATATTTTTCTTGCCCAGTTTTTTTTTTTTCATTTCAGTCCACTAGCTTTTTTTTTTTTTTTTTCAAATTTCAATCCTTCGACATTTTTTCCCAGTTTTTTTTTAATTTTGCTCCTTGCAATTTTTTTTTTCCTTTTCCACTTGAGTGCAGCACTATTCACCACTTTTTGAATGTCCCTCGATGGTCGTTCCATATTTTTAGAATCCTGATTTTTTTTTTCATTCAGATCGTTTTTCTTTGACTCAATTTTTTTTTTCACTAAAATCTATCTACCTATGTATAAAGTACTGAAAGCGTTTCCAGTAACACCATTTTTTCGAGCATCCCTCTTTGGTCGTTCTCTACTTTTCTGACCCATCCATATTTTTTTCCCGATTACGTCCTTACATCTTTTTTATGCCCTTTTTCTTTTTCTTTTTCTTTTTCTTTTGCCCTTTTTCTTTTTTTTTTTCACATGGATGTTTCATATTTTTTACCCAAATATTTTTTTTCCATTCATATCCTTACACCTTCTTTAGACCCTTTTTCTTTTTTTTTCCCTGGGTATTTCGTCTTTTTGGAACTGCTTGGGTATTTCGTCTTTTTGGAACAACACTTTTTTCTTAGATTCAAGTCTTTTCATTTTTTTTACCCATGACCGCACTTTATTTTTACATCCATCTCTGGACATCCTTTATTTTTTTAATCCCGTTATTTTTTTTTTTCATCACTCTTTCTCTAACTTCCTTTCTCCTTCACAAAAAAGGGTCCACGATAGTATTTTACTAGAATTTTGATTTCATTTTATATAATCAAAGGATTACATTAAATTTAATATTATTTTAATATTTTTTAAAATAATAATTTATATTCCTTTAATAAAATATTTCTAATTTATATTTTAATATTAAAACAAAATAATTTTTTTATTTTTATATCAATATAACATTAAGATAATATTATATTATATTTATTTAATACAACAACAATAATAACCTGAATTTTAATTTTAAATTTAGAGTCGACCATTTGAAAGATAAAATATAAAATGAAAAAAAAATGCAGACACACTATCCAAATATATATATAATATGAAAAGTGATAATTTAACTTTTTTTAATTCTATTACGTCATTCATTTTTATCCAAAATTATCTCTTCAGTTAACCCATTAACTGTCATATTTTTTCGAGTACATTGCATCCAAATTTTTAATGATCTATTTCGTCATTTTACTAGATCTCCTATATTTAATCTCTCAATTCTCTTAATTAGTGTATTTTTTTATTTTTCGTTGCATATGTCCAAACCATCTCAAGCGATACTCTTGTATTTTATCTACAATTGAGATCACTCCTAATTTACTGCATATCTCTTTATTTCTAATCCTATCTTTTCTAGTTTTACCATACATCCATATTAACATTTTCATATCAATTATAGTCATTTTTTGCTCTTATTTTTATTTAATGACCCAACATTCGATACCATATAATAATGTATGTCTTACTATCGTTTTATAAAACTTTCCTTTCAGAGAGTGTGATATCATGTGATCGCAAAGAACTCCAGATGCTCTTCTCCATCTCATCTACCTCGTTTGAATCCTATGATTTACATCCTCATCTATGTTGTCATTTTGGATAATGAATCCGAGATATTTAAAACGTTTACTTTTGTTACTCATGTTCTCCTAAACTAATTGTTTCTTCATCGTTATGATGATTATCACTGAATGTATATTTCATGTATTTCGTTTTAGATCTACTCAATCTAAATTTTCTGGATTCTAGTGTATCTCTCCATAACTCCAATTTCATACTAATACTCTCTCTAATTTCATCTATCAATACTATATTATCTGCAAAAAGTATACATCATGATATTTCATTTTGGATGCTTTTTGTGACTTCATCTATCACTATTGTAAATAGAATTGGATTTAATGTCAATCCCTGGTGGATTCCAATGTTTATTGGAAAGTTATCACTTACCACCCACAAATTCTTATATTGGTGACAACTCTATTATTCATATCTTTAATAAGATTGATATATTTGATGAAAATCATCTTTTTTATCAACACCCACCACAATATATCTATTAACACCCTATCATATGGTTTTTCTAGATCAATGAATACCATATATAAGTTTCTCTTCTATACCCTAAATGTCTCCATCAGATTTCTTAGTAAGTGGATTGTTTCGGTAGTGGATCTTCATGATATAAATCTAAATTGATTCTAAAATACGTTTATCTCTAATTTCAATCTATATTCAATCATTCTTTCCCTCAATTTTATAGTATGACTCATAAATTGAATTCCCCTATAATTAAAACAGTTCTGTATATCCCATTTATTCTTATATAATGGAACAAGTCTACTCTCCCTCCATATTTTGGGCATCTTCTTGGTTTGTCAAATTTTGTTAAAAAGATCTGTTAACATTGCTATCCCGACATCCCCCAAGTATTTTCACACCTCCATGAGAATGCCATCAGATTCTAAGATTTTATTATTTCTCATTCTCTTAAAAATTTTCTCTATTTTATGAGAACAAATCTTATATTTGAAATCTCTATTGATCTCCTTCACGGGTATTGTGATATTGTCAATATTTTTTTGTATCCTCCACGTTGTACAGATTATCAAAATAATCTTTCTAACACTTTCTTATATCTTCGTTTCTCACAAGTATACTATTAGTCCCACTATTGATACATCTAATACTATTTAAATCTTTTCCCTTTTTCTCTGTTAATTTGACGATTTTGTAAATCTCTTTCTCTCCATTCTTGGTTTCTAATTTCTTATATAATTCATTATATACCTTATTTTTTAATTTTTGAATAATTTTTTCATTTTTTTTTCACATTTTTGTATAATTCAAATGTTTTATTATTTTTCATATTTTAAGATTTCTATAACACTTTCATTTTGTTCATGTAGCATTTTAAACTTCCTCATTCCACCACCATGACTCCTTACCTATTGACACCCACCCTCTAGATACACTAAGAACCTCTCTATCTATATTTTTAATGCTATTAGATATTTTTACCCACATAATTTCTGAATCATCACTGGCCGACTAAATTGATCATTGTATTAATTTTTTCTAAAAATTGTTACTTTTTCCTTTTTCAATTTCGACCATTTAATTATTGATACTACTAACGGATGATATTCCTTTTATCTTTTAGGCACACGCACATCTACAACTAAAAACCTATACTGAATTGTTATACTCTCTCCCGATATAATTTTGCAATTCTTACAAATCATTTTATCGTTTCTTTTAATGAGAAAGAAATTTATTTAGTTAGCATTCAACCCACTTTTATATGTAATTACGTGCGACTCTCTTTTCTTGAAAAAAGTATTTACAAGTATCAGATCAAATGCTATAACAAACTCTAAAATAATTTTTCTCGCTTTATTCCTACTACCAAAATCAAAGTTTCCATATACAATTTTAAATTCTTCGTTATTCTTCCCTACATGTCCATTAAGATCTCCTCCAATAAATAATTTCTCTATACTAGGTATAGTTTGTATAAATTCATTCAAATTTTCTTAAAATTGTTTTTTACTAATTGCATATATATCTACTTAAGGTGCATATGCGATGAATATGTTAATTATATTTTTTCCATTAACTATATTGATAAGTAAAATTCTATCACACTTTCTTTTTATCTTAACTATATTCTTATGTAGGTTTTTATGAACAATTATTTTTATACCATTTCTAATTCTATCTCTATCTGTGTACCAAATTTTATAGCCATATGGTTTAATTATTCTAGCCTTCTCCCTTACCCACTTATTTTCTTATAAACACATAATTTTAATCTTTTTTCTATTTATTATTTCACCTATCTCCCATAATTTGTCAGTTAAAGATCCTATATTCTAAGTACCTAGGCGAATCTGATCTTCATTGTCTCTCATTTTTGTATTTTGATAAGGGATTTTTACATTGACTAGCAAGGATAATAAAACAAACTAAATTAACAATTAATTAAATTCCACTAAAATTTTTAATTAAAGAAAAATAAAGAATATCAAAAGACAATAATGTTGAAAACAATAATACCAAAATTTTTAATCAAAGAAAAATAAAAAATATCAACAGACAATAATGTTAAAAACAATAATGCCAAAATTAATTGTAAAAGTAAAATAATTCTTATTTATCTCTATTTTACTTTGATAAAAGTTTTTATGCCTATTGTCAGTTTACTGTAACTCTACTCCTTTATCCGAATTTGGGACCGGCCGTGGTGGAGCTCTTTTTTTAAAAAAAAAAAAAAAAACAAACAAAACAAAATAATCCGATATACTTCAAAATATCCCAAGAACAATCAAAAACCTAAACTTCAAAACCATAAAAAAAAAAAACATGCAAAATACACATACATTTGAAGAATACAAGAGACTCAAAAACAAGAACAAGAACTCAGTCAAATTATTCGAAAATAGAAAGAACCCACTTGAATTAGTCAAATGTCGAAGAACCCACTTGAAACTGAGACAATCAAGACTTAAATACAAGAATAAAAACTCAAGACTTAGATACAAGAGACCTCAAAAATTAATTAGCAAATTATTAACCCCACTCAAACAAGAATATAACACAAATGAATATACGACAAAATCCAATATATATAACCCAAATGAGTATAACCTAACTCAAGCAATAACAAAACAAAACAAAGATAGAAAATTGTTACAACAGACAAAACAAAGACAGAATATCAACAGCAAGAAATAATACAGACATAAATGCGTAATTAGATAGCAAGAATAATAGCGATTGTTATGAAACAAAAACTCAAATAGAAAGAGACTACCAATTTATCTAAAGACAGACTTAATAAGAACAAAAAATTATTTGAAGATACAAAGATAGCAAAATAGAAGATAACACAGATAGTAAGAATAACAATCGATTATTATAAACAAAACTCAAACATAAACAGAGCAGCAGTTTATCCAAAGACAGAACAACAAGAACAGGAGGTAAATGAAAATAAAACTGACATGATCGAAGATAATAGCAGATAATATGACTGACCTGATTATGACTGTAAATAATAGATTTGAACTCACTAGTGGCAATTGACAGATTTGAAGGCTCCCTGAAAATAAACCCAAATGAAACTAGTAGAAGACCAAACACTCTAAAAACAGACAAATGTCGAATCTGGATTTGTAGTAATCAGAAACACTCTAAAAAACTCCAGAAACCAGCAGCAATTTGACAGTCAATTTGACAGATCTGAGACACTTGAATTTGGATGCAGTAGTCAAATGTCGAAGAACCCACCATTTACGTTTGATGATGCAAGAAATGGGTATAAAATCAAAAGATTAATCAAGGATCTGATTGAATCTCAGAAACTTGAATCTGGATTTGTAGCAGTCAAATGAAGATTGAATCTGGATTTATTTAATATAATATAATATTTTAATACGAATATTATTTTTAATATTAAAATAATATAATTTTTTATATTAGAATAATATGATTTTTTATATTAGAATAATATGATTTTTTTCCAAAAATATTATAAAAAAACTTGTGATTTTAAAAATATAATTTTTTCATTATATATAATTAGATCAAAATCTTTTAATTTTATATTCTTTTTTAATATTTTTAATGACTTTTAAATGTTTTTTGAAATTCTATATTTTTAATATTTTTATCTCATTTTTTATTTTTTTTCATAAAAAGGATATAACTTAAAATTTATTGTTTATAATATAATTTATTTTAATTTATGATTTTATAAAAACATTTTAATTTTTTTTCAATTTTATAAATTTTTATTTAATTTTTTTTTTTTAATTTTGACCCTTTTTTTATATTAATCCAACAAATATTAAAAATTGTCATTAGAAAACATCCATAGTATAAAAATATTAAAAAATGCTTTCTAAAATATAAAAACAACTATAATAAAAAACTTAAAATTTCTTTAAAAATATTTTAAAAATAAAAAACATAAAACCAAGATATTTTGATCTCATTTTAACATTTTTAATATTGAAAAAAGAATATTTGTTTAATCCTTTTAAGATTTTTATCTTATTTTTTAATATTTTTGTATATGTTTTTCATATGCTTTCAAAAATTCGTATAAAATCAATAGAATTACAACTGTTTATATTAATATAAATATTGTAAAATTAAATAATATATATAAAAGAAATAATATATTTAAAATATAAAAAGTATATCTATAATTTAATTCAATCAACTCTCACTTCTCCCTCTCTCTAAATTAAAATGTTTTTATAAAACCAGTAGATTAAAGTAAATTCCATTATAAACAATAAATTTTAGAAAGTTTTACAAAAGGAATATAAATTATTATTTTATAAAATATTAAAATAATATTAAATTTAATAAAATCTTTTGATTATATAAAATGAGATCAAAACTATGGTAAAAAATGATCATGAACCCTTTTTTTGTTGACTAAATAAAAAATAAAAAGAGAAAATCTATGTTCAAAAAAGACGAAGGATTAAAGTGAAAAAAAAAAAAAACTTAATAAAAAAAGTAATAAGAACCTAAATGGAGGAATTGGGAAAAAAATGAGAAAAAACAATGTCTAAAAATGACAAATGACTTTAAACAATAAATTTTAAGTTATTTATTTTTATAATAAAAATATATATAAAAATGAGACAAAAATATTAAAAAATATTAAAATTAAAAAAATATTAAAATTCATTAAAAATTATTAAAAAAAGTAATATAAAATCAAAAGATTTTGATCCAATTTTATATAATAAAAAAATTTATTTTTTTTTAAATCAAAAGTTTTTTAATATCTTTAAAAAAATTATATTATTTTAATATAGATATTAAAAAATAATATTATTTCAATATAAAAAACAATATCAGTATTAAAATATTATATTATATTATATACATATAATGTTATATTATTTTAATGTTATAGTAATATAAAATATGAATAGTTATATTATTTTAATATTAAAATACATTTCAGTTATGTAAAATGAAATCAAATTTTTTGATTTATATTTTTTTAATATTTTTAAATGACTTGTAAAAGATTTTAAAAATAAAGGGATGATTATCTGTGAAGTTAAAGAAAAAATAAAACGGAAAAAACCTATATTCAGAAAAAGATAAAAGATTAAAGTAAAAAAAATAGGTCAAAGAAATAATAATAACGTGAATGAAGAACTGAGATAAAAAAAGAAAAATTTATATCTAAAAATAGTGAATAACTATACCATAAGTTTTAAATTATATTTTTTATTAATTTAGATAATAATTATAAATTTAATAAATATTTTTATAACTTGTGAGTATCTCGCGGGCCATTAACTGGTACATACATACATATACATACATACATACACTCACACACACACACACACACACACACATATATATATATATATATAGTGGGGATGGAGAAGAAAGTAGAATTGGTTGTAAGGATGGAAGGTTAATGATGCAAAGGGCAATGTTGTCTGTCGGTCCCAGATTTATCTGAGGTGACCTTCAACCGTATTTGCATTGCATAATTGATTAACTTATGTCACCAGTCTCTCTCTATCTTCTCTCTCTATATATCTCTCTCTGTCTATTTTTCTTCTTATAAAAATTTTAATTTATTTATTATGGGTATAGGGAACGTGGCTAATGGAGAAGGCAACCACGATTCCAATGCCATAACCTGATATGCTGACAATAGAGAGAAGAAATAGAGAAGAGTAAGCAAGAGACAGCTGGCAACAGCCTTTCACCCTTCCAATTATGATACGATTGCACGTCAATCATACAATCTCCACGAGGCAGGCTGAGAGAAAGACAGAGAGAGAGAGAGAGAGCTGTTGGGCCTCCGTTCAGGCACTTTTAATCCTGTTTAATTTGTCCGAAAATCGTTACATACTGATAGCAATAATTAACCAGTCCATGTGATCACCAACTCACTCACTCTCTCTCTCTCTCTCTCTCTCTCTAAGGAAAGGCAGAATGGGGAGGATGGATTATTTGGCTATGAAGACTGATGAAGGAGCAACAACATCAACTACAGCAACTGATTTGATAAAGTCGGATCTTAAAGAAATCGGCAACGCTGCCAAGAGGCTCCTTACCCACGCCACCAGACTTGGAAGCTTAGGCCTCGGCACTACCATTCTTGAATGGATCGCTTCCTTCGCTGCCATGTCAGTCCTCTCTCTCTCTGTTTATTTGGTTTTCTGGGAGGACAAGAAAATATACTCCATTCCTCATTTCTAAGAAGAATTTGGCTTCTTCGTTTGGAGAGAAATAAAATTTTCCTAAACTGACGACTTGGGTTTACTTTATTTTGGTACTCTTGAATGTGGGTCAGATTTGGTTATGGTGTTGGTAAAGCAGAAAAGAGGAAAGAGATTCTCGTTTATCTTTAAAGATGCCCAAAAAGAAAAACCTGAATTGTGGTTTGGGATCATATGACTGACAAATACAATGGATTTAGTAGAAGTACGTACACGTGGTACTAGGAATGATCATTTGTTTTGAAATGGGATGCTGCAAAATCCAGATTTGGCATTTTGCAGCATGGCTCTAAAAATTGTTTTGCTGCTTTCTTATAAAAATGTTTTGTACTACCTTTTAAACACTATAATTTCAGTACACTGTTCGATGATTTGTTGGCACATTGTTGTTTTACAACAACTTTTTACTATGAATAATCCATTCTTCAAGGGAAAAGTAATCAGAAAAACAACTATGGAGTTCTTGACTTCGGCCATCTTTGAGAAAGGGGTCTGACTGTGTTAAACTCCCCCACTGTCCAGCTTAGGAATCCCCCTATAAGGGACCTCATAGAGGTGCCATCCCCTAGGTTGTGCCAAGTGCTTGCTATTTTTGAGCTCTTGTTTTTCTTTGGGCCTTGTCTCCTTCTGACCAAAAAATTAAAATAGGAAAAAAGTATAGTCGATGAATCTTCTAATGTTCCTGGCTGCACACTTTAGCTCCTTGTTTAAGCCAAGATCACTTCCTTCTGTCTTTGTGACAAATTATATAGTTGAACGTCAATCGTTGCTGGCACTTCTAAGATAAACTTTGCTTATTTTAGAAAATATAGTCCATTTGGTGAAGTGTAGAGTAATGAAAGACTATAATAGAAGTGGGAACCTCAATTTTACCTAAAAATTAGGCTGTCACTACCACAGCTTGTGGTTTATGGCCTGCTACCAAATGGGCTATCTGCGAAATTGAGGTTTTCTGAAACTTTTAATCTGACATACAGTTACCTGTTGATCTTGGATCGAACGAATTGGAGGACGAATATGCTGACAACACTTTTACTTCCTTATATATTCTTCAGTCTGCCTTCACTGCTGTTCAACATATTCAGGTAAAAACATAATATATGTTAGTGGCATCAATTTCTTTCATTGATCTGAGGTCCAACTTTCTCTCATGGTACTAAATTTGTCCAACATTGCAGTGGGCAGGTTGGAAAATGGATTGCTTTCATTGCTGTTATCTGGCGCCTCTTTTTCCCAAGTCGGTTCCCTAGTACGGTTTCTTCTTAAAATCTGATTAGAGGGCATAAATTGTGTATCTCATAATTTGTCCAGACTTGATTAATGCTGGAAAATTGCATTTGTTGGTGTGGTTGCAGACTGGTTGGAAATGCCGGCAGCTTTGATTCTTATGCTTGTGGTGGCTCCAAGCTTATTTTCAGACACTTTTAGGGATAGCTGGGTTGGTGTTGTGGTATGTCTTATAATCGGGTGTTATTTGCTTCAAGAGCACATTCGTGCTACCGGTGGATTCAGGAATTCTTTTGCACAGGCTCACGGCATATCAAACACACTTGGCTTAATTGTCCTGTTGGTTTATCCCATCTGGGCTCTGGTACTTGACATCCTATAGGTATTCTCTCCCTGTAAATTGTGGATTCATGTGCTTTCTTGTGGGTGCCGGAGTGTGTGCATATGCATCACTAGGGCCTCTTCTGATTATTTGATCAAGTGTGGAACAATTATTCTTTTCCCAATCAAACCTTTGTTTTTGTTGTAAAATAATTCCAAGCCTGTCGAAGTTTGTGCTGCCACAAGCTGTGCGATTGCAACCATTATTGAATAACTGCCATGCTAATGCTTGTGAGCGACTGTCATGTTTGATTTGTATCGGTGTTGACATATTCAACTAGCTTCAGAAATGAGTAAGATAGCCTATAATTAGATCTCAGCATTAGCCTATAATTAGATCTCAGCATGGGCAGAGCTGCACTGCCTTAAGTTCTACCATGAGTTGGTGAAAATTTTGGACCAGATTTTCCATTATAAGCACAAACTTGAGACCGACCCTAAAATTGATCAGGGCTTCTTGGGCCAAGCCCAAAAAAGTTCTCAAATCCGACCCAAAGGCAAGCTGCCCAGCCGAGGCAGCCCCTTTGCTAAATGGGAATAGGGGCCAAGATGCAGGTATGGCCTCATTTCTTTTTTTTTTTTTTTTTGATATATAAAGATACTGGAGAGATCATTACAAGGAAAAGGAGGGACGACAGTTGAGTTTTTACTTATCGGCAATATGGCCTCATTTCGGTAAACTGTCTCAACTCATGGAACTCCAAAAAGACAAATTAAAGGAAAAGGTGCCACATGACTCTTTAGAATAGGAATCGAAAAGTTACAGAGATTTGTGAGAGGAAAAGCATTATGATAACTTCTTATTTAAGTACAACCTATGGGTAATTGTAAATGATTACTCTCTGGAGAAACATGATGGCAGCAAAGACATAGAAGGTATACATTTACAAAGGACACGGAAATTTCGAAGAGTGCAACCGGCTGATCCCCACATCATAAACACCTCATACTTTCTTTTCCTTTGCTTCCTTGTATAGCTCGGCGATGGATTCCTGCAAAACCCCATAAAACCAGAAACTAGAGTAATCTATGTGGAGAGGGGGAGGGAGAGAGAGAGAGAGAGAGAGAGAACCTTATAGAATTTTAGCAATTGTGGTCGCTTTAGCTTAAAAGTAGGAGTTACGAGATCCCTTTCCATGTCAAATGGAAGAGGCTCCAAATGGACAGCTCTTATCATCTCAAAACCTCTCAGCTGCAAAACCATTACTCATATCGATAAGAAACCGAATTCTAGCATGAAAATTGAATTAGTGTATGAGACTTGCGTAGGCATACTTTTTGTTTCTGAGCAGTGGCATTAAGCTCATCTAATATGTATTTCCTTGCCTTCGAATTTTTGCACAGTGATTTGAAATCATCAGTCTCTTGATTATTTGCAGCCCAGTCTTCGAGTGCCTTTCTATCAGGCACCACGACAGCTACTAAAAATGATTCAAAACTATTGCCATACACCCAAATCTGGGCACCAGAAAGAAGTTACAATCAAAATTGGGAAGATGAATGAATATAATAAAATTAGTGTCAGATGCAATTCTTCGACTGTGAACTGTCTTCAACTTACAGATGTTATAAGAGGGCAGCCCGAGTATACGTTTTCAATGTTCTCCACAGCAATATATTCTCCTTGAGATAGTTTAAATATGTTCTTTTTCCTATCGATGATTTTCAGTGATCCATCAGGCTGCCATTCCCCAATATCACCTGCAGCACATTTACAAGTCCACTGCCCTCAATCCTTGAAAGAGTAGAAACAATAGTTTTTAAGACAATGGTCTTATTGAAGTCTTTCAAAAATTCTAACCTGTATGGAACCAACCATCCACCATGACTTCTTCCGTAAGATCTTTTCTCTTGTAATAACCAGAGAACAGGGTTTTCCCCCTGATGCAAATTTCACCACGCGGCACAATAGCAAGTGCATCATAGCCCAACTCAGGCACCGACTCAAACCTAACATCGATGGTAGTAATAGGAACTCCGACAGTACCAACCATGGAAAAGATGTTTGCAATGGAAGTGAAACACCCAGCACAAGTTTCAGTGAGACCTGAATTTTTAGATTGAAGTTAACTAGGCAGAGCCGGAATGCGGCAAGATGGCAAGACGGCAAGATAAATCAGTTCAGGAACCATTTTAGCATACCATAACCTTGTGATAAGGAAGGACAGCAAGTGACCCTGAAAAACTCTTCGACATGCCTTGGCAATGGAGCTGCACCAGATAGCATCATTCGGACTCTTCCACCCAGTCCTTGTTTGATCTATCAACATTCAATTGAAATTATTCACATACAGGAAAATACTAGCATGGGAATTCAGGATGTACATTATATTTATAGAAAACTAAGATGACCAAATAACCAACCTTATCAAAGATAAGCCTGTCTAAGAAAGGTGCTGCCTTGTCTGGTTCAATACCCTTCTCCATATTTCTCAACTTGCTGTTGGAAGACGTGCCGTAAGGCAACAAACTTTACTAGTAGCAAAAACTTCAAAAACTGTATATATTAAGAACTTTAATATGTTGCACATACTAGCTATATGCCAATTCAAACAGTTTCTTTCTCAATGTCCCTCCTGCTGAGATTTTGTCAATAATCCCTGCATAAGTATTTCATAGCCAACATTTAGGCAAAACCACCATGGAGAAAAGGGGAGTGGGAGCAGGGGCTTGTTAGGTGGGATAATTTAATTTATTACCATTGCATATTCGTTCATAAACCCTCGGAACACCACAGAACATTGTCGGCTTCAGTTCTTGAAGGTCATCCATCAAATATCTGACATCCTGTTTGTTTAAAACAAAAGGAGCACAAATTTGAGAGAATAATCAAAATTATCCTTATGCGGATGACAGAAAAGAGCGAAGGAAACTGTGATAGGATGTGAAACTTACTCCTTGCCAGAAACCTATTGAGCAGCCCTTGTAGATGCAGTATGTTTCAATTACTTGATCAAAGACATGGGCTAATGGAAGAAATGAAAAGTATGAATCTTCTTCAGTACACTGAAACAAAGGAAAATAGGATTAGACTCTTAAGCCTCTACTTCGTTTCTACATTTGGCATGCTTGATATGCAAAAGAACATAAGCAGACACTAGTAAACTCGACATAAATTTGCATAAACAACACATTAGTTCTAAGAGGGAAAATATTCGGAGCCAAAATCCAGAACTGCTGAACGTAGCATTAATTTGAGGTCCTAATGCAGCATAAAATTTAAATAAATTAAAACTTTGTTCATTTTGCTTGGCCATGTGTATATGTACACACAAATAAAACACACAGACACAGACACGCAGACACACAAAGCAGCCTCTATGCAAGTGCCATATATATGGAGTCAAGAAAGTGAAAGCTCCATTTTCTTTTTTGATAGAAAAGAAAGAATTATCTTCTAATGTGCTTTGGATAATTTAACCAATAAACTTAAATTTATGCACATTTCTTCATTCTACTAGTTGAACCACAGACAAGCGGGATTAAAGGAACACCTTGGGAAGGGGTTTAATGAATCCTTTGAAACATAATAGAAAACATATATCATTCATTACCACTTTGTCAGTTTCGAACATCATCTGTTCCATAGACAATACTTCTGAAAGAAGTGCCCGATTTGAGAGCATGACACCTTTTGGTTCTCCAGTTGTTCCACTTGTGTACATTATCGTGCAGATGTCATGCTTGCTTTTAGGAGGAAGTTCACTATCCCTCCTTCCCTGCAGGACAATGGTAGACTAAAGGATCAAACTGAACATAACAAGTCTTTAGACCAATCACAGACCAAAGAATCTGAGAAAATTGAGACTAGAAATGAGCTTAGTCTGACCATCTGAATGAACTCCTCCCAAGAGTAGCAAGACACACCATGATTTTCTGCTTCCTTTTTTTGTGTGCTTGATACCTTCCCAAAGCTGACAATAGCTGTGTTCAGAAGATGCAAACTTTGGAGTTTAGAAATTAATGCTCCATGGAACAAATCTAATTATAAAAAATTTATTCGACAATAACCTACTTTTCAGATATGTATTACACCTTGGCAGACATGGCAGCATCTGCAGCCAAAAAACAAAAAAAAGAAAAAAGATTAATGCACATAGAAAAGGGAAAAAATGAAAAGAAAAGAAGCTTCATCTATACTAGCACTACATGACCGTTTCATATTTTTGTATGAGTGGTTACTATCATCAATTTTATCTGCTTCCACATAGCATGTCATTCGATTGTAAATCAAGTCAAAAAACAATATCCATTCTCATGAGCAAGAGGATATGACATCATGTCTTACCGCTGGAATTTTGGTATCTTGGACAAAAGCAATGGAAACTTCAGCATGGTTGATGATGAATTCCACAGCATTGGCACCTGGAAAAAGTAATTATTAGAGTTTTCTTCTACAGAGGAATTCAGTTGAACAAACGAGGTGAGGCCATATCATGTATAGCTGAAAAAATAGCCAGGAAAAATTTCACAAATAAATATGGAAATATTACTCACCAAGGGAGTCATAGAGCGGCACATAGGGAATGCTTTGGCTGTTACAAGCCTGTTAGCACAGCAACAATGTAAGCTCTCCTTAATGGGAAAAAAAATGTTCCTTACAGCAGGTCAAAGATATATATTTTTTTTCTTCTTAAATTTGAAAATGAAATTTCAATGAAACAAAAAGTGAACAATTTTATAGTAAATCAAGCCTGATTGCTCTGAATCAGGAAGAAAACATATTCACTTCGAATTCACATTTGGTCCAACTCTACAGTATCTGCAACATTTGTAAGCAATGTAATTTAAATGTTACCTCCATAGCAATGATCCATTGGGGGCAGTTTGGTCCATAGATACCACATCGACTACCCTGATAAAATATGAAAACCATCAATAAAATTAAATTTTCATGACATTTAAACAACCTGCAATTGCATGATGAAAATTTAGAGGAGCTCCAAAATACAATCACCGGCATTCTCTTGGATGTAAATGGAAAAAGAAGTTAACCTATGTGCCATAAACTGAAAATTTAGCAATAAAGAAAGTTAAGGATCGAGTTCTACTTCTAAATGTCAAAAACAAACCATTGAACAACAATTAATTATATGGTGATGATTATCAAACTCACCTTAAGTGGGAAATTCCTTGAAAAAAATATCAAAACAAAACCCATCACCAAAGTTAATTCCCCATCAAATCAAATATACCATACTTTGCAACTCAAATCCACCAAGCCTTAAATCTTAAACTAGTTCGGAGTCGACCTCATTAATTCACTGTTCTAATTCAACTCTATTTAATATGAGAAATGCCATTGATCATGTGGCCTTGATTTTGCATTAGGGTCATCACAACAGCTCAGACCAATTCTGAGCAACTATATATGACCTTGGCACATATCACATTTCACAACTTAACTAATTGTCATTTTAGTGTCACTTTCAAACTAAACTATTTCTAAGAAAGAAGGTTTAACCGGTTAATGCACCACAGTCAAACTCTTTTGACTAAAAATAATTAAGGTAGCAGTTTGGAAGGGTGGCCCAAAATTGGGATTGCTCCATAATTATGATTTGCTTCTATAAGGGTTCCAAAAGACAATTACCGACTTTTTCTTCGATGTAAATGGAAGAATAAAGTAAACCCAGTTCCCAAAAACTAAAAATTTTGGAAAATGCATTATGCCAAATTTGAAATTTTAAAGCTGAAAAATGGCAATGAAAGATTAAATTTGTAAACATAAGGCTGATAAACAAAAAACCCATTAAGTGGAAACAAGTGAAAATTGGTTCTTACAGGTTCAACACCACGACTGCGCATTGCAGACCCAATGCGGAGTGCAGTATCATAGACCTCTTCATATGTGAGCCACACATAAGGACCCGCCTGCAAAATTCATCAGAAAATTTGAAATTTATTAAAAATTAGATGTTATTTTTCACTTAGTATAATGGCGTTTACTGTTCATGAGGGAAGAGATAGAGAGAAGAGAAAGAGAGAATACCTTAGAATCGACAACTTGGCGACGACCCAACAAATTGTTTTTGGGGAATGTTTTAGCAGAATCACTGCAATGCAAGAACGGTCAGATGTTGACATTGCAATTTAAGATAGAAATAAGATAGAGTTCCCAGGGCCATCACAAGGCCCATTAGCTCAGTGCTCAGTTGGTTAGAGCGTCTTGCTATTTTTATTTTGTTTCCGTGTTATTTGGTGTGGTTATTGGTGAGGACAAATTGAGACCATTAGCAAAATTTTGGATAACTATTTTTTTTTTTTTTTTGTTCTTATTTTATTTGGTGTGGTTACTTGGGTGTAAGTCTCCCCCAACACCCCACCCCCTGCATAAAAATTTTCACTTTACAAGCCAGGTATAGGAAATCATGGATAAAGATAATAATATTTCATTAAATTTTTTTTTATATAATAAGATATAATCAAGTGAAATCAAATTAAAAAAAAAATTGATAAAAATAAGGAGACTATTATTTAAGCTGTCTCATTCCATTAATGTTGAAAGGAACTTTGCATCTTATTTCGTATGATTTTCAAGTTTTACATAATTTTGACGATGATCGTTATACTAATAAATTCAAATATTGACATAACATCTATATATACCCATCAATCTATCTGAAATATTTGTAGAAAAATAAATTTAAATCGAAACTTTCATTATGATTTAGAGTGATATCACAAATATCATTGGCAACCCAGATGACCAATTGGGGTGTGAGCGATTGTACCCGGATGACCAATTGGGAGCAAACCACTCGAAGCAACTTAAATATGTTTAAAAAGAAAATTATAAAAAAAATTATTAAAAATTGTCATAAAATAATAATTTTTAATAAGTAATATACTAGTTTTTATTTTAAACCAAAAATAGAAAATTAAATTAAATTAAATTGATGGTTTATAAACCCAAGAAACTGAACCCAAGTCCCTCGAGACAACTCAAGTGGTAGTAGGCTTTTCTATTTTTATTTTTCCTTCTCCAATTTGAACACACTTAAATATATTTTATTATATAAAAAAATTCCAAACCCAATTTAGGTGAGCCCATTGAAAGTTCAAACCTATCTAAAGAAATTTGTCCTTTCCTCCGATGTAGAGATTCTCTTCTCACAACCTATCTACCCTAATTAAATTTCCCAACCAAATAGAGAAAACTCCCAACGCTCTTATGGACTTTTCTTATTCACCAACAAAAGTTGGCAACAACAATGCCCATTACTTCCCCTATATAGGAAATTCCCTTGAGATAAATTTCTTTTTTCTTCTATTTTTTTCTCAAAATTAAACCGATTTTCAGCATGTAAATAAATCAATTTATACTACACAAATAGTCGATTTAGTAAAGATGAGATATTGAATCCCTTAATCTAGTTTTATATTTAAAATTTAAAAATGAAAAAAATTTGAACCGAATTAATCAAAATATGACTCTAGATATTGATAGTGGATATAAAAAAAAATAATTGATGTATTGAAATACTATTTTTCATGATAATTTTTATTAACGAAGTTACCATTACTTCGTTTAATCAACTACAAGAGATTTGCACACAAGTAGTGGCAAAACCAAAAGGATTTTCAAAGACAATGTCATTGTGTGAAGAAAAATAAAATGAAAATCAAAGTACCTCAAAAATTGCCATGGAGACTCCAACCCTTCCGGCAGCTCAATGAGAGCATCTTTAGCATAGACGGACCGATAAACCGGGCCCGCCGATGGTTTATTCTCCGTCGCCGGTCTTGCTTCCTCAACCTTCACCTTATATACCGACATTCTGATCTAGTGAACAGAACAGAAAGAACAATCTTGGACAGTTTTTTTTTTTTTTTTTTTTAATTGCTGACCCAAATGAAGGCTTTTAAAGAGATGAGAGTACACAATGCTAGAGTATAGTGAAGTGCAAGTTTTATAGAGAGAGAGAGAGAGGAGTTGGTTGAGAAGCAAGCAGAACAATAAATTAAAAAGATGACCAATTAAGAGGTAGTGTTGGGGAGAGGAGGAAGGAAAATCTCTCATCCATATTTTGTAGCTGTCTTTATGAGAGTGTCTAGAAGAGAAAAAGAAAATGGTGTATACAGGTAAGAAAATCATCTAACATGGTAGATAGACAGCTTGATGTATTACTTGTGGGCCTTTGAATTAAACAACTATGTAGGTGTGATTTTCAATCTTCGCCATCCAAATTATGGGACTCTTGGACTCTGTAAATTGTGCACAGAGAGAGAGAGAGAGAGAGAGAGAACTCTAATGTTTCATAGGAAGGGGAGGGGAGTTGGAATAAATACAAAGATACCCATTTGATTCATCCCAAGCCTCTCTCTCTACAAGTGCGTTTTAGCAGTACACTTGCCAGAAAGTTGAATTAAATGAGGACAACTTGGTGGACATGCAGGCCCAATAGTAAATTTTTTCTTTTTTAAATTTTTATAAAAATTATACCCTAACTAATCTAATTTAGAGATTCTATTTAGGGGACGATACTTTCAGTATAGTCTTATCTATTTCTAAATTTTAAATTCAAAACTTGATTAAAAGATCTAACATTTCATTCTATTAAATCAACGATCTATCGTTCCCAATAATAAATTCACTTGTTGCATCCACGTGTTGCTGCTTAAAAGTTCCTCCTATAGAAAAATCCAGCCAAGGTCACATAAAGGTCATATGGTGTTAGACCAAAGCTGATTCAACATACTTGCTTTCCTAAGAATTCTGTTCTGTGAAATTCCAGCTAAGCTCATAAAAGTTACTATAGCTTAGAACATCTCAACCTTGTTCAACTAAGTTTTATTTAATAATCTAAATTCTTATGGTATGATATGAAAAGAAAGAGAAAGATTAGAAATAACAAAATTAAAATTTAAAAAATGTAATAGAGTAAATTTAAAAAATAAAATTTATCAAATTTTCCTCTTTGTCCCCATATCCCCTAAAAAAATATAAAATTTTGTTTCATTTTTGTTCTGCAAACGAGATTGTCTCTATCTCTATAAATCAAATATGATATCATCGATATCAGATTTAATGGTTGGGCACTGTTGCCTCTTAAATAAAATTTTTGGTTTGAATTTATATATAATAGAAACATGTATCGGGAGAATTTTATTTTTTAAGAATTCAACTCAACTTGAATCGAATTTAACCGAATTTAATGTGTTTATCCGATACTAATGATTTATATATATAAAAAAAAAAAAGATTTTTTCTGTTTCGTACATGTTCTTTCATAACGTATATTATTTCAAATGTTATTATATAGAATCAATAAATTTTGAAAACCTTATCTTTATCCAAAAATACGATTTCACTTTTATAACTTCACAAATCCATTTGAAAGATAGTGATTGAGGTTTTGATGAATTCTATCACCTCAAATTCTAAGAAGACAAAGGTTTGAAAGACAACAAATTTCTTTCTTTTTTTCCACCCCAATATAGACAAATAGAAAAAGAAACTTTCAAAGAACTAAAAGTCTAATCTTATTGAGTCTATGACCATGAGCATGTTCCTTGAGCCAATGGGACAAGTCTAGCCTTCAAACTGTTCTATCCTTAGAATGTTTTGTTTTAGGGTATCCCTCTATTCAATTCCAATCATAGAATATAAATCCAATTTGGGAACAACAAGTGAATTGGATGAAACCCATCTTAAATTGATGTTCAATTATTGTTAACAAGACGTGAAGCATTGAAAATTATCATACCATATCCATTTTTGGGAAAGAAATTCAAATTTTAACCCCAAAAAAAGGAAAAATTTTTGAGTATTTTTTTTTCTATAATGAAAAAGGAGTTTGAGGACACTTTGGGATGACCAACAATTACTATCCTCTCAACCAAACTCTTATGGGTATAACAATAGAATATTATACTCTTTTAATTATAGGTCTCGAGTTCGAATCATAGGAATAAAAAATGAGATTTCAGAAAGTCAATCCCTTAATAGACCCCATATTGCTCGAACCAGATTAGAGTAAAAACCAAAAAAAAAAAAAAATTACTACTCTCTGGATTTCATCTCTTTGTAGGATTACAAAGGTGCCCTAGGGATTCTTTATGTAACCAAATTATTCAGCTATATCTTTCCCATCAATAAGATTCCTAATTTTTGAAAATAAAATTTATAGTTTATACAGAACAAAACTAGGATTCTAGTTGTACTTTTAAAATATTTAATCATATTTCTAAGACTTTTATCATATTTTTTATAATTTTTAATGATATTTATCATACAAATCCAAATTAAAATTATCAAACCATTTTCAATTTGCCCCGACTAACGCAGCCTAGCCCATGTGTTGGATTAATACAATTTGGGTATATATAGATTTGGGAGCACTTGCTAAATTTGAATTGAATTTAAAATCAAAAATTTTAAAAATGAGTTTTATTCATAAACCCCATAACCCCACAGCCACCATGTTCACACGCATCAATCACTTTGGTCGTTGGAACAAACATGGAACAAATGGAATACAAAGTCTTTGTCTAATCTAAAAATTAAATGATGAAAGTCTTACCAGCCCAACCAATCAATAGGTAGACTAGACTAGTTCACCTTATACCTATAGGCAAAGTCCCTACCTTTGAAACTCAAATTGTTACTCTCCTGTCCCTCCTAACCCCTGGATCTTGTCAAAACCAACTTCACTTTAACAATGCTTATCTAACTACTAACGTATTAACTGTACCTGAGGGAGCTCTTCACTTTCAATCTTCTTTTTTCGTTTTGATTCCATTTAATTATATCTTCTTTTATTAAAAAAAAAAATTGCTTATGAGTATTATTTGGAGTGATCCCCTATGGTTGACCTCACCATATAATTGCTTTTAAGGTTACAAAACTAGTTTTTGTCCACAACTTAGGTGGTAGAGTCTCCTTACTTATATTTTTTATTTTTTGATTTAATTTTATTTGATTATATTTTCTTATATATATATATATATATATAAACTAGTTTTTCTTCTCTTTTGATAACTTTTGGTGTCACTTTCTCAAATTTTTCACGTGTCAAACCTTATATTTCTCCAACAAATTGACAAAAACATAAATTAAGTTAATTTTTAGCTTTTTTTTTCCTTTTTTTAGATTAATTTTCTACAAAATTTAACTTTCTTCCAATACATACATACATGATATTTCAAATTTTATGAGTGAACTCTACCTTATTCTATAAATCCAATTTTCTATTGTAATATTTTAAATTAATTCTTAAAATAATCTCTCTATCTTTAAGAAAGTTCTTAAAGATACCATACTCTTTGAATTGAATAGTACTCTATCCTTAACTTTTGGTATCACTTTCTCAAATTTTTCACATGTCAAACCTTATATTTCTCCAACAAATTGACAAAAACATAAATTAAGTTAATTTTTAGCTTTTTTTTTTTTCCTTTTTTTAGATTAATTTTCTACAAAATTTAACTTTCTTCCAATACATACATGATATTTCAAATTTTATGATTGAACTCTACCTTATTCTATAAATCCAATTTTCTATTGTAATATTTTAAATTAATTTTTAAAATAATCTCTCTTTCTTTAAGAATTTTCTTAAAAATACCAAACTCCTTTAAATTGAGTAGCCGAACACTCTATCTCCTTAATCAGAGATCTTGAATTCGAACTCTAGGAATTGAAAAAAATGATTTGGAAAAACCAATCATTTAATGGGTCTCATACTCTCAAATCGAATTAATCGGATAAAATCTGAACATCGATCGGTGAAAAAAAAAAAAAAAAAAAGAGGTTCTTAAAGATAAGCCAAGATAACTGAAAAAACCATAATTTTCTAAACTTACTTCCCTCTGCCCCCTCCCTGCTAAATCATATAAATTATAGATTGGTTGGCTTCTTGCAAAATCACACATTAATGTTGCACTTTACTTCCTTCTTTATTTGCTTTTCACGTCTTTTTTCTTATTTCAGTTATTATTTTTTTTTAAATTAACTTTCCATTCCATGAATTTAAGTTGGACCAAACCTAAAAAATCTCCATCTCCAACTAAATACATTTTCATCATGCGTTTTACCACTTCAGTAAATTTTGAATTCTTCAAGCCACAAAACTCTACCCGTTCTGGAACATCCCAAACTCAATCCAGAAGCATAATTGCCACAAACTCTGCAAGTAAAAGGCACTCTAGTCAGCCAAAAAATGGAGATCTTATACCACTTGTTAACAAAATTGTTTCCAACCAATGAATAGTCGATCTATTGAAATATAATGTTAAATCCCTTAATCAAGATCTCAGTTTTGAGTCTTGAAAATGAAAAAGACTATGTTCGGAGGGTAGTTCCGAAATGGACCATTATAAGTCTCGAATCGAATTAATCAGAATATGAATCTGATGATGTACAAAAAAAAAAATGTCCCCGCATTGTCCAGATGCATAATTAGGGGAAATTAGTCAACAATGAATAAGCACAAGACAAAAAATTTAACACGTTCATGATCATTACACTCGTTTAATATCATTAAATCAACACTATATAAAGAATGTAAATTGGGAGCCAAAAATCAAAACCCTAGTACGAGTAATGCAATATAAGCAAAAGACTAATCAACAAAGCAAGATTGAGAAGCATCTGATAAATTATAGATCGCAACATATCAAATCAAAACAAGAGCAGGAAACCCTAGAATCGAAGCCCCGTGATTGAAATCCTTAAACCATGAAACAATCTTATCTATCTATTTGTAATTATAATATTTTTAAATAAAATAAAAATTAATAAAAATACATAAATTTTATATTGACAGTATTATCTTTATACCACTCTAGCAAATTTGAAGTATTTATCTATCTATTGCCTGATGTGATTAGTTAAATTATTTTATAGGCTGGGTAATGCTATCATTTAGATGAGATTTTGTGTTCGAGTTTTATATATGAAGAAAATATGAGTTTTGCGGGACTAATCCAATTTGAATCGGATTTAATCCGATTTAGTACATTAAGAGATATTTTTGATTGACTTAATATTTATGAGATATATTAATTAAGTATATATTGAATGCAATTTTAATTTGCTGCAAAAATGGATACATGGCGATTTCTATTTAATAAAACTATGAACGTTTGGTTTGCATTCAAGAATTATAATTGAATTTAAAATAAAAAATTTTGAAAATGAGTTTAGAAACTCATGTCTTCGCTTGAGCTTTAGAAATTCTATAATTTGGGAGTTTCAATTCTAACCCTATTTTTATTCTATTAATCCAAATCAATTATATAAATTTCAATCTAATTCTCAATTATAATTCACTTTATCAAACACCCTTGTATTTATATTCATGAATTTGTTTTGGTTAGACAAATCCATTAAATAACAATAATTTGCATTTCCAATAACTAGAAACACACATTAAATCAATGGTAAAGCCACATGTAAAGCAGGATGGGTCAAAATAATTTTATTAATTTTTACATATCAAATAAATATCGATCTCATTCAATCTAAAATATATATTATTCTATTTCATAAAAATATTTTATTCCCGTTGTCTTAGGTCCTAGATTTATCACCGCATTAAATTCATTGTTTTGGAAAGGGAGAGAATGTCTAGATAAATTAATAATTTATCAAATTATATGAGTAAACAATATTTCTATTAATTAATAAATTTTCATAGTCCTAGGAATATTAATTAATTGATATCCAACTGTATTTTAGAAATTTAGAATTTCTCTATTTTTCTTAACTTTATTTCTACTATTTATCAAAAAAAATCTAAAAAAAAAGTGAAAATTTCTCCATAAAAAGGATTAAAGTCGTCATTCATGTATTGTTTGTTTATTGATTACATGAGTGTCCAATGTTTATGTTTCAATCTTTATTAATTTCTCAAATTTGAAAGCTTTAATCGTGGTTTCCTTCAAGGTATGATATTGTCTTTTTTTTTTTGGTTATGTAAAGTCTGAAAAATTACGAAAATATATATGCCCACAAAAGTTTAAACACAAGATTTTCAAAAAAAACACTTAAATAAGAATTTTTTATCTTTTCGGTGTTTCTTTTTTTGAGTTATATCGAGATTTGAATTTAAAATTATCGGATTATTACTATTAGACTGATCTCTTAGAGATATCCCTCAGATATCTCTACGAGGACATGATATGTTTTGTTGAGAAAATAATTACAATATCTTAATAGTGGAGTAAAATCATTATACAAATTAAATGTAATATGACGGTTAATATAATTGTTAATTTTTTTTGATAGAATTGATTTAATTTTTAATTTATTTAGTGATTTATTTAACAATTATATATAAAAATTAATCCCTTATTATATAATTTTAAACTCATAAACCGTCTATTTAAAAAATCAAATTCACTTAATATGAGACAGTAATGTAAACTTTCCGATGGTTAGCATTCTACCTCGCCCGGGTGGTCAAGGTCACGGTTTGACCAATGCCCCCTTTCACGTCAGGTTGTTTAAATAATTATTAAATCCCATTTTATGATTTATTTTGGTGCAAATATCGTAGTAAATGCAATTAATTACGATTGATTCGTACATATATTTTGGGGACACTTATTTCACACTCAAAAATTAAAATTGAATTTAAAAGAAAAATAGGTTTCAAGAACTCATATATTTATTTGGATTTTAAAAATCTATAATTTAGGAGTTTCATTTTCAAATTTTATTTTTATTTTATTAATTTAAATAAATTATATAAATTTTAATTGTATTTTTTATTCTGATTTTTTTAATCAAATGTTCTTTCATATATATTTATTTATTTATTTATTAAAAAATTATAAAAATTAAAATGGGTAAAATTAAAATCTTTTCAATGATAGTGATAAAAAACCAAGTGATGAATCTAATTAAATAAATAAATTACATTTCTTATCAAACTAGTAAAAAGTCATTTATTGTGATTGATTTCTCTTTTTAAATTTTAATCAACATCATAGGAGGACCCAGTCCTCGAGGATGACTTTGACTAGTCTAGATTAGACTGGATTAAGTTTAGATAAAATTCTTAACAAATAAAATTAATGGGCCAATATTAATTTTATTCTTTTAAGGAAATTTTAATTTCTATCGATAAAATTTTATCATTTTTATTTTAATTAAAAGAGATTATGAGTAAGATAATATAAAATAAATATAAATTAAAATAAATTTAGATAAATTAGAGTTTTTTGTCACCAGACGTATTTTATATGAGGTAATTAAATTTAAGATAATTTATTTACTAATTAAATGCCACATCAAAATTGGTATTATTGTGTGTTTGTATATATATATATATATATATATATATTGGTATAAACCATTAGTATTTAGTAATGTATTTATCAATTGGTATTTTTTTTTTGTTATATCGAGATTTGAAATTGAGATTATCGGATTAGGGAGGAGGATTATGACTACTAGACTGTCCATTTGAGAAAATTTATTAATCAATATCTAAAATTATATTTTAATTAATTCTGTTTAAACATTGTTGAATCCAATTTAAAGAGAGTTATCTTAATATAATTTTTTTTATTCTCAAATTTTGAATCCGAGAAATATTTGATAATTATATTGAATTTGATTAAATTTGATTCGAGTTAGATTGGGTCGGAGAATATATATATATATATATATATATAATATTTTTTTTTTTTTTTTTTTTTTTTTTTTTAAGGATAAGATACTCATTCTCTGTCAAGATTATAATCAAAGTCAGAGTGTCCAATTTGCAATAGAATAATCTAGTGATTATAACTTATCTTCCATAATTCTGTGATCCAAATTCAAATCTTAACAAAAAAAAAAGGTGCGATAATTCAATCAATAAATTATTTTCACTTTTTTTTTTATTTGATTTCGTTTTATTATATTTAAAAAAAAAAAAGAAAAAGAAAAAAAGTGGGAGTGCCCAAAGTTTGGGGCCGAAGTCCAAACCGGCCCAAAAAGTCCCATTCAAAACTAACGAATGAACGATGAAAAGCCCTAGGCGCTCCGCTTCAGATTCGGCTCTTCTGCCTCCACCCGCCATTCGGGAGAGAGAGAGAGACAGAAGATGTTTCCGGGGATGTTTGCACGCAAACCGGACAAAAAGGCGGCATTGAATCAGCTTCGGACACATGTCGCCATGTTTGGAGTCATGGTCGCCGCCGTTCGAGTAACTCCTTATCTTCTTCACTTCCTCTCTAACGAGAAAGAAGAGCTCACTCTTGCTCTCTAATTTCAGGTCTAGCAAAACCCTCTTATCTCTCTCTTTCTTGATTTGCTCATTCAGTTCTCTTCAATTGGTATTAGGTTAAAGTTCTTAATTAGTTGATTGTGTATGTAGGGCTACTTCGATTCTTTTCTTTTTATTTTTTTCCCTTAACGTAGATTTTTAGCATTAGGCTTTGTTTGTTGACACCTTATGATAGCAAAATCAAGATGGGTTTTAAAAATTAGGGTTTTTGGTGATATATTCAGCTTATATTTAAAACTGCCCTTCGATGATATGTTATAGAATAGATAAAAAAGGCTTCAAATTTGAGCTTTGAGCATTGTATTTAAAAAAAAAACATGATGTGGGCTCTTTTCGTTGATACCTTATGATAGCTAAATCATGATTGGGTTTAAAAATTAGGGTTCTTGGTGATGTTTTTAGCTTATGATAAAACTGCCCCTCAGTGATTCTGGTTATGGACTAGAGAAAAATGGGCTTTGAATTTGAAGAAACATAATGTGGTGCTCTTGCTGTCTGAGTACGTAGGGTCTGTACCTAAGTGATTCTCTTGTTAATTTCTGAATGAAAAATATATGGTTTTGTCTATCAATTTGGTTTTATGTCAGAGAAAATATATCCTAGTATTTGGAAAATTTAATGTTATATTTGACTTATCTGGGTTTAAATTGATTGCACCAGCTAGCTGTGTGGTGGTTTCAGTGTTCCATTTTTTTTTCCACATAGTTTACGTCTTCTTGGTAGTTAGAAAAATTTATAATTGTTGTTTCTTTCGTCACACAAGACACCCATTTGTTTCCCAAAGAGGTGTTCTATTGAATCTAAACGATTATTTTTAGTATTGAGGAAATTTGAAGGATCATTGAATATTTGGATACCCTTTTGAAGGGGTGAAATGGCGAGTGAAAGAAAAAGGAACATGGAGGGAAGGGGGGGGGGGAGGGATTCGTCTTTTTTTTCCTTATATACAGATTGGAGAGAAAATAGAAGAAGAGGACATGGTGAGTAAGTTTAGTCTTCCCTTACCAGTAGAATGATTATCTTTGAAATGTAGAGAAAATTATTGCCCCATTTTTCATTTTGTTTCACCCCATATTCTTTCCTCCATTTTCTTCTCTCAAACAGAGTTAAGTATATGGACCATTTTTTGCTGTACGCAGTTTGGAAGTGGATCATGGCCATGTCTTCCCTTGTATACTTACTGCAAATGTTGACCTTTTCCCCTGTTTAAATTGTAACTGAATGTCCTATCTCTGCTCATAGCTATGGATGGCAATCTTTGATTTCTGTTGATTATGTTGCCAAGTTTGCCACCCTCAGGCAGTCCATTGCATTGAGTTTAGGAGAAGCTTTTTTTTTTTTCTTTTGCAGTTCAGAATTTTCTGATAGGGTGTTGAGTGATTTTTCTTACTAAGATGTATGAGTCCTACATTGTTACTATTATTTAGTTATTTCATTTGTGTGTGTGGGTCTTTAGTGATGCTTTGCTTGTTGCCCTCGCAAGAGATATTGCTCTTCTCTGGCAGTGTATATCTACATCAAGTCAACATTGTGCTTGGAGTCTTTTTCCTGGGAGATGGATTTTGCTAATTGTGCTGCATTACCCATGTTTTTTTTTTCCCTTTTTTTATGCTATTTTACCTTTTAAGCAATTTTCGTTTTTGGTGTTACTTCTTCTAATTTTCACTTGCACTTTGGAAAAGATGCATTCTGTATGGTTGTTACAGGACATGAAATTACATGGACTTGGCAGTAAAACAAAATTTTACACAATTGAACATGAAATGGAATAAAAGCAAATAATGATATTTGTTTTTGTGTAAATTAGAAATTATAATTTTATATGTTCTAAATAGTTTTGGCTATATTTTATGTTTATTGTGTGTTGATACATATATATATATATATATATATATATATATATATATAATTGTGTGTATGTAGTGTTTTTTTTTTATTAAAAGCAAGCAAGAGATTTGAGAACTAGTTAGGATAACAAAAGTGCTTAAAATATATCAATATTAACCCTGTAAGACTACACATTAAATGTCTAAAAAGTATTTGAAATATGGCCTTGTTTTGCAAAATAGTAAAGAATTGGAAAGGCCACATTGGATATCTAACTTCAGGTGAGTGTTAGGCTAGTGTTGAGCAAGACTGGTGTCTGACATGGACATGTCTTCCAATTTTGAAGTGCTCATGCGGTTAGTAAACTACTTAAGTGTTTTAATAATTTGAGAATCAAACATTGGTTGAAGGCCTTTTTGCACGAGGAAGTTGGTGTGATTAGATTAAGTAAAGCAACTCAAAATTGTAGGAGCGCTGGATGACAAAATCGACAAATAAAGACAATTTTATTGTTTTTTGTTTTCTTTTGTTATAATTGGGACAGTTCCCTAAATATGGTACGTATATTTCGTGTTAAAACAATAATAATTAATACTGAAGTTGAATATACTTGATGAATTCTGGAAAATCTTGTTTTCTGTCTTGTTGGTTTTCATTTGTTTTTCTGTTGAGATCTCTTTGGGGTCAATGATGGATTATACGAATGGGACATCCACAGGCATTTTATCTATGATTTTCATTAATTAATTCTGGATCCAAGTGATATTGTTATCTTGGACATTCTAGTGAATGATCCAATAGATGTGCAACTGTATTTCCCATGTGTGTTTGTTTTATTTTGGCTGTAAGCTACTGACATCCATACATTGTTTGGATTCTGTGTTGCAGAGATGATACAATGTGACAGATGCACTTAGGATAATGAACACTACAGTGTCCCCTCTGCCCCCATCTCACACACCCAGTTTATTTTTGTTCCCCCTTTAAGGATATTAAGACCTGTATGATGTAATTGATGAAATATAAGGTATGAGGGGTTTATTTCTCTGGTGATGATGACCGATGGAACTTCATGCCATTAAGGGGGCAGAAACCTCTGTTTTCTTACCTTATTTGTGCTGGTTCATTTGCATAATCAGCAAATTGGTCTTTTTGAATTCAATTCAGTTTTTGCTCCATCTTCTCTTGCACTTTGAAAACAGCTACCATTTCATACAACATATAATTCACAAAATAAAAAACCAAATGGATCAAGTACCTTCATAAAAAGTTAAAACTATAACAATAAGAAGTATATGGAGAGCAAAATTCACAAATTATACAACATGAAGCATCCAACCTTGTTGGAGCAGCAAATATCAAGACATGATGTTCAAGCAGTGAGAAAATTTGTCTTTCACGATAGCTCAAGTGTTAAAGCCTTCTCACTTTTATTATTTCTTTATTGATTTGATTCTATTTAATTGTATCTCCTTATATTAAAAATAAATAAATAAATAAGAGAAGAAATTGACAATCGGAGCATGAAATTGACGATGGGAGAATGTAGTTGAAAGGGAGCATGTAGTTGAAAGGTTTCGAACCAGTGAACCACCTGCCATTGCCATTGCCATCACTATTTGAGGCCTTGAACATTTTAATCTTGAACATAAAATTAAAAGGACAATTGCAATGAGCCTTTTTTTTTCTTACGGGTTTATAGCAAATTGATATCTAGAATTATGATTTGATTAATCCGGTTCAAGTATTGAGAGATTCATTTAAGGATAGTTCTCTTAAAATAGTTTTTTTTTTTTTTTTAGTTTTAAATTTAAAATTTAATTTAAAAATTTGACTTCCTTATCTATATCTGCCAAATCGACTATAAACCATGGTGTTTCTCTAGTTGGCACAACAAAGACCAATCAAGTACATTTGTAGCCCCATCTTAATGGTGGGATGTGAAGTTAGATTATCTTGTAATTCTCATTTTTCCTTTTCCTAATAATGTGGAAGCCTTTGAACGTATGGCAATGGGCTTCCCCTCATCCCTCCTTTTAAAGCACTGGTTCCCTTTGGTCCCCGAGTCATTCATGCATTACTTTTGTTTGACCATTATTCTGAGATGCTCAGCCCACCAACATTGTTCTCTAATATTTGAGGGTTTCTTTTTTTTTTTTCTAAGTGTATTTATCATCGAATAGTATTCGGGTTAATTCAATTAAATCCGTCCGAATATTATGGTATTCATTTTAAAGGTTGATTTTCACACATATTTTTTTTTTTAAATTTAAATTTAAGATGACTAATACACCAACATCTGTTTAAAAAAAATATATATATATATATATATTAGAGCTTCCATTATGGTAAGAATGTAGGTGGAAGCTCTCTGTTGCCTGGGATAAGTGTTAAAAAGTGTGTGAACGGAAATTAGATGAAGAGACTTTTGGAAAGAATCGAAACAAATGGTGGAGTTACTGCACATTTACTGCTTCTTGATGCAATGCTTTGAAGTTTGAAGAGACAGTCTTCTTCTTTTCCTCTTTTTCTTTTTCTTTTTCTTTTTTTTTTTAATTTTAAAAAAAAAAAACCACTTGTACTATCAGGTTATTTTAATATCTAAACCCACAAATACCATAATGCCTAATATATCCCAACTCAAGTGAGGAAATGGAATAGAAGAAAAAAGAACAAAAATTGGAAAAATAAGTTGAAAAATTAAAAAAAAAAAAGTGTTGGAGGTGATTTTTAGCTTCATAGATATTGACTCTTTTCAACTCGAACAGATGCTTCGAAGGATGACTTGAAATCTATAAAAGATCGTCGAAAGGTATTTTAACGGGGAGATTTTGACGCTCAAGTCAGTAAAAATAGTTTTTGATAGGAATGAAACAGATTGAGCAAGAGAGAGAGAGGGTTGAGAATGAGAGCCTTGTATCTTGTGTGTTGAGTATATGGTCTCAGAGAGCGTATCTGGAATTGTAATGTCGGAAATTTTTATATGTTCCCTGTCCATGAGTCGTGTATACCCTGAGCGTTCCAACCCTAGTTTTCTTGTGAAGCAGTCCTGAAATCTCAAAACTTCTTAATCAAATATTCTCAAAAGATTTAGAATTTTCATCATTTAGAAAATTTACCGTATCAGAAAGATTTGTTGCTTATCGATTAGATTTCAAAGATTTTCTTCTTTATCTAGGAGATATATTTTGTGACTGAATAGGAAATAAATACTGGTGTGAGTCTTAATTAGATATTACGTTTAGCCGGTGAGGGATAGCGATTAGCTTCCTAATAAGGCTATTAGTTATCAAGAAAAAGAGGGGTGTCGGCTCGAGGTCACCGATTGCCTCAACGTCCATCCTTCGGGGAGATAAATCCCTTGTTGCTACCATGCCAAAGCATTCGTTAAGGGGCCTTCTATCCTTTAAGTGTTGCCCCTTTAAGCTCTTGAACCATTTCCCATTATTTGCCCCTGACTTATTGTGTCATTTTGTAAAAAATGCGCCATGAGTAATAGTCACTTGTTAAAAAGATGCGAAGCCTTTAATGCAGTACGTGTTGCTTTGAACCTCATTAATCGTCTTTAGCACACTTGATACCATATGAATTTCTTCCTCAACCGTTTCGTCTTCCGAGAGAGAGTTAATACATTCAACCTTCGAACAAGTATCTCTGAAATAAATGCTTCATGGGAAGTTGGAGGGATTTAAGCCCTTCATTCATGCACACAACCCTCATTGATTTGTTTTGTCAGCTCAAAATTTACAAAGATCTTTTCCTATGTGGCTATAAATAGAGGCCGCATGACTCTGTGTTGTTTAAGAGAAAACTTGTGTTTTCACGTTTGCAAGTCCTTTTTTACTGAGAGTTAGCTTCTTTAAGAGATTCTCTGATGATGTGCCTTAGGTTACAAGATCTTATAGTATAGAATGTTTTTGTCGATGCGAGACTTCATCAATAAGGGGACCACTGATGTGAGGTCTCGTCATGCCGTTCAATATTTGGATATCGTGATGGGCTCTATCATAGTTTCCACTGGGGTTCTCAATTTCAGAGGGGAGTTTCAGATATACTCCTGTTCTGAGTTAAGTTGGTCGTCCGATTCATGTTTTCTTGGGTTGAGCGATTAGAGGAGTCGGTAGGTAGTGAGAAGCTATGCATAGCAAAGGGTTTGAATCCTAATGCATTCTCACAGTTTTTTCATGGTCACTTCTTGTCCAAGTTTGACAGTAGACATTTTTTTAATTCTTTCTTTCGTTTTTCTTTTTTTACTGTTTTTGTACTCTCCAATGTTATCGATTGCCCATGATTCGGCGATTTCTTTGCCCAGGAACAATTCCACAAATGTTCTATGTATCTCTTTTTAATATAATTCAATCCGACTCATAGGTTTGTAAATCATGTCAGTTTGTGTAATTTGATATGTATTTGTTATATGGAAATAAAAGAAGAGTTTCGTTTTATTTACTTGCTAATTTTTATATTTTGCCAAATTTCCATCGATAGAAACCGTGTGTCTGAGTGAATGAGGTGACCAATGAATTGATCATACGATAGGCTTACCGAACAGTGTGAGAGTTAATAAGAACGTAGGTGCCTTGGTAAAGATAACCACCGTCTGAATCGGTAAATATTTATCATATTTGTCCAAAGAGATATCCCCTTCTTCGCTCGTCTAGCTAATGAGATGGAGTGTACTTAATCGGGAGGTACATCCCTTATTACTAATGTGCTTCAACTGGTATGACACCTGACAGAAGATTCAACCGATTGGGTAGGGCATATCCCTCTGAGAGACATATATCTCGTTTCGGGCGCTAGAAACAAATTGATGGAATGTGCCATATCTATTTGCCTGGGAGTCTTATTCTTTATTGACGACATGCTACGTTCGATAGGAATCAACTGATAGGATGGGGCATGTCTACCCATCTGAGAATCTTATCCCTCATTAACGACACGCTACGTTTAATAGGAATTAACCGATAAGATGGGGCATGTCTGTTCATCTGGGAGTCTCATCCCTTATTGATGACATGCTGCGTTTGATAGAAATCAACCGATAGGAAATAATCGACTAGATAAATAAAAAAAAAAGCAAAGAAGCTTTACTTGGTGGGGGATTCTTCCGACCAAGAGAGACGATGAGATTCATTGATAATAGGTGTGTAAGTTTTCTGAGTTCCAAGTTCTGGATACAGTCGAGCCGTCTAGATTGTTGAAACAATAAGCTCCCAGACGGACTATAGAACGTATCTGATAGGGGCCTTCCCAACTGGGCGTAAATTTACCCCAAGTAGAGGTTGACCAGTAACCTCTAATTTTCTTAGGACTAGTTCTCCTGGTTTGAATGTTTTGTTTCTAACCCTTCGGTTGTAATACTAAGCCATCTGTCGCTGGTATGCAGCCGTTCGAGCAGATACAGATTCTCATAGTTCCGGGAGCAAGTCTAGTCATTCTTATAAGAAAGTTTTGTTTCGTGTTGTATTGTACTGATCAACCCAGAGCGAGTGAATTTCTATCTCTACAGGTATGACAGATTCGCACCCATACGTCAGATTGAATGGTGTTTTGCCGGTTGTCCTTCGAGGTATAATGCGATATGACCAAAGGATATTGTAGAGCTCTTCTGCCCATCGCCCCTTGGTTTCATCGAGTGTTGTCTTTAGCCCTTGTAAGATTGTTATATTCGTTATTTCAGCGAATTTGTTGGTTTACAGACGGACGACTGATGAAAACCGGTGTTGATTCTCTAATTTTCTATAGAATTCTTATAAGCTCTTTGTCATCAAACTGTTTCCCGTTGTTAGTGATGAGAATGTGGGGTATACCAAATCTAGTGATAATGTGAGTCCATCAAACGATTGGGCTTTGGCTGCTGTTATCTGGGCCAATGGTTCAACCTCCACCCACTTGATGATATAATCGATAGCCATCATGAGGAATTTTCACTATTCGATGGATGATGGGAATGGTCCGAAAATGTCCATTTCCTACTGAGCAAATGGCCAGGGACTTGCTATAGCATTAAGCTTAGTGGAAGGTAATTGAGGTACCAAAGAGAAATGTTGACACTTGTTACACCTCTTGACATAACTGTCTGAGTCGGTTTTCACGGTAGGCTAGTAGTATCCTTGATGCAGGGCTTTATGAACTAGATTCCGAGCCCCAAGTGATTGTCGCATATCCCTTCGTGGATCTCTCGGAGGATATAATCTCGTTTTTTAGGGCTAGGCACATCAGGTGTGGGTGAGTGAAGGACTTTCGATATAGGTTCTCGCTAATGATCGCATAATAGGCAACCTTTTGTTTCAGTTTCGTTGTCTTTGATGGTGAGTCCAGTAGATGATCATGCTTCAGGAAGACTTCTATAGGATCTTTCCAACTCGGGGGTTGGTCCCCTATAAAGACTCTTTCGGGTTTTTTGATACTGGGGTATGGTAGGCTCGATATAAACTGTTCGGTTAGAGACAACTGAATCTAAATTGGCCAATTTAGAGAGCATGTCAGCTCGTGCATTCTCTGATTGAGAGATTTGTTGAATATTAGCTTTATCTAGCTTACTCATCATTTCGCGCAACTTACCCAAGTACTTGGCTATGATCGAGTCTTTAGTCTCATAGACCCCTTCAATTTACTTGACAATTAGATGGCTATCAGTGAACAGTCAAATACTTTGAGTCTCCATGGTCGTCGCGATTCAAAAAACTGTTAGCAAAGCCTCATACTCCACTTGATTATTTGTGATTTTAAAGTCGAATGAAGGGCGTACTCCGCTGTGAAATCATCTAGATGAGCTTGGCACTACTTCGTGAGGAGTTCAATGACCCACCGACGTATAATGTCCAATTCGGTAGTGACCATTCTTCATAGTTACCGATAGGTTCATGTTTTGTTGGAACCGGAAGGGTGTATTTGAGAATGAAGTCTGCTAGAGTTTGGCTTTTGATCGCAGGTCTCGACTGATACTGAATGTCGAATTCGTCCAACTCTACACTTCATTTGATGAGGCAGCCAGAAGTGTTCCTTTTTTGAAGGATTTGTTTCAATGGCTAATTGGTGAGCACTATGATAGTGTGAGCATGAAAGTATGACTGAAGACATCTAGCCAGAACGACTAGAGCATAAACTATCTTTTTGATCTGTCGGTAGTTGATTTCGGATTTTTTGAGTATTCAACTAATTTAGTAGACTGGTTTCTACATAGTTGACTCCTGTTTCACAAGGATAGAGCAAAGTGTTCGGTTAGAGATAGAGAGGTATATGTAGAGTTTATCACCAGAAATAGGACGAGAGAGCAGTGGGGGTGACATAAAGTTGCTCAAAAGCCGTTTGACACTCAGGCGTCCATGCGAATTTATGAGATCTCTTTAGGGTGTCAAAGATGGATTTGTACTTTTCTCTTACCTTTGACATAAACCAGCTTAAGGCTGATGTTTTTCCCGTGAGACGTTGTACCTCTTTCAACGTTTATGGTGGTGACATGTCTAGTACGACCTGCATCTTTTCAGGATTCACCTCAATTTCTTGGTTGGTGATCATAAAACCCAAGAATTTTCTGGATACAATTCCGAATGTGCACTTTGTCGGGTTTAACCGCATATTATAGCACTTCAGTGTCTGAAAAGTTTCTTTGAGATTGGCAACATTGGCTTTCGAATTGGTGCATTTGACGAGCATGTCATCGGCGTATATCTCCACATACTTACCGAGCTGGTCCTTGAAGACCTTATTGACTAGCCGTTGGAAGGTTACTCCCTCATTTTTTAGGCCGAATGACATAACCCGATAGTAGTATGTACTGAATTCTGTGATAAAACTAGTCTTTTCCTCATCTTTCGACACCATTTGTATTTGGTTATAGTCAGAATAAACGTCCATAAAACTCAAGAGTTGTGGCCCGAGAAGTTGTCTACCAGCTTGTTGATGTTGGAAAGCGGGTGGTTATCTTTTGGACATGTCTTATTAAGGTCGGTGAATTCCATACATATTCTTCATTTATCGTTGGTCTTTTTTCACCAAGATCACGTTAGCTAGCCATTCGGGATACTTAACTTCACGAATGAATCCAACCACCAATAGTTTCTGGACTTCTTCTTATATAACATGTTGACATTCTAAGACAAACACTATTTTCTTCTGTTTAACCGGTTTGTATTCAATGTTAATGGTTAGTTTTTGGACTATAACCGAAGGGTGAATACCCGGCATGTCTTCAGGAGATCAGGCGAAAACTTTCGAATGCCAGCGGAGACAATCAATAATCTCTTCTCGCATGTGTGTTAGCAAGTTAGTCCCGACGCAAACGTTTTGGCTAGTGTTGTCGGTTAAATGAAATTCGATTATTTCTTCCACAGGTTCAGGCTTGGTCTCTGATTCAACGTCGTCCATAATCTCTAGGGTGTCGATTGAGAAGTTTTCTTCTCCACTTTCAATTGCAAGGAAAGTATAAGAATCGGGATTGCTACGAAGAGTAGCAATTTCCCCCGACATTCTGAACTTGATCTTCATGTGTTTCATATTACGTAGTGTCTCCAGTTCATCCAAATTAGGGCGACCAAGGATAGCGTTGTAAGGCAAAAATAACTTCACCACATAGAAGACGACTTTAATGATTGCATGGATGAGGGCATCCTGAAGGTTACAGTAAGAGAAATAACACCTTCTGGATAAATGCGTTCGTTAGAGAGTCCCTTGAGAGACCCGGTAGAAAGTTGAAAGTGAGATGAATTGAGGCTTATTTGCCGGAAGGCGTCCAAAGAGAAGAGATCATAATATGTTCCCTGATCAATAAGAACCCTCTTAACAATGTAAGATTCCATTCTGATGGTGATAACCAAAGGGTCGTTGCAATTAAGATTGATTCCGATTAGGTCATTATCATCAGAACCAATGATTGGCCTTTTTTTTCTTGATGACTGTCATATTTGGAATAGCAACAAAAGGTGGGTAGTGTGCTTATCTAGAGAGTCAGTCTGTTTTTGATAGACGGGGCCAAATTATTAGAGGTGTGTTTTGATTCCACAGATATCGGCTCCTTTCAATTTGAACGGATGCTCCGAAGGATAACTTGAAACATACAAAAGACCATCGGAAAGTGCTCTCTCCGACAAGGGAGATTCCAATACTCAAATAAGAAAGAACGATTTTTGATAGGAATTAAACAGACTGAGAGAGAGAGAGAGAGAGAGAGAGGGCTAAGAATGAGAGCCCTGTATCTTATGTGTCGGGTGTATGATCTTAGAGAGCTTACTTGGAATTGTAATATAAGATACTTTTATATGTTCCCTATCCATGAGTTGTTTATACCCTGATCGTTCCAACCCTAGTTTCCTCGTGAAACTATCCTGAAATCCTGAACTCCTTAGTCAAATATTTTTGAAAGATTTAAAGTTTTCATCGTTTAGGAAATTTATCGTACCAAGAGGATTTGTTCTTATCGATTAGATTTCAAAAATTTCCTTTCTTATCTAGGAGATGTATTTCATGACTGAATATGAAACAAATGCAGGTATGGATCTTAATTAGATATTACCTTTAGTCGGTTAGGTATAGTGATCAGTTTCTGAGTAAGGCTATCGGTCATCAAGAAAAGAGGGGTGTCGGCTCAAGGTCATTGAATGCCTCAACATCTGGTCTTCGAGGAGATAAACCCCTTGTTACTATCATGCCAAAGTGTTCGCTAAGTCATGGACTTTCTGTCCTTTTAACTGTTGCCCCTATGAGCCTTTGAATCATGTCCTATCAAAAAAGAAAAAAATAAATAAAAATAAAAGGAGGATAATATGAAAGAGATAAAAATAAGAAAGTTACTAATTTTCATGATCAAAATAATTCTAACTTTTTATTTTTTATTTTTTAAACAATAGCATGTTAGGATTAGATTCAAACATAAATTGAATACTCACATGATAGCTTTAGACAAATTTTTCATGAGCTTGGCTGCTCATAAAATATTTTTGCTCACGAATCTTACATCATTAAAAATTAGAAATATTTTTATGAATAAAATCATAATTTTAAAATTAAAATTATAAACAATCTATATTTTGAATCACTGAACACTATTTTTATTTCGAATTCTTATTTTATTTAAAAAGATTGAGACACTAATTCTTGATAAATTTTGTGTATATTATTTTTAATTAAAGAATTTGAACATGTACCATTTTTTTGTTTGGGACCGGGGGAGAGGTTTGAAAATACGGTTGGAGTCGGCAGGAGACTTATTTTCACTCTCTCGAGATATGATGGTCACAAACTGAGGGCTATGAATGCCAAAAGCAAACAAGTGTCACATCCAATCAAAGCAAACCAACAAAATTATTCAATGCACATCACAACACAAAGCGATTACACGAGGTCCAAATCATACCCCCTTAGATCTAGCCGAAAAATATAAATTACACAATCCTTTAACACTCACACATGTGGAGAGAGAGAGAAGACTCCGTTACCATAAAAAGTTACTGTACTTTTCTCTTGAAACCCTTTTTCTCTTTTGGTTTTCCAAATCAGACCCACAAAACAACATAAAGAGAAGACCCCATTAATTTAATCACTTCAAAATTTGCAAAATTTGTGTCACATGTTTATGGTTAGAGATTTCATGAGAAATTGGGTAAGAATGTTGTTGGGGTGCGAAGGAGGTTTGAGATGAGAAAAGGTGAAGGGAATGAATTTTGGGTTTGTGATGAATTGATCTGGTTGTTGAGAATGGATGAAGTGCCTGGCTCTGTGGGGACGACTGCTGGCTTCTCTTTGAGATTGGGCCAGACCTTTTTTTCCTCTGCTTCTCTTCTATTCATGTCTCTGGGCGTTGAATTCTATAGCTACACTGCTTTCTGGTTTGTCTTCTTTTCTCCTTTTACGTTTTCTGGGTCTTCTATTTTGTTGCTTTATTACCTACTTGATTTGATTCTTTTAAATGCTCATATTCAAGACCCACTTCATGTGTTTGCTTGATCCTGATCAACGTTTCTTGTTTCATTCATTTTGTGCCTTGCAAAGTTATTTGGTGGGATGAAATTAACACATCTGATATTGCTGTCTCTTCTCTACTTTCTGGGTTAAACCATGTGAAGCGAATCTTGTGTTGGACTTGGATAAAATTGGGTGGAACTCTGGATTGGGTTGCTATTTGTTTGTTATATTGATTAGAACGTGTGAGCTCTGCAGCTGTATTGCTTTGTGGTGCGTTTCTTTTCCTCTACTTTTTCTGGGTCTTTTATTTTGTAATTTCCCATTTCATATGATTACTTTTCAGGTTCTATTTTACAACCCATTTGATGTGTTCACTTGATTTTAATACAACCTCTGTTTCTTCTATGATACATTTTGTGCTTTGCAAGTTGATTTTGTGGAAAGAGCACATTTGTTGGAAACCATAGAGTAACTCCAGTTGGGTTGCTATTTGTTTGGCATTTTTAGTTGTGAAAGGGAAGCCATTGTTATTGCTTAAAATGTTGATATCTGCAGCTGTAATGCGTTCTGGTTTGTGTATTTTCCTTAATTTTTCTGGCCTTTCTGCTTGATTACCCATTGGTTTGATAAGTTAACATGTTCATTTTACATATCCCTATCATGCATTATCTTGATTAAAAATCCTTGTTTGTTCATTCATTCCTGTTGTGGGTTGCAAGTTGATATGGAAAAAGAGTCCATTTGATGTGGTGTTTGATTATTTGGGAGTAGATTAACTATTTACTTTCTATCCTAACCTTGGATTATACTTGGAAAATTTGAGAGGCTTTTCATTTGGCATTAATAGTGGTATAAACCAGCATTGGTGGGGGCTATCTTTCTTTCTTCGCTGATCTGCGAGATCAAAGTCTCTCCCTACTTCTTTGCCACTCGTCTTCTCAGTCGTCACTGATTTCTTTTCGTCGTTCGGGAATATTTTTCTAAACTTTAAGTAAGCCGGATTGTATTGTTTCAGGAACTTAATACCAGTCAGATTCTGCATTTTTGAAGTAAGTTTCTTGATATTTTTTGGGTGTTCTTTTGGGTTTATTTCACGGCGATGAATCTTCTGTTGTGTGGTTCAATATGCAAGCTGCAATTCTTCAAGAAATTTTCTTTGCCCAAACGAAACTGCTTTCTTTACTCCGCCCCTCTCTCTCTCTCTCTCTCTCTTTCCCCCCGAGCAGAAACTTGGGTTTGCTTTGATCAATTCCGATTCTCTCAGGTTGTATCTTATGCTGTGAATTTTTGAATAAATATGGCCTCCAAGGGTCCAAGATCAAAGCTTGATCATGAATCTCGAGCCAGGCGCCAAAAGGCACTTGAACCTCCGAAAGAACCTCGTCGGCCAAAAACTCATTGGGATCATTTTTTAGAGGAAATGGTCTGGTTGTCAAAGGACTTTGAGGCAGAGAGAAAATGGAAACTATCTAAGGCAAAGAGAGTTGCTCTGAGGGCCAGCAAGGGCATGTTGGATCAAGCTACAAGCGGAGAAAAGAGATTGAAGGAAGAAGCACAGGATGAGGAAAGTTGCACTCAATATTTCAAAGGACATAAAGAAATTCTGGCAGAAAATAGAGAAGCTGGTTCATTACAAGCATTAGCTGGAGCTTGAGGAGGGAAAGAAGAAGGCGCTTGATAAACAGCTTAAGTTTCTTCTAGGACAAACAGAGAGGTGGGATCGTGATTTCTTAATCTTCTACATGGCCTCTAGGTTATAGGTTACAACATTCATTATTTCAACAAGAAATCTTTTTTTTTTTTTGGACAAATCTTAGCACAACGGTTGAGTTGTTCCTTTGGTGATCTTGAGGTCACAAATTCAAGGTGTGGAAACAGGCTCTTTGCAAAAATGCAAGGGAAATGCTGCGTACATATACACCCACTTCAAAGCCGACCCCAATTGTTGGGATTGAGGCTCTGATTGTTGTTGTTGTTGTATTAATAGTGGTATAAACCAATGTTATTAGTTAGAAATTTCATTTTATTTTTAACTGGTTTATAAACTGTTTACCTTCTCCCTCTTTCTGGTATGATCAGTAGGCTTGAATGCTATGCTTAATAGATGTTTGGACACACTCACATCTGCTTGCTAGGTTTTCAGTTTGTTTGCATCAACTTTCAAACTGCCTTTTCATTGTATGCAGTAAGAAAGAAATTTATTGCTTGTATAATTGAAGTTTTCCTCCGAAATTAGCCAATTCATTGCTTGTAACTATTTACAACTTTGTGCATGTCTTCGAGTTCCAATTAAATTTTGTTTCATATGGTTGAGCCTGAGGCCCTTTTTCATTTGGAGTATAGTTTGTATGAATATCGGTGAGTATATCAGTATATCTTGCTGAATTCTTCAACAGTAGCCATCTACAAATACAGGTCTGCCTACATTTCATCTAAAATTTGGGAGTTTATATGAGAGTATTGTTAAGCCTTGCTACTAATTAGCTTCACAGCCATGATTTCATAGTTGCATTACCACCCCATATGAGAGCATGTTTGCTGCGAGCACATTGAAAGCCTTAAAATGTCTGAGGGTGCTTTTGTCTCGCTTTTCCATCATTTCTTTTCAATAATTTGATGTATGATTTTACTACTGATTTGCAGCTTCTTAGTAACAATCATGGGTTTGGTTATTCCTTGGAGTTTCACTTTGGGACTTGTGGATGGCTACTCGGTTCTGGTCAAATGCCCTCTACGTCAACCGGGAGTACTACTACTCATTGTGATAGGAGATTGGGTATGCGATCTTATTCATTAACAGATCACTTGTTTTATGGCAGATCCTTTGTAACACAGTCGATATGTTTCATGTTAGGTTTTGTCCATCCTCACACTGGCTGCAGCATGCTCAACAGCCAGCGTTGTTGATCTCCTCCTCCAATCTGATGGATATTGTCCTCAGAAGATTTGCAGTAGATATCAGCTGTCGGCTGCTATGGCCTTCTTATCATGGTTCCTTTCTGTGGCATCAGCACTTTTCAATCTGTGGCTACTCCCCTCTTTGTTGTGAAATTATATTGATCTTCACTGCTTTTCTGGTTGATGAAGAGTGACATGGATACAAAAATCCAATATCTTGAATTTGTCAAAATATTTTTATAGAAATAATCCCAAGTGATATGGTTACAAAGTTGTGAAAGTATACATCTGTAACCATACAAGCATTGGTATTGAACAGGCCGATATAGAATTTGAAATGAAGCAGAATATGTACAGACAGCAAACCAGAGAAATCTTTTAATCACATTCCTACTTTGATCTGAAACTCGTATGCTTCTCATGGTTGCGGACTAGAATGGATGCCATCTTGAAAGATCTTGGCTCGCTGCTTAACCTTTTTCTGTTTTGCTGTTGTGAAGCATCTGATGAATATGGTGCATAATTAATTTTGTTTTGGTAGACTCTAAGATGCCGTTTAGAATTATTTAAAAAATATTATTTAAAAGTATTAACAAAAAATATTATTTAAAAGTATTAACTGCTTATAAGTAATATTTTAGTTTATAAACTCATTTTAATTTTTTTTAAAAAATAAGTTATTATCTGTTTGTATAAATGTTATTTAAAAATAATTAACTGTTTAATAAAATGAGTGATTATAAGGTATATAAAATAGGAAAAAAATTATAGTGAACATAAGATGTGGTATGATTGTAATTTTTATTAAATACAAAATGATGAAAATATATTTTTATTGATCAAAGTAATTTATTTTAGTTGTATTTAAAAGTATCAAAATAATAAAAACTGATAAAAGAAAGTTATTGTTTTTTTAGCTTATAAACATTTTTTAGGGTCATAAACACTTTTACAAATTTTAATTAATAAATAATTATAATTATAATTTTAGTTTATAAATCAATTTCACCTGACTTATAAACAATTTTAAACATATAAGCAATTTCAAACACGCCCCCGGGGGTTGCCATAATGGCGGGTCGGGAGTGGCTGATGTTCGTGATTGGTTTAACCAGTTGAGTCATTGGCTCTGAGATGTAAGGAATTATCAACTGACTTATCAACTGACTGACCATGTTGAGGCATAATCACTTGACTGACTAGTAGAATTTCTTGCTTACAGGTTGTTTGAATGAAAGAAAAAAAAAATTAGGATAAAAAATTATAATTTTTTTTCTTTTGAGATACGAGAGAAAAGGAGAGAAAAGAAGATATTCGAAGAAATTTCAATTTAAAATTCTCTCCCCTAAAAGTGGAAAGAAATGGAAAGAAAAGAAAATGTTAGAGTTAAAATATTTTTATATTTCAAAAATACTATTTAAAAGCGGAAAACAAAAATTTTTATTTCCAATGAATCCCATTTCTTTTCTTTTCTTTCATAGAACTCCCAAACAAAATGGAGAGAAAATTTTCCCTTTTTTTTCTCTTCTGATTAATCTTTTCTTTTCTCTCCAAAACTTCAAAACATACTATTAGAGATGTAAGAAATCTTTCTCTGAGCTGGGCAGTAGTTTTACACTGTGCCGTTGTTTTAGGGTGAAGTCTCAAGTGAAGCATTAGCATTTCCCACGGGTGCCATTATTAACAGTTAATGGCACTAACCGAAGATCCGTCTTATGCACAGCAGAGGGTATGGGAAAAAGTGTAAGTTCATCTTATAAAGCAAATTTGTTCCATAGTTTCTTTTGACCATTACATTTAGAAACAGCAAATTACATCATCAGCTCAGATAGCGCATCTCTAGTCCCCCCACCCCACCCATAAAAAAAAAAAAAAAAAAAAGGAAAAATAGGGGTCGAGGGAAGGATCAGACTTGGGAGAAGAAAATGCCATCTAATTCTTTGCAGTTGCTGTAGATCTGAGGCCACTTTTTTCCAGATATTATTTCCATGGAGTCAAGCTGATGTGCAATTATTCTGCTTGCTCACTCTTCCATTGAATTCCCCGAGTGCGTCCTTTTTCATGCATGTTCAATCCAACAAAGACTCGCATTCCAAACACTTTGGATCATTTGCACAAACATGCAATTACTGCTTAACCTTTGGCGGCGAATGGATCCTCCCATAGATTGCACATAATCATGTTCATCCATGGGTATTTCTATAACATGGAGGGTGTGTTTGGCACTGGATAAAAGAGGGTTTAAAATTTATCAAGATAACCTTTCACCATTTCCCAACATTTGGAATGCAAAATCAAAATTTGCAAAAAATTAGAGGGGTGGTGTTATAACCATAAAAAGGAATAATGCCACACCAATCTCCCACCCAGAGTAAGCTTTTGCCAGCCAAAAATAATTGCATTTGATCTATACAAATATGCGCCCCTTGTGATTGTAACGAAAGTTGGTCCACCTCACTCATTATGGCAATCGCAATAGACTAGCTCACCGGAATCATAAATCGACAGCCCTTTGAATGGCCCAAATTGCCCTTTGAAAGTACTATTGTGCCCATGAGCTCGTCCTCTGCATGCTCCGACACAATTTCTCCCTCAGATCGACCTTCATAACAATTTCCACATCAATCGGAGCCACATCCTTGAATGACGTTTGAGATGGGTGAAGACACAAGGAAGATAGGAGTTTGGATCACAGTTTTAGGCAGCTGACAACCTCTCTTTTTTCTTTTTTCTGTTTTTGGACAAGTATATTGTAAATGGGTTAGTTTTTTTAGATGTTTTTTATTTATGGAATGGAAGTAAAAGATTAGCTATTTATCTTGAATGTTTAAATAATGTAAAATAGTTACTATAATTATACAAAAATATTTAAAATATAGTTGGGTGAAAGATACCCACCACTTTAAAAGGTAAGGGAAAAACTTACTAAGGAATCATTTAGAGTGGTAACCCTCAAACCTTTTCCCCTCTGTACTTTACCTGTCTACCATGTGCTATCTAAGATGTATGCATTCCTCTCAATGTCCTATGGATCTAGTGATAACGCACTAAACTCGTTTAACCAAGTTTTCAAGTTTGAATTTTAGGAATGGAAAAATAAGCACCAGAAGAGCCAGCCTCTAATTTGGATCCCACAACAGTTCCAACCGGATTAGTCAAATTCATGGATACCGGTAGTCAAATATCAAAAAAAAAAAAAAATAGTAACCAAGAAAACTTGTGCAGGCATTAGAATTATGTAAAAGAAGGGAGATGCATGGCCGTTTAACAAAAAAGAATTACTGGACAAAAATTAGAGACGCATCACGCAAGGATGATGAACAAAGTGTATGAAACAGAAGCCCTACGGAAATTTATCAGTACATTGTTCTCTGCATGACTTATGACAATAGAAAAGATTGTCTAAGTAATCATTTAGAGTAATAAAAGAATAATAAGATGTTCATGGATCAACTGCTACATCAAAGTCAGCTTACCAAGTGAAAAAATTGGTCTGTCCATCCAAGACCAGTGCTCCCATAAACAGTTATATATATCTAGCATAACATGCAAAAATCCTGTATATAACCTGCAATATAATTTGGAGACAAACTGATATTAGTACAATGTTTGGACAGGCACAATTAAATATCAAACATTGAGATTTAAAATTCAGACTTACATTTAAGAAGAAACAGTGGAGTCTAACCATTTGAAGTCTGAGACAGGGCTTAAAAGTGGCCATTATTGCATTGGGACTTGCATTACTCTCAGTAAAGAGAAGCCCATCTAATCTTTCTTTTCATCTTGCATTTGAGATTCAAGCATTTCATGTCTCAACTTTCCTACGAGTTCCATATTTCCTAGCTTCATATAACCATCAATGAAAGCACCATAGATCTCTACATTGGGAACATACCCCTTCCCTACCATCTCCTTCTGAAGCTTCAATGCCTCTTCCATCTTCCCCTCCTTACAAAACCCCTTTATCAGTAACTCATAACACTTTCCCCCAGGCACAAAATCACCATGCCTCGTTGCACACCTCATAAAGTCCAAACCTTTTGAGACCATGTTTGCATCACAAAGACCTCTGATCACTGCATCAACCACAGACCCCTCCGGCCTAAAATGTTTCCTACATGCATCAATGTACAAAAGATTTGCGGAATCAAGATCCCCAATTCTACAATAACCTGTAATAAGATGTTCATATGTGACACTACAACTCTTGATTCCGCTCAACTCCATTTCCCTATATGCTTCTTCAGCTCTCTTCACCTCACCAATACTACAAAACCCACCAATCAAAGTATTATACGCAATGACATCAGGCTTTATTCCCTTACATTTCATTTCCTCCCATAACTTCTCAACCTCATTGCTCATCCCCAATTCATTATAAGCTGCCATCAACAAACAATAACTATAACAATTTGGTTCACAATTTGACTCTACCATTTCATTCCAAACCTCCTTAACCCTATCTACCAAACTATCCTTATAAAAACTAGACATCAACACATTATAAGTTTCAGCATTAGGGCTTACTTTTAACCTACCCACATTGTCATTGTCTTCACAATCCAACCCAAAAACCTCCCTGAAAACCTCGTATCCAGCCTCACATCCCTTAATTCGCGACACCGATTTAACTACAACATTACAAGTACTAACATTCGGATAAATTCCACGAGACCTTAACATACAGATAATCTCAATACAATCATCAATTTTACTAGAATTCAAGCAAGACTTAATCAACAAGTCAAAAACAAAAGGGGCAGAATCACAAACCCTAAAAGTCTTCACAAGCGATTCAAAAAGAAGCAAAGGTTTTGACTCCAACCCATCAAAATTGGTCCAAAAGGGCGCCCGAAAAGCATATTCAATTAGGGCTAGGGTTTGAGGTTTGAGACGGGACCGAGCTAGTGTATGAATGATGGTGCAGAGAGAGAGAAGATTGTGAGAGCAGAGTTTGTGAGTCAGTGTGAAATTGAAGAAGTTAAGAGAGAGACGAGGGTTGTTGCGAAGTTGGAGAGTGATATTGGAGAATTCGGATGGTGTGAAGCCATTGGGGTAGAGAGAGCGAAGTTGGTTCCACCTAGATTTTGATCTTTGGTTTTTGAGAACTGAAACTGCGGTGTTTATTAAGGTTTCTGAGGGTTGAAGAAGATCATGGTTGGAAGAGAGGGTTGAGAAGAATGTGGGTTTCATTGTGTTGGACTACCATGGACATTGAAGTTGGAAGATGGAAATGGAACAGAGGAAGGGAGGGAGCGAGAGAGAGAGGGGGGGTCTAGTTGGGGGTGCTAGTTTTGGGCCTAGGCATTGATCATTGGGCCTTGGGGCTTGATTTAGGTTGACAAAAGAAATGGTTGGCGGAGGAAATAATATTCTGGTAGGTTTGGGTTAAAAGCCCCTTTCTCCTTTTTCAAAAGTAATGGGTCCATGATTTCAAGGCATGCCCCAATAGTTGGTTTTATATATATATATATATATATATATATATATATATATATATTTATTTATTTATTTATTTATTTATTTATTTATGTAACTAATTGATATTCGAATTATTTGATTAATCCAATTTGAATGCTATAGAATCCAATTTAAAGGTTGACTCTACCGGTGCCTAGTTGGCTCTCCCAACACTTATTTTCTATTCCTAACACTCAAACATGAGATTTTGATTAAAAAAATCTAGTGAGTTAGCATGTGATTGTTACATTTCAATTGGTGATATCACAACAAGCTCAATCTAAACTTTTGAGTTTTTTGCTACTTGACTCTCACCATTCTTACCAAGGGAAAATAGGGTAGGCCATTAGGAAGTGCACTTGGCAAAACTTAAAACCACGTGAGAGGGTACAATTAAGTTGGGGTGGGGGGAGGGGGATGATTCCCTTCAAGGAGGAAAAAGTGATCTCCAACGCCAAGAACTAGAAAAGAAAAGGAAATACAAAGAACTTGTAATCAATGGAAGTCTTTCTACAAACCACAAGATTTTTAAACAGTTAAAAGAGATTTGAGTGTTGAAGAAGTAGACTGAAAGAATCATATTCATTTTGTCCTCTTTACTTGCAAGTGCAATATTTACCACAGGACTCTTGGATGGTGGACCATGACATTCAAACACATATCATTTACACTTGTTTGGAATATTGCAGGTGTGTCTTTTGTCCCAAAAAGAGAGAAATGAAATGAAAAAAAAGAAAAGAAAAGAAAAGAAAAGAACAATCTTGGCATTATTGAGGCACCATTTTTATTTGATTGTTGTTCTTTTGGCATAGTTGACCAAGAATTTACATTTCCCTAAATATCATCCTATTAATCACAATCGATTTAGAGAGAATTATGACGAAAAGGGTATTATTTTTATTAAAATTTAAATTTATGACTTAATAATTTATCTGAGTTTTTATGTATACAAAAACTAATGAACAAGTGCAAATTTGACTTTAATAAAATCATTAAAATTTTGGAGCAAAATGATATTAGATATGCTAGTAATTTTAGTTATAATTGTTGAGTATTGGACACCAAGCATGATGACCCATGTAATGTTGCAGCTACGGCGATAAATATCATGCCTAAGGACATTGCTTGAAACGAAAATGGAAAATGAAAAACTATACAAAAAAATGACACTTTATAAAAATACACACAATGAAAACGTAAGAAAATGTATAAATATAAAAAAATATTTAAAAATTTTTATATAAATATTAATTATTTTTATGAAAATAATATAATAGTCATCTTTTATAATAATAAATTAAAATGATCAAATGTATAATTATTAATTATAAGAGAAATAACATAAAAGTAAAAATTATAATTAAATAAGTAAATAATTTATTAAATATAAAAAATTTAAGATTTTTTATATAAATATTAATTAATTTAATATATTAAATCGTGTGCTGCCTGGTATACTCTCAAAAAATGAAACTCAAAAAAGTTGACGGCTTATTGCCACATGGAATCCCTTATTGGTTAAGGGTAATGTGTACTTAAAGCCAATGTTTGAGGAGGGAAGGACCATGCTTTACATTGCTTTAATCCAACAACTAAAGCAAGAACACAGATGAAATCTATGGCTTTACACCTCAACAAACCAACCTAAACTTTCTAAGTTCTCCAATTGTATTCTTATTTTCTCAATTAAGAATCAATTCCCTCTAGTGTCATGCGACCCATCTACCTATGTAGATTTTTTTTTTTTTTGATACTAAACTATTAGTATTCAACTTCATACTCTGATTATTCAATTCGAGCATTGTCATGTTCAATTTAGAATAGAGCTCTCTTAATATATATTTTTTTTATTCCTAAATTTTAAAATTAAAATTTAATTAAAAGATCTAATTTCTTTACATGCTAAGTCAACTGTACGTGAGTATGAATCTAAGATAATTGCAAGCTAGTTAATGCTTCTAAGGTAAAGATGTTGCTTCACATGAAGAAAATTTTTGGGGGTGCACAAAATACTATGTTAGAGATGGGAATTTATTCTTCTATATCATATCCATCAATGAATAAATATTTTTATTTATTCTCCTACATCATCATAATATATTCCTTTTCTTGAAATAAATACAAACCTCTAGGTCTAGGGAGCTAAAAAATTCTAAGCATCAATTTATTCCATTTTCAAAGATATGTATATATTTATATATTATATCTTTTAATGTAAAATATTAAATTAATTAATGTAAAATACTCTTTATCAAATTAATTATCAAATATCCAAATCATAGGCACCTATAGTTACTACACTAGATCAATTCTTAGTTACTCAAATAGTTGAGAACTGGTTTCTTTTAAATAAGATCTCATATTAGAGTTTTACATACAGAGAAAGTATGTGTCAACAGAATTTTGTCTTTTAACAATCCAATTCACTTTGAACTGAATTTAGATAAATCTAATGTAATTATTGAATATCGATGATTTATAAAACCACAATATTCCGCAAACTTATCCATAATGGATCTTATTATGTCATATAATCAATCTTTTTAGGATGCTTAATTCTTATTCATTACATAGATTTCTTGAAGAATCCTTCTTTGCTCAATCATGCACACCATGTCCAAGGGAGAATATGTGCAGCCCCTATTTTTAAATCAATCATATCCATAACAACTATCACCTTTTAGTATAATTAATTTGCCATTGAATGTATTCCAAAGCCGGATAAATGCCCCTAATGAAGATAATTCCCTTGAATATTCCACAAGGATTGATGACCCAAAAATTCATATCCCATTGTTTGTGTTATTGTGAATAAGGATTACTAGTTAGTGAATTTTGCAATAACATGTTTATTCACTTCTAAATTCATAAGAATTTCGATAACATGAATCTGTGAAATACTATATTCAAGAATTAATTGAGTCTTTTTTGTTTAATCCACAAAAAAAAGGAAAAAGAAAAATTGCAACAAGGATTATGTACAATGCAACATGTTATGGTGTCCATCACAAATTTGAAGAAATCATACATGAGAGAGAGAGAGAGAGAGTTCTTTTTTCTCTTTATGTGGGACATGAAACAAAATATGCCTGATGTCTAACCTCTTCCCCTCTTGACAAAGAGAATCTCCAAGTACAAGTCATTTTATAGCCACCATTCCACCATCTCCAAAGCATAAATCCTAACTTGCTTCATTTTCAAGCCAACACTTATTCCTTAATTAGAAGCCTTAACCCTTAATTCTCTTTGAAATTTTACATAATTATATAAACTAAATTAAACACCCTCCACCCAAAGACAAATCCCCCTCTATAAATAAAGCTACTAGGGCTCTTTATGTTGGCTACCCCCAAAAAAAAAAAAAATTAAGCCAACCATGAAATACAATGAGATCTCTCATTTTAGCCACCCACAGCACAAGCTCAAATTTGAGTATATAGAAGTTCCATTCAAGTGTGATGGGTGCAAAGAAGTAGGGATAGGTTCAAGATACAAGTGCAACACATGTGACTTTGATCTCCACATGCATTGTGCACTCCCAACACCAACCTTAACCCACCCTTTCTACCCCGAATGCTCCTTCCAATTCCTCCCCCAAACCCCCGGCAACATGCCTAGGTTTTGCAATGCTTGTGAGAAGGATGTTTCAGGCTTTGTCTACCATTGCAAGTCATGTGGATTTGATCTTCATCCCTGTTGCGCGAAGCTACCGATGGTGCTTGATGACGGCGAGGTCAAGCTATACTTGTATAAGAAAGTTAGCTCTTCATGCCATAAGTGTGGAAGAAAAGGGAGGAGTTGGAGCTATAGATCAGCATGCAAGAAGTATAATTTGCATGTGGCTTGTGTGAAGGAAATGTTGGTTGAGAGTTGGCATGAGATATATCTCGGGAGAAGCAATAATAGTACTAAAAACTATTATAATGGTAGTAGGAAACTAGAGACTAGAATTCCAAGTCTTAAAGGAACACTCCAAACTCATCATAATAGAGGGAAAGGGAAAGTGAAAAAGTGTTGTGAAATGGCTGGTTTGGCTGTTCAATTTGTTATTTCAGCTGTTTTGGGAGATCCAACTTCTCTCATTGCTGGGGTTATTGGCTCATTGATGTCAAGAGCATAGGAAAGGTATAGTTCTATATAAAGTTGTCTAGTGGGTGTGTGCTTTGTAGAGAAAATGAAATGATGGGGAGCTTTTAATGTGATCAAATCTCTTGTATAAACCCAAATTAATCAATCAAAATGCTTTTTAACTTCTAGTTCATATTCTATAATTTGTATATTTTGTCTTTGCTAGGCTATTTATGATTCTACCGCAAGAAAATGTTATCATGATCAAAAGTTCTTATCAATCCATAGAGGCCAGGTTGTCTTTTTCTTTTTTCTTTATAAAAACCGTGCTTGAACATGCTCAGGTTAAAATGCTTAGGTTATTTTCCTATATTTTAAGAAAACCTACAATGCAAATGATATTTTACGCCAATCAACTCCGGTGAAATTCGAGAATATTTTTAATTTGAGAAATAGAATTTAATATGTTTAAATATATAATATATTTTTTAGATGTTCAGTTCCTTGACTACTATATATTTTATAATTAAAGTATTAAATATTAAAGTATAAAAAAAGAAAATTAGATGGCTAGATTATAATTTTTATTGCCTTTTTTTTCCCCTATCAAAAATAGGGCGCTTTTGGATTCTTCAACGAGTCCATGTGTTAAAGATTGGAAAAGAGCAAAAGGTCTGGTGAGAACAACTTTGGAAAATGTCCCACAAATCCAAAACAGCCATAGAGGAAAATGCACAAGATATTGCCTCCCATTATTATTAAAAAAATAATACACAACAGCTTAAATTATGAATGCAAAATTGACCCACTAGCATATAAACCTTTTGCCTCACCAATTTTGCACCATTCACAAAGGAGTCCGCAACCCAAGTCCAAAAATAAGAATTTTTACAAGCCCCACAAAGCAAAAAAGGTCTCTCTCCACAAAAAAAAAAAAAAAAAAAAAAAAAATGGGAATTTGTAGCTCATGTGAGTCTACCTCAGTTATTGCAGTCTCCACAGCAAAACTGATTCTCCAAAATGGAGAGCTACAAGAGTTTAGAGACCCGGTGAAGGTGTCACAAGTGTTGCAGAAAAATCCCACAAGCTTCATTTGCAACTCTGATGACATGAATTTTGATGATTACATTGTTGCCGTTGATGGTGATGAAGTACTTCAGCCGGGTCAACTTTACTTTATGTTGCCAATAACATGGCTTGATCATCCAATTCAGCCCGTGGAAATGGCTTCTTTGGCTTACAAGGCTAGTTTGGCTCTCATGAATAGTGGTGGAGAGGATTGTGGGTGTAGCCTGACTAGCCGGACAAGACGGCGCACCACCATGGTTAACTTGACCCGTGAAAGAAGGGACTTTAAGTATGTTAGACTGCCCGCGAGCAACGGTCGAGGGGGTGGCGGTGGTGCAGGCGGTGGAGGGTTGGCTGAAAATGGTGACAATATCCGTGGACGGAAGTTCAAAAGTAAATTGAGTGTAGTACTTGAGGAGTGAATCTAATATGCAACGGCTATTTTGCTCATGCAAAGTTACTCCATTTTTATTTTCTTTTTTCTTAGTCGAGGAACTTTGTGCATACACGCATACTAGTAGAGTACCAAATTTACCATCAAAGGTGTGGTTGTTGATTGCCCTTTGGTAATTGATTTTTCCTTCATAACTTGTAAGTTGCCGAGTTTTAATTTCTTCCTCCCCACCCCCCCAAAAAAAAAAAAAAAAAACACAAATTGAGGTAAATTTGGTTGTTGTTGTTGACACCTCTCTCACTCTCTTCTTGACTAGTCGACATCTGGGTTTATACTCCAATTAATCTAGCTTGAGTTGGAGCTCTCTCAACGTAAGTTTTTTCATTCTTAAAATTCAAAAGGTCTATCTCTTTCTCTCTCTCAATTGGTCGCATGATTTCAAGGATAAGGATGCATATTGTAAAATTGGAAGTGATTAGAATCAATTGAAGAGAAATGTTTTCATGGTATTCTTTTTCTCTCTATGAAGAGCATAATTCCATCTAAATCTACAAATGACAATTGAAGACTACACAATTTGACAGAATTTTGGAGGGAAAAGATGAAAATTATATTGTGGAATAGTATTCTCCAAATGGATTTTTTTTTTTTTTTTCCTTTTTCTCCTAGGAGCCGACTCTCCTTTGGTTGATTTTAATTTGTTTCAATCACCTTTATTTTGTCTTATCTACTTATAATACTTTTAAATAAAAATAAATATTTTTTAAGAATTATATAATTATATAATTAAATATCAATTTCATAAATATAACTAAATTATCATCATTATATTAATAATTTTTTATATTAGATCACCTAAACTTAACATTCACAAATAGGGCCATTTTTTTTTTTTTTTTTTTTTTAACATATGTTAGATTGGTGTATGTCTTTAACAATTTCTATTTAGACATTTTAGGTATTTACATAATTGAATTTATCAAAAATTATTCCAAAACTTGTTCTTTAAGCTTCCATTGTAAATTTGAGGGGGAATGAAACTTAGATACTCAATATTATTTTCAAGTCTCAACTAATAAAATCTCTTAAAATGGTGGGAAATTATTATTTTTTCTTTATTTTCCATTTACAAGTTAGATCCATGAAAACAAAAGGATACAAGAAGTCTCACCATGAGAATCATAGTTCAGAATTTCTTGATTTTAAGTTGAGAGCAAATACTATTACACTAGACCTCTTACTCGATCGAAAAACAATCGATAAAAGTAAGCAAATACCATTACACCAGATCTCTTACTCGAAAAACTATCAAAAAAAGTAAGCAAAACGATTATAACTTTTGAATTCTTGTAAAACACCTTGATTAGAGTTCAATGCATTTTACCCTTTTTTTCAATGCAAATATTAGCAACTTAATAATGAAATTTAGAAAAAAGGCCAATCCTTTTTTTGAATACTTCAACATTTTGATTCAAGTCAATGTATTAGGTACTTATTATTAACTTTTTCTTTATGTCTTCCCTTTTCCTCCCCTTTTTTTGGGTCAAAATCTTGATGAAAAAACAAATATTTTAGGCATGGCTTATCTGGTGCAGCCAACTACACCAATTGGACATGACATGTCCAAACACCGAGGAAATACAAAGTAATCAACAATAATTGCAGAAATTAGTTGATAGAGAAAGGTTGAAATATACAAACAATAAAAATGGAAAGGGTTTTGTCATTCAACTCAATTTAAATCATATTTAATCAAATTTAATATAACTACCAAAATACAAACAGTAAAAACAATGAGTGATACCAAATGCCATAAGATTATTTTCTTAAAAGAAAAAACAAACAAATTATTTTGTTAAACATTAATCATAACCATATATATGAACTATATATATGTATATATTTGGAAGAGCCTTTTTTTCTCCTTATCTTTTTCTTTTAAGGAGAAGTAAAAAATAATTCCTTAAAAAAAAAAACTAGAAATTGTTTGAGTTTTTTACTTTTAAAATGAAATTAAAACTTAACGGTTAATTTTTTTTCCTACTTTTGAAGTAAAGTTAAAAATTAAAAATTAAAGAATATATTTGAAATTTTACATCATTTAAGTGAAGATATTAATGGAATAACAATAATTATGTGAGAATATAAATAGAATAAAAAAAATTAGAGTATTAAAAAAAGAGAAGCAAAAGCTATTTTTTTAATAGTTTCTAAAAAATAGTGTTTGTCAGGATTTCTTCTTATAAGAAAAAGAGAAGCAAAAAAAAAAAAAAAAAAAAAAAAACATTGCCAAACGAACACTAAAATTGTTGAAAACTAGCCTTTTATTCTCTATAATAAACTTAGTGATGCAATTTCTAAAAGATAATAGCTTAAATTCCTTTTATAAATAATATATATATATATATTCTATTTTATTTTTTAGTTCTCACTTCTGTTTTATTTTTTAGTTCTCATCATGAGTATTTAGAGTGATACTCCGATTAATCTGATTCAAATGTCTATAGGGACCCTATTTAGGGACAACTTTCCTAACGTAATATTTTTTGATTTTCAAACTTCAAATTCGAAATTTTATTAAGAGATCTAATACCCCATTTCACTAGATTCATTATCCGTTGGTTAAATAATATTTATATATATTCACATGATGCTTAATAAGTTCAATGGCTAAGATCTTCATACAATTAAAGATCATATATTTATATCTATATTCTATTATATAATTGATCGTTTGTGACACAAGTGTTCAATTCAAGTACACATACTATGTATATTTCTCGTCTAAGACAGTGTCAAGGTTCATGCTTCCAATTGAATAATTGAGAAAAGCATGTTTGTGGATTAATGAGGATTTGTATGTGATCTTTCTTTGGTTTATCATTATCCTTTCTAACAAAAAATGTTCAATAAAGAAAATAATGCTACATATATTAAAAAAAATCAAAAATAAAAAAATGATGAAAAACGTATGATAATAGATAGTTTATAATTTTTCAGACCAATAAAATTATGACACATCATATTGGACGTCCTGAGCCATTAATTTTCTAGTACATCTAATATTATAATTATTTTTTTTTAATTATTTGATAAAAGGCTGAGAGATAAACCTAATAGGGTTGGTGAGATGAGACAGCTGGTGCAAATCTTGGGTTGAAATTAGACAGTTGGGCTTGTCCGTAGGTATTTCGAGGGCCCACAAACAGCTGGGGTTGACATTAAACTCAAATCAATATATATAGGACACCATGTTTTTCATGGAAGTCCTAAAATTGAAGGGCTCTAAGATTTTGAATTGCACCTACCAATTTGTTTCTGTTGTTATTATCAAGTTGTAATAGAGATCGCACAATCGATTTAGTGGATAGTGGATAAGGGTATTAAGTTTTTTAATCAAGTTTTGAATTTGAAATTTGAGAATAGAAAAGATTACATTAAGAGACTTGTTTCTAAAACCGTTTGACAAACACTTGAATCAAATTAATTGAAATATAATTTCTTATATCGATCGATATAGCACCAAAAGGATTAAGTTGTACTAGAGAGGTTCCTCGGTTATCTTTAGTGAGCTGTGAGGAGGATCTATGGCCCACTTAAGGTGTGGGGGAGTCCAAAGTATGGGCCTATATAAATGGGCCCAAATGCACCTAGAGTCCAACCCTTGCCCACCAATCAATCATGCGAGCAAAGGTTGCTCTGTAACTTGTGGCTATGAGCAATGCAAATTTAGCAAGTTATTTTTCTTTTCTATTTTTTAAAATATTTTGAACCATTTTTAGTTTCCCATTTCCTGCACAAGACACCATGCTCACACTGCAAATCCAAATATAGGAAACTTCATGAGGATAACAATTTTTGTCCAAACATATGATTATAAATTCCAACCAAGTATAAAGAAATGATGGGAAGGAGTGAAGAGATGCTCTCTATCTGCGATAAATTTTGGACCACCTTTTCAAAAAAGGAGTATTAGCTCTAGTTCGATTGGGCATTATGTTAGTCCCTCCTATTTTCTAAAATAAAATGAAGAACTACAGGCCTAACCCCTATTTTGTGTTATCTTTCTTTCTATTCTAATGACTTTGAACATTGACAGTCATTTGGAATAATTCAAATTCCAAAACCCACCATGGTTAGTGGACGGTTGAATGAGAATTTACTTGATTTTTCTATTACATTTCTTATCTATCCAACCCAAAGAAACCTCCAAGAAGATTCAAAAGGGAAATGAGTAGGAACAGCTACCATCATGGTGGCTCTCGAAAGCCGAAGGATACAAAGAGAAAAGGACATTTTGGAAAGCTGGCAAAATAATTGAGACTGCAACCTCAGTTGTGTTCGTTTGCTTTTATTGCTATTCTTATTTTTTGGTCCGCGGATCCATATAACACGTGCATAAGAACAGCCCCCCCAAAAGCTTTTCACATTTTTTTTCCAATTTTGACCCCCGAGGCTTCCTAGAAGGAGGGCATGTAATGAAACAAAAGAGGCCAATAGAAGTGAAGGTGCCAAAGAAACAATACCCAATGGTCCAATTGGGTCTGACCCAAATGGAAGGCAAAGGAAGGGAAATTCACTTCTTGGACCAATTTCCCTCCTCAAATTGGGTGAAATAGTGTTTTTTTTTTTATTTTATTTGCCCATAACTTGTTCAAATTCCTATCTATATAGCTTAAGCGGTAAAATCTCTCTAGTTTCATCTTCTTTTTTATAATTCAATATCGTTTGATTGTATTTTCTTGTATCAAATGATAATACTAATAATAACTTGTTCAAATTCCCCTAAATATAGGATCCTTGTCTTTCCATATTTGCTTTCAAGAGTATAGGGCAAGAAAAAGCCAGTGCTATTATATGATTCAATTACTTATTGATCAAAAAAGAATATTTATGAATACTCTTATTTATCATTCAATTTATGAATTTAGGTTATTTCGAAAAATTCCCCTTGATATAATAATTTAGAAATACAAATTTGAGTCTTCCCCACCCTACTCTTAGATTTTGATTGTGGTTGCATGATTGGATAACTCCTTTGTCCCTCATGACAAAAACCCAACTTGGGCTGTGCCACACAAAACCAAAGTTTAGGACTTAGTTGTAGAGATTAGGTATGCATCAATAGTGATATTATTTATCTTAATTCTAGTGCAACAAGTTTGGCCCCTTGGGTCCAGTCCTTTTCAATTATTTATGTTTAATTTCTTCAAGTACCCTTTTTGGGGTACTTTGGTCATTTCACATTAAGTCTTCCATACTTGGCCAATGTTGGACTTTTTGCATCACTTCATTCTCCTTATAAATTACAACCTTCTAAAACCAAACCAAACCAATCCATCTCTCTCTCTCTCTCTCTCTCTCAAATGGGTATTTGCTCTTCTTCTCAAGGCACTAGCAAATTAGGAGGAAATGTGTTCCCATGGTCATCCTCGGCCAAGGTAATTTACTGGGATGGGAGGGTACAAGAGTTCAAACAACCAGTTCAAGCTGGTTCAATCCTATCTTTGAATCCAAACACCTTCATATGCAGCTCAGAGTTTATGCACATAAACTCATTTGTGCCTCCGCTGCCTGACCATGAAGAGCTCCAGTGTGGGCAACTTTATTTTCTCCTGCCACAGTCTTACTCCATTGTGCGCCTCTCTCTCCAAGACCTATGTGCACTGGCAATCAAAGCTAGTGCAGCACTTGGTCGTCCAAACACCCCTTACAACAATTTCTCATCTCGAAAATTACCTTCATTTTCTCATAAAAATAGTTTAAAACTCGCGCCGGAGGTCGGGGCTCCTACAGAATTCCGGCAGGTAAAGACATCATCGGCATGATTTCTCCTATGAGTCATGGAAATAGAAGAATTCAAATATAATATTTCATCAAAAGGGAAAAATGGGGTGTCCCTACAAATGACCTTTATTCTTTTTTTTTTTTTTCAATAAATTAATGTTTCTTTTGTGCAATAATTTGTAAGAGCAAAAGAGGTGGAATTCATGCAAGAGTCCAAAGGTTCGCTTGAGAACTTCAATTATTTGTGGGGCAGAGATGGGCGTTCTGGAAAAGCTTTGGAATTGGAAAGTGCATAAAAAAATGAGAAACCTTTCTTCATGACCTCTTGCACTTTTTCTTTATAATTATGGAGTTTTAAAATGATTAATTTTTTTTCAATAGATAGAGAGAGACTCAAATTCGAGATCGAGCGAATTGGCTTAAAATGATTAATTTAATAATGCAAGTTGATAGTAATAATAATTGAAAAAGCTGAGTGAATAAAGTAATTAGAATGAAAGACACTTCTATTTTGTAGTCAATGCTAAGGGACAAAATTTAAAACTTGAATTTTTATTCATAAAAATTCAAATTATTCGGTTAATCCTTTATTTTAAAATAATTGCTTTTTGAGAAAAATTCATTAGTTTTAGGAATAAAATATAGAAGGCAATTTGTGTGTGGGTGTCTATATATATATATATATAGTAGTATAGTCACATAGAAAGGAGGGTAGGCAATTGCTCCACTAGATCAAAATAATTTCATTAATTTTTACATATCAAATAAATTTTATCACAATTCGACTCAAGATATTGTTTCCATCAAGATCGTTAGTTGACTCATTTGCATATTGTTCTATTTCACAGAAATACTTTACCCCCGCTGCCCTTGGACCCTGAATCTATCACTATATATATATATATATATATATATATACATATATATAAAATATATATATAGTAGTGTAGTCACATAGAAAGGAGGGTAGGCAATTGCTCCATTAGATCAAAATAATTTTATTAATTTTTACATGTCAAATAAATTTTGTCACCATTCGACTCAAGATATTGTTTCCACCAAGATCGTTAGTTGACTCATTTCCATGCTACTCTATTTCACAAAAATACTTTACCCCCACTGCCCTTGAACCCTGAATCTATCACTCTATATATATATATATATATAATAGTAGTTTGTAATCATAAAAAAGGGGGGGGGGGAAATGTTTCCAAAAAAAAAAAAAAAATTTTTTTTTTTTTTTTTTAAAAAAAATTTTTAAAATTTTTTTTAAAAAATTTTTTTTAAAAAAGAAGGTGGGTGGATTTTTTTGTGTGTTTTTTAAATTAAATTTATGCAATTATCACAACGGTTTCTTTTATATTCTAATCCATCTCAAGTTGCTTATATTGGAGGACTAATAAAATTGTGTCATTTAACACTTAAAAAAGAAAGATTCTAAAACTTTTTTTTTTTTTTTTTAGTTTGGCCAATGGTATCCGGAAACTCAACAAATGTAACTTGAGTAGCTGTGGGATTCAATTTAGGCACCATATGCTTGTTTTTCCATCTTAAAAGCCAATTTTCATTTTAGCAGCACCTTTAAAATTTTTAGCATTATTTCTGAGACTTTTAAATACACAAGTAAATGCCCTGATTTTAAGTTTATATTATCATCTTGAATTTGTAGGTGTCCCAAAAGATTTTGCTTTGAAAATTTTTTATTACAAATAAAAAAGTTATTGACCGAATTGATAGAATCTGTTATAAAATAATATTACGTACAGTAACAAGTTAAAGACTTTATAACATATTTTTCCATAAAATAATAAAGCATGGTACAGAATTTTGTGTATTCATGGGCATTTTTGGGCCTAGTGGTATTAGTTATTCAAACCATTGAAACAACCTTCTCTTTTTTTTTTTTTTTTTTGTTTTTCATCGATTAGTATTTAGAATTCATCCAATTAATTCGATTTAAATACTATATGACTTATTAAGAGATTAATTCCTATAAATCTTTTTTTTTTTTTTTTCAAAATTCAAACTCAATATCACTTATTAATCGATTAGAGTGATCAATTATTCAATGTAAAAAGATTTGGTCCATTGAAACAACCTTAAAAGAAGGGTGTATATGACAACGGTACCCTCCCTAAGAGAGACGCTTTTACATGTCATCAATTCATGTCCAGCACCACCAACAGACAGTTACTCTAACGAGAAAAACGTTAAATTCTTTAATCAACAAATAGGGCTCAAGACTAGCACCGAAAAAAAAAAAAAATTATTCATGTCCAGCGCCCATACTAAGAATTTAGGATTATGCCAAAAGCTAGAAATGGAAAATTAAAATGAAATTCATACATAAAAGACTAAGCTAATGAGCTAGTTCTCAAACACTTATTTGTTTACAGAAAAAGAAGACTTATGAACTTTGAGGTTTCATTTCATTCTTGATGGCAGCGGCTAATTGATCATAGGCTTCTCCCCAAGCAGACTTCATCTCCGGCGACCACATTTCAGGTACAGCTTCTTTAATAGTTTCCAACAGAGCATACTTTGTTACCTGCACAACAAAACATAGTGATCGTAGGAGTTCAAAGAGGCCTAAGTTTGGAAAGTTCATGTTAAAGAACATGAGATCAGATGGTGGAGAAAAGGTTTTGGTACCTCAAAATGTTCATCAGCTACACCATACTTGAAGTGGGTAGTTCCCAAATCTCTCAAATTTGACTCTCTTACTGTGACTTTCCCAGCCTTCCTCAGCTGCACAGCTGATTCGCATGTCTGCGGTATGGGGAAAAAGACAGTCTTATGGGAGCTGAAATGTAGCTGAAACCGACCTTAGTTGATTGAGTTCAATCAGTGCGTAAATCATGAGGACTTGTGAAAGTATGCTATTTATCATGGATTTTTGCCATGACAGGTTTCATAACTGAAGTGTCGATTGGTCATATCCAAAACATTAAAAATTTGCTGTACCTAGAATCAATTCAATAATGGTTTGACAACTCTGTCATAGAATTCTTCCATGGTCAAAAATCATCAAACAGTACAGTATATTCTCCACAAATTAATAACTCAAATTATATAAACTTTTGGTCAGACCCAACTTGGGACTAACATGGCAGATTAATAATCCACTAAATTTATCGAGGATTAAATGCATTTCTTTTTGTGATAGGGTAACACTTCCTTACAAGGGAGTGTGGAAAAAAGGAGTAAATTCTGAAAATAAGTAAAGACTAACCATGAGAAAGACAGAAATGGCATGGGCCTTGAGCTTTGGATTCTGCTCTAAAGGAATATTAGAGTCCCTTAAGAATGAGAAGAGTTTCTTAGCAGATGGTGCAATCTCGAATATCCTGCAATTTAAAAGAAACAGCAAAACCAGATAAGATATACCTCATCTTGAGACCACTTTGACTGTAGAAATGTTAAATTAAGATGGGGTATCAAAGCAAGAAAAGAAAGGAGTTTTCTATTACTTCAAGAAGAATTTAAAACCCAATTCTCCAGCATTGTGCTTCATCACATTCCATGATTTCACTACCAGAGATTCCTGCTCTTCTGTAAAAGCTCCAACCTCTAATCTGGATCTCCTTCCGAGGCCTTCGTAACATAAACCATAGTTAAGACCTTGAAGTAAACAGGAAAATAGAGATGGTGATGACGAAGAGAGAGAGAGAGAGAGAGAGAGCGAACTTACTTTTGATGAATCTTGGGGTTGAGCAAACAAGTCTTGTCCCTGATCCATTGTTCCTGATGCATGACAAGTTTGCCAATCGGTGATCTATAAACTTTGAACTAGTTCTTTCCACAGCAGACATCCTGGAGATGTCTGATCCATTCAAGGTTGCTTTTGAAGCAGCAACAGTGTTGCACGAGAAACTCATAGTTACTGAGAGGAGAAAACCTTAAAGAGTAAAGGCTTGATCGACAAGAATAAGATTACTCAGTAAATGGGGTTATTATATGAATCTAAAATAACCTTTCAGGACCACGTAGAGCCACCTCTAATTTCATTATAATACAGATGACCTCAACAAATTGGCTTCCTTCCCCTCAATAAATTAATACCATGAATCTGGACAATACCAGGTTATTAATGCATTTGACCATTTTGTCACCAACCCCAATTAGACTCCTGTCGCATGGCTCTCCACAGGCACCTTGGCTAAAGATGGTCAAATCAAAGCACGTCACAACATCATCAACCATGTTAAAGCAAGAAACACCAACACACAGGAACAAGTAAATAGAGAAAATTTGGATTCATTTGTAGGCATGCCATAAAACCAAAGATTTTGATCCAGGAGACAATTTTAGGAAAAGATTAACCCAGTTATTTCCTATGGCAGACCAATGCAATGTTACACAGAATGCTTCTCCAAAAAGGAACCAAATTTGATAGATATAAGCACACAAAACAGACTTTCTACAAACAACTCAAAGTCACCGGTACATTTGGCACAACATTGCTAGGCTTTTGATGTGAAAATCTGATCACACATTATCCAGGAAATCAAGATATACAGATAAAGGCGTAAAATCAGAATCATCTAAACCTACAAACCTGGGACAGGAAGTGGCCAAAAAGTGGGTTAAAGGATAGGAAAGAGGGAGAGGAAGAGAACAATAGAAGCTATTTATCCAAACCCATAATTCACATCTGGTTTCGTAACAACAGGGTCAAAGGGAATTTCAACTCTCTCTTTTACTAGGCACCTAGCTTCCCCATCTTCCATCACCAGGACTTTCCCCGGAGGGCACTGGGTGGTTGATCTTCTCTCTTCCGTCCCTGACCTTCGTAATGGACCCAACACAATACGAGTTGTATACTTTCCAAGTTTAGGTTCAAAACCAGCCAAGCTTAAAACAGATACTACTCCAACAAAGGCTATTACTGTTTTAGCTGCCACACCCAAGAAAGATCTCAGTCCATTCTGTGAGCTTTTAGATAAACTATTTGTTTGTGTTTTATCTGACTTGTTCATACTCTTCTTTGCCTCATTTGACAGTTCAATACCATTGACGCCATTCCGAACAAGCATTCGTGTAGAAGGGAATTGTGATATATAGCCATTGCCTAAGACCAGAGAATGAGGAGCACGGCTGGGATATGGGGGTAGCAGAAGGTCATTGTTGTGCTCAACTGCCTCACTAGCAAATGTAGAGGCCTCATTTATCACTTGCAAGTCCTTTCCTTTATATTCCTTCAGCTTTTCAAGTAACATTTTGCGGCTATAGTCAATATCAGCAAGTGCAGCTTCTCTCTCATATTGCTGCTGTTGTTGCAAAGCCTGACCATAAGAAGGAAATGGAATAAACCAAATCAGATTACTGAGAAGATACTTTACAAAGATAAGGCAGCACTTCTTTATTTCTGGTTCCACTTTAAGCAAGTAAAAGTATTGAAATGTGATATGACATTTACTAGACAATGGCAGAAAACCACAACAGTTAGCACTATAACATGCTCAAAATCAATAATGATTATATCTGGGTAGAATAATAGTTTAAAAGCCACAGAGGCACATTATAAGAAATAGCATCATCATGGTGTGATTCAGGATTTATTTGTTATTACTTTCGAACAGTAATAGAAAATCCTCTCAAAAGAAGGATTTTTCTTAATAGCTAATATAAATTGTACTCCTGAGTCAGTTCGCATCAGTGGCATTCACAGCTACAAACATTATTAAACAGAATGTAACTATGAGCTTCATAAATGAAAAGACAACATGCCAGAAAAATGATGAGATTTTCAGATCTGGCACATCTAGCTTTTAATAAAACAATTAAGTTTTATAGTCTGGTTTTCCCATATCACAAAGAAATTGTTATATAGGAACTCGGAGATGGTCCAAGCATAATAACATTAGATTACAACTTCTTGCAGATAAAGCACAAATGAGCTGATTAAGCCTGTCAAAACTTAAACATGTAGGGTAAAATTGCAAGTAAGCGTGCCATGAAGATCACCTTACAAGTGTTTAAATTAATGGAACTTGCCTAAAAGCATCTAACTTGTTCTTTTGCCCTTTAAATATTTCACTGAAGTTTTTGCCTCATATAGCAGCAGTAGCATTTACCTAGACGCAGAGAATTGAACAGTGATTTTGATGGACAGAGGACACTTCCAATTAGGTAACCCAAAAAGACATTATGGAATGCAGCTACAAGGCCATCATGATTCATGGTATAGAGATCATGGGCAGATAGCAATTAAAAGAAAAAAAAATCAAAAACTAATTAAGAAAGATTTATTTTTTTAAAAAATATCTTATGTATGGATGAGTAGCTGGATCATGAAGCACTTGGAAGTTGACCAATACAACAAGAGAGGGAGCAAAGAGAAAGAAGATGAGACTACTCAACAATTTAGGAAAATCAAATAATTCCATTAAATGTCAATAACTGGTAAGCTATATGCATGGCAATATTTAGGCATGTCCAAAGTCAGAATTGAGTATTTAAGACACTCTGAAAAGTTAAATGTAACAACTACTAGAAACCTCAAACAACAAAATTAGAAAATAAAAAATGAAAACACGGAAATTCTAAATTGTCAACAACAGCTGAATAGGGAAACAAATCAGATAATTGTAACTTTTTCCAAAAGAAAGTTGAGGTAACAAGATGGGAAAAATAAAATGAAAGGTTCATCCAGAAGCTCTACAATCACAACCACCCACAATTACATTTCTAATAAATAATGGCAAGGACTCAAACAAGGAAAACTGAAAAAATCAGAGAGATAGTTTTGAATATGCTTAAATTGGAAACACCAGGTTTACAGAGAAAGACCCCAGTTAGTCAGAAGCCTTGGAGAAGACCTAATGTTTCTCAATTTAAGAAAGGCTACATTCTTCATATGAAGACTCATGTTCTACATAAGCTCAAATACCTAATAGCTTTGTTGGTCCACTAAACTGATCTGTCTTAATTTAAGGCCAATTCTTATTGAAGTGAATACTGAATTATGAAAGCTGAAGCCATAACAACAGTATTATAGCACACGTTCTGCTACAATCAATAAGCTTTTTGTCACAGCATGAAATTTTCTACAACCAAAGCACTTCTTCATCAAGATGCCAATGTTTTTACCACTTTCCAACTTACATTTCACTTGAGAAAATAAAACAAAGATCTCATTTTCCAAAAGAAGAGAAATGAAGAGCTCTTATAATTCTGATATTTAACAAACTCTTAGATTAACTACATAAAATTGCTGTAGCTGTCTCTTACCAATACTCTTTCTAATGGTTTTTCTGGATCCTATGCCTGGGTTAAAACAGAGTTATCTCATATTTCAACTGAGAACAGGGATACTGATCTGATTGAATTGCTTAACCAAGTTGCCCACATTGTTTGGAAGTAGGGTATTGGAGTGAATGGAGGGGACATAACCTTCTATTCATGTTTGGGTGTTTCAGGTAGCGTTTGGTTCGCACTCAGGAATCAGAATAAAAAATCTTAGAAATTGAAATCAGAATCGAATTCCGATATTAACGGTTTGGTTCAAATTCTGGAATGGATATGATTACCATTGTTGATGTTTAATTTGTATATCCTTCGGAATGGAAATCATATAATGGTTAATTTTAACATTGATAAAAAATGTTTTAAAATTAAAATTAAAATTAAAATTTATTTTATTTGCTTTAATCAAAATTTTAAAATAATTTATTAAAAAAAAAGTTGCAGTGCACTGTAAAACCCAAAAGTTCAATTTTTCACCATTCAACAAAAGCACCCAGAAAAAAGGGGGGGAATCTAGTTTCCAAAACCATCAATAGTGGGTCAAATTCAACCCTATAACCACTCAAAATCCAAAATTGAAAATACCCATATAAAATTGAAACAAATATATCACAATTAGGGCAAGGGCAAAAAACAAAACAAGAACATGAAATCAAAGCACAACAATGGCTTTGGGTTCATGATCGGTGGCTTTGGTAGGTGTTCCCAAAAAGCATTGGCGGTAATCGCGTAGAGGAACGAACGGCGGCTTCATCGATGAGAATGGCAACGCACGCCGGGTTGTGGCCATCTTTGTCAGTGTTTGCACGTTCTGACTACCGGAAACTATCGATGCCGGAGCTTCGGAAAAGAACAGATAAACAGAGAGAGATCTGGTTTGTAGAAAGAGAAAGGATGAGGAGGGGTTAGAATGGAAAAGGATTGGGGTTGGGTTTTAAGCATAGGTTTCAACCGTAACCCAACAATTTACTTGGGTTTCACAAAACCCATAGATTAGAGGTTTCATACCCATTCCTTCATTCCCATTCTTTTAACCCAAACAATTTATATAGGTTTCAAACACATCACTAATTCCCATACCCTTTAACCAAACACCCCCTCATTTCATGAGGAGGGGATACCAATGGTTCTAATGAGGCTAACCCAGTACAGATCTAATCCTAAAATGCTCTACAGTTTGAGCTGACCAACTCTTTTAAGTCCACCATAAGTAAATTGCTCCCGGTGATTCAATCATATTTCAGTATTTCTCAGATTCACGAACCCAATTCAATTCATTGAGAACTTTTATCCACATTTTTTTTCAATCAAGAACATTTTATAAAACGTTGTGAGGGATCGGAAGGGAAATCAAATCAATAACCTCCTACACTGCCCGAACCCCAACCCCTCAGCCCCCCCACTCCCAAAAAAAAATGAAAACTCATCCCCTCCATTTAAAGAGGAGGTTCTTTGATTTTAATGAAATTTTAGCAATTTACAAATTTATCTACCGTTCTTCAATAATTTTTTGACCATCCAAAGGATAGGAGAAAACATTCCATCCCCTTCCCTTCCCTCTCCTAATAAAACCTCCCTCCCCTCCCCCTCAAAACTCCCGATAGCCCCCCTCCCCCCAAAAGGTTCAAAATGAAGAGCATTGCAAGCAAGCAAACTAATTAAGTTAGGGCAACGCTAGACTTCGGCACTGACATACAAGTTTGTTATTTCGTCACACTCTAATACATGGAAATATTCTCAAATAATCAGTTGGCTAAGAATAAACTTCCTTCCATAACTTATAAAATGGTGAATTTTAGCATTAGCATTTTGTAACAACAATAGGTCAGAAGAAGCAGAAAGTAAAGCAATCCAATAGAACCAAACCAGCACTCCAATATGAATAATGTGCAAAGATAATAACAGGGCTTTCACCCAGAGAGAGAGAGAGAGAGAGAGAGTTTTGTGAGTTATACAAAACCCCAGTATCGCAATATGAATAATTTGAAAAGACAATACTAGGGTTTTCAAAGTTAGGGTTTTGACTCTTAGAGAGAGAGAGAGAGAGGACCTGCAAAGAAGTGAGTTGAGACTCGAGAGATTCAAGAGCATCACGAATATGCACAAGGCTTTCAGCCTCTTCATCAGGTTCAGAAACTTCAACAACAGTCTCAGTTGGAGACGGGGGCAGAGAATAAGATCGATCTTGTCCCTCTTCTTTTTCATCAACGCTCTTACCCTCTCTGTAGAGAGACGAAGCTTTGTCTATACAATTAGCAATCTTCGATCGCAGCTCTGATGCCCTGCACAGCACTATTCCTATCCCATCATCGTCCATCTCTCTCTCTCCGTGGAAAATTGTGGAGAGAGAGAGAGAGAAAGGGGAGGGAGGTAGGATTTTCTTTTCTTTTCTTTTCTTTTTTTCCGGGTGCAAAAGCCGCCGAAACGAAGAGAGAGAGAGAGTCTGCGTTTTAGGTGATTGTGGTGTCCTCTGGTTCTGGGGCAGATATGCCTTGTGTTCTTGGGGTGAGTGGTTTGTACGTCCATGTCTCACGTCAGGAAACAACGAAAAGCCCCTTTTCCTTAGGCCCCCCCCCCCCTCAAACGTTATTGTTCATTCATATCTAACATATTTAGCATTCCCATACATACATACCTCTACAATCATACCACACATATTAAATACACCCAATTTTAATATTAGTTTATTTCAATATATTTAGAAGTTTTTTTTACTCGATCTCAAAAATATTTTAATCAATTCAAAATTTTAAAAATTTTGATTTTTCTACTAATACGGACAGTTATATAAAATATATTTCAACCCATTTATTTTATATAATATTATTTATATATTTATGATTTTATTAAAATGTAGATCAAAAAAGACACGGTGAAAATAAAAAAAATTTACTTCTCCGACATAGTCTAGATTAGATGCAAGCCTGGTGGCGGCTGGGCTTGATCAGCCCAAAGCTGTATTAAGCTCGGCTCATGTTTTTCAATTTTTATTTTAGAGATAATTACATGCAAAATTTTAAAAATTTTTACCCATTTTTTGATTTAATTCAAAAACTTTTATTTTTTTTTTGAGTTTTAAATATTTCGATTTGGTTACAGTTTTAGTGGATTGTACACTTTTTCATTAAATAGCTCACACAACATCCTATGTGGCATTGACATGACGAACATATAGCTCTTTGTTTTTTTTTTTTTGGTGGAAAAAATTCTTATAATATGAACCAACAATTTTTGATAATCACTTGGTGCTTGGATCTATGTAAACCTGGTGCTTGTTGGATTTTGTGATCATCTTATACATGTGTTGTGATTTAGAAATTTTATGAGATTTATGATTCGGTAGAAATTCTTTTTTTTTTTTTATTCTTGGATTTGATTTTTCGGTATTCAGAATTTTATCCTGATTAATCCGAGTTGATTCAATTGAAATCCCTCTTAAAGAATAGAGATCTCTTAACATAATCGACTCTATACTCAAATTAAGAGTCGAACTCGTGATCTAAGCACAGCGAGTGACCTGCTCACTGCATCAATTGCCCGGCGGTAGAGACTCTATTATAAGATTTATCATAAGACCAAAATTAAGATTAACTCTAAACGTTTAACATTTAATATGAAAAATTAAAAAGTTTAAGGTAGAACATACAAATGTATAGACAGAAATGAAATATATTTGTCAAATTAACATACAACGAAAGAGTGAATGAAACACACAAGACAAAACATCCCAAGTCTGCTAAAGAAGAGAAAAGATGATCATACAAGCTCAAGTGAAATTTCTCTTCAGCAAGCAACCCTGATTATACTGAGAAAGAGCTTTTCTAATCAGCTCATTTTTTAGCTTGTCTGATCATAGCTCTTCCAAGAGGCATTGTCTGGACTTACTAGATCCCATCATTTTCGAGTTTTCAGTGCGCGATTTCACCTGATAAGTCCTTGGAAAGCAGATAGCGGAAAGTGAAGTTATGAGGAATCCACTGGATGATCTTTGAGAATTTTCTTTTATAATTCCGCTGAAGCCTCTTCTTATATGAAGTGGGCATAAAATGCTCAATCATCTCTATCAAACCAGCCGTGCACAAGTCTGAATGCTTAGCATAAGATTCCAAAAGCTTTGGCAACATGAACTTGTGGTCCTTAGATATACTAGTCTTGGTTCTAATGTACTCTTCTTTCGCGACTTCCATTTCCTCATACACGCTCTTGGAGGTATATACACGAACCTGAAAGATCGAAAAGACATTGCCAACTGAGAAAATGCTCAAGTCTTCTGCTCAAAAATTAGGATATTGGTGCTGAAGTTGTGATTATGACTGGAGTAAGGGAAGAAGGTGATACCATAGGATCTGAATGGCTTCCTAAACAAAGAGCAAAATGTAAGAGTGGTTCATCATGATCAATAGCATAAGCTTTTCGCTCATCTCCACTTTTGAGTTTTGTCTTTGAAGACAAAACTGCCCAAAGCCACTGCAAGCCAGCACGAATAAAAACGCCTATTCAGCCTTATAAATAGCAGAAAAACTAGTCGGATCTTTGTGGAATACAAGTGAAAAGAAGAAAACTTACTTGTCCAGGACGTGGCATTCGACATCTGAGAATATGATTCTGTATTAACACTACACTTACTATCTGCCCTCCAATGTTGTAGGCTGCCTGCATCATTCATCAATTCATATCAAACTAGAGAAAACGAGATTTTGTTCATTGAAATCTACCAAAAGAAGCTTGGTCATGGTTACTTTGAGAACTAGCATCATTCTTCTTATATTATTTTGTGGCACACCATAAACCAAAAATGCCTGCAGAAGATCAAAAACAGGGGAAAAGAAAAAAGAAAAAAGAAAAAAAAACAAGAAGTGATGTCAGGTTCCGATATGGACTTGCGGGACAAGAAATAGGAAAAGATTTTAAGCACATTACATGCATCATTAAAGCATTATGAACATTAATCCAGAAAGCCAGGTTCTCCTCATGGTTCAGCTTTCTTGGATCAACTTCTTCTAACCGAGCAACAAGTGACCTGCAAAGGAACAAGTTTTTACTTAATAAACCAACTTAAAGCAACAAGTTTCCAAGTTTACAGAAAACATACTTATACTTTTGTAGAAGCAGTTCATTCTCCTTTAACTTGTGACTCTCTCTGCAAATCCATTTCACCTCTCGCCCAATACTAAATTGCTCATTGAATTCCTTTGATTGCTCATTGTAAAAGGCATTGTCCAATTGGGAGCTGGAGGATGAAAATTTCCCGTATTGTGGACTCCACATATCATACTGGCTTGTTGGAGAAAAAGCGCTCCTTGATGACGCTAATGAATTGGTGGGAGAACAAGGGAAAACCTGATTGTTTAGTGGAGGATCCGCAAGTTTGCAGAGTATGGCTGAGATACTCTTGACCATTTCCTCCGAAAGCCAGTTTGGTGTCTCTGTAATATGATCGGGAATACGAGTGCCAAGGTGCTCAGCAAGGCTAATTACATTTGAACTAGCACTATGAGCATTCTGAGGATATGAAAAACAATGTCTCAGAACTTAGAAAGATTGAAAATTTCAAGTGCTCTTAGATTTGCATATTAAGGTACCTCGAGGATTAACCATGGTTGGCAGTGACAGGACTGAACAGTTTTTTGAAGAGCAGCTCTTGAATTTCGGTTCAAGTGAGCTGAACAATGAGCAAGTGCAGAGTAACTACGGTAAATACTAGCATCAAGCAGCTTCTCCGACCCCCGGAATTGTCTGCATTCCTTTGTTGAGCTGTCAAGTGAATCTTGATGCTGATGAAGGTGACTCAATTGAGTTGTTGATTTCTTCTCCTCTGATGCCATATCATTTTCTGAATCTTCTTGAATTGTATCATTGTGGAACACAAATGTCGATTTCAGTCTTCCATCGACCCGAGATGAAGATGTGACAGAGTGATCAAATCTTTTTCGATACAATGATAGAAGATATTGTTCTAGATACATCACTTCCATCTCTAGCACCGCTACTTCCCTGATCAGATCCTTGGCGGGCTGAAGTCAAACATAAGAGGATGTGGGAATTGCATTGCATACGCTCCATTGGCTCCTCAAGCCAAAAAAGACTGGAATGCATTTAAATCATGTGTATCTCAGAGAGAAGGAAGAAGAGGAAGCTATGTACCCTTGGCATTGAAGCTTCATCTGCAGAATCATTAGAGTATGACCTAAAACTCAATGCCTTCTCAAGTGCCCGCCGCAGCACAAATTGCTCCTGCAATCGTTTCTGAAGATGCAAAATCTGCAATACAAGTATAAAAAAAGATAGTAAATTTCCCTCCCCTGCGTTTAGATTCCTCATGCTAGATATCACCAACTTAAGTTCAACATTTTGTCACAGCGTGAGTAGCATTTAACCTAAAAAGTTTGAGTGTGTCTACCTCTTCCTTTAAAGAAATCTCTGCCTCTGTGTCAGATATCTTCCTGCCTTCTGGTTGTATAGTGCACTTCATTTGCCTCGTATCCTATTAAGAAACAAATATCAGAAGAGCCCGCTTGGAAGCTCATCAACAAGTCATCAGAAAGTTTGCAGTTTAGTGTAGATTAAACAATCTGACACATAGTTTTAAATATTTGAACAAATCCTAGAAATGACAATGAAGTAGTAAAACCAGACATGATTTCTTGGATTACTCTTAAGAGGCAGAAAGGGATGTTCCTAAATAAGCAACAAACAAAAGGAAAATCTCATAAAGGGGATGAAAATTTAATGAAGCAAGAACAAGAATAAATGGAAAAATTGGCGACATGGTACTTACCAACTTGAGGTATTGAGAAGCTTCAAGGAAATCATTGTACTTGCCTTCTTCAACCATATTCTTAGGAGGGTCACTGTCCATGTACAACAATAACAGCCACTCAGATGAATTTACTGCTTAGAATCCAATCACTCAACATTTTGGCACCCTAGTAGAATCTCTTTTTTTCTTGTTAATAAACCAAAGTCCTCCCATTAAATTTCCTCGGTCAATTTACCCATTACGGCAGAAAAAGCAAACAAATAGAATTAAAATAATACAGAGAGAGAGAGAGAGAGAGAGAGAGCGAGAGCACTTAGACCCAGTAACTAATGGTCATGATTAAAATCAACAAAAGTTCAGATTATACACTTCTCATGATTTTCACACTTTATCCAATCATTTGAGAAATATTTAAAAACCAAAGATGCATTTTTGTTAACATCTAACATTCTTAATGGTCCATCCTATCATATTATATAACAAAAAATAGAAAATAAATAAGCACCCAATTACATTATTATGCTTCGACAAGCACATGCATATAAAGGATAATTACAGGAAGCACATTAAATGCAGGATGTAATACAAGAAGACACTGCAGATATAAAGATTAAAAATGAAAAATAAAAGAAGAAAAAGAAACCTCTTAGAGCGCTTGTGTCTTGAAGCTGATACTTCGATGAACTTGAGTAGCTTCAAAGAACCATTCCACTTCACTCCATACATATCACCACCACCACCACAATTTGTCTCAAAACCCATATTTCAAAAATTGACTGAAACAGCAATAAATGCAAGGGAACATAATAATCAGATAAAGACAAGCACCCAAGCAGAAGAGCAGTCACAAGAGCAAGGATAAATCCAAGAGCATTAATTGCAACAAATAAGAACACTTTGCTAGTAAGCAAAACACAAAACAAGACCCTGATAGATACTCAGAGATAGAGAAAAAGAGAGAGAGGGTACACACATAAAAGGGGTGTAAGAAAAGCAGAAACAAAATCCAATGCTTGAAATACCAAATGGGTTTCTTGATACATATTCCTTTAGAATTGGACCTACATTTTTCAATTACTATAAGCAAGAAAGAAACAGAAGGGACTCACATGCACACGTAAGAGAAAAAATGTACTTATCCCTCAGAAGGGATATCAATTTTGACTCAGACCCTTTGTCTTACAAAGGCAAAAAAAGAATCATGATATTTCAAACTCACTCGTGATTGTAGTACTAAAATATGAACCAGAAATTATGTGAATGATATCAGAGGCCTAATATCTGGTTGACCGCAGTCTCGAGCTCATGTTGTTTACAACAAATTGGATTCCTATAATGATGATGAGGTTGCTATGCGTCCTTTAAAATGGAAGTAATATAAAAATATGAAAATATAATTATCCATTATTTCTATAAACTATTATAAAAAATTGAGTTTATATAAAAAAGATATATGTTATTTTAAATATAGAAATATAAAAATAAAAATTTAAATTTTTTCAAAATTAAAATAATCATTAATTTATTTTGATAGATAATAGTTTTTAATAATTAATTTAAATTTAATTCATAATATTCTCAAAATCAAATATAGAAATAATCTTTACTTATCCAATGTTTATTATATGACAACGTAGAGCAATAGAATAAGACAACTATAGTATTGATGATTTTTTTTTTTTTTAAAATTTTTTGTGTTTGAGTAACCGATATATGATATCATAATCTGATTAATCTAATTCGAGTTATTATCAAATCATTTTTAAGAGAAATTCTCATAATATAGTTTTTTCTATTTTCAATATTCGAATCTGAGTTTTAATTAAGAGATTTAACATCATTTTTATTAACTCAACTACGTATCCATTGATACTATATCGATGATAGTGAAGAGTTGATTAGATTTGATCAGATATTCACAAGATGCATGAATTTGTCTTTTTACACCAGTCCAAAGTAAGAGAAAACAATTGCTTGATCTCGAGACTTCAAATTTCCATGGAAACTGACAGACATGCTTCCAGTTTCATTAAAATCCGAAAATTTCTGAGCATAAACTATTGTCTAATGAGGAACTAACAAAAGTTTTTCACTGACTTCAAAACCAAAAACCCTAGTGCCAGACATTTTAATATAAAACCCTCCAAAAGTTAGACCTTGAAAGATGCTCCTTTCTATAATTAAAAATGATTGGGCTAAGCAAAAATGTAGAATCCCAGGAAAGAAAAACAGAGAAAATGAACTTTCCAAGGCATTTGGGCAAGTGGTTCAATGCACAAATGACAGTAAGGTATCTTTTTCTTCTTCTTCTACTTCCGGTTTCTTCCTAAGCTACTCAAATCCATCGTTTTCTTCTGGTCATCAGTACTTGCTCTTCCAATACTGTCTGTTGAAAAAAAGGACAATGTTTATTATAAAATTTGGAACAGTAAACAGAATTGAAAATTTGAAGATACCTAATAGAATTCATGGTATCTCTAGGTGTTGTATTCTTCAATGCCAAGGTGACCAGCCCAACATTAGATGTTCCATAGCCATTTGTTCCAAGCAACACTTTTGACGTAATGAACCCGCATCAACACGCTTGAGGTAGTAAGCTATGTTGCACGTAAACAAAAATGAAAAAACAGAAATAAATATGAAACGATAGAAAAAAAATACTTTATAAAAATACAAGAAACAGAAATGTGAGTAAACACGTAAATATAAAAAATATAAAGAATTTTATGTAAATATTAATTATTTTATGAAAATAATATATAACATCTTTTATAATAAAAGTATAAAAGTATAAAATGATTAGATATGTAGTTATTAATCATAAGACAAATAATATAAAAATAAAAATTATAATTAAATAAATAATTTATTAAATATAGAAAATATGTAAATATAAAAAATATAAGAAGTTTTAGGGCTGATAGATGCAAATGATATCTCTGCGTCTCTTTATATTTATGCAACAATTTACAAATACACAAAATATTATTCAAGAATTGTGATATTTCCACATTTTGGAGCTCCTCATAAAAAGTGACAACATATTTATTTCTTTTCTTTGTGTATTTTGATTAATCCAGTTTGGGATTTGTAATAGCCCATTCCGAGGATCTTTATTTCTTAATGTCACACGAGGTGGAAAATATTTTTGCCAGCTACAGTGGGAGATTATATTGGTTCGGTCCTCTTTCGTTTTTGATTTACTGTAACATAACATCGATTGTGACTTTAATTTGGGAAATAAGGAATTTCTAGTAGCAAATGACATGACAATCCTCTCCAAAAAAATCAGAATTTCTTTTTAGCAATCTTCGTCCCCTCCTTGGACTGCCAAGTAATTTCATTTTAACCACCAAGTTGATAGTTGGCAATAATCTTTCTTACGTTTTATTAGAGCACAAATTTGAACTCATTTGCACTAATAGTTCCTAAATCAACCAATCAAACACTAGTAAACCCCCCCACCAAAAAAAAAAAAAAAAAAACTTTTTTTTGGGGGGGGGGGGATAAAATGGGCTTTTGGCCTTCCATGAAAAGGAACAATGCCTGCAAACTAAGAAATTAGTTCATGAAGCCAACACAAGACTAAACCAGAATTTAAGATCAAGGAGTTCATTCCATTCCCAGAAACATCACAGCTCCTCATGCCTGAAAACAATAGCCAAAGAAAAATGATCCAAATCAAAGCCTATAGCCCTCCAAGGACCAAGTCATATAAAAACTTCATATATAAATATATATATATATATATATATATATATATATATATATATATATATATATATATATATATATATATGTGTTAAAGTCCTTGGGGACAACTCAAGTGGTAGAGCCTCCCCACTTCCATTCTCCCTTTCTCGATTCGATTCTGCATAGTTGCATCTCTTTGTACCAATATATATATATAGGTATATGTATATGTATATATGATAAAAGAATAAATGTTTTGCCCAAACTTGTGCCTAAATGTCAATCCATCTTGATCTCTTCAAAAATTTATGCACAATACAACCACCACCAAGCCTTAATCCACCAAGCCTAAATGTCAGCTAAAAATTTAAACATAATAGGATTAATTAATAATATAAGAAGATAAAATATTTTCATATGGATGCAACAATGTTGGGGGTAAAATAGCATCTCAGAGATGAAGTCTAAGCATCTAATTCAAAGCCTCCCACATAAAATAAGATCATGCCATCCTTTTTCTAAATCTAGTAAACATATCATTTCGAATCTATGAAATTCAATTCAATTCAAGTCCTATGTCAGCTAACTCATCACATGTCACGATGCTATACATAAAACCCAAAACTCCCTTAACTAGTTTTAAGGATAGCTCCAAATTCTCTAATATGATATGAAAATGACAACCCAAACAATCGAATGTTCCAATCACATAGCTATGAAGATTGACCATTTCTGGAAAAAGTTATGGTTTAAGTCTTACATCAGCTGATTCCACCTTTGGACTTCAGAGATCCCCACCTTCACAGCTAGTTTTTAAATTGGATTCAAAAAGATCTTCGATTCCAAATTCAACTCACAGAAGAAGCTCAAACATCAAACCAACTTGAAATTGTACTCAATTCTCATATACAAACTAATCAAGTTCCTTGACTCAAATTCAACTTGGAGAAAACTGGTTCGAGCTCAGCTGCTAACACACTAAGCCTGGCTGCTAACGAGCTAAACCGGAGCTGGTTTTACCGGATGAGCCAAGCATGATCATCTTACTGCTTGGATAGGCTTAATTCATTTTCCCCCCCAGATTCAAGTTCTCTAATACATCTATTGCAAATACTTTCAATACCCAAGCACTACAATCCATCATTTCTAATTCATTCTATCCAGGAAATATGGTGACATGCAATTTGATAGGTCCAACAAATACCAGAACAACCATCGCATAGTTTCATACATAAATGCAACTAGCTGCAATTTGATAGATCATTTATTTAATGTAAAACAAAATCCAGTTATTTAAGCATCAAATATTGAAGAAAATCCTATGCAACACCCCAATTTTATAGACAAATCCACTCTCCCAAAACGGATATGTATTAGAATGTTATTCAAGTCCCCGGCAGAAAATTTACATGTCTATCCTTCACCAGAACCTCACAAAAAGGGCTATGTACACTATCCCCCCCCCCCAACCCCACCCCCACAGCTCCCTCTTTAACCAGCTTCATAAAAGGAAAAAATTATGCAAACAAGATAAAACATCTAGTTTGCCTTCCTAAGTATCGCTAAACAAACTGGATGAATATGAGACCAAATACAAAGTAATAGGATAGAAGGTGCTAAAAGATATGAAATTTCACCCACAATGTGACCGAACCAATGAGAAATTGAGGACCACCTTTAAGTTAGACCTGTACACTTGCATCTTAATTGAAGTCCACAACTTTAATAGTCAGCTATTGTCAATCACCTCCGCTGGCAAGTTGAGGTCAAAATAGCCTCCACCAAGACCCTTCTTTGCACGTTTCTGAGATGAACACCCACTTTCATCCAAACTTCGAACGCCTGATTTCTTTTCAGCTTCTGCAGCCCCTATAACATAAAAAACCAAGTTAGTCAGATGATCAATTGTATTACAATTACACCTTAGCATTTCATCCACTAGGACACCTTCCCCTCAGCCCCACTACAATCCCTCCAAGAAGACCTATTGTACATAAAAATTGGCAAGGAAGCATGATAACACCGTATAAGGGGAAGCCATTCTTCCCACCCTAAAACATATTGGAATATGAAAAAACACTAAAATCCCATATACGGAACAGTACATACATCATCAGCACATGCAAACACAAACAGAACAGTAAAACAGACACTCACGCAATAAAAGATATCATGTCAAATTATATGTGTTATCAAATGCTCTTTGCTTTGTAACTTTGGACTGCTTTCAGCATTGATCAAATAATGTTTCAATGGGAGCAAATAAAACAACATAAAATCTCCCCACTTAAAAAAAAATAAAATAAAATAAAATCAACAATTGCATAGCTTCGGTAACCAAAGTTACCAAGCATTAACAAATTTACAATGTCTGACATATACATATTAACCACTTCTAGTACAGCTTATTATTTCTAGTTACCGGAATTTCACAGCATTTAGCTCCAATTTCAAACAAGAAAAAACCCATCCATATATCTTTTTGTGGATCTGTTGGTAGAGGGATGGCACTGGGGCACACTCATCCTGGCTCCACCCAGCTGGAACAGGAAGTTCCTTCCCCATCCCGGTCCTAGGTCAGAGATGGAAATTTTCTCCCATCGCACAGCCTAGTGGCACGCAAGCCTACATTACTTAACCCAAAGTAAAACCCTAAACCAATCCACCTGCTTCATCAGTAATCATAAATTCCCAAAAGATACCCTAAAGTGTCTTAACCAATCCACCTGCTTCACCAGTCCCTCCCAGGTGAAACCCTAAACCAACAGAAGACTGAAAAATCACCAACTAATTTAGTGAATGAATTATGGTCTTAAGTGTGGGAGGAAGGCAAAGAGACAACAAAAGGAACCGTGTACAAATTGGTTGCAAGCTTGGCAGTGCAAGCAAACCTCTGCTCATCCAACATGAGAGGAGGTGGAGAAGCAGAACGAAGATCTATAAAAACTATTAAAAAAAAACCTACGTAAGGCTGTCCAGGTGAGGTGGATTAGGCATAATATAGATTCCATCTCTGGCCCATTCCCAATGCAAGTATGAAAATTATATCCATGCTGTTATGGGCAGCCAGTTGAGTTGGTAGGATGTGGAGCCAAGCTGCAATCCTTATTTGGGAATTTCTTAATGAATGATAAAGCACCTATTGGATGTGAAACAGTGAGAAAAATTACACACTACTTCCACAAAAAGTCACAAACAATACAACAATGCACATTTACTGTATAGGGATTCTGAGAAGATTAATAATTGAATATTTAATTTCAATCACAATCTGGAGGAAAACTCTTCGAGATGGGACAATTCCAAAGACAAAGTGAAAACAAAACATATTAGGCCAAGCAGTCACTCAAAGAAGGAATCACAAACTTAGGCATGACAATATTCTCTTGCATGCATGCATCACAGCATTTAATTTGTTCTTTCTGTATCCTGTTGAAATTACCAGTTAACTAGTACTAGACAAAGACAATTTTATCAAAGAACCTAAATGCAAATACATTTTGTAACCAATAACCAGCATAGGATGAATAGGCATGAAAATATTACTAGCTGAGGACCAGTGCTTCATCTTCCTCACAAGTAAAATGCCTAGTAGTTAAAAATGTCAACTATGAATGGCTCCAACCCACTATACCTTTTGAGCAATGTTCTGCTTGCACATGTTTATCAGCACCACAGGTATTCGCGATCAAAGGAACAGAAAGTTCTGATGCCTTCTCAATGCCTTTTGATTTATAGGAAGCTATATTGTGGATACCATGTTGGAGAGAACCCAACAAATCATTCTCAATGCACTCATACCTGAAAAAGATTTCTACCTGCATTAGTTTTGATAATATTTAATGATGTAGTATAATTTTGAGAATAAAAATGTTTACATTTTCTCACAAAGCTTATCAGTAATCACTGACAAATTTATAACTTGCATCCTTATCTCCATGACTCTGTCCTCACTATACTTTTCAAATGGCTCCTCTATAAACTTGGAGAGCTTTTCAACATTTTGTTCAAGTTGTTGCTGCTGATCCTCAAACAGATGCTGTTTTATTTCCCTCTGCTCATTTGTCATTTCATCCTTAAAGAGTTCATTACCAAACATATAGTATGCAAAAGGGTATGAATATGAAAGAACTCTCCTTGACCTGAATAGTCTGTAAAGTCCATTAGTTACCCAGCTAAAATCTTTTAGAGTTGATTCCTTATCTTCAGAAACGGACACCTTTTCTCTTATAGTTTCTTTTAGTTTACTTTCAAGCTTAAGGGAATCTGTATGGGCTTTGTAACGATTGTGATAGTGCATGTATCGGTAGAGGTCGTGTTTTGCTCGCTCAGCCTTTTTGACTTTGTCTTCATTGTAACGACCACAGCTGTGACCATGAATACTTGACCAAGTATGATCCCGACCAGTAGCACCACCACACAGCCAACTGTTTCACAAAAAGCAAGAGTAAGAAGACAGTTGATCATGGAAAATATTACTAGAAAACAGTGATGCTAGTCATTTTTTACAAAATTTGTACTAGATGTTATAGCAGGAAGCTTCATACTTGGTGTCCTACTAGGTGAGTATCTTGGCCAATTCAGCAATCAAATCATTAACTTTGACCTTATACATTGAATTCTTTTAGATAGAATCCCTTTTTGATACAATATTATGCATTTATTATGATCAGACAGAGAACCAGATGTAAGCAATTTCAACAATTAAGGTGATCTTGAAAGTAAGCTGAATAATTCAAATTCAATGTAGAAGAGCTTTTAACATGTACACATTCAATAGTTAAGCAATATGAGTTGGCCTCAAGTTTTTTCTTGTCAAGTGTACGACAAAATACAGTACTCCCATGCCCCCACAAATAAATCTTATCATGCATGTTCACATATATATATGTATTGCTCAAATGCTTCTAAAGGTTCCAACTTTGACCCTAGCCACAGAGATGCTTCACTAACCCCAAAATAGGATGTCAAACGCTCAAAATATTCCAATATGATCATAATATGAAAACTGAAATTTGGAGATTATAACCAAAATAGTAGTAATTTCATTATCAAATTGCTAAACTGCAAGAAACTGCAAGCATCACATGGTATTTGCATCAACTTGAATTGATAAAGCACAAGGACCAAGAGAGTACTCACCAAAATGCTTGCCCACAGATACAGGAAACTAAATTACAACCACCATTCTTCTCCACGGGTTTGTGACATTTTGGACAAGGCTTTGTATGAACTGTAATCCAGCTAACTGTTTCTGATTCATCCCGGCACTTTTTGGTCCAAAGCTCCCACATACGACATGAACACGGAGAATGTGCTTCTGACAAGCAACTGAAACAGAATTGCAGACCACAAGAACATTCTACCTCACAAAATTCATCTTCATCAACACGTATTGCATTGCCACAATGTGGAGCACTCGGACACCATTTTACCATCTTATTATCTTCAATATATGACTCTAGGAGAAAACGATCGAATTTCTCTGCCAAATCATGGTGTCGCTTGCTAACGAGGTTCCTGACAACAGCTTCATCACAAATTGAATTGCATTTGTGTTCCATACACCTGATACGCTTACTTTGACCCTCGTTTATCTTTACAACAAAATGCTCTGTCCAACCTATGCAGAAAAAATCATTTACCAAGAAGTTCAACAAAAATGGCAAGTCACACATACAATAGAATGAAAACTTTTACCACTACAATTGATTTGCACAACAAATAGCTATTAGGATGGTCCATGTCATGACAAAAGTTACAGAATAATAGAGCTTCTTATAGACAAGCTATGAAGAACAATGACAAGAGATAGAATACATCAAAGGAGAATACAGAAAATTGATAAATTATTGCTTAATACTTATCATTAAAATGTAGACTTAAAATCAGCATCTATACCATTATACCTTATGAACATGCTTCTATGGAAATACAATTTTTTTTTTCACAGAAACCGTGTAAAAACTGAAGTACACGAGAATTCACCATTATCCAAACAAAAGGAATTTGGGACTTACAAGTGTTGCAGAAGCAGTGGCCACAATCCATTGTTGTAGCTTCCTTAGCATCTACATCCTCCATACAAATATTGCACATAATTGTAGAGGAAGTTGGTAAGGCCAGTTCATTATGCTCAACCACAGTCACACCAGCTTCAGCAAACAAGCAAGCTTTCCCCTTCTCCACAAGAACAGCAAGCAACTTCTCAACATCCCAACGGTAATGAATAAGTAATGTCCGTGCATGGTGCTCTCTCAATGATAGCAATTCCATTACTCTACGCAAGTCTTCCCTCTACATAAATTCACAGAATTTTCGGATTATCAACCAGCAACAGAATAACATTCTAATGCGGATAAAAATAAGTAGAAAGAGTGATATACCTGTGCAGCTAAAAGAGACTCCCTTGTGATAACCTACAAAAGCACCAATGGAATTAAAAAGACACATCTATAGTTCCAAAATGAACAATACAACTGACAATCCTGTAAAAGATTGACTCAACCCATGTGAATGAAAAAAGAAAGAAACATCTTGAGGAGTTTCTCTCAAATTAAAAAAAGTCAGGAACAAATCACTGCTGATAAGATAACATAAAAATGGAAAGCCCACACAAATACCTAAAAACCCTGAAATTGGAATCCAGAGAAACTATCTTCAAGACCAACAAACAAATCCATCTCAAACTGTGAATATCATAGAAAATTGTCATTTCCTGGATTTTCCAACAACTTTTCAGTATAAAACCAATTCTAAAGTTGGATGCATTGCAAATTAAAATGATCAGAACAACGTATTTGAATGCAGCAATTGAAAAAGGGAGGAAAAAAGGCTGAAGGTTTAAATGATAAGCATACTTAAAGAGACAATCGACTGGGAAACATAGCAAATCAAGAGAAAAATGAAACAAAGGCACTTGAAATGTGCTCCCAAAAAAAAAAAGAACCTAAGCAATCAAACAGTCCTTTCGTAAACTTTGATGTGAGAAATCATCATCGACCATCTAATTTGGTACCACTCGTTTAGCAGCAGCCACTATGAGAGACCACGTAGGACCATTTGACCACACTAAATTTAGCCAGAAATAAGTTTTCTGCATGTGTATCTGTTTAATGCTTAGCACTCTCCTTCACATGCTAACCAGAAATATGAATATTTTTCCTGGAAGTTCAAGTTATTAGCACAAAATCATGAAAGAGTGTGGTGCTAATTCTAGAAAAATTAGCAAATGCACCAACTCGATCTCACACTTTGTCTTGGCACACCTCTTGGAAACTGAAACCTCTTGGCCACAACCTTGTTAACTTTAGTGGATTAATCAGGAAAAGGGATAGTTCACCAAATTATAAATTTTACATCCAGACCAATTCTGACCCATGGATTTGGCTCATGTCCACTACACCAGATGAACAAGTACTCCATTACCAGAGATGAAAGGAGAGTAAGACTGAGGGGCCAATTGGCCCCCTGAAGTATAGGTCTTTCTTTTTTTAAAAAAAAAAGAGTAATATTGAGGGTTGTGATACATGGGTCCACAATAAATTTTTACTATTTTGTCACCCATATGCCAAAATATAAAAATAACTATAATATAAATTTTAACCTTTTTTTTCAATTTTCTTACTTTTATTAATGGGTCCCACTCTACTTTACCTTATCTTTAAAAAAAAAAAAAGGAAAAAAAAATTACATCTTCACACAATTGAAATCTCCCACTTTCCAATCTCTTTATTTCTTTCTCCCATAAAAGTAAAAAAAAAAAAGGTTTGTGTCACTCTGTTCTCGAAAAAAGAAAAGGTGGCAAAAGATTTCTTTTCTCCATTTGGAAAAAGAATGAAAAAAAAAATCTCTCTCTCGTCAAAAAAAAAAAAAAAGTCGTTTTTTCTTTTTTTTTTTTAATTATTTTTCAATAACAATGATAGCTCATGAATTTTTCACCCTCTACATTAAGACTCTGGATTTGTCTCTGTCCATTATGCCATACGAGACATGCAACCATTGAGAATCCAAATTTAGAATGCTTGAAATAAAATTTTGAAACTTTTGAGGAATTTCCAACAGCTGTGTAACCCGCTAACACCCCCTTTTTAACATACCATTTGCAATTCAATCTATCTCTTATGTAAACTAAATCTATCCCTTATGTAAACTAAGATTAAACTAATGATGCCTCATCCCAAGAAGAGACACCAACTAAGTCAATTCTAAGAAGCAAGAAGGCACTCCTAAGTGCCAAAAGTTTAGCCTTACAAGTGACTAATATGAGTTATCCCCTTTTGTTTCTAGAGAAAACTAATCTTTACCTAAGATCCATGTACACGTCACATGATCAAATGTGAAACTGCAATCTCCATGCACCAGAGAGGATCCCAACCTATGACCCAGTAATTTCAAGTGGGAAAAGTAATCCCAGCCAGTACAAGCTAATTCCTCAGTCCCAATCCTGCCCCAAATTTAGCCAAAAGTGAGAAACTTTAGCTACCAGAATCATCCAGAATAATAAATTTCCACATCGTTAGCGAAACCCCATTTTTTAATAGTTTTCACAGAGATTAAATAATATGCAGAACATCATAATCAAGCAAAATTAAAACCACAAACAAGAATGAAAAATCAGGGTTACATAAATCTTTCCAACACCCAAAAATCAATGATCCCTATCTTCCAACGATCAACATCAGAAGACAAGCAAAACCTTAACATAAAAACTAACATGTGAACCTATAATATCCATAATGATATTGTTCGATTAAAACTGCAAAACTAACCGACACACTCACGAAACCTAAAATTAAACGTAAAACAATAAATTTAATCAATTCTTTAGATAATAGAGTAGCTGCATGCAATTCCATATATCTCCCTCTTAGCTTTCACATAAATTACTTTTCCAATCAACAACGTCACACAATCAAACTAAATCTAATAATTTAGTATCACAAAAACCACACAAAATTTCCAATAATTTAATATAAGAAAAGCTTTAAAACACACACAAAAATGGATGAACTATTCTTTAAAAAAAAAAAAAAAAACTTTTGACAAGAAAGGGAGAAACAAGAAGAATCAGAGAAATTAGAGAGCGACCTTTGAAGAAGGAGCCTTAGAAGGGACCCAATGGAGATCAGTCTCTTCGTTTTCAAGTCCATCGAATGAGTCCGGATCGGAGTAGCAACACTCTTCGTCGCTGCTCATGCAATCCTCCATCGATCGCTCACTCGATTTTGACCGATGTCCCCCCAAATTACAGAGAAATCCGATCGAGCCTAGAAAGAGAAAGAGAAATTCTGGCGACTTCGCGGGGGGGAGGAGAGAGAGAGAGAGAGAGAGAGAGAGAGAGAGAGAGAGGCGCTGCTGAGAGAGACCAGGAGTAGGAGAGGGGTTAAAAGGAAAGCAGAGGAACGACGACGAGACTTTCTTTACAGACGGCTTTTGCCGTTTTTTTTATTCCTTTTAATGGAGAAATGCATCGAACGAGGTATAGAATGAGAAACTCTTGCATATTGCCAAATACATTCGGCCGGGTCGGGTCGGGTCGGGTCGGGTAAATTTGAAGGACAATATTTTAAGAAATAAATTTTATTTTTATAATTGAATATATTAATTTTCTTTCTTAAAATTAATTTAATTCAATTTTTCTTTCCTATATTTCTGAGTTTTCTCTTCTAAAAAATTAAATTAAATTTTTTTTCTTTTTAAAATTAAGTATATTATCTTTCTCTAAAAAATTAAATAATTTTAAGTTTATCCATCTAAATACATTGTTTTAATTTTTTTCTCTAAAAAATAAATTTAAATCACATTTTCTTTGTTTGAGCGCAGCTTTCTCTCTCTAAGTTTCCTCTTTGCAACTAAGAATTTCAATTTTTTCTTTAAAAGATTAAATTTTTCTCTAAATATATTGATTTAAAATTTTTCTCTAAAAAATTTAAATTTAATTGTTCATGCTTTAAAATCAAACACATTGACTTTCTTTCTTAAATTCAATTGTATTTTTATGGTATAATGCTCTTACTGGTTATGGCTTTAACACCCTAGAGAACATGCTTAGTGCAACAAAGAAGCAAGCAACCTAACACAAAGAAGGGATAAAGAAAAATTCGAACTATTGCTATTATCGTTTTACTACAATTAGTAAGGCATGTTTTAATGCAGAAAGATTGAATTAATTGAAGCAGACAAGATTAGATTAGATAAGATCAGGTACAATGTTGATTTCGATGATACCAAATGTAAGTTGTTGATAGCCAAAAACATACCTTTCATGTAATTTAGCAAGATACATCAAAATATGAATGTTTCTGTTGAGCTAACTGCAACTATTCAGGATAAATTTGAATAGAGCACACAAAGAGGAAAGATGTTGAAGATTTCTTGCCATCCTGAAACAAAAAATCAGATTTTAGTTTCCATCTCGTCGATGTTGGTTCGGAATTGAAAATCCTCTGGTTCTAGCTCCTCATGGTATAAGTTGATATACAGTACTTCGTTTGCATCACAAGACCCTTTACTATCCAAAGATGGTCGTTTGCCCTGTTAAAGAGAGAACGATGGCAAAGCTCAGCAATGCCAAAGTACATCTGCAGCACATAGTATAGATACTAGCAGGCATGTCAATTGGGAGAACCGAGAACTAATCCAAAATTACCATTCTCTTTTGAAGGCGGTAGAAACCTGCGAGCCGAGAATGGTTCAAAAAATTCATGACATGGGAAAGAAGCATGAAAAGAATAGGCTATCATATGTCAAGGCCAAGACCAGGGATAGGAAATACACTTAGAATTTACCAAGCATCTCTCCTTTACAAGCCTATTTATAGACTTGAAACCCTAGAAAACCATTAAGAAGAGCCACAAACAATGCTTATTGAGTTCTTGTTTATCTTGCAAGCTCAATATTGATAGGGAAAATGATGATGCTCACGGCAAATAAGAAAAGTGAATTGCATACGCTAACCTTCTTCAAAATATAGAAGAAATAGTGAAATCAAATCACCAGAGGTATAATACTCAACTGACCAGCTGAACTCTGAAGCATCAAATAATGGATGCCTAAAGTGTGGCTACATGAAATGCCAATCAAATCGCAAGAAAAGCCAAAGAATTTATACATGGAAGACCTAAGGTGACGGTTAAAAATGAAGAATCTGCAGGGTGCGATTTTGGAACTTCACCTGGCCAAAAGATATTGAAATGAAAACGCCATCTGGTTTCAGAATCCTATGAACACCATGAAGACCAGCCATTACCTTTGCCACAGATGCTGGATGTGGATTCCATGGGTCCCCACTGTCAACGAACAATACATCCTTCAAACTCAAAAGCATTTGACAACCAACTCATAAAAGCAAAAATTCTTGCTATGGTACAAAGTAAAACAACTTCAAGACTTTTAGAAAGACAAACGAGATTTTCCACTTATTGAAAATAGAATTACCATGGTTCCCTTATCAATCACCACATCAAACCGCTCATCATAAAAAGGAAGGTCTAGCATGCCAGCAACCAGCACTTTAATTTCTGCAAATAGATAACATAATGAAGATAAAGCATGAAAAGTACAAACTGGATTAAAAGGAGACCATCATGTACATCTCAAATCCAAACAACTAGCTCTACTTTTTTCTCATCTTCGAGACAAAAGACATCTTCAGTGCACCAATACTTCTAAAAATGACTATGTCCATATTGAACCTAGTTTTCATACATAATACAATATAACATTTTGTAACTTATAATAGTGTACAACTTGAATAATTTTGCCATGTCACCATATTTGACTCATGTTGTTCCCCATGCCCACGCTTCATAGAAAGATGCCCATTTTCGTTTACACCATCAAGCTTCGATGGTTCTTCTTTAGGATAAGATAGAAGCAAATTTTGCTAATTCCCACATTAGTGACTCTCAATTGAACCAACAAAGTTTAAATTGCAAAATATGATCATGTATTGAAAGTATGCCACTCCAACCCAAGAAGCATTAACACACATTAGATGTGCATGTACTCTAAAGCAACATATTGATATACATAAATTAGTGTAATAATTATGATTTATTTTATTTGATTTTTGAATGAATATTATACTAATTATTGTATTTTATATTAACTGATATAATAAAAATGATGGAAAAGACTTTTAAAAAAGAAGGAAGGAAAAAAAAACAAATTTAAAAGTTTTAAAAATTTATAAAATCATTGATTTATTCCTAATATTTATTGATAAATTTTAAAAATTTAATTTTTTTTTAAAAAAATTCTTTTAAGAATTTTTTTTTTTTTAAATAGAGTTATCATTCTTATAAATAAAATAGTATTTCATTATGTAAGGGCATTAGAGAGGGCGAGGAGAGCCCTAGAGGGACAACCGCCCCTCCTCCAACAAGAAGCCCTTGGGGGCAGCAACCCCCTTGTCCCAGCAATACATGCATTCATTCGGCCTTTTATTTTCTTTTTCTCTTCCCTACGGCTATTGCTCTTTTCTTTATGGGGGACGGCTGCCATTTGTTTTATTCATTATTTTTTCAACACTTTAAATATTATTAAAGAGTCTGTGAGTTTTTCTTCGATGTCTTTATTTTAATTTATTTTTTTAATTAAATGGTATTAAAATCTTGATAAATGAAAATTATGAGATTATTGATTTAATATTTTGTAAAGGTGTTTATTTGGGTGGGTTAATAGTTTTTTGGGTATTCAGTTCAGATTATTCGAGTTTTGGAGAATATTCAATCTAATCGAAAACCGAACCGAATAAAATAAAACTCGAATTAAATTCAGGTTATTCGATTTAGATTATTCGGATTTAATTTACTCGAATAACCACATAGTAAGAAAAATTCCTTTAATGATTTAGGTTAAATGATTTAGATTTTAATCAGATTGGACAAAATGTTATGTGAAAATATGTTATTAGGATTTTGGGCGGACCCCGAATAAAAATTTTTATTTTTATATCCGAACCATTCACCCGAATTTTTAATCGGCCAAAATCATTCACCCTATCCGATTTTTATTTACCCAAACCGAATAACCCGAATTTAATTTAGATCGGGCGAGCAAATGGATTCATCCAAATAGTGAATACTCATAATATTTTGTAGGTATTTATTTAATTTTTACGATTCATAGATCATGATTTTTTAAGATTTATTAAATAGGTGACCAATATTTAATAAATCTAGAATAATCTACAACTAATTAAAAATGATAAAATTTGTTTGTTTTTAATAAAGTGATAAATGACATGTCATGGAATTGAATAATCTAATTTAAATAAATTCATATTAGAATTTATTAATTAAAAATTGATCTCTCTAATCTTAAACCAATCGAAACACTAAATCCAATAAGAGTCTCTTGGGTTGTCTTTCAATTAGGAAAATAATTAATGGTGGTATCTTGATTGTCGAAAAAATAAGGAAAGATTGATCATTTCGTGGTATTTAACGGCTATAACCAATTTATTTACATTATATTGAGTAATTTTTGTATCGATAATCAATCAAATACACAAAAGTTGAAATAATTCTTTTGACTAGAAAATTGATTTTCTATTAATTTTTATTTTTTGAGTTTTTTATTTTTATTTTAATTAGTTTAGTTAATTTTCTAACCTCATATTTTTATTTTATTTTATTTTCCTTAAAAGAAATAAATCAACCGTTCTCTGTGAAGATGACCCTACTTCCCTGAACTCATCTTTTGTGAAGTAGATATATTTATTTTTGTTGGTTTGATACCCAACAAATTTTGGTGTCGTTACCGGAGAACGATGTTAAGTAATTTATTTCTTTTAAGTTTTGTTTTCTTTTTATTTTTGAGACTAATATTTACAATGAATTTACTGGAAGTTTGTCAACAACATAGAAGAGAAGGATTTTAAACACTTGAATATGGCCGGTCAAAAGACTTTAAGGGAGTTGTTATTTCCTGATTTTAATGAACCTACATTTTGTAATGATTTTCCTAATATTGAGACTTCCCGACAATTTGGAATGTGACAAAATATTTCAAAAACGGTCAATGAGGTAAGTATTTGTTCTATTGATCAAAAATTGGATGCACTAATATATTTTGTGGGATTTGTTCAAAGATGGATCATCCAACCGATAAATATCACATTCTTTATGATGACTCATATTCGAACACCTACAATCAAGGATGATGGGATCAACCAAACTTTAGTTATAGAAATTGATAACAAGAGTTCCCACAACAACTATAAGACCGATCTCAATTTCAATTTCAACAAACTTCTTCGAATCAAGATAAATCTCTAAAAGAGATTGTTAAAAGTTTGGTTAACAGCACTCTATTAATTCAACAAGAAAACCAATGATTTCAACAGAAGAGCCAACGATTTCAACAAAAGACAAAAACCAGCATTCAAAACTTAGAGAATCAGATGTCATAATTGATGACAACTAGAGTCGATTGGTAAAATCATCAAAAGAATTTCAAAACAATTCATAAAAAATCGAAAAAAATAGGGAAATCGAGTAACAAGAGAAATCATTGAAATCGAACGATTCACTCAAGGAGGTAAATCAAGAACTCAATACTTCTAGGCATAAAATAGTGATTTCATCACATTTTTCTAACAAATTGGCACAATCAAAGAAAGAGGAGGAAGATAAAGAGATTTTCAAAACTTTGCCAAAAGAAGGATTCAATATTCCTCTTTTAGAAGTAATAAAACAAGTGTCGAAACCATTTATGAAAAGAGTTAAGACAAAAATTGATGCAAATTTGGATACTTTAACTCTTGATTTTGATGGTAAAATTATTACTTTTGATATTTTTTACGTCATAAAATATCCAAATGATTTTAAATTTATTTTTCATGATAGCATGATAGATTTTATTGTTCGTGATAATTTTGTACAAGATAAATTTGATTTTGTTTTTAAGGAAATTATGGCATATAAGGTTATACAATAGGATAAATTTTTTTATAACAAACTCCCATATTAGAAACAATCATTGATATGTTATAAAATCTTTCACTTCAATTCAAAATTGAAGTTCATATCAGATAAGTTGAAATTTAAATGGATCAAACTAGTCTTTGAATGAGGTTGAAATGAAGAGACAATGTCGAGCCAAAAATACTAAACAAAGGCGTTTGTTAGGAGGTAATCCAATATTTTATTTTATGATTTTTATTTCATATTTATTTGGTTTGATTTAGTTTTGTTTTTGATTTTTTTAGGTGAATAAATGTTAGAAAATTTCATGACCAGAAGTACTCTGCCATTAAAACATGCCCACGACTTAACAAACTTTCATTACTGTCCAGTTTTGCTAATGTTCTTAAATGACTAGAATTGCACATGAGTTAGAGCATGTCCACGCCCTAAGAAGGGGTTCATTGCTGCCACCATAATTTTTTCTTTAAAACTTGTTAAATTTGACCCTCCATTCATCACTCCATGCTAGGGAAGTCTTATTCTTATTTTATCTTTTTATTTTTGCTTTTATTTGAAATGAATGTTATTTATTTATTTTATTTTTATTTTTTCTCTCTCATTTGGCATACATTGAGGATAATGTATGATTTAAATGTAGGGATATTTCATATTTTTATTTTTGATAGTTTGTTTGTTTTTTTTCTTTTTACAATAGATTAAGTTTTGTTTCATTTTATTTAATTAAAAAAAAACAAAAAAAGAAAAATTAAAAAATTTTAAAATTTCTAAATTGATATGTGTTATTTAGTTTACTAGAAATCTATAAAAAAAAATAGTACATATTAATAGTTTTTATACTTGTAATGGCTATTCATATTTTTAATAGTTTTTTTTAATGATAAGCATGTAAAATTTGACACAAATCTCATTTAAAAGTGAAATTTTGAGCCTAAAGCGAACAAATTCATTCGTTGTGTTCAAAATTTTCTTTCTTGATGAGTGATTATCACACTTTGATTGAATATTCTAGAACTTGTAATGTTATGTATTTCGAGATCACATCTAGGGTTTCATGCATTAAAATGATAATGACAATTAGCTTTTAACCTCTTTTGACTTTCATAAAAATCTCTACCTTACTTTTATGATCCCCTTAATGAACCAAATTGAGGCTAAGACCCTTTCTTTCTTCATAACCCTTAATACAATACTACAACCCTATTTTTGGCTTGCTTTTTAACCCTTGTACCAAAAATATATATAGTTAATTATATAATTTTCGTAAATTTTTGCCTCAAAAGACATGTATCGATTAGAGTGCTACATATGAAGATGAAGAAACTTGATGACTCAAAAAGAAAGGAAAAAGTTTAATTTTGTTATCTTTTGAACTCGAGTGTTCTTTATGGAAAAAAAAAAGAAGAGAATAAAAAAAAAGAAAAAGAAAAAAAAGCAGCAGCGAAAAAGGGAAAAAAAAAAAAAAGAAAGAAAAAAAGTACTGCATCTTTTCATTTCAGTCATAGATTGAAAAAGTCTGACAATTTTATGTATTCTTAACTATTAGCTATTTTGAGCACGTGTGGATAGCGAGATCATGTATTTTTGACGTGTTATTTGTGAGGGACAAATGTATTATTGTAGAAAAATTGTGTGGTTAGTTGCATATTTTTTTTGTACATTTTAAACTTTTGATATACCCTTTTATTCTACCCCTAATCCTACCCACGTTACAACCAAATGAAAGACTTTTAAATTGATGCATGAAATTCAAATTATCAAGTGGTGGAGATTTGATATATTTGCAACCATAAGGTAATGTCAATTTCAATGTGTTGATTTAAGAGATATATATATTCTACACCCTATTTTGAGTGAATTTGAGTGAACCCTTGGAGAGAAATGTTGAATCTTATAGTTTTGATTTTATAAAGGACTATTAGAATTTGTAATAGTTGTTTTCATATAAAATACTGTAAAATATTTATTATTTTGATTATTTTTCTAGTTTGATTCTTATGGCATATATTGGTTTAATAATTCGAAAGAAAAATATATTGATTTTAGTAGTTTTAGTTTTATTTGAGTTAGTAATACTTGAGAACAAGCATCATTTGGTGTGAGGAAATTTAATAGACATAAATTAGTATAATAATTATGATTTATTTTGTTTGATTTTTGAATGAATATTACACTAATTATTATGTTTTATATTAATTAATATAATAGGAATGATGGATGAGACTTTTGAAGAAAAAGGAAGAAAAGAAGATAAATTTGAAAGTTTTGAAAATTTATAAAATTATTGATTTATTCATAATATTTAGGGATAAATTTTAAAAATTTAACTTTCAAAAAAAATTTTATCTTTTAAAAATTTTTTATTCTTAAAAATAGGATTATCACTCTTGTAAAGGAGTGTTTCATTGTCTAAGGGCATTAGAGAGGCAGAGGAGAGCCCTGGAGGGGCGACGCCCCTCCTCCAACAAGAAGCCCTTGGGGGCAGCAACCCCCTTTTCCCAGCAATACACACATTCATTTAGCCTTTTATTTACTTTTTCTCTTCCCTACGACTGTTGCTCTTTTCTTTGTGGGGGACGGTTGTCCCTTGTTTCATTCATTATTTTTCAACACTTTAAACATTAATAAAGACTCTGTGAGTTTTTCTCGCATGTTTTTATTTTAATTTAGTTTTCTAATAGAAAGATATTAAACTCTTATGAACGAAGATTGTCACATCTAAATAAGATTATTAATTTAATATTTTATAAGTATTTATTTAACATGATTTTTTAAAATTTATTAAATAGGTGGTTAATATTTAATAGATTTAGAATAGTTTATAACTAATTAAAAACAAAAAATTTGTTTATTTTTAATAAAGTAGTGAATAACATTTATATTATGGAATTGAATAATCTAATCTAAATAAATCCAAATTAAAATTTATTTATTAGAATTGGGTCTCTATAGATCTTAAAACTGTCGAAACACTAAATCCAATAAGAGTCTCTAGAGTTGTCTTTCAATTAGAGAAGTAATTAATGGTAATATCTTGATTATCGAAAAAATAAGAAGAAATTTGTCGTTTTGTAGTATTTAACGATTATAACAAATTTATTTGCGTGATATTGAGTAATTTTTATATTGATAATCAATCAAATACATCAAAATTGAAATAATTGCTTGGACTAGAAAATTGATTTTCTATTAGTTTTTATTTTTATTTTTTGAGTTCTTTATTTTTATTTTAATTAGTTTAATTAATTTTTCAACCTCATATTTTTTTTATTTTATTTTATTAAAGAAATAAATCCATCATATTCTTTATAGAGTTGATCATACTTGCTCTAGATTTATCTTTTATGAAATAAGTATATTTATTTTTGTTGGTTTGAAATCATCACGTGTACGCGCGCGTATTTATATATGTAAGAATTGCATGATTGATACCTAAATCGGATGAAACATACAAGACCATGACAATGACCATATGACAGAGTGTTTCAAATCCTGAGAGAGCTAGTACCACCCAGTCAAACAATGAAAAAACCCATAAATCAAAAAGCAATTCCAAATACAACTCATTATCAATTCACTAAACAAACGAAAATAAAGGCAAATTAGCCGTAGTGTTCAAGCTATCAAACCTTTATACCTTCTGAGAGTAACCTCTTCTGCATCCTCTCAACAGCAACCTTACACAAATCAATGCAAGTAATGTCCCTAACCCCATCCTTATATAGTTCATCAGACAACTCTGAATTCCCACAACCCAGCTCCAACACCTCCATATAGCATAATCTATTATCAGCCCACTTATTTAATCACTAAATTACACAAATACCCTTCTCCAAAATCAAATTATCCAAGAGAAAATAACTTTTTTAAGGAAATTAAGCAAATGGATACAGTTGAATTGTGGGGGAACATGAGGTTGAATCAGATGACTAAAATGGAAGTAGTCTTTGAACCATTCGTAGTGTTCTTCCGCAGAAAAACGATCATCCCTAAAAATAAAGACGGGAATTACTAGAAATACTATTGGACACATATGAGAGAGAGAGAGAGAGAGAGAGAGAGAGGGAGGGAGACAGGGAGGGAGGGAGAGAACCAGTAATGAGGGTCGAGGTAGGCGAGAGCGGAGGAGGGAAGATGATCCGTAGATTTATGGGGTTGATCCATTTTTTGGAGAGTGGTTTGAATTTTATTTTTTTTTTCTTCTTTAGGATTAGGACTTTGAGTATATACGTACAAAACCATAATCCTAAACCCACAATTGTATAATGTTTTGATTTGAGAAATGGCTGGCTGGTCTTGTGCCGGACCATGACCAACAAATAGAAAACGTCAAAGGTTAAAATTGAATTATAAAAAATCTTTTAAACCCTTTTTACCAATTTTAATTTTTTTTTTACTTACAAAATACAAATAATTATTTAAAAATAATGTGCATCAGAGAGTCCATTTAAAAATAAATATAATTTTTCTCTGATTAAACTTCCCATCACACCATAGTTTGATATTTTGGTTGGTTTTTGGCGCGACCAATATGAAAAATCTTCATTTTTTAACACTTTGAAGCCAATTTTAATTTTTTTATTATATAAATTTTAATTTCTTAATTACTTTAAAGAATATAGTTATTTTATTTAAAATAACATGTATTAGTAAGTTCTTTTTTTCAAACGTAAATTTTTCTTATTTAATTTCCTACGGCTATACAGGTTAATTGTATTTTTTATGGTTTATATATAAAAAATAATTTTAAAACTTTTTTTGTACTTGATCATGAATATTCAAAACTCTGACTAATTTAATTCAAACAACTATCAAGTCCAATTAAGGGACAGACTCTCCTAACACTTTTTTTTTCATTCGAAGACTTGATTTTGAGATATTGATTAATGAAATTTAATGCCTTACAACTATACCATCACTAGACCACAAGTTTTGGGTAGAAACAAATTTATTTATAACTTCTTAAATTCATTTACATTGTGGCCAAAATTTAATTATTAAAAAACGCATTATAAAGATTTGCATTTATAATTTATTTCGCAGGATATGAGAAGTAATCTTTAATTTTAAAGAAATCCGAAAAAACAAGTTCAATTTATTTTGTAATTTATAAAAATTCCATTTGCATTGTGACTAGAGAATAATATTGAAAAATACATCATATTTAATTAAGTTTAATTTCTTGACCATTTTTTCATTCAAACAACTTCAAGGGATTTTTGCTCCATCCATTTTTTCATTCTATAGCATGGTTCACAAGCAAAAAAAAAATAAAAAATAAAAGGCATGAAGAGAGGGGGAAGAGAATTTTTCTCTTTTTACTTTTTCTTATTAACAATAGGTATCGGTTACAAATGCACAAAAAAAAAAGAAAAATGATTAAAAAGATCAATGAAGGATGCTGAAAATACAATATAGAGTACAAAATAATTATTTAAAAATATTGTGTACCTTCTGCATGGTCATGGCATGGAAAAGGTACACCTCCATCTAGGAATGAATGGAAGAATCAAGTTGGAACGGATGTGCACGCTGCCCTTAAAATTTCTTTGGTGGTGCAGGAGATGTTGGAGGCTTCAAGTCCTCGTACCTGCATAGACAAAGAATGGAAGTGCTGAGATTGTATATTCAACATTCCCTAGGATATGCAAGCATAAACCCATGCTCCAAACCGATGTAAGAAATATAAGACTGCTTTAAATCAGGATTTTTCTTTTTATTACACTAAAGGTTTGCTTGGGGTCTGATTTGTCAGACCGATTCCTAAATCACTTGGCCGCCGTTTTTTGGTTCCTAATCAGAAGGAAGGGGTTGGCATGAGCATAACTACCCTATGCGGGCGTTACCATGGGAGCACCCACTTGTAGCAATATATATATATATATTTTTTATTACAATAGGAATCGAACTCCGGATAACAGTATCGGGGGAGAAGGGCTGTTGCCACTGGACTGTCCTTTGGACACTTGTAATTGAACATCGGTGTGAATGACTTCACTCTTGAATTGCTGCAAGATCTATGTATGCACCCACATCTTATTTACAGGGGTCTTCCATTCATTGTACCTTGTAACAAAAGCCACTCGGAAGGAACATTGAGCCCATCTCACTAACACTCACTTATGTAATGACCAAAAGAGATATTGAACAGAAATAGAGAAAAATCAATTAAAAACTCACATGGTATAAGGTGAAAGAGGCCTAGATTTTAATTTAGGTGGTTGTTGCTTATTTTCTGATTTATCTGCTGGTTCTGGTTGAGGTATGCTATTGCCTGACACTGGAGCCACCTTTGGCACACCATCCATGGAGCTTGAAATTGTTGGTGCATTAGGTGATGGTGAAGTTGGAGGCTTCAGGTCAGCATATCTGAGAAATAAAGTGAGCCCAGAGAGAAAGAGACAACTAAATTAATGTATAAAATGAAGTCATATTCAGCATAGATAAATTCAATTTGGAGGATCCTAATAATTAATTTGCATGTATAATGTACAATCACAAATAGGATCAGTAATGACACATGGATTGAAATCGAGAAAGTAAATCCTTCTGTCGCAAATTCAAAAGTATGTCATGTACTTACACAGGGTTAGTTGAATGGTTATATGCCAAAGTGATGCCAAGGATTCTACACAAATGAGTATGTGACTCTATTTCTGCTGTCAAAAGTAACTAGTACAGAAAAAGTAAGGGAAAAACAATTGGAAGCATTTTTCTCAAAAAAAAAAAGGATGGAAATGATAAATTTCAATTATATTCTCAATTTTCGTTCCAAAACATGCCTCTAATGGTTGTCTTCTGAATAAGTTCAACCTGGTTTTTGGTGATTATATAAGTCCATCCACCTATCTATCGGTACCTAGGATAAGAGTACTATAAACAAGAACAAAAGGGAACACAATAGAAATCCAAGATGTTACGCCTTTACCATTCGACCATGGCATCAGCAAAGAAGCTATCTTACACAGTGTAAGGGGATAGAGGTTGTGCAACAGGTGCTTCTACTTTAGCAGGTTCTTTCTCTATGACAGCAGTAGAAGACTTAGATACAACAGGTGGAGAAGGTTCAGGTCCTTTCTCCCTGGTAGCTGTAGAAGTCTCAGAAACAATAGATGGAGAAGGCTCAGGATCACTTCCAACTCCAGGGACTGGTTCCTGATGACACAGTAAAGAAAAAGCTTTTGTAGTTTAACTTCTTTAAAGCATGCGTTTTGGTCATAATTTAAATTGATATTTTACTCTCTTAGAATATACCTACCATGTAGTGACCATATTTCTACAAGTTTTCTATAAAACAAGATCACTCAAATAACAAAACAAGAAGCAAATTCAAAATTGGAAACTAAGGCTCCTCTGGCAATGATCATAAAAAGGGAGTTGAAAGTTGACCTGGTGGTAGGTCAAGGGGGTTTAATCTCTCCTTTCCATCCCCTTGTAGATAAAATTGAACCTAGAAATGGATTTTTAAGTAGAATCTATTCATTTTTCCTGCTAATGAGTGATGGGAAATTACACTATCACTATGAATTTGAAAAGTCATTTTAAATTATTTGATTTATTAGATTTTGAATTTTAATGAACATTTTCAGCAACTCATGCAAAAATAAATCTCTCTCTCCATTTTATGACCCATGAACATGACTAGTTGAAAAATTTAGTGTTAACAATTATCAGTGTAACATATTTTCACTTGGAATGTAACTCTTGATTGGATAAATTTTAAGATACAGAATTGTGGTCGGCATTCCCCCAAATGTGAGTACCTCTGCACGCTGAGAAGGAATCCTTGTAAGAAGCTCTCCCATAGGAATCAAAGGGGCAGTTGTTTCTGCGATTACTTCCACCACTTTACAATACGAGAGGCTGCAGTTTTTGGCCATAAAAGCCATGAGCTCTGCCACCTGCATGTTGCTCACACTAGATAATTACATTTTCACAAGTAGTTATTTGATGTCTTCAACATGGAAAAGTTACTAATTGTCTGATAGATAATATAACATTTATTGACCATAGATGATAACAATTGATTAAAACCAACAAAAGAATAGGAAAGTCATCCTCTCATAAATTCTGCATGAGAAGATGCATAATGACGAGTTCAATAATAGCATCAGCAACATCAGCAAAGTAAAATGATGTGACATACAAGTTTGTCTCCCTAACTTCTCTTTATGCAAATCAACAAAAAGAAAAGCCCGAACATAGATATATACAGCTGCCTTCCTACACTCATTTTTCTCGTCTCTCTTAACCAGCATGGAGGCAGTTTAAACTTCATATTCCTAGACAAAAGCCTTTTGCTTGTAACGGGGATAGTACCTGAAGGTTTGAGACTTGTCCACCAAATAATGTATCTTCCTGTGAAAGAATCATGTTATGAGTTTCTTTATAAGCATCTGTAGGCCGCTCCATTCCTCCAGGTCTCACTATCTGAAGGCAGATATTATTGAGTCAAAAACTTCTAAAGCTGATGCTGATATTCAAAAATAGCACCTGTGCCACCATATATACGTGTACTCACAGTGTAAGGAATGCCACTAGCTAGCAAGGTCTCTTCTGCTTTCCTTTTCCAGATCAAGACTCCCCAGAATAAACTATAGCAAAAGCAAAAATAGAGTCACAACATCTAAAAGTTTGAGGATGATATGCAGATTATCATTTTTCAAGAACCTGGATTCTACAAAGCGACAAGAAACTTCAATTATCAATTTGGAAAAGGATAACATAGGATATATCCATAGAGACATACTTTAGAATAGCTGCAGGAAATCCAACTTTGTTTGTTCCCAACGAAGTGAGCAAAATAAAATGGTTTACTTTTGCAGCAGTGGCTGCAAATAAGAAGATGATGATTAGTCCTCCATATGTGACAGGGTAAAGATAAAGAAGTGCCACTCCACACCAACCCCACCCCCTAGAAGTGGAAAAAAAAGCCACAAGCAAAAAATCTCATCCTCCACATTCACCAAAAAGAACTTGTCTTTCGACTTCAACACTCAGGCTTTCGAGGCCAGAGTTAAGCACAATCATTGTGGTACTTCATTTGAGTCAGAGAGATTTAAACTACTTTAACTTCATATGTTAAGTAAAACATAATAGTCTTTTACACAGATGTTCCGACACTTAAAATCTTGGGAAAATGTTATCACATTCTCTTGGATGCCATTCATTCATGGAGGGGTTAGAGAATTCTAATCGAAACCTCCATCAACAGTGAACAAATTAATTGCGCATCAGACAAGAGTCAAGTCAAAATAATCACATCATGTTAAACCAAAATTGGAAAGAAGATTTCGGCACTCAAAACCATATTCACCTGCGTCAATAAGGTTTTTGGTGGCCAGATAATCAATGCGGTATGGTCCAGTGACATCAAAAACTTCCTTCTCACTTGCTCCAATGCAGCATAATACAACTGATACATTGCCTAATGCTGGTCCAATCTGATCTGGTTTCTCCAAGTCACATTCCACAAGTTCAAGCCTCTCCACAGCTGGGCTAAAGACCAAAAAATAGCTGTTATTTGCTATTGGAGTGCGTAATCTGAATCAAAAGATTTGACATGCATGCAATGTTTGAGCTTTGAGCAATCAATTGTAGAAAATTTTTAACAAGCCAATGCATTCTCCCCTTACATTGAATCCCATCGGCTCCATCCAGCTTCATTCGTCTGACACTCTGCAGAAAATGATTACCAGTTAATTTATATGTCTGAGACTGCAGCTATAAAACAATTACTAATTTAGCCCATACTTGCACTAAAGTTTCAGCTCTCTGTGCACTTCTGACACCGGCTCTTACTCTAAAACCAAGTTTCAGCAGCTCCCTGGAAGACGGTAATAGCTTCTTAGACAATAGGAGAATATGAATAAGGTCATTATGAACAAACTGATATAGACTACCTTACAGCACGTGAACCAACTCTACCAGTGGCACCGGCAACATATGCAAGATTCTCATCTTTGGGGTCAGTCACCTGTGAAATCACATGGCCTGCCTTGGTGCTGAATTTGCTGGTGCCTTGCAGAAGAAAAAATTATGACTACTCTACAGTCATAATCAAATAAAAGAAAACAGGTAAAAGGCGAACAAACTGAAAACAGTTCATTGAAGCTTGGAAACTGTTTGGCCTAAAAGTCACTGTAGGCTCCACTCTTAACTCTCAGGTTCATTTTGAATTACAATGTTGCAAATTGTTCAGAACTATAAAGGGCTTCCAAAATCACTACAGGTGCAAATTACATATGACATGGATAATGCAGAAATATATAATACAACCCAAATATTTTGCTGAAACAGGGTTGTTACAATCTAGAATGTCCCATAGGAGTCCAGGAAGCATCACGAAAATTCAAATTTCTTCAAACAAGTCAACCTAACCTGCTTGACCATTCAAACAGAAGCCCCATTTTAGCTCAGTATCGAAACGCATTCTTCACATTTCAGTCACAGTCCATCATTTTTAATTAAAAAGAATCAAAATGCAATGTATCCCGTACAAAACCCACATTCCATAATGTGCATTTCAGATGTTTGCTCATTTTCCCAAATCAAACATGTACAAAAACAATTGACCCACCAACTAGACTATATCCCAAGAAAACACAACACCGATAATCGTCAAAACCCAAAACCAATCCTGACTATTTATGCTTTCAAATGGAATGAAGGTCATCAGATACCCAAGAAATAAAATGAACATTGAAAGAAAAATGGAAATTTTTGCATGAAAAATTCTGATACCTGAAGAAGACGGCGCCCTGAAATGAAGTAATTTGAAGTTTCTGGCGGCTGGATATCTCTTAAAACGATCAAATTTGAGAAATTGATTAGACCCAGAATGCTTAATGAAGAAATCAGAGGAGGGTGGAGTAGTCAGGGTGGGAAATTGCACTTGCAGTGAATGGAGCTTCATTTTTCTTCTTCCCCGTTCTGTGGATTGGACAACAAAAATCAGAGTGGACTACAACCAGAAGAGAGTGTAAGTGGGACGGGCTTTTATCTCTTGAATTTGTTGCCAACGTGGCATTTTTTGTATGGCGTAGATGTTCCATGGGGATATCATGGGCCCCAGTCTCTCTGAAAATTTTATTATTAAAAATTTAAAAAAATAATTTTAACGGTCTAGATTTACCCGTTTATCATTCAAATACCAACGTTACATAAATATCGAATATCAGAATAACCAATGTATAAGTACATTTTTTTCTGATAGAAGTCTCGAGAGGTTAAGTAAAATCAACAAGATTTTATGATGATAACGTGATGTTTTTCTTTTTCTTTTTATTTTTTTAATCATCAATTATTTATAGTTAATTTAAATTTTACTAAATCTATTTTAATCTTATTTGAATTAAATTAGAACATTAAATAATAAAATTTTTTTGATATCTATTTTTTTTTAACTCTAAACATTTTTCAAAGAGAGATCGATATTTAATCATTGAACTAATTAAACGTTGGTTATATTTTCTTAAGAGTTCTGTAATAGTTTTTAAAGGGATAGTCTAATAGTCATATTCTCTTTTTCAACATTCCCCATTCTTCTGAAATTCAAATTTCTTAGGTGATCATGGCTGCATCTGCGATCAATAAGGTTTGTGCATCAACTAAAGACCATTCCAATTTCTTTTAATTACCTCAAATTGATGATTAAGTTTTCTCTTCAATTCAATTTTTTAGGTTGTTTATTATGGGGGTTGAAAAAGAAGTTTCCCATCAATGTTTAGTTAGTTTAGTGGTAGGATAAAAGTTTTTTTAATTATTTTTAGTTAATTCAGTAGTTGAATTTTGATTTTTTTAATTAAAATTTTAAATTCAACTATTATGTATGAAAAAAATAAATATCGAGAGAATTTTATCTTTTAAGAATTAAGTTAAATTCAAGACGTTCTTGGTTGGGTGGTTTATTTAAAAAAAAAATGAAGTTTCTCATTTATGCCATGCATCCAATGTTTTCTAATTCCCTTTGCTATTTTGATAAATCTAGTACCAAAGATAAATTTAAATAACATTTAAACCCAACAATTAAGAGAAAAACAAAATTTCACCAATCAATCCACCCAATCCATATCTCTATCCTAAATTCCTACACACAACATGCACAAATGTATGTCTATATAAATTGTGTATGTATTTAAGTGTATATATTAGGTCAAAAATTGCAGAAAAAATTTCACTTCACAGCATTTTTTTTATAATTATTTTATTTAATTTATTTTCAAGAAAAGGGAAACATGTTGTAGGTGAGGACTTATACATATCAAGAGTTGGATAATTTGATTATACAGTGCATATCTATTATCTTGGTTTCTGTTTTTTTTTTAAATTGATGATAAAAGAAATTTAAATATAGTTCTAACATCAAGTTAAGAATAGATATGTGAATATGGCTCATGTGAATATGAACACTAATATTCCATTGTCTTAATTAATTATTACAATAAATTAATTTTATATAAAAAAATTTCGGAAGATGGAAGCAACCATAATGCCCCATTGATTTAGTTAATTATTATAATAAATTATATTTATATAGAAAACTCATAATTATAAATATAGAAGCATTATATTATAAATATGATAATATAAAAATAAGAGAAATCAAATATTTTCAAAATCAAAATAATAATTAATTTAATTTTTATACATAATATATTTTAATATTTATTCTTTATTCCTTTTTTTTTTGCCTATAACTATACTCTGATTAATTCAGTTCGAATGTCTACAAGGTTATATTTTAAAGGACGGCTCTCCTAACGTAATTTATTCTATTTTCAGATTTTAAGTGTAAAACTTGGTTAAAAGATCTAATATCTCATTCCACTAAATTACTATCCTTTTTCTTTTTTGTAATCCAAATATTTCCGGTAAATCAGAGTTGAATTCTCGTAAATTAAGTTCTCATAGCACTGCATGGAGTGGGCACTACATCCTGTGGGCGGGACTGTGTCAATGGGCTCGCTCCTTGGGCAGTAGTGTGTAATGATGGGGGTGGACAATTCAAATATAACGGCTATTTCCAACTATCTTCAAATCAACCCAACTGTTAGAAATAGAAGTAGGTAATTGGTAGCAATGATAAGGAGTTAGGTTGTCATACTGTTATAAAATTAATTAGAGAAATTGAATTAAAATAGACTGAAGTAAGAGGAATGAACAGACTAGAATGTTATTGGAATTGTTCTCTGAAACTCTTCCTCTCCCTCTGTTTCTCTCTAACCCCCCTCTCTCTAGCTCTTTCTCTCTTTCTTCTCTCCCAACTCAATTCTCTCAATCACCATCAAGATCCGTGACAAATTTCATCTCCCATTGTGAATCTTCATCTGCTTTCCTTTGCATTTTCCCTGCTCTGTTTTCTCGTTTACAGGTTCTGTTTCTTGTGTTTTCTTGGACGCGGCAACTGAGGAAGTTTCAATTCCCTTCCCTTACAGTTGGGTCGTGACATGGTGCCCTATGGCTGGAAAGACATTGGACACCCTTTGTACCTTCTTCTTGGTAGAAAATAATAATAAATAAATAAATAAATTGAGTTCTGATAACCCAAACACATGTTCAATACCAGTGGTTTATAAAAAAAATACTACTAAAATAGTTTGGAATTTTATTTGTTCTCTAAAATTATAATTTTCGCCCCCTTACCTTCCTTTATGTTGCATCTTAGTCCCCTTTGGACCGTTGTGACAGAAAACTTCCATCGGCTCATCCTTTTTGAAAAAAAAGCAAACCGAGAAATCTGAATGAAAAGAAATAGTGTGGTAAAAACCCGAGTGTGTGGTTCAGGAGGCGCCAATAGAAAAGGCATTTTTTAATTATTAAAAGAGAAAAGTCACGATAACCAACCAAATTTGAATAATTTAGAATTGATTAAAATATATTTTTTTAAAAAACAAAAAATAGATTGGATTACAGGCTAAAATTTATTTGACATTATTAAAAATAAAAATTTATTTATTTATTTATTTTTGCTTTCGTTCACTTGTGAATAACTAATGTTGTGATATTTGAAATTATTTATATGGAGGTATCTGTTATATGTCATGGGTAAAATTTTAGAGTTTTATCATAGTTTTTTTTATTTTTAATTTTTGAATTTAAGGTTTGATTAAACGATCTTGTACCTTATCCCACTAGACTTTTTGTCTATCGATTCAAATTAAATATTTTATAATAATTTCAAAAAATGATATGGATATTTGTTCACTTTTTTTTGTGATTTAATTTCAATTTCAATTCATACAAATCAGAATCAGATCAGTAATGTAATTTAAAAATTAAATAAAATTAAATCTGGGTCAAAAATAGGTATAAATGCCAAGAGTAGATCACAGAAAGGGTACATGGTTTCCCCATGAAGAGTATGCCAATTTGGACCAACATGAGATCAGCCATATCGGTCAAAATCCTTTTTTGGGCATATGAGGTCAAATATTTCATAAGCATAAAGTCAAGTGGTAAAGTCCAGTAACGCACTACTATCTCGGATTTAAATTATAAAAATAAAGAAATAAAATTTAAAAGAATCAATATCTTATAGGCCCTACAATATTCAGACCGAATTACTTAAACAAAATTCAGACACCAATTGTAATTTTTTTTTTTTAAAAAAAAAGTGGTGTGCTATTGTTATATTAAATTATATTATATTGCTTAGCAAAATTAAAAAATTGAGGTTATTCAAAGACGGCCTTGAGATACCAGAATTCCTGGCTCAAATGTTTCCATGGTTTCCAACATGATTATTTTGTATTCTTGTATTTTGGAGGGAAGTTGCTACAGCAAATATATTAGAATATAAAACTATTAAATAGTTATTAATTTGAAAATATAACTAAGTGATTCTTGTAAGAACACTTGTATAGTAAAGAACTTTTACTCAAATATTATTTTGGAGGTTTAGTATTCGAATTTCTCTGAACACACGTGTATTTTTATAATTTTTATAATTTTTATATAAAAGAAAAAACCCCAACCTTTGTGGACAAAATGCCAAAACCAAATTTTATTAAAATAAATAAAACACATATATTCAAGGTATGAATTATCATTGGGATAAATTATAATAATTAAATTTTTTTTTAAAATAAATTTTAAATAATTAATATTTACTTTGATTATTATTTAATCATCAAAAAATTCTTTAAAATTTTTAAAAAGTAATAAGATATGAATCGTCAGAATTCTATAAATATACTGTCTTATAATCATATCAATCATCGTAACAAATTCTGTCTAAAAGTTTTTTTGACAGTAATTTTTGAATGATCAAAATTTGTTTAGAATTAAAAAAAATGATTGTGAGGATTTTGTAAATTTATTATTTATCCATTTTATATATTTTATGATCGTAATTGGAATAAATTTTTATTATTAAAAAATTTAATACAAATAAATTTTAAAAATAAGGCGGGACGGTAGAAAATTGTTCTATAAATAAATCCATTCTGAGTCAAAAACAAGAGCTTACAACGTTCACGCCCTCTGCCACCCTCTCTCTCTCTCTACCATTGTAATGGCGATTTCTCTACATCTCTGCAAATTCGCGGTTAGAACGGACGTATCGTTGCCGGAAACTCGTTTCGTTCTGCGGTGCCGGAAACCACTGTCTGTAAGATGCGGTGGAGGAGAGTCTGCTTCTTCGAGCTCGGTAGCTGTGGGTTCTGATTTTGATGCTAAGGTGTTTAGGCACAATTTGACCAGAAGCAAGAATTATAATCGTAATGGTTTTGGACATAAAGAAGAAACACTTCAGCTCATGAACACCGAATACACAAGTATATATCTTTCTCTCTCTCTGGCTCTGGCTTAGTGATATGGATTTTGAACTCTGGTTTGGATTTCTTAATAATCAATTAATAATTTTTTTAACTGGTGAATTTTTTGAGTTGCAAACTCACTCTCTCTCTCTCTCTCTAACTTTATGTTAATTTTGGTGTTTTGGTCTTGATTGTGTTATTGGTAGGATTAGTAGTTGATATTCAATTGATTGGGCTGAGAATTACAAGAAACGAAAAAAGACGGAGACTGATTATTATCAAATACTTGAAAAATTGATAATTTTTTCTCACGCGATTCATCAAGAAATCAACCCATCTGATAAACAACAAACCATTTTTGATTGCATGAAAAGAGCTTTAATTGTTGATTTTGAGTTCTTCATTTTTCCAAAATTGATGAGTAAATAAGACGGAGAATTAAAATAATTAGGTACTCTAGCTCTTCAAGATCAAATTGAGCTTGTAATTCATCCCTCTCTCTCTCTCTCTCTCCCCGTTTCTATTGCCTTCTTGAGTCTGAGTTCTGGGTTGTGATTTCTATTTTGACTTGTCAAAATTGATGAGCAAATATTTGAGAAAAAATGAAGTTGATTTTAAGTTTTGAGGAGAGTTTTGCTCTTATAAGATCAAATTGATTTTATGATTTGTGGAGTTGGGTTCAAGGTTTTAATAAAGCTTGATCTAATCTGTGAACTGTTGAGTTCATTTATACCTGTGAAGCAGCAAAAGGGATGCCCTTACAGAAGACCCAATTGAGCTTTATAATATGTGGTGGAGTTGATTATTTTAGGGCTTTATTTATGTTAGCTTAACATTTTAGAGTTCTTTTTTATAGTTGGGAAATGATTGTTATAGACAAAGCTCATTGTTTTAATTTTTTTTTTGTTGGAAAAATTTTCAGGTGATATAATAAAGACTTTGAAGGAGAATGGACATGAGTACACATGGGGAAATGTTACAGTGAAGCTAGCAGAAGCATATGGGTTTTGTTGGGGAGTTGAGAGAGCCGTCCAGATTGCATATGAAGCAAGGAAGCAATTTCCGGAGGAGAGGATTTGGCTCACAAATGAAATTATTCACAACCCAACTGTTAACAAGGTCTATAACATCTCCATAATATAATAAAATTTCTATGACTATCAAATAGATTGTCCTCTAAATCAATCCTAGATCTGTGTCTGCTTCTGTTTCATGATTAGTATATTTGTTTCTAGCTTAAGTTTGAAGCTTTAATTTTGTCTACTTCAAAACCTGCCTCTTGAAACTAGCTATTGTTGGGAAGTTGTAGGCCTATCATTGAGCGCTTATATTTGGGAACACCCACTCGTCCACAACCACCGCCACGTGAGTTAAGAGCTCTTAGAACAAAATGATTAACGACAATGAAATATGGAAATTAAATGCCCAAAAAATTCACTATGGTCTTATACTTCCATTGTTTGTTTCTTTCATTACCCCAGACATCTTTGATATGATTTTTCTGATTATTCATAGTCACTGAGCCTAACGTTTTTTTAATGACAGAGATTGGAGAAGATGCAGGTCCAAAACATCCCTCTTGAGGATGGTAAGAAGCAATTTGAAGTTGTTGACAAGGGCGATGTTGTGGTCTTGCCCTCTTTTGGGGCTGCAGTAGACGAGATGTTGGTTCTGAGTGACAAGAAAGTACAAATAGTCGACACTACTTGCCCATGGGTATCTAAGGTATCACTTAGGGCAACCAACATGCTTTATTGTTTTGCCATCTGCCGCATTTGGATCTTTCTCTTTCTTCCCTTTCTCAATGTAACACTTTGATATCTTTCCTTAAGGTCTGGAACACTGTCGATAAGCACAAGAAGGGAGATTACACATCAATTATCCATGGTAAACACTCTCATGAAGAGACTGTAGGAATTGCCTCTTTTGCGGGCAAGTATATCATTGTCAAGAGCATGGCAGAGGTGTGTCTTCAATTCATGGATATATGATATTTTAGTAGTTGCAGTGTTAGGGTTGGGCTTGGTATGGGGGAGAGACACACAATGGTTTTTCTGCTTAACTCCACTATGATCAGTGAACTTCTTGTTCTTTTTGGCAGGCTACATATGTATGTGATTACATTCTTGGTCGTCAACTTGATGGGTCAAGCTCAACAAAAGAAAAGTTTCTTGAGGTATTATTTCTTTCCGTTCTCAATCCGAGAATTGTAATGTGTGATAGCGTTTGCCTTGAGAAATGTTGCTCTTCCTGCAGAAATTCAAAAATGCAATTTCTAAGGGTTTTGATCCTGATGTTGACTTGGAAAAAGTTGGCATTGCAAACCAAACCACAATGCTTAAGGGAGAGACAGAGGAGATTGGTGAGTTCCTGTTTGAATATGTCATTTGTATTGGTGTAAGTGAACTTATTTGGATGTTAATCTAGTATATGTTCATTTTGCAGGTAAACTGGTGGAGAAGACAATGATGCGTAAATTTGGTGTTGAAAATATTAATCAGCACTTCATAAGTTCCAACACTATTTGTGATGCTACTCAGGTGTATTTCCAGCACTGCCCTTATTTGTCATCCAACCTTGTCACTTGGTGGCATATTATCTATGCTTGCGTAAATTTATGCCTCGAGGCTCTGTGAACTTGTGTCAGAGAATTTACTTTTCTTAATCTTCATCAGAAGCGACAAGATGCAATATCTAAACTGGTAGAGGAAAAGCTGGACCTAATGTTGGTTGTAGGTGGATGGACTTCAAGTAACTCCTCCCACCTACAAGAGATTGCAGAGGCTCGTGGAATTCCATCATATTGGATTGACAGTGAGCAGAGAATAGGTCCTGGAAATAAAATAGCTTACAAGTCAATGGTAGGTTTTGACCGCATACATGTTGAGATTTCTGACCTCGTCCAATTTTCATCTACTGTTGCCTATATAATTTTTTTATTGTGACAGCATGGGGAGCTGGTTGAGAAAGAAAACTGGCTGCCAGAAGGTCCTATCACAATCGGTATAACATCTGGTTCTTCGACACCAGATAAGGTAATCTTTCCTTCTTCTCTATGCTCGGCCTTCAAATTTTGTGTGTCCTTAATGTATGAGACTAACTTGGCTGATTATACTGTGATCAGGTTGTCGCAGATGTCCTTAAGAAGGTGTTTGGCATCAAAAGCGAGGAAGCATTGCAAGGAGCATAAAATTAGGTCTAGAGAAAAAGCATCAAATAACTTTGAGCCGGTGGTTGTATAATTCAGAATAGAGGTGATGCAGGGGTACACATAAAAACAGTTCCATGTAATGCTAAATAGATACTGTTGTATGTACAATATCATGGCTAAATATATCCAAGGCATTGCCATTTCGCAAATGACTTACTTTTCTGGGGCTCCATTTGTGATGAATTGTGATTAGCAGTTGATTTCATGCCCCTCTCCTGTATTTCATGGTGGCTAGTACCAGCTATGTACGAGCACTGCTCAAGCTCAAATCTTTGATTAAATTACTTCATTTAAGGTTACTTATTGAAAAAGTGATTACAAAATTCAGCAAGTGTTGTTGTAATTCACAAGTAAATCTCTCTCTCTCTCTCTCTCCATTGCACTGTTCCCCCTCTATTTGGCCAGAGAAAGGATTTGAACCGAGTTTTCTGCCTAGAAAGGATTTTCATTGTTGTTTTTGTATGACGAAGTGCGGCAGTGCACTATCAAGTGAGAAGCGTTGTTCATTTGTATGAAGAGGAATCGTCGTGTGGGTGTGCATGTATGCATGCATGTGGGTAATGCAGATTGTGAAGAAGGATTTCTGTATTCCTTTTATAGTTGATAGATGAAGTTTCCTTTATTACACCCATGGGCCCAAAAAAGCAAGACAATGGAGATTTCAATATGGATGGCTTTCCTTGATCTCTGAGTTCAGGCTGGTGTTGATCTTCTATCAGGTGTTGAGCCTTTTAAAGTTCTATCAGGAGTTGATCCTTTCAAAGATTGCTGAGGAGAATTAGACTACAACCTCAAACATTAGACATGGAAATGGCTTTGACATAGTTCTGTTTGATTACCATGGAGAACAGGTTGAACACTGTTGAGGAAGATTGATGCTACTAAAAAGTAATCCAGTTTCGATGTCTCGCCGATGACTCGAGGTCTTCCGGTGAACATTCTAGGGAAATTGTTAGGTCTTCCGGTTAACATTCCAGGAAAATTGTGTTTTGTTGCAAGGACCATGCCAGTGAAGATGACTCCAAACAGCACTGATGTGTCATTGCAGAGACCACGACTGAGAATTTTGCTGCATTTGGTTGCCAGACTCCAAGCTCCGCCTTTTTTTTTGTGTTATACCAATCGATATCCGGACTCATACTCTGACTAATTCGATTCGAGCATTTGTTGGGCCCATTCTTCTTATTAATTCAGTTCGAGCATTTGTTGGGCCCATTCTAGAGGACAACTCTTCCAACGTAATATTTGCAAATCTCCAAGCTCATTAGAAACCCTTACACTGCAAAAATCAAGAACCAATCAGATGCAGATAGGTCATGACCCATAAGATATCTTTCCCTTTTTATCTCTTCATAATCCTTTCAGACCATTAAGATCCACATCGCTTAACTCCATCTTTAGTATATAGCATATAAACCTCAGAAGTCTCCACAATTTTGTCCTTACACCTTTGTGAACTCATAAACTAAAGAACTCCTCAAATCTATCTGATATTCTCCCTTTTTTTTATTTAACCTCAACACAGAATTGAAACCAAGAGGCACCATCAATGTCCAAAGTTGCAAATTCATGGTGCCATTTAAGAGAACAGGGTAAATTTATTGAGGCAACCATGTTTATTCTAGCACTACGTGACAACAAAGCATCGGATTTAAAGCCTGTAAGGAAAAACCAGTCCATGACTGTGGGAAATACCCTGCAATAATATACACACTATCTGAGCAAAATTATGAGCCACCATGAAATGTTGCCTGCCATTGCAGCACCGAGCAAGCCATCTCCAAGCAAAATAACAAGAACCCAGTTTAGCACGACATGGATTGCCAAGGCCACTACTAATATTATAGTCATAATCCAGACTTTGCTTTGAGACTGCAGGAATTTCTGTATTGGGAAATTCATGGCATAAGCAAACAATTGAGGTATAACATAAATCGAGTATTTCACTGCAAGGTCTGAAATGCCTTTGTCTTGGTGCAGGAGCTTTAGTAATGGTGATGTGAAGACATAAACAGGTGTCAGGCATAAGGCGGTGACAAAGTTTGTGATCCATGATCGTTGCATATATATTCCTAGAATGTTGAGTTGCCCAGCACCACCTGCTTGACCGCAAAGTGTCTCCAGTGCACTTCCCATCCCCAGCTACTACAAACAATTTCAGATATGTGACATTATTATGTGTCGGTGAGAAATCTTAACATTCTTTCTGATGCCATGATTGAATTAAAAGACAGGAATTCATGTTTTAAGGTAGTCTGCCCATACCATGATCACATAAACAAAGCCTTCGATTACATTCTGAACGGTAGATACTGCAACCTGCCAGATCTTTTTTGATTCTTCCTTCAATTTTTCTCCTATACTTTTCCTACTTTGCCTTGCAGTCACCCGTCTTGTGAGTTCGGGACTCCTTGCTTCCATTGCAGACTCTTCTTCCATCTGCTTCTCTCTCTCGCTCTATAAATTCATCTCTCTCTCTCTCTCGATTACAAACAATTACCTAGATAAGCAACATGGGGTTCGGTTAAAAAACCAGATCAGAAGATGCCCGAGGTATTGTCTGAGGAAAATGAGGATTTTCATGAACAATTATGCAACGTAGTCACCTGATTAGACCTATGTTCCTTTGGGACAGTAGTGGTATAAAATTTTTGTGCATCGTATACAGTGTATTTTTTGTTTTCTTTTTCTTTGTGTTTTTGTTTCTAAGGTTTGTTTTGTTTTATTTTGTTTTGTTTTTTCTTCCTCATTCTTTGTTTTTTAACTCGGTGAAAAATTATGACTACTCTACAGTCATAATCAAATTAAAGAAAACAGGTAAAAGGAGGACAAACCAAAAACAATTCATTGAAGCTTGAAAACTGTTTGGCCTAAAAGTCACCTTAGACTCCACTCTTAAGTCTCAGGTTCATTTTGAATTAAAATGTTGCATATTGTTCAGAACTATAGGACTTCCAAAACTAACGTCTTGAGTCTAGTGGCAGCATATTACACTCGCTTATCCAAGATCTCAAGCTTGAGTTATGGAAATAGAAAAATAGATACCGAGAGAGCTGATCCCTAAATTGGGCCTATAGCTACTCGAACCGTATTAGACAGGTTTCGTATACCTGTGGTCAAGTATCAAAATAAATAAATAAATAAAATTCTTCCAAAATCACTTCAGGTGCAAATTACATATGACATGGATAATGCAGAAATATATAAGTAATGCAACCTAAATATTTTGCTGAAACAGGGTTGTTACTATCTACAATATCCCATAGGAGTCCAGGAAACACCAGGAAAATTCAGACTTCTTCAAACATGTCAGGCTGACATGCTTGATCATTTAAACAGAAGTCCCATTTTTAGCTCAGTATCGAAATGCATCCTTCAAATTTCAGACACAATCGATAATTTTTAATTAAAAAAAAATCAAAATGCAAGGTATCCCATACATAACCCACATTTCATAATGTGCATTTCAGATGTTTGCTCATTTTCCCAAATAAAACATGCACAAAAACAATTGACCCACCAATTAGATTATATCCCAATAAAACACAACACTGATAATCGTCAAAACCCAAAACCAATCCTGACTATTTATGCTATCAAATGCAATGAAGGTCATCAGATACCTGAAGAACACCGAGCCCTGAAATGAACATCGAAAGAAAAATGGAAATTTTTGCATGAAAATTCTTATACCTGAAGAACACGGAGCCCTGAAATGAAGTAAAGTTTCTGGCATCGGGATATCTCTTAAAACCATCAAATTTGAGAAATTGATTAGACCCAGAATGCTTAATGAAGAAATCAGAGGAGGGTAAAGTAGTCAGAGTGGGAACTTGCATTTGCAGTGCATGGAGCTTCATTTCCCTTCTTCCCTATTCCGTGAATCGGACAGGAAAAATCTGAGTGGACTCGAAACCAGAAGAGAGCCCAAGAGGGACAGGTTTTCATCTCCTGAATTGTTGCCAACCTGGCATTTTTTGTATGGCGTAAATGTTCCAGGTGGACATCATGGGCCCCACAGTCTCTATGTAAAATTTTACTATTAAAAACTTTTTAAAATAATTTTAACGGTCTTGATTTATCCTGACTATCATTCAAATATCACCGATACATAAATATCGATAATTATAAAATATCATCCTGGAATCTGCATGATGGTTGGGATTGTTTCAATTTGGGGCGGAGATTGGGCACGACGGAAGAGGATTCAGTTGGGGTGTGGTACTGATCGAAATTGGGGGCACAGTGTTGAACTCATAGAGCATATTCTCAAGCCAGCTCGAATATCCGAAGGATCGTAATGGACAGTATCAGAGTCAAGATGGGAAAGACCATCCTCTTGAGCAGAGCCCATAACCATCTCGAGCTCTTCGAGCTTCTGGGCAACGTCAGCCATGTCCGATGACCTAACTTTGTAACCAAGAACGACCAATTGTTCATCCACACATCCACACCCGCATCTTCATTTTCACTTCCAGAGCATATTCTCTTACCCTATATTTGGTTTCGCTTCGTTAGCAGAAGCAGGAGCAGACCGGTGACGATGACGATGACGATGACCACGACGACGATCCCTCTTCATATTTGGTTTTGTGTGTGATGGGACATGTTCCAAGGGCAGTCCAAAGTGTGAATTAGGCTTATGAAAAAGGGGTCTGCCTTAATATCCAACGACTGCAATCAGAATTTACCGAAGGGTTATAATCGTTTCGATCGGTCCATTAAAAGATCTTAGTCGCTCGTGTCTACCGAATGATAGGGTTTCAGCCGTCTCGATTAACCGATCGTGACTCATCAAGCGGAGATAGCATCTCGATCAGTCAAACAGATGTCAGTCTTATAACCGGATAAGTCTCGAAGATCTTTTATCAGTCGAGCAACCAAACGATGGGTAGCACCCCTGTTGATTAAAGAGGAAGGTCAGAACTTCCTCGATTCCAGTTTCTTATTTCGTAACAGTAATTCCGAGATCTTTCACATAAAGAAAGTATCCCTTCCGAAGAGGAAGGTTTCCCGATATAAAAGGATCGTGATCAATTCGTAATATTGGCTTCTGAGATTACTGGATCAGTTCGATAAGGAAAATAGGGTGAAAGTCCCTCAGCGGCGCACAACTCTCACATGTATAAGAGATCTCAAAACCCTCGACATCAAGTACGCTCTCTAAACCTAACACATGTGACACATTGATCACAGGGAACTACTTTCCCTCAACTCTCAGTCTGTTTCTTTCAAACGAAAATCGCTCTTTACTGACTTGAGCGTTGAAGTCTCCCCGCCGGAACACTCTCCGATGGTTTTTGCAGGTGTATCGATCATTGGTGATTACTGTTCTAGTTAATAAGGAGCCGGTATCTGAGGAGTTATCACCTACCTCCATCAGATTTGCGCCGTCTGTGGGAAATAGATTAGAGTAGTTCCTATTCCTCGCAACAATCATGCCTCCGAGAACCAGAGCGTCTTCAAGAGCCGTCCCTCCTGTGGAAAGGTGAACTGCCACGCTTTTTAAAGCCGCTCCCCTTGCGGCGCCTGATCCAGTCACCCGCAATCCGACAGCTCCCATGAGATCACCTCATCAAGAATGGGTTTTACAACCCATGCTTCCTGTCCAATCCATGGCCGACCCCATTCCAAAGCGAGTTAATCGTCCCTAGATGGAAAAACTAGAATTCAAACTTCAGGATGTGAGTAGACAACTAGAAAACCTTAGTCGCGCCCTCAGACCTGAAATCCAATCATCTGTTGGGGGATCTAGATGTCCCCAACAACGATCGTTGCCCCCACGTGGAGAAGCATTCAAAAACTCCAAACTAGTCCCGGATGATCTTCGATAACAGGTCGAACAACTGGTAGCCGAGGAACTAAAGCGGGCCAACCCTCGGGGAGACCAAATCCCCTCTTATTCTTACGTTTCGCCGTTTGACTCCAAGATCTCCTCAGAGCCCATGCCTCGCAACGTACTCCTGCCTTCCATGGAGAGATACAATGGGACAACAGACCCCCGGGATCATGTGGCCCATTTTATAACCGTAATGATCTCCAGGGACATGCCCGATACAACCATGTGCAAGTATTTTCCCACTACTCTCTCGGGAAATGTGCTCACTTGGTTCAACTCTCTCCTACCGATGAGTATAAAGACCTTCTCTCAGTTACGCGAACAGTTTGAATCACACTTTGTGATAAGCAGGGGAATCAAGAGGAAGTCCATCGCCTTGCTATCGCTGCATCAAGGTAAAGAGGAATCCCTAAGGAACTTCTTGAAAATGTTCAAAGAGAAAATAATGAGGGTCCCTTCTTTAAATCATTCGATCGCATTGGCCGCGCTATTAACAGGTTTGCGGTCCTCTAATATAAAGGTGTCCATCACAAAGAAACCCCCTGCTACCATCTAAGAATTTTATGTTCGAACTGAAAAGTACATTACTACCGAGGATGCCGAAACATCCGATCATAGAAGAGATCGAACCGCCCAAAAAGAACGAAACAAATCATCCCGGAGATCTTTGCCCAAGAGAAACCGGGCGAAACCCCCTCCTCCAAGGAGATACAACTACACCCCGCTGAGTGAGACTCCTGGCCGGGTCTTAGCCCTTATCAGAGATAAGCCATACGTTCGATGGCCCCTGCAATCAACCGAGAATGATTCCAGCAACAGAACGAAATACTGTCACTTTCATTGTGACTACGGTCACACAACCAATGATTGCAAGAAACTGAAAGACGAATTGGAATTCCTAGTACGTGAAAGAAGACTATGGGAGTTCGTCACAGGAAGGGAAAGGGGTCCTCCTGCCGATCATCGGCGTGAACTGCCACAATGTAACTAAGAGGAAGAACGCCAAGCTGCTCGGCCTCCGACTGACCGAAGGGATCGGGTAATTCTTCAGGTCCACGATGGACCAACAGAAAATGAGGTTAGACGCATAATCACACCAATTTTCTATTGCCCGAAGGCAATTCCTCCTGTACCACAAGAGATCCTAGCAGGGAATACCAATAAACGACAAGGTGAAAAAAGGCCGGTCATTGGTTTCACCGACGAAGATTTCATTGAGATCGACTAAAACCGACTGTAATCTCCTATATCAGGATGCTTTCGGACGAATGAGATTCACTCCTGCTGATCTTCAGCCCCACACGGGCCCGGTTAAAGGGCTCTCGGGTGAATGGATATATCCCGAGGGTATTATCTCTCTCCCGATCACCCTTAGAACACCTCCTAATCATGCGACGTCTCCCGTCGTGTTTAATATGGTAAACCTCCATTCGCTCTACAACGCCATCTTGGGCAGACCAGGTTTGAGCACCTTGGAGGTTTTGCCTAGCACCAAACATATGAAGATCAAGTTCAGAACATCGTCAGGGATTGGGACCCTAACATGTGAGTCGAAGCCTTTTACTTCCGCTCCTAAATAGTCATCGGATTTTATTACTAGTATTTTTTAATCTGCAAGGGTATTTTCCTACATTCTTGAAATCACTCATCAATAGATCTCTTACATCTCCATGTCCCGATCCTATCGTTCGGAGGGTTTCAGTCGTCCAGTTCCTATCATTCGTACGCGTCATCAATAGAGGATATAACTCTCCGGACCAGTAGACGCGGCCCACAACTTAAGTATTTCATATCGTCCGAAGGGTCTCAGTCGCTCAGCTCCTATCGTTCGTACGTGTTGTCAATAGGGGATATAACTCCCTGAATGTGTGGACATGGTCCACAACTTAAGTATTTCGTATCGTCTGGAGGACCTTAGTCTCCCAGTTCCTATCGTTCGTACACATCGTCAATAGGGGATGTAATTCCCCGGACAGGTGGACGCGGCTCACAACTTAAGTATTTCATATCGTCCGGAAGGTCTCAGTCGCCCAATTCCTATTGTTCATACGCGTCGTCAATAGGGGATGTAGCTTCCCGGATGGGTGGACGCGGCCCACAACTTAAGTATTTCATATTGTCCGGAGGGCCTCAGTCGCCCAGTTCCTATCGTTCGTACGCGTCATCAATAGGGGATGTAACTCTCTGGACGGGTGGACGCGGCCCACAACTTAAGTATTTTATATCGTTCGGAGTATTTTAGTTGCCCAACTCCTATCATTCGTGCGAGTCATTAATAAGAGACGGAGTTCCCCGAACGGGTCTATGACACCCTGATCTATAGTTTAACCTGTCGGTCTTTCAATTTTCGATCATTCGACCTGTCAGTCTGGTATCCTCTCAATCGTTCGACTTAATGGTCTGGCATCTGCTCGATCATTAGAGCCCAATTCCTATCGTTCGAAGGGTCTCGGTCGCCCAGTTCCTATCATTTGGAGGGCCTCTGTCGCCCAACTTCTATCGTTCAGAGGGTCTTAGTAGCCCAGTTCCCTTCATTTGGAAGGCCTTTGTCGCTCAGGATCTGTCGCTCGATAGATGGGCGGACGCAGCCCAACTATTTGAAGATTCCTTATCATACAAAAAGTCTCAATTGTTCGAACCCTGTTGATCATGTACCTCACTGATGAATGATGCTACCTTTCGCACCAGCAAGCATAATCACCCCGTGTGAGAGTTCCGAGTCAGGCGAAAATTCTGAGTCCCCTTAATTCTACTGAGACAATGTAGTAAGAAGCAAAGAAGATGACTCCTATTGGAAAAATACAAGAATTTCTCATTAAACGAACAAAGGCTACTTAGTACAAAATCCCGAACAGAAATTATACAGTCGGATTTGGAGTATTGATCTCTTCGTCGACTAAAGGCAGAGCCTCACTTAGACCCATACTACGGATTATTTCTTCAACGCACTCTAATCTCTCGGGTAATCTACGGTAGGAATCCTTTTGAATGATAGCTTCCCTTGCACGGGACTCCTCAAGCTCCGATATCTTACGTTCCGCCGCTCGAAGGGACTCCTCACGAAGCTGAGCCAACTTCTTGTGCATCAGAGCTTCCAACTTCAGCCTCTTGCACTGCCCTTGGCACTGGACCAATTCCGATCGAAGGGATCTCAACTCCTCTTCCTTCTGACTGAGTAGGGTACCGGGTATGTCTTCAGTGGCTAAAGACTCTCCTCCCCAAAGGGAGACTGATTCCCGCGGACAGGTCAACTCGGAGAGCCGTCCTTCTAATTGACTTATTACCTGCCTCCCCTGTTGCCCTTGAAATCGAGCAAGCGTCATGGTCTGCAAGGGAAACCAAATTAACAAACGATAAAAGAGGGAGAAGAATTCGAGAGACGCGATGAGAATGTTACCATCAAACCTAAGGACTCAAGGGTTCTGCCGACCTGTTCGTAAGACATTCTATGAAGGTTAAGCTCACCGCGATGGAAGTCAAATTGCCCAACAATGCGCTCCGCTTCTGCCATATCTATATAGCTATACTACATATCTCCAGCACAAACGGCGACGGTTCCGTGCTCTTTTGAGCATTTCTTTCCATCGAAGGACCAAATAGGGATAGAGGATGAAGAGAACGCTCTCTTAGGAACTTTACGTTTCCCCTTGTGCAAAGACCAGACCGGAACAACGAAAGAAGGTCCCGCCATTCTGTCCCTTGTAACCCGAGAAGCGTCTTCTCTCGCTCCAGCATCAGGTAAAGGAAGATCTTGGCCTCCCTCTATCAGTATAGCGGCAGTCAGCTCCGGGTACTTAGACAAAGCCCCCAGTGCAAACGGAAGCAAGGAAGTCCCCCTCCGTTTCGTCGAAGAAGATGATGACCCGCGAAGGATTCCACTCGCCCCTGAAGAAGACTTAGGTAGGGTCTCAGACGCCCCGAGATCCTCCTAAAGAGGACTTTTAGTGCTATGACGAGTCAACTTGTCAACAATGATACTTTCTAACAAGACGTCGTTAAGATGACTCAAAGAATCGACTAGCTCGATTTTTGCTCTTCCCAACGGAAGGGGCCGATTAACTTTTCTCTTTTCCCCGAGTAGTAAACCAGCCAGGGATAACATCTGATCGTCCAGCAAGGACTCGACCCATATGCTCCGACCGGTGGACTTACAATAATCGCTAACCAACCTAATAAAACGACCATGTTTCAAAACAGTTGGAGGTTTCAGTCCCACATTGGGCACCCCATCAGTTTTGGGAAGTCAGGGCATGCGATCCCTATCCAAGAACTCGACAGAAACAAAACTTTTGCATCCAGTTCTTATCAATGGACTCACTGTAGAAAAACCTCTAGTAGGACTCGGGTTGGGTCTGTAGTTTGTACCACCCCTTGGTCGGCCCGTTACTCTCACACCTCATCAGAATAAAAATTGAGGACAAAACGTCAAAATCGAAATGAAGACGACAAAACCTAATAAGGAAGCTACCGTGACCACTAACTACCAAGCACTAGGAATCAGGAGGGTTGAGAATATGTTCCACTGACGCAGAACCTTAGAAAAAGGACCCGTATATGGAACCTTCAAATCGTACTTGATCGATTGGGGATACATCAGCACACAGTTCTCTGATGCCTTGTTAGCCCTATCAACCTCTGTCGCAGACAACAGAGAGTAATCGTCCCCAAATAGCATCTCAGTTTGTACTTCTTGGAGCTCTTGTGCTGGGATGGTGCTCATAATATCACCAATGCTCGAAAAAGCCTGAGGAGCAGACATTTTTATCACCGATAAAGACTCGTTCGCAGGGAAAGTGAGAGAAAAAAGTGGAAGAGATGAAGGAAGCAGTGACGAGAAAAGTCCTTATAGAATGTGTGATAAATGATTAACTAAGACCGAAGCGACAGCGGCTGTATTAAAGGATCCTCGAACCTCCGATTTAAAATCATGACTTATGGCGCCTATTTCCAAGAAAACCATAAGTTAGGGGCAAATGATGGGACGTATTTCAAGACCCAGTCCAAAAGAGTCAATTCCAAAAGGGCCCACAAAAAAGGGGTCTGTCGATCAATATCTAACGACCGCAACAACAATCTACCAACGGGCTGTAGTCATCCCGATCGGTCTACTAAAAGGCCTTAGTCGCTCGGGTCTACCGAATGATAGGATTTCAACCGCCCCGATTAACCGATCGTGACTCATCAAGTGGAGACAATCACATCGATTAGTCAAATAGATGTTAGCCTTATAACCGGATAAGTCTTAAAAACCTTTTATCGATCGAGCAACCAAATGATGGGTAGCACCCTTGTTGATTAAAGAGGAAGGTCAGAATTTTCTCGATTTCAGTTTCTTATTTCGTAACAGTAATTCTGATATTTTTCACATAAAGAAAGCATTCCTCCCGAAGAGGAAGGTTTTCCGATATAAGAGAATCGTGATTAATTCGTAATATTAGTTTCCGAGATTCCTGGATCAGTTCGATAAGGAAGGTAGGGTGGAAATCCCTCAATGGCGTACAACTCTCACAGGTATAAGAGATCTCAAAACTCTCGACATCAGGTATGCTCTATAAACCTAACACATGAGGTACATTGATCACAGAGAACCACTTTCCCTTAACTCTCAATCTGTTTCTTTCAAACGAAAATCGCTCTTTACTGACTTGAGCGTCGGAGTTTTCCTGTCGGAGTATCTTCTGACGGTTTTTGCAGGTGTATCGATCATTGGCGATTATTGTTCTAGTTAATAGGGAGCCGATATGTGAGGAGTCATCACCCACCTCCATCAGTATGTGTGTTTTTTTTTCCTCGTTTTGCTTTCGCGGATGAAATCAGAGAAGGGGTTGGAGTGATGATTGAGAAGAAGTGATGTGCTTGGTACTTGGCATCTGTGGGGAGGGGTATCTCGCTTTCATTTTTTTTTTAAATTACTTAAAATTTAAAAAATAAATTAATTAAGACACAAATAAGGATATCGATTATGTGAAATCACGAATTTTAATAGATATTTCTCTAGATTTGAAATAAAAAATGACATTTGAATATTTTTAATTAAAAAAATAATTTTTTTTTAGTATAAAATATCAAAAATTTAATTAAAGTATCTAATTTAATAATTGATTCTCTATTTCAATTAAGAGTGTAACACTCTATCATTAAATATATACGTAAGTGTCTTTGTAATAATTTTTAATGTTATTTTTCTTTTTTTATTGTATTTCGAAAATTATATTTTCAAAATTCATAATAGAAAAATTAAAAAAATTAAGGAAGCTAAATATTTACTTCACCTTAAAAAAAGCAATATATGTAAAGGGTATTTTTAAAATTTTAGGAGATTATGGCCGCATCTGCGATCAATAAGACTCGTGCATCAACAAAAGACCCTTTGCAGGTGATGTATTTTGAGAATGTTATGCCTTTATCTGATTAGAATGTTTAAAACCAATTTCTTTTAATTACCTTAAATTGATGATTGAGTTTTCTCCTTCAAATTTTTAGGTTGTTTATTATGGGGGTTGAAAAAGAAGTTTCTCATCGACGTCCTTAGTGATAGAATACTAATTCTCCTTAATTAAAATCTTGATTTCAAACTTTATATATAAATAAAATAGATATCAGAAGAATTTTATCGTTGAAAAATTCAATTCGACTCAAATTAGATTTAGTCAACCTAACATGACTTTTAAGTGCCAATGGTTTATTTAAAAAAAAAAAAAAGAAAAGAAATTTTTTTATTTATGCCATGTCTATGCAATGTTCTCTAATTCTCTTTCTAGTACCAAATATAAATTTAAATTACATTTTAGCCAATTGAGTAGAATGTCCTTAGAAATTTAATACTGAAAAACAATTTTTAAGTTTTGCGTGGACAATGTTTGTGTCTATATATATATATATATATATATATATATATTGTATTTTAAATTTTCAGAAAACAAAAAGAAAATCTATCATTAACAAAATTCACCAATCAACCCACCATATCCGTAGCTCTATCCTAAATTCCTACACACAACATGCACATATGTATGTCTATATAAATTGTGTATGTATTTAAGTGTATATATTAGCTCAAAAATTGCAGAAAAAACTCCCTTCACAGCATTATTTTTTTATATTTATTTTATTTATGTGTGCTGAAATTAGTTGGAAATTAATTTTCAGAAAAGGGAAACATGTTGTATGTGAGGACTTATACATATCATGAAATGGATAATTTGGTTATTTAGTGCATATCTTATTAAATTGGTTTTTTCTTCATTCATCAATTTTTTTTTTTTTTTTTTTTTTTTTTGGCCTTTTGTGATTCAAATATTGCCGGCATATCAGATCGGAATCTTTCATAAATTGAGTTCTTATAGCATGAAGTGGGCATTACATTCTACTCATCTATTATAATATATTAAGTTTATATAAAAAAAAATTATCATTACAAATATAAAAAATAAATATTACAAATATAAAAATAAATAAAATAAAATTAATTATTAATTTAATTTTGATATATAATATTTTCTAAATATTATGATATCTTCTTATTCCACCGGTGGGCCTATGTCAATGATCCAAAAAGCTCACTCTTTAGCGCTCGTATGGAATGGCTTGAAGGACATTGGACACCATTTGTACCTTTTGCTTAGTAGAAAAAAATAATGAATATTGTAAATATAAAAATAAATAAAACCATATACTCTTAAAATTAAATCAATTATTAAATTAATTTTGATACATAATATTTTTTAAATATTTTTAAAATATTATAATATGTTAGATTTATATAGAAAACTAATTGTCACAAATATGAAAATAAAAAAGGAAGTTAAATATTTTCATAATATTTTCTAATAAAATCAAATATTTTCATAATATTTTTCTAAAATTCAATGAGATATAATTAAAATCACTTGAATTGAATGGAATTGTCTTAAATAATAGAATTGATAGCTAATCTGAATAGAAAATCTAAAATCTCAAAGATATTTTTACAACCCTTTTTAGATTTTGGGAAAGCAACACAAAATATGAAACTCTAATGATCTATTATTTTTGTAAAATATTACAACTATAGAAATATAAAAAATAAAATAAGTAAAATATTCTTATAATATTTTCTAACAAAATCAAATAGTTTCATAAAATTATTTTGGACATGCTAAACGTCATGGATAAAATTTTATGGATTCATCACATTATTAAAAGTAACTAAAAAAAGAGGGATAAAATGATAAATTAAGAAATAGTTTATGCATAAGCAAAGTGATGATGTAGTAATTCTAATTCGCCAAGCCTTTCCCGGTTTGTTCTTAAGATAGATTCTGCCGAACTTGTTTTGGCTCTCTCCTTTGAAGAGGCTCCCTCTCACCCTGCTTCTATATTATCCAAGAATGTTAGCAACCATTTCGCCAAACTTTAATTTGTCAGGTGCTTTATATTTCTAAAGATAGGAATAGTTGAACCGATATCGTTACTAGACCACACCCGTCGGTCTTTTCTAAATTTCATGAGTTGTTTTCTCTTCCTAACGAAATGTATCGCTCTTTGAAACGAGATATTTGAGATACAAATTCATTTGAAAAGTGATTTTCTCCCCTTTTTTTGTTTAAAAAAATGATTCAAATTAAATATTTTATAATAATTTAAAATTTTTATAATTATATCGAGAAAAAATTGATATAGATATTTTCACTCTTTTGACAATTTCATATCAGGTTTAACTTCGATTTCAATTCATATGAATCATAATGAGACTAGTCATATAATTTAAAAATTAAATCAGGGTCAAGAATAGGATAAATGTCGAGATTAGTTCACAAAAGGGTACATTTTTTCTACATTAAGTGTATGCCAATTTGGACCAACATGTGCCAAAAGTCAGGAGTCCAAGCAAATGGGTCAAAACTCCGTTTTTTTGGGCATTTGAGGTCAAATATTTCATAACAAGTCAAGTGGTGTGCTATTGTTACATTAAAAAAATTACTATAAACAATCAATCTAATAAAATAAAATATTAAAATTTTAAATTAAATTTAAAATTTAAAGTTTAAGAATAAAAAATTTATATTAGAAGACCTTTTTAAAATCAATCTTTTAACCAAATAAAATCTAAATAATAAATATTTTAATTAAAAATATAAATAAATAAATAAATAATTCGGGTCATACAAAGACGGCTATGTGATACCACGTGGTGGCATATCCAATCCAATAATCATGGACCAGAACGTCCCTTTCGATGATCCGATGCTGATCCCACGGCTGAGATTTGTTTCCAAGTTTTTGTGGAGTTTGACGAAGCCAAAATTGAATTTTGACAATTTATTTATTTATTTATATTGGTCGTTGTGCTTTGCTAATTCGTGTTTGGGTTCCGCATCATGTTATCTGGTACAGGTTCATGGTGTGGTGTGCTGTGCATATGGGTCCCACGTAAGAATTCCTCGTTCAAATCTTACCTTGTTTTCCAACATGATTTTTTTTTTTTAAATAAATCAGAAATTTTCAGCAAATTATTTGATTTACGAGTTGATAATTTCATTTTTTTTAAATTAAAAAGAAGGTGCAAAAGATGATCCGTATATTAATTTTTAAAATAATAATTAAGTGATAATTAATATTTTGGAGCGATTGCTACTGAAATTATATTAAAATATTAAACCATTAAATATTTATTAATTTAAAAATATTTAAAACTTAATCGTTTGTTTGAATCCTCTAATGGTAATTTAAAAAAAAATTAATAAAATAAGCGGTTAATAATTTTGATATATGCATATAATACATATTTATAAATTGTGGATGTTCAATTTTTTTAAATTACTTTAATATATATGCTTTGTATTTTATGTCGTAACTATTTTTTTCCTAAATCAATTTATGAATAGATAAAAGCATTTTATCTAACCATAAATGGATCAATATTTATAGTTTATCCCTCTTTATCCCAAAATAAAGATAAAAGTTCAAACTAATAAATTTTATTTATTTAATTATAATTCACTAAATGCTATAACTTCTAACAATAAAAAGCTACTAATTTTCCTTGTGTGGAAATGTATTTATATGCACCATTTGTATATCAAGTCTATTCACAAAAATTTAAATGTTGGTTTAATTTTATGTAATATTTTTAATTAAAAATAATAAATTCTAGTAATAAAATATTTGATTGTAGTCAATAAGTTATAATTTAACTGTTAATATTATTTTTTTTTATAGATATCTTAAATTCGAATATCTTTTATTTATGAAGAAATATATATTTTAAAAATAATAAATTTTAGTAATAAAATATTTGATTGTAGTGGATAAATTATAATTTAACTGTTAATTTTTTTTTTTAAATATCTCAAATTCGAATATCTCTTATCTATGAAAAAATATATATTTGATTGCAATTGAATTTCACTCGGTCCTTGGCTCCCATGTGCATGTTACGTGAGTTATTCATTTAAGCAATAATTGTAATTTATTCCACAAATATAAAACAAATTTCCAAAACAATAATTTTAATGGTAACTTGGTAATTTAGCAAAAAGGAATACAAATTTTCGTAAATTCACATGAACCAACCATGGGGTCGAGGCATCCCTCGCAAGGCATCTACAACCGATCCTTCACAGACAAAATGCCAAAACCAAATTTTATTAAAACAAGCGAAAAATAGAAAAAAAAAAAATCGCATCACAAGAAAAAAATAAAAAAGAGAATCCTTAACACATACAATACCAAAAAAATGAGGATCATGAGAATTTTAATAATTAATAATTAATAATTATTATGATTATTATTTAATAGTCATAAAAATCCTTTAAAATTTAAAAAAAAAAAATAGAAAGATGTGGAATCGTGAGAATTTTATAAATATATTATCCTATAGTTATATTATATGAAATTTTGTCTAAAAATTTTTTTAATGATAAATTTTGCATATTTTAAATTTGTTTTGATTTTTTTTAAATGATTGCGAGGATCGTTTTATATATTTTATGATCGTAATTAGAATAAATTTTAATTATTAAAAAATTAATAAAAATAAATTTTAAAAATAAGACGGGACGGTGGGAAATTGTTCTATAAATGAACCCATTGCACGGGAAAAACGAGAGCTTACCACATTCACTCCCTCTGGGCCGCTGCCACTATCTCTCTCTCTCTCTCTCTCTCTCTCTCTCTCTCTCTACCAGTCTAATGGCGATTTCTCTACATCTCTGCAAATTCGCCGTTAGAACGGACATATCGTTGCCGGAAACTCGTTTGCGGTGCCGGAAACCACTGTCTGTAAGATGCGGTGGAGGAGAGTCCGCTTCTTCGAGTTCGGTAGCTGTGGATTCTGATTTTGATGCTAAGGTGTTTAGGCACAATTTGACCAGAAGCAAGAATTATAATCGTAAAGGTTTTGGACATAAAGAAGAAACACTTCAGCTTATGAACACCGAATACACAAGTATCTCTCTCTCTCTCTCCCCCCTCGGGTTCTGGCTTAGTGATATGGATTTTGAACTCTCGTTTTGATTTCTTAATAATCAATTAGAAAATTGGTGTTTTGATCTTGTTTGTGTTATCAGTGGGATTGGTAGTTGTTATTCAATTGTTTGGGCTGAGACTTACCCCCCAAAAAAAATAATAATAATTTACTAAGAAACGAAAAGAGACGGAGACTGATTATTATCAAATAATTGAAAAATAGATAATTTTTTCTCTCACGATTCATCAAGAAATCAACCCATCTGATGAACAACAAACCATTTTTGATTGCATGACAAGAGCTTTAATTGTTGATTTTGAGTTCTAGTTTTGATTTTTCCAAAATTGATGAGTAAATAAGACAAAGAGAATTAAAATATTTAGATACTCTAGCTCGTTCAAGATCAAATTGAGCTTGTAATCCATCCATCCATCTCTCTCTCTCTCCCCCCTCGGGTATTTATTGTCTTCTGAGTCTGAGTTCTGGGTTTTGAGTTCTATTTTGACTTGTCAAAATTGATGAGCAAATATTTGAGGAAAAAATGAAGTTGATTTTAAGTTTTGAGGAGACTTTTGCTCTTATAAGATCAAATTGATTTTATGACCTGTGGAGTTGGGTTCAAGGTTTTAATAAAGCTTGATCTAATCTGTTAACTGTTGAGTACATTTATACCTGTGAAATGGCAAAAGGGATGCTCTTACAGAAGACCCAATTGAGCTTTATATTATGTGGTGGAGTTGATTATTTTTGGGCTTTATTTATGTTAGCTTAACATTTAGAGTTCTTTTTTAAAGTTGGGAAATGATTGCTATAGAAAAAAACTCATTGTTTTATTATTAAATTTTTTTTGGAAAAATTTTCAGGTGATATAATAAAGACTTTGAAGGAGAATGGACATGAGAACACATGGGGAAATGTTACAGTGAAGCTAGCAGAAGCATATGGGTTTTGCTGGGGAGTTGAGAGAGCCGTCCAGATTGCATATGAAGCACGGAAGCAATTTCCGGAGGAGAGGATTTGGCTCACAAATGAAATTATTCACAACCCAACTGTTAACAAGGTCTATAACATCTCCATGATATAATAAATTTCTATGACTACCAAATAGATTGTCCTCTAAATCAATCCTAGATCTGTGTCTGCTTCTGTTTCATGATTAGTATATTTGTTTCGAGCTTAAGTTTGAATCATTAATTTTGTCTACTTCAAAACTTGCCTCTTGTCACTAGCTATTGTTGGGAAGTTTTAGCTCTATCATTGAGCGCAACACCCACTTGTCCACAACCACAGGACAATGAAATGTGGAAATTAAATGGCCCAGAAAAATTCATTATAGTCATATACTTTCATTGTTTGTTTCTTTTATTACTCCAGACATCTATGTTATTATTTTTCTGATTATTAATAGTCACTGAGCCTAATGATTTTTTATTTTTTTTATTTGTCAGAGATTGGAGGAGATGCAGGTCCAAAACATCCCTCTTGAGGATGGTAAGAAGCAATTTGATGTTGTTAACAAGGGTGATGTTGTGGTCTTGCCCGCTTTTGGGGCTGCAGTAGATGAGATGTTGGTTCTGAGTGACAAGAAAGTACAAATAGTCGACACTACTTGCCCATGGGTATCTAAGGTATCACTCATGTAAACCGGCATGCTTTATTGTTTTGCAATCTGCTGCATTTGAATTTTTCTCTTTCTTCCCTTTCTCAATGTAACACTTTGATATCTTTCCTTAAGGTCTGGAACACTGTCGAGAAGCACAAGAAGGGAGAGTACACATCGATTATCCATGGTAAATACTCTCATGAAGAGACTGTAGCAACTGCCTCTTTTGCGGGCAAGTATATCATTGTCAAGAACATGACAGAGGTATGTCTTCGATTCATGGATATATGCATATTTTAGTAGTTGCCATGTTAGGGTGGGTTTAGTATAGGGGAGAGACACAAAATGGTTTTTTCTGCTTAACTCCCCTATGATCAGTTAACTTCTTGTTCTTTTCGGCAGGCTACATATGTATGTGATTACATTCTTGGTGGTCAACTTGATGGGTCCAGCTCGACAAAAGAAAAGTTTCTTGATGTATGATTTCTTTCCATTTTCAATCCAAGAATTGTGATGTGTGATAGCTTTTGTCTTGAGAAATATTGCTTTTCCTGCAGAAATTCAAAAATGCAATTTCTAAGGGTTTTGATCCTGATGTTGACTTGGAAAAAGCTGGTATTGCAAACCAAACTACTATGCTTAAGGGAGAGACAGAGGAGATTGGTGAGTTCCTGTTTTAATATGTCATTTGTATTGGTGTTAATGAATTTATTTGAATGTTAATCTTAATATGTGTTCATTTTGCAGGTAAACTGATGGAGAAGACAATGATGCGTAAATTTGGTGTTGAAAATATTAATCAGCACTTCATAAGTTTCAACACTATTTGTGATGCTACTCAGGTATATTTCCAGCACTGCACTTATTTGTCATGCAACCTTATCACTTAGTGGCATATTGTCTATGCTTCCATAAATTTATGCCTCGAGGCTCTGTGAACCCGTGTCAGAGAATTTACTCTTCTTAATCTTCATCAGGAGCGCCAAGATGCAATGTTTAAACTGGTAGAGGAAAAGCTGGACCTAATGTTGGTTGTTGGTGGGTGGAATTCAAGCAACACGTCCCACCTACAAGAGATTGCAGAGGCTCGCGGAATTCCATCATATTGGATTGACAGTGAGCAGAGAATTGGTCCTGGAAATAAAATAGCTTACAAGTTAATGGTAGGTTTTGACCACTTACATGCTGAGATTTCTGACCTCGGCCAATTTTCATATACTGTTGCTTATTTGATTTTTCTTTATTGTGACAGCATGGAGAGCTGGTTGAGAAAGAAAACTGGCTGCCAGAGGGTCCTATAACAATCGGTGTAACATCGGGTGCTTCGACACCAGATAAAGTAATCTTTCCTTCTCTACACTTAGCCTTCAAATTTTGTGTGTCCTTAATCTATGAGACTAACTTGGCTGATTGTACTGTGATCAGGTTGTCGAAGATGCCCTTAAGAAGGTGTTTGCCATCAAAAGGGAGGAAGCATTGCAAGTGGCATAAAATTAGGTCTTGAGAAAAAGCATCAAATAATTTTAAGCCGGTGGTTTTATGATTCAGAATAGAGGTGCATAAAAACAGTTCCATGTATCCTAAATATATACTGTTGTACGTACAATATCATGGCTAAATATATCCAAGGCATTGCCATTTCTCAAATGACGTATCTTTCTGGGGCTCCATTTGTGGTGAATGGTGATAAGCAGTTGATTTCATGCCCCTCTTCTGTAGGTCATGGTCGCTAGTACCAGCAATGTACAAGCACTGCTCAAGCTCAAATCTTTGCTGAAATTACTTCGTTTGTTTAAGGTTATTTATTGAAAAAATGATTATAAAATTCAGCAAGTGTCGTCGTAATTTACCAGAAAATCTCTCTCTCTCTCTCCATTTGCGCTGTTCCCCCCTATTTGGCCAGAGAAAGGTTATGAAGCGAGTTCTCTTTCCAGAAAGGATTTTCATTGTTGCTTTTGTATGACGAAATGTGGCTGTGCACTGTCAAGTGAGAAGCCTCATTCATTTGTATGAAGAGGATTCGGTCGTGTGGGTGTGCACGTATGCATGCATTGTGGGCAATGCAGATTGTGAAGAAGGAAGAAGCATTTCTCTAATCCTTTCACGGTTGATGGATGAAGTTTCCTTTATTACACCCACGGACCCGACAAAGCAACAGAGAATGGAGATTTCAATATTGATTGCTTTCCTTGATCTCTGAGTTCAGGCTGCTGTTGATCTTCTATCAGGTGTTGAGCCTTTTGAAGTTCTATCAGGAGTTGATCCTTTCGAAGACAGCTGAGGAGAACATGGTCCTCCCCATGTCCTCATGCGCTTTTCTGCTTGCACAACCTGCATCAATGTGAATTCTTCAATCCTGTAAACCTAAATTTATTCTAGTTTGTGGAACAATAATCATTTGATTCAACTCAACTAACCTCTTTATGCCAGTTAGTTCGAAACAAGATGGCCAACAGTATCACTGTTTGAAGGAGGACACCCACTATCATCCCAGACCAAATGCCCTGAACACGGAGATCAAATACATAGCCTAATAAGGCCCCTATAGGAAGTCCGAATATGTAATAGCACCCTATATTTATCAACGCAACCAAAAACTGCCACCCTGCACCCACTGCTACTCCTGCAAATTTTACATAAATGTATCCATAAGTACTAAACCACAACCTTAAACATCAGACATGGAAATGGCTTTGACATAGTTCTGTTTGATTACCATTGAGAACAGGTTGAACACTGTTGAGGAAGATCGATGCTGCTAAAAAGTACTCCAGTTTCAAAGTCTCCCCAATGAGTCGAGGTCTTCCGGTGAACATTCTAGGGAAATTGTGTTTTGTTGCTAGAACCACGACTGTGAAGATGACTCCAAACAGCACTGATGTCATTACAGAGACCACGACTGAGAATTTTGCTGCATTTGGTTGCCCGGCTCCAAGCTCATTAGAAACCCTTACGCTGCAAAAATCAAGAACCAATCAGATGCAGATAGGTCATGACCCATAAGATATCTTTCCCCTTTTTCTCTCTTCATCATCCTTTCAGATCATTTAGATCCACATCGCTTAACTTCTTTAGTATACAGTATATAAACCTCAGAAGTCACCACAATTTTGTCAGCACACTTTTGTGAACTCATAAACTTATGAACTCCTCAAATCTATTTTATACACAGCTTTTTTTTTTTTTTTTTTTTTTTTCTTCTTTGTTTTTACCTCACTGCAGCATTGAAACCAAGAGCCACCATCAATGTCCAAAGCTGCAAATTCATGCTGCCATATAAGAGAACAGGGTAAATTTATAGAAGCAACCATGTGAATTCTAGCACTACGTGACAACAAAGCACCACCAAGACTTTACAAGCAATCCTATGAGATGAAGAGAGGTAGAACTAACCAGATTGAAATGGCGTCGACTTCAATCTCCGGATTCTTCAAGTACCCTACCATAAGTATCACCCCGGTCCAATACCATAGCTCCAAACTGCCATCAACAAGTTGGTGGCTAAACAAGACATCACAAGTACTTCATAATATAAATCTAAAGTTCGAGAAGTACTAACCATAACATTACAGCTGAGGCAAGTGAGAGCTTCACAAAAGCTGTCAAAGATTTAAATGCCTGTAAGGAAAAACCAGTCCATGACTCTGGGAAATACCCTGCAATAATATACACTATCTGAGCCAAAATTATGATCCACCATGAAATGTTGCCTGCCATTGCAGCACCAAGCATGCCTTCTCTGAGCAAAATAACAAGAACCCAGTTTAGCACGACATGGATTGCCAAGGCTACTACCGATATTATAGTCATAATCCAGACTTTGCTTTGAGACTGCAGGAATTTCTGTATCGGAAAGTTAATGGCATAAGCAAACAATTGAGGTATAACATAAATTGAGTATTTCGCTGCAACGTCTGAGATGCTTTTGTCTTGGCGCAGGAGCTTTAGTAATGGTGATGTGAAGACGTAAACAGGTGTCAGACATAAGGCGGTGACAAAGGTTATGATCCATGATCGTTGCATGTATATTCCTAGCATGTTGAATCGCCCAGCACCAACGGCTTGACCGCAGAGTGTCTCGAGTGCGCTTCCCATCCCTAGCTACTCCAAACAATTTCAGATAGGTAAGAAGATTACTGTATGTGTCGGTGAGAAATCTTAACATTATTTCTGATGCCATGATTGAATTAAGAGACATAGGAATTCATGTTTTAAGGTAGTCTAACGTACCATGAACCCAAAAACAAAGCCTTCGATTACATTCTGAACGACAGATACCGCAGCAAGCTCAACATCTCCTATATGCCCAACAAAGGCAGAGGTCACAAAGCCAATAGAGAACTGAGTTACCGAAGTCAGTATAGCGGGTGCTGCAATCTGCCACATCTTTTTTGATTCTTCCTTCCATTTTTCTCCTATCCTTTTCCTACTAAGCCTTGCAGTCACCCATCTTGTGAGTTCAGGACTCTTTGCTTCCATTGCAGACTCTTCTTCCATCTGCTTCCCTCCCTTGCTCTATAAATTCATCTCTCTCTCTCTCTCTCAATCACAAACAATTACCTAGATAAGCAACATGGGGTTTGGTTAAAAAACCAGATAAGAATACGCCCGAGGTATTATCTGAGGAAAATGAGGATTTTCATGAACAATCATGCAATGTAATCACCCAACTAGACCTATGTTCATCTGGGACAGTAGTGGTGTAAGACTTCGGTGCATCGTATACCGTGTATTTTTCGTTTTCTTTTTCTGTTTTCTTTTGTTTTTTTTGTTTTTGCTGATTCTTTGTTTTTTTGTTAAAGAGATGGCTATGGAAGCAAGATTTGGCAGAAGGCTTATTTGACTTATGGAGGATACTCCAAGGTTGTTCGGTGAGTGTCCAAACAAAGTTTAAATTTCTGTGTCATTATCCCTAATGTAGAGATTTGAGTTCTTTTGTGAAATCTGTCCATCTTCGAAACTACGTAATCCCCAAAATCTCTCTAATAAACTTGGTTGACAAGCTTTCTCAAATTAAAAACACTAGAGGGTCAACAAATACTTGCATGGGTTTCTTGCTCGTTTCATACTTAAACTGATCTTTATTTATTTTTGAGGATCATGTAAATTCACCATTAATTCATAACAATCAATGGGAGAAAATAATGAATTATTGTATCTTAGGATTAGATCAATGTTTAGTTAGTTCGGTTAGTCAGTGATATTCCTTAAATATGATCTCAAATTTGAATCTCTTATATAAAAAAAATAAACAATAAGAAAAAATAATAAATGATCGTATCTTAGAATTAGATCAATACCTAATTGTTCAATGATTAGTCACTGATATCCCTTAAATATGATCTCGAAATCGAATCTCTTGTATGGAGAAAACAAATGTTTGAGAAGTTTTATTTTTTAAGAATTTAATCCGATTTAAATTATAACCAGTAATCTTTACTCAAAAAACAGTATTTAGATCTGACTCTAACGTAGAATTTAGTTTATGGCAAAATTTTTTAAAGGAAAGAACTTTTAAATTCGCTTTGAAAAACTTTTTGGCAAAATTGAGCCCATTTAAGGAGGGAGGGAGAGAGAGAGAGAGAGAGAGAAAGAGAAAAATAAAATTAAAAAAAAGAAAAGAAAAAACAAACACACACACACCCCCACACAAAACTTATCTCCATTTACTCACTTTTGGGCCCCTTCACCGAATCAAGTCACCAAGGTCGGTTTAATTATTTTATTAATAATATAAATCGATAATTGATCAGATGAAGAACTGATCTCTCTGTCCTTTTGTAAGATCTTATAGCCGGAGTACATCCGATACCAAATAGCTAACGGAGCTAGTTAGTTGTTTGATATTTAAATTCTCTTTATGAAGAATTTTAATTTTATTTCTGAATCTTTTTATTTTCTTTAAAATTTATTTAATTAATAATTATTATAAATATAATAAAAAAGATAATTTGGGCCTAAATTGGACCAAGTTCAATTTTTATTTTTGTCTTGACCAATTAGTATTCGAGTTTTTCGATTAATTCAGTTTGAGTATTGTGAGATCCAATTTAAGAGAATGACTTTTTCATTACCTGTTTTTTTTTATGATTTAAATTTAAAATTTTAATTAAAAGAATTTAATGTTTTATCATTAAACTCATAAGTTATCGGTGGGATTAAGTTTGAACTTTGCCAAATAGCACCCATTGCTCACCAAACCATCCCCATAGAGTAGTTATTGGTTCAACATCCGAAAAACTTCCAAGTTTTAAATTTTGGAATTCTAAATGGGTGAAAGTCTTAAAGAGGGTCCTATTTTTAAGCTAGAAAAGTAGGAAGTACTATTAGAAAAATAGATATCAGCAACGAAAATATCCGTCGCTGATAGTAAATATTCAATCGCTAAAACTTTTTAGCAACGGAAAATTAGTAACGGAAATTCCGTCGTTGAAAGTCATTTCATTAAATTTACTGATGGAAATATTTCCATCGGAAAGTTTAGTGACGGAATTTTATGTCGTTAAAAAATTCGTCGCTAATCTTTCTATAATTTGAAAAGTGTGAAAATGTATTAGCGACGGATTAGCAACGAAAAATTTTCTGTCACTAAAAAATCTGTCGCTAATCCGTTGGTAATTTAATTTAATATTTTTCAAATTATTCTAAATTACTGACTGAAATTTTTCGTCGTTAATCCGTCGCTGAAAGTCGTGCGCTATAAGCACATGCGCTAGCACGCCCATGCCTATGCCCGCCCACGCACGTGCACACAAGCCGCTGCCCATGCTCGCCCACGCCCGTTGCACACGCGCACAGGCCGCTACCTATGCTTGTTTGACCACACATGCGCACAGGCCGCTGCCCATGCTCGCCCACGCCCGCCCACGCACGTGCATACAAGCCATTGCCCATGCTCGCCTATGCCCACCCACCCGCGCACGCACATATGCCGCTACCTATGTCCGCGCCTCTGCTTTTTTTTTTTGTTGAAAAAAATGTTCTTATATTTTTAGTTATCTTAACCACTGTACCACAATCACTTATGTGTTATTTATTATTTTTTTTACTTTTTTACTTTCTATCTCACTCTCACTATTTAAAACAGTACCCTAATTTAATAAAAATATAAAATTATATTTAATAAAAAAATAAAATTATATTTAATAAAAAAACAAAAATCCAATTTTAATAAAAATAAAAAATTATATTTAATAAAAATACAATACCCTAATTTAATAATAAAACAAAATCATATTTAATAAAAAAACAAAATTATATTTAATAAAAAAATATAATAAAAATAGAAAATAAAAAATTATATTTAATAAAAACACAAAATTATATTTAATAAAAATATAAAATTATATTTAATAAAAATAAAAATTTATATTTAATAAAAAAACTATACCTTAATTTAATAAAAATACAAAATAAAAAATTACATTTAATAAAAATACAAAATTATATTTAATAAAAACATAAAATTATATTTAATAAAAACATAAAATTATATTTAATAAAAATACAAAATTATATTTAATAAAAATATGAACCAGACAATCCGTAACTAAATCTAATTCCCATTGAGAAAAAATAAAATAATAAAACCTATTTCTACCTCAGTTTAATTCTTAATTCATGTTTTGTTCTGATTCAGTAAAAATACCATTACTTTTAGCACACTACTCCGATTTGAGTGAAATTTAGCTCATTTTAAAGATAAGACCGAAAGCTAAAATTTTGATGTTTTAAGTTTCTCTAAATTTTGTACAGAAGATATTTTAAAAATTTATAAAATATACTGGCTGTACACAGAAGATGAAAAACAGAACATGTCATTTTGCTGTCCCTTTCCAAAAATCACTATAAATCACATTCTTAATAGAAATTTTCGTGTCATACCTTATTTTAAAGCTTAGGGAGTTTGGTTTACACATGAATAAACGGTTTAAAATTTTAAGTCCTACACAATGAGATATTATGACAATACTACACATAATTCAAATCTGAAACATTCATATTTAGCATGGTAGTATATGCATTTAATTTCACTACTTGTAAAGACTTTAAATTTGAGTATTTTACCTTCTTTTATATGATCATTCGCTAAATAATACCCATCACCCTGATCTTGATTTTCTTAAAACCTTGATCATCTTAGCACTATAGTAACATAATTTATCAAGTATCAATCTCTACACAATTCTTGTACTATATAAAGTCAAGAATGTTTTTACTTCTTTTACTTGTGTTCATTCTTCAATGCTCCAAGAATTTCACTTGAAAATCAGCAATCCTTCTTTCCTTACTAAAGCTCTCGACCAAGTGAGGTGAATAGAAGAGAAAATGAACAAAATGGTTGGTTTTGGTCTTTATATAAACCTAATCAAACTATCTTGACTCTTGATTCATTTTGCATGTTTTATTTCATCCTACACTTGTCAAAACTCCTCTTATGTACTTGAAATGGCAGCAAGCAACCACCATGCATGCAAAAGAAGTGTCCAGGTCGGCCAAGAGGAAAGAAAGCACAAGAAACAACTAAAATACCTTTTAATCACATTTCATGCATTACTTTGTCCTTAACAAGCAACCCTCTTCCAACTTTGTTAGTGGAATGTTCTACGTTGCCACTAATAGTCTTTGTATCCTCTTGTTCAATCATTTGGCTCCAATTGTTCATTCTTGAGTGTTTTGTAACTTAGTCCCTCCACTTTCCTTATTTGCATTTAGACCTCTAATTTTTAACAAATTTACATTTTTGGTCCTGAAATTTCTTAAATATGCAAAATTTCATTTAAATTTCCTTATTTAAGGATGTAGGCCCCCTTTTTTTTAGGCATTTTTGACTTTTTTAAGCCTTACTGACATTTACCGAGAAGATTTTCGACTTATCAAAAAAAAATTTCCGTTTTAATGATTTTGAGGCAAAATCTCAAAATAAATAAATAGATAATAAAATTTCATTTTAAATGTTTCAAAAGAATGCTTATATATATAATTATGAGGAACGGTACATGATATACAGTCACCGAAAATTGATATTACAACATGTCATTGCCATATCAGCACCTTAAGATATCTCATGATGTCACATCAGCATTTTGCTAACATGTCTCTCTCTCCCAGCATGCTGACTCTTACTTTTCTTAATATGGGACCCACCATCACCTTCTACTTCTTTGACCCGTTCCCCCACACCCTATAAATCTTTTTGTCTCTCTCTGGGGTTTCAATGGAGACTTTGATCAAGCTGTACAACTTGATTGCGCAAAATCCAACGCATTTAATAAAAAAATAGCATGGATCTGCAGTCGATGTCATCCATCGGAGTTTTTACTTGTCGGATCTAGCGATCGCATGGTTTAATATCTCCTTTTGGGTTTATGAAATCACATGATTCGGTTGAAACGACAGATGGGTTGATGCAGAGGTAGATGTTTTTTGAGAGGAGAGATCAAGAACCAGGTAATTAGAGAGAGAAGAGCGATAATTTTGTTGGTACCATGAGATGTGGCATCTCTCAGCAAAATGAAGATGTGGCATCTCTCAGTCGATGGTTTAATCTTTCAATAAAATACTGATGTGGTATCATGAGATGTCTTCAGGTGCTGACATTGTAATGACAGGTCAGCATCTGTATGATACGTAAACTATCACATCATTCCACGTTAGCAGTTAATGGTCAATCTATCACTGTCAATGACGGAAGGACCAATATGGTACGGTTTTGTAACTTTGAGGACCACAAGGTAATATTTCTAATTGTAGGGTCTAATTTGTGAATTTGACAAAGTTTAGGGACCGAACATGTAATTATCTACCTACTTTGCTAACATGGAAGTATCACATCAATATTTTGTTGACGTGGCATCATAAGATGTCTTTAGGTGCTGACATGGCAATGACAAGTCAGCATCCATATGATACATAAGTTGTCACGTCAGTAGTTAACGGCCAACCTATCACCGTCAGTGACGGAAGCACCAATATGGTACGATTTTGTAAATTTAAGGACCATAAGATAACATTTCTAATTGTAGGGACTAATTTATAAATATAGGATAAACTTTAGGGACTGGATATGTAATTTACTCTGTATTTATTTGTCTGTCCTAATCCAGTCAGAGAGAAAGCAATTCATGTTGCTCTTAAGCGATAGCTCAAGCGGTAGAGTTTTTCTATTTTTATTTTTTCTTTCCCGATTCGATTTCAATTAGTCGCATCTCTTTATACCAAAAAAAAAAAAAAAAGAAAGTGTGTAGACCTCTACTAATTTATCAAAGAGATTTGTGGAGAATAAAGAGGATCCCAAAATGTACCTTATGTAGATGAGCCTCTTTTTTTTTTGTGCTATGGATTTGGTCCACTGCTTAGTATTCAGAACTTCACTCCGACTAATTTAGTCTACGTCGCGGTTAGATTCTCATTCGGAGGGGGCTCTCCCAAAGTTAATTGTTTTTGTCACTATCAAGACTTGAACCTGAGTACTTAGTGTAGAATTTTAGTGCTATTCTCACTATACTAATGAAACGTTGGTTTTTTTTTTAGCTCTCTCTCATGTTCATTGTTTTGCTTTTGAAAAACTTAACCGCTATGGCTCCGATCTCCTTCATTTTACCATATTGTTTAGTGACAAAGATTCATAATATAATAATATTTTATATGATCATTGTAATAAAAATAAAATAAAATAAAATTTGATGTTGGTTGAATTGTGTTAATAAACAATTTTAATTTGAGTTGCTAAAATTTTTGGGTTCGATTTAAAAATATTCAAAATTCAATTGGATTATTTTTGTTACCTAATTAAATAACAGTGCTTCTACATGGGTTTTGCAATCTTAAATTGCTGCTCAGTCCTTGTGTCCCCTTTATCACGATTTGTAATTGAGGTTTTGCCAAGAATATCACTCCACAGCTTGGTTGCAGGAAAACGAAACAAAGAAACGAAAATAAATATGAAATACAACTGATAAATGACATTTTGTAAAAATACATGAAATGAAAATGTGAAAATATAAAAAATAAAATTTTTATGTAAATATTAATTATTTTATGAAAATAATAGAATAACCATATTTTATAATAAAAATTTAAAATGATCAAATATATAATTATTAATCATAAAATAAATAATATAAAAAATAAAAATTATAATTAAATAAGTTAATAATTCATTTAAAATAGAAAAATGTGTAAATATAAAAAATATAAACATTTTTGTATAAATTTTAATTAATTTAACATTTTGAAATATTTTTAAAAATAACATTGAGAAGTTTTTGTACAGTAGAACCCTGTACTTAAGCCTATGTAATGTGTATTGGTCCGGTTCATGTCGATACTCTTATGCAAGATATATAAAAATGATGTATATGAAGTTGAAAGGTCACTTAATGAAAAACCTCTTTTCCTCATTTTCTTACAGTTTTGTAATGGATTTCTTTTTGATTTCGATTTCAATTTTGAGCAGACAAATTTTTATTCAATTTCAATTTTGTTATTTTTCTAAAATAAAAAAAATGTGTTTTAAAAATAATTTAAAATTTTTTGACAATGAGCATATTTTCTATTTTTCTATAGAAAAATAAAAATTGAAAATAGAGTAAAAAATTAGAATTAAAAAATGAAAAAAAATATTTTCTACCAGACTCAGTTTTACCTTTCCATTTTAAAAGGCGACCAGATGCATCACTTCGAACACCCGCCCAAAATTTGAAATTTCTGTAAGTTTGAAAACATTCCAATATAGAAAACCTCGTGCAGCTCCCTCCTCACTTTCCTCTCCTCTTCAAATACACCTTCTTCTCTCTTTCTTTTCGTCCATCTCTCTCTCTCTCTCTCAAAATGGGTCTCCACTTAGTTTGTAAAATGGCCAACAAAGAGAATATCCCTCCAATCTCCTCCAAGAAAGAGACTTCAGGATCTGTGCTCAAGCCATGCAATCCAAGAACTCGGGAACCTCTGGCAGACATCACTAGCCCTTTCTACCCTGCCATTATTCAATATGGTTCAGCTCCTCTTCTTCCTCCTTCCAACAGGGTCTGCAAATCAAACACTACGAAGAGAACAGCCAAGCCTCAGCTTCACGTAGCAGGCAAAAGTAATTCTTCAAGTTCTTTAAGAAAGGGCTTCAGATAAAGTTCAGCTTATTGGGGGAGGAAGCTTCTGATTTTGCCATAAAAATTCTACCCAAATACATGTTACTGTGTTTCCAATTCTGAATACCCATGAATTGCAATGTTTGTAGACAATTTTCTAATACCAAAACATGCTCTGTTTTGTATCTCAACTCTAGATGTATGCATCTTATCTCATCCCTTAATAGTGCTTCTGAAACTATAACTCTAGATGTATGTATCCATTTATCTCATCTCACCAGAAAGGAAAATCACATAGTATCAAGAAGATCAATCGGGGCCTCCAGCGCTTTGCAGTGCGTACTGATTTTGCAAGTTATAAGCTCTCTCTTTTCTCTCTCTCTCTCTCTCTCTCACCTACAGATGGCAATGCAACTGCGCTTGCAAATTGATCTTACACCACCTGTATAAATAATATAAGAAAGAATCAGTACATGAATGGTGAATATAGAGCTAGATTTGCACCAAACAGATATTAAAATCTTAGAAACTGGAACTACCCAAAAGAACCTTGGCCAATATAAGTGACATTGCCCCCACAAAGTTGGCATGGCACCAAAAGCTCTCACTTGGGGGTGACATATGATACCTCAAAAAGTTGACTCCACTTAACTTAGCCACTTATGCAATCTATTTCCTTAGCCTTAGATGATCCAACTAGCTCAAGGACTCTGTTGAGCAGTCGATTGATCTCCAGCCTTGTGCGGTTGGTTTTCCCTCCAACAACCACAGTTGTTCCTTCTTGTAAAGCCCATATCTATGGATATAGCACAGCAAACAGAGGATTGGACTAAAAAGTAACAAGGGAGTCTTAAAAAGTAATTCTCCGCTTATGCAGCATAACAAGAGGGTTGCTGTAGCGTATTAGTTATCTCGTTAATCTTACATGTTAATCTCACACGCTAAAGGTCCCCAGTTTGACCGTTGGCAGCAACAACTCCATGTTTGCTTTCATTTTTCATTATTGACCCAGGAAGCAAAAATAAAATAATTGAAAAACAAAGATTTTTTTTTTTCTTTTCCTTTCAAAAATCCAGATAGAAATCTATTGAGCACCGTTAAGAAAGTGTTTTGCGAGTTTAAAAAATAGTATTTTAAATCAGAGTGAAAAAAGTTTTTTTTTTTTTTCTTTTTTCTAAAGAGCCTTTTTATAGTAAATACAATCACCTAAGTTGTAAGCATAAATAAAAGATTAACTATCAGAAAAATAATGAAAGGAAAATAAATGTCTCCCTCAACAAATGAAGCATTACAATATTATTACAAAATTGCTATGGGGTGGTGGTTATCACGTTAGTCTTACACACTAAAGGTCCCCATCCTGAGCAGCAACAACTCAATGTTTGAAGAACTTTTTATAGTAAACACATACACCCCAGGTAGAGAAACTTTTTATAGTAAATACAAACATCCAGGTGTAAGCATAAATAAAAGAAGGAAAAATAATGAAAGGAAAATAATTTTTTTCCCGACAACTGAGACATTATAATATTATTACAAGTCGTTGTGGTGTAGTAGTTATCACGTTACTTTTACACACTAAAAGTCCCCAGTTTGATCCTCGGCAGCAACAACTCTATGTTGCTTTCATTTTTCATTATTGATCCACGAAGTAAAAATCAAATAATTGAAAAACAAAAATTTTTTCCTTTCATTTCAAAAATCCTGATAGGAAATCAAGCAATCAATAATTCAATAGCTTGGTTAAGAAAGTGTTTGGCAAGTTCACAAAATAGTATTTTAGGTCGGAGAGAAAAAAGTGAATTTTTTTTTTTCTTCTAAAGAGGCTTTTTATAGTAAATATAAACATCCTAAGTGTAAGCATAAATAAAAGATTAACTATAGGAAAAACAATGAAAGGAAAGTAATTTTTTCCCCCAACAATCGAAACAATACAATATTATTTCAAAGTTGCTATGGTGTAGTAGTTATCATTTTAGTCTTACACACAAAAGGTCCCCCAATTTGATCCTGGGTAGCAACAACTCTATGTTTTCATTATTGACCTAAGAAGTAAAAATGAAATAACTAAAAAAAAAAAAAGAAAAAGATTTTTCTTTTCTTTACAAAAATCCTGATAGGAAATCTAGTAAGCATCGTTAAGAAAGTATTTGGCGAGTCTAAAAAATAGTATTTTAAATCAGAGTGAAAAAAGTGATTTTTTTTTCCCTAAAGAGGCCTTTTATAGTAAATACAATCTTTTTAGGTGTAAGCATAAATAAAAGATTAACGATTGGAGAAAATAATGAAAGGAAAATAAATGTTTCCCTCAACAATCAAAACATTACAATATTATTACAAAGTTGTTGTGGTGTAGTGGTTATCACATTAGTCTTACACATTAAAAGTCCCAAGTTCGATCCTAAGCAACAACAACGCTATGTTTGAAGAAACCTTTTATACTAAATATTTGCTTTCATTTTTCATTATTGACCCAAGAAGTAATAATGAAATAACTGAAAAACAAAGATATTTTCTCCTCTTTTTTTTCAAAAATCCTGATAGGAAATTTAGCAATCAATAACTCAATAGCACGGTTAAGAAAGTGTTTGGCAAGTTCAAAAAATAGTATTTTAGATTGGAGTGAAAAAAGTGAATTTTTTTTTCCCTAAAGAGTTTTCTTATATATATATATATAGTAAATACAAACACCCTAAGTTTAGGCATAGATAAAAGATTAACTATAAGAAAAATAATGAAAGAGAAAAAAAATTTTCCCCCAACAATTGAAGCATTACAATATTATTTCAAAATTGCCATGGTGTAATGGTTATCATGTTAGTCTTACACATTAAAGGTCCCCAATTTGATCGTGGACAACAACGACTCTATATTTTCATTATTGACCTAAAAAGTAAAAATAAAATAACTAAAAAAATAATATTTTTTTCTTTTCTTTTAAAAAATCATGATAGGAAATCTAGTAAGCTCCGTTAAGAAAGTATTTGGTGAGTCTAAAAAATAGTATTTTAAATATGAGTGATAAAAAGTGATTTTTTTCCTAAACAGGCTTTTTATAGTAAATACAATCATTTTAGGTGTAAGCATAAATAAAATATTAACTATTAGAAAAAATAATGAAAGAAAAATAAATGTTTCACTCAACAATCAAAATATTATAATATTATTAAAAAGTTGCAGTGGTGTAGTAGTTATCAGTTAGTCTTATACACTAGTGTGTCGTCAAACAATCAAAAATAAATTAACATACTTCACTAAATATTAGTATAGAGTGAGTAAGGTCGTCTTCTCAAGAAACGGTGGATTTACTTCTTTTAAGAAAATAAAAAATAAAAATAAAAATATAGAAGTTTGGAAAATTAACTAAATTAATAAACTAATCTAATAAAGGAAATAATCAACTAAAGAAAAATAACTAAACAACTCCAAATTAAAAAAAAAAAAACAAAATTTAATAGGAAAATTAATTTCTAACCAAATGAATTATATCTATCTTGATTTTATATGATTGATTATCGATCTATTTAAAAATTTCAAAACACATAAATAAATTGGTTATAGTCATCAACAAATGCCTAGTGACCAATTTCTCTTCATTTCATCGATAGTTAAGAAAAACTCTTTAATTATTTTTCTAATCGAGAGTCACCTTTAGAGAAACTCTTAGAATTGAAAGTCTCAATAGTATTAAGATATAGAGAGACCTCATTCTAATTAACAAACATACAATAGGTTCATTTAAATTAGATTATTTAATTCCATGATATAAATGTCATTCACTAGTTTATTAAAACTAACAAACAATTATGAATTTGTTATTTTAATTAGTTGTAAATTATTTTAGTATTATTAAATATTGATCACTATTTAACAAATATTAAAAAATCATGATCCATGAAGTGCATGAATTAAATAAATTCCTACGACATATTGAATTAATATACCCAATAAAATCTCAAAATCATGAAAAATCAATATTTCAATATCTTTCAACTAGAAAATTAAATTAAAAAAAAACATAGGAGGAAAAGGGACTCACAAACAAATGAAATCCCTACTAGAAATAAATGAACATGTGCTAAAGAAAGATGACTACAGCTGGAATACAAATTGGGATGGAGCTACAGGAACCGTGGCCCTTTCCCCCCTTTCCAGCAGTTGCTTCCTTATATATATAGGGGTAAGTTAACCTAATTTCTAAAGAGAAATTTCTCTTAAGTTTTAGGTAACTACTAAATAAAAGAATATAAGAACTGAAATTTCTAAAATTTTTATTTCCAAATATTTAGGAACAAATCAATATATTTGCAAATTTTTTATACTTCTAAATTTATCCTCAATTTTCCTTCCTTTTTCTTCATAAGTTTCCTCCATCATTTTTAGCATATCAAATATCACAAAACACAACAATTAGTGTAATATTCATTCAAAAATAAAATAGATTCAATATGTTAGGAAAATTATTGTCCCTTTAGAATTTTTATGATAACAAAACATTTTATATTATTCTAACATTTTTACTAAGTATGCAGATTAAATTTTATTTAAAAATTCTTATAAAAGTGAGTCATAGAGGTTACTATAGAAGATACCCTAGAGGCAATGCATTTCAAAGTATAGATGTTGCTGTTGGGACAAAATGTATCTTTCCTTATTTATTGAAAACCCAGCTAGCAATATGAGTACAGATTGGGTACTATATTTACTTTAAAAATATGTTTAGACATTTTGACCAAACCATGATTAATTAGATACCTTATGGGAAAGGAAAGTCTAAAAGAACCAGAAGAGAAAGGTCTCCAAGTTTAAACTATAATCCGAAAAATTATTTGAATTCAAATAAACATAAATTCAAACATGAAAATTGCGGCTATTGATTCATTTAACAAGAAAAGAAGAATTGGAAAGTATTTAAATTCAAATGAACTTAAATTTAAACATGAAAGTTGTGGTTATTGACTTCATTCAACAAGGGAAGAAGAATTTTTCCTAAGGAAGGAAAGTCCAAAGATAAATATTTTTATTCGAAAAATTCAAAAATTTTCCAAAAAAGGTGAACATGGTTATTTGCATAAATTTAACTAACTATATCTTTGCATATATTTAAGTTTGTTCAAATTTGAAAATTGCATTTCAAAGAAGGTATGTGGGGCTACAAAGTTAAATATTCAGCACTAAATGCAATAAGGAAAGCTTGAGAAAATTATGGATAAAATTGACTGGTCACTTGGAAGGTTTTTGAATTTTTCAGCAACATTTATCAATAAGGAAAATCTCAAGAAATAAAAAAATATTCAGCACCTATAATTAGGAAAGTTGCTGTTATTTTGATGGTAATTTTATGCTATTACTAGAAGATTTGAAGGTTGAAAATTGGAGTTAAATAAAGGGCCACATACAGAACAAAGACAATCATTCAAGAGAGTAATTTTCTAAATATTGAAGTAAAGAAAATTCAACACAAATGAGTGTCACTTTGAAAAATTTCTGCTACCAATTTTTTATTCTTTGTACCTTGGTTATTGTGAGTTGAGTTTTTAGTGAAGTATTGTGAGGTAAATCTTGTGAGAATTGTTTAATCACCACTGTTAGACGAAAATAGCTTTGAATAAGAAAGATCAGAAGTCAATAGTGTTTGAATTGTAATTTGTAATTTAGCATCATAGTGGGTAATTTGTAATTTAGCATCATAGTGAAAAACTAGCAAATTGCTAGATCTCGACTTGCTGGTCGAAAGAGTAGACGTAGGCACAAACCCGAACCGCTATAAAATTGAATTTATCTCTCTATCCTTTATTTTTACTTTTTTTTTTTTATTTTCCACTATATATGTTTATATTGATTATAGAATTATTTTATATCTAAATGGAGTTAGATTAAATTTTTTAAAAACCAATCAAGACAATCAATTCAACATCCGTTCTTGGTTGTTACAGGGATCAACAAGTGGTATCAGAGCATAGTGTTCCACTTTACTAAAGAGATCTCTTTAGAGTAAAAGATCTATGACTTTTTCTTATACATATGGCCAATCTATCAATAGAACTCTATATTTTGATAGAGTAAATTTTTTTCATTGTAAATGTAGGATAAAGACATTTATAAAAGCTACAGATTATGAGACTTGGGAGGTTATTACATCTGGAGATCTAGTTGTGAAAGGCTTAATAATAACTGAAAATGATAAAAGAATGATTTCTATAAATTATAGGGCTAAACATTTACTACTTTGTGTTATTTTTCTCACTGAATTTAATTTTATTTCTTTATGTGCTATAGCTAAAGAAATTTGAGATAGACTTCGTATCACTCATGAAGGAGCCTACATAGTGAAGGAAACAAGAATAAATTTGTTGAAGCAAGAGTATGAGCTTTTTCAATTTCAACCAAGAGAAAATATCAGAGATATGTCTAATTGTTTTCCTATTATTATTAACGAATTAGAATCACTTGGTAAAAAGATTTCAGATACTGATCAGAACTAAAAGATTCTACGTGTACTCCCTAAAACATGGGATGCTAAGAAAACAACCATTGAAAAAGCACAAGATTTGAACAAGCTAGCCCTAAATGAGTTGAGAGGTGAATTGATATCATATGAAGCAGGAATCTTCCTTACTACCGAAATAGAAAACAAGAGGTAAACCATAACCTCCGTAGCAAAAGATGATGAAGGTTCAAAAAATGAAGAGGACCATGATGAAGAGCTGAACATGCTAGCAAAAAGACTTAGCCATATTTTTAAAAAGAAGGGTAAAAGTTTTTTCAAATCTAATAAGGCTAATGCCTCACGAAAGTTTAAGTTAAGTACAGGAAAAAATAGCAATAAAAAGGCCCAAAAGGAAAAAATTATCTGTTATAAATATAAGAAGCCGGGTCATGTGAAATATGAGTGTCATGTCTTGCTGCAAAAAATTGAAACTTCAAAAAAGAAAGGGAAGACAATGGTTGTCACGATCCAAACCGGGATCGTGAACAGCTGCTCGTTATCCTGAATGCCGACTGTATTTTTACAAAAAATCGGACAGAACCTTCCCATAAATCGGAGGTCTCCGATGTACAATTTCACCTGTTTAATCCTGTAAAATTCAAAATCATCCTGAAATTAAAATAAAATGGTCATCCCGGTCTCACAACAACCCACCAACCACAGCAGACATCCAGGACAACGCCAGGCTAAATAAACTATCAGCAATCCTAACCACAGATCTCTACTGTCATGCCCAACTAAAGCATGAGCAGCCGCTACACCGAGCGGGTCTAAGTTTTTATACAATTTATAAAAATTTTCTCAAGTATTATTCGAATACGTACAATTGCCTCAATGCAAATGAAATATGAGAATTTCGTAAATAAATATACATAAATTATACAGTCATCCCAAAATAAGTACACGGTCAACTACGGACCTCAACAAGACCTCACAGGGTCGAAAATAAAATACGAAATTCATCTTTCAAATTTAACTTAAGATCTCACCGTCGTGAATCACCCAAATCCACCAAAATCTCCAAAATCTGAAGCGTCGCTCCGGCACAACAATAATCTTGTCTGAGGAGGGAGAGATGAGGGGTGAGTACTCGGGGAAGAATACTCAGTGAGTGAGGGGATTAATCTCAAATACTAATAGTGTAGTGAACATTTGAGTGTCAAATAATACTATTCGTAATCAATATTTCAAATTTTGCAGTAAATCATGATATGTTCGATAAAATGAACTCATTTAATTATTAACACGATATTATACATATATGCATCCATTTAAAATCAAGTATAACATAGAGCAATCCGAAAGAATCCTGGCAAGAGTCAACCATGACCAAGGACAGGCGCATCGGGGGTTTTGTTATGCATAAATGTTTAAAAGTGCTCTCTACTCCGACGTTGGCACGTACAAGCAACTCCCAGTGCTAGACTGCCTATTCTGACGGACTTCCCCTTTCGGTTCAACTGGGCCCATACGGAACATCACAATCATGTACAAGCAACTCCCGGTACTAGACCGCCTATTCTGACGGACCTCCCCAATACATGGTTCAATCGGACCCATACGAAACATCACAATCATGTACAAACAACTCCCGGTGCTAGACCGCCTATTTTGACGGACCTCCCCTTTCGGTTCAACCGGGCCCATACATATCGCAATCACGACATTTGCGGATACCTCTGGCCAAAGCATATCCGGGCAACTCGTGCCTCTACAAACGCCCTTCGTAGCTACGGAATCATCAATGTCATCATCATAGTATCACAAGGGCACAACGTCCCACAGGTAAAAATCATATTATCACAAGTGAGCATCCCAGTGCCCTCACAAATGTTAAAACATTTCAAATCCATGTGCCAATATATTCATCAAATCATTTCAAATCAGTATACCAATGTAACGGTAGAAAAGGAAACTTATTCAATTTTCAAGTAATGGCACAATTTTGTTTCATTTCAAACGTGGATGCATAGTCATGGAAAACATAAGTTCAATGCATATCAAAGCATGTTTTGTTTAAAAACAAGGTAAAATCAGGTTTCACTATTTCATGCAAGAGATTAGGGTCTCACTCACATTCTAGGGAGGGTGGTCACTCCTTATTTCCACAATCAAACCAAACTCGACTCCTCGAGTCTCCAAAGAGATCAACCTAATCAAATCATCACAATTGTCATCAAATTTCCAATTAATCTTAGGGTTTATCATTTTTCCTAAATTTGTACAAACCTTAATTCTCCAATTTTTGAATATACTCTAATGTCATCAATTGCATTTCATTTATAAATAAATAACAAAATCAAAATCAATCTTAATTCAAATCTAAAACCGTTCAAAATCGAAAACAAGTCTAAAATAAATAAATTCCCAACAAGATGGAAAAATCTTTGAAAATTCATACACTTTACAATTCTCTTCTGATTTCTTCAAACCATATCTCATTTTAAAGGTATTGAAACCTAATTTCATAATATAGAGATTGTATTTGACTTACCTATATGCAACACCAACTATAATATAAAACAACGCATCAATCCTTAGGTTCAAATCCCAAATTTTGACTGTTTTCATACATTCGTCAAATTAAACTCGAAGAGAACTATTTTAATTAACTCAACATAATTCTATTATCCGGAACAGCTCAATTCATATAAAATTTCTATAATTAACCTAAATAATTACATATAATGTCACACAAAGCATTATAATCGAATCTAACATACATCCTACACATATACAACACTTTTTATCCTAATTTACCCTAAATGCATCCAAATAAATCGAATGAGTTAGAAATCCCTCACCTAGGGTTCACTGCGGTCCAAAACCCTAACGTCCGTGCGACATTCGATTCAGTCCGAAACTTACAATGCTTCCAATTCGAAGCAAAATTTAACAATTAGTCCTAATTACTTAGAAAAATCGAAACCCTAGGTCTAGGATTAGAAGTCGGTCCTTACCTGTGCAGGGGATGAGTCGCAGTCTCGACCTAAGGTAACCTAAATCTACTGCTCCTGTCGGCTTGGGGCTCTGCGACAGTCGCACAAGAGGGTTGCAGCGGCAAAGAACACCGCACGCAAGTGAGCAAGGGAGAGAGGCAACCGACAGCGTGCGCTGGAGAGAGAGGAAAGAACTCTGTCGCGCGCGGGAAGGAGAGGGAGAGAAATTGCGGGAGGTAGAGAGAGAAAGGAAGAGAGCGACAGTGAGAGAGTGAGAGCAGGTAATCGGAGATGGCGGTTGATGGTAGGGTTGACGGTTGATGGTGGAGGAGAAGGTTGCGTGTTAGAGCGGCGGCGGGTCGCGGGAAGGAAATCGCGAGACCGCGAGGGATTGAGAGAGAAAGAGAGCGATAGAGAGTGAGACCGAGGGGGAGGTTGAGAGAAAGTGGGTGGTCGATGGGTTGGCGGTGGAGGACCGCGGTGGCGGAGAACCGCGAGAGGGAGAGAGAGAGAGAGAGACTCGCGAGTGAGAGAGAAGCCGAGAGAGAGAAGGAGAGAGATAGAGAGAAACAGTGAGGGAGGGAAAGACGATGACGGTGGTGGAGGGACCACCGTGCGTGGCGGAGAGAGGCGGGGGGGGGGGGGGGAGCCGGGAAAAGGGGGGGGGGGGGGGGGGGGGGGGGGGGGGGGGGGGGGGGGGGGAAAAAGGGGGGGGGGGGGGGGGGGGGGGTTTTTTTCCCACCCCCTCCCCTTTTTTTTTTTTTTTTTTTTTTTTTTTTTTTTTTTTTTTTTTTTTTTTTTTTTTTTTTTTTTTTTTTTTTTTTTTTTTTTTTTTTTTTTTTTTTTTTTTTTTTTTTTTTTTTTTTTTTTTTTTTTTTTTAGGGGGTTATTATTATTATTATTATTATTATTATTATTATTATTATTATTATTATTATTATTATTATTATTATATTATTATTATTATTATTATTATTATTATTATTATTATTATTATTATTATTATTATTATTATTATTATTATTATTATTATTATTATTATTATTATTATTATTATTATTATTATTATTATTATTTCTTTTTATAAATAAATTTATAAATAATTAAATGAGTAAATGTATAAATTAATAAATGAATAAATATTCATCTATATATTTTTATATTCACTTTACTCTAATCGGAAATACGGATACTTTAAATATCCCAAAAATTTCAATTTAAAGATCCCAAAATCGAAAATCAATAAAATTAAAATTTTCTATCTATTTATATAGACTGAGGAATATTTTATTAAATTCAAGAATGGGAGTACAATACGGACACCGTAGTGTCTATGTTACAATGGTGGCTACTTGGAGTGATTCAGAAGAGAAACATTCAGACTTTGAAAATTCTGAAACTTCTGATGAAGTCAACCTTTGTCTAATGACTAATATTCAGGTGAACTCTAAAACTCACTCAAATTATTCTTTCCAAAACAATTCTGAAAGTAACAAGTTGCTGAAAATTATCTCATATCTCAAAAATAAGAATATGGTCTTAGAAAATAAAAATACATGGCTAAAAAATGCAATTAAAGTTCATAAAAATAGAGTAAAAAATTTGTCAAAATTCATAAAAATCACATTTCAAAAATTTCATGAAAATGATGAAAAATTGTCAAAACTACTTTTGATCCAAAGAAAAGATTTTTTTCCAAAACTGGTTTATGGTACAAAAATGATTCAAAAATTGTTTCAAATTCTAACAAATTGTTTTTGTTAAAGCTGTAGAAGGACACGTTAAATACCGTCAGATTGCTAAAAAATGGTACAGAAACACCCATAGAGACACCCATAAAAGTACCCATAGAAGTACCCATAAAGGCTATTGCGAAAATATGAATTTTTAAAAATAATATAATAATGGTTTTAAATATAAACCTACATTTGTTCAGAATAATTTTAGGCATAAAAATTACAGACCTAATTTTTTAAGGAATAAAAATAATTTTTCTTGTTATATATGTCATAAATTTGGTCATCTTACTAGGAGTTGTTATATGAACAATCTTAGTACAAATCAAGAAAAATTTAATGGTCATACAAACTTATTTTTTAAAGATTTTATGAACAATCTTAGTATATATGCATCTTGTTATATGAATAATCAGGAAAGTTGCCACTATTGTGATGTTGATTTTATGCTATTGCTAAAAGATTTAAAGGTTGAAAATTGGAGTTAAATAAAGAACCATGTATAGGAAAAAGACAATCATTCAAGAGAGCAATTTTCTACATATTAAGGTAAAAAAAAAAATTCAACACAAAGGAGTGTCACTTTGAAAAATTCCTGTTGTCAATTTTTTATTTTTTGTACCTTGGTTATTGTGAGTTGAGTTTTGAGTGAGATATTGTGTGGTAGATTTTGTGAGAAATGTTTGATTACCACTGTTGAACGAAAATATCTTCGAGCAATGAAGATCATAAATCAACAGTGTTTAAATTGTAATTTGTAATTTAGTATCATAATGAAAAACTAGCAAATTGCTAGATCTTGACTTGCTGACTGAAAGAGTGAACGTAGGTATAAAGTCAAACTACTATAAAATTGAATTTGTCTCTCTATCTTTTATTTTTATTTTTTGCTGCATATGTTTATATTGATTATAAAATTATTTTATATCTAAGTAGAATTAGATTAAATTTTTTAAAAACCAATCAAAATAACCAATTTAACTCCCCTTCTTGATTGTCATAAGGACCAATACAATCATAAATATTACATCAATTCATGTCATAACAAATTCCCCCACACCTAGATAATGTTTGTTTTTAAGCATTCTTAACTCAAATAAAACTAAAACTACTATAACCAACTTATTTTTCTTTCAAACTACCAAGTCAACGTATGCCATAAGAGTCAAACTAGAAAAAAAAATTAAAACAAGTACTTCACAGTATTTTATACGAGAACAACCATTACAAATCCCAATAGCTCCTCGTGAAATCAAAACTGCAAGATTCAACATTTATCTTCAAAGGTTCACTCAAATTCAATCAAAATGGGGTATAGAATATATATATCACTCAAATCAACACATTAAAATTGACATTACCATATGTTTGCAAATATATCAAATCTTCATCATTTAAAAGTTTAAATTTCATACATCAATCTAAAGGTCTTTCATTTGGTTGTTATAGGTTTAGGGAAAGGTTGGATAAATGATATATTTAAGGGGTTAAAATGTATCAAAAAAATATATATACTTAACTACACAATTCTTTTCAATATTGAATAATTTTTCCTCAAACAATAGCATAACAAAATGATTTCTTGCTGCCAAATGTTCTTTGTCAACAAGCTTCTTTAATTTCCATGAATGAAATGTAAATGAATAGAATTTCAACAAGATGCAGTATTTTTTCTCTCTCTCTCTCTCTTTTTTTGCTGCTTTTTGAACTTTTTTATTCTGCTGTTTTTTTCTTTTTTTTTTTTTGCTTTCTTTTCCAAACAATCCTCCAACAAGGAATAGCAAAAATGATAATCAAGTGTCTTCTCTCCTTGCATAATCACAAAATTCATTTTTCATATCATACCATAAACACATTAATATCAAAATTTCAATCATAGCTTTCCTTTTGAGACAAACAAATAACCAAAACTATGCAATTAATTACATACACCTTGGTTCAAAATGAAGGCCAAAATAAAAGGATAACTGTTGTATTGAGGGGTTATAAAAGAAGAAAATGGCTTAAGCTCAACTTGATTCACTAAGGGGATCATAAAATCAAGGTAGGAATTTTTATATGAAAGCCAAAAGCGGATAAAGTCTAGGTGTCTTTATCATTTCAATGTATGAAATTTTAGTTATGGTCTCAAAATGCATAACAAAGAAAATTTTAGAATTTGCAATCCAAATATGATAACTACTCATCAAGAAAAACAATTTTGAACATAAAGAATGAATTTGCTCGCTTTAACCTTAAAACCTCACTTTTAAATGGGGTTTGTGTCAAATCTTGTATGTTTATCATTCAAAGAAAACTATTAAAGATATGAATAGTCATTACAAGCAAAAAAACCATTAATACGAGGTATTTTTTCATAAATTTCCAGCCAATCAAATAATATATATCAATTTAGAAAGTTCAATTTTTTTTTTATTTTTCTCTTTTTTTTTTATTAACTAAAATGAAGTAAAACTTAACTTATTGTAGGAAAATAAACTTAACCTATTGTAGAAAAACAAACATACTGCCAAAAACAAAAAATGAAATATTCTCCCTACACTTAAATTATACATTGTCCCCAATGTATACTAAATGAGAGACAAAAAATAAAAATAAATAACATTCATAAAAAATAAATAGATAAAGTGAGAATAAGACTTCTCCTGGGTGGAGTGGTGAATGGAGGGGCAAATCCAACAAGCCTTGAAGAAAAAGTTATGGTGGCAGAAATGGATTCCTTCTGAGGGCGTGGGCACATCCTAACTCATGTATATTTCTGGTCACTTAAAAATATTGGCAAAACTGGACAGAAATGAATGCTTATTATGTTGTGGGCACACTTTAATGGCAAAATGCTTCTGGTCACAAAATTTTTTAGCCTTTATTCATCTAAAAAAAATCAAAATTAAACCTAAATAAAACCAACAAAAATATGAAATAGAAAAAAAATCATAAAAGAATATATTGAGTTGCCCCCCAACAAACGCCTTTGTTTAGTGTCTTTAACTCGACATTGTCTCATCATTTCAACCTCGTTTAAAGATCAATCCGGTCCATTTAGACTTCAACTTACCTGACATGAATTTCAATTTTGAATTGAAATAAAGGACTTTATGGCCGACCATGGATTATTTTCAATGTGGGAGTTTGTCATCAAGAAATTTGTCCCATTATGCAACCTTCTCTGTCAAGTTTTCCTTTAACATAAAATCCAATTTATCTTACACAAAATTATCATGAACAATGAAATATACCATACTATCATGAAAAATAGACTTAAAATCATTTGGATACTTCATGACATCAAAAATATTAAAATAACAACTTTACCATCAAAGTCAAGAGTTAAAGTACCCAAATCTAGATGAATTTTTGTTTTCGCTATTTTCATAAATGGTTTTGGTACTTGCTTATTGCTTCCAAGAGTAGAATGTTGATCTCTATCTTTTAGGGAATTTCCAAGATTTCTTTCTCTTCCTTCTCTTTCTTTGATTGCACCAAATTGTCAAGAAAATGTGGTGGAATCACTATTTTAGGCCTAGAAGTATTGGATTCTTGATTTACCTCATTGGGTGAATCATTCGATTTTGATGTTTTTTTCTTGTTACTCATTTTCTTATCTTCTTTGGCTTTTGATGAATTATCTTACACTTCTTTGCCATTTTTGAGTACCATAGCAATCACATTCTCTCTAGAGTTGATTTCCACTTGAGAGGGTAGTTTATTATGATTTTTCTCCAATCTACTCACGGTCGCGGCCAATTGAGATATCTGATTCTCCAAATTCTGGATGCTAGTTCTTGTCTCTCATTAAAATCGTTAGCTTTCTTGTTGAATTAATTCAGTACTGTTAACCAAACTTTTAACAATCTCTTCTAAAAACGTACCTTGATTCGAAGAGAGTTGCTGAGATTGAAATAGTGGTCGATCTTGTGATTGTCATTGGAACCCTTGTTGCCAATTTTCATAACTAAAGTTTGATTGATCCCTCCATCATTGGTTGTAGGTGTTCGAATATGGGTCATCATGGAGAATGGGGCACTTATCGGTTGGATGACCCACCCATGAACAAATTCCACAAGTTTTGACTGATTGTCTTTGCCCTACAACAAATTTTTCTACAGGAGATGTTAGTGCATTTAATTTTTGATCAATGGAAGAAATACTTACCTCATTGATCTTTCTTGGAATATCTCGCCATATTTCAAATTGTTGAGGAGTCTCAATATTAAGAAAATCAATACAAAAAGAATGTTCATTAAAATCAAGCATTAATAACACCTTTAAAATCCTTTGGGCAGCTATGTTTTCGTCAAGTCCTTCTCTTCTATGTCACCGTCAAATTCCAGTAAATTCACTACAAGGATTAGTCCCAAAAATAAGGAGAAAGCAAAACTTAAAAGAAATAAATCACCTAACATCGTTCTTCGGCAACGGCGCCAAAATTTGGTTTGTTGTCAAACAAACAAAAATAAATTAATCTACTTCACTAAATACTAGTATAGAGTGAGTAAGGTCGTCTCCTCAAAAAATGATGGATTTACTTATTTTAAAAAAATAAAAATAAAATTACGAAAGTTTGGAAAATTAACTAAACAAATAAACTAATCTAACAAAGGAAATAATCAACTAAAAAAAAAAAAAAAAAAAAACTAAACAACTCAAAATTAAAAGAACAAAATTCAGTGGGAAAATTAATTTCTAACCAAAGGAATTTTATCCACATTGATTTCATGTGATTGATTATTGATCTATCTAAAAATTTTAACACCAAAAAATAAATTGGTTATAGTCGTTGATAAACGTCCAATGACCAATCTCTCATTATTTCATCGATAATTAAGAGAAACACTTTAATTATTTCCCTAATCGAGAGTCAACCCAAGAGAAACTCTTAGGATTAAAAGTCTCAATAACATTAAGATCTAGAGAGATTCAATTCTAATTAACAAATACATAACGGATTTATTTAAATTAGATTTTTCAATTCCATGACATAAATGTCATTCACCACTTTATTAAAATTAACAAACAATTATGAATTTACCATTTTAATTAGTTGTAGATTATTTTATAATTATTAAATATTAACCACTGTTTAACAAACGTTAGAAAATTATGATCCATGAAGTGTAGAAATTAAATAAATATCTATGATATAAATTAATATACCTAATAAAATCTCAAAATCATAAAAAATCAAAATTTCAATACCCTTCAACTAGAAAATTAAATTAAAAAGAAACATAGGAGGAAAAGGGACTCACAAATGACTGAAATCCCTACTGGAAATAAATGAACATGTGCTAAAGAAAGAGGATTGCTGCTGGAATACAAATTGGGATGGAGCTACAGGAGCTGTGGCCACTTACCCCCTTTCCAGGCAGCAGCTCCCTTATGTATATATATATATATATATATATATATATATATATATATGAGTAAGTTAACCTAATTTCTAAGAAGAAAATCCTTGGGTAACTACTAAAAAAAGATTATAAAAGTTGAAATTGTCAAAATTTTTATTCTCAAATATTTAAAAACAAATCAATATATTAACAAATCTTACATACTTTCAAATTTGTACTCACTTTTCATTCAATTTTCTTCATAAGTCTTCTCATCATTCCTATCATATCAATCATCACAAAACACAACAATTAATATAATATTCATTTAAAAATAAAATAAATTCAATCGTAAATATTACACCAATTTAAACCCTATCACACACTAAAGGTCCCCAATTCAATCTTGGGTAGCAACAACGCCATGTTTGAAGAAACCTTTTATAGTAAATATTTTCTCTCATTTTTCATTATTGACATAGGAAGTAAAAATGAAATAACTAAAAAACAAAGATTTTTTCACTTTTCTTTTCAAAAATCCTGATAGGAAATTTAGCAATCAATAATTCAATAGCACGGTTAAGTAAGTGTTTGGCATGTTACTGGTATGTCGTCAAACAATCAAAAATAAATTAACTCACTTCACTAAATACTAGTATAAAGTGAATAGGGTCATTTTCACAGGAAACGGTGGATTTACTTCTTTTAAGGGAAAAAAATAAAAATAAAAAAATATAGGGGGGTTTTAAAAATCTACTAAACTAATAAAGAAATAATTAACCAAAAATAAATAACTTGAAATTATAAAAATAAATGGAAAATCAAATTTTTAAGTCAAAGGAATTATATCCACCTTGATTTTATGTAATTAATCATCAATCTATCTAAAGATTTAAACATCCATAAAAAATTGGTTATAGTCGTCGATAAATGTCCAACGACCAATCTCTCCTTACTTCGTCAATAATTAAGAGAAACTCGATAATTATTTCCCTAAATCGAGAGTCAACCCTAGAGAAACTCTTAGGATTGAAAATCTTAACATCATTAAGATTTAGAGAATTCTAATTCTAATTAACAAATACACGACGGGTTCATTTAAATTAGATTATTCAATCCTTTGACATGAATGCTATTTACCATTTTATTAAAACTAACAAACAATTACGAATTTATCATTAGTTGTAGATTATTCTAGATTTATTAAATATTGACCACTATTTAACAAACTCTAGAAAATCATGATTCATGAAGTGCATGAATCAAATAAATACCTATGAAATATTGATTTAATAAACCCAATTAAATTTCACAATCATTAAAAATTAAAATTTCAATAACCCTTCAACTAATAAATAAAATTAAAAATAAAACATAGGAAAAAGGGGACTCACAAAAGAAATAAAATATTGATGAAATTAATTAAATGTTACTGGACAAATAATGTGCTAAAGTTACAAGAAGTGACCTCTTGTGAATGATGGAAGATGCTGTTGGATGTGTGGGGTGCTACCCCCTTGGGTGGCCTTTTTCTCCTAATTGTGTAATGTCCTAAATATATAAGAACGAGTTGTCTATTTTTCTAAAAAAAAAATCTTTCTAAATTCTTGGCAACTACCAAATAAAAAAAAAAAGAATTTTCTAATAACAAGTAACCTAGTTGACTTATCAAATAAATAGTCTAACTAAAATAGAAAATTACAAAAATTGGACTTTTTCAAAATTTATATTCCTAAATATCAGGAATAAAACAATATCTTTAAAGTCTCTCATATGTCCAAATTAGGCTTCTTCCTTCTTTGAATTTTTAGGAACATGTTGATTTGGTTTTTAAGAAAATCTTGCAATATCTTCATGAGATCCACGTGTCCACGTGCTAACGATTGAGTAATGTTGTCCATTTTTCCATTATTTGCCTGAATGCTCCAAATTAGCCCATTTTTCTTAACTTTTCTTCATAGGTCTCCTCCATCAATTCTAACATATAAAAATACCATAAATTATAGACATTAATGTAATATTTATTCAAAAATAAAATAAAATAAACCATAATTATTATACTAATTTATACACTATCATTCACAAAATAGTCTTTTAGATCGGAGCGAAAAAAATATATATTTTTTTCTAAATAGTCTTTTTATAGTAAATACAAACAACCTAAGTGTAAGCATAAATAAAAGATTAACTATAGGAAAAATAATGAAAGGAAAATCATTTTTTCCCCAACAATTGAAACATTACAATATTATTTCAAAGTTGCTGTTGTGTAGTGGTTATCACATTAGTCTTACACACTAATGGTCCCCAGTTCGATCCTGGGCAGCAATAACTCTATGTTTTCATTATTGACCTAAGAAGCTCAAAAAAAAAAAAAAAAATTTCTTTCCATTTCAAAAATCCTGAAAGGAAATCTAGTAAGCACAGTTAAGAAAGTATTTGCTGAGTCTAAAAAATGGTATTTTAAATCAGAGTGAAAAAAGTGATTTTTTTTCCAAAGAGGCTTTTTATAGTAAATACAATCATTTTAGGTGTAAATATAAATAAAAGATTAACTATCGAAAAATAAATAATGAAAGGAAAATAAATGTTTCCCTCAACAATCGAAACATTACAATATTATTACAACGTTGCTATGGCGTAGTGGTTATCTCGTTAATCTTACACACAAAAAGTCGCCAGTTCAATTTTGGGTAGCAACAATGCTATGTTTGAAAAAACCTTTTCTAGTAAATTTTTGCTTTCATTTTTCATTATTGACCAAGGAAGTAAAAATGAAATAACTAGAAAACAAAAACTTCTTCTCTTTTCTATTCAAAAATCCTAATAGGAAATCAATAGCACGGTTAAGAAAGTGTTTGGCAAGTTCACAAAATAGTATTTTAGATTGGAGTGAAAAAAGTGTTTTTTTTTTCTTAAGTCTTTTTATAGTAAATACAAACACCCTAAGTGTAAGCATAAATAAAAGATTAACTATAAGAAAAATAATTAAAGGAAAATAATATTTTTTCCCCCAACAATCAAAGCATTACAACATTATTTCAAAATTCCTATGGTATAGTGGCTATCACATAAGTCTTACACACTAAAGGTCCCCAGTTCGATCCTGGATAACCACAACTCTATGTTTTCGTTATTGATTTAAGATGTAAAAATTCCTTTCAAAAATCCTGACAGGAAATCTAGTAAGCACGATTAAGAAAATATTTGGCAAGTCTAAAAAATAATATTTTAAAACAGAGTGAAAAGAAGTGATTTTTTTTTTTTTAAAAAAAAGAGGCTTTTTATAGTAAATACAATCATTCTAAATGTAAGCATAAATAAAAGATTAACTATCGGAAAAAATAATGAAAGGAAAATAAATGTTTCCCTAAACAATCGAAACATTACAATATTATGACAAAGTTGTTGTGGTGTAGTGGGTATCATGTTAGTCTTACACACTAAAGGTCGCCGATTCAATCATGTTCGATAACAACTCTCTGTTTGAAGAAACCTCTTATAGTAAATATTTGCTTTCATTTTTCATTATTGAACCAGGAAGTAACAATGATATAACCGAAAACAATGATTTTTTCTCTTTTCTTTTCAAAAATCCTGATAGGAAATCTAGAAATAAATAATTCAATAGCACAGTTTAGAAATTCTTTGGCAAGTTCACAAAATAGTATTCTAGATCGGAGTGAAAAAAACAGAATTTTTTTATTTTCTAAAGAGTCTTTTTATAGTAAATACAAGCACCCTAAGTGTAAGCATAAATAAAAGATTAACTATAGGAAAAATAATGAAAGGAAAATAATTTTTCCCCCAACAATGAAACATTACACTATTATTTCAAAGTTGCTGTGGTGTAGTGGTTATCACGTTAGTCTTACACACTAAAGGTCCCTAGTTCGATCCTGGGCAGCAACAATGCTATGTTTGAAGAAACCTGTTATAGTAAAGATTTGCTTTCATTTTTCATTATTGACCCAGGAAGTAAAAATGAAATAACCGAAAAACAAAGATTTTTTCTCTTTTCTTTTCAAAAATCCTGATAGGAAATCTAGAAATCAATAACTCAATAGCACATTTAGAAATTGTTTGGCAAGTTCACAAAATAGTATTCTAGATCGGAGAGAAAAAGACAGAATTTTTTTATTTTCTAAAGAGTCTTTTTATAGTAAATACAAGCACCCTAAGTGTAAGCATAAATAAAAGATTAACTATAGGAAAAATAAAGAAAGGAAAATAATTTTTCACCCAACAATGAAATATTACACTATTATTTCAAAGTTGCTGTGGTATAGTGGTTATCACGTTAGTCTTACACACTAAAGGTTCCTAGTTCGATCCTGGGCAGCAACAATGCTATGTTTGAAGAAACCTGTTATAGTAAAGATTTGCTTTCATTTTTCATTATTAACCCAAGAAGTAAAAATGAAATAACCGAAAAACAAAGATTTTTTCTCTTTTCTTTTCAAAAATCCTGATAGGAAATCTAGAAATCAATAATTCAATAGCATATTTAGAAATTGTTTGGCAAGTCCATATAATAGTATTCTAGATCGGAGTGAAAAAGACAGAATTTTTTTTTTTTATTTTCTAAAGAGTCTTTTTATAGTAAATACAAGCACCCTAGGTGTAAGCATAAATAAAAGATTAACTATAGGAAAAATAATGAAAGGAAAATAATTTTTCTCCCAACAATGAAACATTACACAATTATTTCAAAGTTGCTGTGGTGTAGTGGTTATAACGTTAGTCTTACACACTAAAGGTCCCTAGTTCGATCCTGGGCAGCAACAATGCTATGTTTGAAAAACCTGTTATAGTAAAGATTTGCTTTCATTTTTCATTATTGACCCAGGAAGTAAAAATGAAATAACCGAAAAACAAAGATTTTTTCTCTTTTCTTTTCAAAAATCCTGATAGGAAATCTAGAAATCAATAACTCAATAGCACATTTAGAAATTGTTTGGCAAGTTCACAAAATAGTATTCTAGATCGGAGTGAAAAAAACAGAATTTTTTTATTTTCTAAAGAGTCTTTTTATAGTAAATACAAGCACCCTAAGTGTAAGCACAAATAAAAGATTAACTATAGGAAAAATAATGAAAGGAAAATAAATTTTCCCCCAACAATGAAACATTACACTATTATTTCAAAGTTGCTGTGGTGTAGTGGTTATCACGTTAGTCTTACACACTAAAGGTCCCTAGTTCGATCCTCGACAGCAACAATGCTATGTTTGAAGAAACCTGTTATAGTAAAGATTTGCTTTCATTTTTCATTATTGACGCAGGAAGTAAAAATGAAATAACCGAAAAACAAAGATTTTTTCTCTTTTCTTTTCAAAAATCCTGATAGGAAATCTAGAAATCAATAATTCAATAGCATATTTCGAAATTGTTTGGCAAGTTCACAAAATAGTATTCTAGATCGGAGTGAAAAAGACGGAATTTTTTTTTATTTTCAAAAGAGTCTTTTTATAGTTAATACAAGCACCCTAGGTGTAAGCATAAATAAAAGATTAACTATTGGAAAAATAATGAAAGGAAAATAATTTTTCCCCCAACAATGAAACATTACACTATTATTTCAAAGTTGCTGTGGTGTAGTGGTTATCACGTTAGTCTTACACACTAAAGGTCCCTAGTTCGATCCTGGGCAGCAACAATGCTATGTTTGAAGAAACCTGTTATAGTAAAGATTTGCTTTCATTTTTCATTATTGACCCAGGAAGTAAAAATGAAATAACCGAAAAACAAAGATTTTTTTTCTTTTCTTTTCAAAAATCCTGATAGGAAATCTAGAAATCAATAATTCAATAGCACATTTAGAAATTGTTTGGCAAGTTCACAAAATAGTATTCTAGATCGGAGTGAAAAAGACAGAATTTTTTTTTTATTTTCTAAAGAGTCTTTTTATAGTAAATACAAGCACCCTAAGTGTAAGCATAAATAAAAGATTAACTATAGGAAAAATAATGAAAGGAAAATAATTTTTCCCCCAACAATGAAACATTACACTATTATTTCAAAGTTGCTGTGGTGTAGTGGTTATCACGTTAGTCTTACACATTAAAGGTCCCTAGTTCGATCCGGGGCAGCAACAATGCTATGTTTGAAAAACCTGTTATAGTAAAGATTTGCTTTCATTTTTCATTATTGACCCAGGAAGTAAAAATGAAATAACCGAAAAACAAAGATTTTTTCTCTTTTCTTTTCAAAAATCCTGATAGGAAATCTAGAAATCAATAATTCAATAGCACATTTAGAAATTGTTTGGCAAGTTCACAAAATAGTATTCTAGATCGGAGTGAAAAAGACAGAATTTTTTTTTTATTTTCTAAAGAGTCTTTTTATAGTAAATACAAGCACCCTAAGTGTAAGCATAAATAAAAGATTAACTATAGGAAAAATAATCAAAGGAAAATAATTTTTCCCCCAACAATGAAACATTACACTATTATTTCAAAGTTGCTGTGGTGTAGTGGTTATCACGTTAGTCTTACACATTAAAGGTCCCTAGTTCGATCCGGGGCAGCAACAATGCTATGTTTGAAAAACCTGTTATAGTAAAGATTTGCTTTCATTTTTCATTATTGACCCAGGAAGTAAAAATGAAATAACCGAAAAACAAAGATTTTTTCTCTTTTCTTTTCAAAAATCCTGATAGGAAATCTAGAAATCAATAATTCAATAGCACATTTAGAAATTGTTTGGCAAGTTCACAAAATAGTATTCTAGATCGGAGTGAAAAAAACAGAATTTTTTTATTTTCTAAAGAGTCTTTTTATAGTAAATACAAGCACCCCAAGTGTAAGCATAAATAACAGATTAATTAAAGGAAAAATAATGAAAGGAAAATAATTTTTCCCCCAACAATGAAACAATACACTATTATTTCAAAGTTGTTGTGGTGTAGTGGTTATCACGTCAGTCTTACACACTAAAGGTCCCTAGTTCGATCCTCGACAGCAACAATGCTATGTATGAAGAAACCTATTATAGTAAAGTTTTGCTTTCATTTTTCATTATTGACCCAGGAAGTAAAAATGAAATAACCGAAAAACAAAGATTTTTTCACTTTTCTTTTCAAAAATCCTGATAGGAAATCTAGAAATCAATAATTCAATAGGACATTTAGAAATTGTTTGGCAAGTTCACAAAATAGTATTCTAGATCGGGGTGAAAAAGACAGAATTTTTTTATTTTCTAAAGAGTTTTTTATAGTAAATACAAGCACCCTAAGTGTAAGCATAAATAAAAGATTAACTATAGGAAAAATAATGAAAGGAAAATAATTTTTCCCCCAACAATGAAACATTACACTATTATTTCAAAGTTGCTGTGGTGTAGTGGTTATCACGTTAGTCTTACACACTAAAGGTCCCTAGTTCGATCCTGGGCAGCAACAATGCTATGTTTGAAGAAACCTGTTATAGTAAAGATTTGCTTTCATTTTTCATTATTGACCCAGGAAGTAAAAATGAAATAACCGAAAAACAAAGATTTTTTCTCTTTTCTTTTCAAAAATCCTGATAGGAAATCTAGAAATCAATAATTCAATAGCAGATTTAGAAATTGTTTGGCAAGTTCACAAAATAGTATTCTAGATCGGAGTGAAAAAGACAGAATTTTTTTTTTTATTTTCTAAAGAGTCTTTATATAGTAAATACAAGCACCCTAAGTGTAAGCATAAATAAAAGATTAACTATAGGAAAAATAATGAAAGGAAAATAATTTTTCCCCCAACAATGAAACATTACACAATTATTTCAAAGTTGTTCTGGTGTAGTGGTTATCACGTTAGTCTTACACACTAAAAGTCCCTAGTTCGATCCTTGGCAGCAACAATGCTATGTTTGAAAAACCTGTTATAGTAAAGATTTGCTTTCATTTTTCATTATTGACCTAGGAAGTAAAAATGAAATAACCGAAAAACAAAGATTTTTTCTCTTTTCTTTTCAAAAATCCTGATAGGAAATCTGCAAATCAATAATTCAATTGCACATTTAGAAATTGTTTGGCAAGTTCACAAAATAGTATTCTAGATCGGAGTGAAAAAAAAAGAATTTTTTTATTTTCTAAAGAGTCTTTTTATAGTAAATACAAGCACCCCAAGTGTAAGCATAAATAAAAGATTAACTATAGGAAAAATAATGAAAGGAAAATAATTTTTCCCCCAACCATGAAACATTACACTATTATTTCAAAGTTGTTGTGGTGTAGTGGTTATCACGTCAGTCTTACACACTAAAGGTCCCTAGTTCGATCCTAGGCAGCAACAATGCTATGTTTGAAGAAACCTGTTATAGTAAAGATTTGCTTTCATTTTTCATTATTGACCCAGGAAGTAAAAATGAAATAACCGAAAAACAAAGATTTTTTCACTTTTCTTTTCAAAAATCCTGATAGGAAATCTAGAAATCAATAATTCAATAGCACATTTAGAAATTGTTTGGCAAGTTCACAAAATAGTATTCTAGATCGGGGTGAAAAAGACAGAATTTTTTTATTTTCTAAAGAGTTTTTTATAGTAAATACAAGCACCCTAAGTGTAAGCATAAATAAAAGATTAACTATAGGAAAAATAATGAAAGGAAAATAATTTTTCCCCCGACAATGAAACATTACACTATTATTTCAAAGTTGCTGTGGTGTAGTGGTTATCACGTTAGTCTTACACACTAAAGGTCCCTAGTTCGATCCTGGGCAGCAACAATGCTATGTTTGAAGAAACCTGTTATAGTAAAGATTTGCTTTCATTTTTCATTATTGACCGAGGAAGTAAAAATGAAATAACCGAAAAACAAAGATTTTTTCTCTTTTCTTTTCAAAAATCCAGATAGGAAATCTAGAAATCAATAATTCAATAGCACATTTAGAAATTGTTTGGCAAGTTCACAAAATAATATTCTAGATCGGAGTGAAAAAGACAGAATTTTTTTACTTTCTAAAGAGTCTTTTTATAGTAAATACAAGCAGTGTAAGCATAAATAAAAGATTAACTATAGGAAAAATAATGAAAGGAAAATAATTTTTCCCCCAACAATGAAACATTACACTATTATTTCAAAGTTGCTGTGGTGTAGTGGTTATCACGTTAGTCTTACACACTAAAGGTCCCTAGTTCGATCCTGGGCAGCAACAATGCTATGTTTGAAGAAACCTGTTATAGTAAAGATTTGCTTTCATTTTTCATTACTGACCCAGGAAGTAAAAATGAAATAATCGAAAAACAAAGATTTTTTCTCTTTTCTTTTCAAAAATCCAGATAGGAAATCTAGAAATCAATAATTCAATAGCACATTTAGAAATTGTTTGGCAAGTTCACAAAATAGTATTCTAGATCGGAGTGAAAAAGACAGAATTTTTTTATTTTCTAAAGAGTCTTTTTATAGTAAATACAAGCACCCTAAGTGTAAACATAAATAAAAGATTAACTATAGGAAAAATAATGAAAGGAAAATAATTTTTCCCCCAACAATGAAACATTACACTAGTATTTCAAAGTTGCTGTGGTGTAGTGGTTATCACGTTAGTCTTACACACTAAAGGTCCCTAGTTCGATCCTGGGCAGCAACAATACTATGTTTGAAGAAACCTGTTATAGTAAAGATTTGCTTTCATTTTTCATTATTGACCCAGGAAGTAAAAATGAAATAACCGAAAAACAAAGATTTTTTCACTTTTCTTTTCAAAAATCCTGATAGGAAATCTAGAAATCAATAATTCAATAGCACATTTAGAAATTGTTTGACAAGTTCACAAAATAGTATTCTAGATCGGAGTGAAAAAGACAGAATTTTTTTTATTTTCTAAAGAGTCTTTTTATAGTAAATACAAGCACCCTAAGTGTAAGCATAAATAAAAGATTAACTATAGGAAAAATAATGAAAGGAAAATAATTTTTCCCCCAACAATGAAACATTACACTATTATTTCAAAGTTGTTGTGGTGTAGTGGTTATCACGTTAGTCTAACACACTAAAGGTCCCTAGTTCGATCCTGGACAGCAACAATGCTATGTTTGAAGAAACCTGTTATATAAAAGATTTGCTTTCATTTTTCATTATTGACCCAGGAAGTAAAAATGAAATAACCGAAAAATAAAGATTTTTTCTCTTTTCTTTTCAAAAATCCTGATAGGAAATCTAAAAATCAATAATTCAATAGCACATTTAGAAATTGTTTGGCAAGTTCACAAAATAGCATTCTTGATCGGAGTGAAAATGACAGAATTTTTTTATTTTCTAAAGAGTCTTTTTATAGTAAATACAAGCACCCTAAGTGTAAGCATAAATAAAAGATTAACTATAGGAAAAATAATGAAAGGAAAATAATTTTTCCCCCAACAATGAAACATTACACTATTATTTCAAAGTTGCTGTGGTGTAGTCGTTATCACGTTAGTCTTACACACTAAAGGTCCCTAGTTCGATCCTGGGCAGCAACAATGCTATGTTTGAAGAAACCTGTTATAATAAAGATTTGCTTTCATTTTCATTATTGACCCAGGAAGTAAAAATGAAATAACCGAAAAACAAAGATTTTTTCTCTTTTCTTTTAAAAAATCCTGATAGGAAATCTAGAAATCAATAATTCAATAGCACATTTAGAAATTGTTTGGCAAGTTCAAAAAATAGTATTCTAGATCGGAGTGAAAAAGACAGAATATTTTTATTTTCTAAATAGTCTTTTTATAGTAAATACAAGCACCCTAAGTGTAAGCATAAATAAAAGATTAACTATATGAAAAATAATGAAATGAAAATAATTTTTCCCCCAGCAATGAAACATTACACTATTATTTCAAAGTTGCTCTGGTGTAGTGGTTATCACGTTAGTCTTACACACTAAAGGTCCCTAGTTCGATCCTGGGCAGCAACAATACTATGTTTGAAGAAACCTGTTATAGTAAAGATTTGCTTTCATTTTTCATTATTGACCCAGGAAGTAAAAATGAAATAACCGAAAAACAAAGATTTTTTCTCTTTTCTTTTCAAAAATCCTGATAGGAAATCTAGAAATCAATAATACAATAGCACATTTAGAAATTGTTTGGCAAGTTCACAAAATAGCATTCTAGATCGGAGTGAAAAAGACAAAATTTTTTTATTTTCTAAAGAGTCTTTTTATAGTAAATACAAGCACCCTAAGTGTAAGCATAAATAAAAGATTAACTATAGGAAAAATAATGAAAGGAAAATAATTTTTCCCCCAACAATGAAACATTACACTATTATTTCAAAGTTGTTGTGGTGTAGTGGTTATCACGTTAGTCTAACACACTAAAGGTCCCTAGTTCGATCCTGGGCAGCAACAATGCTATGTTTGAATAAACCTGTTATAGTAAAGATTTGCTTTCATTTTTCATTATTGACCCGGGAAGTAAAAATGAAATAACCGAAAAACAAAGATTTTTTCTCTTTTCTTTTCAAAAATCCTTATAGGAAATCTAGAAATCAATAATTCAATAGCACATTTAGAAATTGTTTGGCAAGTTCACAAAATAGTATTCTAGATCGGAGTGAAAAAGACAGAATTTTTTTACTTTCTAAAGAGTCTTTTTATAGTAAATACAAGCAGTGTAAGCATAAATAAAAGATTAAATATAGGAAAAATAATGAAAGGAAAATAATTTTTCCCCCAACAATGAAACATTACACTATTATTTCAAAGTTGCTGTGGTGTAGTGGTTATCACGTTAGTCTTACACACTAAAGGTCCCTAGTTCGATCCTGGGCAGCAACAATGCTATGTTTGAAGAAACCTGTTATAGTAAAGATTTGCTTTCATTTTTCATTATTGACCCGGGAAATAAAAATGAAATAACCGAAAAACAAAGATTTTTTCTCTTTTCTTTTCAAAAATCCTGATAGGAAATCTAGAAATCAATAATTCAATAGCATATTTCGAAATTGTTTGGCAAGTTCACAAAATTGTATTCTAGATCGGAGTGAAAAAGACGGAATTTTTTTTTATTTTCTAAAGAGTCTTTTTATAGTTAATACAAGCACCCTTGGTGTAAGCATAAATAAAAGATTAACTATTGGAAAAATAATGAAAGGAAAATAATTTTTTCCCCAACAATGAAACATTACACTATTATTTCAAAGTTGCTATGGTATAGTGGTTATCACGTTAGTCTTACACACTAAAGGTCCCTAGTTCGATCCTGGGCAACAACAATGCTATGTTTGAAGAAACCTGTTATAGTAAATATTTGCTTTCATTTTTCATTATTGACCCAGGAAGTAAAAATGAAATAACCGAAAAACAAAGATTTTTTCTCTTTTCTTTTCAAAAATCATGATAGGAAATCTAGAAATCAATAATTCAATAGCACATTTAGAAATTGTTTGGCAAGTCCATATAATAGTATTCTAGATCGGAGTGAAAAAAACAGAATTTTTTTATTTTCTAAATAGTCTTTTTATAGTAAATACAAGCACCCTAAGTGTAAGCATAAATAAAAGATTAACTATAGTAAAAATAATGAAAGGAAAATAATTTTTCCCCCAACAATGAAACATTACACTATTATTTCAAAGTTGCTGTGGTGTAGTGGTTATCACGTTAGTCTTACACACTAAAGGTCCCTAGTTCGATCCTGGACAGCAACAATGCTATGTTTGAAGAAACCTGTTATAGTAAAAATTTGCTTTCATTTTTCATTATTGACCCAGGAAGTAAAAATGAAATAACCGAAAAACAAAGATTTTTTCTCTTTTCTTTTCAAAAATCCTGATAGGAAATCTAGAAATCAATAATTCAATAGCACATTTAGAAATTGTTTGGCAAGTTCACAAAATAGTATTCTAGATCGGAGTGGAAAAGACAGAATTTTTTTATTTTCTAAAGAGTCTTTTTATAGTAAATACAAGCACCCTAAGTGTAAGCATAAATAAAAGATTAACTATAGGAAAAATAATAAAAGGAAAATAATTTTTCCCCCAACAATGAAACATTACACTATTATTTCAAAGTTGTTGTGGTGTAGTGGTTATCACGTTAGTCTTACACACTAAAGGTCCCTAGTTCGATCCTGGGCAGGAACAATGCTATGTTTGAAAAAACCTGTTATAGTAAAGATTTGCTTTCATTTTTCATTATTGACCCAGGAAATAAAAATGAAATAACCGAAAAAAAAAAAAAAAATTTCTCTTTTCTTTTCAAAAATCCTTATAGGAAATCTAGAAATCAATAATTCAATAACACATTTAGAAATTGTTTGGCAAGTTCACAAAATAGTATTCTAGATCGGAGTGAAAAAAGCAGAATTTTTTTATTTTCTAAAGAGTCTTTTTATAGTAAATACAAGCACCCAAGCATAAATAAAAGATTAACTATAGGAAAAATAATGAAAGGAAAATATTTTTTCCCCCAACAATCGAAACATTACACTATTATTTCAAAGTTGCTGTGGTGTAGTGGTTATCACGTTAGTCTTACACACTAAAGGTCCCTAGTTCGATCCTGGGCAGCAACAATGCTATGTTTGAAGAAACCTGTTATAGTAAAGATTTGCTTTCATTTTTCATTATTGACCCAGGAAGTAAAAATGAAATAACCGAAAAACAAATATTTTTTCTCTTTTCTTTTAAAAAATCCTGATAGAAAATCTAGAAATCAATAATTCAATAGCACAGTTCAGAAAGTGTCTAGTAGGTTCACAAAATAGTATTTTAGATTGGAGCAAAAAAAGTGAATTTTTTTTTCTTCTAAAGAGGCTTTTTATAGTAAATACAAGCACCCTAAGTGTAAGCATAAATAAAAGATTAACTATAGAAAAAATAATAAAAAGAAAATAATTTTTTTCCCCAAACAATCGAAACATTACAATATTATTTCAAAGTTGTTGTGGTGTAGTGGTTATCACGTTAGTCTTACACACTAAAGGTCCCCAGTTCAATCCTGGGCAGCAACAACTCCATGTTTGAAGAAGCCTTTTGTAGTAAATACTCGCTTTCATTTTTCTATTGATCCAGAAAGTAAAAATGAAATAACTGAAAAATAAAGATTTTTTTTTCTTTTCATTTCTAAAATCCAAATAGGAAATCTAGCAATCAATAATTCAATAGCGCGGTTAAGAAAGTGTTTGCCAAGTTCACAAAATAGTATTTTAGATCGGAGCGAAAAATGTGAATTTTTTTTTTCCTAAAGAGCCTTTTTATAGTAAATACAAATACCCTAAGTATAAGGATAAATAAAAGTTTAACTATTGGAAAAATAATGAAAGGAAAATAATTTTTTTCCCCCAACAAATGAAACATAACAATATTATTTCAATGTTGCTATGATGTAGTGGTTATCACGTTAGTCTTACACACTAAATGTTCTCAGTTCGATCCTGGGTAGCAACATCTCTATGTTTTCATTATTGACCTAAGAAGTAAAAATGAAATAAGTAAAAAAAAGATTTTTTTTTCATTTCTAAAATCTGAACAGGAAATCTAGTAAGCACCGTTAAGAAAGTATTTGGCGAGTCTAAAAAATAATATTTTAAATCAGAGTGAAAAGAAAAAGTGATTTTTTTTCTTAAGAGGCTTTTTATAGTAAATACAATCATTTTAGGGGTAAGCACAAATAAAAGATTAACTATCGGAAAAAATAATGAAAAGAAAATAAATGTTTCCCTCAACAATCGAAACATTACAATATTATTACAAAGTTGCTGTGGTGTAGTGGTTATCACGTTAGTCTTACACACTAGAGGTCCCCAATTCGATACTGGGCAGCAACAATGTTATGTTTGAAGAAACCTCTTACAGTAAATATTGGCTTTCATTTCATTTTGTCCCAAGAAGTAAAAATGAAATAACCAATTCGATCCTTGGCAGCAACAATGTTATGTTTGAAGAAACCTCTTACAATAAATATTTGCTTTCATTTTCATTATAGTCCCAGGAAGTAAAAATGAAATAACTGTAAAATAGATTTTTTCTCTTTTCTTTTCAAAAATCCGGATAGGAAATCTAGGAATCAATAATTCAATAGCATGGTTTAGAAATTGTTTGGCAAGTTCACAAAATAGTATTTTAGATCGGAAAGAAAAAACTGAATTTTTTTTTTCTAAAGAGTCTTTTTATAGTAAATACAAACACCCTAAGTGTAAGCATAAATAAAAGATAAATTATAGGAAAAATAATGAAAGGAAAATAGTTTTTTCCCCAACAATCAAAACATTACACTATTATTTCAAAGTTGCTATAGTGTAGTGGTAGTCACGTTAGTATTACACACTAAAAGTCCCCAATTCAATCCTAGACAACAACAACGCTATGTTTGAAGAAACCTTTTATAGTAAATATTTGCTTTCATTTTCATTATTGGCCTAGGAAGTAAAAATGAAATAACTGAAAAACAAAGATTTTTTCACTTTTTTTTCAAAAATCCCGATTGGAAATCTAGCAATCAATAATTCAATAGCATGGTTAAGAAAGTGTCCGGCAAGTTCACACAATAGTATTTTAGATTGGAGCGAAAAAAGTAAATTTTTCTTTTCTAAAGAGGTTTTTCATAGTAAATACAAGCACCCTAAATGTAAGCATAAATAAAAGATTAACTATAGAAAAAATAATACAACAACTAGGGCCTTAGACCAAAATTTGAGGTCAACCATGTGAGACAAATATAAGATAATTCCAAAAAAATAAATAAAAATATAAAAATATATATAATATAAATAATAGTATTAATAATAAAATATTATTATTATTTAAAAAAAAAAACACAACAACACACATATACACACACTATCCAACTAAACTTATAATACGAGAAGTGATTATTTAATTTGTTTTAATTCCTCTACGTCACTCATTTCTGTCTAAAATTATCTTTTGAGTTAACCGCTTAACTGTTATATATTTGCGAATACATTACATTCATATTTTTAACGGTTGATCTCGTTGTTTGACTAAATCATATATATTTAATCTCTTGATTTTCCTAACTGGTGCATTTTTAAATTTTTGTTGCATATGTCCAAACCATCTCAAACAATCCTTTCGCATCTTATCTACAATTGAATTCACACCCAATTTAGTGCATGTCTTCATTTTTAATTCTATCTTTCCTAATTTTACCACACATACACCTTAACATTCTCATCTCAATAATTATTTTCTGTTCTTATTGTTCTTTAATAGTCCAACATTCAATAGCATACAGTAGTACTGATCTCACAACCGTTCTATAAAACTTCCCTTTCAAAGGAAAATAATTATAGGAAAAATAATGAAAGGAAAATAATTTTTCCCCAACAATCAAAACATTACAATATTATTTCAAAATTGCTGTGTAGTGTGATTATCACGTTAGTCTTGCAATGTAAAGGTCCCCAGTCCGATCCTAAGCGGCAAAACCACTATATTTTCATTATTGACCAAAGAAGTAAAAAAAAAAAAATGATTTTTTCTTTTCTTTCCAAAAATCCTGACAGGAAATCTAGCAAGCACTGTTAAGAAAGTATTTGTCGGGTCTAAAAAAATAGTATTTTGAATCAGAGTGAAAAAAAAAAAAGTGAATTTTTTTTTCCTAAAGAGGCTTTTTCTAATAAATACAATCACTTTAAGTGGAAGCATAAATAAAAGATTAGCTATCGGAAAAAATAATGAAAGGAAAATAAATATTTCCTTGAACAATTGAAACATTATAATATTAGTACAAAGTTGCTGTTGTGTAGTGGTTATCACATTAGTCTTACACACTAAAGGTCCTCAGTTCGATCCTGGGTAGCAACAACTCCATGTTTGAAGAAGCCTTTTGTAGTAAATTCTTGCTTTCATTTTTCTATTGACCTAGAAAGTAAAATGAAATAATTGAAAAATAAAGATTTTTTCTCTTTTCATTTCAAAAATCCAAATAGGAAATCTAGCAATCAATAATTCAATATAACGGTTAAGAAAGTGTTTGACAAGTTCACAAAATAGTATTTTAGATCAGAGCGAAAAAAGTGGATTTTTTTTTCTAAAGAGTCTTTTTATAGTAAATACAAACACTCTAAGTGTAAGCATAAATAAAAGATTAACTATAGAAAAAATAATGAAAGGAAAATAATTTTTTTTCCCAACAATCTAAACATTACAATATTATTTCAAAGTTGCTGTGGGGTAGGTGTTATCACGTTAGTCTTACACACTAAAGGTTCCCAGTTCAATCCTGGTTAGCAACAACTCTATGTTTTCTTTGTTAACCTAAAAAGTAAAAATGAAATAGCTAAAAAAAAAAAAAATTCTTTTCTTTTCAAAAATCCTGACAATAAATCTAGTAAACACCGTTAAGAAAGTACTTGGTAAGTCTAAAAATAGTATTTTAAATCATAGTGAAAAAAAAGTGATTTTTTTTTCTTAAAGAGGCTTTTTATAATAAAAACAATCATTTTAGGTGTAAGCATAAATAAAAGATTAACTATCAAAAAAAATAATAAAAGGAAAATAAATGTTTCCCTCAACAATCGAAACAATACAATATTATTACAAAGTTGCTGTGGTGTAATTGTTATCACGTTAGTCTTACACACTAAAGGTCCTCAGCTCGATCCTGGGCAGCAACAATGCCATGTTTGAAGAAACCTCTTATAGTAAATATTTGCTTGCATTTTTCATTATTGACCTAGGAAGTAAAAATGAAATAACCGAAAAACAAAAATTTTTTCTCTTTTCTTTACAAAAATCTTGATAGGAAATCTAGCAATCAATAAATCAATAGCACGGCTTAGAAATTGTTTAATGAAATAACCAAAAAACAAAGATTTTCTCTTTTCTTTTCAAAAATCGTGATAGGAAATCTAGCAATCAATAATTCAATAGCACGGTTTAGAAATTGTTTGGCAAGTTCACAAAATAGTATTATATATCGGAGCAAAAAAAGTGAATTTTTTTTCTAAAGAGTCTTTTTATAGTAAATACAAACATCCTAAGTGTAAGCATAAATAAAAGATTAACTATAGGAAAAATAATGAAAGAAAAATAATTCTTTTCCCCCAACAATCGAAACATTACACTATTATTTCAAAATTATTGTGGTGTAGTGATTATCACGTTAGTCTTACACACTAAAGGTCTCCAATTCGATCCTAGGAAGTAAAAATGAAATAATTAAAAAAAAAAAGATTTTTCTTTTCTTTTCACAAATCCTAACAGAAAATCTAATAAGCGTCGTTAAGAAAGTATTTGGCGAGTCTAAAAAGTAGTATTTCAAATCAGAGTGGAAAAAAAATGATTTTTTTTTCTAAAAAGGCTTTTTATAGTAAATACAATCATTTTAGGTGTAAGCATAAATAAAATATTAACTATTAGAAAAAAAATAATGAAAGGAAAATAAATGTTTCCCTCAACAATCGAAGCATTACAATATTATTACAAAGTTGTTGTGGTGTAGTGATTATCACATTAGTCTTACACACAAAAGGTCTCCAGTTCGATCCTGGCAGCAACGATGCTATGTTTAAAGAGACCTTTTAAAGTAAATATTTGCTTTCATTTTTCATTATTGACCCAGGAAGTAAAAATGAAATAACTAAAAAACAAATATTTTTTCTCTTTTCTTTTCAAAAATCCTGATAGGAAATCTAGCAATCAATAATTCAATAGCACGGTTCAAAAAGTGTTTGGCATTCACGAAATAGTATTTTAGATCGGAACGAAAAAAGTGAATTTTTTTTTCTATAGTCTTTTTAATACAAACACCCTAAGTGCAAGCATAAATAAAAAAGATTAACTATAGGAAAAATAATTTCTTTCCCCAGCAATCGAAACATGACTATTATTTCAAAGTTACTGTGGTGTAGTGGTTATCACGTTAGTCTTACACACTAAAGGTCCTCAGTTTGATCTTGGGCAGCAGCAACTCTATGTTTTCATTATTGACCTAAGTAAAAATGAAATAACTAAAAAAAAAAAAAAAAGATTTTTCTTTTCTTTTCAAAAATCCTGACAGGGAATCTATTAAGCACCATTATGAAAGTATTTAGCGAGTCTAAAATGTAGTATTTTAAATCAAAGTGAAAAAAAGTGATTTTTTTTTCCTAAAGAGGCTTTTTATAAATACAAGCACCCTAAGTGTAAGCATAAATAAACGATAACTATATGAAAAATAATACAATAACAACAATTAGAGTTTTAATCCCAAAATTTAAGGTCGACCGTGTTAAACAAATATAAGATAATTTAATAAAAATAAATAAATAATAATAATAATAATAATAATATATAATAGTAATAATAATAAAATAATATTATTATTATATTAAAAAAATAACAACACACACATACACACACTACCCAATTAAACTTATAATACGAGAAATTATTATTTAATTTGCTCTAATTCCCCTATGTTACTCATTCCCGTCCGAAATTATCTTTTGAGTTAACCCCTTGCTTGTTATATCTTTACAAATATATTATATCCATATTTTTAACGGTCTATCTCGTCGTTTGACTAAATCTCCTATATTTAAACTCTCGATTTTTTTAATCGGTGCGTCTTTGGGTTTTCGTTGTATATATCTAAACCACCTCAAATGATACTCTCACATCTTATCCACAATTGAACTCACTTCTAATTTAGTGCGTATATCTTTATTTCTAATCTTATCTTTCTTAGTTTTTCCAACATATCCACCTTAACATTCTCATCTTAGCAATAGCTATTTTCTACTCTTGTTGTTGTTTAATGCCTAATATTCAATACCCTACAATAGTGCAGATCTCACTGTCATTCTATAAAACTTCCATTTCAAAGGAAAATAATTATAGCAAAAATAATTTTTCCCCCCAACAATCGAAATATTACAATATTATTTCAAAGTTGCTATAGTGTAGTGGTTATCACGTTAGTCTTGCACACTAAAGTTCCCCAATTCAATCCTAGTCTTGCACACTAAAGTTCCCCTTTCAAAGGAAAATAATTATAGGAAAAATAATGAAAGAAAAACAATCTTTTCCCCCCAACAATCGAAACATTACAATATTATTTCAAAGTTGCTATAGTGTAGTGGTTATCATGTTAGTCTTGCACACTAAAGTTCCCAGTAACAACTCTATATTTTCATTATTGACCTAAGAAGGAAAAAAAAAAATGATTTTTTCTTTTCTTTTCAAAAATCCTAATAGGAAATCTAACAACCAATAATTCAATGCACCGTTAAAAAAGTATTTGACGAGTCTACAAAATAGTATTTTATATCAAAGTGAAAAAAGTGTTTTTTTTTTTTTTTTTTTTTTTTTTTTTTGAAGAGCCTTTTTTAGTAAATACAAACACCTTGGGTGTAAACATAAATAAAAGATTAACTATAGGAAAAATAATGAAAGGAAAATAATTTTTTCTCCTAACAATCGAAGCATTACAATATTACTACAAAATTGTTGTGGTGTAGTGGTTATCACATTAATTTTACACACTAAAGATCCCCAGTTCAATTCTGGGCAGCAACATCAATTTAAATCTAATAAGTAAATTTCATTTACTTTTATTATTAATTGACAAGGTTAACCAAATTAGAGAGAAATCTATAAAGGAAAAGAACTTTTACCTGGGAATGTGATGGATAACTAATGCAAGGGGTCAGCATTGGGGCACCAAAGCCAGGATACGCAACTGGTACACCAGGGTCAGTCTGTAAAAAAGACGAGTTGAGTGAGTACAAAGAGAAAGAAGAGATAACCACTATGGGTGAGGTTTTATTTGTAGTCACCTTTAAGTCAAGGCTGCTACTGCCAATTACATCAAGAAGGACAATTTTCATCCCATCAATCTCGATTGGTTGCTTAGAATTAGGCCTTCTGACATCTGCAAATTTCCATTCTTAATCATATAGGATAACAGATCGGTAGATCACGGGCAAGCATTGATCTGGCATTTACATGCAAAGTGATTAGATGTAATCCACAACACATTACACAACTTTCGGCCACAAAAAAATGTTAAGAATAACTATATTGGCAAAAGACTAAATGCATTCAAAATAGGGATAACCAACACTTACATTCCCTTGACATTAGGAGAATCTGCATTTCCAATAGGTAAAAAGGTCCCCTATAGCTTCTTGTCTCCATTGATCTTCAGTGGTTCCATAGCCAAATTAAAAGGTCATTCATCATCCTTAAGAATTTGCAGAGCTGAAATACTCCAATCTGTTTGATACATAGTGATCCCACCATATCTTAACGGGTCATTCACACTTACTGTTTTCCTCAAAACCTCCTTTCCATTGAGGTCAGACAGTGAAAGGTCGGTATGAAACTGGGACACCAGTAATATATAGCAGGAAACCCAAAAAAAAAGGGAACAGACTTGAGAACCTTTGACATATAACTTAGACATTTGCCTCATCAAGGTTAACAAAAATGCTAGTTCAACGGAACTTTTTTCTTCCTTATCAGCACTAACTTCTCTACCGTCGTAGTAGTAGAATCTGTTGACATGAACCTCAGTATTGAAAGCATCTGTTGGAGAGGAGAGAAAACTGATGGGTCCAAATACATCTCCCACAACAAAATTCAGTCCTTGAGGAACAGTGACTGAACCTCTAAAGGCATACAAAGTTGACCTTTCAAGAATAACTGCAGCACATTTTAGCATTTCAGCAGTACCCAGTAAAAGGAAACCTGGATAAGTGATGGGTGAATAAGAATAATGTATGTGGACAGGGTGAATAAGAATAATGTATGTGGACAAAAATGCTAACATTTGCTCAATTTTTGCAGTCTAAGAATGTAATCTCAGACAGAATAGAATTTGAACTGAAATTTATCTCAATAAATATCAAAGCAAAACTGCATTCAATAAATTAACTGATGCAGAAACCTACAATGCCACAATATTATTAATCCTTTACTTTATATCTCCACCAATTGCTACACAAACATAAATGGTAACATATGACGCACAAGATCTGCAAAAAAGGGAAAGAAATTGAAAGCATGACAGCAGTAACGATGTACCTCATATCCATCTCCCATAAGAACTACACCTAAATCTTGAATTGCTGCTCTAGGCAGTGTGTCCGTGCACTCTTGCTTCCTAATGGTCTCAGGGGTGTGCCAGAAATTCTGCAAATACAGATTGGTTCACATCAATAAGAGCTACACCAGCTCAGATGTCAAACAATTCGAATAAGACATGTTTATGCATAAGAAGAAAAATGGACCTTCTTGCAACCTTAACCAGGGGGGTCTGTTGTTGTATAAGTGCAAGCCATGAGTGATGCAGCCAAGAGAGCGCACAATCCAAGAAAAATGGGGGAGGAGAACATAAGGTTAAATCCAAGGGCGAGCACCCATCTCCAAGTAAAGAACCCAAACACAGGATTACTTTCTGGGTACTTCTGAGAGTAGAAATCTGGAGCCTCCCCTTGATCAATTACAGTTCCTGCAGTTGAAAACAGTTCAAAACAAAGAAGACCTTAAAGGGAAGCCAAACCATAGAGAAGTGCCGCAAAAGCAAAACATTTTTTTTCCTTTTTGGTTAAAATTAATTTCCAAATTCTTTCGCCAAAAGCGATGCTTTAAAAAAGGATTGCAGATAGGCATGTTGATCACTTGTGACTCTCCAAAACACAGTACTGCAGCTACAAGAATATTTGGTAATGCATGGTATTAATAGCACCTTTTTAGTATTCCATTTGGCATAGCCAAAACAAGCATGCACAACTTGGATTCTCTCTATCTCAATTTCTCTGGTCAGACTGCGCTACCATTACTCTTTCTGGGGACTACAAGTAGTAGTGCCAGACACATGTGGACTTAGATTCTGCTCTAATGGTCATACTACCGTACCTAGTTATCTCACATTCCAAACCTTTTTAGTGACAGCTACACTCCCAAATTCCTTGCTCAAACACCATTCAGATGAAAGAATCTCTCTATTTGCAGGCAAAAATCGATTAATTCAAGAGAGAAAAAAAAAATGGGCAACCACCACTTTGCACTTAACTTGAAACTTGATTAGTGCACAAGGTAACCAGGAAACTAAGAACAAAAACCAAATAAATTCAGCTGCCATCACATTATCACATGCCCAATTAATTCAAAACCTTGTGGCTATCAAAGAAAAAGTAAACATTATCTAACGAATTACTAGTCAATCGGGGGGGGGGGAGAGAGAGAGAGAGAGAGAGAGCATACCCATAGCCATAAGAGCAGCAATACAGAGCATCTCTCCGAGAGCCAAAGGAAGATTAGACAAAACAGACAAGACCCTTCTGGGTAACCTCTTAAAGAACCCCAAAACGACCGAGATTTTCTACAGATTCGCGGAGACTTCATCATCATTTTCTGCTTCTTCTGACACTGGCGGTGCTCCTCCTGAGAATAATTTTCTTAGGAATGTCTTTGCTTTTTTTGTTGTGTTGAGATGTTTTCAGCTTACTAGCCACATTGAAATGGGTTTGTCTGCTTAATTTGCTCAATCTTTAGTTCTGGGTATGGTAAAGAAAGTGTTGGGTTTTGAAGGTTGAATGAAGAACCGGATTGTAGGATAGACTCTCTCCCTCTCTCTCTCTCTCTCTCTCTCTCTCTACTTTAGTTTTGTCGGATGGTCATCGTTCGTAATTTGTGTGGATAACAAGACCGGTTAAGGCCCATAAAATATTATGGCAGACCCATTTTGGAAAAACGGGGCATTTTTTTTTTCCTTAAATTTTAGGTGCTTCAAACCGAGACCATTACAACAAAAAGGAAAACGATGCTAATTGAGCCATAGCTCACTGCGGCCATTTTCTTGGCTTCTACATCATTTCATATCCCAAACCAAATTGCCAGAACCTAAAGAAATCATTTAGGATACAACACAATTAACAAGGTTGGGCCTTAACAAGTTGGAAGCGGAAGTTGACTCAGCGGTGCTTGTCAAGCTGTTGGAAGGCAACATCCCAAATGAACACCCTCTTAGTTTCATCCTTCAGGAGTGCAAAAACCTTATGGAACAACTGGATGTTGGCCAGGTGAAACGTGTGTTCAGAGAGGCCAATCTGTGTGTGGATCACCTAGCGGTTTTGGGGCAGCTTAGCTAGGAGAGGGAGGGTGGTTGAATTAACGAATCCTCTGGCGTCCATGTTACGTATCCTTTGTGAGGATAAAGAGGAACCGAGAGAGTTAGTAGTGGGTGTAGGCCTTACCACTAGAATAGGATTTGCTTAGCTTTGCTGTTTTGTTTTCTGGTCTTTGCTGCTCTTGTTGCTTCGTTAATCACCAAAAAAAAAAACAAAGATACAAGGCAATTAGGTTCGGAAATTAAATAAATACATTGTTTACATATATATATTCCAAAATTTTTCTCTTTTCTAATTTTTAATTTAATTATTTTAATTCAAAAAACAGTCGATCAATCAATTATAAAAATATGGAATTTTGTTTATCATATAAAATTCAATTTATCTTATTTATTTACACCCCCAACATTGGAACGAAACCTTATTGAAGTTTTCATAGCTTATAGCAAAATCAAGTCAAATGAACACAATAATCTACAATAAAAGTTTATGCTACTGCAGTAGGACAACCAGTGCAGATGGGGATTCACTTAATTAAAAATCAAGCCAATTACACACCAAATAAGTCATTTCATACTTCATAAGCAATTACTTTTTAGAAAATAGAAATTTTCTAATTCAAGGTTTCCAAATCCCAAGTCAATTAATAAGAGATGCTCTTCATTCTAGAGAAGATTCAACCTTTACTTGTCAGTTGCAATACAACCTTTGGGCATACACAATTCATCCAGTGTGTCATTGCATGAATTTGATAAGTTTGGTAGGGTAGGAGTTTAGAATTTCCACCTTTATTGAAATTAAAAAGAAGAAAAAGAAATCCTCAATTCAAGATCTTTAATACTGATCACATACAAAATCCCCTTTTAAACTGAGAAATATACCCAAATTTCTCCCAAAAAAAAAGGCAGCTTTGAATAAGTTTATTTGGTGATAGATACATACTTTCACGTACAAAAGAAGATGTACGCGTAGCACCTAGGCAAACATCTAGTATACATGTATGTGTGGATATGTAAATATAAACTTCAAGTGATAATAACAGTGACGTACATACCGTGCTCTTAGAAAGAGAGAGAGAGAGAACCATGCATGAGGCTTCCCTGGACCAGAAATATTAGGGCATCCGAGGGCAGCCTTATCAAGGTTATAGTATAGATTAGCAATCAAGGTCAAGAACCCTTGCCATATAAATATCGAGGATGTCATGTTACAAACCAAGACAGCCATGGACAACATCCTATGCAGAGACTCGAATTAACCACTGTGTGACCGTGTCACAACTCAGATGACAGACAGGCAAAAGGTAGTAGGGGAGGGGGAAGGGGACGGGTACAGGCACGGGGAGAGGGTTAGAGGGGCTCAAGAACTCGGATAATTGATAAACAAACAGTTAGTTCTGGCAGCAGTAGCAACAAGCTTCTCAAATAGTGTACAGAGGCCACAAAACAATGATACGGATTATCAAAGGCATTGATTCCCATATAAGAACAAAAAGGCTAGTCGGGCACAAGAAGATCAATGCAACAACTGAGATGCAAATGAAATGATCCTTCCTGTACAAATAAAATAAAATAAGATTTATATGGATACAACTAGGCCGAGTAGCGTGCAACATGAAATGGACAACAGATATACGGGAAAGGAGATAAAATTCACCAAATGCTTATTTATTCTTTTTGAAAATAGTACAAACATTAGATCCAAAAGGCATTTAAGGACTAAAATTGGGTGAGACTCAAAATCAGAAGAGATAGCAACACACATTATCATTCAAGGGTAAAATATACACGAGCACATTAAAAAATCTTTCCTTTTTGTCATCTGCATGTAGGAATTTGAGTTCCAGAAGTTTATCATTGAAGGAAAATGAGACTGAGGATAACAAGAGCACCCATCACCAAAAGACCCATGGCCAGGAGGGAACTCGATTCCTGTCTTGGAGTTGCATGGTGGTGAAATCCATGAGCATGGCCACCATGAAATGAACTGAAAAATCCATGAGGAAAACCCGAAGTTGTCCCATACACAGTGGCATCATGAAATCCGTGGACTTGAAGGTTAAACAATGATGGGATCAAGCCACCAAAGGCTGCGGACAATGTGAGGTTCCCAACTCCAGGAGTTGCCACCGGTGTGAACCTTCCACTCGCAAGTCCAAATGCAGAAGCAGCAAAATGGTTGGGCTCAGGAGCAGGAGCTGTTTCAGGTCTCTGTCCATAAGGGCGATGAGGGATTTCCATCCCAGGTATTGACCTAGACCTAGGGTCCAAGGATGACTTTCCCCTGCCATAAAGAGGAACTAGCTTCTCCTCTTGTATCAGGGCCTTGCAAACTGGGCATTCCTGAGAATGCGAATGAACACGTAACCATCTATACAGACATGGCCAGCAGTAAAGATGACCACAGAGAGTCACAACGGGATCTTGAGCTAATTCAAAGCATATATTGCACTCAAAATCACCAACATCGCTACTAGTACTGCCACCAAAAGCTGTACTGCTCAAAGGATCGCTTGTTGATTCTTCAAAACCACCAGTCATTTTACAACATCAAAATTCGCAACTCCTGGAAATCATCACTTACCAATTAGAACACTCCTAATCCAAACATTATAATCCCAAGAAAATCAAAGTTCCATATCTTAATTTCCCATTATCACACACACACACCCAGAGACTGAACCTAAAAGCATAGACATGCCAAATTGAACAAATCAAGAGAGAAATCTTTACCCCCCTTGACACCAAAAAAATAATAATAATAATAATTTAAATAACCCCATCATCTAAAATCTCAAAACAAAAGCCTAACCCCAAAGAAAATCAATCTTTTCATCTCAATTTTCCATTTTCAGACTGAGCCTAAATGAAGAGGCGGGCGCGCACAAACACACAAAATCGAGCTAACAAAGAGAGAGAAAGTAACAAGGAAACAAATAAAGATTCAACATTTAAACCGTGGAGCTAATCATTCACTTGTCTTGGAAAATAAATCAAATTCAGTTCGCAGAATTCAAGTGTACTCACAGCTGACAAAAACAAAATCCAATCAAAACCCACTTTAGATCATACAAGCATAAACATACCCAGATGATCAAATACATGTTAGGGTTCTAAATCAACAAGAATCAGATCAAAATCAGAGAGAGAGAGGGAGAGAGAGAGAGAGAGAGAGAGAGTATACCTTGATGGAGAAATTGAAGTGAAAATTGAAGAAAGAGAGATGGAAAAATTGAATCCTTAGGAATTAGAAAGTGAACTTATTAGGGTTAGGTAGGTTTCAAAATCAAATCAACAGTTAATGTCCATATTACATCTTCATCGTGTTACGTGTTTAAAATGTTAATTTCGTTTTTTTTTTGTTTTCATTTTTCACACGGGGCATGTATATTGCAGCTTGGGTTTTGATTGCGTACGATGAGGGCTTTGGGTGCTTTACCTGGACTTTCACTTCCTATTCTCGTGAATTCTAGATATAGAAATTCTGTTGATTATTTTATTCAGATTTAATGACACTTTATAAAAATAAAAATATATAAATATAAAAATTATAAAAATTTTTATATGGATATCAATTATTTTATAAGTTGAGATTAAGGTTCTGATTGATTGATTAATTAATTATTTTATGAAATTAATAGGATAATTATATTTTATAATAAAAATATAAAATGATTAAATATATAATTATTAATTATAAAAAAATAATATAAAAATAAAAATTATAATTAAATAAGTAAATAATTCATTAAATATGAAAAATATGTAAATATATATATATAAGAAATTTTATTTAAATTTTAATTAATTTAACATTGAAATCTTTTAAAAAAAACATTAATACCGAAAGATTCATGTGCACTGGGTAGATTTAAATTTAGTTTTGGATTAAGATTTGGACTAACAACATATAAACTATTTTAGGGCATGGAAAATGTTAATTGCACCTGAATTGAATGTATTCATCCCATGGTACAGACTAGTATATGAATTTGTATACAACAACGTTGAGAATCTTAATCTTAATAATTAAGGTCGATTTTGGAGTAGACGTATATGTATGCAGTCTTTCCCTTATATTTTTGCAAAGAAACTATTTCTACCCCTCGAACCTGTAACAACTCAACCGTTGTATCAAAATTCGTCTAAAAAAAATTTTTGTTAAAATAATGAATGTTGTAACCCATAATATTTTTTAATTTTAGCAAATCTTGAAAATATTGATCCATTTTCTTAAAAATCTTGAAATATTATCTTTAATTTTTAACTTCTTTCTCAATTAGTATTTCTTTGAGTAATTCTTACCAAATATAAATGGACGAGTTCTGTGACTCTTAATTTCATATTCAGATTTTAAGATTATACCATAAAACTACTCTCTTCAGAACTATAAAATATCACTTCAACATTTAAGTTATTCCAAATATTCTCCCCCTTTTGTTGGCAGAAATCCATTTTCCATCGATCCATTCTTGATGAATCCTTAATTGAGACAATGGATACATGATTTCTTCCTTAATTGTATCAAGATAAACATAAAAATCCGAGCCGGTGATTCTAGTAATTTTTCCGACCCATCAACCATCATTAGCAAATGCATCAACTTGATCAAGAAACGAGAAACCCTTCACCGGAATTTCAGGTGGGTTTGGTCTGACTTGTTTTGCAGGCAGCATCTCGGTAAGGGGAGGCAGAGCTTCATCGTCTGTTAATAGACTCTTGCACTGCTCTACTAGATAACCATTATCTCTAACCTCTAAGATCACAGCTGTTGCATTGTAGGAGGGAAGAACGCCCTCTTCTTTGCTGCAAACCTCAACCAGATCACCTCTTCTAAAGTACCCCAATATTGAAGAAACAGAGGAGGCACAGAATTTCTAGAACCCCAAAAAGAAGTAGGTTCATTGAGAGATTCAAGATTCAAGAAACCCCTAAACAGAATTGGGTTTGGCAGAAATTGGGAGATTAATGACACTCCCAAATCGAATTTGGAGATTCAAGATTCAAGATTCAAGATTAACCAGTTGTTTGCAGCCTAATGTTCGAAATAAAGCCAAAGCTTCTATGAGAAATGCCATCTCTACTATATAATAATTGTAAATCCTCTGTGACAAATGGATGCTTGGGCTGCATGTATCCAATTGGATGAACGATCAAAATCGCATTAATGTTTATTAGGATTAAACTGATGGCTTCAACGAATAAAGGGAAAAGCATCCGAGTGATGATGGAAGCATTCATGTTTTCTCTTGAGTTGGCATAACTGCATAAGCTATAGTTTCTTTGATTACGATCTTTGGCTTGTTTTTGGTACATGAATTTGTATAAAATTAAATATGAGATTTTAATAATGGATTTTTTTTTATTACGTTAAGATTTAAATTTGAGGTTATTGAGTTAAAAGAAAGGGATTGTAATTACTAAACCGTTTCTTACAAAAAATTGAGAGTCTTTTTCGATATACGTATAACATTATTCATAATATACTCAAAATATTGTTGCCCTGATTAGAGTTTAATAAAGCATTTTCCAAATCATATCTTTTAATAAGCATTAAGGACATTTTTCCCTTAAAAAATTCATATACACCACCAGTAATTTAAATAAAAATACCCTCTCAAGCTAGGTATAAACCAAGAAGCATTAATTAACCTATTAGAAAATATTATATATTAAAATTAAATTAATTATTAAAAATATTATAATTAAAATATATCAATAATTGATTGATTTTAAAAATATTTGATTTTTTTCTATATTTCTATATTTATAATAATAATTTTTTTATATAAATCTAACCTGTTATAATATTTAATTAAAATAATAAATTATTAAGATTCAGTTTTCTATTTTCGATAAAACGCATTAAAACTAAAATAGGGGAGCAATTGAAATATATAGAAAAAGGGTCCCCAAACACAAGAAGCAAGCAAACCTAATACAAAAACCCACCAAGAAAATATAATGGCCAGTTGAATTTTTCATGTGTCGGCCATGGCCAGACGAGGCAAGGAGGGAGGAAGGGGCAGACACAGTCTCTGTTTTCTTCTTTGCATCTGGTCTGCGTTAGATTTTTGTGTAAATTTTTTGCATTTTGTTTATTTATAGTCATTTTATTAGTTAAATTTATGTGTTCTCATTATAATTTCTATGACCTATTTAGATAATCTTAGTTTGTCTGAATTTGCTTTATAAATTATTTTATTATATTTGTAATATTTTTTTAATAAAATTAAAGAATTTCAATATAATATACAAAATTTTATGAAAAATTATTTTATATTACATTTATAGTTATTTATATTAAAATTTTTATTAAAGTGTGTGCAATTATGGTTTGATTTGACAAGAGAGGGAACTATAAAGAGACCAAATAATGGAAGACGTGTAGTAAGTCATGACAAAAGCGAATAAAGCTTTGCTCTTCTTGAGCCACCTATATCCCATTAATTTAAATTTCATTAAAATTGATTCAAATCAAATTAAATTCTTAAATAATAATCCACTTGTAGCATCTATTTTATTGTTTATCAAACTTGAAATTGAAACATTATTTTAAAAAAAATAAAAAACTTCTTATATATTAATATAAAAACAAATATTTTCACATATTATTTGTTTATAAGATATATTATATCAATATTCTTACGAATTAAAATATTTTTAATAATTTTTTCAGCATTGTACTCAAAATTATTCAGAATGGAATTACTTCACGTAAATATATATATAAATATTTAATTATTATAATTATATGTCTCCATGTGGAAACGCACATGATACTAATTATTATGGCCCAAATCAACCATGCAACTTCTTACTATTAGAGATTGCAATTCATCTCAATAGCTTTTGGCTTGCCCCCTTTTCGGATTAGTCCTATTTTATTCATACTAAGTTCAGAAATTTAATGACTTGTTTTATTCCCTATATAAAAACAATAATAATTAAAAAAAATTATAATCTCAAAAGGCTAAATTTGAAAATTCAATTAAACATGTTACTTGTAAAAATACAAAAACTTTTCAAATTCATTTTAGCAAAATTATAAGAGATGACATTTTTTAAAAAAATAAATCAATCAAAGTCCGAAATCATATCAATTGATTCGATTTGAACATAGTTTGGTTGAATTTAGATAAAAACTCTTCTAGGATGATTTCTTTTATTTTTAAATTTCGAACAAAATATTTAATTAAGAGATTTAACACTCTTAATTATTAAACTATCTTTCAGTAAAGATGACCTTTTATAATATATAGAGAGTAAGAGAATAATAAAACTTATCACACCCCATCACTCCTAAATTAAAAAAAAAAAAAAATACCAAGAAAATCACTCTCTCTCTCTCTCTCTCTCTCTCTCTCTCTCCCCCCCCCCCCGCATAATAGATACGAGACTTCGGAAAAATCTTTCTAGAACGGATTATCTTTATACCAAGGAATAGACAAAGAATGAGTGTGTCGGTTATTGCTTGGATGTTTCATGGGCACCTGCGTGTTCAATGTGGGAAATGGAGTGTAATTGACCGTGTTCAGTGTTTGATATTAGGTATCATTCTGGACTTAGTTACTGTGGAAAGAGATGTGGCAGGGAAAGGTTCAAAAAGCGGACCCCCACAACTTGTAGAGAGAGAGAGAGAATTGGAAAACGAGAGGAACACTCAGATATATCTTAAACCATTCCATTGTCGCTGCCATAATAAACCATGTCAAGGTTGGTGACATACAACTCTCAAAACAGTTAACCTTGTCCAATTTTCTCGACAAGGGACCCACAAAATGATAAAATTCGTAGGCTGCTAGGAGATTACTCCATGGGGATTTGATGCTTTGATGTAATGCTGGGGCTGCTTTGCCAAGAAAAGTCCATGCAGCCCTTTCTTCAAATTCACCAGAAGCAAGCTCACAAGGCTGTTTTTTTGTTTTTCCTTAGAATAATGCTTTGGTACTAAGTGCCCCAACAAAGATATTCAGGCGACATTAGGAACATTTCTAAATCCCCTCACCTCACTTAGTCTCAATGGTCCGACACATTTTTAAGAATTGTTATCAATTTGCTTTTCACACGTCTCTAGCAACATCATGAGTGTAAAATGAAGGGAAAAATCTCAATAAATAGCTAAAATGAATACTAGAATATTAATATGGATCATACACATTCTAAATAAAATTTGATACTCTGAATCTCTCAACCATCACTGCAAAATTCATAGACTTTTTTTTGAGATTTAAAAGTGGGGAGTTCAAGAACTAAATTAGAGGACGATGTTACCTTCAAGAAGGCCAAGGAAAATAAAATGTGGAGAGAAAATTTTCTCTATTGAGACCAAGATAATTGAAAGCACATGGTCCCTCGAGTTATACATGGATGAGGTAAATAAAATGTATATAGAACAACCTTTAAACTTGATACGATCCAATGTTTCAGATAAGATACAAGATGTTCTTACCTTCTTGTTATCACTGTTGTGCCATAAACATGCAGCATTTCTCCTGGCTATCCATTGAAAAGTTGCTCTGGTAGACAAAGGCCAGTAAATATCATTGTGACTTCCGATCTTCATCCTTTCAGTCTATCCTACAATTTTCCATATCCATTTCCTGAGAAACAAAAGATGCACAAACATGTACATTCAAAGTAATCATCACTTTTCTCTGAGAGCTAATATGGTTGACCAATGAACTACCGAGGAGCCACAAGTTCAAGTCTGTTTAGTTAGAAGTTGTATGTCAGCTCCAACTTCGGCTATTTTGTTTTCCTTAGAAGCTTTAGCTACTCTGGCAATGTTCTCCACATCAAAGTCCAATGCTATTTTTTTGACAAGACCATCTAGCATCTGCTCAAAAAGGAACACATTAGAAACATCAATGATCAAATACTGGTAGTTTTGATAGTCTCTAATACAAAAAAGAACTGTTTGGCAAGTGGAACTTCATCAACTTAATCAAATCAATCGCATTACAAAGAGCAAAAGCTTTATGATCAGATTGCTATTGCATCTGCAAAGGACGCATCCAAACCCTAGCTTAACCAAAACGAGGGAAAAGTTCTAAGTTTGATTCGTGGTAAGTGCACTAAGAAGGTTCTGAGTCTACAAATAGGGTTTACCTATGGTGCCTGCACAACATGTGTTGTTTGTGGGCAATCATGCATATCTTATAAATTTAGGGATGCATATCCAAAAGGTAGTGGCCAAGATTTCCACTCTGACTAAAGAGAGAGAGAAGGGAGAAGGGGAAAAAAAATAAAAAATAAAAAACAAACAAACAGTGAAGCACAAAGCTTTTTGCAATTTGGCAGATCCACCATGTCCACAGAAAATGAAACTAAGCTACTTAAGTCCACTTTAATAGTGTGGCGTTAATGGCTACGCATCATAATTAGCATTCATTATTCTGAAAAGTGTAACAAGATATTCCTATGTCTCTCTCTCTCTCTCTCTCTCTCTATGTGTCTTTATTAAAGGCCATCATCAGAAATAAAAAGTTCTCATATGTTTAAAGAGGTTACCAGAGAACCAATGGCAACTAAAGCCCGGAATTTTGAATCTGAATCAATATTTTCTTCTTCTGCAACCTGAAAATCGAATAAAAGCACCATATGGCAAATTCATCATAAGGTTTGAAACAATTTGGAATTTAATTAATTATGTGGTATCAAGATTCAATATTGAGTGGAGGAATCAAAATCTAAGTCGGAAAAACATGTGCATTAACACATATGTGACATATAAGGAAGTGTGGTTCATACCTCGAGGGCTGCTGAAAGAACCTGAGATTGTCCTTCTTCATCTTTCCTCTCAATCAATAATACAGCATAACTGCAGATTCAAAAATGAAAGCTTAGTGAGTCAATATTGCAACAACAATAATGAAAATCAGGAAAAAAAATTATATAAAAAAGAAATTATATAAAAATGGAAGGCTGTCTAGGTATTCCCTTCCCCAAACCCCACAATGTGGGAGATTCGGCATTGAGTACGCCCTTTAGGAAAAAAAATTATATAAAAAAGAAAATAAAAACTTTTTTGAACTAGTTGAGTGGAAAAAAGCTTTTGAAGAACAAGCCAGTCAATCACTCAGCAGGAAAAATGCAAAGAATACCTACTTGAGTACCAGTGTTGAATAAGCTAGTTGGACATTCTTGTTTGAAGATGAATAGCAACTTGAGAAAGCATCAAGAATCTTGAAATACATCAGAAACAGACAAATCAAGGGAAGTCATATAACAAAGAGCAAATAAGAGAAAGAAGTCGGCTGGCTTATTCAACCAATTAACTCTGACAAAATTCTCTTCATCACTAACCTCACTGCGATGCTTCAATAACCAAAGGTGGAAGCAAGAATTTTTAAAGAGATTGGACACGGCTCGAATACTGGTTAAAAGGTTTGCTGGAAGTATGGGAGCAGCCGTGACTTTCTTAATCATCTCTATAAGCACATCTGGTGAAAATATTTCAGATTGTGAAGATTTGGTTGAATATAGCAAATTACTAAAGGAAACAAACATCAACCAGAGTGATTGCAACACCGCCAAATAGTCAACGTCTATGTTGGTGAAACAGGGCAACTAGTGGGTTGCATATCAAAGAACCAGATAAGATAACTCTTTTAGAGGGACCATGGAGGGTTTTATAGGAGGGGAAGGATTTCCCACCCCCCCCCCCCCCAAAAAAAAAAAAAGTACAGAAACAATCACAATATGGGCACAATATTAAAATACTTAAATTTCTTCTCAATTTTCATTTTTAAATGGTTCACCTATATTTCAATGTAGACAATGCAATTCTAAGTTTTTAAGACCTTTCACAAAAATATGAATAAAAAAATAGCATAAATTGAAAATGTTCCCACATTTAAGAAAAGCTGGACACATGTCCTAGGGTACAGCATCACTATAGAAGTCATCACTACACAAGTAGTCTAATAAACTGTCACAATCAAAGTAAAGGAGTTCATCCCTATAAATTGTAATTTAAAAAACGTAAAATACCGACGTGTTTGAATCCAAATAATTTAGCCATTCAAAACACATCAGTTAGCAGGATCATTTATATAATTACCATTTTCAACTTCCATATACTTAACAAGTTTAGTTGCTCCCTCTGGGTGCAGGATCACAATCCTCAATATATCAATAACTGCAGAGACGAAGACATGATAATCATTAGGGAAAATAGGTAAAGAGAAGAGCATACTCAGAAACTACAAAAAGAGCATGGAATGGTCCAACGATTGTAACAAAATAATCAAGGCTGATGAAAAAAGTGAAGAACTTCAGATTTCCTATCCTTGGATACAAATCCTGTGTGTTGCAGAAGTAATAAGCACAAACGCAAAGCCGGATGCCATTATTTTCAGTATAAGAAGTGGATAATTGAAGTGAAACACCACCAGGAATCTTCAGCTTCAAAATCAATGTGCCAGAGCTCCATGTTATAAATTTAAGCTGCTATCCTTGAGAGTGGTTCATCTTTAAATTGCACAACATGCTTGGTCCCAGGACAAAACAGAAAAACATTCATGATGCAAATGCAAATTCTTTTGATAACAGGAGTGACCATTATATTGCTTTAAGTCCCCATTTACCAAGAGATAACATAGTGCATGTAAGAAAATTTGAGGATCAAAATACTAACTTGGAAAGATCATTGAAACTGGCCATGTTTTAAGCAATTTCAGTAACAAAATGATGTCCACATCAGCAAATGTACTGGAATGATAATGTGATGTGTCCTTTAAAATTTTGACCATAGCAACAAGCCTTGAGGTGTCAAGCTCCAGCATTGCCAAGTCTTTCTTTTCCTGAAAAATTTGGTCAAAACCATTCTAAATTGAAAAACTTCTAAATAATAATAATTAAAAAAAAAAAAAAAAAAACTAGAAGCACAACGCAGAGAAGTGAATTTCTAAGAATTCAAAAAACCTAAATTCCAAAGGGAAAGCATCATCAGCCTAGAAACAGCACTTTTAAAATCTCTGCAGTAACCATTTGTTGGAAGACTAAGTAGTCCTCAGGTCACCATGGGCAACCATTGAAACCAATTGGATGCAGAAAGTAAATGCATCAAGCTTCAGAGGATACTGTCAACCATCTAGTAGATTCTAGCATCAATTCTCAAGAAAAGGAAATTATCACAAGCCTGCTCTAGATCAGATTAACTATGTCTATGGCATGTTAGAAAAATCTCACCTATTGCATGTTAGATAAATCTCATTGTTTTGTTCCTTATGACCTCTAAAATATGGTTGATTTAATGTAATAAGAATAAACAATTTTCGATTGCAGAAGTTGTCATTTCGATCTGATTCCCTTTATGCCTTTTCTTGTTCTTCTTCTTAAGAAGATACATTTTCCTCTCTCTCTTTTAAATATAATTCCTCATTCCTTTTAATATATGTCTTCCTTTCCTAGAAGAAAGCACTAGCTATGAAGAGGACTGAAAGTTCAAGAACTAGTCGACCAACAGGCAGGCGACAACGGTGATGGGCAAAAACAACATGAAATTACAGAATAAGAGGCCAGCACCAAATAGAGATTGAACAAAGAATAATAATATTAATGATGTGATAGGAAACAATATTTGGAAGAACACCAACAGAATCAAAGACAGCAATATGATCCCGAAAACATGTTTGTACATATACAGACTTACCAGGTCAGAACATAGAAAACCATTGAATTCTGCGATCTTTTTGAGGATACCATCAAACTGGGCTGTATCAAAGACAAGCATTCCTTTCTGCAAAAAAGTAAAAAAAGGAAATCATGTAGAAGGAAATGAATGGACCTCAGCAAACACTTGATACAGGTGGTCACTCAACTCATATTCAAGTCAGAAACAGCACCATCAACTTATCATCCTCAAGCAAAATTTAAACCTTCATGAGAATATGCCAAAAGCAAACTCAATGGTGGAATGTGCCAAAAGCAGGAATGGAGTAGAATGTGCACACTTAATCATAACATGATCCTTCTAAAAATTAATGTCTTCCATAAGATAAAGAATTTCAAGCAGTAGCAAAAATAAATTCATGTGATGAAATTCCAAGCACAACTACAACCACTAATATGAGGGACAGAAATTGAGCTTGACAAAACCTTCTGGGGCAGAGTACATTTATTTGAAATTAAAGAAAAGGAACAACACCAAGATGCCACCCATGCACAAAAGATCATCATCTATGAGAAAGAGAAACAATGAGATAATCAAGAAATAAACCTTTGGGAGCAACTGACCCTACACCAGAAGGAAAAAGTTTTACTCCAAAATTTTAAAACCTCATGAAATGGTCTCACTTTGACTACACCTTAAAAGATATTTTCTTCTGCTCTTCACACACCAACTGGAAAATGGCTGAAGAAAAAAGACTACAACTTGTTTCTCCACCACACCAATCTGAAGGCCTGTCATAGAAATACCTAAGATATAACACACCATCTGTCACAAACTCCTTCCATAACCAAATTGAAACATTAGATGTCACCTCTGCAGAAGATCGCACAAACTATCTATTTACAAGGGTTTTTCCTTGCTTTTGCATATTATCAATTGTGAGCATCTGAATCTATGGATCTTTCCAGACAGCTGTGAATTCAGAGATTTTTACTAGTGACCCAATAAACAGCAAACCCTTAATTTACAAAATCAAATTTCACTGAATTTGTTTTCAAAAAAAAAGAAAAAAATGTTATGATCAATATATTTTTAAGGAATGCCTGATGCAGGATAAATCAGAAGTTATTTAGTATTAGGAATATATAACATTTTTCTTGTTTGTTATGTCTAATTTCTCATATATTTTAATTTGATCTCATTTCCGTATTTGTTTTAGGGCATCGCGTATATATTTGGGTAGGAGGGTTACTAATGTTTATGCCTTGAATAATGAATTGGTCATTGGTATTGAGTTTCTCTATCTTCAATCCCTCTTCCCCTTTCTTTTCTTTTGTCTCCTTCTGTAGTCTACTAGTTTCCTTCTCTCTCTTCTTTCCCTATTCTCCTCCTATTGCATTCCACATTAATGTCCTTGAAGTTTTTAAACCTTTTTAAGGGGCCTTAACATATAGAAAATTTTGAGCAATGCAAGTAAATTATTTACAGCAGAAAAACCAAATGGCTCATAAAACAGCACCAAGATGTTACATGGATCTGCCACTGTTCTAAATTTTGGCATCTTTAAGGGTTTCCTAGCATTCACATGACCTCAATGGGAAATCAAGCTTTAGTCCCCCATCTTTACCATTCACAACCAATTAAAAAACGGGGAAAGAACTTGAGATGAAAATTCTTGTAGTTGGTGTCCCTCCAGACTGCTTCATTCCTCCTGCCAAACAGACATTCCCTTCATAAACAAGCCAAAGTCTCGTCTCCCACAAACTCACCAGTGGCAAACTTGAAAATGGTGACACCCTTTACCACCACAGAACAATGGTAGGAAGCAAGACAGTACAGAAATTGAGTAACAGCAGAACCCAAGCAGGATGACATTTTATCCACTTTCAGAGACACTAGTAAAAGGAATTCTCAGCACTGTATATATGCATATTTTCAGGAGAAAAAGGCAGCAATGTATTTAATTACGACTATAGAATCTGCCAATAATCTAAAATAAATAATTTGATATGCCTGGAGAATCAAGCACATTTCACTCTCACTCAAGCACCATCTTGCATGTACCATTTCAAGACAAGATCACAAAAATATCAACAGAAACATTGCAAACTTCTTAAAGTAACAAATTTAGTAACAGAAGTAAAAAAATAATAATAATAAGCAAGTTTGGGAATAAAAAATTAAGGTGTACCTTAGGTATATGCTTGAAAGTAGGCCGTGCTGTAGCTGATGCTAGATAAGCAAAAGAGGGAGGGAAAAGTGAGACATTAACAGATTATACAAAAAACATCTTTGTGAAAAGGAATCAAGAAAGTAGACAACCTAAACTCCAAGGCATAAAGAACACAAATTGTGATTGCCAAGTCCAAGTAGAAAGGGGGGGAGGGGAGACAGAGGAAATGAAAAGGCATGTGCAAAGATCATACACACACACACACACACACACACACACACACACACACATATATTGATAGAAAAAGAAGAATATATTAGATGTATGATTGAATGTACAAAAACTCCAAAAGATTAGAAAAACCTCAGATGTAAGAAAGATTAAAACAAAGTAGAGCAAAAAGACTAATACACAATGACTCTCCAATTCTTCTTCAAATCTTCTAGACTATAATCTTTATAAATCCCTGAGACATAAGCCCTGGGAGAAGTATCAAAAACAATTTTTTCCCATAAAAAAGGTCCAATAGTCTGATCGCAAAAAATTCTGGCATTTGGCCAAAAGCGCATATTCCCACAACAAATGGGCATCCTACTTTTCTCCAAAATCTCTGAACTTCGTGAAGAATAAATCAGAAATTCTCCCTCAGCACACCAAAATATTGTCATACACAGCAAAAGGACAATTTCACATCTCCCTCGCAATAGAGCAATGCAAATCCCTCACAATAGAGCAATGCAAAAATAAGTGATTTCTAGATTTAGAATTGATGTGACACGACACATACATCAGGGTGACATATGACACATACATCAGGGGAGCTAGCTTTATAAGGTAGCAACTTCTAAAGAAGAACATTGGTATTAATTTTATTAAGCATCATGGATCAAATAAATGCTTTAACTTCAATAGGACGTTTGCTTTCCAAATAAAATTGTTTAATTCAAAATAAGGGTTCTCGAAAAAATAGTTAGATGGTGAAAAAGAGCAAAGTAAAGACATCAAAGCCTAAAGTCATAAGCATGAAGAGAAGGTTCAACACCCCAAACTGCTTCTATATTGTTAAGATTCCTTAGAAAATGAAATCCCAAGAAGGCGAATGATCCTCCAAAATATAGAAATCTTTGATGGGAGCAAAGTGAAGTCTATATAACCTATAAAAGCCAGAGAAAGAGTGGGATAAGGGGGAACCCCAATCCACAGATCCTCTCAAAATAACACACAAGAATTATCATCAACCTTAAAGGACACCAAAGGAAGAAAAATATTAATGAGAAATAAATTTCCAGGTACTGCAATGAGAAACTCACATTCCAGCATTGGCACGCAAGGATCATATTACATACCAGAAAAATTTGAACTTCCTCCAGGTATATAAGCACTGGCTGGAACATTAACAACATGGATCAGTAAAGGATAAATCAAAAACAATATCTAAGCTCATGCAATGTCATTATTCAAATGCAACTGAAGAAGAAAATACTCACAGCCAGTATATGGGTCACGAAATGATGAATCAAAAGTGAAATTCCTCTGTCCTGAATTTTGAAGTATAAACTCTACAATTTGCTGACGATAAGAAAGAGGAAGATTCTCTTTCAAAAGCCACTTGTCAGCAGTGGAATATGGATTATCTGGAAATAGTTAATAGTATGTATTAGCATTTTAATGGTTACAAACACCAGAGATGGAGATAAAAGTTCTGCACAAGTTCTATGAAAGCATGCTCAGCTGTCCAAAAAGAATTTTCTGATTCTAGAGCATTTCAAAGAATGTTCCCTTTTCCCTTTTTCTTTTAATCAGGTAGTTGATAATGATTATGACACGGTTAAGACTCAAGCTTGGCTTTCTCCAGTCAAGTATACTTTGCATTTTCCATGTTCACATCACTGTTTCCATATATCTAGTGTAGTGGCAAACTGGTTAGAAAGAATGGAGAGAAGATTGGGAGGGAGAGGGAGAATGGATGATGAGTGATAAACTATCATATCAAATTGAGTACCTACATCTACCACTTAAAGAGGGGATGTTGATGAGGTATCCTTGCAGCCTTTTTTTTTTCCGGATAGATGTATCCTTGCAGCCTCTTGTATGATCCTCCTGGAAAACCATCCATATTTATGACCAAAAATTGGTGATTGTGGAGGTTTTTACAGGTAAAATAGGTGGATGAGCAAATATTTGTGTTGGCCAGATACAAAGATTCTCAGGTTTATTGATAACTTCTAGAGGGTCAATGAAGGCCTCAAGACAGTGTGTTCCCCAATATAAGCAAGATCAGGAATTCCCAGTAAGATAAGGTGGTAGTAGGGGGATTAGGAGACACTTAGGTAAACAGGAATGGCTCAATAAGAAGTAATTTTTAAGTCACATTGTACTATCATCTGAGAGAGGTTGGAGACTATCTTTCTTGGAAAGCTATCATAAAGGTAGGAGCATTTCGATAGTGGGTTTTAGAGCGTCAGAGGTGGCATGAGGTGAGATCCTTACCAATAATGTTGAAAAGAAGGTGAAAAGGTAATACTTATCAGACAATGTATGCACCAAAATAATGCAGAATCTGTTTAACATTTCCCATTGTAATTTGACTAGGAAGATTAACTAATTCATTTTCCACTACTCCGAGGATCCCCCCAGGTGGACGTAGGGTTTTCAGGGAACAGTGCTAGCATGGAATTAATGACAGCACAAACAGGTAGGAAGAATTGCATGTCAACATCCACAAAGCATTTCATGGTCCATAAGAAGGTAAAGAAATAGTATGCATTTGATGTAGAGGAGATATCTATGTCTATATGCCTAACTTATAAAATATATTCTAGTTATACTGAATTGTTTGCAGATATTTTGTTTGATTCCATCGATACCTTCACCCAGGCTTTTAGCAATTTTTTGGTACCTATGAGCACCCCTCCCCCTTCTTCACCTTTCAGACTTTCTTTATTCTTTTCCTTTTACCCTGTGGAAAATGTTTACCATGAACCAACTTGTTGATTTAAACACAGAGAACCTTTCCAAATTTATGCATGCTCACTTAGTTGAAACAAAGATTCACGTTGACAAGATGGCAAGAATTTATTTTATCAAACTTATGAGTACTCTTCTGTTCCATTTCATTTAGGAAAAGAGCTCAATGAGTGATTTCCTACTCCCTTGGTACGGCTTTATAATGAATGCATGCTACATTGGATATTCATATGACTCCTTGCCGGTCTATCTAGCACATACAAACTGAGGACAATGTAGTAATCAATCAAAATAAAATAAAATGAAATAAATAATAATGGTACTAGTAGTAGCCAGCAAGAGCAAACCAGGGTAGGTACAAACACATGATAAGATAGTGAAAATAACAAACTCAAGCATAGATCTTCACAATTACAATGAAACTCTTTATCCCAAAAGAAAGAAATCTCGAACTCATACAATTATATAGTGTCTTAACTTCAGAGAACATCTCAAGCTCTTAAACCATGTAACAATCAAAAGCATTTCATGGGACCTTTAACGTATTACTTTGTTTGAGCATAGTTTGTAAATCTACAATTACTGGTTAATATTACATTACTAAAAAAATTGACAGAACGCAATATCATTAGCAAGCACAAGCAACAAGACGACAGAGAGATGATTGAAACATGATACCAAGAAATCAGTCTCAGCAAAGAAAAATATGGAATCATGAAAAGTAAACCTAGAGAGGAAAGTAAGAAACAGCAATATACCTGATTTATTGTAGGGCAATTTGCGGATCGGCTCACCATCACCAATATCAACATCGAATACTGAGAAAGACACTCATTTAAGTAAAGAACCATAGAAACAAAAAGAAATCAGGAAAAAAATGAAAGAAATTAAGATGCAAACCGTAATCATATTCGATCCCATCAAGAACAGGACGCTTCATGCCATCATCAGGTCCATCAACAACTTCACCAATCTGAATAATAAGAGTAAAATGTTTGTTGTAAAGAACTAAAGCAGTAACAGAAGCAGATGGACATTGATATCAAATAGAAGAGGTAAAGCACCAGAACCACAAAAAACATGTCATGTGTAATAGGAAATAATATGGTGCAGACTGGAATCCTTAACAAATACAAAACACAATATCAATGCATAAATTGAAACAAAATGAGAATTTAAAATTAAGTATAATTAGGATTATAACTCGCATACACACACATACATGTATAACACCATAAAACCACTGTGCGAAGCCAGTCAGCAGCATTATATTAGCAACAGAATCAACTCCGAAAAATTAAGCTATACATTCATTGAGCTGTAGTGTAGTAACTTTCCATCCATAGGTTTCATATTCGGTAATGGCCATAACAGGGGCTACATATGCCATAGCAGCCAATGAGCACCCATAACAAGAGAATGCCAGCTACTCCCCTTGTGGCTGAATCAAGATAGGCCCTTCTATTTTCGGTATATGGCATAACCAATATTTCCATGATTAATATATTAAACTAAGAAGGAAATCTAATGAGCAAGAACCCTAACCATAGTCAATATGGGTCAAGAACTCAAAAATCAAGTCCATATATTGTAGCATTTTCAGGGAAAAAGGCCTGGGACAAAGTGCTTCTACTAGTTTGCTAGAACAAATAACACCGGGCATCAACGTTTGCAAACAATAGGATGCAGCATAAGAACATTGCCAATACAACAATCATTAGTAATACAACTCACTGTCAAATACCAAATGATTTTACGAAGATAATATAGTAAATATAAAATGCATATGGAAACATATAAATGCACACATATAAATAAAGTACATAAAGTGCTGATATTTGGATAGAATGACCTGGAATCGAAATGACTCAAAGACCTAAATACACCATAACTGGGGTTTTTTACATGATCTTTTCGGCTATAACCATGGACTAAGACCACATTATAGTTCATTTGCTCATTTCAATCACAAAGAAATTCGGTCCAATTTTCATAGGGGCAAACTAACCTTATCCCACTTCTGTTCATTCATATTCCAAGCATATGCCACACCATTATCCCCTTCTCTGACGACCTTAGTTTGGCCATCACTGGTGCCTAATTAGAAGACAATAACATAAATTGCCATCGGCAATGTTCTTGATGGGTTAGAAATGAACAGTTAAGAAAATACTACTAATTCATGCCAATTAAACACATCATAGTACACATCATACAATTCATTTGAAATGTCATATGGCCCACATAAACATGCTGTTAAAGAGAATTTCAGATTGAAAATACCCATCTTCCTTGCACCTCCAGAACAATATCAAAATATTAACAAGCTCACTATCAAAATGTTAACAAAAATAATACCAATCCTCTTTATGAATAGAATAAAATTTCACCTGGAATTTTTAAGGCATCTAAACCAGGTAAATCTTCCAACTTCAATCCTCCTACACGCTTCCTAAATCAAAGAACAATACAAGGCAGTTCACAAAACTGACAAACCACATAGGCGAAAAGAGTTTTGACGATGGGGCACTTAACATGCATGAAAAGTAAATCAACTATCCCCAGCATAAACTGGGATGTTCTTTTGTAAGCACCAAAGAATCAAATAAAAGAAATTTATCAAGTAAACCAGATCAACTCTCAAATTTTTAGTTGGTCAGTTAATAGGCATGATCAGTCTTATTTCCTTTTGCAGTTTTTACAATTCAGAAATATTTGGGCAGGTAATCTTACCTGCTGTGCTTGTATTGAGAAAGATGAGAAAGAAATGATTCAAGCTCTACCGGGTCAGCAACCCGGTCAGAGTGTGCTGTCCAAATACGAACAACTCCGTCAGAACATGCTGTAATTATATCCCCATTGTCCAAGAATTTGACATCCCAAATGCATCCAGGATGCTCTATGCTTTGAATACAAACTCCATCTGTAATTGAAAATTACTCTTGGTAAGTAATAGGTTAACCTACTAAGGGAAAGAGAATCAACAAAATGCTGTGACTTGGTAGCTTGCTTCTATGACTATCATGTTGACCGACTTGTAATTTTCAAACAGACATGCAGAATAAGATTAACACAAACACACCCACCCACCCATACACACACAAGATACTAAGGTAAGCAGTAACAATAAGCAAAATATGCAGGTTTTTTCCCTAAAAAGGGAGAAATCTGCTGCTGTGCAAATCATATGCATCAAGAGCACCCCAGGGTTACTCCCACAAAGGCAACAGTAATTATTAAAGAAACTAAAAGATAAAGACTAGAAATTGGGTGGTAGTAAGGGAAAAGGGTAGTGATAGCATAATGTCAACATTGTGTACTCTTACATGAAATTTTAGGATTTGATTGATCCTAATAGAAAGGAGCTGTAAAGTATTTTTTGAAAGAGCAGAAAGTCAATGTGGTGTGTTTGCATGGGATGGTTGCTTGAGGTGAAGCATGTGGAGAGGTGGAGGCGGAAGAAGTTTCGTAGTTCCAGCATGGGCTAGAATGGAAGTTATATGTTTTTTGTCTAAAGAGAGAATCATCAATGTCAAACAGAATGTAATGGGATCTCACTCACTTTCTTGCTTGATGGAGGACAAGTGGATGGTTTTGAGCTGATTTTCGACAGGTTTACCTACTTGGCGAGGGAGCTGAGAGAAGGTTGGATTAGAAAATGCATTTCTAGACTGTTCTTCTCGGTCTTAGTGCAGGAATTTGTCTATTGGTTACTTTCAGAGTTTACGCTGATTGAGACCAGCCTCTTTGCAATAATGAAAGATGTTCTCAGCAATACGATGTCCAAAGCAAGTCATTTCGTGTGATAATAATGTCATACAATCATCTTTCTCAAATACATTATGATATGGTTGATGGTTTTCGGACTAAAGGTAAATCTCAGAAAAAGAGAGATTATTTCCATTGGAGAAGGGAATAATAGCGTTCTATTAGCAACTATTTTGGGGCATAGAATGGGAAATCTTATGTTATTGGATTTGTAGCTTAATCCCAAAGCAAAACACAAAGAGAACGCTGTTTAGAATGGGGTTATAGAGAAGCTTAAGGAAAGGTTGGCAGGGTAGAAAAAGGGGTATCTCTGTAAGGAAGGAGGCTTAATCTAGGGAAAAGCACATTTTCTAAAATTTTCAAGTATACTTCTTGCCTTTTTCCTATTCATGTTTCATTGGCAAAAGGAATTGAGAGCATCCAATGGAAATTCTTATAGGAAGCAATTAGAATGGTAGAGAGCAATTTATTTTGTTCTGTGGGATATTTTGAAGTGACTGTTGCATCTTGGCACAAGATTCGCAGTTGACTTCAATTAGGTGCTTCTGGGAAAGTGGCTGTGAAGGTTCATGAGCAACGCACCTTGGAAAAAGTTTATTGTGGCTAAATATGGGACTTCCCATGACAGATGGATGTCTAATCTGATTGTTGGGCCTGATTGGGTAATTGTCTATAAAGAAATTAAGGGTCGAGTGGTTAGTTTCAAAGGGCACGGTAGTGTATAAGGTGGGTAACAAGTCGACAAATTTCTTTTGACACCATGAATGGTGTTGCCATCATTCTGAAGAGTTGATTTGTAAGATTTTGCAGTGGACAAAGTTCAAACAAAGAGGCATTTAGTAAACTCTAAGTCTTTCTCCAAGGAAGTTGTTTCTTTTGGAATGTGACCTTTAGTAAACAAGCAATGATTGAGGATTAAAGTTCTTTAACTTCTTTGAAAGGCTGCAGGGGATTTGGCTAGTAAGGACACCATTGAGGGGGTTTGCCAGCGAGAACCTTTGAGGTAAAGAGAAGTACAATTTGTATAGATGAGGATAAGACTTCATTTCCTAGGAAGTTTATCGTGTATCCCCACTTATTACCCAAAAGTCGCCCCCATGTGTGTGTGTGCATGGGAGCCTTCTTGTGTAGAATTTTAACTCAAGACAACCTCCATGAGAAGAATTGTGTTGGTATATAAGTGGTCATTATGCAACAGAGAGCTTGAGATTGTAGATCACCTACTTCTTTGCTCGTGGATTTGATCCTTGTGGGTGGAAAAGAAGAAAAAAAATAAAAATCTCTTTGGCACTTATTTTGGGTCACTTCAAGCCGATAAGTTGTGGGCCTAGAGTTGTGTGAGGATTCTTAAGAGGAGAGATGTTAGGATGCTACCCCTTGTTGTGTTTCGGTTGGTTCGGAAGGAAAGTTAAAGAAGATTTTTTACATTATTCAGATTTTTTTTGGGGGGTTTTGTGGATAACTTTCTGAAATGTTCAAGTCAGCAGTTGCCTTCTAAGCCTTTGGAATTTTTGGGAAATGTCAATATCATAGATTCTGTGTCTTTATGGTCCAGGTGAGTAGGCAACTCCATGGTGCCGTTCCCTTTCTTTTTGTATTGCTTTCATTGTGAATAAACTATTTTTCTTTTCCAATAAAAAAAGAATAAAATAACATGCTATCCAGAAAAGAAACTCAACATTGGTACTAGCAAAAAAAAGATCCACAAAAAATTACTAGCAAAGAGATCCAAACCTGAGAGCCTAAATAAAAAATCCAGAGAGAAATTATGTCTCTCATTATCCTCTCTCCTTATCCTCAGATAATGTGTAGACTAATACAAGATGAAGATACAGTTTGGCCCTCTTTCAAATGCACTTCACAGAAACTGAGCCCTGTGGGCACTCACCGAACCAAATGATTTGTATAAAGGACAAGCCAACATGGATAATATTGGCTAATTTTCAGCCCAGTGAAGTGAAACTATGCATTAAAAAGCTTCCAAATAGAAACACAATACACCTAAGGCATAAATAGAAACACAGAAATTAAGGAGATAAAAGTCAAAATCAGATGACGAGATGGGATGACAAGAACCTTTCCATATCTTTGCAGAGCAATCTTCACTACCGCTAACAATAAGCCCAGAAATATGTGAATCAACAGAATAAACAATGGAAGAATGCCCAACCATCTCCATAAGAGCTTCACCGCTTACTGCCCACAACCTGATGGAACTATTGTCATGACAAAAGAACAAAATTAGAAACCAGAAAAATGACATCTAAATAAAGGTAAAGTAGTATCAGAGATCTACAGACGACAAACAAGGTAGGGATTCTACCTGAATATAGATGGAAGACACCACAGCCAGAATTTCAAACAAAATTTGAAAAAAAAAATACTGAAAAAAAAAATATTTTTTTAGCATGGATGAATGTTAGTCTAATGGTAAAGCTCCTTGTTTGCTACAAGGAACTCATTTGGGAAAGTTGAAATCACGCTCAGTTGAGTTTAGACAAGATTAGCAACGCAAAAAATTGGTGATATAATGATATTTTGAATCATTTTTAATAACAAATTTGACTTTTACTTGCAAAAATCTATAATTCCTACCCAAAAAAAAAAATCCTTTTAATTAAAAAATATTACTTGAGACAAAATAAAGGAAAGATGAGGCAAATTGAGACAAGTTGTTGTTTCTCATACAGGGCATGAGGTCTTCATTTTACGTCTGGTACCCCCCCCCCAGGGGCAAATGCTTAGTTCGAGCACCAAATGGCTTTGCAAGACTCACCATCGCAATATCACTTCTGAGGAGACTCAAAAATGCTTTCCAAGATCAATAAACACCAAATGTTAATTCTTCATTTCATCTTATAATATTTGTGAACAAATTCCTAATTGAATAAATATCTTTCATAGTTGACCTACAGAGAATAAATCCAATTTAATTATCTTAATCTAAATCTCCCTTAATCTTGATACTACAGCCCTTTCTGAATGTTTGACGACTACCATGCTTATTAGTTTGATAATCTGAATACTTTTGCATGTTGCCTTTGGAAATACTCATGATCAGTTTATACATGGCAAAAACTTCATGCTTATGAATAAATAGGCAACAATAAACTCACAGGCATTATGTTTTTTATCATTTTTTTACATGATAGTACTCGAATCACAGGTACTAGGTAAACATACAGAATTCAACTCAACTAAGGCTTATAACCAAATATAGAAATTAATGGCAGTGGCAACCCGCTACATAGAATCAGCAATTTGATAATGCACATATTATCTGCTACACGCACTATATTCACAAATATGAGTGCACTACCTTCTGACATTGCGCTGGCCACAAGAGACCACCACGATGGAGATATGCCCAAAGTGTCAAAAAAAAAAAATCAGCAATTTTATCAAATATTCACTTACTCACCCATCATGTGATGCAGAAAGAATTCCTAAACCAGGCATCACTGCCAAGCCTCTAACTGTATCTGCACCATGAAAAATATCAAACATAAAGTAAAGGAAATCCATTAGAAAACAAAAATTACAGAATGATAGAAAATTCAAAGGGGCAAAGATCAAGAGCATAAAAATACAAATAAAAGAAACAATCTCATGTTTCATATACTGTTGGGACAAGAATATCAAGTAGTCTTAGAGATGGCAAATCAACCCATACCCACAGTGGGCCTATTATTAAACTGATCATTGACTGGGTAGCACGGAAGTTTCAGGAAATAAAACAATTCTCAAGGGCAGGGCAGGGATGGTTTTAGCACTTTACCCACAGTTACCTGCCCTGATACATATAGTTACCATTTTCCCCCTAATTTTAGGTCAGAACACAGACCTATGTGAGGTATTTTATGATATTAGGTTTCCAAAAATCTCTCTTCTCTAAGGACTCTTGTACACCTTCCTCTCTTTCTACCCACACTTACCAATCTACCCAACAAACACTGGAGGAAGGATCTAGGAAGGAGATCAAGATCAAGCAGGCTACTCTTCTCTCTTCTTCTTTTGTCTTATCCCAACTACTACTTTTGTTTCATTCCGATTTCCTCCCTCCTGCAATTATTCTTCTCACAGCTTCGTCTCAGTTCTTTCTCTGACCAGTGAGTAGATTTGATAAAATCCAATATGTTGATTCTTATATCTGTACAGGAAGCTCTGGCTGCCCCTCTTTCTCTCTCCATCTGTATGTTTCTATGTCTATTTGTTAGGAAAAGTTGATGTAATCAACAGATGATGGAAAATTGGGGTCAGACTGTAACCCAATCTACTTATGCCTAGAGTTAAAATTGAATTTCTGCATTAAGATTTTTCATGAATTCATAATAGTAATCAAATAAGAAAGAAGATAGAAATGGTGCTGCCGTTGTTTGTGTTTGGCGAATACACACGTGTAAGTGTACATTTTATTATATGGAGTCAATAGCAAATGACAAATTTTTTTTTCTCAATTCATCTTTTAAATGTGAATGTCATCTTAAAATTTCAAGAGGTGGGCCCAGGCAGGATTCCTGGGGTTCCAGATAGCCATGGCGCTGGGAACAGATATGCAAATCCTTACCCCTACAAGGGCCAGGGGAAGCAATACAAGCCCCCCACCTCGCCCTGTTGCCATCCCCGTCCTCTCAGCTGAAAAGAAAAATCCACACAGATTACTATGGAAATTTCATGTGGTCTGTCAAATTTAAATTTCAAGGAATAGTGTTTCATGTGCCCCCAATTATAAGTCTTATTTAGGAGTGGCTCATTTCTTGTTTGGAGGTAACTTTGGGAGGTAAATCTAGGTACTTTTTTGGATCTCTAGGGGGCTAAGGTTAAGAATTCCCTAGGTTAATATACTAATTCCAGTATATGTTTCTGAAATTCTCCTCATAAGTCTTCATCTTTATATTCCTTGTTTCTTTTGGAGGTACATTATCTCTATTTCTCTTCATAAATACTTTTCTCTAATACATTCTAATTTTCCTTTTAAAAAGGATTCCTTTAGCCATACACAATCCATAACAAAACTATAATATCACTGTTGACAGGTTCAACTATGCAAATATCTCTTCAGCTCTACATAGAGGCAACTATTTTCCCAGGAAAGCAACTTCTTCCCCCACTGTATGAGCACATAAATTGGAGACTACAAACATAAATAATTTGTAAGGCAAAAAGAACAATTAGAAGTACCCAAAAAAAAGGCAAACCTGTGTGCCCAGCAAAAGTTTGTAAGCACGTCTTTCCTCTCCATAGTTTTAGAGTTGTGTCACTTGAACCTGAGTAACACATTGAAAAAATCAAGATCTTCTATGTAAGATATACACACATATTTTCAGTAAAATCTGTTCAAGTGATATATAATGCTTATGCCATCCAGCTTAAATCAGACATAAGAAATTCCATCATCTCATTTTCAAGAAACAAATATAGCATTTGCCTGACAGCAATCCAACACTCACCAACAAGACTACCACCACTACTATGTTAAACGTGGGGGAAAAAAGGAAAAAAGAAAAAAGAAAATTCAGGAAACCATGAAAAACTATTGTTGTTCTAAATGTCATCCACCCATAATGCTGAGCCTACAGAAATAAGTAAGTACGAAAACAAACAATAAAGTGTAAGTTACTTCCCAATGAAAACAGTGCAAGTAAATGAAAATCATACCAGTGCAAGTAAATGAAAATCATACCAGTGACAAGCTCTCCTGAAGGAAGCTTTAAAACAGCTTGGATTGCTGACTTGTGAGCCTCCCAAAACTCAACACACTGGCCCTTTCTCCACCGTCTTATGGTACTGCGATATTCAAACCCTTATGAAAAACTATATCAAGCTCTACGACAAGGAGGAGAACCATTGGGCTACCATTCTCAGAAGTAAGCACATTTTATGTGAAATTTATTAGTCAAAAACACAATTCATTACATGGGAATGAATAAAAATAACTAAGATGACCAATATGAGGACTTCAACGATTGTTACTTAGATTACCTAGAGAAACTGAAAACTCTAGACTTGATACCTCAAATAAGAAAGTTCTGAAGTCACTTTAGAGATGTGTGAGCTTGCTGATGAACTTCAAATTTTCAAACAAGCAAAGATTGAGTCTCATTCATATTTGAAAGAAAATTCAATACTTTTCCAAACTTCTACATAAAGTCTTAAGTATTTCCTTAAGGCCTCAAAAGTTTAGTTCAATTTTCAAGCCTCAACTTAAAATTCAAGTTTCACCACACATTGAAGAGTCTAAGCCAAGGAGTGAGCCTTTTGTTGGACCCCAAGATATCAAGCCTCTAGATCCAATAATTCTCCAAACTTAACCAATGAGAGAGAAATTCAAAACTGAATTTGTTGAGAACTTTGAAATTTAAAATTGAATTAAAGGCTGAAAAGGTCAAAAAGGAAGTTGATTTCATCTATCATTGAAAAGGACAATTTCTCACAGTAGATGAACAATTTTTGCCTCATCCTCAAGCTTCCTTTTTTTTCCCCCCTTCATGGTATTTGCCTCTATGCCTTCTTCTTCAGAGCTACATTGCTTTTTGGAGTTTGCCACCATGATCTTGAGTCTTAAACTCTCCACAAGGAGAGTACTTCAACCAGGGAAGAATTGATGTAGCTCAAGAATAACAAGAATAGGATTTTAGTTTTTAGTATTTAGTATTTAGAAAGATTTCTAGATTATTTAATTTTCCATTCTTATTTGATTTTTATGTTTTAATAACCATTTAGTTTCTATTCTGGTTAGGATTTTGTGGCCTATAAACATTGGCTATGCTTTTATCTGGCCTATGGCTTTTATGTAATGGTTAGACTTTGAAATATGAAATGATTATGGAATTGCTTCTCTCTCTAGGTTCTTTGTCTTCTCCCACAAGTCTGCACTCTCCTGGGGTTTCTTTCTCTCTCTTCTTCCCCAGCCTCTCTTTCCGTTCTCCTCTCCTATTCCATTCTACATCAGAAACCCTTAGAGGTTAAAAATTACATAAAAGCAAAACCCTTATGGAGAATTGATCTCCAATCTCTCTTCAAGTCCTCCATACTATAATTGTTAAGAAACCCTAGATCATGAGCCCAAGGAGACTTGCTCCATAAAAAAAGGGGCCATAGCCTGACATCTATATCCACTTTTTCCATACATCTCTATCGAAATCCATGTCTTTTTCTTTTCTTTTCTTTTCTTTTTTTTTTTTTTGCCTTTTTTATCTCCTTTAAATTAAACTCATACATATAGATTCATCATGGCTGTATTTGGAGTCTTAAATATTAGGTTAGTCAAGTGAGTTTTAAATGTTGAAAAATGCTCTAGAAGTGTTTTATTAAAAACCAAAATATAGAAAATGTGGGCGCAGCTAATATCTTCAAATCCCACATGAGTGCCGTGTCCGGAAAGCGTTGGACTGGTAGACAGCATATTTCCAGAAGTGTTAATGCAACAGAAGTAATAACACTTACAACAACTTCACAATACTGAAACTGAGAAGAATAATGTTAGAGTGAGAGATATGCTATGTGTCAATCCATATCAACAAAAGATAGAATCTGTTAAACTTAAGTAATTTTGAATTGGTCAAAACACATTCCAAATCTACCCAAAAAAAAAAAAAAAAAATGAAAGTGTTGAGGTAGACTTATACTTAGGATTGGCTCCAATTTGTCTTTGGCTCACTTTATTCTTCAAAGAACTACTCACCAATTAGACATTAAGTTCTACCTAAATAACAAGTGATAACTTTCCCAAATAACCCAACAAACAGATTCTCTACATAAAAGTCATATCCATCGAAAAACCAAAACACAGCTTCAAATGATTTTAAACAACAATTCCAACGAAACAGCAAAATGTGCATAACAAAGGTTACACACACTAAGCTAAACAATTCTAAACAACAATTCAAAGTAAACGACAAAATGCGCATTAAAAACCCTAAAAAGTTCAACCATTACCAATCAACAGACGATGAGACAATGTCATCACCATCCAGAGCAATGCCAGTGACTTGAAGCTGATGACCTCTCAATGTCTGGGCACTCTCTCCTCTCTTCAGGTCCCAGACGATCACAAATGTATCCATTCCACCGGACACAATTCCGCCCTCCAAGAACTGCTCATTTGGAGGAATCCAAGCCAGAGGACCAACGAAACTCGAATGCCCTAACAGAATTTTCGAACTCGAATACTTGTGCTTGTTGTTTGATTGTTGATCAAGGCCCCAAAACCTAACTGTTCGGTCCCTCGATGAGGTCGCAAACCCAAATTCGCCACAAATACATATTCCACGAACCTGTATTGTAAATCACAAAATAAGTTGAAACTGAGCATCGAGAGAGAGAGAGAGAGAGAGAGAGAGATTACGTCGTCTTCGTGGCCATGGAGTTCGAAGCTCAGGCGATACACCGGAGAGTCAATTTCCATGAGAGAGAGAGAGAGAATGAGATGGGGTTTTAGAGAGAGTGAGGGAGGCGGGTTCTTGCTTGTGTTACACTTCTGCCATGGGCGGATCAAGGACGCAGGAATGGGGGTGCGGTTAGAATTCTTGAAATGGATGGAAAGAACCGACCTGCTTTAAGATCCGACCAGATGTTGGATTATTTGAATTTAAAATTTTAAAAATTGGTTAAGAAATTTTGATAAATAACATATTTACTTAATAAATAAAATAAAATAAAATTTTAATTCATTTTCTAATCAAATGGAGACTTCCATCAAACAAGATAAGTAATTTTCATATTTAAAACTTGTTCTTAATAAATAGTTTTAATAAAATAATATTAAGTTAATTTTTCTTCATATAAAAAATTTGTCAGCTATAATGATTTTTAAAATACTATTTTTTAAGAGACAAAAAACTTAAGAGTTCTAATTAATCTTTGATAACACTAAAATATATAATATCAGTATATTTTAAAACTATTGTTTATAGTAATTTGATTAGTTTTATGGATATATATATATATATATATCGATATATTTTAAAATTATTATTCATAGTGATTTGATTAATTTTATCGATTTTATTTTACTTATATTAAAAAAAATATATTTAATGATACTCTTCAAATATAAGATCAAGTGATGACATCCTTTTATTTCTATACCAACATCTAGTTCGCTCGGTGAAACAATATTACAATCCTTTAAACAACATCTCAAATTTAAATTTTATATATGGAGAAAACAGATACAGTAAGAGTTTTTTCATTTAAGAATTTAACCCGATTCAAATCGAATTTAGTCAAATCTAACATAATTATTGAATCCTAATAATTTATCAGTAAAAAACTTTTTATCTCTATTTGCCATTATGTTAAATTGCATTTGCATGTTATGAACTCGAGAGACATATCTTTTGTTATCTATTTGTATCATCTAGCATTATTTGGTTTCGGGAGGGGTTGAAATTGAATACATAGTGTCCATATTTTTTGAAAAGTTTTATCTCAATTTAATTCAATTTATCTTATCTTGTCTTATTGTACTGTAATATTTTTTTAATTAAAATAAATTTTTTTTAATATATATATATTAAGATCTTCAAGTAAAACAAAATTTTTAATATAAAAATTAAAAATTATTGTTATAGATCGATAAATTTTGATCAAAAATTTTGGGTTGAATCTACTTGATTAGGGTGCATGTTATGAATTGGAGAGGCATATTATTTGCAATCACTTTGATATCATGTAGTATTATTATTAGCTTGCGAGGGGCTTAGATATATCCATAGCCTCGCGAAGTTATTTTAAAAAAAATATATCTTGATTTAATTTATCTCTATTTTATGAATAATATTTTTATAAAAACCAAAATATAGAAAATTTTAAGTAAAAATTACATTTTTTATAAAAAGATTAATAGTTATCATTTTATTAATATTTTCTATTAAAAAAATATTTAATCTCAATTGGACCAAAACTTTTCTCTAAGGGAACCCTTATACTCTGCCTACCCAATATTAATTCTTTTTTTTTCTTTTTGAGGGAACCCCTATACTCTAAGGGAACCCTTCTTTATTCAAAGATATCATGGTCTCGTGGTATTTTTCTTTTTTTTTTCCTTTGGTTTTTTTTTGGGGGGGGGGGGGGTAGATATGTATTATTCCTTAGAACCAATCTTACCCCATGACCATAATTAATTTTTTTTTGAAAAAAAAAAAGTGTACTATTTGGATCACTTCACAAAAAAATGGTTACTTTCGTTGGAAACCAAAAATTTATTATAATTCATAACAGCACACAAAGCTTCTCACCATGGACAGACAAAAGCAAACAGACAATATAGCAAAACGAAAGCTACACTCTCCTATGAAGAGGGTGACTTGGAAAGAAGAAACAACAACTAAAACACACTCATACAAGAGAAAATGCAGTTGTCTAGCAATGGAAGGACTGGAGAAGATTGCACTTCGTGGGGAGTTCCATGGCAGCATCAGGGTTAATACCAAAGGCTGGCAATAGATTTGAGGTCTTGTAATAGCACAAGCATTTTAAGTCAGCATTGGCTAGAGCCGCGCAGCAAGCGGGCGAGGGCGGTGGAGGGTTGTCGCCGCTCACACATGGCATGCACGAAGTCAAACCCTCCCTTGTCATGCGGCAAATGCCCTCGGCGTTAGCAAGGTATGGATCACTTGCTATGGCTGCAGCCAACACCATTGCCACAAGAACCAGCTTTGTGTAAGCTTCCATCTCACTCTTCTCTCTCTCTCTTCCTCTACTGTGGTTGTTAGTGTATTTCCTCTGGTGCCGATAGAGATGGAGGGTAGGGATTTATATATAGAGCTAGAGTGTAATCTACGGATAAGGTGCCGAAATATTTTTTAATTACATATAAATACAATGCAAAAGTTACAATACAAGACAAAACCTCAAACATGACATAGTTAGATAAAAAATAGATCCAAGCTCAAGCGATACAACATCCCCACTTTCATCATCTCTTTTTCAATTCGATCTCACTTGATTATATTTTATTATATCAAAAAAAAATAAAAAAAATAAGTTTTATAGTTTAATTATGACATTCAAGATATAATCTATCGTGATTAATTTATAATAACTATATTTTTGGAACTTATATTAATAGAATTAAACTTTTAATAATAATAGATTTATGGTATTTTTGAAAATTGCAAAAGAAGCCATCACTTTGAGCAGGTCTCGTGACTACAAATTGGCATTACTATGAAATCACGGGTTTACTTTGGTGATTTAAAGAGATTTATTTTTAAGTGACATGTTAGAGAGAGAGAGAGAGAGAGAGGATGATCACGTTAAGCTACTTAGTATTTATATTTAAGAGGATCATGCATAATTTTCCATTCCACGTGAACACTCGGTTTCGGCACAACCGGAAAACATTAAATTTATAAAATTAACGGATGAAATCTTATGTATCAATCCATAATTTTTAATCAAATTGTAAACATTAATATGATCAAACGGACATATAATTAAAATTTTAGTAAAATATGTTAATATAAATAGTCACGTAAAATTTATTTTATGATTCTTTTGATCTGATACCAGTTTAAAACTAAAATACATCGTTGACTTTGCTATCCTCTCATATTTTAATATTTTTTTTTGTTTTTCATCATGGATATCGTACTTTAATTAATTTAATTTGAACGTTTGCAGAGATTTTATTTAGAGACAACTCTTTCGGCATAATCTTTTTTATTCTAAATTTTAATTCTGAAATTTAATTAAAAAATCTAACATTTCATCTTGCTAGATCTGTCCGTGGATTTTGGTCTCTTTTGAAAGCTTGGAAAAGCCCCCAAAACCATGAGAAGCCATCTAGATGGGCTTGAGCAAGTGAACTACAATGGGTGTTTCCACTGGTCTCTTTTCAACTTGAGATCAAAAATTAAGAGATTTTGTCTTTATCACTAGATTTAGGCATCTGCCTTGCCTAATCTTTCTACTAGTCTAGGAGGCGGGGCAAATATTTGCTCTTATTTTTACTACTACTTGAATTTCTTTGGAAAAATTCCTTATACCTTCAAAGTATTCATATGTCTTGCTTATAGAGCCCATGTAGCACTTTAAACTAAAGGAACGGATAGTCAATTTAATGAATAAGATTTCTAAATCTCTTAATCAAATTTTGTATTCAAAATTTGAAAATAAAAAAAGAACTTTATTGAAAGAACTCCTCTTTAAATTAAATTTCGAATCGAATTAATTAAAATATAATTTTGAATACCGATCGATTATACAAAAAAAAATACTTTAAACTCTTAGTTTTCTCCAATTTGTCAATTTAAACTCACTCCAATAATCTCCCTCACGGTAAAAATTTCTTAAAACTTCTTAGGTAACATATTATTTTAAATATTCAATACAATATTCTATCAATTTAAAAAAAATTAAAAATGATAATTCACGAATTAAATATTCAATACAATATTCTATCGATAGCGTGCCGGAGGATGCCCTTTCACTTCTTCGAGCTTCCTTATCTATTGCTTAACAACGTCTATGTATAAAAATTTCTCCATACTAATATTTTTTATTTTAAAAATATTTTAAAAATATTTTCTATTTTCAAAATAATTCAACATACTAAATTAATTAATATTTATATAAAAATTCTTATATTTTTTATATTTTCATATTTTTCTCATATTTAATGTTTTATTTATTTATTTATTTATAATTTTTATTTTTATTTTATTTCTCTTATGATTAATGATTTCATTTTAGATTCTTATTATAAATATAAGTTTATTCTAATATTTTCATAAAATCTTTCTATTTTTTATATTTTGTATTTTTTTTCCTATTTTCACTTTTTGTATTTATATGAAATATCGTTTTCGCGTTATAACAACTAGGTAGTAATTATTATTGGGTTAATTCCTTCAACTTATGGATAAAATAGATCTTCTTTAGCTCAAGTCAAACCCACTTTGGCCCCTTTGATAATTTCACTTAATTTATTCATTTAATTTATATTATCAATTTCTTGCCAATTTATAAAAATAATCTCTCAATGTGTAATCATTATTTATTGATAGATGTTTCCTATGTGTTTAATTTAATTGAGTTTTATCAAATTTTAGCCTTATCATTGGCATCTGGCAATTTTTATCCAAAGCAATTTCATTTTTTTTTTGGGGTCAAAAATTGTTGTACAAAATTAAACGAATTATCAGTATATAAATTACTATTTTTTGAATAATCAACAAATAATAATAATTATTTTTGAAACGTTTTCTTATTTTATATTTATATATTTCTCATTTATGAAGAGCGGGTCTGACGCAATGGTGGAGTTTTTCCATTGTATTCTGGAGGTCCAGTCCTCAAATTAGCTTCCTTGCAAAAAAACAAGGGGGAGGCTGATTAGGTATTCCTTCTCCAAACCCCACAATACGAGAATTTCGACATTGAGTACGTCATTTATATTTCTCATTTATATTATTTTTTATAATTAATAATTATATATTTAATTATTTTATATTTTATTATAAAATATAGTTATTCTGTTATTTATATAAGAAATTAATATTTATGTAAAAAATTTTAAGTTTTTATATTTATACATTTTCTCACATTTTTCTTTTTTTTATTCTTTTTTCTTGTATATAGAGAAATTTAAACTTAAAATCTTTATAAGGAGGAGGGAGACATTATCAGTTAAGTTATAATTCATCGGCTCATTTCTTTTATTTTTTATAAAATGTTATTTTTGTATATTATTTTGTACTTATTTTTGTTTTTTCATTGTCGTTTTGGTGCAAACTTGATCGACAAAGCATATTAATACCTCTTTTCTCATTTTCTTAGAAACAAAAGTTTTTTTATTTATATTTAGTTTGAGAGTTTAAGGAAGAAATGAAATGAAATAAAAGAAAAAAAAAAAGAGAGGATAAAATTTTCTTTTCACTCTATTTGAGAGTTTTAGAAATGAAAGAAAATAATATGAGATTTATTTAAAATTAAAAATTTTTTTTTCATCTTTTTAAAAATAAATTTAATATATTGATAAAACAACTTTTCTTTTTCTATCATTTTCTCTCATTTCTTTTCCATTTTTTAAAAGAAAACTTTTATTATTAAAATTTTTTCAATTTCTCATCATTTCTTCCCTTCTAAAACTTAAAAAAAATAAAAAAGAATAATTTTCTACTAAAATTTTTTCTTTTCACTTCTTTTTTTTTCTCATTCGAACCAAGTATTAATGTTCCTCCGATACTATCGACCTGAAAAATGGTTACAAAGCACGTGACGGGGCGGAATCTCCTGACGTGGCGTAAAATCATAAAAGATTGCTCGTTTGGCTGGCTGGAGACCACTAATTTATGGCCACGTGTAATTATTACGTGGCATCTAGAAGGGTGGGCAAGGAGGCGCGGATCTGCTGCGACACAAATCACCTGCTTCGGTGCTATGTTTCCAACATTTTCGTCCTTTCTTACAAGAACATCCCTAAATTTCGCAAGAATAACATAATAAACCTTTGCATAGGGTTTTAAGAATAAATAAATAATAAAAAAATATTCCTCATTTTCCTCAATAATATCTCATAAACTACGTAGATCATTTGTCATTAATATAAATTCATAAAAGTTAATTTCTAGAAATTTTATATCAAATTTATGATAAATTTTGATTTTCAGTTGGTAAACTCATCGCCTGTAATTATTTTTCATTAAATAATCTATATGTTTAAGAAAATTATGTCTAAAAATTTAAAATTTATTTAGTGATATAAATTGCCAAAACTTGAATTTAAAAAAAAAATCATTTTAAAATGTGTGCATCTCCTACTAGTTAAATAATTAGCCACGAAATTGCATGACAATTTTGGATAATTTTTCATTAGGTTCATGATAACAAGCCAGAATACAATTTTAATTTTTCTATTTTCCCCTAAAGTTTTATATTTGTGTTCTTCTTTCTAATTTATTCTTATGTTTCAAGATCTTAATAAATTGGATAATTATTTAAAATTAGTTTATTTATTTAACAAGCCGTTTCTAAAATATAATTTATCAGTAATTTGAATTTTCTCTAACCAAACACTTAAACAGTTCAATACAACCATATATACTTAGTTAACATGTTATTATGATTTGATTAAACATAAAAATTGTTATTTTAAATATTCAACAAACTCGAGTTTAATTAACTTATCCATACACATGGCGTCCAATGTATAATATGAGATTTTTCATTTTAGTAATTTTAAAAATCTTTACTTGGTTTCCAAGTTTCTATTGCTAGGTTTCCAACTATTATATATACACCATAGAGTTATGGTTATTATGGCGTATACACTCTCTTAGTATACACTCTCTTAGTCTCAATTTTGCTCGCTTTGCAAAAGTAATAATTTTCAAGTAATTTTTTTTTCACTTTTTATCTCTAATTTCTTCTCATTGCTGTTAATATGATTGAACAACATTTTCTTCATCTTTTCTCAATTTTTTTTGTTCCATCTTTTCTTAAAATTGCATATGTATGCAACTCTTATCAGATCATACAATATCAGGAGTTTTATAAATTGGATTTTATTTTGTATTATTATTAAAATAAAAATAGTGACTTTTTATTTATTATTATGAGTAGAGACCATGATATTTCTATTGGCTTCCATGACAATTTTTCCCAAACTTGAGGGTTTTTCTTTTTTTTCCCCAAAATAGAGGAATTTTATGATTTTTCAGAAGCAAGATGCGAGGGTAATTTAGTCATTTTGGAGAGATATGTGTGAAGGAAAGGTTTTGGATGCACTAGCTTTTCCTTTCAAACTACTTCTAAGTTTGCTAGGCTTTGGTTGTTGTTTTATAATATATAAAACTCAAATGAGGACTCCTTGACTCTTGTCTCTTCCTCTTCACCAAGTAGTCTCTTTGAGCTGAAGCTTCCAATACCTCTTCCTGTTCCTTCACCATGAGCCTCTTGCTCCCCTTCCTTGGTAACCGTTGCCTTGCGCGTTAAAACTTTAGAGAGAGAGGTGCACACATTGCTTCCTGCGTGTTAAAAGACCAATCTTTCTCAATTATATCATGCGTGCAAGCTATTGTCTATTCACAGAACATCCACAAAATCTCTTGGCTCTCAACGGTTTTAATTCTCTCTAAGCTTCTCCATTCCACATCTCTCTCTCTCTCTCTCTCTATCACAACTTTCCTTTCAAGGAGACAGCTAAAGGCATCCCAACTTTTATTGACAAAACTTCTCTGTATTCTGATAAGCTTCAAATCTCTTAATGCCTAAAGTCTTTATCTCTTTCATTGATTTGTTATAATCAAATCAAACTTTTCAATCACAACCACTTCCTTATTATATAAGCTTTCAGGGTTTTGTCATACTTTGATCAACCTCAAATTCAAAGCCTTAATTCTCATGATTGAAAGTATCTCCTCCAAAGTTTGAGTCATTTCTTGCTTTTCTCATGTGGGTTTGTTCTATTTCATTCATTTTTGTCAAATTTTTAGCTGATCTGAAGACATAAAAATCTTAAATTTTAAGGATTGCAAAAGGGTTTTTTAATATGGTCTTAGTGTTGTCTTTGTTGGTTTAGTTGGATTGGAATTGGAATCATGGGAGGCCATATGAGCAGGAAAACCTCTGAAACAACCTCTGCTGTCAACAACCTCAACCTCAACAATGGTTTACAATATGGGACAGAGTTGAGATCCTATGAAGCAGCATGTAGACTAGACGTCGATTTGCAGACCTTTGATAGTGCGCTTCAAGCTCGAACCAATCAGGTCATCAACACCTTAGCTGCTGGGGTTGAAGTCCGTGCACTGTCTTTCACTTCACTCAAAGAAGTCACAGAATGCCTTCTAGAGATGAATCAAGAAGTTGTGAAAGTGATCTTGGAATGCAAGAAAGACATATGGAAGAATCAGGAGCTGTTTGAGCTTGTTGAAGAGTACTTTGACAACAGTTTACAGACTTTAGATTTCTGTGCTGCACTGGAGAAGTGCCTAAAGCGAGCACGCGATACTCAATTGCTTATATTTGTTGCAATTCAGCAGTTTGAAGAAGAGGGTGTTGAAGGGAATAAGTATTTGAAGACTTTGAAGGAGTTAAAGAATTTTAAGGCAGCTGCCAATCCTTTCACAGAAGAGTTCTTTGAAATCTTTCAATCTGTTTATAGGCAACAAGTGTTGATGCTCGAGAAGTTGCAGCATCGAAAGAACAAGCTTGATAAGAAGTTGAGATGTATTCGAGCTTGGAGAAAAGTGTCGAGCATGATTTTCGCTACTGCTTTTGCTGCTGTCTTAATATGTTCAGTCGTTGCAGCAGCAATGGCAGCTCCTCCAGTTGCTGCAGCTCTCTCCGCTGCATCTTCCATACCAATAGGTTCAATGGGGAAATGGTTCGATTCCCTATGGAAAAACTATGAAAATGCATTGAAAGGACAGAAGGAGATAGTAAGTTCAATGCAAGTAGGCACTTATGTCGTGATAAAGGACTTGGAGAACATTCGAGCACTCATTGATAGATTGGAGATTGAGATTGAATCGCTACTGCACAGTGCTGAATTTGCAATCAAGGAAGATGCAGTCGAGTTTGGGATTGAGGAGATAAAGAAGCATCTTGACATGTTTATGAAGCATGTCGAAGACTTGGGAGTGCAGGCTGATATGTGCAGTCGTGATATTAGAAGGGCAAGAACTGTGGTTCTGCAGAGGATCATCAAACACCCCAACAACTAAAGGGCATTCCTTTTGTTCTTTCACTCAAATCCTGCTCTTCTGGAAACACGCTAGTTTTTTTAGTATCCAGGTGATATGGTTTGTATTTTTTTCTTTTTTTCCTTCTAATTGCTTATCAAACATTACACAAGTTTTTTTCATGTTCATTACAGAAATAAGATCTATAGATCATGTATCAATAATATTCAGTCTCCTTCACAAGTAATGCAGCTTCAGTTACTTACATTGCTGGTCTTAGATACAGCACCAGAAATCAGTCTTCAGATAAAATATGGAAAACAACATGTTACCGCTAAATATGAGGCAAGACATCAAATATGTACTGTCCTTAAAATAGGCAATTTTGGATCTGTCATATGTTTGACCAAGGAATTACATATGTTTCGAAAGGCTGAGAATTGGGACCTGTTGAATAATGAAAAAGGTAACAGAAGCAAGATAGCCACACACTGGCACATGAGAATAATGTCAAGAAGGTACAAAGACCAGCTCAGGCAACTACATAAGTTTCAATAGGCTGAGAATGGGGACCGGTCGACTATTGAAAAAGGTAGCAGAAACAAGATAGGCACAAACTAAGGACACATAGAGTTTAAACCAGATGAATGAGAATAAGGTCAAGTAGGTACACACTCCAGTGAAGGCAATTACGCCTGCAAAATTAGCTAGGCACCGTAAGATGGAGAGGTCCCCTTCAGTTCCTTCATTAGGAAAGTTGCCCTGCAAATAGAAATCAGAGAGCAACTGATCCTTGAGCTGAAATGTGTGGATCAACCATGCAGAAGCTTCATCTTCAGATGTAGGAATGTCATTACATGGGAAACGGCGAACATGAATGTGAACTTCTGAGGGCTCAACTCCGAAGGCATTGTCCAACAGAGATGGGCAACGATGCTTGTACCCGATGGTTACATCATAAACTGTAAATGGCAGAAAATTAAACATAAGACTAGCATCAGGACAAATAACACGGTCTCGAAACGAGCAAAATAGTATAGCAAAATTAATCTTAAAAAAATAAAAATAAACACCTGCATCTAAGGAGCCACTTAATTCCTCTAAGCAAGCACAATATCCCTTTGTTTTAGGAAGCAACACATGCTTTAAAATAGGCAGTCCATTTTCAGCAGCATACTTTTGACTGCGAAGGCACTTCTGTTCACTGCAATCATTGACAGTATTTAATGAGTATTAAAAGCAGAAAAGGAAAAGATCATAGGTTATACCCTAGAATCTAAAACCTAAGTTAAGCTAAACAATAATAGGCTCACATCAAGCAAATATATCAGAATTAGTAAGCATAGTTAAAAAGACAAAACTACTTGTAATCTGTGCCTTCAGGGAAAAGAGCGAGCCAAAGTGGATCTTGAGGATCTTTAAACGTTGAAAGCATTTTATGCAAGTGTGATTGATCAACATCCCATTTTCTCTCAACAGAAATGAACTCTAAAAGGTGAAACGCCCAACCAAAGATTGGCAGTTTCATCAGACTGCTCTTGAGAATATACTTGATGTAGCCCTGGCGTCCTTTCCGCAATCCAAGGTTCCACAAGTACATCCAATCAACCTCAGTTCGATGATTAGCAATGAGCAAAACTCGTTCCCCAGCAGGAATACAATCTCCTGAAAAGACCACTTTGGTCCTGTTTATCTTTTCAAACATGAAAGGCCACAATGCTAGCCAAGAACCAAAAATGAATGATGTCCCTCTCCTGCTGTAGTGTAAGCTAAAAAATCGCAGCACGACAGCAGTTATAAAACCACCAAATACTAATGTCATGAATGCTGTTGAAAGCAATACGGCTAAGCACAAGACACCCCTAATTATCCTTAACGGTGTCAAACAATAGGGACTTGGCTCGTCCTTTTCAATAAGAGGCTTACTAGCTTCCATCTGCAATTACTTCCAAGTTCCAAGAGCTAGCTGACTTTCTGCTCAAATGTACCCTATCTTGAATTTACAAGTTAGAAACTGGCATCAGCACCAATAAAGCCATTACTGTTCACTAAAAAACTGAAGGTGAAGCAACCTCCTGTTAAATTCTTGGAATGACTCACGACCGTAGTCCAGGTCCAGGAATCTATATGTGGTCAATCAAGAACATGGATACTAAATAGCTGTGTCATCTGCAAAGGTGGCAAAAAGACATACTCTTCCTGCACCAAGCCTGGAAGAAAAGAGAGCACAGGAGATTCATGTGTCAGAAGCCAAATGCAGCACACCCACCACATGGTGCAACATAAGTTTAGCAAGAGTTTAAGAAAGCACTTCCATGCCCTAACACCATGTTTTGCACGTAATTACAAAATCCCTACTTCTGTGCAATGTGGCCTCTAAAAACAACACATGTAAGAAGCAAACGCTTGGGTATGCAGAATCAAGGAAACGAGCATTCTTGGAAGAAAGCATATGAAAATCTCAATGGCTTGTCAGAGAAGCATAACACCAAGTGCCATGATGAAAAGAAAACCAAGTCTATGCTACTAACACTAACAATGTCTTACTGCAATCATATTTGCAGAAACATGTTAAGCACTAACAGAAATTGACTAGTACCTTTTCTCTGACTATTTCAGCAATTCAAAAGAGGTTGGAGTCAGAATAAGCATCGACTTCCAACATCAGCTAATAAACCAAAGGCTAATACAAAATTATATGCAAGAATTCTTCCAAAAAGGGGGGAAAAAAAGTAACAGAAAGCATATGACTTCATGCCAAACAATAAGATAGTAACATGAAAGTATGGCACCACATAGTGTCTTGTGACATACAAAAGTGTACTAATCCATTCCAAGGGCCGATGCCTAGAGAACTGGGTGTATAGTCCAGTCCAGATCTAAAACATCAGTTCCAAAATGATGGACATATTGAAATTGCTAATGGGTATTAAATAATTTGTCCAAGTTCCAACATAAATACTTCCCATATGTAACATAATGTGAAAATATTTTTCATCAATTTGATTCCACAACCCATGTGGGGCCTGTATGCAACCTAACTTGCTGATATTTCCATTACAAAACAGAAACTACACCAAATGGCATGTTAAAAAACCACCCAGAAATATACAATAATTAGCAACCAAATACAAAACCAAACCTTCTGCATGTGTATGATTGGAGCCCTCTTTTGGAGAATGGCAATGAGAAATTCCCCATTGCAGGAAATTAAACCATAAATTCCTTTTCTATGGCAAGTCTTTTTCAATGTCGGTCAAAATCTCATCTGGTAATCGTGTGAGTTGAGTCCTACAAAATGACATGGTGGATAAAGAAACCCTACAATTTTTTTCTAAGAAGCCTACCATTTTTTTTCTTTTTTTTCTTTATTTTTTGTACATTCCGGAATCTACCTAAAACCCATATGCCCGAGGGTTTAAGATCAGCCAAAAGGACCATAAACACATAAAAATCACATAATCACATACCCACAAAGAGAGAATCATTTTGGGAAAAGCCAAATGATCGAGACCAATGATATCAAATAGCGGGTTGAGTCATACAAAATGACATAGTGGATAAAGAACCCATACCATTTCTAGAAACCCTCTTTTCTTTTTTCTTTTTATATTTTTTATGTACATACCTGACATATGCCCTAGGGCTTAAGATCAGCCAAAAAGACCACAAACACATAAAAATACATACCCAGAAAGAGAAAACCATTTTTGGAAAAGCCAAATGATCAAGAACATTGAAAAGAAACAGAGGAAATGTAGATGATATCAAAACACATTCATCCATTTTTTCATTTTTCCTTAGCTTTTCTATGCAACAAGCGCATAGTGGAAAACAGGAATCAAAAAGACCTTAAAGAACATACATGCATATATATTTCATATACCCACGGAGAGAGAGAGAGCAACCATTTTTCGGAAAAACTAAATGATCTATGCCTGTTCATATCCAGAAAGACAAACTAGACTGCAGAACGCCGTGTGCAGAGAAAATCAAGATCATTGAATAAAAACCGAGGAAATGTACATGATTTTCAAATACCCATTTCTCTACTCTTTACTTAATCAGCTTTTTCTATTCAACCAAACTCAAATAATCAAAGCCCATCCAAAAAAATCAGTAAAATGGGCAAAAAGATCAGACATAAATATCAGAGAAGCAGACAAGACAAGAAAGTAAGAGAGAAACAGAGGACCAACCGGTGATCTAGCTCCTTCAAAAAGATTGATTATTTTTTTCTTTTACAGCAGAGGAAGAATGAGAAATAGTGAGATGATGACACACAGTGTAGTGTAGCTGTAGTCAACAAAATGTTGAGAACTTTCCAGTACTTTTCAGGTTTTCTGCGGTAAAAATGGTAGGGCCACTTCTCTTGAAAACCTTTGTCACGTTTTTGATCACAACCTTTATTGAACGAGGGATGGTACAGGCTCTCCCAATAGCCTTTCACGTACAATCTTATTCTCTCTCTCTCTTCTTCTTTTTCTTTTTTTTTTTTTATATCAATCATTATCCCGATTTATAATTATACTAATTTAACTCAAATTATTCTCAAAACATTTTTAAAATAATTATTTTTATTCTTAAAATTTAAACAAAAAATTTAATTAAAAAATTCAAATCCTTCCCATCAACCGTCGTTTGGTAACCTTAATTCTCACGATTATTACCATGAAGCAAGCAACTAACTCAATGTAGTGTATAAATTTAATAATTTTCTATCTTAACATTAATTATTTTTAAAATAAAAATTAATCTTTTTAATATAATATCAAAATTATCTTAAATTTGTTCAATTTCAAATAGTACTTTCAAATTATTTCTAATATTTTGATATTTAAGTCATCGTAATATTATATGAAACGTTAAACTTTATTGATCAAACTCTTATATGTAGAAATAATTTAAAAATTATCTCAAAATATGTATTAATTATAAATTTCTTAACTCAAAATTAACACTATCATTATTTGTTATTTATTGTATAAATTTATGAGACATGTCTAAAAATTCATAAATTTGCTAGATATATTAAATAAATATATAAACTAAATAAAATTTAGACGCAAGTTCAAGAATTTTTGATTTGAAAAGTTGTATTCTTTGTTACACGTATTTTTGCTATAGGTATTACATAAAGTTGATATATTTAATGTTACAAAACGAACTAATTTAAACAAAAACTAAATTCTTTTACTCTTGTGGAGGAAAAAAAATCATAATATTCGTTCCAACTTTAATTCCAGAACCTTAGAGTTCCAATCTTGTTCTGATTATAGAATAATTTAGATTCGATTGTAGTTTGATTTTGGTCTAATTTGAATTTTTTTATTTTTTATTTTTTACTGTTCATACATTTTTTAAGATTTTTTATTCTTCAATTCTTATTTTTAGTTTTAAAATGTTTTAAGATTCTAGTTGATTTTGAAAAAACAAAAATTAAACGAAATTAACAATTTAGTGGTTTTGGTTTCAAAATAAATTAAAATGATTTAAAAAAATTAATTTAATTTTATAATCTCCATTTATTATTTATTTCCCTTTCAAAACATATACCAACAAAATAGATATTAACTTTATCTTTCTTCGACCCAGCTTCATTTTTCATGAGAGTTTTGGTCTTCAATCAAATTTTCAATGACTCGACAAAATCTAAAGTGACAAGATACCTTTTTATTAAATTGAAAAAGAAAATAATAAAGAGAAGTCCCACGTTGGCATGGCAAGGAACTCTTTAACGCAGTTCTCGTTATTTTCAAAATTTGAAGTCGATATTTGATTAAAAAATCTAATATTTTTTTATTAAATCAATTATTTCATTAGTGATAAAAAAAATTCGATAGTAATTTACACAAAATTAGTTAGAATATGATTTTAAATATCGATTGGTCTAGTAAAAAAAGAATTCCTTTTTTATTAAATTTTCAATCAACTAACGGATAGTCGGTTTAATGTGATAAAATATTAAATCTCTTAATTAAATCTCAAATTCAAAATTTAAGAATAAAAAAACTATGTTATAAGAGTCACTCGTTAAATAGGATCTTTACAGACAATTGAATTAAAATAACTGGATCATGTCTTACTCGTGGTATTAAAAAAATAATAAAAAATAACCTTCAATCACTCTAGCCAATTCTATGGCCCTAATCAAATCCCAAGCCCAATTATTAATTAGAGAAGCCCAAACAAGGACGGCCCATATTGGTATGAGATAACGGTGCTCCTTAATAAATAAAGAAAAGTTATGTCCCACGTCACTGTTTAAATCTCTCCATTTTTACCCTCTATTTTTTAATTCAATTATATTTTCTTATTTAAAAAAAAAAAGTCTTCACCACTCCCCATCCCATTTGCCCACTGAGAGCTAGGGTTCTCCATTTTTTGGTAGTAAAAGAGAAATTAGCAGGTAGATGAACCAAAAGTAGAGAAAGGGTTCTCTTTCTCTCTCTCTGTTGCGGTTGTTGCTAAATTTTGTTCTATGCTTAATAAAGTTGTGTTGTGGTCTCCATTAATACCAGAGAACGATATCGTTTGGTGTTTATCTGATTCATGGGAGGTCAAAATTGAATCATGGAAGCTTTCGCTGATAATGCCTCTCTTTTCATTTTCTCTCACAAGTTGTTTATTAGTAGCTTTCCATACAATTCTCCTGCTCTTTTCATTTTTTTTTCCATACTTCTTCCAATCCCTCTGCGATGGAGTTGTGTGCAATAACAAATATTAAGTATCAAGACAAGGCTCAGTTGCTCCAATAATATATTTCCAAAAAAATCCAGGAGAGAGTTTTTTTTTTTTTTTTAAAAGAAAAAAAACTATTTCTCATTTCCTTCTTATTAGTCAATTAAGCTTGTGACCAAGAGGCATTTGAGAAATCTAAACCTGTCTTAATTTATTTTTATTTATTTATTTATAATTTTTCAATTAATACAAAAGTTGTTTGCAAAAATATAAAATTCTGTAAGTAAAAAAATAATTTAAATTATCATAATATTAATAATTTTGTATATAAAAAAATATATCTAATTTTAGTTCAATCCAATTCTAGCCTTCTCGAATCTTAATACGTCCCCGCACGTCAACCCCAAGATGGAGTTAATAGTCCCAATCTATTCTCCTCCCCCAACCCCATGATCCGGAATTTAAATCTCGTTATAGCAATATATATATATATATATCTCAATTATACCTAGGCAAGAGTTTCTATCCCGAAGTAAAGAGTAAATGGCTATAACAAAACCCCATCAAGAATGGGTTAACACCTCTTCCCCCCCCCCAAAAAAAAAGAGAAAGGAAAGGGGGGGCGGAAAAAAAAAAGGGGGGGGGGGGGTTCGAAAAACTTTCACTTGCTCTCAGGCTCTCAACTTTGAAGATTGATGACAATGAGTTATAATTTAATTAACAATGTTCTCTCCTCTTTATAAAGGTATCGAATTCGAATTTCTTCATATACCAAAAAAAACTTTGAAGATTGATTAAGGTGGCATTTTGGGGCTAAAGGTTTTAACAAAGGGTTCATCAACATCTTGCGAGGACCTTGGACAAACTTTAAGCCTTCAACACCATTATCAGTCAGTACTCTACTCACTAACTGCTTTTCATCATACCATTGAATTCAAGTCAAAAACAAGTTCTAGGTTTGTAAAATAGCCATAATCTTCCATATTGCCCTTTATTTTAAAGATATTTCTCATTTGTACAAAAATCTTAATTTATGTATGTTGAAAAATAAATGACCTAGCCCACAAGTGGGCCAAGCAAGCCAACAACTATTATAGCCATTGGAACCCAATGCCTATTATAGTCATTGGAATTTAACGGCTATAACAACGGCTATAATAGCCATTGAAGGGAGTGGACATTTTGTCCACTCCCTCCCTCTCTCTTTTTTATTTTTTATTTGTTTTTCTCTCCTATCATATTCTATAAATGAGAGCTTTCTCTTCTCTTGCATTTATAACTTGGAAGATAATCTCTCTTTCAAAATCTCTATCTTCTCTTTTTCTCTATCTTTGTAATATTTGAGATAATCTCTCTTTTACATTCAATAGAAGAAATTCTTCTCATTTTTCAATTTTATCTTCTCAATAAATATTTTTCCTTTCTCTCTTTATATCCAATTGCATTCTTATCTCTCTTTGTCTATATTTAAATTTGTACTCTAAACTTTTATAAGATTCATTCACTAGTATGTGATGACATGACATATTTAGGAAAGTTCTGTCTAGTGACAAATACTTATCTAAGGAAAGGGGTACTTAAGCGAGAACAAATGATCTCTACCTCTTTCTTGAGAACTTTTCTAGTGCCCTCTGCTACAGGACAGTCTGGGTTAAACTTAAGTAAGGATTACAAATTTCTATATGGTATCAAAGTAGAGTTCTATTATTCCTTAAATGGCAAATCCTCTACCCTTCTTTATTTCATTTCAAACCTAACTTTTTTCTTCCAGGGCACATCAAAAGACTCAATGCTCTAAAACTCTTAAAATTTATAATGAGTGAATTTCTTAATATTACTAACCCTACATATGAAGAATAGAAAAAAAGAAATGATCAAATTTTCATTCTACTCTCTAGTATCATGGATCAAACTCACAAAAATATAGTCTCATTTTGCCCAAACTCTGAATCTCTATGGGATCAAATATATGATCTATATGGGCAAGAATCTAATGTGGGAAGAATTTTTAAAATCAAACGGAAGATTGTCAATATTCAGAAAGAAAAAAAAAATTCTATCTCAACTATTTGGAGAATATGAAGACTTATGGAATGAATTGGAGATGTTGAGATCTCACACATGTGATCCGAAAATATTGAAGAAATAGAAGGATAAAGATAAGTCCTTCAGCCTTCTTGTCTCTCTTGGTAAATGCTTCTCAAATGTCTGTTAAAAAATTCTTCAGATGAAGGACTTCCCTTCATATCAAGAAATTCGATTCTTAATTAAAAAAGCTGATACTAACATACGGATTAAGGAGGCTTCACAATCAAAATAAAAGTCCATGGATTTAAAGTTAAGCAGCAAATCCCTATTTCTTTATTTGAACAACCCACTGCCAACAAAACCTATCAGCCTCCTCAGGATGCTCACATTGTGAAACATTAAACCATATCAAGGAGAAATGTTGGCTTCTTCATTCTTATCTCAAACCAGAGCATCTTAAAAAGAAATAGCAAGAAACACCAAAAGTGACGTAAAATGAAACGTTGGAAACAACTCTGAAGGAATCACCAAACAACTAAAACAAGTCACTAATAATTCTGGTAACTTCTCGAACTCCGCTTATTATTTTGAAAATTGGTTAATAGATTCAAGATATGATTATCATATGATTAAGGACAAAGAAAAGATAAAATGTTTTAAACCTCACATCAATTATAAGATAACCAAAGTAATGGACAAAATTTGAAGTTTAAAGAATTTGGAGAAGTTAAATTTTTTGGAAAAAATTCAAATGTCTTGTATGTTCCTAAATTCACTTTTAATCTTATGTCAATTAGTAAGATAACTAAGGACAAAAATTGTAAAGTTATTTTTTATCCTGATACTATTGTTTTTCGGAATCTCAAATCGAACCAAGTGATTGGTAGGGGATCTAGAAGGAACAATTTGTTTTTTTGGACAAATGCAACCAAACTCTTATAGCATGTGAAGAAGATAATCAACTATGACATACTAGATTACACCCAAATGATAAAGACTTGAAAATACTTTTTTCAATAAAATTTTATAAAAATGATCATTGTGAAGTATGTATCTTTGGGAAACAAACCCAATTATTTTATCCAATTTCAAAAACTATTTATAAAAATATCTTTGATCTTATACATTCAGATATATAGACATCTCCTATTGAATATAGAAGAGATTTCAAATACTTTATATCTTTTATAGATCATAAATCTAGATACATATGGGTATACATGCTTCACATTAAGCCACAAGCTTTCGAAACATTTAAAAATTTTAACAACTTTATCTTGAAATAATATGATACTCATATTAAAACACTTACAACTGATAATGGACGTGAATACATGAGTAATAAATTCAAAGTATATTTATAAAACAATGAAATTATTCATCAAACATCTTGCCCTTGTACTCCATAATAAAATGGAGTAATCGAAAGAAAAAGTAGGTATTTACTAGAAATAGCAAAGATTATGATATTTTTTTACAAATATGTCTAAGATATTTTGAAGTGATGCAATTAGCACAGTTATATATATAATTAATTGATTTCTCACAAAGATTTTCAAGGGAAAATCTCATTTAGAGATACTTAGAAAAGAAAAACCATTTTTATCTCATGTTAAAATATTTGGTTGCACATATTATACTCATATTCCTTTTCAAATGAGAGATAAGTTAGAAAGAAAGGGAAAAAAATGAGGAAATTCTTATGCATCATCCTCACCATCTCCTCCACTTAAAAGATCCACTAGCTTAATACGTCATTTGAAATGGTTAAATAAGTAAATTTATTATAATTCTAAGATTACAGCTCATCCTATTTTTGATTTTTATATAACTAATAATATTTTCTCTAATCATCAAGAGTTCTTAAATAGCATTAACCAAGTGTGGGAACCTTTGAGTTATGAAGAATCTAATGCTCATCAAGGATGGAGGAAGACTATTGAGAAAGAATTAGATACATCACCACTCTTCTTAAATGAAAGAAAATGATAAGGTGCAAATGGGTTTGCAAGGTCAAGTATAAGAGTGATAAAACAATCGACCACCTCAAAACAAGACTTGTAGCAAAAGGTTTCAGCCAACATATGAAGAGGACTACACCGAAACTTTTACTCCGATTGTCAAAATGACCACAATCCGAGTCCTATTGTCTCTCGCAACAAACTGAAGTTAGCCAATGTTTCAAATGGATGTGAAAAATGTATTCTTACAATGAGAATTGGAGGAGGAAGTTTACATACGACTTCCTCAAGGGCTTGAAGGCATTGATGGACAAGTATGCAAGTTCAAGAAGATCATCTATGGTTTGAAACAATCTCCCTGAGGTTGATATGCTAAACTTAGTTTCGCTCTTTTTTATGATTTCTCTAAATGCAATAGTGACTTCTTTTTATTTACAAAATTTTTTAATGATAAGTCATGGTTATACTTATCTATGTTGATGACATAATCATAAGCAGGAATGATGCAAAGCAAATTGATCAAGTTAAAAATTTATTTAAGTATAAATTTGAAATTAAAGATTTGGGGAAACTAAGGTACTTTCTAGGTATAGAACTTACCTACTTCTCTAAGGGGCTTGTTCTACCCCAAAGAAAGTACACATTTGATCTTTTGCAGAAAATAGGTAAATTGGGAGCTAAACCTGTTTGTAACCTAATCTCAACCTATGAAAAAGGAATGGATAACGATCAACAATTTACCAACATTTCGAGATACCAGAGACTCGCTGGAAAGCTCATTTATTTGATGATCACCAGGCCAAATATAACATATACAGTTAGCTGAATCAGCCAGCATATGCACAATCCAAAAAAGAGACATTGGAGAGCAAGTGAAAGGATCTTGAGGTACCTATAGGGTTCTCCTAGACGTGGAATATGGATGAAGTGCAATTGAAGTTTCGAGATCATTGGATAGTAAAATGCGGATTGGGCCAGAGATTCTCAAAATAGAAGGTCTATAACAGGCTTTTATATATTCGTTGGAGGTAATCTAGTATCTTGGAGAAATAAGAAACAATCAATAGTTTCAAGATCTAGTGTGGAAATAGAATATAGAGCTATGACAGTATTAACAAGTGAGATTGTGTGGCTTAAAGCTCTAGTTGAAAACTTGGGGTTCAAGGTCTCAATGTCAATTCAGCTTCTTTGTGATAACCAATCGGCTATTTACATTACATCAAAATCTAATCTTTCATGAGTGGATCAAGCATATTGAGGTAGATTGTCATTTTGTACGGTAAAAGGTTGAAAACAAAACCATAATCATTTCTCATGTAAAGAGGAATGAACAACTCGCTAATATTTTTATCAAGCGAACCATGGCTAGTCACATGAATAATATTCTCGATAAATTGGGATCTATCGATATATATTCGCCAAACTTAAGATGGAGTATTAAAAATAAATAACCTGGCATGCGCCAGGCAATGTTGAAGGGAGTGGACATTTTGTCCATTCCCTCCGTATCTTTTTTATTTTTTATTTTTTATTTGTTTTTCTCTTCTCTCATATTCTATAAATAGGGGTTTACTCTTTTCTTATATTCACAACTTGGAAGACAATCTCTTTTTCAAAATCTCCCTATTCTCTCTTTCTTTATATTTGTAATATTTGAGATAATTTCTCTTTCACACTTAATAAAAGAAATTCTCTCTATTTTTCAATTTTATCTTCTCAATAAATATATATATTTTTTCTCTTTCTTATATTCAATTATATTCTTATATCTCTTTGTCCATATTTAAATTTGTGCTCTAAATTTTTGTAATATCCATTTACTAATATGCGATGACATAATATGTTTATAAAATATCTATATGGTGATAAATACTTGTCCAAAGAAAGAAGAACTTAAGCAAGAATAGATAAGTTTCACATTTTTCCTGAGAACTTTTCTGATACTCTTTGCTACAAAACGATTTGAATTGAACTTAAGTGAGTAGTACGAATTTTTACAATGTAACTAATGAATTCTCCATTCCACTTTAAATGTCTTTTAATATAATTTCTTAGGAATTAAAGAAACATTAACAAATAACAATTCCAAGAAAAAAAGAAATATTAAGTGACTAAATTATCCTTTTAAAAGTCAAATTTATCTTGTTAAAATTGAACAGTGTGTACGATAATAAAAAATAAGGATAAAATTGAAAATATATATAATTAATACTTCCTTATTTTCTACGATCCTTAAAATAGAACAAAAAAATATCTCAAGAGTTACCCTTTAAGTGAAACTGAGTAATGAGTAAGTATCATTTTAATTTTCAAGATAATATAAATGATAATTTAAATCACCTAGTACTCATCAAATAAATTCATCACCAAGACGGTCTTCCATGATATTCTTGAGGGAAGAGAGAGAGAGAGGGGGGGGGGGGGGAAAGGTACCTCAATAGCGGGGAATGCACCCCGGAAACTGAGAGCCCTTTATAAGTTTAGTCATTACAAGAACCAAAATTTGGCACTGAAATTTAGACTCACTGCCTGAGTTCTACATAATATAGATCCCAAGCTAAAAGGGAGTGTCACTATTGTAAGTATGGCCTCCCAATAGCAACCATTAAATGACTAGAGCATCCCCTAAGATTAACCACAAGCAAGATTCGTAATTCCATCTCGGACAGCGCGATGGCCGAAAAACTTTCCATGCCGCTATGGGCATTTGACCCTAGTACATGTTGCCTCAATATTGAGCACTCTGACCTCTACTTATTGTATAGGAAAACAATGGTGAAGATAAAGAAACCTGCCATCTGCACAAAAAAAGGATGATGTTTTAGCAGAAAACTTTAAGAGAACTTGGAAGAACTAAGAAGATGATTTAAATAAAATTCTGGTAGAACTGCTAGTAAGTAGGAAGATAGCACCCAAACACGGGAAAACACACGGATAAGAATAAGTCTAAGAAATAAATTTTATCTGTCAATGAAAGCAATAAAATGGCAGGGCCAAGGATACAGAACAACAATGAATGCCTCTTTAGTATTGGCATGTCTCATTGCTAATGTACATAACTAACTAGCTACTATTGGAATGTTGATATATCCTTTTTTTTTAGCCGCTAGGCAAAGTATCGTTACATCTTACTTGACTTTTGAGATCATCTCATGCAAGAAAGATTCTAAGAAAAGAGTTATTGATGTCAACTTCTTGCCAAAATCAATAAGGCACTTGAAAACCATGAAAAAATATGAGAGGGCGAGAGAGAGAGAGCAATACCATAGAAAATGATGCTCCATAATAGGGAAATGCTGCTGTAATGAATCTTTCGTACTCATTGTGTCTGAAAGGGCGAACAGGAATCTGCAAGCAAAGATTTTTGTACAAAGCAACTCATGCATCCAGTAGAGAAATGCAACCAACATCATTTAGCTTGCAACAGATTAACATATAAGAAGGATCCACATGCAGATGAATCATGATCCTGATTAAACAGTACAACAGTGCATGGAGGCATGCTATTCAATTTTTTTTTTTTTTGGCCTGGGGGGGGGGGATTATCTCCTATGGTCGAAGAAGCATAGACTGAACTAGCTTGTAACAACAAACTCACATGAGTAGATCAATGTGCAGGCCCATGTTTAGTTTGATTAAACAAAAGCACAATATCATTTAAATGTATCATTGTTTACAGGTCTCAGTTTCCACTTCAAGTATTGCTCAAAGGAGATAAATAAAGCCATCACTAAATTCAGCAAGTTAAGGAAAAGAGGCAATAAATGAGATAGTATGTCATATAGGGATGCAAAGTTTTGTCAGTTCTCCAAAAATTATACAAATTTACATAAATTCATATCTAATAGTGAAAGAAGCATCAGAGTGATTAATAGGAAAAAAATTGTAAAAAAAAATAATAATAAGTTTTGACCATTTATGAAAGTTTATGCTCAATAAATTGATCTTGGTTTCCAGTACATGGAAACAGCGCATCAGAAGGTACCTTCTTGTATAACTGTTCAAAAAACATTGACAGAATACTAACTTCCAGAATGAAGTACCTGTTTTGACAGAGATAATGTTGTGTATCCAAGTCTCTGGTACTCAACCTTGAATTGGAAAACTCCGTAGACATCTGGAACCTTGAATGCAGTAGAATAGAGACCCTGTAGAAACATACAATTTGGATGGAGGCATCAATGAAAGGAGGATTTAAAAAAAAAAAAAATCACATTTACAACTTTAGCAACCATAAATTACCTTTCCATCTGTTGATAAAGTTTTTAAAACGTAGGGGCTCATCATGTAAAATTGCACTTGAACATCATTGGCAACATAGGGTTCCCAGCTTGTACCAGACCATTCAAAAATCTCGACAGAGTATTCCTACAACAAATTCAAGAGGTTTGCATACTTGCACTTCATATATGCCTTCTGGCACTTAACTTAGAAAGGTAGGATTTGTTACCAGGTCATCATTAATCCTGTACATGCCAGGCTCCTCCACTTCTCCAGATTTATGGTGTCTCACATTTACAGCCTAAAGATTTAATAATATCTTAGAATAAGAAAATCAAAGAACATAGGCAAAACTTAAATCAGGTAGTGGGGTCATTAACCACATTCATCCAACCAAAGAACTCTTATTTTATAAATTAGGGTATTATATAAATTAGGCCATCCATGCAGAAACAAAACTTTGCAGGACAACAAGGACTAAAAAACATGTAACTTGTCAGCATCACCTTGAGATGACCTCTTTCATGGAAAATCCATTTGCTAAGTTCAGTAAAAAATTGCTCATTTCCAGATTTCTGATGCCTGTAATACGAAGAAGTTTCTGATTCAATGTAGTTCTAAGGGAAGATAAACATATGGAAATTTATCTCTTATCTATTGTGAATCACATCCATTATTTCACATAAGAACAATCCTGAATGGCAACTATTACTTAGGTATCAACTATAGCAAAAGGGGGAATAGAATTCTAAGTTGAATAATCAGAGCTTCTAAAGGTTTATTTCCCAGATCAAGCTCTCATCGGAAAACAATCCAAGGGGAGTATATACCTCTTTCATATCTGTCATACAAAATGGTCACCTCAAAAAACTGCATTGTCATATGTACTACTAGAAGAAGTTCCGCACAACAATGAGCAATAGACCCATTGCTCACGAACGCTAAAGAGATAGGATTTGCCAAAAATAGTCTTGGTTTAAAACCCTCATTCACCACTTCCAAGGGAAACAATAAAACAGCTAATGAATCAAACGTATCTTTTGTGCCTCCCACTATTGACTACAGTATTCAAGTAACATTTAAATTTCATAACTACAGTGCCACCCACATTTGAAAAGGACCTGGACATTTTGTAGCATAACATAACAGTTCAATCCAGAATTTGGACATAGCTAATAAGATAATTATCGCCTCTCCTCTACCATGATCTCTCATTATACAATTTGATGTCTGCCAATTCAAACTCCCCAGAGGTGCTACAACTTTCGAACATCTGATAGATTTGCGGCCAATTGATACCGTCTCACACAAAAAATTGACTTCCTAACCTTAGTCTAAAATTATGCATATGACATTGCAATTCTGAATATATGTGTTCATGCAAAACTAAGAGTCAAAGTTGATATTGGTAAGCAAGGAACCATAATATAATTTTAAAAATGTATGTGTGTGCATTATATAATCTCCATGTAACATAATAAAGCAAGACAAACTCACTTTGTTGAGCTTCCAGCCTTCTGGGCACTTGATCGAAAGAATCTGAATAAAACAGGATTATCAACATAAGTCGGAAAATTTTTGAGTGTCCTTGCGAGCTTATAATAAATATATAATTACCTGTTACTGAACATGCTTAAGGAACCAGAGATCATTACTCGAGCATTGTTCCTTGCCTGGCACAGACATTATAAAAATTTCACAAAAATACATAGTTTTGTAAAAGGCTGTAAAAGGTGAAAACACAGACAAAGCAGATAAGATTTTAAGTACAGAGTCACAAATTTATTTGAAGAACCAACCCAGTTCTGCAACTTGTAAATTCATTTTGACTTGTAACATTGGTACATTAAAGGGCCTCTTTCTGCATAAGCGTTAAAAAAGGACCTTAATACCCTTTTTTCTCTGTTCCTGAAGAACCAGCATGAAAAACTGTTGCAATGCTTTAATTTAAAGTAAACAACTTTGTGCAATTCCCTATCTTTACTCTCTTTCAAATGCAAAGCCTATGAGACTAATCAACATAACATAACATTGATAAAACCAAAGCAAAAGCAAACTAAAATGCAGCTGGAAAGACAAGGAAGGAGAAGGGATATCCACCTGCAAAACTGATACCAAAGAGATTGAAGATCCTGTGAGTGAAGGAGGTTGTGCCAACTTGGAATTTGGATTGGCAGAATAAGCTGCAGGGGATGCAGACAGAACTTTCAGTACCTGCAAATGGCACCCAAAAAGAAAAACCAATGAATCACTAACATTACTTCTAAAGAAAAAAGAAAATTTTGGCAGGGCCAACTTTGTAGTTTTCAACTTGTAACAAAGTACCATAATGACAGGAACAATTTACCAGGCTATTAGCAGGATTCAGCGAATGACCAATTCCCTGAAAGAGCACAGGAGCCTATTGCCAATTTGCAGATGATATAATCAGAAACTTGATTAGTGCTCATACAGCAAAATAAAACCCAGAAAAAATCTACATACACGATATATCAAAATACATAATCCGAATGTTTGTAAGGGGGAAAAAAAGAATATAAAACTGCATGCAATGGAGAAATATATATATATATATATGTAATTAAATGCAGGTGTGACCAATAAATGTAAAGATCAACTAGCATGTCTGAAGGCAACGTTAACCTAGACCGTATGACCCCTACATCAGAAATAACCAAACATTCACAACCAAATACCATGCAATTGACCTATAGAGAAAATCTTCTGAGTTATTGCAGCAAATAATTCAAATACTACTCCAACTTAAGTTTTGCCATGAAAAATAACAGGGAGAGTGTGAATAACCAAAAATTCCAAACTTACCTCGATCTTCTTGCTTCCCAAAATCACTTCAGACTTGATGAAATCATCAGCAGCAATCAAAGTATGGTCACCTTCAGTTTCAGAAACTGCATAGCTGGTGTGATCAATAACCATTGACGACTGATCCTACACAGACAATCACATAAGCAAGTCAAATTCTACTCCAATTCGATTAACAACTGAAACCGAAAAGAACCATAATTTGGGGAGGCAAAAAGTAACCTCATCATAATCAACTCCACATTCAGTGGCGATTTCACGAATCAAATCGGATGCTGATGTATCAGCCGCGAGAATCAAATCATGACCGGAATCAATGAAATCCAATATAGCCGCTGCATCAATTGATCCTCCAAATCCTTCACAGAGAGAGGGATCAATGATTTTACTACTCCACTACACAGAAAGCAGAATTTAACTTCTAGACTTTCAAGCGCTCACATTTCACATTGGATCCAGAGAGAGAGAGAGATCAACAATTTTTCTACGCATCTCCATAAAAGTATTGCAGAATTTAATATTCTCAAGTTTCAAGCGCTAACGTTTTACGTTGAGTCGGGAGAGAGAGAGAGAGAGAGACTCACGTTGAACAGAAGGAGAAAACAGAATCAAACCATCATACAAGTACTGGCCGTATCTCTGCAATGCGTTTTTGGGATCATCAGCGAGCTTGAAGTCGAGATCGAAACCGCGAGACTGAAGAGAGTTGAAGAAGAGAGAGTGGGACGATTTGATTGCGAAGTCATCGAGCAAGACCAGAATTCGACGACTGCTAGGGTTATCGAGATTGAAAGCATCACATAGTGAGAGAACAAGTGAAATGGCGATGAATATCGAGAGCTTCTTCGCCATTTGATGATATTTGGCTCTAGGGTTTGTGTAGACCAAGAAGTCAGGACCCTGCTCTCTATCTCAGTGGCTCGTCAAACCCGCTGTGCCTGGAAGACATCGAAGAGCGTAGTCAAGAGCAAGACTCGCAGGGACTCCACCCAAAAACGACGTCGTCTTCCAATTTTCCCCCTTTTTTTTTTCTCAACAGCCGTAAACTAAAAAGACAAAAAAAAAAAAAAAACGAAGTTGAGGCCTTTGTTAAAAGCACATGATTTGGCCACAAAAGAAACAATCTCTTTAGGGATGTGTTAGCTAGTTTATTCAAGTATTAAGCATATCTTTGAGATAATGTTTCTATCTTTTATTTTATAAATTATAGAAATTTGATAATTGTATTATTTTTAATTAAATTTGATTTGATTTAAATTAAATTTTTATAAAATAAAAATTTTTAATATCTATTTTTATTATAAAATATTTAATTTAAATTATAATATTTTAAAATAAATTCATCGTTAGAATATACTTATTAGTAAATCATTAAATTTAAACACCAAATTCTGACCCGGGCAAAACCCACTGACAACACCGTCTACGATCTACTCTCTCTCTCTTACCCTCCCTACTTCGCAGGTTTTTGTTAAAATCTATGTGGGTTTATGCCTCTAATCAGGGGTTAAGGCTCATTATCATTAACAAAATCGTTTAATTTTTTTGGGGTGTGGTTCTTTCAGAGAATTATGTAGGAGTTTTGCATTGATTTTCTGTTTTGTTAGGGTTTTGTACTTGGGTTTGCTGGGATCCTAATAATATTCTTCTTTTTGTCAGATTTTTCGACTTGGATTGTAATATTCTTCTTTGTACTTGGTTCATTTGGTTGTTTTAATGTCTCAACTACTGCGTTTGCAAGTTCGTTTTCTTTTTCTTTCTGGGTGTATGGGTTTTATTCTTTTTGCCATGTTTAATAATTTATTATTATTTTTTTCTGAATGTACATAATTCTGAAGCTACTGAAACAAGTCCTTCTGGTTTTGGTGGCTTGGAGTCCTACCCCTTGGTGCGTGGGCCGTGGGCGTGTGTGTGCGCCTTTTTCTTTCCTTCTTCTATTATTTTTAATTGGAGCTGCGTCAGAGAAATTTTCATTAACAGTATTATAGACAATGTTGCATTCTTCAATGGGTTGTTCTAAATTTTTCTTTGGCGCTCCGGAGACGGAGAATGCGTGTGATTTTTCATCAGTTCTGTAGGTGTAGTTGTTCTTCTTGTCACCGTGCCTGACAATCTAAACAAGTCCCACGTTGTTTTAACTTACTAAACATATGTCTCTAGTAGGCTATTTGGTGAAATTGAATGAGAATGGTGTCAGAGGAATTGCACATTAAGTCTTTTGACAGTATTATAGAATGAATTCCACCTGGGCACACGTACGTATATTTCTGCTCACTGAGAAATTCATATTTCTTCTTTAGCCGTACTGTTATCTATGCTTCAAAGTTTTCTTTTTTTTGGTTCACGGGAGTCCAAATTTCCTTGATAGAATCAGAGAGGAAGGTAGAAGTTCCAATAGTTTTTCGAGTGGTTTATAATTTCTATGAACTAAGAATTTGTTACTCTACCTGGTATCATGTTTCTTTTTTTCTCTTTTATTTATTTATTTATTTATTTATTTATTTATTGTTGTAGGCATAAGAAAGATGATTAGAGTATTTAAAGTGAAGGAACAACAGAAGGAAGCTACAGAAAATGCCAAAGGATCACCTATTAAGAAGCAAAGTGTCGGAGAATTACGTCTTCATAAAGGTTTGGACTTGTATTTTTTGCAATGGTGTTTAGTTCATACACACATTTCATTGATACTGCTTATCCAATCAGAACAGTTAAATGCTGGGGTTTTTATGATTTTCTGTTACCAACTGCTATAGTAGTTTTACCTTCCATAACATATTTGGAGCCAACTGCAAGAGTACTGTTTAGTTTGTATTATCATATGATTATAGGACTGATTTCATCCAGAAAATCTTGCCCTTTAGCACCTAGGCCCCAATACTTGGATTTCTTGAATAACATGTTGTTTAGGATGAGTGAGTGGTGTGCAGGTGCACCTTGTCCATATAGTTTCGGAATTTTCAACTTATGTTGAGGTTGGAAAATGGAAATCGTCAATCCAATTCTTTCATATAAAAGGGCTTGAACCTTTTTATAGAATGAGCTCATGCCAATACTTGTCCCATTTGCTCACATGTCACATGTCTATCTAACTTCTTCCTGCAGTGTGACTGTAGCCTGTAGGATGTCTAATGCTAGCTTTTTTATGGTACTTTCTAATTTCATGTTATTTATTTCTTGTAGATATTAGTGAGTTGAACCTGCCTAATGGTTGTAAGATATCATTCGTCAATGGCAAAGATGATCTGATGAACTTTGAAGTTAGTATTCAACCTGACGAAGGATACTATTTGTGAGTAATCATCTACGTAAAGCTAGCTTTTTTAAATATCAAATATTTTCCTTGTATTTGTTTGGTGAAGGTGGATATCTTAAGCTTAACTCCTTCGACATGCTTGGTTGAAGAATGCAATCTTATTTTGACCTCTGCACTTTCTCGTGTAGTGCTGTTAGATTATGAACTGGAATGCTCTTCATATAACACAAGGCATTTTGTCACTGAAAGAGATTCAGTGTATTGACTGTTGGTGATCTCAAAAATGTCTCCCTTTAGTTTGCTTTGATCTTTATGTTTCGTAACCAACTTGATTTTTATTCATCTGATAAAAGAATTTACCCCAAAGCCCCCTAAGCTTGAGGCCATGGCCCATCCTGTCTTCTTTTCTTGCCATAAAGTAACTAGAAAATGGTCAGATAATCCTGGCTTCCTGAACTTATGCATGTTTGAGGAAGTCATATTGGAACTCTCCATCTGCTGGTGAGCAAAAAGAAACAGAAAAAAATAAAAAAAGACCAATTGTGGCTTCTGTGTTCTTAGATACGTTGCAAGAAAAGGTTTGAGGAGGTCCTTCAGAGGACTTGAGCACACTAATCCTCATGCCAAAAAGAAGTAAAACTAATTATGTGCTTATTGTAAAAGGCTGCGAGGCATACTTCATGGAAAATATTCTGCTCATCAGTGTTCCTCCACAGGGAAAATAATTTCTATGCACATATAGTCCCATTACAAAGACCAAAGATATTATATTCAGTTGATTACATAAAATGGGATTGTTTATCACATTTCACTATGTCAGTCTAAGTTCTTCATGTTAGAAATATAAACCCACCCTGTTTCTGTTTCAATGTCCCTCAACCTTTCCATGGCTGAGATATGGTTAGAAAAGGCTGCATGAAATGCTTTTCTCTGAGCTTAGCACTTGATATTCTTGGTTCTTGTTGTTTTCTGCAGTATAATACATCTCCCATTTTGGTTCCTTTTAAAGTATTACCATAATTGTTCAATTACATGCTTTGCTCATTCCTGGGTTTATCTTAACAGAGGTGGTAAATTTGTCTTCAACTTCAATGCCCCTTCAATCTATCCTCATGAGGCACCTAAGGTCAAGTGCAAAACAAAGGTAACAAGCTCAATTGGTTGCATATAAATCTTTCCCCTTATCTGAACATTTCAATAATGGTACCAAGTATATCACAGATCTAACTTATGGTCATATTGTAGGTATATCACCCTAACATTGACTTGGAAGGAAATGTCTGCCTGAACATTTTAAGAGAGGACTGGAAACCTGTTCTAAATATAAACACCATAATTTATGGCCTGTTTCATCTATTCACGGTATCTTTTGGTATATATTCACAATTGCCACGTCTGTGTGTGTGTGTGTGTGTGTGTGTGTACTAGTGTATGCGATTGTACTCCCTTACTAAATCTCCACCTACATCCATACTTAAATGCAGCAACCCGATCATGAAGATCCCTTAAATCAAGAAGCAGCTACAGTGTTGAGGGATAATCCCAAGATGTTTGCAAACAGTGTGTGAAGGGCAATGGCTGGTGGTAATGTGGATGGTATTTACTTCCCATGCTGCATGTAGTACACAACATATATAACATTTTCATTCTCATCAAGCAGAAGGTTTAAGGGCTGTATATTTTGGGTGGAAGTTGAAAGTCATTCTCCTTACGCAGTTGGGCGTTACTGCTGAGCAAACATGCAAAGCCCATCTTTGAAGGTGTTTTAATGCTGATATAACTTAGCTGATATAAATATGTTTACCATATTGATCTTGCTGGTCCTCTTACTGGTTTTCTACTGTGTTCTTTTCTTGTACTCTTTTAAAGATCTCACCACCTTGACCTTGTCTTACAGCTAAATTTGCCGGTGGTCTCTTCCGTCTTTGTCAACTCTTTGTTCATTGTATTTCCAATATTTGATATTCTCAGTGCACCATTCATGGCAAGCTCCTATATGTTTTGAATTTGAAGCACAAAGATACTTGGGAAATGTGTACTCAAGAAACAGGTTTGGGTGCTTATGTAAAATGTTATGTTGAAACAAGGCTGCTGGTTGAGGTGGTTGCTAGACCTGCTACAGACAACCAAGGTAGAGGGTATGGCTCCATATTTTTGTAATCATGTAGTCTCTGAACTAGAAATCTGAAAACAACTCATTCAGAATGGTTTTACAACCGTCTGCTGATAGCTTGAAAACCTATGTCCGGGCACGTTCTTCGGGGAATATCATTTGTTTATCATTGGGACTTGGAAAAAGGTCACAGGACATTTGAAGTATCTCACTAGACAAGTGAACGTGCTACCAACTTTACTATTTTTTTTTTTTAACACCACCGTACTCTCAATTAATCTAATTTAAAATTTATATTGAACTATTTTAAAATTATTTTTTTATTATAATTTTTTTTTACTTGAATTCAAAATTTGATTAAGAGATTTAGTATCATATTTTATTAAACTGATTATCTAGCTACCAATTTTACTATTGAACTGCAAGTTTGAATAATTTAAAGGATGGAAAAGAAATTGTTGATTTAACATGAATATGATGTTAGCCTTTGCATACAAGTAAACAGTAACTGTTGATTACCATCCATAAAATCAATGGTATCAAAACTTTAAGACATGTATCAGATACTTTGTAAACGCCTCCCAGTATTGGTTTCCTTCTTTATCCCTATATCCTCTAAAAAAGGAAACATAGGAATTTGGTTCATTTTTTTCCCACAGATAATTTTTGATGTTGTCATTTTCTCTACAAGCCAAACATTCTATATTTAATATTCATACCTTCTGTCTCGTATGCCATTCCAAACGTTAACTTTGGAACAAGATCCGTGACAAGACAACCATGATACTTGAGCAGAAAAATTTTCACTCACTGTTTTTATTTTGAACGAGGGCCACCCACGAAGTTTCAAGGGCAAGTTAAAACGTACAACAGTACTCATACATTCAAACTGAATAATTTCACACCATATACCGATTTTTCACAAAATCCAAAACCCCTCAATAGCCATGTTAAGAATTTCATCGTATCCAGTAATGAATGATTTCGGAATTTCTGAGTCAGCCAATGAATTTATAGATAATGGAAAAAGAAAAAAATAATTATCGTGCGAAAGATGCCACTTCACATTTTGACTGGCGCATATGGCAAAGGCCGAGCAAACCTCTTAACCGTTGAAGCCATGTACTGACCCTGATGTTCTGCGAGTGCGAGCTCTATTTCACTTGGTTCTCTTGTTCCATCACCAGAAAAAACTCCAGCACCGTATGGAGTGCCTCCTCTGAGGGAATCCATCATGAACATTCCAGCTCCGAATGTGTATCCGATGGGAACGTAGATCATGCCATGGTGAGCTAACTGGGTGATTGCTGTCCAACTGCAACAAAAGTTACTCAACATTGTTAACACTATGAGTAGCAAACATCACCTCCTCAGATCTCACTATATTTTGGCCCCCCAAATCGTCCATTGTGATAAGAACAACATGCAAAACCCTGGAACTAAAAGTAGGAAACTTGCTTGCCAGACATGGGGCAACATGGGCACTGAATTATCAGATGTGTTAATGGTTCTCATACACATGAATGCTTCTATTGATGAATTATATATTCATGTGCACAGTGGTACGGGCAAAGGATTCTATCGAGATTGGGAACTACTCCAACATGGTCTAGGAGGTTTTTCGAGTGCAGGACAGGCAGAAGCAAAAAACCCAAAAAAAAAAAAACTTCAATTTGTTAAGCAGCTTATGAAACATTATGCAAAAACAGACTTACGCAGTGCTCTCTTGCCCTCCACCTTGTGTACCTGTACTCACAAAAAACCCAGCTGGCACACCAGCAAGCTTCTGCTCTTGCCACAACTCTGCAGTTGAATCGAAAAATGCTTTCATCTGTGCAGCCATAAGCCCATATCTTGTAGGAAAACCAAACAACAACCCATCAGCCTCAGCCAATTGATCTACTGTTATTACAGGAATCTCATCACCCTTGACAGGAACCCTCATTTGCTTCAAAACCTCCGAAGACATAGTCTCTGGAACCCGGAATAAAACCCCTTCAACCCCATCAATCTTATCCACACCCTTCTTCATTCTCTTAGCCAATAACTCAACATGACCATACATTGAGTAGAACACTACGAAAATTCGGAAATTCCTGATTGGTTGCTGCAAAATCTCACTTTCGATTTCAACACTGTTTGGGGTTTGATCATCAAATTCAAATGAGAGTGAATTGGGCTCATTTGTTCCTGGATTTGGATGATCGTGATCAGAGGAAGAAGCAACTAAAGGGGGTTTACTTTTGCTTAGAACACACCCACCTCCTTTACCCATCACAAATTCAATCTTTTTCCAGAATCAACACTGACCCGTTTCTTCAATCTGCTTCAAAAGGCTTTTGAACCAAGAAAGACTCTTCTTTCCACAGATTCACCGACCGCTCTTATCTGGGTTTTCAGCAAAGACCCACGACTTCTCAGCAAAACTAGCATCAACCCTTTTCTCTAATCTGCTTCAAGAAGCTCTTAAACCTCAAAAGAACTCCTCTTTCCTCTGAATTAACAATCACTCGTATCTAGATTTTTAGCGAAATCCATTGTATGAGAGTCCAAAGTTCAATCTTTGCAAAATTGACAAAGACCCTTATAAGTGAAGCTGCTTCAAAATGCTTTTGAACCACGAAGTACTCTTCCTTTCACAGATTTACCAATCCTCCTTTGTGGGCTTTGAGCAAAACCGCTCGGTTTGAAAGTTGAGACCATTTGGGAGTCGAGATGAAGTTGACTCAAACAACCCTTGAGTAGTTTCTCAGATGTTTCAGAGTCTGAAATTCTTTCTCAGATCTCAATCAGACATTCACTTTGCTGCTGCTTTGCTGGCCACCTTTTCATACCAGGACAAACCATGTCGTTCAACAGATAAAGATGGAATTCGGAACCATTTTCCATTAGGTAGGGTCCCAATGCCAACTAGGCAGCCACCATCCATTATCCCTCAGGTTAACCTCAGATAAACAAAACTTTAGGTAATAGTTAATATTAATTTGTTGGGACAGATTCTTAATTAAATATTTATTTAAATTATCAAAATATACTAATCATTATTTAAGAATTGATTAATTTAATTTATAATTTATTTGATTAATATAATATTATTATTTTCACAATAGTATCATGTTATTTTGTCAAAACATCTAATCTAAGTTCTCCCAGGTCCCATTAAATGACTCCGCATGGATGATCAGACTTCTAATACTTTTCTTCTAAGAAACCACTCTTTTTTTTTTTTTAAATATGTACAAAGGTTTACGTTTTGGATGAGTTGAGATTTACGTTTTTTTTTCATCAAAGGATGCATTAAACTAAATTGAACCGAATCTCTCCATCTTATGCCAATACTTCATACTTCTAGGTCTCAGGCCACATCATTCTTCTCTTTGCTCCTTTTATGCATAACACCAAAAGATGTGATCGCTAGAATGATGGAAGACAATCCTTTGAGGTCAAACTACAAACCGATGCCATTAGTCCAAATTTGGCTCATGAATGCATTAGTTTTTCTCACTTTTTTAATACATGAATGCATTAGTTTTTCTTACTTTTTTAATACATTTGATTTGAACAATCGATATCCAACAATACTCTAACTAATTCGACCCGAACTACTATAAAACCCACTTTTGGAGAATCTCTCCCAATGTAAATTTTTTTATTCTCAATTCAAATCCGAATTGTGGTTAAGGATTTTATATTATTCTCACTAAATCAACTATCAACTATCGATCAGTATCAATTTCCCTGATTAGAAATAAGAAATTTGGAACAAAATGACAGAGGTCACCATTTTTTCCACGTTTTAGTGACATTGCCAGATGAGAATAAAAAGATCACAACATTTCCATGTTCCTCAAGACAATGAAGCAGAACTTAACTCCGGGTTTTACCATGTATTTTTCAAATCACACACAAACTGACCAAGTTGGAGGATACAGAAGATATAGGACATTCACAAAACAAAAACACTTTGGGGGTACTAGAAAAACAAAAGGCATCCAATCACACGAACAGAAAATTCAGCTGTCCAACCTCTTACCACTACACGACCAGAAGAAAACTAAAGTGGAGACTTGAAGTGTCTGACATACAAACCATGAAGCTGGGATGGGTTTGATCCCTTCTAGAGGCTGAACAGCAGAGAGAGGCGATCAAATCTACTGTCAATACCGAGTTGTGCGACAGATTGTCCATGTTTCAGATGCTGTCTTCTTAAACCTTTTTGAATGAGCCATTCTTTGACCTTTTTAACTCCCATGGAGGTAGGCAACCTTTATAATGAGAGTGTAGAAACAAGGAAGACAAAGATACTTCCTTCTGATGCATAGAGATTGATGAGAGGCAATTGAAATTACCTCTAAGTCTCTTCTTCTCATTGTCATAGCCTTCGGAATTAGGGTCATGCCTTACAGCAGATGACTTCAGAGCCTTAGGGAGTATGCAGTTGCAAAGTGAACCTACAAAACATCAAAGGAGATATTGAAACACAACAGAGACTATGGGGAGATAGGGAAATTAACCCAAAAAAAAAAAATTTAGACATCTGAGGATTCTCTCTTGGTTAGCAGGTTAGCTGTTCATGGGTCAATTTTATGCTCTTGTTCCCCCCCGGGGGGGGGGGGGGGGTTTGGTTGGACAAAGATTTAAATTGTCATGTACAGAAATTTAATGCAGAAACATGGTTGGATTTCAAATGGGACTGTGAAGAGGAGAATGGTATGCACGATACCTATTTTGGCAAGTCGATTTACCCATTTTGGGATCTTTTTCCCTGTCAACTTGTAACAGACATCCTCACAGAAATGGTTGCAGTTCTTTACAATTAAGTGGTACGTATCACCATGATAATTTGCAGAGAGATGTTCCATAAATGCTCTGACATGTAGGGGGTCCAAACATGTCGTCCCCATAAATATTGACTTCCTAAATCTGAAGCCAGGGCATTGCCGTGGTTCTACCTCAAAAACACCGCTTGTGGAGTAGTCATGAGCTCCAAAGGCGTATTCCACACCATAAACTGCACAAAGACAATCTTGTTCACTCTCTACAATTGGTTTTACACATAGACAAGATAATGCATGCCAACATCAACTTATATTATCAACCTTTGCAAAGATGTAACTGTACCATATGCTAGTACCTTGCACATCCACCATTTCTATGTACTTTGTTTTGCATGTGTATCCAATAACTAGTAAACTGGATCATAATTCAGTGATACTTCATATCTAATTCTCCACAGAAACCAAATTTTCTCAGAAAATAAGCATTTAGAACTGCGTTACTCTACAGTGACAGAAGTGGGCCTTAGTATATGTCTCATGAGGTCAAGGATAGGATCTCTTCAAAAAGTTCTCTGCCACCATCTATGCTAGCATTTGTGCTGTTAGAAATTATTGGCAGACTCCCCCTATTTCAAGTTTAATGGACTTCTCACTTCCACAGTCATTTAGAAGAAATTTTGCTTTTGAATAAAAGCATCTTTTTATGTGGTTCACTCACTTTCAGTTTCAAAGTTACAATAGTGCAGTCTTCTGTACAAAACCATAGCTTATTCCGTATATCAATCATATGCATTATCCACATCTCTTTTCTTTATAGATTAGTCATTTGGATACAATTTAAATATATTCCAAGCAATGGATAGAAAAAACCGCACAACACTAAGTAAGAAAAATGATCAGAGCAGTCAAAAAAGGCTTGATAATCTCCAAGCAAGGTTTGTGATTAAGGAGAGTCGTCAAAATAGAGAAGACAAACTCACCTTCCACACCAGAATGGAAGACGCCAAGCCCTGCCCAATAGATGTAGCCATTCATTGGTGTCAAGTCATATACATTGAGATAAACTGGTGTGCTTCCTGGACTGTAGCTTGCAGATTTCACTTTTGGGAAGATGCAAAAGCGGGTAGCTGATTTGCGTCTCAGACGAAGAGGCATGAAGGATTTCCACCCATTCTTTGATCCAGATTTCATGTCTTTTAAACAAAGAAACCAAGTACCTGTCAAAGCCTGGGTCTAACCTGCAGAGACAAGGTATGTGTCCTTTGAATGCAATTGCAACAGTGCCCACTAAGTGGGAACAAATTAGTACCATATTATTAAGCACACATAAAAGATAAATTGGAAACAATGTAGGATGACTTGAGGAATTAGGGGAAGATAAGGCCCAAGGAAACTACGGTTTACTGCAGAAAAATTCAGCAGTTAAATGGGAAGAAAAAGGATAGGTTTACTAGCATCACAATGGTAGATCCTTAGGCATCACACCAAGGGCAAGAAAGCATCACAACTTTTCTGGTTTGAGTGATCTAAGCATCTCACTAAATAACTAGACACCAAAATAAAATTAAAGAAAAAGGAGCTTTCAAAAAATTTAAAAAAAAAGTGAACAGTACGTGAATAGTACCAACCTCTAAAATTCGCTCAAGCACTCACAAAAGCTGGCCAAAATGATTCTCCCACCAAATCAAGGTACGAGACTCATCAAAATTTGATTTCTTCCTTCTTGAATAAACTTTTAGGGCTTGGTTTCTATCAACAATTCTCAGATTGTTACAAATACTAGAGGCTCTTCAAATCAAGGCTTTTTCTAACATGTCTTAATTCTCCGATATGCTCAAATAACCAAGTGACCAAGAACCCAACCAATACGAGGCAAGTCTCAATTTTTCTCATTGGGACTAATACTAAGTTTTTTATTTATTTATTTTTTTTTTCTCTCTCCTTCCTCTTGTAGAAGTAACATCTGAGCTCCTTCATGCTACCAACACTGCTCTCGCACACCATTTTGAGAGATACAAGACTACATCCCCAATATAGTTTAAGACCACAGAATGAAACTGTAGGTTTCTTTTTTGTTCCTTGGTTCCCAGCCAAGATGAAAGACATTGTCTTTCTCAATCAGATTCTGGATGCCAAGATGGCTCTAAAATGAAACATCCCAGTGACACTGATCACTAAAATGATGCTCACTAGTCACAGCCATAGATTCACCTTTGATGCTGAATTCTGTCATTGCATCACGCATCCCTTTTTCTGTCAGGGCGAGAAGGACGAACTTCCATCTCTCATTAAATGAGAACATCATTTTGTTGTTTGTTACCATTAACTTCCCCTTTGTGGATAGCATCCTTGATTAGAAGAACCTTTTTACTTCCTGATTAAGTCAGTATGTAAAGGTACATTTCTTTTGGCATTCATCACCAGAAAAGAAACATCGTCATCTAGGACCCCAAAATTGTGCCAAATTTCAAACTCATTAAAGAAAAGTGAAATTCACAAAATAGATCCTCAGCCCCTACCCCTCAAATCTAGGCAATGATGTCTCACCAGCAAAAAAAGGGAAAAATCTTTGCAATGATGTTTTACAAAAAAGGTAAATAAACAAAGTAAAGAACAACAAGATTGCAGCATTGCACTTGTAGCATCAGAAAACATGACCGATATTACCTCTTTACCAAACAAAAAGACTAAACTGTGGAAACCCAGAAAGACTTTTAATTACACATTGCAGAACAAGATAAAAACCATCAACATAATTGTGAATAAAAAGGAATTCAAGAAAACAGATCAGACTCATCACAGAAACCCAGAAAAGAGAAAAGTAAAAACCTCCGAAAGAAACAAAAAACAAGCAATGCAGGGACTGATCCAAACAAAAACAAGAGGCACAAACAAGTCAAGATACTACATCAGATCAAAAAAAAAAATCTTTGCAAAAAATAAGAACACAAAAGTTGAAAAAACTGAAAAATCAGAGAAAAATCAGAGAAACCCATTTGAGGAGACTGAGAAGAAAGTACTAACCTTGTTAGAGAAGAACCTCATAAGAGGATTGAAAGGAATACCTCTTCTGACATCCAAAACCCCATGATTATCATCCTTATTATCTCAGAAAGAACACCTGAAAATGGAGTAACACATGAGTTTCAAACCCACACATGTTCTTCCTTTATTTCCATTTTTGTTCTGACAAAGATGAAAGCTGCAATGGGAGTACTGAAATGAAACCACTGTCCTTCAAAAGTCCAGTCAAAAAATAAAAAATAAAAAGGAACCAAATTTGGGGAAAGTAAGTCTAAATTTTAGGAAATTAGAAATAAATGTGTGTGTCTGGTGGAAACTGGAGAGAGAGAGAGAGAGAGAGATCTTTGAAGATTATTCATTTCTTTTAGTTGTTCAATGCACAAAAATTAAAGAAAGCGACATTGAAAAGTTATATTCCCGAGTGAAGGCAGTGAGATGGCAATCAAACGACTGCGTTTTGAATTTTTTTTTTTTCATTTTTTTGAAATTTTCTTTTCTTGGTTGCTATAAGTTGAATATATATATATATATATATATATATATATATATATATATATTATATTTATGTATAAGTCCTCTGTTGGTATTTGATCCCAATTATGTCTCTTTCTGAAAGCAACAAGAGCAAGAATCTTCAAACTTTCTATTTTTCTTTTAAATTTTTAGTCAAGTCATTAACTTTCTTAAAATTTATACTTCATCGATGAATTAAAAAGTTTTCATAATGGAAAAAGAAATATAATAGAATACAATTTCGTTAATATTATAAAACTAAAAAATCTTATCACATAATTTTTATAAATAATATTAAATATATTTTTAAAATTTTATTATAGAGAGAGAAATACCTATACAGATATATTTGTTAAACTAGGACCGATAAATAACTCTAAATGGAGCCACGAGCTAAGATATATCATTTGTTAAAACGTGATATTCAGAAAATGGTTTATTTTAAAGGTAAGTAGGTATATCCTCTTATAAAAATAAATAAATACTTACAAAAATACCAACTATTGAATGGGTAAGAAGATAAATTCTGATCTCAAAAATTTCATAATCTTCTAAAATCCATAGTTTCCTTGGGTGAGTAAAGTTTAGTTTAAGGATCTGCAGTGTGAAGATCCAACAATGTATGATGTTGTCGACAGCTGAGGAGAACCGATTGTATCATGCCATCTCAGCATGAAATTGACATTATTAAGGATTTTTTATTTAAATATTTGGATTCAAAGCTGCTTTGGTGGGGGGTTGATTTTGCTTGATTTTTTTTATTATAATTTTTGATTCTGAGATTACCTCATTTTTGACCCTACTATGGACTGTCTATTGAAGAATCAGAATTTTTATTTTAAGTGGACAGAGATGTAAGATTGGGCATGGTCAACTTAAGTTTCTAAACATTACGTAAAGTGCAAATTGACCTTATGTTGTGATAATAATTATTTAATTAAATAAATAAAACTTATCAATATATAATTAATTTAGTGTTTGGATACCGGTATTCCATTAAAAAAAAAATCTCAAAGTCGATATTCGAATTTTATGTATAAAAAAATGATCAATCTGAGTCAAATCATATTTAATCAGTTCAATATAATTATCAATAATTTATAGAAACAAAATTTATATTCAAATAGAAGTTGTCCTGAATAAATTCGAGTTAGTATGGTGTAAAGTGTTGATTCAGAAACTAAAATGAAATATAATATGCAAATTATAATTTTGATTCAGAAACTAAAAATGAAATATAATATGCAAACTATAATTTAGCCCTAAAATTATTAACCTCCTTCTCTTCCAAAGTAATTAACATTGGTTGCTCCATTTGAGATCACTCCATGGGGTGCAAAGAGTTGTTTTGGGTTGATTTTTTGAGTTGGGAGATACACATCAATCATCATTCATTCTATGGAGTGGGCACACAAGTTAGATGTGATTTAAAGAGGGCTCTTTAAAGTGTAATAAAAGGGAATTATTATTGAGGGTAAAAATTTCCAAAATATTAATTCTTTCCCATATGGTTTTGGTCCAAAATACTCATAAAGTTAATGCCCAATTTTGATTACACCAAGTTTGAGTATTCATAAATTTATTTGAGACATAAATTGAGGGGATGGTGTGCATGTCCCCCAAAATTAGAAAAAAAAATGCATACCCATTAGTAATATTATAATAAATATCATTAAAAATCTTAAAATTATTACTAGAGATTTTAAAATTGTTATTAAAATCTTTTAAATATTATTTATTTTTTTAAAAAGTTTATGGCATATGTTTTTCGTCAAAACATAATACATTTTGCACAAACAGTTAGTTGGTCCAGTGCGGCATTGGCTCCCTTTAAATAAAATTTCAAATTTGAATTTTATATATTGAGAAAACAAATATTAAAAAAGATGATTTAATCTGACTTGAAGTGAATTTAGTTGATAATTAATATAATTACTGGATACTGATAGTTTATTAAAAAATAAAAAACATAATCCATTTTGCTTCACCATGCATAAGAGGACCCACTTATTATTATTATTATTATTATTATTATTATTATTATTATTATTATTATTATTATTATTTCAAAAACACTTAAAAAGTTGGTATAGCATTCATCGATTAAAAAAGTACAAAGACTCCATCCTACAATGTGATTATTTCTAGGTTTTAAATAAAAGAAAAATGTGACACAGGGTTGGGATTACAACAAAACAATTCTATTGGGGCACAAATAGCAATTCCTTAAGTTAATGTGTGAAAAATCTAGTTTAAGATTTAATTTAGAAAATATAAATATATTTTATTAATTTTATTTAGTAATTTTGCTTATTTAGTAATTTCCTTTTCTTTGCTAATACATTATTTAGAAACTTTGGTAATCATTTGAAATTCTATTGGCGTTAGGTTACTAGAAAACAATCCCGCTTATAAAAGGAAAGACCCCACCCCGTACCATACCATACCATCTTCCCGCCACAACTCCTCTCTCTCTCTCCCTCTCCCCCCGCTGATACTGAAGATTTTCTTCGACGAGACTCTGATTGATTTTTCAGGTAAATTTCGGAGACTATCTCATATTTGTTTTCTCTCCCTTTTTCTGGAGTGATGGTGCGAGAATTTGATGATTATCTATTAGAGAGAGAGAGAGGGAGGGTGGGACAGCGGCAATGGCGTTGCCGACGGTGATGGGAGAAGAGGGACGGAGAGAATAATTATAATATTTTGTATTGGAATGCGGTTTTTTCTGGTTTTGTGAATTTTTTCTTTTTTCTTTTTGTTAGTTTGTTTACGAACCGGATTCACCCATTCGGCTCACACGGGTAACAAGTTATGGTATAAAGCCGGTCAATCTGCATCCCAAAGTGCCCGGTTCACCGGTTTCCCGGTTGAACCGGTGTCTGAAACATTGGTTGAGGTTTATTCATGGGGTTTCTTTTTTTTTGGGGGGGGGGGGTTTGTTTTTCTTAAATTTAATTATTTCAGGTTTTTTGTGATCTTAATGCTATTTTTCTTTTTGGTGATTTTATGGTATAAACGACCTTTGGACTTGGATATAATAATTTTAAACTATTGTTTGATCCCTATGTTTTTTTTTAATATATATATTTAATGTTCCAGCTATTTTCCATATCAAAAATCTTTTTTTTTTTTTATCTCCTTTTACGGGTTGATGGGTTTCATTTATCTTTTTAATTTATTATTAATTCATTTTTTTTCCTGAATTTATGTGATCTTGAAAAGATGTCTGTTTTTTGCAGGTGGATATGAAGAGAAGATTTGAAAATATGTCCATAGGTGGTGATTCTCTTAATGGGCCTGAGAAGATGAGTGTTGCACAGTGCATGGTTCTGACACAACACGAGCGTTCGACATCCTCCCAACATGCCCATGCCTGTCTAGATAAATCTAAGGGAATTGGCGAATCTCTTGCTGCTGGCCTTCCAGAGGTAAAGTTACTAATGCTGCACTAAACACATCAGAGTAATATAAGTTCATGATAAATTGAACCTGCATTTGGAATGATACTAACTCAAAACAAGAAGGAATTCTTGTCTTATTTATTTATTTCTTCTTTTTTTGTTGAATTTATGTGATTTTGAAAACATGTCAGTTTTTGCAGTTGGGTATGAAGAGAAGCTTTGAAAATATGTCTATGGGTGGTGATTCTCTTAATACGCCGGAGAAGATAAGTGTTGTACAGTGCATAAATCTTCCGGTTCTGACACAACATGAGCATTCGACATCCTCTCATCATGCCTGTCTAGATAAATCTAAGGGAATTGAGGACTCTCTTGCTGCTGGCCTTTCTGAGGTAAAGTTACCAATGCTGCACCAAACACATTAGAGTCATATGGGTTCACGATAAATTGAACCTGCATTTCGAATGGTACTAACTTAAAACAAGAAGGAATTCTAGTTCTTTTTTCCCCCCTTCTTTTTTTTTTTAATTTATTCTTTTTTGATGAATTTATATGATTTTGAAAAGGTGTCTGTTTTTGCAGATGGGTACAAAGAGAAGCTTTGAAAATATGTCTATGGGTGGTGATTCTTTTAATAGGCCAGAGAAGCCAAGCGTTGCACGGCGCATAAATCTTCCAGTTCTGACGCAACACGAGCGTTCGACTTCCTCCCAACATGCCTGTCTAGATAAATCTAAGGGAATTGGCGAATCTCTCGCTGCTGGACATACTGAGGTAAAGTCACTAATGCTGCACTAAACACATCAGAGTTGTATAAGTTCACGATAAATTGAACCTGCATTTGAAATCATACTAACTTTAAACAAGAAGGAATTCTAGTTTATTTATTTATTTATTTATTCTTTTTTGTTGAATTTATGTGATTTTGAAAAGATGTCTATTTTTGCAGATGGGTATGAAGAGAAGCTTTGAAAATGTGTCTATGTGTGGTGATTCTCTTAATAGGCCAGAGAAGATAAGTGTTGCACCGTGCATAAATGTTCCAGTTCTGACACAACATGAGCATTCGACATCCTCCCAACATGCCTATCTAGATAAATCTAAGGGAATTGGTGTATCTCTTGATGCTGGCCTCACTAAGGTAAAGTTACTAATGCTGCACTAAACACATCAAAGTTATAGACGTTCATGATAAATTGAACCTGCATCTGGTATGATACTAAATTAAAACAAGAATGATTCTAGTTTTTTGGAGCCTTTAAGGAGGGGTAACCCTAGTTCTTTTACTTACCTGTAATCTTGTTTTAACAGGAAGAACGTGAAATTCAACTGAAGAAAGAGAGGAGGAGGCAGCAAAATAGGAGGTCAGCCCGCAAGTCAAGAAAACTTGAAAAGGTGATGCCCATTTTGCATGTCACAACTCTTCTTTTATCCTTTAAGATTTCCTTTTGGGTTGTGCTTGACTTGCACTTCTTTTCTTGTGAGTCGGGGAAATTGTGTGCGGCTGGTCATGCCCCTTTCTGTGCCGACTTGATTATGAAATTCAGACATTAAACCGTTCCTGTTTCTTCTGTTCAGCATGCTGGTGAGCGTGGCATATTGTGTGGGATAGGATTTTAGCCAATGCAAAAAAAAAAAAAAAAAAAAAAAACCAACTAGGACCATAGGCCAAAATAGTACCGTGGGTTTTACATTGATTTGGTTGAACAAAATGAGTCGTTCAATCATCTTTTTTGGTTGCTAATTGGCAGTATTTTGGATATCTTACTAGGATCGCATGTTGATATTTTCTTTCATTATAGTCCTAGCTGAATCATAAGATTGCCAGTTGGATTTTTTATTATTGGACAAATGTTGAGTAAACAAATCATTGTAAGTTGAACATGAGAGAGTAGGGGCTCTTCTTAGTGCTTTTGAGGAAGTGAAGACAAATAGTCAACTCTGCCTGCTTGAGTAATAGCTCTCTTCTTTTTGAAGTTTCCCGGTCACAGCTTGTTCTTCAATTTTGACATCTTTAGATTCATTAAGTCATGATAGAGTCCTCTTACTTCACTTATTAAATATCAAATAAAAATGGGCTGATGAACTGTTGCTCGCTGCCCTCTGCTTTTCTGCTTGCTATCTACTTCGTGAGCTTTCAGATCGTAATTTAACGACTCTGGATTGCAAATTATGTGTTATACCATTTTAAGTGATCTTGATGAGTAGTCCTTGAACTTAGGCAGATTGAGGCCTATATATCTCTGATTTCTCTGGACTACATGTTGGAAAGCCTTATAGAAGAATTGAGGAAAAAAAGAAAAGAAAAGGATTAGAAAAAGGAAAAATATGGGAATTCTTTGAGAAGATTGACCCAAATAGTTTCTTTCTATATGTCATGGAACTCTTAGAAAAATACATTTATCCAAATCATTCATTATGGATCTGTCTGACTTCTTCTCTCTTATGCTGACAGGGAGAGCGTATGATGCTTGTAATGGTGACTAGAGAAGCTGACATAGAGAGACGTCGTCTAATGAAGGAGTTCCATATGCTTACAAGGGTGTGCTACAAACTTGGCAAGGAAAATGACTTGATACGGGTATGCTATCTTCTTCATTCCCAGCTCATGTTCTTTCATTTCTCATTTTCTGTTCTTTTACATTTTTTTTTTCCTCAGAAGGGGTCATGTAGAAACTTCTCATCTCAACTTGTTATTCCTAACAAATTGCAGATCTTGTTTTGAACTGTGAAGCAAAATAAGATTGCATTGGTTGCCAATTAAGCAGACACTTGATTTTCTACATTTTTAATAAGAAACTCCTTGCTTCATTTTATCAAAGTAGAGGTGGTTTCTTGCTTTGACGGGCACCTCTTTTGTCAGCCAAATTTAAAGAGAGAAAAATTCTCAATTTTCTCATATCCGTGTTAGATAATCCAAACTATGTCAATTAGGATTAGCATTAGCTTATTTCAGGTCTACAATCATATATACAAGTGCCAGTTTTCTGCTTGTATGCTTTTGGTGGAAGATTGATATGCGATGGCTTTACCAATAGAGGCTTTTTTGTTTTGTTTGTCTAATATTCATCAATTACTAGATCTTTATTAGCCAAATTCAATATTTTTGATTGAACAGGATGGTTTAATTGCAAAATATGGAGAACGTGTGCTATCTGAAATCAACATTCCTCCTCTGGTTCATCAGAATATCAATGGTCAGAGAAGGAACGAGTTTGTAGAAGATTTAAACCGAGAAAGCTCATCTACAGAAGGTGAATATGATTTAAACGAAGACAAAGGTGAAGATGAATAATTTACCTTCAGCAGTGCAAAGCGCAATTTTTTGGGCATAGCCTGGATCATGGAAGATGCTACATCCAAGAGAGCAGAAGAGTCCCCATACTTTGTCCCCTGATTACTCCTCGGCTGAAGCACGCCTTTTCCATTCATGGGTCAAAGTTGTAAATCACTATAGTTATAGTTGTATATAATTTGAAAATTTATAATTTCAAATGTTATTTTCCTTCACTAAAAATTTTAACCCTGTATATATGTTTTATTTCATTCCCCCTATATAAATTTGCAATACAAGCTCAAAATTAGGCTATAATTTTCATGCCCTTGAATACAAACACACATATATTTGTATATGTCGTAATTAATCTATTTTTCTTTCTTATAGATAGCCAACACAATAAATGAGAGACAAATTGGGCCGTTTCCATCTTAGCGATGCAATACATCGGATCTTAAATGTAGTGACAACTTATCAAGGGACATTAAAGTGCGAGTAAATAAGATAGTCCATGAGAATAGAATTCGTCTAGTCACTTGGAATATAAGATCCCTGACTAAAAAGTTAAGAGAGATAAGGAAAAATAATGAACAGAAGAAAAATTAATATCATGTGTCTCCAAAAAACCAAGTGGGTGGAGAGAGAATACTAAAGTAATAGAGAGTTATGGACATAAACTATGGTATTCAGGTAAGAATAGAACTAAAAATGAATTAGAAGTAATTGTACATAAAAATCTCTTAAAGGAGTAGTGGAGATAAAAAGAAAGGGAGATAGAATTATATTTATCAAATTAGCAAATGAAGAAAACGTAGTTAACATAGTGTGTATGCGCCTTAAATATGTATAGATACAATTAGTAAAAAATAATTTTGAAAAAATTTAGATGAATTTATACAAAACATACCGAGTGGAGAGAAGTTATTTATTAGAAAAGATTAAAATAGACATGTAGGAGAGAAGAATGATGGATTCGAAACCGTACATAGAAATTTTGGTTTCGGCAGTCGGAATGAGGCGGGAAGTACCATTTTAGAGTTCACCGTAGTATTCGATTTGACACTCGTTAACATATTTTTTAAGAAAAAAGAGTCGTACGTAGTTACATATATAAATGGATCAAATATTTGTCAGATATATTTTTTTTTCACTAAGCGAGGTGATAGAACAATCTATAAATATTACAAAATTATATCAGGCGAGAGTGTAGCGACTCAATATAGACTTTTAGTTTTAGATGTACAAGTGCCTAAACGACAACAATAATGTCGACCATATATAAAGTCAAGAATTAAGTGATAGAATTTAAAAGGGAAGAGAGTGACGACATTTAGAGACAAAGTAATTAGAGTAACAAAATGGTCTGCTAGTGAGGATTCAGAAACAATATGGAAAGAGATGTCTAATAATATTAAGAGCATAGCTGGGGAGGTTCTTGGAATATCAAAGAGTAGGGCTCCAGTAGACAAGAAATCATTGTGGTGGAACGAAAAAATATAAACTGTTATTCGAATAAAAAGAGAATGCTATAGGAAGTTAAAAAATGATCGTAGTAATGAGACTTATGAAAAATACAAAAATGCAAAAAGAGAAAAATTATTCACGAATCAAAAAGTAAAGTATACAATGAATTATATAAGAGGCTTGAAACTCGAGATGGGGAAAGAGAGATCTATAGAATTGCCAAGTTAAGGGAGATAAAGGAAAAAGATTTAAATGAAAGATATATTAAAAGTGAAACCAATAATATACTAGTAAAGAATGAAGACATAAGAAAGTGATTGAGGGAATATTTTGAACATTTGTTTAATGTTGAGAATACAATAGGTATAGGAAATACCGAGATACTTACAAAAAAAATTAATAGAGATTTTAAATATAAAATCGTCTCTATGAAATAAAGGACGCCCTAAAGAGAACGAAGAATAACAAAACTATTGGACTTGATGATATTTCGATTGAGGTGTGAAAATGTTTAGCTGAATTTGGCGTAATAATATTAACGAATATTTTCAATAAAATTTGACAAATAAATAAAATGTTTCAAATATGGATAGAGAATATACTTGTTCCGCTATATAAGAATATGGAGGACATACAAAATTGTTCCAACTATAAATGGATTAAACTCATAAGTCATACGATAAAATTATGAGAGAGAGTGAGAGAGTATAGATTGAGAAGGGAGATAAGAGTATCGCAAAACCAATTTAGATTTATAACAAGACGATCCACAACTGAAACAATTTACTTGCTAAGACAGTTGATAGAGATATTTAGAATACGGAAGAGAGATCTATATATGGTATTTATTGATTTAGAAAAACATATGATAAGATCCTTAGATACATTTTGTGGTGGACACTGATAAAAAAAGAGATTTCGCTGAAATACATTAAATTTATTAGAAATATGTATGAAAGAGTTGTGACCAATATAAGCAATTACGAGGGTTTGAGCGATAACTTCCCTATTGACATTGGATTCTGTCAAAGTTTGACATTGAGTTCCATACTATTCACAATAGTGATAGATAAAATCATAAAAAATATCAAAAATAAAATACTATGGTGTATGTTTTTTGCAGATGATATAGTTTTGACTGATAAAACTAGAGAGAGTATCAATACTAAATTAGAGTTATAGATGATCACATTGGAATTCAGAGGATTTAGATTAAGTCGATTCAAAACTGAATATATGAGATGTAATTTTAGCGGCAACTATCAGAATAATGAAGAAATGATTAGATTAGAAAGAAGAAAAGTTTCAAAGAGTAAACGATTTAAATATTTTGGTTCTATCATTCAAAACGATGGCAGTATCGATGAAGATGTTGTTGGTCCCAAAGACAACCAAGAAGGGGGTTGAACTGGTTATCAAATATCGATTTTTCAAAAATTTAATCTAACTTCACTTAGATCTATTTTAATCTTATAGTTAATCTATGCATGTGCAGTAGAAAATAAAATTTAGGATATAGATGCAAATCATTTTTATAGTGGTTTGGTTTTGTGTCTACGTCCACTCTTCCAACCAGCAAGTTGGGATCTAACAATCTGTTAGTTTTCACTATGAAACTTGATTACAAATTACAAATTACAATTTATTTGTCGACTTCTGATTTTTACACTATGAAGATAACTTCGTCCAACAATAGAAGACTAAACTCAAACTCACAACCCAATATACAATCCAACACTCAACATAATACAAGTGTATAAGAATTTATTTTTCAACCCAAAAGACAACACACGTATGAAGACTTGAAGTGCAGAAATTTGCTCTTTTTTTTATTGTAAGATTACTCTCAAAATGATGTTGAATATTCCTTTCAAAAGTATGCTTCATGTCATCCAATTTTCTGCATTTGTTAGACTCAAAAGACTGCTGTAAAACATGAATTTACTACTCAAAGAATGCAGTAATTTTCCTATAAAAGTGTCCTCAAAAGTAATCCAAAATTGCTGTCAAGTAGGTGTTTTTTTGTCCAGCAAGTTTCTGCTGTTGTTAGGCATTAAAAACTACAGTAAAAGATGAGTTTTACCCCTACTAAAGTGCTGCTGTAAGTTTACAAATATAGCAGTAACTTTCAGTAAAACAGACTTGATTTGTAGACTAAACAACCTCCTAATTTTTTGAGATTTTATAACTGTTGTCACTCACATTTGAAGTTTAAATATCAAACTTGAAATTTGAAACCCTAAACTTGAATTTGTCCAAATGATAAGCAAGTTGAAAATTCGAAATGTTCTCCAAAGAATCAATTACATTTCAGGAAACAAGAAAACAACCAGCTGATTTTGCCCATTTGTTTGTCCACCAAAATCTCAGAATATTTGTATTCTAAATCATTATATTTGCAGTCTAATAATAGCACTAAAGTGTAGAGTTATTAAGTTCAAAAATTCTTAACCAACCGTAAAGATATTAAAGGCCAAATACCTAATGAGAATCAATTTCTGATAAACAATTCTGCTATGTAAAATGAATAACCAACCAATTTCAACTTAATTTTTCTCTAACATATCCGTGAGATATTTGTACCGTAAATGCTTGAAATTGAAATTTCATACACATTCTTTGAAACATAATTTTCGGTTTTAAAAATACTTCAACACATAAGTAGATATGGTTGTTCAAATATATCCAAATGATCATATCTCAATACTTAGAAAAATTTCTAAGTGTTGGAATGTGAATTGTTCTCATATTGTGAGATCTTTTATGCATATCTAGGGTCAATTATAGATTAAGTATAGTACCCAAGTTATACTTACCTTGCTAGCTGGGTCTTCAATAAATATCAAAAAATCTTGCTTCTATGACCAAATAAGTCATACTTCTATGACCGGTTTTAATGACTTTTCTTGAATAAGAGCCGTCTATTGAATATAATTTCTATACACGCAATAAATTGATTAGATCAATATAAGAGATTTTGTTATTGTCAAAACTAAGGAGACAATAATTTCCTCAACAGATATGAATAATAGAATTCAAACGGGCTGGATGAAGTGGTGAAAAGCATCCGGAATCCTCTGTGATTGCATGATACCATTATATTTAAAGAAAAAATTTTATAGAACCGCAGTAAGAGCTGCGCTATTGTATGACACTGAGTGTTTGGCCATTAAACAGCAACAAGAGCAAAAAATGACGGTTGCTAAAATGAGATTGTTTAGATGGATGTGTGACAAAACTAGAAAGATAGAGTTAGAAACGATGAGATGCGTAATAAGTTGGGATTTAGTTCAATTGTAGATAAAATGAAAGAGCACCGCCTAAGGTGGTTTGAGTTTGTGCAACAAACATATAAGTACGCACCTGTTAGGAAAATCGAAAAATTAAATATATGAGAGTTAATAAAAAGTAGAGGTAGATCGTTAAAGAGTTGAATACAATATATTCGAAAAGATATGATAGATATGAATTTAGTTGAGAAGATAATTTTAGATAGGAATGAGTGGCGTAGAAGAATCCACACAAATTAAATCATTTTATCATTTCATTATTATTATTATTATTATTATTATTTTATTTTATTTTTCTTTCGATATTTGTCTTTTATGTGATCGATTCTAAATTTTTGAAATAGAAAACTTAGATTGTTGTTGTTATTGATAGTTAACAAAAGTGGTTTCATGTCCAATGAGAAAATTTGTGTTTCCATTGAAAGTTTGAAGATGCCATGTCTTGGTTAATATGTGCAAACAGCGAACACTAAAGAGCATGCATTCACTACGGTGGAGCACTGTTCCGCAGGTCTTGGAGAAATGGAAACAAAAACAACAAAAATTTCCATGCTTCCCACAACCACACAAGACCAGACCTTCAAACTTTTCGAAACAGGGGATATCACTTTGCAGTAAATTCATTCCAAAAATATCAATCCAGATCAACCTTGCAACTTCGGATTCCTTTTACACAAGACATTGGTGATATTCTGATTGGCACCAGGCACATGTTTTAAGTGTAGCATGCCTAACAAATGGTTTGCCTATGCCGGTTAGTTTCAGATTCAAATTGAAGGACAATCAAAAAGGACAAAAAGGCTCCAATTTGTTTCGAAGAAAATCCCAAAAGTCGATCATAGCGGCATCTGGGCAACAATGCCATGCCTGTTGGATAATTGGAAGCCTCACAACCCTAACTGGCGCCACAGATTGAAAGCTGTCCTGGTTTTTGGTTGCAGGATCTCAACTGTTCCAATCCAAATATGCAAGTGACCTTGAATATAATTCACGAGATATACTATTCATCTTGGCCTAACAAAGTGACCTTGATATTTTCAGGGTTGACGTAACATCTTTTCTCTGGTTGATCTTGATCTTTTCACTGGTTGTTATTATATATTAAATTTCAGGGTTGGCAACAATGTTATGCTATGACCAGTAAAATTTTGATGCATTCAACCATTAGAAATTCAGGGCCATTTCTGGCTGTGATGAATAGCATATCTCTTTGATCACAAGCTTCAAGCTGGAAAACATACTGGATAAAACACACAAGCAAATAAGTGGTAGCATCATAACATGGTGTGTCAGTAAGTCACCAGCCTCAGGTAGCTTTTCTATGAGACGGTAGAGGTGTGGGTCAAGCTCCTTGTATGATTTCTTTCAGCATAACATTGTAAAGAGGCATCTCTCTGGTTATCCTCTTGAAAATACTTTCAGCACACAATATGTTCCTACATTTTGCATACATATCAACCAGAGCACTGCTCAACTTTTCTTCCATATTGACTTCCATTCTTAGTAAATAACCATGAATCTGCTTCCCAGCACCCAAAGAGGCCTGCACAGCACATGCACCAAGTGCTGTGATGAGGACTAATGCATCAGGAACTGTTGCCTCATTTGCAAGAAATTCCCTAAACAGTTCATACACCATTTGAGACCGCTGAGATTTGAGATACCCGGAAAATAAAGCAGTCCAAACTATAGAGTTTTTCTCAGCTAACAAAGAAACCTTCGATCTTCCACCATATTATTTTGGGATGCATGCCGAATAATCATGGAATTGACCGCAAAGGAATTTTCCTTCCCAATTTATTTCTGAATTGACTCTGCATACTTCAAACTCCCGCACTTGCAGTATGTGTCACCAATGCCAAACACCCAAGCATGGACTTCCTTTCCCATCTTCAAATTCTTCATACCAGAACAAGCATTAAGAACACTTGCAGCAGTGTGCTCATTGCATCTAAAACCATCCTTCATCATATTCATAAACAACTTCAGAGCTTCCTACTAATAACCATTCTGTGCATAGCCCACAATCAAAGTATTCCATGAAACTGTCATTCATTTCAAAGTCCTACCAGAAAAGATTTTTAGCCATTTCTAGCTCCCCTTCTCTACAACAAGTTGCAACCATTGTATTCTTGGAAACCAAATCCAAACTCCCATCACAACTTCCCTTAAACACTTCACACGCATATCTCAAACACCCACATTTTGAATACACATCAATTCTTGAACTAGCAGCAAAACGATCATAATCATTCGCACACTTCACCATAAGGAATGCAACTGTTGCCAATAATCTAAATCCCACAACCTCGTGGCTAGGCTAATCACTGTTGTTAATTAACCCCCTCCAAACAAATTTCCCCAAGCATCACTCTCATATCTGCAAACAAGTCAATAGCATAAGTCTCACACCCATCGTTATTAACGTACCCAGAAAGCATCGACTTATAAGTAACTATATCTTTGTGAGTAGCGGAGTCAAAAATCTCTGTTGCCCGGTTCAAGTTTTGGGTTTTAATGTAAGCCCAGATGATTGCATTTCAAGTAAAAACATTTCTTTCAGGCATCTCATCAAACACTTTCTTGGATTCTATCAAAAACCCATTTTGAGAAAACTAAGATATGAGCAAATTGGAGATGAAAAATGATGGGGCTAAACCAGATTTAACGGCTTGTGCGCTGAATTTAAGCCCAACTTTCAACGACCTCATTTACATAGATTTCCATAAAAGGGGGGTGGGGGACACACACACACACACATACATACACACAATTTAAGAAACACTGAAATTACATAGAATTCAATTTCGGATTTTATGGATCCGATAAGTAAAAGATTAACGTGAAATTTTTGAATTCAAATATAAAACATGAAATGAAGCTCTGGTAATTTGAAAAGGGAAAAAAGAAGAGAGAGAAAAATCCTAATTGTGCCGTTAAATGGTATCGTTCATAGCCTCTTAAAGGCGGTCATAATCAGCAAATTGGCTTGCTCCTGCAGAAACTCTCTTTGACCTACATAAACCGCCACGTCTTAAAATATTGGAATTTATTTTTTTTTTAATTATTTAAATTTCTTTTAATTTCGGTTGGGCCAGGCGAACCCGGCCCAAAGAAGTGAGGTATGAAAAACTTGAGCCCTCACTTCATAGTTGGACCGGTCCTTGCCACTGTTCAAGCCCTATATATATATATATTTTGATACAAGAAAATACAATTAAACAGAATCAAATTAGAAAAAAAAAAGATAAAAGTAAAAAGACTATCGTTTGAATTGTCCCTGAAAAACCAAGCTCAATAAAAATTTTTGAATCATTGATGCTTTCTAACAGCATAATATTAAATCGTAAGGTTATATTACAAACTAAACAAATAAGAGAATTTCAGCTCAAGTATGATTAACCAAATCTTGCTGCCCTATTGCCTATTTTAAAAGCATAAAGCATAATTTAAACAGAAGATTTTACTCGTATCAGGGCTATTTCCCCTCCCCCCCCCAAAAAAAAAGGGAATAATATTCAATATATAAAGACTTTAAATAAATGATAAGAACCGTAAAGTCATACAACTCTCGTTAATTAATTCCTTTTTTTTTTTGAGGTATAGGGTCAATCTTAATCATAGGAACTAGAGACTGGCTTTAAAAAAGTATAAACTTAACTTGAATGACAGCTAATTCCATCTTGGCACTGGAAAGGCGGGTCTAAAGTACAACACAAGTTTCACTTGTTCAGAAAAAGGGATATGGACCCAAAAAAAAAAAAAAACCCCCTCTTGGGGGCCTACATCAAAGTGCTTTTTACAATTTGGATTGCTGAAACAAAATTTTGGAAGAAGAATACACCAATCTAGCATTATCTGCAACAGAAAACAAAAATGCTTATTAGAAGATGATATCAACAGCATTCATTTCATAGAAACTGCATAATCCAGAAAGTATTTGTGTGTTTGTATATACATACATATATATATATGTATGTATGTATGTTTATAATGCTTATTAGGTGGTCCATCATGATTGGCTAGATTGGTTCTTGCACGCTCCCTTTTTATGCAATGGTATAGCCAATTAGGTGATGCCATCTCCTACTTGAGCCCTCTCTCTATCTCGTTTGATATCTAGAATAGCTAAACTGCAAGTTAAGCTTGTTTCAACATAATGACATATGAGTTTAAAGTACAAACCTGCAATTTCAGCCGGACTATATCGAGCAGGCACATTAGTATGTGTCTCAACAGCTGCTTTGGCAGCCGCAACTCCCACTGCAACACTTTGCATAACATTTAAGCCTGCACAAAGTGAAGCGAGCATCCCACCAACCAAACAATCACCAGCCCCCGTGAGCCTCACAACTGATGCAGGAAGGGCAGGAAAATGTACAGCATATAGTTGAGAACTCTCATATTCAGAATCATTAAAGAACCTATTTGATGGACATGTTGAGCTCACAAGTTTGTATAACTGTTGACTTAACTCACGAGATGATCTCTTGAAGCCATTTTTAAGTAACTCTGATTGTCCTTTAGAACACAAGAAGACCCCGTTTGATCCGATGGTCACAATGACAATCTTAACACCCTTGTCTAGCAAAACCAATATTGCTGGCTTCAGCATTTGGAATAAAGATTCAGGTGAACATTTTGTTTTAGCATTATCCTTTTGAATCGGATTGAACGCATCTCTACCAGACAATGCATTTGCCATGGCAATAAGCTCATCTTCATTTGGTGAAGCAAAGGTTATCTGTAGAAACAACTAAATCATTAGTATTTAAATCAATAATGCATAAAAGAGACTAAATCAAAGAGATTTGTCATGTTCTTGCCCAGAAGTAATGTTCCTGGGATAAAATTTTCAGCTACTAGTAAAATTTTGAATTCAACATTAATTGCAGTCAAAAAAAAAAAAAAACTATAAAACTAGTTTTCAGCATTTTCAGAATGTAACGTTGCGAATCTTTCTGTGACAAAAATACATAGTTGGATTATCACAATATCGAAAACTCAAAAGCAATTGGAACCAATTTTGAACTTAAATTTTTCTCCACTATCAACCGATCAAACACTCATCATATGTACTCAGGGCTCTCACGAAACATTGAACTTTTGAAACTTAGAAAGTGGATACAACCGCAATTGAAGCAAAATAACTACAAATAACTACCTAAGTTTCAGCAAGGGATGGTTCTAACAGCACTTTGAATAAAGGGTTTTAATCACTCACATACTTAACAACAGAAGTAACTCTTCTTGATTTTGCAACAGATACAGGCTCAAACCAGAGAGGAATGCCAGCTTCAGCAGCCACTGGAATAAATTGCATTAGGAAAAAAAAAAGAGAGGTTATTGAGCTAGTACTAGCAATGGATTTAATAATTCAACATATTCAATGTCCACAATGGTTAAATCTGTGTGGATGAAGAGCCAGGCCCAAAAATAAAAGTCATAGAAATTCAAACTTACTAAGTTTGGTAATTATATAAATCATAGAAAATCATTACAACCCAAGTAATACACATGTTGGCATAGCCCGAAAACTAAGAATTAGGGACTTGTCAAACACGAACATACATTAAAAACACACACACACACACACCATTCGAGGTAAGCAACCAAACAAAAGGTACACAAACAATAAGAATTATAATGGACCACAAGATGCAAAGAGAGAGTATCCAAGACATACGCTCTATATGTATGCTCTCAAAAATCCATTGCTATTATGTAGTCTATTTCATCATTCGGTATTCATTTGAAGAATAGAGTCTAGTTCATTTGACGAAGCACAGGTAACTAGGTAAGCATCTTTTGCATTGAGATAAACCATGGGTTATAAACACCAAATTTCACAAGAGCAAAGGCCCAAGATACCAAGAAACAAGGATACACCTATCACCAAGCAATCTCAACTCAAGAATAGTATAATGCAAATTGTTCAGGGAGTTTTTTCAGCATAGGAGATTTCATTGGTTTATGCAATACAAATAATGTCAGATATGATTATGAAACAAAGGAATGATCATAAAATTGAAATTTATGATATACTGATGTACTCCAACAAGGGGCTCCAAGTGCAGAAGGACTCAAATTTGCATCGACCATCACAACTGGAGCAGAACATATGATGGACTTGGAACACCGAATCCACTCAGGTGTGAGATGCTTCTCCTGTTTGGGAATAATTCATATAAATTAGCAGTTTTTAGATTCAGATTATTTATTTTATTTTATTTGTTTTTTATTTGAATCTTGCCTATACAACTGCATAAAAGAAGGAAAAACAGGAAAGGGTCATGTCTGATACGCAAACCATCCAAACTAATCTGGCTTGAGCAGCTCAGTAAAGGAATAACAAGAAATGGGCATAGCAGCTGGACCTATAACTTTCTCCTAAATCTTGTCTTCAGTGCAGCGGCTCTATGCCATTGACTCCCATTATTGTCTATACACTTCATTAAGAAGCCTTTCCTGATTTATGTCATTGATACTAATGCCTTTCTTTGCATATGGGTAGTAACTGGATGTTTTACAAATAATTTGAATAAATTTCAGTATCAGATTCTATAAGGCATATGGATTTCAAGCATTTAAAAGAACACGTATCCTGATTCTACATGTGTTAGATGGTCAATTTGTATAGGGGAATACTTCCCTTCATCCCTTCTCAATAAACAAATTTACCGAAAGATCAACTTACAACTGCTTCAACGTCTGCAACCCCAGCAGCAAGCTCTCCATTAACATCCAATACATTGCAGACAACAGGTGTCTTAATAATACTCTGCTTCTTTATGCCTGCTTTATTCATTCAATAGAAGTAAGGAAAACAAGCATCATGAAGTACCATTTTCATTTTTGGGGAAGGAAAAAAGACTAAATGAATATCAACATAATCACATCCATTCTTCATGAGATCAAGAAGATTTGGTGAAGGAAGGGCAGGAGGCAGGCTTAGAATGCAATTAGTAGCTTTTGTAACAACTTAAATTCTCTTATTTTTTTATAAAGATTTTCTAAAGGTCAAATACTTAATTGTACACAAACAAAATTATTTTTCAGAAAAGATTCGAAACTTCAAAGTCAATATTTATATTTCCAGAGTTACATTGGTGGTGCTCTCTTTTCTATAATTTTTTGTTTTAATTCAACAGTGGAGATAATATATGAAAAAGATTTGTCTGCAAGTTTGTCAAAATTATACTCTCATTAAAAATGACATTGAAAATTAATTAAAAGGAAAAAAAAAAAAAAAAAGAAAACCAAAAATTTCTGAAGAGTGAGAAAGTCAAGGATGGGCATATCATCCACCTTTATGCAACATTAACATGATTTGGAAAATATTTTATTTTGGATTAATGGCACCCATACTGACAAACATTAATACAATCTATGCAATGGAAAACACAATTAACACCATGTAAAATGAGACAGATAAAGGGTATATGCTCTAGATGCAAATAGGCCTGACCTTTTGTAGATAGTCGTGCCCAATTCCAGTAATCCAACAACATATTTCCTGAAACTCAAGAAACAAGGAAGATAAATTTTAAGCTTCCAATCAGAACATTCAGATTTGCTACAGATAGGCTGTCAAGAAAGTCACACAATTAGCGATTGAAATAGGAAAAATCAAGTAGCAAGATATGCTTGGAATAGATATACACAAAATAATTGCACAACAAAATAGACGCAAATGATGTTGAGAGGTCTACTGCTCATGCACTTCCAAAACATGATATGGAACATTGAACATCAGAAAACCTGCATACTGACGTATCAATATTGGCTTCATCCATTAAGGGAGCATAATTAATTCCTTGCTTTAATTGTTAAATGGAAAAAAAGATTTGTACTTTGACAATTACACATTTTTTTGTTAAGACTACCATGCTTCATTGAAGAGTTTCACTTATTGAGAGGGCTGATACGTTCAAAGTCATAAAACATCAAACATGATTCTTTCAAATTGGGAAAATTGTTTTGGAAAAGCCCAAATAGAAGTGGAATTAGAAAAAATGCAGAGGGAGCCATAGAAGGAGAAAGATAAAAACAGAATACCTGCCATGTCCTCTCCCAAAGCACTAATCATGTAAGGCTTTGCTCCTAGCTTTGACAAACACTCAGCAATGTTTCTTGCCACTCCTCCTGGTACATATTTAACCTGATAGAGTCCCGGCAAAGGTACATAAAAGATGAGATACTATACTAGCTTCTTTAATACAAATTTATCCTGAATGACCACAATATAAATCCTCTAGATTCCAGCTATCAAACATGCCTCTCATCTAAGCATGAAGAGTAAAGAACCATAAGATTATATTAGGTATATAATGAGGAAAAAAGGGAAAAAATAAGTAGACAGAATAAAAACATCTACCATGTTGAATAGCACCATGTATTTCATGAATCGTTGTGAGTATTTCAGCTAACGAGTATGATAGAAACCAGGAACAGAAAAAGTTCCCTTGGTACTCAAAGCATCCCACAAAACACGGTTTGTCCAAGGATGTGCAGTGAGTAGATACAGTCACTTCTGCTTCCATAAAGACAAGGTTGCTTCCAAAAATTGAACCTAAGGCTTCATTTAAGGACGCGAGCAACATTCCCATCAGCCTAAAGCTAGCCCAACAGTATTGGTACTCCAAAATTTGCACATGTAATGCATAGTTGAGAGTTGAATTTTATCAAAGTTCCGCAAAACGATGGCAAATTTTGTGCTCATATTGCAGAAGCAAGCCATTGATAAGAAGAGAACTGCTCGTACTTTTGTTGACCTAGACACACACAAGATAAAGATATCCAAAAAGGTATCTGATCATCAAAACAATACATCTCGAATGATGATTTTTTTTTAAAAAGTCACATTAAACTCTGCAAATTTTGGCATGTATCTTATAATCCTACATTAATAGTTGCGAAGAACATTCAACCAAAATTAACTGGTAAATCACTCCAACAGTGATAAGTCACAAGATGTCCAATCCAATCTAACAAGGAAGATGGATATTTTCTCGACTCGGCATTATGGTTTACTTAAATTCATTAATTTTCATTACCTCAATCTTGGAATTTCAATCTCAACCCAACATAGAATTCCACCACTTGAGGTAAACAAACAAGTATTTTGAACAATACCCACATGTCAAAATTGAAGAAAATGAACCCCCCAAAAATAAAAGGGTTTTATAGAGAGAATCACCTTGCCTAAATTCGTTAACTTCCACTACCTTAATCTTGGTATTTAGTAATCAATCTCAACCCAACATAGAATTCTACCACTTGGTAAACAAATATCTGATTTTTGAACAATACCACATGTCAAAATTGAAAAAAGGAACAAAAAAAAAATAGAAGGATTTTAGAGAGAGAGATTGCCTTGCCAGGGGTGGTGGTTCTGGGATTTGCAGAGACTGAAGGAGTGGCATGAATGTCCAACACCATACCTCCAATTATCACCGCTTCTGATGATTCTGACCCATAATCCTCCATTTTTTTCTCCCTCAGAAAAATTATCTTCACAGCTCAAATGCAAATTATCGATCTCACAGAAGAACGGCAGCAACTGAAGCCCTTTAGAGGGTTTAACAGGATGAAGAAGCTGATTGGGCCGGGCCCGAGCCAGACATTTTCAGTGGAATTATGGGCCTTGGCCCACATTGAACCCTAGTGTCTGTCCACCCATTGTGATTTTATTTTATTTTATTTTTTTAGGTTGGGATTGCGATTTTATTTTTGACTTCTTTATTTACCATAATCTTATTGATATTATTACTACAAGAATATGAAGGTACACTACCTCTGCAAGGACCCAAATTTATAAAAAAAAAAAAAAAAAAGTCCAGAGATATAGATTTTTTTTTTTTTTTTTTTTTTTCAGTAAGGTATTTTGGTTTTAAATTGCTAGTAGTATTGAAATCACAAAGCGAACTATTCTTTCGTCTTTATAAATTCGGTTTTTTTGTTTTCTAATTATAAAATAGATTTTTATTTAAAATTAAATGGCCTTTCCAATAGGTTGCATGGCATTGGTGAAATTTAATGGGAATATTGAGTTTTTTACTCTTAATTTCACGTTTAAACATAAAAATTTTTGTCATAAAAGGGAAAAATAACAAACATTTTAGCAATTATAAACGTTATTTCATATTCTTTTGATACTTTGGGAGGATCAACTTAGCTTCTTGCATTTTTTTTAATTAACTCGCGCTAATTTTTTTTTGTTATAACAGAAATAAAACCCCAAATCATAGAGTCAGAGAAGGAGGGCAGTTGTCACTAGGCTGTCTTTGGGATCTCACTAATTCTATCTATTAAGAGAAATACTAGTTTGGAGATAAAGTATTTTCGTTTATTTTTTAATGAATTTCCACCGATTTTCATCATTATTTTTCTCGCCAATTCTTGGCTACCACCCCTTTTTGGTCCATTACACAAAGCCATATATAGTGCATGAACCAAAGGGCTATGAATAGATACAATGTTAGAGTTTGATGATGGAAGGACAATCCCCATTAACTTGAGAAGTCTTCGTCTAGCTTTCTGCATCCCACTTGTGGGTTTTCTTTCAGCATTTCCCTTCTGGGATAGAAACAGAGCGAGAGAGAGACCCTGCAAGCCCCAAAATAAATGTGTGAGAGAGAGACACTTCCTACAAAGTTGAAGCCCCACACTAGTGAAAGCAGTACATTGAAGAGCCTACACTTGGAACCCAGATCATAGAATATGTTGATGTGAAGGGGACCATTAGGAGCCGTGCACCCAAGAATCTCTCCAAATTCACAATTCAACATTGGGTTTTGAAAAGTTTACAGATGTTATATAGATGCATGATCTGTTGATAAGACTATTTTATTGTTGAACAGTTGGTTTAAATAAGAAAGAAAAACCTTAGATTTTTTAATTAAAAATCAAATTTAAATCTTAAAAATAAAAAAATACTATATTAAAAGAATTATTCTTAAAGGGTCTAACAATAACTCAGATTGAATTAATTTAAATATGATTTGAAACGAGTTTAATTTTGGCAAAAAGATTTTGGAAATCGACCATGGGAACAAAGAGAAATCAACAAGACATCAAAGATGACTACTGCTGTGTCTGTCCCCAGCCATTTTGGAATTTAGCAGGGGAGTGCTCAACCTTGGCAGATTTTCAAACTACAGAAGACACGTCAATGAGTTGATTTTCCAGCATAGTCATATGAAGATGCTTATCTTTTTCGATTTTGTAGCACTGAATTCTTGGACTTGCCTTGACTAGATTAGCCAAGGACTACTTTGTTTTTTGCTCATCTTGTCCATGGCTACGCCTTGTCCCTGATGAAGAGAGTCCATATTATATTTTATTATCTGGATTATGAATGATCTTTTCGTGACCAATTTTATATTTTTAAAAGGGAAAATCATAATCTTTGATAGCAATTTTTCGGTCACCTCTGACTGATGAAACGAGTTTTTTTTTTTTTTTAAATGACATAATGTGTTATAATCAATCAATGTTTAATTATAATTATTTTAGCTTAAATTCGCATGAAACAAGATCAGTACGTTGATGTTTATCCGAGATTATTTTGACTTTGAAACCGTAAAGTAAATGATTGACCTTGATTCATGTTGCGTGTCTAACTTTCAATATTCGATAATCATATTAAATCTGACTAAATCCGATTCGATTCAGATTAGACTAAGGATAAAATTTTGTGATATGTAAATGAATAGACCCAACTCAACTCACCCCAAACATTTTCTCACAGCTTTTGGGACATTAGTAATAGGCTAGATTTTCGTAAGGTCTTGTTTATTTATTTATTTATTTATTTTTTATAAATAATCGATATTCGATAATTATATTAAATTTAATTAAATTCGATTTAAATCGAGTTAGACTTTGATAAAATTTCATGATATTTGTTTTTTTTACATATAAAATTTGAATTTAAGATTTTATTTAAGACAAATTTTGTGCACAAGTTCTTGTTTATCACACAAGGTCACTAGAGCCTATCGCGCCACAAAAATGCCACAGAAAGATGGATTTCTTTCTTTTTTCTTTTGGAATTTAGAGGAATGTCTATATCAGTCTATTGCTACCAAAAGTTGCTCTGAACCATCGACTGTATTGATAGCTGCAAAGGCACGTGAACTGACTTTTGTTCATTTGGGGGTACAAATGTTTCTAATTTCACACAAACCCACCTTTTGAATTCTTGATACTTTTGCATACTATTAATCATCAATCTTCGTAATACTCAAAACCCACACTTTTTCCTAACCCCTTTAGCTCCAGGGGTTTTGGTGGTTCACGCAACTCATTTTTTTTTTTAGTATAAGTATAAGAAAATACAATCAAATGAAATCAAATCAAGAAATAGATGATAGAAATGGAAAGAGTCTACCACTTAAATTGTCATTGAGATTATTTGCTTTACTAGTCTCGAGTTGTATTTTGTTACGCGTGAAGAACAAAATTCTAAATAAAATTTTATTTGGCCTAAATGTTCCATCTATTCTTTGTTTTCAAATTTTCAGAATTGTTTTCAAATCAAAATATTTTAGTAAGATTAGGATTGAGTCATTATTATTATAGAAAGAACATATGGGCACCTTGAATTTTTGATGGGAGCATAAATATCAAAATTACTAATTAAAAAACAAAATTGGTTTTAATTGGACCCAGATTATAAAAAATATGAAATCATAATTATCTGTCGTTTTAAATAAAATATAATAATAATTTAGATTTATATAGAAAATATATTGTTATAAATATAAAAATATAAAAATAAAATAAATCAAATATTCTCAAAATCAAATCAATTATTGATTTATTCTAATATATATATTTTTTAATAGTTGATTTAATTTTAATATATAATATTTTCTAGAATATGCATATTTTAAACATACAAAACAATAATAAAAAAGAGAATTAGAATAACCATCCATTTTTTTTTTTTGTATATAAGAAAGACTCAAATTTAAGATCTTCAGGGAAGGAGAATGAAACCGGCTGAGTTATAGATCACTGACGTATACATAAATTTTCAAGATGTGGTACGGGAGTCAAAATTTAATTTCTAATATAGTCTATATAAAGTACGTTATTCGGGTCTAAAGTAAACCTAATTCCTATGACAATTAAAACAATTTAAATTATTTATTTTTACAAAGTGACAACTTGATTATCTCATGTTAATCTTGTTGTTAAGTGATTAGTCATTCATACTAAAATGATTTTAGACTAAAACCTCTTATGCTCACTATTAATTAAAATGAATTTATCTTGTAAATAACTTGGTTTTGGATGTTCACATTTTAATTATAAAAAAATGTTTTATTATTTTATTATTATTACTATTACCGTTGGGCAAGAGAAGCGAAACTACTAATATACAGATAGATTTTAGTATACGTTAGAATTCTAAAATATTATTAATAATTATTTATACTAAATTTTGTAATTGGTTAACTTTTTAAATCTGTACTAATAAACTTAAATAAATTATATATGTGTGTGTGTGTATATATATATATACACAGAATTGCGTGTGCAAAGATACAACAATTATACGTAGCTCACATAATTGGTAAGATCTTCTAATATATTAGGTTATCTTGGTATGAACAAGCCATATGATGCCAAGAGTTATAATGGAGAACAAATATTTTATTGGAGTGTAACCCAATAATTTCAACAAAGTTTCCTCATAATTAATATGAATAATTCGACACAGAAACGCAACGTGTGATGAAGAGAGTTTTGCTCTTAAATATTCGATTTGATTATTTAATCAGATTCGATATAATTATTGAATATCGATATTTTATAAAAACAAAAAGAATTATATTTTAGATCTTAATGATTTTTTTTAAGGGAAGAAGTCTTAAAATAAAATAAAAAAGAAAAAAAAATTATTGTGTGAAATATAGACATTTTTTTCCCTTTTATTTTCTTTTTAGCTTGTAGTCTATGTCTTACGTACCTTGGGATTCAGAGTCAACTTTAGGTGGATGTCTTGTCACAATCATATTTATATGATTTGAAATGTTTTATTAGTATTATTAATACTTGCTCCTTTTGTTGTTTTGTGTTGGGGAATTCATATAATGTTCCATAATTGGTACTAAAAAATTTCACATAATTTATTATTTGATGAAAAGGGTTCAGACTGATTAGAAGTTGGAAGCCCCAAATTGAAGTCCCTGTTCCTAGTACTACTATTCTTGGTTGAATCTCATGGGAGGACAAGCTGTATAAAATTCAAGATTTATACATATAAAAAACGAAATAACTGCACTAATTTTTGAATTCGTTGGAACCCTAACAGTGAAGTGACAAAAAAAAATCAGAAATGTACCCACCTCTGGTTAAATCAATGACGGACCATAGATCTTTTTGAATAAAGATCTCAAATTTAAATTTTATATACAGATAAAATATGGATCAAGAGAATTATGACTTATTGTGTAACGAGAAAATATATATCGGGAGAAATTTATTACTTAAATATTTACTTTGATTCGAATCAAATTTAATAAAGTCTAATATAATTATCATGGATGTCATTAATTTATTGGGAGAAAAGAAAGAAAAGGTGAACTTGTGAGAGTTCCGAGCTAGCATTCCTACACACTCATGGACGCTAAACTAGATTTTGAGTTTGAATCGATGATTGATCATAGGTATCCTTTAAATAAAATTTTGAGATTGAGTTTTGTATACAGAGAAAATATATATCAGGAGAATTATACTTTATTGTATAAGGAGAAAACATATGTTGGGAAAAATTTATCATTTAAAAATTTAATTTAATTGAAATCAAATTTAATAAAATCTAATATAGTTGTCGTGGATGTTATTAATTTATTGGGAGAGAGAAAAAATAAAAGAAAATGAGAACTTGTGAGAGTTCCGAGCTAGCATCCCTACACACTCATCGTCACGCGTACGCCATGTATGTCAATGATTTATATTAAGTAGAATTAATTAAAAGAAAAGATTAAATGTAGGGGAGATGTTGCAGGGCTTCCTATGAATCAAATTGGAGAAATACTCAAGAAGATTCAAATTCAAGTTTCTGCAATTACCATATCAAAAATTTGAACCATGGACGCTAAACTAGATTTGGTTTGATCTCTCAAAATCTTAACCCTTAATTTTGAATTGTAGGGCATAAGTGAAAGTTATTGAACCGGTGGTTCAGAGCTGGTTTAAAGGTTCATGGTTCAATCAAACCTGGTTCACAGCTAGTTTGGGGTTGAACTTGAACCAGCTGGCTCATTCACACCCACTATTTTTTTTTTTTAGGATCTTAATCTTCTTCTTCTTTTTTTATTTATATAGGAGTCGTGAAACCCAATAAGGTTCAAACACTAAATCTTAAAAAAAAATTACTTAAACAAAAATTTTTTATCACTTAGATATCTCTTTTTTGTGTACATCACTAATACCTAGATTCATATTTCGATTAATTCAATTTAGCATTTGCAGTGTTTCATTCTAGAGGCTATTCTCTCTGTATAATCTTTTTCATTTTCAAAACTCAAACCTAAAATCTTAATTAAGAGATCTAATATCACATCCTATTAGATTAAGTATCCGTTAGTCTCTTAGATATCTCTACAATAACTTAACCTTCTTATTACAATTTCAGATTGCAGTCGATGTATTAACAACGGTCTAGTTCTAGACTGAACCGAAGGTGTAATTATTGCAAATAGAGAGTAATTCTATCTGTTTGGAAGAACATCTCTCCCCAAGCATTTTATAGGATACAAGTTCACGTCACATTGATGAATTTAATAAATGCCATGGTTGGTTTTGTGTATTTCTCGTTGCAAGTTCCATTCAATCACATTCGATACTCAAAAAGTTCATGGCTGCTCCTTGCGAAATTGCCAGTTGTGTTACGTTAAGTTTTCGGGACCTTCAGTTATTGACATCATATTCAAATTCATTTTCATGGTGCTCTCTCTCTCTCTCTTCTCTCTTGTAACTCGTATCAGGAATCATACTCCAATTAATCTATTTCGAACATTTACAAAGATCTTATTTAAAAGTTAACTCTCATTTTTATTCTTAAATTTTAAATATGAGATTTGATTAAAAAATCTGATATTTTATTTGATTAAATAGACTATTTATTTCTTTTTCACGGCACTCTCTCTCTCTCTCAATGAATTGAATTTAGTTGATGTTCAAAAATAAAGGACTTAAGACTCTTCTAGCTTGTCCAAACTAACTCTCACTTTCAGAAACAAAGGACTTGAGACACTTCTGGCTAATCAAAACTAGCTATCTCTCTCACCGACGGATTCAAGACCCAAAGGGTAATAGGAGCAAATATCAAAACAGCCAAAGAAATAGAGGCAAATGTCAGGGTAATGAGAACAACATAGATAAGCGTATTAGCGGATCCATATATAAAATAATGGGATTATTTTGATCATAAGGGGCAATAGCCCACCCTCCCGTCCACATGGCTCGGCCAATGCTCTCTCTCAAAATATGGTTCAAAGTAAACAGATGTGATCCCTAGTTATGAGATATGTACCGAATTTGCAACAAAGTTCAATTGTTCATATTGATGTTGATTTGTTTATATTATCTTGAGACACATATTTTAGTAAAGTTTGGTACCTAGGATTTGACTAAAATTATATAATTCAGAACCACTCCCCAAAAATTTTTGAAACACAGAATTCTAGGTTCGACGACATATTTATTACTAAGTAAGAATCCGACACCATGCTTATGTGTCATTTGATTTTAGTCAATGCCCATTACATAACGCAATTCATCCTTCATGGTGAACTCCAAAATAATCAAATAGAACAGCTAGGGCGACCTTTTTGCTAAGAGAAACACATTTGGTGTTTATTAATAGACTATTGATTTAGTTGAATGAGGTATTAGATTTTTTTAACTAAATTTCATATTTAAAATTTTAGAATAAAAAAAAATTACGTTAGAAGACTCATCCCCCTAATAAGGTCCTCTATAGATGCTCAAATTAGATTAATTAAAATATAATTTCAGACGTCAGTGGTTAAAAAAAAACAGGCCCATGTCCTTCATTTGAAATTTTAGATATATAAGCAACCCCATGTCCTTTTTTTGCTGAAAGAAATCAATATACAAGAAAGCTAGGGCAAGTGAGGGTGACCCAAGACACATTTAAAGGAATATGCATTTTTATTTACATCACATAATCTTCAACATTACTAGCAAAATTTGCCAAATTATAAGCAGCAAATTCTGCACAATTAATTTGGTTAGTTGGTCTTTGAATATAATAAGATCTTGATATCTCCAAAAGAATAATTTAGTGGTCGCTCCCTCTCCTAATTTCCTTATCCGGGGTTCAAATTTCGAGTGATAAAAAAAAAAAAAAAAAAAAAAAAAAAAATTAGAGCAGGAATCCCTTTGTCCCTTACCTTACCAAGTGCAAAATATGGAAAGCATCCAATAGGGCTCACTCCATTTTTGATACATCTCCCCTCCCAACTCCCATTATTGTTGGCTTCAAATAAAATTAAATCCATACTTTTGAGTCTATGAAAACCTTGTAACTCTCCTTGTTCCTTATTGCGGCTAATCAGGAATACTTTTTTAGTGGTGTTCGGATAAATATCTTTAAAAAGAAAACTTTTTGGAATTATTTTTCTTTACTTTTTATTAAAAAAATATATAATATATCAAAATCAAATCAATTTTTAATTTAATTTTGATATATATTTGATTTTACTCATTTTTATGTATTTATCATGATATCACAATCATGTTCGTCTATTTTTATATTTATATTGTTTTATATTCTTAACATGATATCTAAATCATATTTATTTTTTCTTTTATCATAATTAGGTTTATTATTATTATATTACTTCCAAACATCTCTAACATGGTATCATAACCATTTTTATCTATCTTTCATATTCATATTATTTTATATTCTTAATATAGTATCAAATTCATGTAAAAATCTGTTCATGTATCAGAACCATTTATGTTTATCTATTTTTCATATTTATATTATTTTATATTCTTAACATGATATCCAAATTATGTTAAAATACGTCTAAACATGATATCAGGACCATGTCCAATTTTTTTATTACTTTTAAAACCAAAACAAAAGGAATACTATAAAATGGGCTCTTGCTTGCTTGACTTAAGGAGAAATAGGCTTTAATTGTATATATCAATAGATAGTTAATTTAGTAAGCCAAATATTAAATTTATTAATCAAAATTTGAATTTGAATTTTGAGAATAAAAAGAATTATATTAGGAGAAATATTCTTAAAGAGTATCCGACAACAGTTCGGATCGGATTAGTCAGAATATGGTTTTGAATACTGATTCATCCAAACAACATGAAAAAAAGGGCTTTAATTTTTTTTGGTCCCAATCCAAAAGGTTCAAATGGCCGTAGTCCTCTATTTAGAATGCCTGGTCGCCATAGATTTCCTTATCATAATCTCTTTTTAATCTTTTTGAATTTTCCATAGACATAATCTTCTCAGCTTTTTCTCTCTCTCTCTCTCTCTCTTTTGGTTTTGAGCCGACTTGCCTAACCTTTGGTTCTTTTTTCCCTTTTCTCCCCTTTTTATTTCGATATTTTATAGGACATAACTTGTAATATCACACCGTTGCTATAGAGAGAGAGAGAGAGAGAGAGGGAGAGAGAGAGAGATTTTCGTGATAATCCACTCTGAGTAGTACGTTGCAATTTGGCCAACTTCCTTCCCATGCTATGGGAAAATTAAATATTGACTTAACATAATTGTGATTTCGTATGATAAATTTCTAACATTAATATTAGAATAATTTGATTTTAGAAGAAAAAATCATGGAATTAACTCCAAATACTGACTCCATTAACCAATATTTTTTTCTATTTCATTCTTTTTTTAAAAAAAAAAAATTAATATGCGTACTTATAGTTAAAAAATTAAAATATCTTTATTTGGCCAATGAACTCTAATTCAATGATACTGTCTCTTTTCCTATAGAAATTTCAAGTTCGAATCACTCAAATGTAACAAAAACCAAAAATATCCCCTATATCATTTTTACCTATTAAAATGTTATAACTCTTTGAGGTGGAGTGCAATCCATGATTTGTTGTTCTTTTATATATTTATAAATTAATGATGAAATTCTCTTAATTACAAAACTAAAAAACTTTTTTGATGGTATAAAGTTTTCCATAATACAGTATTTCTTGTTATTCAATTTGATTAGAGATTTTTAGAATAGTTTAAATTAAATAAATTTTTAATTAAAAATTATTAATATAATAATAATTTTAATCTTTTTTGAAAAAAAATTTACTTACAAATTCTTTTTTAAAAAATTATAAATATTATAAAATGTATAATAAAAAATAATATGAAATAAGTTAATAAAATTAGAATTGGATGGCCATGGTTGTGGTTGTACAACCAAAGCTGGCAAAAATGGGAAGGGAAGAGGACAAATGAAATCACTGAAAAGTCAGCAATTAAGTCTACTGCCGATTATCTGTGAAGGAAATTTTGAACTTTGAAGGGGACCCACAAAATGCGAGTTGGAAATAAAATAAGAAAATGTTACTCTACGTCGGAAAAATAAAATAAAATAAAATTTTGTCATTATTATTTGCTATTTATGAAAAAAAAAGTTTCTCATTTATAGTTGTCTTTCATTGAACTTTGATAAGGATTTTATTTTATTTTATTTTATTTTGCTAGCAAAAGAGTTTTTATTTCTATATTCTTTATTGAAAATATTTTCATCAATATTTAAAAAGGTGATAAAATTTAAATAATAAAAGAGTATAATTTTTATTAGTATCGATATTTAAAAAATTGATTAATCTAATTCAAACAAATGTGTTTTTATTCACCATAATGGGATAATAATTTAAACCGCAAACTCAATAACTTATGTGCATCAATTGAGCATATTCTTATTTAAATTTTGATATTAAAATTAAAATTAATTTTCATTTTAAAATAAATAAGATTTTTTTATTAACGAGTTTAAACAATCATATCAATAATATAGGTCGAACATATATATATATATATATTTTTTTTTTCTTTTGTATTTATTTCTTTTATATTTATTGAGGGTTTAATGTAGTAGGCCCTTTGTAGAAATGGAAGTTTTCCTTCGGTTTAAAGGTACTGGTTTTTCTTTCCCTAGTGTCGTTTCGGGGTTTTTGTCCCTGTGGTGGTGTTGATTAGAGAGAGAGAGAGAGAGAGATCTATGATGTAAGCATATGATGGGGTCTATTTAAGGGCAAGGGCAGCTTTGGCTACAGCATCTCCTCATAGACCGCGCTCTCGGTTTAGGGCCGCTTGAAAAACTTACTCTTTTGAGAGAACAGTGCCCTCTCTCTCTCTCTCTCCCCATAAGATGGATGGCCAGAAAGCTGAGGCTAATGTTGTGTCTAGGCAGACCCAGAAATCTCTGGCAGACTTTGATCCTCCTAAGAAGGCCCCAAGGAACAAATATGCCTTTGCTTGTGCAACCTTAGCTTCCTTGTCCTCTATTTTGCTTGGTTATGGTACTCTCTCTCTCTATCTCTCCCTATAACTTTGTAGTTATCATCAATCTCTCTCTCTCCCCCAACTAATTAACTAACTAACCAACTAAACTCGTAAATGTTTCCTTGAATTCTCAGACATAGGAGTGATGAGTGGAGCTCAAATATACATAAAGGACGACCTCCATTTGTCGGACGTCCAAGTGGAGGTTCTGGTCGGCATCCTCAACCTCTACTCCCTCGTCGGGTCTCTAGCCGCCGGGCGCACCTCCGACTGGCTAGGCCGCCGCAACACCATTGTCTTTGCCGCCGCCATATTCTTCACCGGCGCCCTCCTCATGGGCTTCGCCACCAACTACGCGTTTCTCATGGTGGGTCGCTTTGTCGCGGGTGTCGGCGTCGGCTACGCTCTCATGATTGCTCCTGTTTACACTGCTGAGATCTCTCCTGCTTCCACAAGAGGCTTCTTGACTTCCTTCCCTGAAGTTTTCATCAATGGAGGTATTTAAATATTTTGAATTTTATGCCTTTTGCTTTGAATCTTTCCTAAAATATGAAAAGTCCCAAATTATTTGGACTAAAAAATGAAATCCTTAAACTGGAGAAAGGAAGGAGGAGAACAAAATCAACTTTTAACGTTGGCCCCCACTTCATAACGTTGTGATATCATGTGATTAATTTGCAATTATCAAGTACTTGCAATTTTTTTATTATTTTAAAGTTTTCTTGATTTCCATGGAATTCTTTTTTTCTTTTTTCTTTTTCTTTTTTTTTTGCAAATTTCTTACCATTTCGAGATACCAATGAATATAGTGGACAATATAAATTGTAATTACGACAGATTTAGGAGATGGCAAGGCTTTCATTTTAAATCGGTAATATTTCAAAATTTTTATTTTTTTGGGTATAAATTATTAGATTTGGTGACTATTATTTTGGAGTTGATTAAATCTAATTCGAGTGGGGTTGAATTGGTTTGATTTGGCTGAAGCTGTAATCCGAAACATTGCTTAAGAGGTACCATACATTGGTTTAAAATTTTTTCATCGACCAAATCTATTATACTAATCATCCAAATCTAGCTTAAAGTACAACGATAGTATTTGGAATATAGTTACAAATTTGTCAATTTGATTGTTCACAAAAAAGTCTTATATTTCAAATTTTCACTTAATTCTTTCCAAAGTTTATTGTTGCAAGAGTATGTTTACGTTAAACTTGTACGAGGAAGATAAAAACATTTGTATGGATGCGGCAAGCATTTTTGAAATAATACCAAAGAAATAACACAAAACATAAGCTCCAACGATCGAAAGTTTATTATTAAATATGATATTACATTGTTTCTTTTAATTAATTTTTAATATTAATTTTATTAGAATGTTCAGAATTACCTATTTCGCATTTTCCCTCAATGATTCTTCTTCTTCTTCTTCTTCCTTTTTTTTTGATTTAATTTTGGGTAATTTTCAGGGATATTACTTGGTTATGTCTCAAACTATGGCTTCTCAAAGCTCCCAACCCATCTCAGCTGGCGCTTCATGCTAGGAATCGGCGTAGTCCCGAGCATTTTCCTCGCATTAGGCGTCCTCGCAATGCCCGAAAGCCCTCGCTGGCTTGTCATGCAAGGTCGGCTCGGCGACGCCAAGAAAGTCCTCTACAAAACCTCAGACTCCAAAGAGGAAGCCGAGTCTCGCTTAGCCGACATCAAAGGCGCGGCTCACATTCCCTTAGACTGCCAAGACGACGTCGTTTCAGTCCCAAAGAAGATCTCACACGGTAGTGATGTGTGGAAAGAACTCTTGGTCCATCCTACACCGTCCGTTCGTCACATTTTAATTGCAGCCATTGGAATCCACTTCTTCCAACAATCATCAGGCATAGACGCTGTCGTTTTGTACAGCCCAAAAATCTTTGAAAAAGCTGGGCTCAAAACGGATAATCAGAAATTACTTGCAACCATAGCCGTTGGAATTGTGAAGACCCTTTTCATCTTAGTGGCCACATTTCTGCTGGACAGGGTCGGACGGCGCCCGTTGCTTCTAACTAGTGTTGGTGGCATGATTGCTTCGCTAGTCACCCTTGGATCTGCACTGACCGTGATCGAACACTCGGACACCAAGCTCATGTGGGCCGTAGGGTTGTCCATATGCATGGTTTTGGCTTACGTGGCAACTTTCTCAATTGGGTTGGGGCCCATTACTTGGGTCTATAGTAGTGAGATATTTCCCTTGAAGTTAAGGGCACAAGGGACAAGTTTGGGCGTGGTGACGAATAGGGTAATAAGTGGGACTGTTAGTATGACCTTTCTGAGTTTGTACAAGGCCATTACTATTGGAGGGGCCTTCTTTTTGTTTGCTGGGATTGCGACCGTGGCTTGGATTTTCTTCTATTTTCTACTGCCCGAGACACAAGGAAGGACACTTGAGGATATGGAAGTATTGTTTGGGAACTTGTGTTGGAAGTTTGACAAGAAGAGGAATGAGAATCCTAAAGGGGGAAATGTGAAGGGTGAGGGAAATGGGCAGGTTCAACTGGGGGCTAGAGGGTGAATTTTAGGGCTTTAGATTAAAGGTATAGTAGTAAATAGTGTTGGGTGAAAAGAGTTTTTAGGTTTTTGCAAATGGGGAAAAATGTGGCTTGTACGGAATGGAAACAAAGTAGTTTGAACGATTGGGATATGAAATCCCCCCCCCCCCCCAAAAAAAAAAAGAGTTTATGTATTATGTAGTTTCTCCCTCTTAAATATGTACTACAGATTTAGACTTATGCAAAATTAAAAAAAAAAACATAATAATAGGTCTACGTATCATGTTTTAATTAACTTACTATAAACGCATATACTAGCGGATCATGAGTTAAGAAATGAATATAATGTCGCATAATAATATATATATATATATATATATATATTTTTTTTTTTTTTTTCCTTCAAATTTTCTTAGACCACTTAAAACTGGTGATTGGAATTTAGTATTTGATTTTGGATAGGATGTGGTCGTGTGAAAATGATGGAATATGGCAATGAGAGAATGGACTAATGGAAGTAGCAAAAGATTTTTTTTTTTTTTTTTTTAGATAGAAAGGTTTGAATTTGAGATTTCAATTGAAATTTGTGGAGACCATTGAAAAGGGAGGCAAATTTTTGGATAGAAATAGTAGGTCTAATGGCTTTTATAGCTGGCTGAGACCGAGGGGTTTTCCGAGAGAGAGAGAGAGAGAGAGAGAGAGAGAGGGAGAGAGGGTTCCCCCAGCCAACCCTCAAGGCCTAAGCTATGAAGGGGACAGTAAAGGACCTGGTACGATTAATGATAATTTGTGAACAGAGTCGTGTAGGTTTTGCAGAGAAAAATAATACTAATCTAAGCCCTAAATTTCAGACAGTTCATCAAGCAGAGATGCCAAAATTTTCTTCGCAACAGTTCATCACAAAAATGACAACGAACAAATGGACATCTTATTTTACCAAAGGGGTCTTTTGCCATTATCTAGAGGATCAGGTTTTCTACTATCACACGAGACAAGGCATATGTGTGATTGTGTATTTCTGAGGCACAGCAGCCATTAACTTTAGTAACTAGTCTTCAAGCATATATGGGTAAATTTACTCAGCATGCAGAATAGTCCAATGATCGTGCAAATCGAGCAAACGGACATTAAAATCTCCCAAATACAATGACTAAGAATTGATGTTTGAATATTCCTTAAAAAGATATGCATTTCCTGCGAATAAGCCAACATTCAAGTAAGAACATTTAAAATTAAGAACAACCCAGAAGATTTTCATCCAAAAAACAACTTTCGGTGCAAGCTCATGCATGTCTGTGAAACATATACTCACATATACAAGGGTTTGATGAACTCAACTAAAGAACAAGTAGCATGTGATTGTGATTCTTGTTTGCCAGACCCATAACTGGCACAGCTCAACATTAGAGAGGATTCCCAGAAGAATCACAATCCCAAATGGTCGCACATTTACGACATGACTCACCTGCAAAAGACTAAATTAGAGATCAATAATAGAAGTTAGGCTTTAAAGACGTTAAACGTTACCTCAACTGGTCCTTCATGGCAGATCAAGAGTTGAGCTTTTTCACCAGAATGCCTCAAATTTCTTCAAGCGACATTGCCATTGTGAGAATTATTTGGTACCTGTAGAACATCAAGAGGACAAGAGCAGTACAGACGTAATGTGAAGAAAAGGACAACTGATTCATATGGTCATTGCTCATCACTAACCAAGAAAATGATGGAAAAATAGAAACAACAGTAGGGTAGTAATAAAACTTTGGGGCACAAGAATCTGAGGTGGATTTTCATTAACAAATGGAGCTACAGAAATTGTGATTTTACAAACCTCACCAGGAATTCCACCACTCAGAAACAAAGAAATGAACTCTCTGGATTTTGCTGATTTTACATACCATTCTCTCAACACTAGAAACCCTTTGATGGAATTCCCCTGGAAAAATGATGCTATGGTACACTCAAAGGTTGATATATATATTCTATATACTTATAAAACTTACAAGAAGAACACCATGTACACTTGATCAAGCCAGGCAGGCAGCAGAAATTTTCCTTTCACTTCTCGATGCCCTGCTGCAAATACTGTATCAAATCATACCCAGCAGTTGTCCACTTGTTGTAGGCATCAGTACATATGTGAATCATAAAATTAGCAGCCTCTCGTTCAGTCATCTCTGGGTGAAATCGTTTTCGGAGATTTCCAATTGGGTCACCCCTACTAAAGCAAGGCAATCCACTATCTAACATCAGTAATACCGTGTTGATTATCCCATCCATGTGACGTCGTGCAGCCAAGTAGCCCTTCACGCACAGGCTGTAAAAATTTTGGGCTAAGAAACAGAGTTCATGATCCCAAAGGAGAATAAATCAACCATGAGACAGAATTTTACCCAACAAAAAGATTCCAGGTTTCGCTTTTCATGACACCGGATGGGTCAATTAATTGAGTCATCTCATGGCTCAGCTTAAAGTGTGCACTCTCAAAGCGCATATTTCCACCAGGTGAAGTTTCCAGGATGAATCCAAAATCAATATGGACAAGCCTCCCAACACTGCATTCAGATAATTACTAACAATCATCAAATTACATACCTAGGGCAATTCTACTAGCTAAACAATACAAACATTGCATCAAGTAACATTAATTGGCTGACTTTTGCATACAGAACTTTTAAGAACAAAGAATATACCACTCAACACCTATATCTAGATAATCATATCTGTATTTCTGTAAGAACATTAATCCTTATGCAAACCACCTAATAATAAACTCATCATTCTTTTGATTCAAATACATTAAATATTTCACAGGTTTTCAAGTAATGACATGTATCTTTCAAATCTCACAAGAATGTTGGGTTTTCTCTTTTGGATTCTTTAAGTCCATCTATCTGATCCATTTCAAGTTTGCACCAGCACTTTTGGATTAAGGAAGCCAATCATATTTGTATTTATGTAGAGGCAGATTCTTTAGGCTGAATGCAGCTATCATATTAGAAGACAAAAGTAAGACTGTTAGCTGCCTGTCAGGAGCTGAATCTGTTGGGTAGTTTAGCTTCACTAGCTGAAAGGCAAATTCATTTTGCCCTCTTGTGGTTTGGCCAAGATCAGATAACCTCCTATGGTTCAAAAAGTGTCAAAGCAGCCAATGAGCTTTCCACTCTTAGCAAAAGTGATCCCCCTTTTTTGTTCATTGCAATAAAAAGTTTTACTTGATTAATTGTGGTTTAATAAAAATCACTTAAATCTTCAGGAATTATTTGCAGAAAAAATTTTTGCTCAATATCCCAGATTTAATTAGAAAATTACTAACCCCCTTGTGGTTTATCACTAAAGAGTGACAGTATCATTTAAGTCTATGATAGCAATTGAACAGAAGGGCCATTTTTACTATAAGAGTTAACCACATGTAAATTTTTTTTTTTTTTTTTTTTTTTTTTTTTGGAACCAGAAGAAATTTGAAAACTAAACCGCAAGGAACTCAAATGATTTTTTTCTCCCTTATAATAATTGTGAATAAATTTCCAATGAAATATGGAGGTGTCACCGTACTTGTCAAGGAGAAGATTGCCATTATGCCGATCCTTTGGTTGAAGTAATAGACTAGCAACCGCATATCCAGCACTACTGATAATAAAATTTTCACGGGCAGCTTCGAAACCAGGAGAGCCAACAGGCCCATAATCCATTTGAAAGATCTCATATAAGCCACCATCAGTGATTTCACCCAGCTGATTTCTGTCACGTGTGTTCGGGCAAACCTGCAACATACAAATGCTACTGAGAAAAATAATACAGGTATCATACGTTAGGACATATTCTAATCTAAACACAATATTCACTTCTAAGCGTCTGTGCTTCAGAAGGGAATAGAGTTCTATAAGTGATTCACCCCATGCATGATATAGGCATGTCGACCCATTGACATAAACCTTTAGAAATGTTAAAAGGTGCATGAATGCAAGCTCTTAAGTGATCATCAACAAGCTCACCTCAATAATTCCCCTCTCAGGGCCAGTTGGAAGAACTCCATAAGGAAGTAGATAAAGATTTAGCCCAACGGCTTCAAAAATGTCTCTAAGAAGTGAAATCACTTGTAAAGCAAGAACATCTTGTCGACAATCATCTCCAACCTAGAATTAAGTGTACCCATTTTAGCAATGTATGAAATTAATGCATACATATGATTTACTGCTGTCAGTTACAAAGTAATTGTCTGAATCAAAAGTCAACTATTAGCTAAGGAAAGCTTGATGCAAACATGTAATTCAGAGACAGATTTAGGGAATATAAGGTATCATCTCACGTTCGAAGAAAGAATACATAATTTCAGGATTTTACCTTGAAAATGCAAGCTTGAGGCTTTACATAATTGGGGTCCCCATCCCTATCAACTACATCAAATGTGACCTTGATAGGGACTTTAGCTGCTGATTGCAGGGGTACCCCACTGTCAACTTGAATGCCTTTGACAAGTTTATTATGAGCCGTAGGAAGATAAAGGTCATCTCCCTCCAGTTCAATTTTCTCCAACTCCCTGTGGCAGCAATAAATTATTAAAACAATTATAGTGCCATCTATGACATAATCCAAGATTTTAGCATGCAGTCATTATACCTCCGTATACCCGCCCTACGTTCTTCTTTTGGAAGTGGAAAAAGTACTCCAGAAATGGATGTAACTTTGTCAACGAAGTCAAATTCTCTTCTAAACAAGTCGCGGGCCTTTGGGTTGAAGTTGTCAATGATATGCTGCCTGACAACAGGCAGTAGAGCTAGAAATGCACTACTCTGAAATAACAGCAAGGACAAACTGAAGTTATTTGGCATACCATAGAATGGTAATTTATTTTGGTCACACAAGCAGAAAACATTTGCAATCTTTCATTGAAGAAAAGTTGAACATTTCATTTCAAGGGCCACGGCAATCCACATACCAACAATGATGATAATGGTTGCAAACGAGCTTTAGCTCAACTAGCACCATCCCTCCCCCTTTCTGAGAGTTCTCGAGTTCAAGTCTCCCAATGTACCCAAAAAAAATATATATTATATATAATAGTTGGTGCCTTTATATATATATATATATATATATATATAATCATTAATTTACAAGTCTGCCAGAAGGCGTAACTAACACCACAAAAATTGCCAATATGGTGCAGTGCCTAATCCTTCAAGGTCAAGTTAAGAGAGAACAGTTCACATCTATATCATCTTATGCTTTCATTGGGCACAGCAAAACTCCAAATTATGAAAGAGAATTTAAAAATAAGAAAACATTAAAAAAAAAATCTTGTAGAAATGGTGCATGATCTATGATACATCAAATTGGAGCTCTATCGAAACCATAAACTAGTGTGACAGAGTAGAACAGAGCATAAATGTCATAACATGTCTCCTCAAAATCCCCAAGGCCAACCAATTGTCTTCAGAAAGTATCTCAAAACCAATAGCACCTACATTATGGAACCATATTAATGCAAATTCCAGTGAAGCAAGGAAGAGACAGAATTGGACTCAGAGAGGCCACTGGAACTTCATCACAAGAACCACTAGGCAAGTTCAGACTCTGTCCCAAAGGAAATAGAAGTATATTGACTCTGCATAAGAAAATTATTGCTATCTGGCAGGGAGCCATGTACCTTCCCAGACCCAGCATCTTTCCCAGATTCTGATACAAAAGTCTCACCCTGTCGAAATAAGTGACATTGGTTTTAATAGCTTGAACATGTTTCCCACAGGAGAAAAGAAAGCATACAGGACAATTAATAAGAATACAGCCATTTAAGGTTAATGATAGTGCAGAATATTCAGTACCTGTAAATGCCATATAAGAATATGAGCAAATATATCACTTCTTTGAGCTGCTCTTAGTAAATATCCTTCCACTAACCTCTGCAAACAAGAAAGCATACATATTTTTAAATGAAAGATTTAAACACAAAAGATTGAACTTGAAATTCTAACCAAACACTTTGAATTGTGTCAACAAGGGAATATCAACAAGAGCAACAGCCACACCAAGAAGAATTACAAAGCACTATGCTGGCTGGCTTAGGTGTTAGTTTTAAGTAAGTGGAATGCATATGGGGTTAAATTGGGTGACATGTACCACAACAGATAAAGGAGATATTTTTAGAAGGCCAAGACAAGAAACAACGTAGGGAACTGAAAAGGAGCCTCCTAGAGAAAAACAAGTCCCAGGCTGTTGCCACCAACACTTCAGGAAAACCGAAATTAATCCCACTTTCCGCTCCCATGAAGAGTCTTATCTAATTTTTTCTTTTTTCATCTTTCTTCACTTGAGACAAACTTATAAAAATTGTTGCTTTTTATCTTCTAGTGTCCATTAATAAGTTAATCACAAAGAAAGACTGTCAATCAGTTCTCATAATCATCGATGTGGTACAGATAAGCACATTCTCCTTATCATCAAGACAAACGGCCTTGTGCCCTGTCTGAGTCAATCCTGAAAGAAACATTGTTTTCAAGATTCCCAACACACTTGAAACTACAAAACAGTATTTTAAAGCCACCAATAAACTCCCCTCCCATCCCCCCCCCCCAAAAAAAAAAATGAACAGACAACAAAAAATCAATTTTTAACTATATTGTTACTACGTCTTCAGAAAACTTGAGTACATATACCAGAAGAAGTTACCTACCCCTTCATCATAGCGAAGAGATTGCACTAGCTGTGGCATGAAAAAAGTAACTCGCTCTGGAGGATAAGACTCTAAAACCCGAAGAACATAAGCCATGACACGTGGATGTCCCTTGTATGAAGGAGTGAGAAATTCAAGAGCCTGTCCAACAGAACAAGCAGCCCAATGTGGTAATTGCTGCAAAAGCATTGAATTTTCATCAACAGCCTTAGGGGTGACAAAAAATGGAAGGGCTTCAGGAATGCAGCGAAGATCAAGAATGTTGGACTGCAAGAGAAAAACACAGAGTAAGGTATAATATATATCAGCCTAAGCAAAGAAGGAAAGCAGAGAATTCAATTTTGCGACGTAGATGAAAAAGATAAGAGACTACATAGATATTTCAAAACTGTGGATACCTATAAAAAAATTAAAACTGATTTGGCTTTCAAGTTTCTTTTGGGATTAAGGCTCAGGTTGCTGTTTTTGTTGGCTTTCAAGTTTCACATATCAATTCCATATTTCTTTCTCCATTTTAATTTTTATGAACCTACTCCAATGGTACTTCCACTAAACCGTGGTCATTTTCTCCAGACATCAAAGCATCACATTATGTGGTTAAACATGTACTAAAGTGCTAGATTCCGTGGCATTTCTTATCCTTGGCAAAGCAACAGAAAGCAAAAGCAGACCTGAACAAGCAGGGTTACTTCAGTCTTCAAGATGGTATTTGCTGGGAATCTTGATACCAAAGATAGGGCAATTCGAGGATCCACAGCAAAGGCAGTTCTTGCATAATCAACCCACTTCTCGGAGCTGATTTTTGGCCGGGAAGATGTACTTTCCCTGAAAACATTATAACAGCAGAAAGCATTATCATTATCAATTTAAGACACCACTACCTATAACAAAAAGATTGCACACCCAGTAGAAGCATCCATACAATCTAGAAAAGCAGAAAGGCAGACAAGACAAATTGGAAATGTAAATGCAATCAATAAGGCAAGCGGTTAATCAGTTACCACAAGCCAAAGCCTGTTGGCCTATGGTCACACCCCCAGGGTGAAAAAATAAGTGGGCTCTACCATATTTGTGAATAATCATAATAACAATAAAAAATCAAGAAACAAATTAGGCAGTTTATTTGGAGTACTTTGAGTTGGTAGGCTGAGCCCAAACTTCAAGTCTATCAGCCTCATGCTGGCATAGCATCAGCAGCAATTGCTTTCTCTTCTCCCTTCCGGTAGTGTAGTTTTCTAGATGGCCCCAAACAGGATGAAACGAATCTTTCTGCAAGCAACATTGAACTTGATGGGTAAACTGAAGACAAAGAAAGTACAAATTCTAAAGCAAATGCATGACAATACCACATCACCCAAAGAGTTCCCATTTTCCTGTGCCCGACCCTTTGGATCAGATTGAATATTATCCACTCGCTCCTTTGATAGATAGTGAACAAATACAGAAACAGATTGTGCCTCAGTCTGGGCAAAGCTTGTGCTGTTCATGTCATACCACTCAGGCTGAAATGCAAACCAGCCTAATGAGGCCCTGCAACAGGCAGAAAATCCATGATTGATTCCCTATGCAAATTGAAGCAATTTCTAGGCAGTTAATTTTCTTGCAGCAATAAGTTGCTAGAAAAAAACACAGCTTATACTAAACTGATGCACCCCCCTCCCACCACAAACACTGATAAATTTGAGGATAGATATATAACCCTGCTGCATTTCAGAAGGCACAATGCTGTTACTCTAGCCATCTAAGGTAAAGGTGAAGTGTCGCCAACAGAAAACCAAATAGAATCCATTACTTAGATTCCTGAATTTTGAGTCATCTGCACATATCAAAGCAAAACTGCTCCATGAAGTTCAATTTGCAGTGCTAGCTACAGGATACATCTCATAGATACCCCACAAAGCATAAATTCCAAATCACCAATATCCATCTCATCTTCATGCATGCACATAGCACACAAGCACATCATAAGAGAGAGATTAAAAAAAGTACATTACCAGAAAGCCAACAACATAGCAGCACAATAAACAAACATTAATTTTAATGCACAAAGAACAGAATGCAGGCAAACAAAGAGAGACCAGACCAAGACACCAGCCAATGAATTCTAAAAAGAATGCCAAGGTATGATGCAGAAAATAATGATAAAAAGTATAGGTGCTCGCAAAAATAATCATGAGAAGCATAGGTGCTAACCGGTAGACTCGATCTTCTAGCAGCTGAAGTCCCATTTTATAGTTTTGCAAGTTGTCTTGAGACTGGCAATTACAGAACTTGAGCCCAAGAAGCATGAGAGTAAAAAAGGTACCCGTGGCTGCAGGATGGTGTGAAAAGTTCCACGGTAGTTTTGTGGCACCTTGCAACAAACGCCCAAGAAGCATGAGTTCTTCTACGCTGCTATAACGAACCACCTGCGTAGACAGCACGAGTAAGAATTAACCCGCATAACAAATTAAGAAAATCAAGAAACTAACACACAAATTGGAATCAACAAGAGACAAGGACAGATTATGAGAATTAAGCCATCAATCTCGACTATTTATGTATGCTACCACATGTATTCAGGAAAAAAAATCTGAAAATTGAAATAATCTACTCATGTATTCCGATTTGGTGTCAATAAACAGTGAAGCAGACGTCAAGAATAAAAACAAGAAAAATTTGAAAACCAAATTTGAAGGTTTGTTCACTGTCATCAAATTCAAGGAGAAAGTGCATGAAACATTTGGACCCAAAAGTCTGCCACCTAAAGGAACCAAGAGTTGAGAGATCAAGATTCCATACAAAGTAGCAGTTCAACACACAGAAAGATCCGGTATGAAATATTACTAAAACCTGAAGAAGAATCATACTTGACAGTGCAGCTAATGTTCAGAATACCAGTAACATTTTATCTTTCCAGATACACCCGAAGTACCCAAAAAAAAAAAAAAAACAAAAAGGTAAAACACTATAAGAAATTCAAAGAGGGGAAAATGCCATGAAATCCTTCAAAATGGATTCCACAAGAGGCAGAGGATGAAGGTGAAATTCCCTTCACAGATTTAGACTTCTCCATAAGAAATTATCCTTGATGGAGAAGGTAATTATGCTCTTTTAAGGAGACAAACTAAGACTTGAGCTTTGCCTCCCAACACTTGTCCTGTGCTTAGCAGTGAAACATGAGATCACCTATTTTTACATCATTGAGTGGCTTGGGATATGGGGTGCAATATCTTTAATGCTTCCTGTATGTATTGGATCAGTCCCAACTGTTGGAAGACTGGCCAATTGTTCTATTGGTTTGTCTCCTCTAAAGATGTTAAGATATTTTGGAATTATGCCAAAAGGGTACTGTCTTAGTGCCTCAAGACGGAAAGAACTGCTCCAACTTTTGATGGACAATTTCTTCCCAATCATATCAGAAGATTACTCAGAGAATTGAAGACTGTGTTCATTTATGCATGTATTATAGTTTTGGTTTATTTATTTATTTATTCATTTAACGTGTTGCGGCAGAAGCCACCCCAGAAGGGGGGTTGTGGTGTGGTGGGGTTTAAGCCATATGACTCCATGTGCTGCTACAGAGAGACCGAGTCCAGAACAGGAGTTACATAAATTCACCTGCTGGGATGTGGGAAAGTATATGCAGATGCCAGTTTTCCACGTATGAACCTCTCAGTAATATAAACCAAAAGGACTACCAAATCTTAAGACAACTTGATTCCAAAAGGAAAAATACGTCCATCCCTATATCCAGTAAAATTTCCTGCTAGTGAACCTGCAAATCTCTTTAAATACACACACACACACAGATATATATTGATTCTGACCACTTTTCCATTTTTCTTACGAAACATAGGACACTTTATTATCAAGGCAGACCTTCATCATCACTTGCATGACACAAGCCAAGCTTAGACACATTTCTTCTCACAGCTGCAGCTGTACGCTTACAAGGGGTCATCAAAAGGACCACCTTGCTAGGTATTCAACAACAAAGTCAAAAACAAACAGAAAGTGGAAGCAAGCACAACTGCACAAAAATAGCCAGCATATGCAAGAAAAGAAAACTAAGGAATAAGCTGCTAGGTAAATATGACCAACAAGCAATGCATACCACATTAAGGCTTGAAAATGTCTCCAACATCAGTCGTAGGCCAAGGAGGTGTGATGTAGAATGCATACAAAACATGTAGTATTTTTGTTAAATGTCATTAGGAATAGAATAATGTTTACTTCCAATTTGTTGTTACAGCTTGAGCTAATTTAGTTTCTATTTTGCGTGAGGGTTTGTGGGCTACAAACCTATGATTTTACTAATAGTCAGACCTGGAATATGAATTGATAATGGAATTTTTTCTCTCTCTGGATTCTCTCTGTGTCTTGTATGGTTCCTCCTCCTCTTCTCTCAAAAGCTCTAGTTTCCCATTGCATTCATTAAGGTGCAAGCACAAAAAGAACAAAGAAGAACACTATTTTAACATGCCAAAAAATTAACCATCTCATCGCACCTGTTAAACACAATAAAAATCTCAAAAGGATTATTTTCAATTTAAGAAAAACAGGGTGATGAGATTCTTTCCACTATTTGTAGGTGAGACAAAACGATGAAAGGGTGACAAGGCATGTACCATAATCCCATAACAAATTTCATACCTCATCCCTTGCGGGATGGAGAAAAATCACATGTCAAAAACAAAAAATACAGATAAAAACCAATATATAACATGTTATCCATGAAACACACCTTACTTGCCAAACTTATGGTGTATCAATGATAGACAGACAAGAATTAATAAAGAAAAGCATGTGTGAAGGGATATCAATGGAGCCGATATTTATATTATCTGCTCCACTACACCCGTTAGAAGTGGGTAAATGGATGTTATAATCGAGAGGAGCAGGTACGGGTACCAGGTAAGGAGGTAGTACATCCCCGCCCCTTCTACCCATCCCCCATTAAAAGATTACTTTTTACATTAAATATGCATTTCCATTTTTTTACCCTAAGATAATTCATGTTGCATGGTTTCTACCCTGGAACAAAAACTTATGTTTTTCTCTCTCTCTCTCTCCACTCCTAATTCTACAAGGAATAGCTGCACTTCTAGAGTTCATTAAGGATTGAAGAGCCAATCTGTAAGCATTAAACTATGTCACAAACGGTAAAGAAACAGCTTAGTTTTCCTCTTTTTTATGCCTGAAAATTTATCTTCAACTAATGGTTGTTGAAGAGATTTCAAGCCCAGGTTTCAATATAAAAGGCCTCATAAAAGCCAAGTGGAAGAAATTTGTTTTGAAAAAAAATATATTTAAAGTTTTTTTTTTTGGCTTGGCATCTGGAAGGGGGCGACATTTGAACCCAAGATAGTTATCTGATGCAAGGATTTTGGGTCATTTGAATAACCACTTGAGCCAAAACTCTTGGTCAAGGGAAAAAAGGAAAAAAAAAAAAAAATAGTTAGCAGAAATTTTCTTGATTTCCTGATGTCATACTTGAGTGCAAACCAAAACTTTGTCATTTAGCTTCATAGAATTTAAATGTTTTAATAACTTTTCATTCATTATCAAGTTTTCTTGCAATTTTTATATCAAACAACGGAAAATCTGAGGTCTAATATTAATACAGAACAAAATGGGAAGCATTAATTCAATCTTATAGCAGGTAGTAGAGCAGGAATAGAGGTTGCAGCACGGACAAAGCCACATTCTTCATCTGAACCCCTCCCCCCCGGCCGGGCACCCGGGCGGTGAGAGGAGGGGCAAAATTGGGCCCTAGCCCGCTCATCCACACATATAGAGTTAGGGATGGCAATGTTAGTGAGGATCAGAAACAGAATGGGAGAAAATTTTAATGCAATAATCTCTAACCTCAAAGCGATCAAAAAAGAATCCAAGCCACAATCTATGAGCCATTATCTGCTCAACAGGATCCTTTTCTGGCAGTGGTTCGGGCTCACCAGGTGCAAGGTGAGGCCTCAATTTTGCAGCAGGTCCAGCATACCTCATTTCAGATGCAAAGATGCCCCGCTTTGTATCAATACTCCACAACCACGCATCAACAAGCTCAGCAAGGACAAGAGACCCCAATTCAGGTGCAGCTGTGACTAACCACGTCCAAATAAAGATGCCAGTCTCCATTGCATCGGGTGTAGATATGTATGCAGGACACCAGCAAAGAAGACGTAACAGTTGTGAGAAGCACTCAGCATTTGGTCTTCTATCGGAACCCTGCTAAAACTCGCCCAAGTCAAAAAATAAAATACAAAAGAGCTTCCTTTTTTTTAGTAGTGAGGGAAGGGAGGAAGGAGAATCAATGTACATGAATAAGACCTTGCAACCAGAAACACATTTACCAGGTTCGACAGAAGCAAAGCAGTTGCCTGCGAACAAGTTTCACGAAATGATGACTTATCCACTTCCAGACCTCTCTCTGCAATATTAACAAATTGTTGAAGTAGGTGCACAAACTTAGTCAGCAAAATTTCATTAAATGCATCATTCTCCGGTTCAGGTGGTTGAGGAGACACTCCAGATCTCAACCTTTGCAAGCCAAAACCAAGTCCGAAGCCTGTCGGGGCACCAGGTTGAAATCCACCAATGCTATTATACAATCTCCTCATGCCAGCAATTTCTCCAGCATGATTACACTTTACTGTTGCACTGACTATTCCAGTACTGAGAACCTCCAAGTTGAAGGCCTCTGTCAGTTTCAGGTTTCCTCCTGAGGCTGCCGCTGCAGCAGCCATGACTGCAGGAACATTTGCAGTTCTTGTCCCAGTCCAGTGATCACTCTTGCTGGTGCTAAGTCGTATCTCCGATAAAAGAGAAACAACATCACTTGTCTGCTGTGCTCTCTGCCAATTGTTTGCTTTACAAAGCTTATCCTGAAAAGAGATAAAAAGTTAAAGAGAATCAATGCCATTGTAACCTATATCAGAAAAGCAAACAACATCAACATCAATGTCTCAGATGGAGGACATTTCATATGAGGAGTTAATAAGTAAACATTTTGGGAAATTTTTTTCTGAAAGGCAAGGATAATGCCACATTTTAGGATCTAACAAGCAACAAAAAGAACATCATAGTTCAAGGCATTGTCAGCAAGGGGCGGAGGCTCATTTCCTACGTCAAGCTGGATTTTTTCAAATATGCAGAAAAGCATTTAACGCTGACCAGTAAGGGGTTGCAATCAACGCACAACAAGTAACTGCAATGGGAAGATCTTATGACAAAATGCCAATCATGTTAATAAGAAAGTTACTACTGAAAGCCAATATTCTTATCTAACAAGCTAGACTTCTCTCCAACACATTCATAGCCATCACTAGACACCAATTTGACGATTGATAGCAACAGCAAAAACTAGTGTTAATTTCTGTGAGCAACATCATGATTGTGGTTATTTTCTTCATCTGTCTCCAATTCAAAGGTGTTTGAATAGTCTACTGAAAAAGCACTAATGGAGGAAGAGCTACACCAGAGTGAAGAGTGAGAGACGTGCATTTTTTCCAGTAGAACTTTTTTTGTAGACTGGACAAACACTTCGATGAATTACCAGCAATCCAAGGGGGAGATGCATAGCAAACAAAGTCTCCTCTCAAAACTGAATCTTGGACAATACTTGATCCATGATTAGAAAATGATTGATGATTGTCTTAAGCCCCATAAATTCAGAAGAAGACTAATTTCTAGGCAATAGGAGCATAGAAAAGCAAATAAATGCTGCATTCTACAATATTCTGCAAGCAGAAATATTCAGCATAATTATCAAACCTGAAGGAGACCCTGGCTAGTGCATGGGGCATGTGAAAGAGATTTGATAATCCATTCCCGAACAACTTTTTGATACAAAGAACGGATCGTAGCTATCCAGGCAGGATCATTGACAAGAGCAGAAGATGAGTCATTGTGCACTGAAAACAAAAGAGAATCCAAACAGGAAGAATTCCACAAAATCTGCATGGATGGAATAAAAACCGGTTTAGATCAACTTATCAAATTATGGGGGCAATATACACTTCGTTTAGCATTCAGCTCCATTGGCCTGAATCACAAGCATAATGGAGAATGCCGTGCTTTACCTGTGGAAACTTATCCCTAAGTTGAGTTAACAGGTTAACAGAAAGATCCCGAATGTGATCTTCCCTCTGGGACATATTTTTTATGAGAAAGCAGGCATGGGCAGAGAGAGCCAACTTTCTGTTCTCAGCTTCACTTCCAGTGTCAGATATCCGATCCTCCTGCGCAACCTCCCCTCACAAAGGAGGAAAAGGAATCAATAATGTTCAGACAGCACAAAAAGGACATATAAGTGAAAAAATGTTTTCTGCAAAGGAAATGCCAGCTTCTCTACATCTTTTTAAAGCATAGACAACTGCCACTTATAAGGTAATCACATCAATTATAAACTGAGAAAGCGATTTTCATACCAGCCACTGCACTGCTGTTTCAAAAGCTCTATGAACCATTGCTGTCAAACACTGAAAGACAGCCGGAATAAGATTTGGAGTTTTCAGATATTCAAAGGCACAATTGAAGGCACTTCTAGAAGCATTCATGCTAGGCCCACCATTAAGGATGCCCCCATTGCTGCTGAAACGTATAATTTCTAAAAATGATACAGCAAGGAGATAAGTTGCCTTTACCCCTGAAACAGGAAGAAATAAACAGTAAACAAACAAATCAACCACAGAAAGATCCAACAAAAGTACTGTTCCATTTGTAACCATGGTCCATGAAAAGCCATCAAGCTACTTCCAATATATTGTTCGTGCAACCTAAAACTTTGCACTTATTTCACTGGAATATGCTACCAAAGATATTTAACCTGAAATTGTGCTCATTGCGGCAACATCAACTCGCCCTCCTAATGCGGCGGAAAGAGCAGCTCTCTGAGATACAGCAGCTTTCTCATTGCTACTCCCTTGACGACTACCAGGATTGTGAAGAGCATTAAGTTCCAGCTCATCTTCTAGCCATTTTACTGAGCTAACAACCTGCATCGATGCACCTTAAACCACTTGGGATATTTCTGGGAGAAATAAATGCAGTTACACTTGGACCTTATTAGTATCGGATGTCCCTAAACAGACAAGTTATACTAGGACCTTTTCATACAAGCAAAGTAAAATAATTTATTAAAAGCATCACGTATAGTCAAGGAAAAAAACAAACAAAGAAACAAAATCATTGCAAGCAAGAAAAGAGAGATCGAAGAAATCATGAAAATTTCAAATATTTTTGGTCATCTTAAAGAAGCCTCCACTGACCATTCCATACAAAAATTTGATACGTTCTTTCCCTCCAAAGAACCAAAAAGTGATTATAATAAGGGAAAAGGAAAATGTCCTTATATAACATGTTTCTCCATTCCCATTATTTCAGTAAAACAAACTTCATCATAAACCGCTGAAAATAATGTACAAACTTCTGCACCAAAGAAAACCCTCTCCACTTCATACTTAAGATAGAAGACTGTAATTATATAGGTACACATAGTTCAAAAAAAAAAAAAAATGCAGGCGTATGTGTATGTACGTATATATGTATGTATGTATCATAATATCTAAGATAGATATAGATTTAGATTTCAAGCAACCAGAGAATATTCCTTGTATAAGACCCTCATAAAACCTCGTGTTGCTCTCACTTTACACTAATCAAGAACCAGCCAGCCGGATAAACATAAAAATTATCCTGATCAGGCAGCCATAGCTTGGTCAAAATCATCTTTGGCAACCTATTTAAAGAATATTGGTTTACTAATGAAGAAGACATCTTTTTGGTCCAATCAGAAGTGTTCTTGGTAGTATTTTTGGTCTTTTAATATGTTTTTAGTCATTTAAAGTAGTAAGTAATTGCCGCAGTTGAGAGAGAGAGAGATCAACCTGCAGTCAAGTCGGCACTCATTCGTCAAAAAAGAAAAGTAATTGCTGCAGTTGAGTCTCTTAGAAGTTTCTTGTAGGATCGTTAGTTTTATTTAGAACTTTCAATTCATATTAGGCTCCAGTCCACATTAGAGTTTTTTTGAGTCCTAAGGTCTTCAGACACTTTCAATTTTAGTAGATTTAAGTCCTTTTTTTCTATATTGATTGAGGCAATTTTTAGAAGGGTTAAGAATGATGTAGAACAAAAGTAGAGTGAATTGAATGATTTATAAGTTTATTATTCAGTTAAATGTATTGAAGGAAAATTTGGTAGGAGTTATGTTCGGTATCTCTTTCTTCCTATTCTCTGCAGATTTGTTGGTGTAAGGTCTTTATAAGTTTGAGCAACTAGTTCTTCTATAGTTCTAAACAAATTCAAAGTTTTTCAATCATAAATCTTAAATGTCACCTCACAAACAAATGACCTCATTACCCAAGACTTCTACAAATTAGTGCTGACTACATGGGACACATTTTCACATGACACCCAAACAACACTTTGAAGACACGTAGTCGACTCATCTTAGATGTAACCACATTATTTAATATTTTCTTTGCAATAAGACACTTCTAATACACTGCTCCGAAACTTAAAAATACTGGATGCACACAATGATTTATATATTTGAAAAATTTTAAATTAATAAACTTAATAGAGGGTGGTAGAAAACTCAAATTTGAAGTTAGCATATGCATAGAATAAAGATAAAAACAATCGTTTTACAAATAATATTAAGTTAAATGTATACAATGTCCACTTATTCATATATTTGACCAGATTAGTTGACTTTATGTTCGAGTATAGTGAGCTAAATCTTCAGAGTCAAAAATGTCAACAGATCTGATCTCCATCCTCAGAATGCAATTGAACCTCGTCATCCAATTCAAGATGAAACTTGCCTAACAAATCAAAGAGGAATGCTTATTGTGTTCTTCTCCTAGATGACACTTTGTTTAGCACATTCCTAACTCTCTTCTTAAACATGTGCTAACTCTTAAATCAAATCTGAATATAAGGGGGGTTCGGGCAATGGATGTTTAACTGAGGCAGCCGCATCCCAAATTAAGGTACTCTTATATCTTACCAATGGAAAGAAGATATTTCAACCCCCCCCCTTTTGCACCCCACTCAAGCACCTGACGCTTATAAAGGTAGTCCTATTAACCTCTACCCATATTTGGACAAATCCACTATTTATCAAGAGATTCTTCCTCAAACCATCATAGTGCTTAATAAAAGAGAGACTAGTTTTAAATAAAATGAATTGTCTTATGAATCTAGATAGAACAACTAAAATATTAGATTCAACAGGCAAACGATTAATAGTTATTACACAACCTAACATCAATTATTGTATGTTGAATGTGTCAACTAGTACCTCTTTGTCTTCAACTTTTGCAAAAATGGTTGCATAAATACAAAAAAATTGGGGGCTGCACCTACTTTTACCATATTTTCCCTTTTGACAGTTTTCAAACAATTAAGCCATAGTCTTTCACTTTAATGTATTACACAGACATAAGCACATACATCGTGCATACCCCACTGCTGGTTATTATTTAAGAGAAACAAACAGTTTGGTTCTATGTTGGACACTCCAAAAAATAAGGGTGTAGTAGTCATATTTGTGCATTTGTCGTGTCAATGGTAAACACAATTTTTTGACAAAACACGATAAAATATTTGATAATACAAAGTAGAATAATTTTTTTTTTTGTTTTTGTATTGTTGTGTGTGTTTCATTTCATGTCTTATGTCAATGTGCAAGCTTTGCTCTCACTCATGACAAGTTCTTCAAACAGAATTACCCGTGGTACTTCTAAATTCTGTATTTATCCACTTGCTATGTAAAGGCTAAATTGGATGTTTCTAACTAGTTCAAAATCTACCACTGCTACAAATAAGGAATCTAAACCCTCACATGCTCCATGTTTACTCCTCCCTATTTGTTCGGACAACAATTTTCCACTCTCTCTCTCAAGCAACTGTATTATGTGTCACCCAAATGCTTTCTCTCTCTCTCTTTCCCTACATATCCCTAAACATTTTTAAATAATAAAATTTCTAAATTAACAATATTGATGTTTATTAAACCAAAACTATATGCATCCACATCACCCGTGCTCCCACCTCTAATAATGACCATATATAGCATCTCTCAAGTATTGAAATGCCATAGAAATGTATCGTCTGTAAACTGACTCAAAAAAAATCGGCATTTAACATGTCCAATATTGGACAAAAACAGCTTCTATTTTGAATTATCCATGCTCAATAGCTCATAGGTCAGACCTAAACAAAGCAATATTTTTGCAATTATTTGTTCCAAAACACATTTCAGACAGAAAGAGGAAAGCCTTTGCGGCATAAGCACATTACAGAGCTTGCAGAAAGAGAGGTTCAGATGCATTCATGGACAAAGCCACGGACAATCTTAGAGATCTAACATGCCAAATATGGAATGACAACCCTACCTACAGGCAGAGACATTTAACAGGCTGTAGAAAAAGCAAGATAAGAATTCACATTGCTAAATCGTGCATAGAAAACCAAGCAGGCATTGTGTTAGATAAGCTTACCAATGGTGGTGTTCCTTGTGCGATACGCTGAATGGCAGATGACCATTGAGTATTCCACATGTATGGTCCACCCACAGCTTGAAGAGCAATTGCACCCATGCTCCCCACACTATTTAATGTAGTAGAAATCGATTTCGTTGGAGGCTGACTTTTCTGAATGGGTGGTGCTAAGCCAAAAAGAGCAACATAGAACCACAAGTTGCGAAATAACTTCAAAAGTGAGGGTTCCACATCAACAGTAGGATCAAAATCAGAACAGATTTCAGCAACTGCAGGAAGTAGCGGCCCTAGAAAATCTGCTCCACTCCTGAAAATTGCGGAGTTTCACACATATAAGCTTGAGAAAGGAAAAAGCAGATGGTTTCTACAAGCATCAATTAGACTGCAGAACTTTAGTAGAATCATAACTAAAAATATGGGATACAATACAATCATCACATGTTAATGATCTACACAGTAAAGTCTCACTCTACCTTCCACTTTTTGACTCCGCAGCCAAGCCTACATCTGAGCAAAGAGATAGCAGACGATGACGGTAATCTGATCGCAGTTTACTACAGGTAAGGCCACTGGCAATTAAAAGAAATCCTGCAGGAAGTGTCTAGAATGTAATTGAACCAGTGAGCATTGATATGATAATAATGGATAAACCAAATAATAGTATTTTCCAAAGCTCAACTTCTACAAAATACCTCAACACGTTCTGTAGTTGCTTCTGGAGCCAATGTTTTGCTTTCAGCAGATCCCACGCTGGAAAGTTTGCTCAAGTAGCTTCTAGTCATCAAAACAACAGTTTCCCGGTAAGATTTCTCAAAACCTAAACTCGCCATATGAGATACTGCATCTAGAAGCTGCAATCACCAACAATAGTAGGTTAAGAAACCTGGACAAATTATCAAATCAAGTAATCAAAATGTTTGTGGAAAATGTATTTAAGAAAATACATGCTCAGATCACAGAATTCCGTACTCGGAGTCGTAATAAGCCAGGAATTGAAGCATCACCCTCCTCTAGGATCTCAACAAATAATGGCAGTATCATGTCTACTACCTCTGACTTCTTAACAGCAATATTCAAATCAGCTAGAAGGCATATGACATTAAGCTGAACCACAGGAACTCTCTGTTTCTCTTTCCCATTCTCCTGAAATTGGTAGAGAAAGCCACATTACAAATACAATGAGAAAAAAAATACATGACAAAGAAAAAGAAAATATATTGACTAAACAAGCAGAACAGGTATTTAAGTATCCACAAATATAATCCATAAGACAAATAAGTAGTAATATTTGATACAAAAGGATATGACAAGGTACACAATATTAGTCCAGACCACAATTCTAGAAACACCGGGTCTGCACGGTTCTGGTTCCAGGGTTAGAGGAACTGGAACCAGAACCTTCAACCTCATCCGGTTTGGTTCTGCTGCGGTTCTCATGCTTCGATTTAATATTTTTTATTTCACAATTTGCAAAGATGTAAGAAATTAAAATTTTAAAAATAAAATAAAAATAAAAACATTCTTTATTTAACAAGTATGTTATTATTACAATAAGATTTACATTTTTTTATTGAAATATTATAAATGACATTGAAAACTTATTGAGAAACATTGAGATTCTGTTTGTAGGGACATTTTAAAGTCTCTGTCCAAAAATAAATTCTGTATCATCTTTTTTTAAAAAAAGAAGAAGAAGAAGAAGAAGAAGAAGTTTTCGGTTACACAGTTCCCATTCCAGTTTCAAGAATGGCTCCGCTTAAGGTTCCAGCTCCAGATCCCTTGGAAGGAACTGGAACCGGAACCTTTGCTTCCAGGTTTCGTTTCAGAACCAAGTAAACTGATTGGTTCTGGATCCGGTTCTCACCAGTCCGCTTCCCAAGGAACCAAGATCAGGGCAGTATAAGATCATAAACATAGCACATGCTAACTAAACTGTCGTAAGTATAAACGATGCAGAGAAAGGAAGCAACAGGGAGACAGGCATCCCTGACACCGCAACATAACCAACCTTGCATAAATTAATGTGAAATATTTATTATAATAATAAAAATAATAAAAAGTAAAAATGGCTTCTACAACAATTTTTTTCATCCCTTTTCTTATAATTTCTTTTAAGAAGATAAGTAAGAATTATATTTAGGAACCACATGGCATAAACATAAGATCTTTATGACGTTTAACACAACAATTGGTCCTCTTTATCCAAAATTATATTCAATAACAAAAGAAAAGAATTTAGAGAGAGGGAGAGGGAGGGAGGGCGAGAGAGAGAGAGAGAGAGAAGCAAAACAAATAATTACATCTATATATTATGATTCTTTCATTAGATAGTTTAGATAAATGGAAAGTGTAAATAAGCCCCTGTAATTTGCTTGTTTTATAAATAAGATTGCCAAGGTTCAAAAATTGGCAAAGAATCTCATTGTGTAAGCAGGTGGCAGAGGACACGATTCCTTCCAGCATTTTTGAATGACTAAAAGCACATAAAACACTCTGATGACCATATTGCCATAAAATAAAAGATTTATAAAAAGCATTGGAATAATAAAACATTTATAAAGCACATAGGAAACCAAGCATTGTCCCTTCTGGTAAGACAAAAAAGATTTATAAAGAACAAAATAAACACATTGGAGTAAGCACATTTTCTGAAAATAATATACATGTATTTATATATTTTTCCAAAGAAAAACAAATATCCAACAAGGTGACAAGGAGATTTTGTTTGCTTGTACAGATGTTCATGCTTACACCACTTGGTGCTTTCTCTAATTGTGAGCAACTAACTATGGGAAGAAGAAATACAAGAAAATTCTAAGAGAATGAGAAGTCATCGAGGACATGATCAATACAAAGAAAAAGAAAATCTAAAACTAAAGGAATAGTATAATCTCCAAGAACCCAAGCGCATTAGCTCAAAGAAAAATGGGAAAAAAAATGTCTTATAGAAGAGAAAGACTCTTAAAATCTGACCATTATGCTCTATCCAAATACAACAAGTAACAACTAGAAGCACACAATTCCGAAGCAAAAAAGCATCCTTTGTGGCCTCCAAAGCATCTAAGATTCATCAAAAGAAAATTAGGTAAAGTTCTAAGACCCACTAGTCATATCACAAATAGCAAAGAGGCAATTCCGCATCTTCCAAGCAATAGATCAATGCAGAAATAAGTGGTCTCTAGTTCCAAAGTCCTTATAATACATAAGGCAAACATTTGCAGAAATAGCTTTAAGAGATCTCCACTTTTGCAAATAATCATTTATGTCGATCTTGTTAAGCACCATAAACCAAGCAAAGATGTTAATTTTAGTGGGAACTGCTGCCTTTCCCATGAATTTGGTTAAAGAAAAAGGACATGTTGGAATCTTTTAACTTTATTATGCCATTGAAACTACCCCATATTGGAATTTGTCATTTCTGACTTTTCGACTCCAAATAGTATCAAACCCCCTCCCCCCCGGGGGGAGCCAATTACTAAATAAGCCATGGAAGCAAATCCATACGATAAGATAGACATAAAAGTCGATGAAAACTTTTGACAGGACACAACCAAAAATTAGTACATATAGAGCAAGCATAGTTCTTGATCCTAATAATGCACTCCGTGACCCAAAATAACACTAACCTGATCCTCATAATCATTTCTTTCACGAATACTTGTAGCTAGTCCATTGATAAAAGTGTCCACTGGAGCCCGGTCCTTGCTCCAGCCAAAATCAATAATCTCACAACACGTCTTTAAGACACTCTCAAACATTGCTCCCTGGTTACCGCCCCATGTCTCAGCCTGTTTCATAAATAATGGAATATAGAGGAACACAAATTAGCGACTTTATTACAACTCAATCAAGGGACTTATTTAGAGTTAGTACTCAAATGACCTGTGCACAAGTGGTCAGCACAAGAGGTTTCAGGCGAATGAGCAGAATCCGTAGTAGCTGACCTCCACGAGTCACAGAAATTTGAGAAATTCCAGCAAGCAAGGAACGAAATAGCTCTTCACACATTCTAAGTTTACGCCATACAGAGAGCAGACATGCTTCTGCAGCATCCATCAATAAAGCAAGTGTCTCAAGCAACAACTTCTTCGAGGACTTTCCTTCTTGATCAAGGGATGAAACAGTTTTAATTTTCAACCTTCCAGCAGCTTGATATACAGACAGTTTTCTATTAATTCTAGCTTTTAGTTGCTGCCCTTGTTCTGCCCAATCTCGCTTTCTTATCTGCCCCAAAAGAAGACAACAATAGAACAACTACTTTATTTATTCGCCCTCTTGCATTCTATAAATGCCCTTAAATTTGAACTACACAAGAAATGTATGGCAAAGCAATTTGCGTAAAATTACTAGATTTTAAAAGCTAAAGGCATGCTTGATAAATAGAAAGTTGAACATTGAACTGATCGAGGGCAAAAGTTTAATTACTGAAAATATAACTGCTTGAAGCGTAAATGTATGGATTGAATAAAAAAATATATATGCTGAGTAGATTTCTTTTATTTACTGACATGCTGCAATGATATACATATTAGGCATTTTTCTACGTTTGGCATTAGATCATAAAATTCAGACTTACTTTTCTGCCCCCATACTTGATAAGAGGTGTGTTAGAATTCCATTTGATACAAAAAATTTAGCATGGCACCGGCCTTTACATTGACTCCGTTTTCAAATACCCCTTAAGTTTAATATAGGTTGTGCATATGATAATGCTTCTCACCACTAGGAGGAAAAGCTTATGACCACCCAACAAAAGAGGTGTGCACCCTTTGTTGATAACTATTGAATATTCAGCAGTTTTCACAATGTGTTATCCAATGGTGTTAATACCTGAAAATTTAGCTTTTTACCCAGATTTCTATATTAAGCCCGCCATCAAACACCCAATGCATTTAATACAAGTTATGTGTACTACAGCAATGCCTCCTTGCAGTTCATACAAAGTGGCAACTACAAGAGGATATAAAAGACCATGCAACAAAAGGGGTACGCACCCTTTGTTGGTAACTATCGAATATTCACTAAATATATTTCATATATTCTTCACTTGGTGTTGTTGTTGTTAGATTAGTATTTTGTTACTGCTCAATTATTATTTCGTAAAGATGCTCCACGAATTATTTAATAATGAAATACACGATTCAAAATTATAATTAAATCCAAAAGACCATGCAACAAACGGGTTATGCACCCTTTGTTGATTACTATTGCATATTCAACAATTTTCACAATTTGTCTTCCAATGGGCTTAATGCCTAAAAATTTAGCTTTGACCCTGAATTTTATGTTAAGCCAGAAATCAAACACCTATGTGTTTAATACAAAATATGTGTTCTACTGCAATGCTTTCTTGCCATTCATAGTCATACAAAAATGGCAACTTTGAAAGAAAAAATTTAAAAGACTATACAACAATAAGGAAATGGAAAGCAATACCTTCAGAAAAACTGACAAAGATTGAAGCTGTTTCTTTGCTATAAGTCGAACTCGCTCCAAAAGACTAGCTTCAATGGTGACTTTGTCAAGCATATGTACAATTAACTTAAATGTGATTTCCTGTTTCTCCAAGCTCTCCAGAGACTCTTCCTCAAAATTAGCAACTTGTTGTCTCAATGCTCCTCCTCCACCACCATCACTAATCCCTAACATGCTGCCATTCACTGCTGATGATGCGGTTGACGCCTCCTCTGTAACTCTTGAGGAAGCAGAGACATTGCTTATGCTCACTTCATTTCCTGGACTTGAACGGTTCAAACTGATCGGAGAACTCTGGGCGGAAGATGTTTCCGGTGTCGTCACCGTGATTTCTCTCGGAGAAACCGGAATAGACACCATGAACTGATCAAGAAGCAATAGAATCAATCTCTCTGCATCGGAAGGCAGAATTGGAAAGAAATTGTGAGCCAAAGCCAAAAGGAAAACCCTAGAAATCTCCGAATCACTATTAACGGCGGAAATTATAACATCTCCGGTGAATCCTGAAATCTCCGTCGCGAAATCCGGTGATAAGTCCGCCGCTTTCTCAACGTAACTTAAAAATTCAAGGAAAAAAGTAGAAATTGAATCTATTGAGAAGGATTGAGGCCAAAAGGAGAGATTAAACGACGCCGGAATCGAGCGAATGAACTCGAGAATGACAGATTTGGATCGGAGATCGGTGTTGTTAGTGCATTTGGAGAGAAACCTCGCGATCGCTAGAACGGCATTGAGCTGAGACCGTGAAACACTAGGAGATCCGGCGAGTAAAAACTCCGGCGGAGGACATCGGCTGCAAATCCACGCGATTTTTTCGGTGAATTGCGCCGGATTTTGCGCGATCAAGTCGCACAGCTCGATCAAAGCCTCCATTCGAACCCTAGAGAGAGAGACAAAAAAAGGATTGCTAGGGCGTACGGAGAGACGACGTTCTTCGTATCGCCTTCATTTGTGAGAGAGAGAGAGAGAGAGAGAGGGAGAGCGCTTGGAGGTTCCGTCACTGTTGTTTTCTTTTTTCGTTTTTCCCCTTTTTGCCTTATTCTGATTTTTTGGTATTTTATTGATTAATTTCTTTTTTCTGTTTTGCATTTTTAGAAAATTGCATTTCACATTTCCGCTATAAAAAATATATATATTTATCAAATTATGTATTTTTTTAATGGTCCTGTATTTGTGCAAAAATTCTTAATTTAGCTCTAAACTTTTCATATTTAAATATTTTTATTTTATTTATAATAATTTTAATTAAAACATAAATATATGATATTCTATAATTAGAAATCAAAATTCTACTAAAAAATGACTAAAATTATTACTATGAAATTGAAGATCTTCCTTCTTAGAAGAAACCACAAACTTGCCATTGTATAATAACCATTTGGAAATAAACTAATTATCAATTTTATAGTTTTTATCTAATTATCAATTTTATAATTTTCTATCTATTGACAAATTAAAATTGTTATTATCTGTTAATTATTTATAAATTATGAAATTAATACTTTTTATAAATTAGAGACCGATGTTGATATCTACAGAATTATATCAATTTAAATATTAATATTAAATCTTTCAATTAAATATTAATATTTCTTTTTGATATCTACAAAATTTTAAAAATTATGTTAACTTAAATATTAATATTTGCTTCTTAAATTTAAATTTATATGTCAACTATTTATAAACCAGAAAAAATGGGAAAGAGAAGCCCTTTGATGGGTTCCAACAAATATACATACTTTCATTTTTCTTTTTTTTTCTATAAATCATCAATAATCAACAGAACATTTGGAATGCCTATCTTCTTTATGTCTAAATTTTCTATAAAGGCCAATTTCACCCTCCTTAAAAAAGAAAGGCTAATTTCATTTGCAAAATTAGAATGTAAAATTTTAACATTTCATTGAGGGCACAAAAATAATAATTAATAAATTAAGTGTACTAAAAAAATATGAAGAAAATTGTTTTCCATACAACATAAAAGCAAAGACCTTGACGTTTAAGGTATTTTTTCAAAATGTCCGGCAAATAGCAATAAAAAGGTATTTTTCAAAAATATATTACGATAAATGGTCATAGGTTTGATCCTATATTGATTTGGTCAAATCCTTGGACTTTGGTGATATGTGGGTGAGTGGACAAGTAAAACATAGTTTTTATGTGCGAATGCCGAGGCGAAAGTCCTAACCTCCCGTTCACATGGTCAACAGCAATGAAAATACTCGCCGACCGTTACATATGTGAAAACGATTAATTCGCTTTGTAAATATAATTTAAAAACTGATTCTTCTTATTTTCTTTTTATTTTTTTATTCTTAATACTTAAATTTAAAATTTTAATTAAAAAAATTAATATTTTATTATTAAATCAGCTGAACATTGATCCGATCACTGATTAAAAGTTTAATAAAAGATTAATATTTTACTCTCCTTTGTTTTCTCTTTGCTCTCTCATTTCTTTTTCTCTCTTTCTTAGCACTCTTCTATGCTCTCTTTTCCTTCTCTTTCCTATATTTTCAAGTTTTCTCTCTCCACCATTGGCTGTCTCCCCACTCTCATCACTACTCATATAAGAAAAGTGTTAAAGACAATTTTGTCCTTTAAATACACTCCTCGTTTGAATAGGAAGATTAGAAACAAAAAGAAAAAATTAAAAAAAAAAGTTATAGTTTTTTTTTCTTCTAATAGAAAATGAAAATTTTGGATATGTTTAAAATTTTGCTAAATTTAAAAAATTTTTCCTCTCAAAAGTAGAAAGAAAATGGAAGGGAGAGAAAATATTAAAATTGACCATCTTTTATATTCCAAAAATGTCTTTTAAAAGCTGATATTAAAATTTTTTATTCTCAATAAATCTTATCTTTCGGGTACAATAGAGACGAACAGGGAAACTTTACTCTACTTAGAAAATAATTATGAGTTCTTTTCTTTTAAAATAATCTTGTTCTCTCTTTCTCCATGAGCATTAGGTTCATCATTACTTAATTTACTTCTTTTTTGTTCAAATTATTAATATTTATTAATTTTTCTATTCTATATGTTATTTTTATCTCAAAAAGATCCATTCAATAATTTGTTCTTGGTTGTTTGAAACTATTGAACTTTGTGTTTTTTTGTTATTGTATGTATTTGGTTTTCAAAGTGTTAGTGCAATATATTTGAAATTATGGTTAGATGGACTTAAACCTTTTTTAAGTGGATTTGCTTCTATCATTATTAGTCCTTATACTTTTCTAATATTCCAAATTTTTGTTTAATTTATTTGAAATATTATCATGTTTTGTTTTCCTATATTCTAATTGAAAAGTAATAATGTAATATTTACATATAAATAAAACTTTTTTCTCAATTTCTTTTCAATTTCCAAATAAGAGAAATTCATTTCTTTTTTTTTTCTTTCATAAAACTTCCAAACAAAATGTAAAAAAAATTACTCTCTCTTTTTTCTTTTCTTTTTTTCCCCTCTCCTAACTAACCTTTTCCTTTTACAAAAAAAAAAATAATAATAATATTTTCTTTTCTTTTCAAAACTCTCAAATATATTATTAAATCCTAAATAATAAATTGTATCCTCCACAATAAACCATTTTTTTTAAATGTTTTTGATCCTTAAAATTAAATGTATATGTACAAAGGTAAGAAATCATAAACCCTAATTAGTATTTTTCGCCTATTTTTATAATTTTATCAATATTTTACACGAGAACAATGTTAGTGTGATTGTATACGGATCCTGAGCCATTTGACCAAATTTAATTTTTTGTGTTTTTGGTGTAATTAGGAGATTTTTTTTCTTATTTTTAATTATTTGACAAAAATCATAATTATTATTTTTAAAATAAATTTAACCCTATCAAGATGCAAAATAGTCTGTGGATCAATTTATAATTCTTACGAAATCAAGAGCTGCGATCTTATGGTTATAGAGTTGATTCTTTGTTTACCTTGATGAACCATCTTGATGGTATTTTCAAAACCATAATTAGTATTTTTCCAGCTATTTTTATAATTTTACCAATATTATACAAGAGAACGTGTGAGTGTATATGGATCGCCCATTTGTCCAAATTGAAGTTTTGTGTTTTTGATGTAATTACATATTTCTTCTTACTTTTAATTATTTGATTGAAATCATAATTATTATTTTTAAAATAATTTTTTTGGTACATGAAGAGTGAGAACCCTAACTCCTAAAGGAAGCTGTGCCTCGAATATCACGCAATAAAGCTCTATAAACCTCACTGGGAGGGGACAGCAAATCAGAAACTTCATGAGCTATTGAATGTCCGAGACGAGCTAATATATCTGCACATTATTACCCTCATGTGGGATAAAAGATGCAATTTGGACCCTTGCCTTTATCATTAGTTGTTGACATTCTCCTATGATATGATATGTAGGATAATACTACTCAGCTCTTGATGTGAGTAATGTTACCAACTTATTAGAATCCAGCTCCACAATCGCCAGCGAGAGCTTTGACCTGATTAAAAGGAGAAGACTTTCTCGAAAACCCCATAGCTCAACTGTAGATCCTAATTTTCCTAAAAACCCTGATCTATAGTCAACTCATTTCTAATTAATCTACCCATACACGTCGGGTTGGTAGTCCTAAGAACTAATCCATCTGTATTCACTTTGTAGGTACCTGTTAGAGGGGGTATCAAGTGATCCAACATCCCAAATGGGGGGGTTGAAGTGGTTCTCTCGAGAAGGTGATCCATCTATTTCTGGTATATGTAGCAGCCCTAATTATCACACCCTCCAGGGAAAAGGTTGTACCCTTAAACACCACAAGACATCATTCCTTCCGGATAGTCTAAAGGATATAAACAAATATCAAAGCCTAAGGACAACCCCTTAATAAGGTATGAGATTTGCAATTCCGAATAAGCTAGACTTTCTCCGGATCCCAAGTTAGCAGCAACTTAGATAAAAAGAAAGACTTTAGGATCTGGTTCCATACCTGCCGAACCATCGAACAATCCTGGAACAAATGCAAAATAGTTTCCTTTGACTCTTGACAAAAGGGATTGCCCGCCATCCTTCGTCGCAAATGGTGACTGTTTGTCATCAAACTAATATGAAATAGAAGCCATACCAACACCCTAACCCACTTCTGACATCTTATGCGCCAAATCCATCTCTAAGAGTCAGTTGTTGTTAGTTGGTTTGGAGAGACCTCATTATCACAATGGATGAAATATGCTGATTGAATCGAAAAAACCATTAACGTTTTTCCTGCCCAACAAACATAATCTCGATTATTTGGATCCCAAGGAATTATCACTACTCGGATCTCCTCCACCACATTTTTAAAATAAATTTAACCTTATCAAGATGCGAAATAATTTGTGGATCAATTTATAAATTTTACAAAATTTAGGGTTGCGACCTTATGGTTATAGAGTTGATTCTTTATTTATTTTGATGGATATTTCGATTTAACCAAGTTAAAAATTGGATATATTAAAGTTTAGACTTGAAATTATAATATAATAATATTTTAAATTTTCAGATAAAAAATTTATAATTTTATAAAAAATTGTATATTTGAATTAAAAAATATTAAAATTAAAAAAAAATTCCAAGGGAACCCATGCAAACTTCAAAAGGCTACCAATGACAAGACAACAACCTATTGCTTTTTGAAAAAGGACAGACAGAATTTGCAGGGTTTTGAAGAGGCACGGCCGGATTTGAAATCCAAGTGCCTAGGGGAAATGGAAGTGCCACCTTAGCCCTTTTGTGGGACAAAAAGAAGCCACCTCATGGGCCGTGCATTGTACGGACAATAAAGTTGGGAGAGTCTTCCTATAATAAATTCGATATATAAAAATATTAAATTTTTTAATTAAATCTTAAATTTAAAATTTAAAAATAAAAAATATTTAACAAAAAATTATTATATTCAATAATATCCAAACCAAATTAATCGAAACATAATTCATAAAAATAGTTAATTATTCACAAAAATAAAATATTGAGAAGGTAACAGGCAATATATCTTTGGCTTCACGTTGACACCAAAGTATAACGTCTAAAGTTGCGATGTCCTCCCTTGTATGGAGGGGATTAAGAGCTATCATGGGGTGACTGGCATCGTGCCTCTGGCTTCAGAGTTTTATGCTTGGCATGTTTTCTTGATCATGTCATTGCTATCTTATGAATGCATCAATGTTCTTAAAGACAATTCAAACAGCCTTTTTATTTTTATTTTCTATTTTTTCATTCAATCCTATTTAATTATATCTCATATATACCAAAAATAAAAAATGAATGCATCAATGTGAGAGATAGCACATCGATTTGTTTGGATCGATAATTAAACTTATGCCATACTTAATCCAATTAGTATTATCTAGTTATGATCCCTCTCTCTCCCACGTGGTGTGCATCCATTTTCTGATAAAGTTGTATGCAAGTATATTTCATGACCGACATTGATGTCATATACTTCTCGACCAATAAATCTTCTTTCTTACCATGCATCTTGATTTTGACATGCAATCTTACACTTCTAAAAAGAAATACAAGTAATAATATAAGAAATACCAATCAACTAGATAATCCAACTTAATCATTTTCGTACAATCACTAAATAAACTAAAAACTATTTACTCTTTTATAATGCATCAAACTTACATTTTATGATAATCAACTAATAAATAAATCAAAATTATTATTATTAGCAGGATTCAAATTTGTTATGTGTTCTTTTGTAATAGATCAAACTTTAATTGCATTTCATAAGAATTGAATTTAAGTTCTTCTCTTGTTCTAGTCAACCGCCACCAGAGCCAAGCTTGTTAGCTTAAAATCTAACTTACATTAGAGTAAGTAGATCGTCACGACCAGTATTTAGTAAGTTTTAAGAGGGGGGGAACAAATACTCGTATATGTAAAGTATAAAATGAAAATTTTTTGGAACCTATCGTTGTTTCGATTAATCCGTTTCGAACATCTATAGGACCAGCTCTCCTAAGATCTAGCACCTAATTTCACTAAATTGACTGGTGTTGATAAAATATAAAATGATATGATATGCTATATGACTTGATCCTCATGAAGTTGGATCTCAATGATCAAACTCATACTCACAAAGTTGCAACAAAAGAATTCCCAATGTCTCTTGTGGTCTCTCAAAACAATGTGGATATCAGCAATGACTATATGTTTACATTACCATACAACATAACAAATTAAAATCTAGCACATGAGTAAAATCTAATCATCAAATGGGAAATTTGGGTCTAATTGCTTGCAAAGACCAAGATAAGTAATATAAACCAAACGATCTTTGGCTCCAGTTCGATGATTTCTGGTATGCTTGCAGAAATACTTCAGTTGTGGGAGTCTGCAGTAACCAATCATTTCACCGAGAAATAAGAAAAGCCAATTAATGGATTTTTTCTTCTTGGCAATAATTGGCCTCACGCCATTTTGTTGATTGCAATGTCCGCAAGTAGGAAAAGTTGGATTCGTCCAAGAACTTGGTGCTCTATGATGCATTGTGTCCTTGTTTTCCAAGATGTAGACACCAATTTGGACAAACTTTTCTCTCACGTTGAACCCTATTTCATATTGCTGCTCACATCTCTTGCACTGGACTTGGTCCCTGATTGTCGTGATGTTTAGGGCCATGAGGTATGCAAGACTGTGGACTGTGGCCCTTTGGTCAGTGGCCCAAGGGAACGGTGGAGGGATAGTCGGGCTTTTGCCCTGTGGTGAGCATCGTCTTGGTTGGAGACGGAGGATAGGACGCACGGAGGCCATGGGCGGTGGTGGAGCTGCCGTTGATCGAGGTGATGACATGGGGCTGGCCGGGTTGTAGATAGGAATAAAGGAAGGTTGTAAAGGTTGTTGGGCTGTAGATAAGGCTGGTGGGATTAGGAAGTTGGATTGTAAAGATAATGGGCCTTCATGCGGTGGTGGTGGGATGGGTGGTGGTGGCAGCGATGGCGGAGGAGGAGTCTTGGATGTTCTAGCGGAAAGAGAGAGAGAAAGATCAAGAAAATAGCCATGGGTGCGATCATCTTGACCAACTTGTGCATTGACCATCTTGTTTGTGAGACCAACTTGATCTTCTTGACTAGCAAACTCTCTCCTTTTCCTCATGCCTTCTTTTCCATCAGTGCCCTTGTGATCTTGTCCGTTATGCATCTTTTCTTCAACCCAGATATAGAGAGAGAGAGAGAGAGAGAGAGAGGGAGAGAGATGAGTATTCAAATTCAAATGCTTTAGGGGGGCAGGGGGATCATTTAGACGCAGAGATGTGAAATATGAATCTGGCAATACCAAGTTTTTATTGTGCCTATTCCCAAAAATATTTGTTTCAAATATTTACTTATCTAACACTTCAAATCTATAAATTTAATGAGAGGATTTTTGAAGAACTAAAAGTTAAAATTTTGTAATAAATACCAAAATTTTCTTTTCTATATATATATATATATATATATATATTTTTTCTTTTTCCATAAAATAAAAAATTTTGAAAAATTTATGCCATATTTCTTCTTTCTTGCAAGTGACAAACTTACAACTAGATAGCCCCAAAAAATAGGGAAAAAAAAAAGAATGGATGAGATTATTACCTGCAACAGGTTTATAATGTAAGACGTAATCAATTCAAAATTTAAAAAAAATAATTTTTTTAATCCAAGTTAATGAATTTTCTAGGATCTTTACTGTAATTGGTTTGGTTGCACAAAAACAAAAATGGGAAAATAGAAACAATAAGAAATTATACAGAAAAATAACACTCTTTAAAAATAAATAAAATGGAAACATGAGGAAATACATAAATATAAAAAAATATAAAGATTTTTTTAAATAATAATTATTTTATAAAAATAATAGAATAATCATATTCTATAACAAAAAATTTAAAATCAAATATATAATTATTAATTATAAGAAAAATAATATAAAATAAAAATTATAATTAAATAAATAAATAATTCATTAAATGTAAAAAAGATATTTATATAAATACTAGTTAATTGAGCGTATTGAAAAGTTTTAAAAACAGAAAAACATTAGTATTAAGAAGTTTACGTGCATCCTAGCAATCGACAACATGCATTTTTCTTTTTTTCCTTTTCCCTTCTCTCTCTTTTTTTTTTTAAAGAGTAGTTAATTAAGAGATTGGTGTCTGCAATTGTCTTTGTAGTTTTGCCATACCAATGAAGCAATAAGAAACAATAGGTGACTAGGGCTGATTTTAAGTGAATTAGATATAAAATTGTAAATTTAAGATAAAAATTTTCAAAGCAAATAATTCACACTTTCAATGATGATGGTTCATCAGACTTGAGGCTTCCATTCCATTCTAAGATTTAATGACATGGAGATTTACCACGTGTATTAGCATTTTTTACGGGGAGGGAGACTTACACTGTGTTTGGTAGGGTTTTGTTTTTGAGTTTCGCTTATTCTTTAAAAAATCCTATCAAATAATATTTTTAATAAACTCTTTAAAAAAAAAAATTAATAAAGAAAAAAAAATAAGAGCTTCACCAAAAGTTCCTCAAGAAGCTTTTGCTCTTCCTTCGCCAACTTTTATAGAGAATTTTTTTTTATTCCTTTTATATCCTCTTTATAAAATCATAATTTCAACTCGTATCTTTTCAAAACCTTAATAACCCAAAACATATGATACCTCATTCTTGCACACAAGTTCATCGCTAGGTTCTCTCTCTCTCTCTCTCCTCACTAATCAGACTTGCAGACAAAAGATTTTTGTGACGTAGAAGCCTCTAGTTCATTCCCCTCATGACGAACAGCTAGGTTAGGTAGTGATTCCACTTCTTCTAATCTTCTTAGTCATATTATCATGTGTATGTGTGTGTTCCTTTCTCTCTCTTTATTTGGTGCACTGTGTTTTGGTTTTCCTGATTCTGATTTCTATCAGATAGAGAGAGATTTCTATGCCTTTCTTGGATATCAATTGATTTATTTCTGAAATTTGTAAATCATTAATTTGGTTTTGAATGCACAATTTGTTTGTTTTATATTAATGTAACCGATTAAGCTCCATTTTAATTGTTGCTTTTTGTCAAGAAAATTTTGAAAATTTGGATAATATGGTATCAATGGGCTAGTTCAGGATTTCATCCACTTTCTATTTGTTAAATTCACTAAAGAATAGTTCAAACCTATTGGATAATTGTTCAAACTAGTTTTATAAGACAAACCTGTTAAACCAATTTAACAGGGTGTTTTTTTTTTTTTTTTCTTCTCCTTATAAGAAGAAATCCTACCAAACAAATTCTCTTCTCCTTAAAAGTAACTTTTTTTTTATGAATAAAAATTTTAAAAATAATTTTTAAAATTAAACTCCTGGGAGTTTTTATTTTTCCTTATCTTTTAAATCTCAATGTTTTAGGAAATATATTCCTTTTTATTTTATTTATATTCTCACTTAAAGATATGAAATTTCAAACATGTTCATGTCATAAATTTATCTATCCTCATGTCCTTCAAATCTGGACTCTTTCTTTTTAACTTTAACTTTTAATTTTAATTTTTTATTTTTAACTTTTAACTTTATTTCAAAAGTTATAAAATAAATTTATTTTAAAAAATAAAAACCCCATACAATTTTTAACTTTATTTTAAAAATTATTAATTTTTGTCTCTTCTTTTATAAGGAGAAATCCTATCAAACATATTATTTTTTCCTTAAAAGTAACCTTTTTTATGAATAAAAATTTTAAAAATAGTTTTTAAGAAAAAACTTCTAGGAGGAGTTTTTTCTTCTCTTTATTTTTATACACCAGTTTTTTAGGAAGTATATTTCTTTTTATTGCATTTATATTTTCACTTGAAGGATATTAAGAGAGTGTTTGGGATTACTTATAAGTTAGTCAAACTTGCTTATAATTCAAAATTAAAATTCTAACCGTTTGATAATTAAAATTTATAAAAATACTTATAATTCCAAAAAGTGTTTATAAACCAAAAAAATAATAAACTGCTCCTACCAACTTTTTCATTTTTGTGCTTTTAAGCACAAATAAAATAAAATATTTTGACCAATAAAAATACATTTTTATCCTTTATATTTTAACAAAAAATTACAATTATGTCACAAATTTTATATTCTTATTTAGCAATAGGGTTTCATTGTCGCCTAAGGTGATATTTTCTTTTTTTGCTCTCTATCAAGTATCTTCTTCATACTCTTCTATTAATACATTGAAAAAAATTTTATATTTTGATACAATATATCTCAACTGTAATATATATCTCTCTCCCCATATATATCACCAACTTACATTAAAAAAATATTATCGAAAAAATTTTGAGTGTCATTTTCTTAATCTTAAGAAATTTTGATATTCAATAATCTTAAAAAATTTCATTTTTTCAATAATTTTAAAAGATCTTATTATGTCAATTTACATATTTTTCTATAATACATCTCTCTCCCTATCTTAAAATTTTTTGTTTTGACTTTTATAATATATTTATGATTATAAACTCTATTGTAAATCATGTTAATTTAATATATATATTTTTATTTGTAAAAATTAATATAAAAATTATTTATTTAATTTATCCATTTTTAACTGAATTATTTTAATTTTTTTCTTGTCATTTAAATTGTAATACTGTTTACTTTTAAAATATGTATTATATAGTTATGTAAAAGCATCTTATGCCCACAATGGTTTTTTTATATATTTTATAAAGTTTATAAACACTTATTTTATCAAACAGTTAATTATTTTTAAATAACATTTATCCAAACAGATAATAACTTATTTTTTAAAAAGGTTAAAATGAGCTTATAAGGTAAAAAGTTGCTTATAAGTACTTTTATAAGCAGCTTTTTTTAAACAGTCCCAAACAGCCCCTAAATTTTAAATATGTCCATGCCATAAATTCATTCATCCTCATGTCCTCTCTTCCTCTTTAACTTTAATTTTAACTTTTAACTTTTAATTTTTAATTTTATTTCAAAAGTTATAAAATCAGTTTATTTTTAAAAATAAAAATATCAAACAACTTTTAAACTTATTCAAAAACCATTAATTTTTAGTTCTCCTTATAAGGAGAAGAAAATCTTTAAAAAAAAAAAAAAAAAAAAAAACTCTATCAAACGGGTACTTAGAATTTTGATTCGAGAGGTGGAGATTGAGGGCTCAGTTACTCCCTAAATTTATTTTTTTTAAAATTTTATATAAATAATTTTAAATATTATTTTATTCACTAAAAATTATAATCCTGTCGCTAAAACAATAGTGAAAAATATATTATGTATTTTGATCCCACAAATTCAAAATTTTGGTCTTCCATGTTGATGGATGGTGCATAATTTGTGAATTATTTTAACCATATTATTTACTTTGATGTAAGTTATAAATTTTACCGTCTTTTTTTTAATTTGATGATCGGTATTAAGAAATTTAACTAATTCGATTGGAATAACTATGAGACTCAATTTAGGGGATAGATTCTCCTTCCATTTCCAAGACTCGAAAAGGATTTAGGGACCCAATTTAAGGGGCTATAAGTTATAAATTTTACTTTTATTTAAGTAGATGATGTAAAAGATAAATATTAGATAAAAAAAATCATATGGGCTTTTAAAGACCAGACAAAATCAAATATTATCTTTTTCTCTAAAATAGAAAATGAACTAAATTTTTGTACCTTATTTTTAGAAGACAAGGAGACACGAATAGAAAATTTAATAATTTTTTACAATTTTATCGGTCGTGTATTTTAAAATTTCTATTCTATCTCTTTTATCTGTCTTCTCTATAGTGCTCTCCCTTTTCTGTTTGGTACTACAACCTAACTAATTTAAAAAAAATATATATATATCATGAACTAGATGACCAATGCAAATTATCTCTCTCTAGGATAATTCAAGTGATAGAACCTCTTTATTTTTATCTTTTCTTTCTCGATTCGATCCCGCTTGATTGCAAAACGTTATACCAAAAAAAAAAATCGCAGAATTATATCTTGGGCCGGGCTACCAACCAATCTAGTACCTTGGGCCTTTAAACAGAATTTCAGCACAGGGCCTAAGCTTCTTGCCCAAGGCTGCCGAGAAGGGTCACTTGGGCCGAACGGGCTGGCCAACATCATGTTCCAGCCCATCGGAAAACTCTCTCTTGTAACCAAAATGGAAAACAAGCATCGAACCAAAAAGGAGAACTCTCTCTCTCTCTCTCTAATAGCTACTTCTCGCCACCGGTGTCGCCACCATAATTGAAGGTAATTGTTTACGGTCTTTTCTCTGAATGAATTTTCGACTATCAATCGACATGTTTTTGAATTTATATTTCCGGGGTTCTTTGTTTATTCTCTTTGATGCCTGACCTTAAAGTGATTTTGGGATTTTAGTGATGGATTTTTAGGGTTTTTTCTTTTTTTTTTTTGGGGGGGGATTCTTTGTTGTTGCTTGAATTTCATTAGTGATTGTTTGTGTTTGAATGGAAACCCTTCTCAAATTTGAGTTGAATCAAGAGACAAAACCTCTGAACTGAATCTGAGCGTTAGAAATTTTTTTTTGGGGGGGGGGGTAGGACGGGAAAAGTATTCATAGTATTTCTTGAAACATTTCTGTTGAGGAAACTAGCACGATTGTACAGGTAGAATGGGAGAATTTTAACAACTATGAGCAATCTTATTCTCTCTTTCTCCTTTCTCCATCAGCATTAGGTTCATCATTACTTAATTTACTTCTTTTTTGTTCAAATTATTGATATTTATTAATTTTTCTATTCTATATGTTATTTATATCTCAAAAAGATCCATTCAATAATTTGTTCAGATTATTGATATTTATTAATTTTTCTTTTAAAATTGCATACAACAACTGTGCAATCTTATTCTCTCTTTCTCCGTGAGCATTAGGTTCATCGTTACTTAATTTACTTCATTTTTGTTCAAATTATTTATATTTATTAATTTTTCTATTCTATATGTTATTTATATTTCAAAAAAATCCATTCAATAATTTGTTCTTGGTTGTTTGAAACTATTGAAATTTGTGTATTTTTGTTATTGTATGTATTTGGTTTTCAAAGTATTAGTGCACTATATTTAAAATTATGGTTAGATCAACTTAAACCTTTTTTAAGTTGACTTGCTTCTATCAATATTAGTCCTTATACTTTTCTAATATTCCAAATTTTTGTTTAATTTATTTCAAATATTATCAAGTTTTGCTTTCCTATATTCTAATTGAAAAGTAATAATGTAATATTTACATATAAATAAAACTTTTTTTCTGAATTTCTCTTCAATTTCCAAATAAGAGAAATTCATTTCTTTTCTCTTTTTCCATAAAACTCTCAAAAAAAGGTAAAAAAATTTATTTTCTCTCATTTTTCTTTTCTGTTTTTTTTTTCTCGTCTCCTAACTAACCTTTTCTTTTTATCAAAAAAAAAATTGCAAAACTCTCAAATATATTATTAAATCCTAAATAATAAATTGTATCCTCCACAATAAACCTTTTTTTTTTAATGTTTTTGATCCTTAAAATTAAATGTATATGTACAAAGGTAAGAAATCGTAAACCCTAATTACTATTTTTTTGGCTATTTTTATAATTTTACCAATATTTTACATGAGAACGGTGTTGGCGTGAGTGTATTTGGAACCTAAGCCATTTAACCAAATTTAGGTTTTGGTGTTTTTGGTGTAATTAGGAGATTTTTTTTTTTCTTAATTTTAACTATTTGACAAAAATCGTAATTATTATTTTTAAAATAAATTTAACCCTATCAAGATACATAATAGTCCGTGGATCAATTTATAAATTTTATGGAATCAAGAGCTGCGATCTTATGGTTATAGAGTTGATTGTTTGTTTACTTTGATGAACCATCTTGATGATATGTTCAAAACCCTGATTAGTATTTTTCCATCTATTTTTATAATTTTACCAATATTATACAAGAGAACGGGTGAGTGTATATAGATCTCCGGCCCATTTGTCCAACTCGAAGTTTTGTGTTTTTGGTGTAATTACAGATTTCTTCTTATTTTTAATTATTTGATTGAAATCATAATTATTATTTTTAAAATAATTTTTTTGATACATGGGAGCGAAGTCCTTAACTCGTAAAGGAAGCTAGATCTCGAATATCACTCAATAAAAATCTATAAACCTTATTGGGAGGGACAGCAAATCAAAAACTCCATGAGCCATTGAATGTCCGAGACGAGTTAATATATCTACACATCTATTACCCTCATGTAGGATAAAAGATACAATTTGAACCCTTGCCTTTGTCATTAGTTGTTGACATTCTCTTATGATATGATATGCAAGATGATGCAACTCAACTCCTGATATGAGTAACGTTACCAACTCATTAGAATCTACCTCCACAATCGTCGGAGAGAGTTTCGACTTGATTAAAAGGAGAAGACCTTCTCGAGCCATGAACGGGTCTGTAGATCCTAATTTTCCTAAAAAACCCTTGATCTATAGTCCAAACTCATCTATGATTAATCCACCCATATTCGCTGGATTGGTAGTCCTAATAATTGATCAATCTGTATTCAATTTGTAGGTACTTGTTAAAGGGGGTACCAAGTGATCCAACGTACCAAATGGGGGGGTTGAAGTGGTTCTCTTGAGAAGGCAATCCATCCATCTCTGGTATATGTAGCAACCCTAATCATCACACCCTCTGGGGAAAAGGTTCTACCCTCAAACACCACAAGACATCTTTCCTTCTAGATAGTCCAAAAGGTATAAACAAAGATCAGAGTCTAAGAACAACCCCTTACCCCTTAATAAGGCATGAGATTTGTAATTCTGAATAAGCTAGACTTTCTCTGGATCCTGAGTTAGCACCAACTTAGATAAAAAGGAAGAATTTAGGACTGGTTCCATACTTGCCGAACCATCGAACAATCCCAGAACAAATGTGAAATAGTTTCCTCTGGCTCTCGTCAAAGGGGACAAAGGGAATTGGCTGCTATCCTTCGTCAGAAATGGTGACTATTCGTCATCAAACTATCATGAAATAGAAACCATACCAACACCCTAACTCTCTCCTGACATCTCATGTGTCAAATCCATCTCTAATAGTCAATTGTTGTTAGTTGGTTCGGAGAGACCTCATTATTACGGTGGATGGAATACGCTGATCGGATCGAAAAAACACCTGACATTTCTCCTGCCCAACAAACATAATCTCGATTTTTTGGATCCCAAGAAATCATCACTGCTCGGATCTCCTCCACCATATTTTTAAAATAAATTTAACTTTATCAAGATGCCAAATAGTTTGTGGATCAGTTTATAAATTTTACGAAATCTAGACTGCGACTTTATGGTTATTAAGTTGAAAATAAATTTTGATAAACCATCTTGATGATATTTCGATAAACCATCTTGATGATATTTCGATTTAACCAAGTTAAAAATCGGATATATTAAAGTTTAGATTTGAAATTATAATATAATAATACTTTAGATTTTCATAAAATTTATAATTTTATAAAAAATTGTATATTTGAATAAAGAAATATTAAAATAAAAAAAAAAATTCCAAGGGAACCCATGCGAACTTCAAAGGGTTTCCAATGACAAGACAACGACCTATTGCTTTTTGAAAAAGCACAGAGAATTTGCAGGGTTTTGAAGAGGCATGGCCGGATTTGAAATGCAAGTGCCGAAGGGAAATGGAGGTGCCATCTTAGCCCTTTTGTGGGACAAAAAGAAGCCTCCTCATGCTGGGTCGTGCATCGTAAGGACAACAAAGTAGGAGACTCGGCGAATAATAAATTTAATAGATTAAATATTAAATTTTTTAATCAAATTTTAAATTTAAAAATAAAAAAGATTTAATAAAATATTTTTTAAATTGAATTCAATAATATTTAAATCTTTCAGGTATCTTAGGACTTATTCTGATACCTGTATAGTCTTTATTTTTTATATATATATTCTTTTCATATAAAAAAAATAATAATAATATTTGAATCAAATTAATTGAAAGACTTAGAGGGTGTTTGAGATTGTTTATAAGTTGGTCAAACCAGTTTATAAGGTAAAATTAAAATTATAATTGTTTGGTAACTAAAATATATAAAATTATTTATAAATCAAAAAAGTGTTTATAAATCAAAAAATAATAAGCTGCTCCCATCAGTTTTTTCATTTTGGTGTTTATAATCACAATTAAAATAACCTCGTTTGATCAATAAAATTATATCTATACACTTTTGTATTTAACAAAAATTATAATTATACCACTTCTTATATTTATTATAGTTTTTTTTCTATTTTATATAGTTTATAAACACTTATTTTATTAAACAGATAATTACTTTTAAATAACATTTATCCAAATAGATAATAACTTATTTTTTTAAAAAATTAAAATAGATTTATAAGTTAAAAAGCTGCTTATAAGTATTAAGTACTTATAAGTAACTTTTTTTAAACAATTTTAAACGACCCCTGGTTAAAAAAAAAAAAAAAGATAAAGAAAGGAAAGAACGGAGAAGGCAGCGCGGGACCATCTCCTTGGCTTTGCGTTGAGCCCGAAGTGTAACATCTAAAACCTAGCCAAAAAAGGGTGGCATCTAAAACAAAATATACACATGAGACCTTTTTCTCTATTTTCTAGAGAAAATTTACTTTCATTTATAAAATTTTGTATTTTCTTAAGATATCTCTTTTAATTAAAAATGTTATTAGTAAAATTTTGTATTTTCGTTTCTTGGAGTGCAATGTGAGCCTCCCTCAATCAAGAACCCCATCTTGCTTTCCTGCTATCAAAGCTCGAACCTCTCCTGATTATGGTTACGTACTGGCTTCGAATATATCTGGCCAATATTTGTCTTTTACGGGAAAATGAAGAAGAAGAAGAAACCCATCGCTCTCCTATCTGTTTGATATTTTTGGCCTACATATTTAATTCCATTTATTATAGTTGAGGAATGCCGGGTCAAGCCCTTGATCGTCTCTCGTTTATTCAAAATGATGTTAGTGTGATGGGAAGGACATCTCATTCCTTAATCATGTCCTCGGATTCGAGCATCCATGGAAATGAAAGAAACACTTTGGAAGACTTTCCTCTAACGGACTCGACAATAAATCGATATGGATTAATCGGGACGAAACTCTAAATATCGGATACTAATATACCAAAAAAAAAAAATCAACCACCAAAAAAGTTTCTTCTATTGGATGGTTCAATTCTTGATCCCATCAAGCTTCAGCAAAGAGACCAAGCTTGGTTTGCTAGTTCGCTCAAATCAAGACTGCAGTACCTGGGGCCTAAACATGGTGTTCCTTGTTTTAGTGAGGAGCCACCATCACAGCAATTCTCGTTAGATCCTTCTGCTGGTCAGTGCATTCTGTCTACTAGTTTTAGATCCAGATCAGGACATGGGTACTTTTGTTCGCGAAAAGCAAATTGTTCCCATGGATTTCACAGTGAAACTTCTAAGCAAGTTGAAAGACAAGAATCTTTAAGAATCTCTCTTTTTCGGTGTTGGTAGTTTCAAGAATTTTCAAGAAAATCTGTATCCATCAAGATTTTACTCTCAATTTATCGATCAGAAGATAAGGATAGGTTATGACGTAAAACTGATACCTCTGATTACGACATTCATTACTTCAATAAGAAATCTTTTTTTGACGAATCTTGACGCAATGGTTGAATTGTTCCTTAGGTGACCTTGAGGTTATGGGTTCGAGATGTGAAAACAATTTTTTTATAAAAATATAAGAGAAAAGTTGCATATATATATATCGATTTCAAAATTGATCTCAATTGTTGAGATTAAGACTCTGATTATTGTTGTTTTATTAATAAAATATATCAAAATAGAATTAAATTAAATTAAATCAACACCGAGTTTTGAGATAAATCATAAAAAAGAGTTGCATTTTTATCCTCTCAAGGAGTTTAGGTTATTCGATAAAGTTGCGATTTCCTCCCTTATTTGGAGGGGATTAAGAGCTATCATGTGGTGACTGGCCTCGTGCCCTTGGCTCATAGAGTTTTATGCTTAGCTTGTTTTGATGATCACGTCATTGCTATCTTATGAATGCATCAATGTGAGAGATAACACATTGATTCGATTGGTTTGATAATTAAACTTATGCCATACTTAATCCAATTAGTATCATCTAGTTATGATCCCTCTTTCCCTCCTGGTGTGCATTAGCATGGCCCCTATGCAAGGATGACATGCACAAATCGAGAAATTTCATGACTGACTTTGATGTCATACACTTCTCTATCATTAAATCTTCTTTCTTACCATGCATCTCGATTGTCATGCAATCTTACACTTCTAAAGAGAAATACAAGTAATAATATAAGAAATACGGATCAACTAGATAATCCAACTTAATCGTTTTCGTACAATCATTAAATAAACTAAAAACTATATGCTCTTTTATTATGCATCAAACTTACATTTTATGATAATCGACCAATAAATAAAACCAAACCATTATCATCAAATTTGTTATATGTTCTTTTATAATGGATCAAACTTTAATTGCATTTCATAAGAATTGAATTTAAGTTCTTCTCTTGCACTTGTCAACTGCCACCAGAGCCAAGCTTGTTGGCTTAAAATCTAACTTACATCAGAGTTAGTAGACGGTCACGACCCGTATTTAGTAAGTTTGGGGGGGGGGGGAACCAAATACTCGTATTTCTAAAGTATAAAATGAATTTTTTTTTGGAACCTATCGTCGTTTCGATTAATTCGTTTCGAATATCTGCAGGAATAATTCTTCTAAGATCTACACCCCATTTCACTAAATTGACTTTCGTTGATAAAGTATAAAATGAAATGACATACTATATGACTTGATTTCTACCAAGTTGGATCTCAATGATCAAACTCATACTCAAGAAGTTGCAACAAAAGAATTCCCAATGTCTCTTGTGGTCTCTCAAAACAATGTGGATATCATCAATGACTATATGTTTACATTACCATACTACATAACAAATTAAAATCTTGCACATGAGTAAAATCTAATAAAAAAAGTGGGAAATTTCGGTCTAATTGCTTGCAAAGATCAAGATATGTAATATAAACCAAGCGATTTTTGGTTCCGGTTCGATAATTTCCGGTATGCTTGCAGAAATACTTCAATTTCGGGAGTGTGCAACAACCAATCATTTCACCGAGAAATAAGAAAAGCCAATTGATGAATTTTTTCTTCTTGGCAATTATTGGCCTCGCGCTATTTTGTTGATTGCAATGTCCGCAAGTAGGAAAAGTTGGGTACATCCAAGAACTTGGTGCTCTATGATGCATTGTGTCCTTGTTTTGCAAGATGTAGGCACCAATTTGGACAAACTTTTCTCTCACGTTGAACCCTATTTCATATTGCTTCTTACATCTCTTGCACTGGACTTGGTCCCTGATTGTTGTGATGTTGACGGCCATGAGGTATGCAAGACTGTGGACTGTGGCCCTTTGGTCAGTGGCCCAAGGAAACGGTGGAGGGATGGTTGGGCTTTTGCCCTGTCGTGGGTGTCGTCTTGGTTGGGGGCGAAGGATGGGACGCACGGAGGCCATTGGCGGTGGTGGAGCCGCCGTTGATAGTGGCGATGACAAGGGGCTGGCCGGGTTGTAGATAGGAATAAAGGAAAGTTGAAAAGGTTGTTGGGCTGTAGATAGGTAGGCCTGTTGGGATTAGGAAATTGGACTGTAAAGATAATGGCCCTTCATGCGGTGGTGGTGGCAGCGATGGCGGAGGAGTCGTCTTGGGTGTTCTAGCTGCAAGAGATGGCAGCGATGGCGGAGGAGGAGTCTTGGATGTTCTAGCGGAAAGAGAGAGAGGAAGATCAAGAAAGTAGCCATGGGTGCGATCATCTTGACCAACTTGTGGATTAACCATCTTGTTTGTGAGACCAACTTGATCTTCTTGACAAGCAAACTCCCTCCTTTTCCTCTTGCCCTTTTTTCCATTAGTGTTCTTGTGATCTTGTCCATTATGCATCTTTTCTTCAACCCCAGAGAGAGAGAGAGAGAGAGAGAGAGAGAGAGAAAGAGAGAGAGAGAGACAGAGTGAGAAATGCCTATTCAAATTCAGATGCTTTGGGGGGCGGGGGGGAATCATGCAGACGTAGAGATGCGAAATATGAATTTGCTAGTACCAATTTTTTATTGTGACTATTCCCAAAAATATTTATTTCAAATATTTATTTATCTAAAACTCCAAATCTATAAATTTAATGAGAGGATTTTTGAAGAACTAAAAGTTAAAATTTTGTAATAAATACCAAAATTTTCTTTTCTATATATATATATATATTTTTTTTTTCTATAAAATAAAAAATTTTGAAAAATTTATGCCATATTTCTTCTTTCTTGCAGGTAACAAACTTACAACTAGATAGCCCCAAAAATAGGGAAAAAAAGGAATGGATGAGATTATTACCCACACCAGGTTTGCAATGTAAAATGTAATCAAGTCAAAATTTTAAAAAAATAATTTTTTTAATCCAAGTTAATGAATTTTCAAGGGGCATTACTGTAATTGGTTGGTCAAAAACAAAAAGGGGGAAACAGAAACAATACGAAATTATATGAAAAAAATAACACTTTTTAAAAATAAATCAAATGGAAACATAAGAAAATACATAAATATAAAAAATATAAAGATTTTTTTTTAAATATTAATTATTTTATAAAAATAATAGAATAACCATATTTTATAACAAAAATTTAAAATAATTAAATATATAATTATTAATCATAAGAAAATTAACATAAAAATAAAAATTATAATTAAATAAATAATTTATTTATTAAATATGAAAAAGATATTTATATAAATATTAGTTAATTGAGTATGTTGAAATGTGTCGTAAACGGAAAAAATTGGTGTTAATAAGTTTATATGCATCATAGCAATCGGCAACATGCATTTTTTTTTTCCCTTTTCCTTTTTTTTTTTTTTTCCCTAGATAGGTGTCTGCAGTTGTCTTCATAGTTTTGCCCTACCAATGAAGCAATAAGAAACAATAGGCAACTACAACCCAACCAATTAAAAAAAAAAAATGAAGAAATCGTCACTAACCAGATGACCAGAGCCGAAGTATATCTTGGTCCGGGCTACCATCCAATCTTGTACCTTGGGCCTTTAAACAGGACCCTTTCAGATTGGGCCAGGTTGGTCATGGCCTAAACTACTTCTCCAAGGCTGCCGCGAAGGTTACCTGATTTAACCTTTTTTTTTTAAATAATTCTTAAAATAATCTTTAAAAAATTCTAAAAATTTGAACATTTGACCAATACTTGTCATCAAATGTTCATCAAATGTCGAATAATCTTCCGGCGCGAATAATATTCGTCGAGTGTTCTGACTCCGGATCTGGTTTTTCACATAGGTTTTTGAAGTTTTTTTTTTTTTTTTTTTTGAAAATAAGGTTAAACCTGTGCTCGGCTCGGGTTACTTGGGCCGAGCGGGCTAGCCAACTCATATTCCAGCCTATAGGAAAAAACACACACTCTCTCTCCCTCTCTCTCTCCCACACCAGTAGCAACTTCCCACCACCGCTGTCGCCACCATAATCGAAGGTAATTGTTTCTGGTCCATGAATTTTCTACTATCAATCGACATGTTTGTGAATTTATATTTCCGGGGTTCTTTGTTTATTCTTTTTGATGCCTGACCTTGAAGTGATTTTGGGATTTTAGTGATGGATTTTAGGGCTTTTTTTGGCGGGGGGATTCTTTGTTGTTGCTTGAATTTAATTAGTGATTGTTTGTGTTTGAATGGAACCCTTCTCGCATTTGAGCTGAATCAAGACATAGAACCTCTGAATTGAATCTGAGCATTAGAAATTTTTTTGGAGGGGTTAGGACGGGAAAAGTATTCATAGTATTTCTTGAAACATTTCTGTTGAGGAAACTAGCACGATTGTACAGGTAGAATGGGAGAATTTTAACAACTACGGTTGCTGCAGTATTGTTAGCTTTTGCATGATTTATGCAGTTCGTGAGTTTACCTTTGTTTCTCATGGTATTCGATGTTCCTAGGTTGAGTGCCTGCAATGGACAATATTGTAGACTCTCTTAGTAGTGCCTATCAGGACTTTGTTGCTGCTTCAGCTGGTGTGCTTGAGGCCAAAGAGCTTTCTGGGGGCCAAAAAACAGCAGCCACTGATGCTGCATTAGAAAATTTTAAGTTGTGTTGGGAGCTTTTTAGAGTGGCTTGTGATCAAGCGGAGGAGTTCGTTGAATCAGTGAAGCAGAGGATAGGATCAGAGTGTCTTATTGATGAAGCAACGGGATCAGTGGCTGGAAAGCCTGGCCAGGCTGCTAACCCTGGTTTGTCACCAATTAGTGCAGTTCGATTGGAACAGATGAGTAAAGCTGTACGATGGCTTGTGATTGAACTGCAGCATGGCTCGGGAACTGCTGGTGCTTCTTCTCATGCCCATCCTTCTGCTCCCTTTGATGCCAGATTTTCTGAAGATGCTGCCCAATAGGTATTGAGTTCTTCATTCTAAGGGAAAAATAGTGGAAATGAATGTGGATTGCTTGCAGTCTTGCATGAGTTGCTTGAAGTAGTAGATGATACTAGTCAAGGCACGAAGAAGATTCATCTTAATCTGCTACTGCTATTCAAGGATGTGGTACTATATTTATTTGACCTGTTATTTCTGAGATCCCTTGCCTAAGCAACATGATCTTTCAAAACATTTTTCTTCTCTAGATGTAAAAAGATATAAATATAAACCATTGGCATGCTGATTTTTTCAACTTGAAATCTGGCTTTAAAGTTATTGACATATTAGAGGCCATGCTTCTCGTTTACTATCAAATCCATTTGCTTTACCCGCATGAATTATATTTTTAATGCAGAGAACTCATTTCAGATCCAAATCAAAGTACTTCTGTTCTAAGTTAGAAAGGGAGCATATTCACTACCTACAATTTTTCATCTTTTGTCCCTCTTCCTTTATTTGCTTGCTTTGACCATTGTATAGATTCCCATAGCTCACATAAGTTGTGGCTGAAATACATTAACAAAACCACAATGGGTTTATATTCTGGCAATAATAGGTTGATACGTTAGTAACAAAATTTAGTGTAAGATGTCTTGAGAAAAAGGAGATATAAAGCGAGTAAAACCCTTATTTTTTGCTGTTTTAGAACATAATGTCTGAGTTTGGAGTAAGTAGATTCAACAAAGTTTTCCATGTCTTGAGCCTATTGGTAATGTCAAGGTCGGGGTGTCTAATAAGAGTAGATTTATGTTTTCTTCAATTTGGGGCTGGGCATTTCTTTTATGCAGAATGGCAGCCTGTTTCTGTGGTGATTACCGATAAGCTTAATTTTGGGAGACCTTGAGCTTTCTAGGATACAACAACAATAATCTGGATTTTAATCCCAAATTTTGGGGTCGATTATTTGAGAGACAAATACAAGAGAGATGAAAGTATATATATAATTAAAAAAAATATATATAGAAATTTAGAATGACAAGAGAGGTGATTTAATTTGTTCATATTCTCTTATGCCACTCATTCCTATCTAGAGCGATTTCCTCAACTATACTCATAACTATTATATCTTTATGGTTAACTTGCATTCAAGTTTTCAATAGTCTATTCCTATGTTTCACTAAATCTTCTATACTTAAGTTTTCAGTTCTCCTAATTGGTATGTCTTTGGTTTTCGGTGTACATGTCAAAACCATTTCAGATGATCCTTTCATATTTAATCCACAATTGGGATCACTCTCGACTTAATACGTATCTCTTTATTTTTAATTCTATATTTTTCTAGTTTTATCACACATTCACCTAAATATCTTTATTTTAGTTACACTCATTTTATTCTCTTGTTGTTATTTAATAGTCCAACACTCTGTGCCATACAATAGTGCAGGTGTTATTGCGGTTCTATAAAACTTTTCCTTCAAATGCAATGGCATTGTGCAATTACAAAAAATTTCAGATACCCTTCTCTATTTCATTCAACCCGCTTGAATTCTATGATTTACATCCCCATATATATTGCTATTGTTTTGAATGATGGATTTAAGATATCAAAAGCGTTCACATTTTTATATGTACTCTCATTCTAATTTAATCGTTTCTTTATAATTTTGATTATTGTCACTAAACATATATTTCATATACTCAGTTTTTAACTGACTCAATCTAAATTCTCTGGATTCCAGTATGATTCTCTATAACTCTAATTTAGAACTAGTACTTTTTCTCATTTTATCGATTAACACTATATTATCTGTAAAAAAACATACATCATGATATTTTATCTTGAATACTTTTTGTGATTTCATCTATTATTATTGTAAAAAGAATGTGACTTAATGTTGAATCTTGGTGAAACCCAATATTTATTGAAAAGTTATCACTTAAGTGCTTGCAAGTTCTTATATTGATAATAGCTCGCTCGTACATATCTTTAACAAGATTAATGTATATCAAGAAGATCTCCCTTTTACGTCCACCACAATATGTCTCAAAGAATCCTATCATATGTTTTTTCTAGATCAATGAATATCATATGTAAGTCTCTTTTCTGTACTACAAATATCTCTATAAATGTCTTAACAAGTGAATTGATTCAATGGTGGATCGTCTTGATTTAAATCCAAATTAATTGTGAAACACACTTATCTCCAATCTCAACCTATGCGACATCACTCATTTCCATAACTTAATAGTATAATTCATAAGTTTAATTTCTCTGTAATTGAAATAATTTTGTATGTCTCCTTTATTTTTATATAGTGATACAAGTGTGTCTTCTCTTCATACCTGAGACATTTTTTTGATTTGTCAAAATTTGTTAAAAAGATCCGTTAACATTACTATCCCAAATTCATTCAAACATTTCCACATCTTAATAGGAATGCCATTTAATCCTATGGATTTATTATTTTTCATTCTCTTTAAAGTCTCATTTACTTCATGGGGATGAATCTTACATTTAAATGTTCTATTGATCTCTTCTATAGGTATCGTGGTATTATCGATATTTCTTGTATCTTCAACGTTAAAAAAATTATCAAAATATACCTTTCGTCATTTTTTTATATTTTCATTCTTTATAAGTATACTATTGGTTTCACTTTTAATATAACTAAAATTATTTAGATTTTTTTTCTTCCTCTCCTTTAGTTTGACAATTCTATAAATCTCTTTTTCTCTATTTTTAGTTTCTAGTTTATTATATAATTCGTTATATCACTTACTTTTTGACTCATGGATAAACTTTTTTACCTCCTTTTTTACACTCTTGTATTTCTCAAATGCATCACCACTTCTGTTACTTTTAAGATTTCTATAACACTCTCGCTTGATTCGTGTAGTAGTTTGGATTTTCTCATTCCATTACCATGATTCCTTGCCTATTGGAGTCCGACCTCTAGAAACGTCAAGTATCTCCCTATCTATATTCTTAATATTATTATATATCTCTTTCCACATTGTTTCCAAATTGTCATAAGCGGACCAAGTTGCTAGTTGATATAATTTGTCTCTGAACAACGCCACTTTTTCTTTTTTCAAATTCTACCACTTAATTTATGATTCCACAAATGGACGATATTTTTTTTGCTTTTTAGACACGCGTATATCCAAAACTAATAGCCTATGTTAAGTTACTACACTCTTCCCCAATATAATCTTATAATCCTTACATGTCATTTTATCATCCATTCTGGTGAGAAAGAAATCTATTTGATTGGCATTCGACCCATTTCTATATATAACTGTGTGAGATTCTTTTTTCTTGAAAAAGGTGTTTACAAGTACCAAATCAAATGCTGTGGAAAATTCTAAAATGACACCTCCTGGCTCATTCCTACTTTCAAAGCCAAAGTTTCCATGTATAGCTTCAAATCCCTTATTATTTTCTCTTACATGTCTGTTGAGGTCTCCTTCAATAAATAACTTTTCTCCACTAGGTTTGCTTTGTATAAATTCATCTAAATCTTTTCAAAATTGATTTTTACTAATTATATCTATACATATTTGGGGCGCATACACACCGACTATATTGATTACGTTTTCTTCATTAACTAGCTTGAAAAGCAAAATTTCTATCTCCTTTCTATGATGATCTTGACATTTTTACCTTTGTTAAGTTTCTACCTCTTGCTTGATTTCAGGATTTTATTTGTGAGTGTCCTCAATGCAATTTCTATTGACTTATAAAAGGGCAAAACCAGATCCGAAATGCTATGTCATTTCTTGGAAAAACTCAAATGTCATTAAGTCCGTTGGAGCGATCCTTTTGTCCTTGATTAGTAACATAAAGTAAATAATTGAAGCTCAGGGCTATTCTGGCCAGTGACTTCCCTGTCTGTGACTTCCCTCTTATTTGTGGCATTGTCTGAAGTACTGGATTGATTTGAAGAAATTCTTCAAAGGTTGGGCCCTATTTGTCAAATACATGACTGCTTGTAGAAGAGGGCCTACTGTGGCCAGATCCTTGTTATTGTTTTTGTAACATACATCATTGGCTTGTTGTTATCATCCCAAAATAATGGATCATCTAATGTGAAGATCCCTTAAATATATTAAGTCCAACACCGGCAATTCCCAGAATTAGGCTGAGAGTTCATTTCCCTTAGAAATAGAGGTACACAACTGCACTGCATTTGGTTAAAGGCATTTTACAATGCTTTATTTCAGAAAACTTCATGATCAGCCATTTAGTGGGACTGCAAAGTGGTAAATGGCAAAACATGGTTAATATTTGAAGAGCAGTTCTGGGTAGCACCTAGGCCTACAATAGTGCTGGTAAACGTTTGAGAAGCCTTGTAATGTTTTGCCATCTTTGGATATTCCTTATTGCAAAACCTGACAGCTAACTGTAGAGAATGTTCATTTTTCTGCCCAGTCCAATGGAAGGATGCACCCATTTTGCATGTGAACACATCTCAATGCCTAATTTTGGCTCTTTTCAGTGTTGCAACCTGAGAAATTTGACCTTTTTTTGCCAGGTAAGAATAATTTATTGGCAAAAACCATATATAATACCCTTGCTATTAGGCTTACTTTGCTTCTGAACTTTTATTACAGGCAATTAGCCCTCAAGACTTCTTAAGTTGGATAAAATTACAATTCTGTCCTACGTGCAAGTCATCTTATCCCCCACATTTCTCTTCCTTATTTCTAGGAATGGCGATAACCCGAACCGAACCAAATTGAAATTTTCGGTTTGATTCATTTTTTTCCTTTTTGAAAAAAAAAAAACAAATTCGATTCAAACCGAGCCAAACAGAAACTTTTTTTGTTTGGTTTCGGTTTAATTTTTAAAAAACGGTTTGGTTTGGATTCCCTCGTTTTTGTCCCCAATTTTTTTACCCCCTTCTCTCTCTTCTCTCTCTCTCTCTCTCTCTCACTCAAATTTTCAAACCACTTCCTCATTCTTCATTTGAATCTTCTGATATTTGAATCATGCAATCGTTGTATAAGCAAGCAAGCTTGAATCACAGAAGAGAGAGGTGAAGAAAGCAACAATCAAACCCTTGCCTTCCCACTGTACTCACCAAAAACCCTAAAATCTGCTCGATCTCTCCCTAGATCCATCAGTGACCTCATCAAAAAACAGCGTCTTCTCTTCATTCTTGTTGGAATCATGAAGTATATGTCAGTCTCTCACAACACTACATGTTTTGCTTTCCCCCCCCACCCCAGTCAGAAATGCATTGGAGTGCTGCACCTTCATTACCCTCCAATGGCACAAGAGCAGTAGTTGTTTGGACCAAAAAGTCAAATGGGTCTTTTTAATCACTGTTTTTCTTTTTGCTTGGATTGTTTCTTTGTGATTAATTTACTCTTATTTATTTATTTATAATATTATAAATAAACTAGTATTATTTTAATTACTTTTTATATTAAAAGGTCTAATTTAATTATTTCTTTTTTTTGTTGCATTTTTGGGAAGTTCATGTGATGGATTAGGTTATATTATTTTTTTTTTTAAAAAAAATATTATTTATAAGAATATATTTTTTTAAATTATTCTTGATGTGGTTTAAATAAAAAATCATTACTTTAAAACTCAAAAACTATCCATAGAGTTAAACGCTAAATAGTACTAAAAATATTATATTTGGACAGGAGAAAAGGAAACCTATATGCCTTCTACACATTAGTGGCAAATGAAAGAAAAAAAAAAATTGGTTTAAACCGATTAAATTCGGTTCGATTTTTGGTTTGGTTCGGTTTTGCCACTAAACTGAACCGAACCGTTGACAACCCTACTTATTTCTTTGGCAAAAAGGAGTACATTGGTGAAAAATTGTGATTGGAGTATGGAGAAGTCATTATCCTGATTCACTGAAAATGTTAATTAGTGCTAAAAATTTTACAAACCTCTGACAAAAAATAATAGAGGAAGAAAACGAGTAACATGGACAATTTGGAGTCTATATTTGACGGGGGATATCGGATATGGAGTGTCTTAATGTTATTCGCTTAGCAGGCATACTGAAACCTACTTCAAAAGTTTGGTGAATGATTAACTGCAATAAATGTTGAGGGAGCTATTTGAAAGTAGGTCTAAAGTTTGGGGGGTTATTTGTTGTTTGGCCATAATTTATTTATCAAGGTTGTAGCATACTTTTGGCTATGGAGTTCCATTTCTAAGTTAATACAACATTGAGGTGACTTGGTGACTCCAATGCTGTGTTCTGGTGCTTGTTCTCTTTTGAGACCCTTGGTATCAAACTTTGACAGGAGCATGATGTTTTGCCGGGACAAGAAATCTTAATATTTCTAATTCATATGCTTGCATGAACAGCACCTTTACTCCTGGTAAATTGAAGAATAATTATACAACGAGCCTTGCATAAGAGACACAAGATGAAGACTCCTTTTCTTCTTCTTTTTTATCACCTCTAGATTTCATCTGGTTTTTGCATGTATCATTATTGTAGCAGCCAAAATTCATAAATAATCAGATTGTTGATTTTTGTTTGATTCCATTCAGCATCGAACATTACAGTGTCCGGGGGAGCATGAAGCAAAGGCTGATGGTTTTCTGCACTTACCTGTCCTGGATGTCAACCTTAAAGAGACTATCTGTTACTGTGCATCCATCTCTTCCTCTCCATTCGATCCCTGGCATGCTTATCGAATCTGATGTCTCAAGTTGATTTAGCACTAGTTGAGCCATGTTCAGAATCAGCTTCTTCTACGTCATGTCATGTATAATGCAACTTTTTATAGCTTCTTCTACATCATGTCATGTATAATGCAACTTTTTATAGCTGTACTATGAATCAGTTCATTGAAATAGCAGGGTTTTCTTGGCTTAATAGCTCATTCTTGAAAAAAGCACATTTGCCCAGTTACAGGTGCGTGTTTTATTGTTTTCTGGGACCGATCACTTTTTAGTTTCAGCCATTTACCAAAATTATTGATTCACCAACATCACTGTTGAGTTTGTGATTTTCAAGCACGGAAGTGCCTCTAAACTCAAACAAGTGTGTTAATTTTTCATCTATTTTGAGATCACTTGTCTCCCTTCATATTTCTTTTTTTTTAATAATAATAATAATAATAATAATAATAATAATAATAATAATAATAATAATGTTCTCAGGGGACAATCTAGTGATAATAGTTTTCATTTTTTGATCTGAGTTCGTTCTTATTATAACAAAAAAAATAAAATAAAATAAGAATAGAATTTAATTAATTCTTGATTATTTTTTCTTATCATCAACAATTTTGAATATTTTAGTTGTCAAAAATAATATTATCCAAACAAAAATTAAATTATTATTATTATTATTATTATTATTCATGAGGGTAATTTTGGAAAAAGAAATAAGAGAGAGCCATATGTAAGTCATCTGATACTAAAATAGATGAAAAATTAATGGTGTTGAGTTAGAGGGGCTTGAAACTAGATGACTTTGAAATTATTGACCATAATTTTAAAATCTTCATGAGTACAAACTATACTTATCTTTAATCTTAAAATTTAGAATATATCATTTGAGAGATAAATATAAAATGATTAAAAAAAATATATACACACTATCCAAATATATATATAATACAAAAGTGATGATTTAACTTTTTTTAATTCTCCTACATCATTCATTTCTATCCGAAATCATTTTTTCAGTTAAACTCTTAACTGTTATATATTTACAAATATATTACATTCAGATATTTTCGTTTTACTAAATCTCATACATTTAAGTATAGTTATTAAACCCGGACCGACCCATCGGTCGGACCGGGTTAACCCGCGATCCATACTTTTTTCGGATTGGTTCACAAATTCGACCGTATATGTACTTAACCCGCACAAACCCGCGAGTCAACCGCGGGTTAAGCCTTAACCTGTGTCACCCACGGGTTTTCACAACCCATTATTTAAAAACTAAAAAAAAAAATCATCTTCCAAATACTATCATCTGAAATAAAAAAAAAAATTGACAATCAAACAAAAATTAAAGAGAGAAATAGTTTGATACCGATTTTAATAGTGGACGATTGTGGATGAAGAATTTTTCGTCAATGCAATTTGAAAATTTTGTTTTACATAGATTTATAAATGAGCAAATATGAATTTTGAAGATTTAAATAGAAAAAAAAATTAAGTTTTGAGGGGTGGTTTTAGAGAGAGAAATGGAGAGAAATATGAGTTTCGTGGGTTACATAGAGAAATGAGGAAAAAGATGGAGATGGCACACAGTACTAGGTGAGGAAAAGAGAGAGTGAGAATGAGAGAGGATAAAGAGGGGTAAAACCGAGAAAAAAAAATGGTGGAAGAATGAGGTTGGGTAAGGCATTGTTCTAAACCACGTCTTTTGATTTAATTAAAAAATTTATTTAAAAAAATAACCTTATTTAACTCTTCACCAAAAATACAACTTATAATATAATTATATTTTAAAAAATATAATTATATATATTTTTATATTTTAAAATTAAAAAGAATAAGCGGTTGAATCAGTAACCCAACGGTTCAATCGATTAAACCATAAATTTTAAGACACACGGGTCAATAGACGAGTCGAGTTTAATAACTATGCATTTAAGTTTTTAATTCTTCTTACTGAAACATTTTTAGATTTTTATTATATATGTCAAAACCATCTCAAGTAATACTCTTACATTTTATTCATAATTGAGTTTACTCATAATTTATTACGTATTTTTTATTTCTAATTCTATCATTTCTAGTTTTATTATACATCCATTTTAAAATTCCTATCTCAATTATATATATTTTTTATTTTTATTTTTGTTTAACGACCAATTCGATATATTATAGTTAAAATTACAACAGTAAAGGATAATTTTTCGTAACATGCAGTCCCACTTCCTATATATTTATATATATATATATATATATATATTTTTTTTTTTTTCAAACAAGAAAATAAAAATTGGGTCAATTAACTTGACACATTGGATCCGAGGAAGAAACAAAAGTATTTTCCGTCGGAAAAACTCGCATCTCTGTTTTGTCTGCCGGTGCTGATGGCGCTGCTGGTGGCGGTTGTGGCTCCTTAACAAACTCTTTCAATTTCGTAACACGCCATCCGACGACTCTTTCTATCTCAAAAATCATGATTCTTATGAGTCCTAAAATGCACAAATTCAATTTGTCTTCATCTGATATGTGAATTTTGAATTGTGGGGATTCTTCTTTAAATCAAAATTCCTGGTGGAGGGAAAAAGGTGGCCGTCTCTTTTTCTCTCTTGTTGAGTGTCGATTACGTTCTGTTGCGCTTTGGCCTGTTAATTAGCAATCCTACCTACCAATTTCCTGCTCAATTCTGAACACCCACTTCTCAATTGCTGACTTATAAGCAGGTATTCATTTTTTTTTTGTAGGTCTACGATTTCTGTTTGTGGGTTTTTCCTTTTTGGTCTCTATTTGTGCAAGCTATGATTTTTCCTTTAGTCGGTGGGTGATTGGTAGAAGATTCTAAAAGGCATTCAATGGTCTAACCTTGCTACATAATTCGTGGGCTAACTCTATTTTTCCCGAGCATTCATCTTTTTTGTTATAATTCTTTTACTGATCATAGTTTTAGGGCTCATTTACATGAATTTTTGCATTTCTGTTTCTGGTTTTTCCATTTTGGGCATCTATTTGTGCAAGCTACGATTTTTCCTGTAATGGGTGATCATTAGAAGACCCTAAAGCACTCAATTGGTCTAAACTTTTGAAGGTTAAGTTTATTTTCTCTATCATTCATCTGTTGATCATAGTCTTATGGCTTATTTACATGCTTTGGTTTTTCAAATGAACCTTTGCAGAATGAACAATTTGATGGTACCATTGCTTGCTTGTGAAGAAAGAATCGAGCTTTGAATTCTCAGTTAAAAATTCTTGAGACTTCCCAAATACATAACCCCAAAGCAATTAAAGTTTGAAGTTTCATTATCATTACAAGGCTCCCGAAAACTTACAACACACAAGCACATGCATAATAAAGCATTGCCTTTAAGAGAGAAAAGGATTTCCATAGTATATAAGAATCTTCAATTTCCTTTCCAGGAGAGATAAAACCCTGAAGTTAGACAGACAAAGTTTCATTTTTATGAGCATAATTTTTTGAGTGTCTATGATTTCTGTTTCTGGTTTTTTTTCCTTTTTGGATTTCTATATGTGCAAGCTATGATTTTTCCTTTAGAGGGTGATCATTAGAAGACCCTAAAGGCATTCAATTGGTCCAACCTTGATAATTTACTGGGCTACGTTTTCTCTAGTATTCATTTATTTTTATTATAATTTTTAATGATCATAGTTTTATGGCTCATTTAAATGGTTTGGTTTTTATTTTAACATTTGAGGAATGACCATATTCATAATATTATTTATTTTTTTTATTCTTTGTGAAGAAATAGTCAAGCTTTGAATTTTCCTTTATAAATTCTCGAAACTAATGTTGCACATACACTTCAAAAAATGAGTTTGATTCGAGACAGTATTTTGTAACCTAAGATAGTGTAAATTTTACAACATTGTCATATTTGTGTCACTTATCTGTGTCCCTCTGTACTTTATTGCTCGAGATCAATTATCTATATCGATTTCTGGGTTTGATTTCAAAGTGTGGAATAAGTGATAAGTTAAGTTATCTAACTAAAGTCTCAAGCTTATTCATGGTGTTTTAAAAGATTCTTATCCAATTACAGTAATAATGTAATTTTTTTCATAGATGTTGATTTTTTTTTATTATTATTTAAATGAATACACTGTTTCTTGTGGTTTTGTAGATTTATGGATTTAGAAGTTGTACTGCGGAAAGTTTTGTTCTGGGTTGCTCAAGTAAGCACTTGAAGCTTTGGAAAATTTTCTTTGTTTATGAGCTATTTTAGATTCCAGTGTTGCTCTGCAAATTGTTTGTAAATGTGGTGGAATTTGAATTTAGGCTCAATAAAAAGTTTCAAGTTGGAAATTGCCTTTGTGTTGGATCACTTGTTGTATTTACTTTGGTTGTTGTTGCTGGTGTCAATAGCATATGGTTTCATCTCTCCCTGTTGGAGACTTTCTATCCTTTCATTTATTGTTAATTAACAAACTGCATTTTCATTCGGGAGAGCTTTACTTCTCATGCCATATCAAGAAAGATGAGGACTCGCATAATTGAACATAATATATAAGGGTGTTCGAAGGCCATGTTCATTCCATGGAGGTCCAATATTTATGAGAGAGTTAATGTTAATCTGACATAGGAGAGGTAGTCCAGTGGTTAAAGGTGTAGCATTAAAGGGCTCAAATGGTGCCCAAAGTGTTCCCCAGCTTAGCACGGGGGTGGGGAGAGAGTGGGCGTATATGTACGCCCGGTTCAAGGTGTAGCATTGGAACTACTATAGAGGCTTTTGTTTATCGAGTTTTGAATTCCTTTCTCTCCATAACTTCACCTAATTTGCTGTTCCTATCAACCATAAATATATCAAATCAAATAAGAATAGGTAAATAATAACTCCAACCCCCCCAGGGGGGGCTTATTTGATTATTAGTTAGTGTAGTGTGGAAAATGCCAGGAAGAGGATAGAAGGAATGAAAATTTCCCTAACACACTATATACATAAATGGGAGAAAAAAAAAGGTGTGCCATATCTCTTTACAATGCATAAATGGTTATAAGGACTACAAAAGTATGTTGTATTTCCTAATCACCATCTTGCTCCATCACAATCTTTCTCCAAGTTGCAATTCTTCTGCTACAAAACCTGACTTGAAAATGAGACCTCATGCAAAATGGGGCAATATTGTAGTCTTTATTCTTGTTGAGAGGTTAGCAGATGGGGCAATATGAAGATGAGTAAGGGTTGAATATTGAAATTTTATGAAAGGGTATAACTTTAGGCAGATTCTCTTTTGTAATAAATTTTTCTCCCGACATTCACAATATTGGAAGGTCCTGCTCTTGAATGAACCTAACTCGGTCGCTCTATAATTGGTGACTCAGATTTCTCTTCTTGAGGTTGTGATATCATAACATACTGCATCATGTTTGCCCCGTGAGATGCGCATCATTTCTAGTTAATTTAAGTTTAACAAAATAAATGTTACATGCTTTTCTTTACCTGGACTAAATGGTTACTTTTTGCGGTATGTTTGTGCAGATAGGCAAGCTTGGGCTTTGTCTGTTATGGGCATGTATACATGTTGCTCTCAGCATTTGGTTCTTTGCCCGGGGGATAATTGATTCACTCAAAAGTTCTCTTATCTCAAGTGGGTTGTTGAAGAGGTACAAAACCCTCAATGTAAGCAAACTCCGGTATTTGGCTATTGCGGTAGAAAGTGAAGAAGCTCACCAAACTTCAAAAATCATTAAGCTTTTGCACTGGCTTGCTGCTATTGGGGTGAAGCATGTCTGCCTCTACGATAAGCGAGGTAGGGATGATGAGGTGAAATTGAACAGTCTATTACTAATTGCCCTACAGTTGTGATTGATGAATTGATTAATAAATTTGAATGCTTTTGTTGTCTTAGGAATACTGAAAAATACAAAGTCTGCCATATTGGATGAGTTCAGAAATGCAACAATATGGGGGGTAATTTCTACGTGGTGCAGCAAAACAACTTTTACTTCCTAAGTGACGGCTCCTTATGGATAGGACCCTATCCATGTCAGATGTCTCTCCGTGTGTTCTAATGATCAATCCACCTAAAGAATTATGCCTAATTAACAATGTAGTATGATATTTGAGAAAGTAAATTGATTTGCTCTTTGAATTAGATTTATTCAATGCTTTCTGTGTTGGATACTTAGGTCAGATTCGATCTAGTGTCTCAGGGTCTTTCATTTACTTGCAATCTGTGCGTGCAATTTCTTATTTTTGCAATCATTAGTTCTTGGGATTGATTTGATGTAGGAAGCTGATGAGAATGATTCACTTCTTGACAAAAACTCTATAATGTTTGAATTTACATCATACTCTGATGGAAAAGAAGCAGTGGCTGAAGCAGCTAATGTGATCTTTAAGAAGTATAAAGAGGGTAAATTGGGGGGACAGCAGCAAGAGCCAGTCTTATCTGAATCTCATTTGACTGAGGCACTAAAAGCTGTTGGTTTGTTTTCTTAGTCAGCTCAACTCTATTTTTGCAATTCGTTATTGATTCAATTTGTTTATTAATCCTTTTGTACCCTGTTGTTTTCTACTGTTAGGTTGTGGAGGCCCAGAACCTGATCTCTTATTAGTTTATGGACCTGCAAGATGCCATTTAGGGTTCCCTCCATGGAGGCTTAGGTACACTGAGATTGTGTAAGTCTTATGTTCTGTTCTTTTCCATGTTAGACATAAAAGATTCATTACTTAGACATTCTGCCTATTTGCTTTTACCAGTAGGATCTTTTGATCAGGTCAGATATACATGCACACATAAAATCTGAGTCCAAATAATTACAATATAGAGATGTGCCCAATTAGAGTGCTTTAGGAAGAAGTAACAAGTTTGAAAACCTACGCAGATAACCAAAATTTAGAGTTGGCTAGGTATGGTAGGCCATGCGGTCTAATTTTAGATTGATAATCAACTGCAGATTCAGAAGACAAATATGGGAATGATGTGGTTTGGAATGCCAAGTCTAGTGCTTTCGATTAAGAAAAAAGATGTGCCATTTTGGTACATAAATTGATTTAGGATGGTTTTATGGTGATGCCGGTTCTTGACCCACTGGCAGATTTTCTAAAGTTGAACATTGGTCTGCTTCTCAAACAGACATCTCACTCTCGAGAGAAATAGAGTAAAGCTAAATATAATTGCATTTTAATCCTAATATTCTGTTTTTAGCAAGTAGTTTCTTGTTCCTCTGGACTTGTAGCCTATATGGTAGTAGTCTGTGAATTCCTCCCTCCCTTTTGTTTTGTGATGGTTTTCTTTCCCTTCATTGATACCTTGTTTTATGCTGCATAGACATATGGGGCCTCTGAAGTTTATGATGTATGGCTCCCTAATAAAAGCAATTCACAAGTTCACAACGGTGCGCCAAAATTATGGTATGTGGTTGTAACCCTGATCATCTTTCACAGATCCAATCTTTTTGCTACTATCCTTTCGGCAGTTATAGCTCTCTCTCTCTCTCGTCTGCGCATGTGCTCTCCTGTTGTTGCGTTGTCATCCCTTCTTGCAAGAGAATTCCCATTTTTTTTTTTGGAATGATAAAAGTAACTTTAAATTTCCTTTTGAATATTTCAATGAATTCTGAACTTTTTACATTTTTCTTGGGGTACAGGTACATAAACCGATAATTCTGCAGAGCTAAAGATGAAGAAATAATACTCTCGGGAGCATTATGATTAAGTCGTGTGTCTGCCAGTTAACAATTGTAACGTTTCTTCATATTTAATGTATCAAGGAAATTTCCTATTGCTAATTTTCTATTGTAGTGTCAATTGCAAAACATGGTCTCTCTCTAAAATTTAAAAGCAAGAGCCAAGGGGGATAGAACCAGGACAAGAGGTTTCTGCAAAAGAACAGCAAACTAGGAAAGTAAATTTCTTTAAATAATCTTAATTGAGCTTCTTTAAATAATCTTGATTGAGCTCCCAACATGAAAATTGAATCCACAAAATTGTGCTATGTATACTAAAGGCAAACAGATGGCATAAAATTTTTGAACTTAAGAAAAATTACAGGTGCAGCAATTGATCAATGTGCTCACATGTCTTGAGCATCTGTCACAACTTTTTTTGGTGCAAAGGTTTAGTATTCTGTTTCCAAAATTCCATCAATGAGGCCGAACTCAAGAGCCTGGAAAGAAGACATGGAAAGGCATCAACAACAAATTTTCTAGCATTTGTGGAATCAGCTACTAGTGACACTAGCAAGCAATATAATGTCATAATCAAATAAACACAGTAGGCCAAGACAGCAGGCAATGAAGCCAGCACTATAATGCGAAGAAGCAGGAGAGGCAAATAACTTGAAAACCATCGCAACGTATTTTGCATCAACATTTCTAATAATAAGCTGTGTTGAAAGATATGTATATCCTATACTTCCCTAATTTATAAAATATAATTAGGAAAGATCTTTGAGTTTATTCTTCCTTAAATTATGTAATATAATTAGGAAAGATCTTTGACTTCATTATATTCGACATATAATCAGATAATAACTTCCTTGATTTATATAGGTCAAAGATTTTGTATCTAGATTTTTTATTTTTTAGTTAGTATCCATTTTTGATTCATAGTAACTCATGTATATATATTTGTCAGAAACCATATAAAATAATATATGAAGAAATACAGAATTTCTTTCATAATTTCTCTTCCACATCTCTTCTAGTTTTTCTTTCCACTTGGTATCAGAGCAACATTTTTTTTGTTCACCTAAACTATGTCCGACATAGTCTTCGAGACCACATCCATGGCAACACCTTCCAACGAAACCCAATCCTCTAAGGTAGTGACCAACTTCGACCACTCTCCTACACAAATAACCACAATTCGACTAAATGGTGGGAAATTTTTTCGATGGTTGCAAGCGGTTTGAATGTACCTAAGGGGGCGAGGGAAGATTGGGTATATCACAGATGTAAAGAAGCCTGCAGAAACAGACTCCATGTTTGCCACTTGGGATGCTGAAAACTTCATGGTGATGACGTGGCTCGTGAACTCAATAGTGGAAGACATCAGCTCTAACTACATGTGTTTTCAGACGGCAAAGGAACTCTGGGACAATGTGACGGAGATGTATTTAGATCTTGGAAATCAATCTCAAATCTATGAATTAACACTGAAACTCGAAGGAATCCGCCAAGGTGAGAATAGTGTTACAACCTATTTTAATTCCTTAAAACGGATTTGACAAGATCTAGATCTGTTCAATGCTTATAATTGGGAATCCACAAAGGATTGTAATCACTACAAAAAGTTGATGGATGTTGGTCGTGTATTCAAATTTCTTGCAAGCCTTAATGTGGAGTTTGATGAGGTAAGGGGTCGTATAATTGGACGTGTACCTCTGCCTCCAATTGGTGAAGTCTTTGCTGAGGTGCGAAGGGAAGAGAGCCGGAGATATGTGATGTTGGGGAAGAAAGGTCCTGAATCCTCTATTGATGTCTGCATTAGTTGTCTCTGATGCATTTGATAGTCGCAAAAACACTCCCAAAGGGGTCGGAGACAAGTCTCAGTTATGGTGTGATTATTGTAATAAGGTTAGACACATCCGAGAAACTTGTTAAAAGTTTCATGGAAAATCAGCAAATTGGAAAGGCAATAAAGGTGACAAAGGAAACTGAGCTTTTTCCACTGCGAATGAAGTTGATATAGGTCCATTCAGCAAGGAGTAAATTGATCAACTTCTAAAGCTACTAAAATCCAATATGCCAACTGGTACTCCTAATGGTTCTTTTGCACAGACAGGTAGCAACCCAATAGCCTTATCTGCCTTTACTTAATCCGGTCATTGGATCATTGACTCAGGGGCTTCTGATCACATGACCAGTGCCTCCCATTCATTTAGCACTTATTTTCCATACTCAGGTTCTGAAAAAGTTAGAATAGCCGATGGTAGTTTTTCACCTATTGCAGGAAAGGGTCTAATCAAAATCTCAAAAGATATTACTCTCAAATCTATTTTACATGTGCCTAAACTCGCATACAACCTTCTATCCGTTAGTAAACTTTCATTTGATTCTAACTGCAAAGTCATTTTTTGTGATTCTCATTGCACCTTTCAGGACCAGAGCACGGGGAGGATGATTGACAGTGCTAGGATGATCAATGGTGCTAGGATGATCAATGGACTCTATTATTTTGAAGAGAGCTCTTCTGGTAATAAAAAAACTCAAGGACTAAGTAGTATTAGTTCAAACCCTTTTTTGATCAAATAGTATTATGGCATCGTAGGTTAGGGTATCCAAGTTTTCCTTATCTAAAACATTTGTTTCCTACTTTGTTTAAATGAATAAACTGTTCTGAACTTTCTTGTGAAAGTTGTCATTTATCTAAGGGTCATCGTGTTGTTTTTTGGTCTAAACCTTATCATGCGTCAAAACCATTCTATCTAATTCACAATGATGTTTGGGGACCATCTAGAATTAATACATTATCTGGCAAGAAATGGTTTGTAACTTTTATTGATGACCATACCAGGCTATGTTGGGTGTATTTAATAACAAAAAAATCTGAAATTGCACAATGTTTTAAAGAATTCCTCTCTATAGTGGAAAATCAATTTTAAATTAAGATCTGTATTTTACGTTCAGATAATGGTACCAAATATTTTAATGAGTGTTTAGGTACTTTTTTAAAGGAAAATGTCATTGTTCATCAATCTACCTATAGCGAAACCCCACAACAAAATAATATTACAGAGAGAAAAAACAGACACTTGCTAGAGGTAGCTCGTGCCATGATGTTCTCTATGCAAATACCAAAATATTTGGGGTGAAACTGTTTTAACTGCATCCTATTTAATTAATAGGACGCCCTCTCGTACTCTAAACTATGAGACACCTCTGAATTGTTTAAAAAAAACCTTCCCCACTTCACACTTATATTGTGATTTACCTTTAAAAATTTTTGACTGTACATGTTTTGTTCTTATATCTAACATACATCGATCTAATTTAGATCCTAAAACTGAGAAGTGTGTTTTCATTGGTTATGCTTCACATAAAAAAGGATATAAATGTTTTAATCCAGTCACTAGAAAAGTTCACATTAGTATGAATGTTTCTTTTCTAGAACATCGTCCTTTTTTTGACAAAAATCATCTTCAATGGGAGCAAATAATAGAGGAAGATAATTTTTAGAATATTAAAGAGCCTATACCTCATACTGTGACACAACCTGATGAATTAGTTTCTCCAACCTTTTTTGAAAAACAAACTGAAGATACCATTTTTAAGGATAGTAATACTTTGAATGACTCTAAGTTACAAATGTCAGATACCATTTCATCAAAAATAGGGAGAGAATTATTACAAAAGGAAACTCAAAATCCTAATTCTGAGCTTCAGGTTTATGCTAAAAGAGCATCACGGAAGAGTACTATAGTCCAACTTGTTCCTCCAGCATGCCAATCAGAGTCTCCAACTCATAGTCCATCCTCCAACTCTCAAAGTGATCCATGTCCTCCAAAATTATCCACTTCAATTGGGCATCTCAATGATAGTTTCTCAGACTTAGATATTCCAATAGCAAAAAAGAAAGGTACTCGCTCTTGTACTATACATCCTATTGCAAATTATTTGTCTTACGAAAAACAGTCCAACAATTACAGGGCATTTACATCCAAGGTCGCTAACATGTTTGTTCCAAGAACCATTCAGGAAGCATTGGTTGATCCAAATTGGAGATTGGCAGTCATGGAGAAAATGGAAGCTCTTAAGCGGAATGGTACTTGGGAGGTAGTTGATCTTCCAAAAGACAAAAGGATAATTGGTTGCAAATAAGTTTTTAACATAAAATGTAAAGTAGATGGAGTGTAGAAAGGTACAAGGCGAGACTTGTGGCTAAGGGATTCACCCAAACCTATGAGATAGACTACCAAGAAATATTTGCTCCTGTGGCAAAGATGAACTCCATCAGGGTTCTTCTATCCTTAGCAGTCAACTTAAACTGGTCATTGCATCAGCTTGATATAAAGAATGCCTTCATAAATGGAGATCTGAGGGAGAAAGTATTCATGAAACTACCACCCGATTTTGAGAAAAAATTTGGAAAGAGCAAGGTGTGTAGATTAAAAAAGTCATTGTATGGCCTCAAACAGTCACCAAGAGCATGGTTTGAAAGGTTTGGAAAGGTAGTCATGGCCCATGGATTCCTTCAAAGCCAAGCAGATCATACAATATTTTTCAAACACTCAAAGGGTGGTAAGATTGCTATCCTAATCGTCTATGTTGATGATATTATTATAACTGGAGATGACTTTGATGAGATAAATGGTTTGAAAAAGAAACTTGCAGCTGAGTTTGAAATCAAGGACTTAGGGACAATGGAATATTTCCTTGGAATGGAATTTACTAAATCTAAGGAAGGAATTGTTGTGAATCAGCGTAAGTATGTACTCGATCTTTTGAAGGAAACTGGGATGCTTGGATGCAGAATAGTTGACACACCCATTGAGCCAAATATGAAGTTAGAACCAGCTGCACCTAAAGACATAGTAGACCGAGACCAGTATCAACGGTTAGTGGGAAGGCTCATCTACCTGTCACATACTCGACCTGACATAGCCTTTGCAGTGAGTGTCGTAAATCAATTCATGCACTCACCTGGTTCAGTATATTTTGAGGCAGTATTTAGAATTCTGAGGTATCTAAAAGGAACACCTGGAAAGGGTCTACTATTTAAAAGAAGAGGGCACCTACAGATAGAGGGCTACACAGATGCTGATTGGGCTGGAAGTATAACTGATAGAATATCAACTTTTGGCTATTGTACATTTGTTGGAGGAAATCTTGTGTCTTGGAGAAGTAAGAAACAAAATGTGATGGCAAGAAATAGTACAGAAGCTGAGTTTAGATCAATAACTTATGGTATTTGTGAGGTAATATGGGTAAAGAGGTTATTGGAAGAACTCAAGATATACACACCTTCAACTATCAGAGTATACTGTGACTATAAAGCTGCTATCTCGATTGCACATAATCCTGTTTTACATGACCGAACCAAACATATTGAAGTGGATAAGCACTTTATCAAGGAGAAGTTAGAAAGTGGAGTAATATGTATGCCGTACATCTCTACAACTGATCAGATAGTTGATATCTTTACAAAGGGTGTCTACAAGAAGCGGTTTGATGATTTGGCAAGCAAGCTGGCAATGCATGATATTTTTATGCCAACTTGAGGGGGAGTGTTGAAAGATATGTATGTCCTATTTTTTCCTAATTTATATAATATAATTAGGGAAGGTTTTTAGATTTATTCTTCCCTAATTTATATAATATAATTAGGGAAGATTTTTAGTTTTATTCTTCCTTAAATTATGTAATATAATTAGGAAAGATCTTTGACTTCATTATATTCAGTATATAATCAGGGAATAACTTCCTTGATTTATATAAGGTCAAAGATTTTGTATTTAGGTTTTCCATTTTTTAGCTAGTATCCATTTTTTATTCATAATAACTCTTGTATATATATTTGTTAGAAACTATGTAAAATAATGTGTAGAGAAATACAGAACTTCTTTCATAATTTCTCTTCCACATCTCTTCTAGTTTTTCTTTCCACTCTATGTATATGTCATGTCCCTATAACACCCAAGTTATAAATAGTGGGAATTTTTTTTTAACTTTGCTGTGTGATTTTTTCAATGTCATCTCATGTCATGTTGTGTCCATTATCCAGTATCGTGCTTCATAGATCTCAACTAAATGAATTGTAGGTTGTATTATTCCTATCAGTTCACCATAACCCCCACTTATTACGTAGCCAGTGCAAGTTAGGCGAGAAAGGGGCAATTTGAACTTGATCTTGGGGGGGGGGGTGGCTGATTTGGAGCAGTATACGAATAGGGAAATAGAAAGGTTACTGTCATCAAGATTGCAAATTCAGTTCATCAGAGAATAAGAAAAAGTTGAGCAAGATTACCTCTGAAACAGATAAGAAACGATCCCTTTCTGTGTATTGTTGCACTTTTTCAAGAGGTTGGCCAGTGAAAGCGGCATACATTTGATCAATTTTCTGCAACAGATTATTAGAGAAGCTTCAAAAAGAAGATATAACTACAAGATTCGACAACAAGACTAGAACACTTTGCATATGGAAAGCTGGGCAAAGGCAAGGAATCTTTTACTACCCAATAATGGTCCAAATCCTACAGAAAGTGCAGGAAAAATGCAGTAAAAACCAGTGTCACTCCAACATCTGGGTGAACAAAAATATCATAAATATGGAAATGAGAGTGCAGTTCTATTATTCCTGCAGGCGAAAAACATTGATTGTGCTACTTTTAATCCAGGAATCCAGTCACGTTAGAGGCCGACCCTTCAGTAGTTCCAGTTTTTTAGACAAGAGGTTTGATATTAAATGCATTGATGAAGCCGCACTGTTAGGGGTGAAAAATCCAATCTCGACTGAAGATTAATCAGAAAATTTTTAGGCAATGCATATTAGTGGCGATAGGCGGACTTACATGCCGAGATTGCACTGCTTCATTCACTTGGCGCCTCACATCTTCCACATGACCCTACACTCAAAACGGAACAATTGAGCCACTAAATTCTATAATAAAGCACACTTGAATTAGAAAAATTGGAAACAACCGCATACCAGTATGTTGATCAGTGTATAGATTAGTTAAGATATGCCTTGGTTGAATAGAATAAGTAATTAACACTCACTAGCCTCTTACCATTGGAAAACTGAGATCCTTGTTATCTGGAAAATTAGAATGCATTGAAAGGCAGAAAGCTATCATATTCTTTAATTTGATCCTGCTTTAAAAGTCCCAGAGACTGAAGGAGGTGAAAAAAGAGTGTTGTACAACTTTTTATGAAAAGTTGAATCTTAGTGGAGAAAACTTGGAATGCAAGAAGCGAGCTACTACTTTTACAAAGACACCTATTTTTCTTCCACTAGTCTGTCCTACAACTTATTATGCACAAGAGAGACATACTTGTAACACAAGTTCCACAATTTCAAGAACACATTTCTACTTACAAATACAATGCATATGTAGTGGTTTATTAGATTGTGAATGATAGAGATATAACACTGTAATTGAACCATACCCCACATCCACTTTGTGGTTGATGTATCATTATACGCGCATTTGGCATTGCGTAGCGCATTCCCTTCTCCCCACTGGCAAGAAGAAGTGCTCCTTGGCTAGCGGCAACTCCAAAACACACTGTGCCGACTTTAGGCTTTATCTGAAAATTGAAGGAGTTGTTAACTGCTTGGTGTATAAATAACTTTTAGACAGAAATAAAAACTCAAAACACATGGGAGATTCAATATAATACATGAGAATTGGAAAGTTTCTGCACTTCAATAGGCAACTTAATCACATGCTATGAGACCAATGATTCGTTGGTCCAGTGGGAAGGGCACTAGAACCCTACACCAAATGCTCAAGTTCGAGTCTTGGGAGTAGAAAAAACAACATTGGGAGAGCCCCCTCCAAATGAGGACTTGATTGTGGCTCGGCTTAGATTAGTCGGAGCAAAGTTCCGGATACTGGACAGTGAACCAAGTCCAGGGCACCAAAAAAAGAAATCACATGCTATGAGTTATGGCGATGCTTATTGTAATTGAAAGATAAAAAACAGAAGGGATTTAATTCCCTAGGCTTTCTCAGTCAGAGACAAGTAGCTACATGAGAGCCCACCAAAAAAAAAAAAGAGCAAGAGAGAGAGATCTGGAATCACCATACATGAAATGAAACACAAAGAAAAAAACATGTATTTTTAGCCAAAAAAAATCTTAACCATCCCATAAAGGCATTGCTAAGTCATACACTTTTCTGCATTTCTATACTTAGCATGAGTACAATGTCATTGCCACAAACAAGTAAAAGACCACAATGAGACATTGATATTAGAGAAGCTCAATCAAACACAGAAATCCTACCCAAGACATACAATCGTAAATTGCCAATACAGAATAAGTGCTCCCACCAGGACAATTCAAGTATACCTGCAAGAGTATTCGAGAAAATTATAGACCTATGAGAATAGGGCATGTCATCTACAGAGAGGTGCATGCACTTTGCAAGATAGAAATTATGATGCATTAAATGTGTACTGCACCAGAATATCAGCATTCTCATCAATAGTTGCCAGAGTGACAAGCTGTGAAATTATACGCTGAGCTACCGGCGAGGTGATTGGTTGCCCAATAAAGATAATCCGGTTTCTGAAAAGTACAGATGACAGATCCAAAGGCCCTCCAGGAGTCATGACAGATGGCATAATGGGTGGATTCCCCTTTTTTGCTTCTATCACACCATGGCTGTATGCCAACAGGAATCTGGTTAGCTTATGGTTACATAAGATAATGGAGATCCAAGCAAGAAGCTTGAGAGGCTTGACTTGAAAAAGAAACATGAAATAATCACATATGGAGACTAAGGATGACCAATTTGGGACTAGCACATAAACTATAAAGTGCCCTGTATTAGTAATTAATAGAGCATGTTATACCATCTTAATGGAATTGGTGATTATGGATTTAACACTTTTGCCACAAGTCCTTCTTGTACCACCATTTCACCATGTCTCAATACTAATCCATTTCAGATTCAAAGGTATACTATGCCAGACAATTATTGTAGCGCTAACACTGTACAGACAATCCATTATCATCCAAGGTGGCAGCTCTAACAATTCCAATCAAGCTTCTCAAGTAATTTAAAATTAAGGAGAAAAAGAATTCATGTGCACACGACTAACTACTCCAATAAGGTCTCCCCAACATCTGCCCCATGCTAAGAGGCCTCATTATTCTTTAAAACCAATAAGGGTGGAATCTCTTTGGCTGCAAGCCTGTACTAAACCTTGTTTGCTAACCTGGTGTGTGTTGTGTACTATTGTGTGTGCCTAGCAGATTCAACCAACGCATATAAGGGTGAGCATTATCATTGTTATGACCAAAAAAAAAAAAAGAACATGTCAAAAAGCTGATTACGTGGCCTCCAATTGATCTAGTAATTCAAACAGTGATGATTTTCCTCATATCCATAGCCATCCAACCCCTCCCACAAAGTTTAATGAAGTCTGATATCTATAGCAAGTGCTTCCTAAAACAAGCCTTCCCATTTTGCATGCAAAATGAATGTTAGGTTCCCTTAAATAAGTATGAACAAATTGAAATGGTTTGAAATTCCTAACGATATCTATCCTCCACAACACCCATGTCGACCTCATCAGGAGATGTGCTTCACCTCAAGGACTTAAATTTCAAAGAATACAGTGTTTTGGGATAACGTTGCATGAAAAAGGAAAAATAAGGCACTGAGGATAAAAATACCCAAATAACATCTTCCCTGAATACATAAAACCTATGTTGTACCCACTACTAGAAATAAGAGGTGTTCATGTCAGCCACGGGATTATAGTTCTCATGTGACTGCATCTAGTGTGTGTCAAGTGTCAATGTTTGTGTTTGTGCTTCATATACGAAATTGGAGATAGCATATACAAAGAATCAAGCAATAAACCTTGGATTAGTTGCATGAAATTTCTCTTCCTCAAGCTTTTGGTTTAACCCACAAACTTTGCTTGATAATCCTGACCAAACGACATTAAAATCCCAAATGTCAAATAAATTTTTTTAATTTGCATTAAAACAATTAGGGTATTGTTTGGATCGCAAAAAAAAAAAAAAATGACATCATTATGATCCGGGAACGAAAATTCTTTGTTATAAAATGAATTCTTAAAATTAGGGAAACCATTTCTCCTAATACCATAAACGCATATTAGGCCCTAATTTCACTACGTTTTTAGCCTCAACCTAGTGTGCGAAAGAGTTCAAACTTAGAAATTTGGGGAAATTAGGGTTATTACGGAAATGAAAAACTAGAAGATATGGAACACTTACTTTGAGAGTTTTGAAACGAAGAGACTATTGCTAGGGTCGAGTTCCTGTCCAGGAACAAACAATTTCAAACTTAACACATTGTTAGTCAGAGAGAGAGAGAGAGAGAGAGAGAGACCTGCGAGGAGCAGATGCGTTCGAATTCGACTTGGTGCGAGGACGAATTGAGAAACTTAAGGGAGTAGAGATAGCAGTAGCTACCATTTTCGCCGTTGGAGAGATAGAGTAGGAGATTTTCTCTCACTATGTCAGGGGTCTATAAAGGAGAAGAAGATCAAAACGACACCCTCTCTCTATTTCAAAGCGCATCGTTTCTGGACCTTAGAAATAGTCAACGGGGTTCTTCTGTCGGTTCATGCCGGGACTTGTTACATCTGACCCGAACTCAGACGCACATTTGGTGCTCAAGTTGCACCTGACCTGGGCGCGGGTAAAACCAGCATGTCATCGGCAAATAGGATCGCTGAAACCATATCATTTCAAAAATCCATTTTTATTAATATTGATTTACCAATTTATGACTCATTGATCATCATAATTGTTAAAAATTGATCTGGAGTATTCGTATGAGATCATCGATACTGCTCTTAAGGAAGGGGAGCGCTTGAGAGACTTTCTTACTGATAGTGAGGCAGGTTGTCTAGTTGCTGAGGAGCTAGCGCAAGAATAGGAGGAGGCTTTAGTAAAGCTGAGGGAGATTTACGAGCGAGATAGTCGAGAGCCCTTTGAAAAGCTGCATTGAGCTGAGGAGACTATCTGTCGCTTAAGTAGCGATACTGCAGAATGAGGGAGGTGTGTAATTCAGTGTCCCCAGTGCAACTCTAGTTGGATCTCTTAGTGGTGGCCCCTCCATTGCTAATGCGTCTATTTTAACTCTTCAGTCCAACCTTGACAAATTTTGGCAAAGATCTCAAGCTCCTCTCTCCCCTTGATGTGTCTTTGTTTACTGTAACTTCTCTATTTATTTCTTGTATTCCCCTTGTAAGGATTTGTAAAGATAATGTCTGTGGTTTTTGTATTGTGAAATAGTTTGCTTGTCATGTCTTATGTGGCGTTGTGCTTATTACATGGACCCCCTTTTTGCCGTGTTATACTTAGGCATTATGAGGAATGAAGTTGAAATACCGGACAAGATCGGATTTTGATATGTACTCTAAACTGACGATTTAGAAATTTTTATATTTCGTAAAATTGTGGAGGAGTAGTTGATTTAAATATAAATATAAATTTTTGCTTCTTGAGTTGTTCAGGAGCTCCTCTAGATATTTGATCGATAGATCTTAAATTTTTAAGTTCCTGATCATTAGGGCTATCGGTTACTTGAGTATTCAGTATTCGACAGAATTTGATTTTTCTATGAGAATGTATTTGCTTAGTGAAGTTTCAGTATTCAGTGAGCAATTTCTTTAAATTTTGATTTTTCTGATCGGTAGTCAGTAGTGACCACCTCTTGGTATACTACTTCTTTGACGTATTGTGAAGATACAGTCTGTCGGTATGTTGTAGAATCTATAAGCTGTCAGTACAGAATGGAACTCCTAATCTCTTAATAGAATCCATTATTTTATAGTTTTTATATACCTATCGATACATCCAATTTTCATGTACCTATTGGTATGCTACACTTCATTCACATTATCAGATGGTAAATACTTGAACTAGCCAGTGAACGTCCAATTTTGGAACCCTATCGGTATCTGTTTTGAGATAACTCGTTAGTACCGACATTGTGAAGCTCCTTTGTATTGTGAATATTTGAACTTATCCTATCAATAGACATTTAACCTTATTTCTCAATGTGTTACTATTCACTTGCTTTAGACTATCGATAATTATCTTACCAAATTTTCACATGCCTTTCGGTACCAAACAATAGCTCCATTTCCACATTTTCCAAACCCCTATCGGTTACCTTAGTTAACACTTGCACTACCTTGTTGGTGCAATTTATTTCTGCTTGGCACCCTTCACCATTTCAATTTTTGCTCTTCGGTTCTCCGTCCCACTTGCTGCCTCCTTGGTGATCCACTACCTTGTCAGTGCAACTTATTTCTGCTCGACACCCTTCACCCTTTATATTTGCTCATTGGTTCTCCCTCCCACTCCCACTTCTCCCTCCCACTTGCTGCCTCCTTGGTGATCCCCACATGCATGCTTCAACCCCAAATTTGCTTGGCCATAGCTTTTCTTTATGGGGAATTGAACCTTAGCACAATAGGTATCCAAAAAGTCTTCTACCACCAAACCATCCAATCTCTTCAATGATATCATACAAAATTTATATTATATTCCAATATTTTGAAAATATTCCAAATTTTCATAAATCCAATTTACTTTCTACAAATTTGTATTGTTTCTCTCAACTTTCTTGCCTGTCACCAACCACATTTGTTTCATAGAAGAAAGGTCCAAGTGTTTAAACTCATTAAGCTTCCCAATAACCCAAGGACATATTGGGTATTTGTGTAATTTAGTAGTGAACAAAGACTATTAAGTAAATATGGAAATGGATTAGGAATAAAAGAAGAAGTGAAGATTGAGATTTCAAAAAACTCATGAAAACCCTAAACTTCACTTCTCTTTCTAAACCATCTTTCTCTTTTCTCCCAAAATCAAATCTATCCCCCAACAAAACCCAAAATCTAATGTTCCAAACTAGCCATCCAACACTTCAAAACTAGATTCTAACCTTAATATTGGAAGACCACAAGAATCTAGAATTGTCATAAGAAACTGTAAAATTCTAGGGTTTGGTATAACTAAAACATGAAAGATTTTTTGGAGACAAAAATAAGATATTATCATCTTTTATTCCACTTTCAGTTTACTTACTTAGTTATTTGCTTGGATTTGGAAATTATTAAACCATCCTAAGTGAGGAAAAAAGTAGGTTCTTAAATGGTAGGGTTTTTGGATTAACTTAGAAATTGAATTGATAATAATGGTTATTTGATAATGACCTTTAAGAGCTGGACAAACAGATCCTGGCAAATCCCTTACTATTGAGGAATCTGGAAGTGACAACCCTTCCAAACACTATGAGTCGATGGACTGTTATGCTTTGAATAAGAAAATGATTTTTATAAATTTTTTATAAATAATTTTTAAATGATTTTTCTACAACTATTTGTGTTTATAGGATGTCCCAAAATGAAAGTTCGAAATATGCATGTATCCATTGTATTTGTGAATGATTATGTGCCATTTGTTGTTAGAAATTGCATTTGTGAATATTGTGACATGGTTTGATAACCATTTATTGAATTTATGGCACATTGAAAAATATTTGAATATTTGTGAAATGATGGTACTGGTAATAGTAAATGACTATAGTCATTCCTTACACGAAGTGACCAAATAGGGTGACTAGTTGGGTGTTTATTGACAATGGAGGTAGACGTGACCTCCTGCGCCCACATCGTATTATTTGGATTGCACACTGGTGAGGTATAAGTCAATGCCAAGAAATGAGGAATTAGTGTTATGAAATGAAATGATTGAAAAGCTCTTAGCAGGTCTCCACCTAGGTTTGACCAAATTTTGGGCAGAAATATTTTCTTTAGAGAGGCTATGATTTTTGGAAAGTATAAACTTGTGGATGCATCTATCTTTATAGTTATCTGGATTGTTTGATACTATTTATAAATGATGATTGGTTCGAAATTATAGTTTTGATATTTTCACACTCACTACTCATTTATTGTCATAACATGCCATTGCATTTCAATCATGAAGTATTTTATACTCACATCTTTTTCTTATCTTTTTTAAAGGAAGTGTAGATATAACAACAACCCCCTACAGTTAGCTAAATCTAGTCGAGAAAAGAGCTGTCTTGGATCAATAGTTGGTATTGGTCCTTTCTTAATGGATATTTTGAGACTTGTTGATGGACCCGTCGGAGGACGCTTTGGAAATGTAATTTATGTTTTGGGAATTATATTTTAAAAACTCTTTTTGTAGTATGTTATATATATATTTTTTTTCATAAAGTTGAATTTACATTTTGAAATGTTAAACATTCGATGTGTTGGCTTTTCTTTGATTTGAAAATATATTTTTCATAGTCTTGTGGGATCTTAGAGTGCATGCAGGTGATTGTATATATTTCTAGATCATACGGTAGTTGTCGCGTGTTCGAACCTGCGGGTCAAGGCATAACAGAAATGGGGCATCATAATGGTGTTGTCTTTGTTATCATGCTGAGAAATGTTGAAATAGTATATCAGATGAACATTGTACGGGGCAGTAAGCATTAGATGTCTTTTTAAGGGTGCTTGAGGGCATTATGTCTTGAGACTGTTTGGCCTATTAGGCATTGAGCCGAAGGTATTCGAGGGCATTGTGCCTCGAGATGACTATAGCATACCGGCATTGCGCCGAACGTACTCAGAGGCATTGTGCCCTGAGAGGGTTATAATGTATAGGTATTGCGTCGAGGGTATTAAGAGACGTTGCATCTTAAGAGGGTTATACTGTATCAAATATTGCGCTGAGGGTACTCGGGGGCGTTGCGCCCTGAGAGGGTTATAACGTACCAGGCACTACATTGAGAGTGCTCAAGGGCGTTGTGCAATGAGAGAGTTACAGCATACCAGGTGTTGCGTTGAGGGTACTCGGAGGTATTGCACCTTGGGATGTCTGTTCATAAATAACATGAGTTAGTATACCCAATTGGTATAAGTATTCGTAAGAAATCAGGATGTTATTATTATTGGAATACTAAAGATAAAAAACAAGAAAGGAAGTAAATGAAAATTTTCATGTGCGGCACAGTTTCACCAATAGAACAGTAGGAATCACTAAATTGGCTAAGTGGAGTAGAAGGGTCTTGATCATAGTTGAGTGTCCCGACTGAGAGGCGTTTTGAGCTTGATTTTCATATGTCTCGTACTTGGTAATGCCTCTAGGGCATTTAGACTTGATCGACCTAGGATTGCATTGTAAAGAGAGGGGAACTTCACAAATTAAAGGTAACACCTGCGGTAGAGTGATTCAGTGGTGTTCTTAACATGATCGGTAGGGAAATGACTCCCTTAAGGTATAACCACTAGTCTAAGAGCCCTTTAACAGGTCCGTCATGAGGTTGTAGATTTAAGCGATCGAAACCTATTCGTTTGAAGGCGTTCCAGTACAAGAAGTTACACCCCGCTCCTTGGTCGACAAAAACTCTTTTGATCGTGAATTGACCGACCATGACAGTTATAATCAAGGGATCATCATGATCTAACTGCACCCTAAGGCGTCGTCATCATCAAACCCTATCATGGGTTTTTGGGTGCATTTCCTTTTTTGATGTGAGCTGAGAAGACCTCATTAGAAGCAGATGGCCTGGCCATATGAAAGATTAGAGCTAGGGTCATGTTGTGGGATGGAGCTGTAGCCAGACCATTCTTAGGAGGAGGAACCACTAGAGGTGGCTCCTCGGTTCCTATGTGTAGGACCACCCTGTTGGCTTGATCTGCCATTGGGTCGGGGTCTTCATGCATCGTGTCTTTTTGTCTCCCTTTTTGAAATGTTTGGCGAGAGTTATTGTAATGATCATCATGGATAAATCATTGGAGCTTACCATCGCGAACTAGCATTTCGAGTTCATCTTTCAACTTTTTGCACTTATTTGTCAGATGACCGTAATCTCGATGAAAATGACAATATCTGGTTCGTTCTTTCTTAGCATTGTAGTTTGGGAGGCGTCAAGGCCACTGTAAGTATGGATTATCTCTTATTTGTAGCAGGACTTGGCTGGAAGTTTCATTCAGAGGGTGTGGTGGTTGAACTTACAGTGAGGCGGCAATGTTGGTCGGCTCTTCTTAGGGGAATGTGGTCAAGGGGAATGAGTGTGTTCATTCTTGTTGGGTTTGGATCGGCGCTTGTCAAATGCCTCTGCCTCCTCGACAGATATGTACTTCTTAGCTCTCGAATAAAATTCCTATATGGTATTTGATAGATTCTTGGTCATTAAAGTCTTCATGCTTGAAGATCTCATTCTTGTTAACAGTGCAGCGAAGGCTATGGAATGGTCCAAACTAAAACCTTCATTATTTCTAACTTAAATTTCTCTAAAAAGTCCTTTAAGAGTTCATCATCCTTTTGTCGCAATGAGAGGAGAGAAGTGGATTTCCTCTTGACTCCTTGATTGATTACAAAATGGGTCTCGAATTGTTCTCTTAGTTGGGAAAGCTCTTGATGCCAAGTGACGGAAGAGAATTGAACCACATTGAGCATCATGGGGAAATGTTTGCATATGACTACATCATACATATCTCTTGAGATCATTATCATCATGAAATGTGTTGCGTGATCCCGGGGGTCAGTTGTCCCATTATATCTCTCCATAGAAGGAAGTAGCAAGTCCCACGGCATAAGCTCAGTGGAAATTTTCGAGTCGAAGGGTGATATGAAGGTTGCATGGTGGGTGGTTTCACCTGGTCTAATATTAGTGTGCCTGAGTTCAGCAGCCATGAGATCCTCCACTTGTTTTCTCAGACCCTCAGGATTATGCTAAGATGTCACCGAGGGCTCTCGATCTTCTCGATGAAGAAGCCTATGTAGGCGTGAGTGTCTCGACCTTTGGGGAGAAGGCAAGCCTCCTTGCCGATGGGCGCGGTTAAAATCCTCCAACTGCCTATTCATGTCTTGCAATCTTGAAACCAGCCTCTCCATTTTTGAATAGTGAGATTCATTAGGAGAAGCAGGGGTAGGTGCATGAACCGCCTAGTTCGACTGTTGGGCTATCTGGGATCTTATTTGGGCTATGGTTGGATCCTCAGGATTGACGGGGACTGATGTTTGTAATTCAAATTTTTAGTATATTCAAAAGTGTCCGTATTTTCGATTCGAAATATGAATCAAGTATAAAAATAAATTTCACTTATTAAATTTTTTTTATTCCCTCTTTTATTTATTTATAAATCTATTCTTATAAAAATAAATAAATATATGTTAATAATAATAATAATAATAATAATAATAATAATAATAATAATAATAATAATAATAATAATAATAATAATAATAATAATAAGGGGAGAGTTAGGGTTAGGAAACCCTAACCCCTTCACATTTCATCTCTCTCTCTCTCTCTCCCTCTTCCACTCTCCGTCTCCTCCTCTCCCTCGCCGAAACCCTCATTCACCGCCGCCTCCGCCCTGCCGCCGTTGCCCTCCTCCGCCACTATCAGCCGTTCACCACCGTCTCTCTCTACCTCCCCTTCTGTTTTCTTCCGTCTTCTTTTCCCTCTCACTGTCGCTCGCTCTCTTCCTCCCGATCTCTTCATCTCTGCCACTGTCGGTAGCCACCCATAGCCACCGCACGCACTACCACTCACCATCCCACTTTCTCTCGATTCCATCCCTCTCTGTTCGTTTCTCTATCGGTCTCATTCTCTGAATCTCCTTTTCGCAGTTTCGATCTCGCGGACTCTCTCCCTCTATTTCATCTCTCGATCTCGGTCCTTCTTAGTCTCTCTCTATTTTTCTCTCTCAATCAAACCCTCTTTTTCTCTCTCGATTGCTCACCCTCGGCCCCTCTCTGTTTTTCTCTCTCAGATCTCGAGCTCTCTCAGTCTCATAGTTCTCTCTCTGTTCCCCCTCAGTTACTCTCTCTCTACTCTCTTTGCCTTCCTGCGCGCGCAAATTCCTGCTGTAACCTTTGTTGCAACATAGCAGCAGGCATCCGAAACCCTAGACTGCCTGCACTCATTTCCTGCGAAGGTAAGGACGCAAGTTCTGACCTATAGATTTAGGGTTTTGATTCTTATATTAATTAAGATTAATTACTAAAATTTGCTTCAATTTGGAAGTATTGTAGGTTCTGGAATGAATTGAATGGCGCACGGACGTTAAAGCTGCAAATGGTGAAACCCTAGGTAAGAGAAATACTAGTCTCTTAGATGATTGAATGAGTTTAGGCCGAATTTAGTATGAGAGTTTTATATATGTTCTAAAAAGGTGTGGAATTGCAAGAGAATGTATTTTCTGACAGTTTATATGTGATTATTAAGGTTAAGTTTAGAAGTCTACGTGAATTGGACTGTTTAGTATGAAAGAAGTATGTTATAGGATCATGGAATCATGTTAAATTACTTTATATAGTTTCCCTCAGGGTTAAATTATGAAATATGCATGAAAGTATTTGGGATCAGAGTTGGAATGCAATGTGCTGTGAAATGAAGTATATTGTCACCTTTCGTACTCTTCTTAGGTTGTATTAAGTTGTTAATCTGCATAATGGTAGGTATATGAAGAATAATTTAAAAGTTGTGGTTATAGTTTAAGAACTATCGTAGTCTTTTACATTATAAGTCGTCTTGCATATAGGAAATCAAAATACAATTTTCGTAATATGAAAATAGGTTTCAATACCTTTAAAATGACATATGGTTTGAAGAAATCGAATGACAATTAAAAAGTGTATGATTTTTCAAAGATTTTTCTAACTTGTAGGAAATATATGTATTTTAGACTTGTTTTCGATTTTGAACGGTTTTAGGTTTGAATTTAGCTTAATTTTGATTTGGTTATTTACTTATAAATGGAATGAAATTGATGATATTGGAGTATATTTATAAATTGAGGAATTAAGATTTATACAAACTTAGGGAAGATGATAAACCCTAATAATAATTGGAAATTTGATGGCAATTGTGATAATTTGATTAGATTGATCTTGTTGGAGACTCGATGAGTCAATTCGGATTTATTTTGAAAATATTGAGTGATTACCCTCCCTAAAATGTGAGTGAGACCCTAATCTCTTGCATGAAATAGTGAAACCTGATTTTATCGTATTTTTAATAAAACATGCTTTTGATATGCATTGTCTCGACGTATGGAATTGAAATTCAAATCTGTTTTGTGATTATTGGAGTGTCGTACTTATGTTTTCTGCGATTATGCATCCATATTTGAAAAGAAATGAAATTATGCCATAATTTGAGAAACAGAATGTTTTCTATTCTACCATTGCATTGGTTTGTTGAATTTAAATGATTTCGATGAAATGTATTGGCACACGGATTTGAATCGTTTTGAAAATATGATGAGATGATTTGGCTATGTGGGTTGGATGCCTACTGGCTTGAGATGATATGATGATATGGTATTATTTGATTGTTTCCGTAACTACGAAGGGACTTTGTAGAGGCACGGGTTGTCCGGATACGCTTCTGCAGGAGGTATCCACAAACGTCCAGTTTATATATTTCGTAGGTACGAACGGTTAAACCCACATCGGGGGAGGACGTATGTGACGCCACCGTCTAGCACCAGGCGATGACCTATTGATGAGTCTGGGTAAGCAAGGGCTAAGCCCACGACCAACGTCGGGGTAGAGAGTTACTTTTGAAACACTTTGTATAATAAAACCCCCGATGCGCCTGTCCTTGGTCATGGTTGACCTTTGCCAGGATCCTTTCGGCTTGCTCTATGATCTACTTGATTTTAAATGGATGCATATATGTATGATATCGTGTGAATGATTAAATGAGTTTATTTTATTCGAAAATATCATGATTTACTGCGAAATTTGAATCATTGGTTACGAATGATATTATTTGATACTCTAATGTTCACCTACACTATTAGTACTTGAAATTAATCCCCTCACTCACTGAGTATCTGCCTTGATACTCACCCCTCTTCTTTCCCTCCCTCAGACAGGATTGTTGTGCTGGAGCGATACTTCAGATTTTAGAGTTCGGGTGTACTTGGTGTTCAGGAGGGTGAGATCTTAAATTTAATTTGAAAGATGAATTACATATTTTATTTTCGATCCTACGAGGTCTTGTTGAGATCCGTAGTTGGACGTGTACTTAATTTAGGATGACTGTATAATTTATGTATATTTATTTGCGAAATTCTCACATTTCATTTGCATTGAGGCAATTATATGTATTTGAATGATACTTGGAAAAATTATTGTAAATTGTATAAAAACTTATGGCCGCTCGGTGTGGCGGCTGCTCATGCTCTAGTTGGGCATGACAGTAGAGGTCTGTGGCTAGGATTGCTGATAGTTTATTTAGTCTGGCGTTATCCTGGATGTTTGCTGTGGTTGGTGGGTTGTTGTGAGGCCGGGATGACCATTTTATTTTAATTATAGGATGATTTTGAATTTTACAGGATTAAACAGATTTATTTGTACATGGGAGACCTCCCATTTGTGGGGAAGTTCTGCCCGATTTTTTATAAAAATATAGCAGGCATCCAGGGCAACGGGCGGCTGTTCACGATCCTGGTTCGAGGCGTGACACACAGAGTGTGAAATGTGATCTTCTCTGGTTTGTGCCCACGGTGAACACCAATCTGATGGAGGTGAGTTTTTTCCTCAGATATTTACTCTGCCTGTTTGAGTGGGAGTCTTGGAATAAAGGATGATCCGAAACTTGAGACATGCAAAAAGCCCCGGAGGGTGTTCCAGTGGGGAAGATTTAGACACTCAAATCAAAAAGAGCGGTTTTTGAATATAGTAAACAGATTGAGAAAGGTGGTGTCTCGGCTCTGTATTGCCGGTATGCTTGATATGTAAAGTTCTGAGAGAACTGACCTAGGTGACGGCCGATGTTGTGCATATATACCCATGATTCTTAAAAAGCGTCGTAGGGTATTGGGAGTCTCAAAAGCTTAGTTTCCTTGTGGAGAGGTAGTCAAGAATCTTGAGATTATGGGGGTGTTCGTCTGAGATCTCTTGGAGATACGCCACTTCGGTGGTTAGAGAAAGTCCTATAATCATAGGGCTTCCTTCCTTATCTAATATATTTGTTAGGACATGTTTCTTTATCTTAAGATCCGTCTTGAGAGTGGTGAAGATTCTTATTCTTATAAGAAAAGTTTAAATTTGTTTAAAAATTTGTTTTCTTCGCGAATTATTTTAAGTCGTACTTATCATATTGATCGATTAGATTGTGATTGTAGAACTTGCCAACCGATTAGTAAAAATGACAAGGAACTTAGGTGCCAAAGACTTGGGATGACCGAGGAGCCATGGGTACTTCTCGGTCATGAGTTAAAGGTAAAGTTTCAAACCCTTGGGCCGGTACTTGGCCTTAGGCCATGACCATGTATTCATTAATCATGTTTGTTTAATATAATTTTTAAAATTTTTAAATTAGTTTTTCACATATTATCAATAATGTCTAGTTGATTCAATAGTTATACATTAATATCATTTAAATAAAATCTCAGATTTAAGTTTTTTGGAGAGTTTTGTCATTAAAGTATCACTCCATTTCGAAGCAAATTTAGTCAGATTTAATATAATTATCGAATATCGATAATTTATTTTGAAAACAAAATACAATTGATATGGGTACTCAAGTAAAGTAAATAGCTTATTTTGAATAAGATCTTGACAATCAAATTACTATGTAAATGAAATAGAACTATGCCGGTTACTTTAAGCATACTTTTTTAGTTGAATATAAAAAAATTATGGCCAATTAGGTTTCGCTCCTTTTTTTTTTTTAAAAGGTTTGGGTTCCTTACCCTTTTGATAGTTTGGCCATCCCGTAACCTAAAATTTTGCACATATAGCTTCGCATGGCTAACCTTACATGGCCATAGAATTGGGTTTGGACTCGAAAATTTTTTTTATTAAACCAAGCTTGGGCCAAACCTGGCATTGCCCTTTCAATGCACCTCGACTCCAATTCCAACAAATAATTCTAATCGAGCTAGGTCTTTTGCACAATGAAATATAGGCGAACCTAACTTAGACAAAGTATAGATGCTGATGTGGGATAAATTTTCAATAATTATTTAGATGACTCAAGAAAAGAGAAAGAGATTCGTTAATTTAATTAGTTTCTATTTTTTTTTATAATTTCCTAATATTTAAAGTTTCTTAATTTCTATAGTTTTCTAATTTTTTTAGTTTTAATTTCCTAATTTTATTAGTTTCTATATTTCTCTAGTTTCCTAGTTTTTATAGTTTTCTAATTTATGGGGTTTGCATTCCATATAAATACCTATAGTGTTTTATTATTTTAGCATTCATTATTAATAATATTTTTATTTGAGAGTGATATTTTTCTTTTGAGAGTTTAGGGTTTTCTCTTTTCAGATCCTGTTGTTTTTCTTCTATCTCTCCCGCGTTAGGTGGTATCAGAGCCAAGACTTTCCATTACGATGGTCAACCAAACCGATAAAAATATTACTCTTTCTGACGTGTTCAGAGAGTTGCGAACCATGTTGACTATAATTCAAACTTCGTCTGTTCAAATGGAGCGGGTAGAATCACGAATTGAGCGGTTAGATTCACGAATGGAGCAGACAAATACGAATATATAGATGTTGCGGTTAAATCAGGGTAATATAGGAGGTAAAGGTGGCGCCAGGAGAATCACTTAAGGACCTCACTCCAGTCTCATATTATTACAACAATCTCGTAGGATTCAAACGAACGAGAATGAATTTTCGAGTGAAGATGTGCAGACTCTGACGATAGCCGAGAAGACGATGGTTCCAGGAATACCCATTTCAAATGATTCTTTTGTTGAAATAAAAGGCAAACCAGAAACACAGGATAAAAGGATGTAGAGAGAGAGAACTATGGAGTTAAAGAATAATTTGGAAGGATACATATATACTATTGAAGACAAGTTTAATCCATTCCAAGTGTTGGGAAATGTTTTGATCAGACAGGAAAAGCAATCTCTTATCGAAAGATTTGATGAAACTGATGGGTTAGTGAATGCACAAAATTGGATTTATATTAATGATGAAGATGTCACTGTTTTAAAATTTCAGAAGCGTCTAGATTTTCTTAAAATTATTGGGAACTCAATTTGTTTTTAAAAAAATTGAGTGAACTTGTAACCGCAGTTGTTTTAATATCTGTCATGCTTAGCGTATATTTTTGGGTAAGAAAACCAAATGAGAGAGTTGAGAATATGGTTATAAGTTATTAGAGGTATCACTCGATGACGAGTTCTTTTTAGGAAGAAAGGACTGATATGGGATAAATTTTCAATAATTATTTGGGTGGATCAAGAAAAGGGAAAGAGATCTGTTAATTTAGTTAGTTTCTATTTTTTTTTTTATAATTTCTTAATATTTAAAGTTTCTTAGTTTCTTTAGTTTTCTAATTTTTCTAGTTTTAGTTTTTTAATTTTTCTAGTTTCTATATTTTTCTAATTTCTTAGTTTTTTTAGTTTCCTAATTTATGAGATTTGTATTCCCTATAAATACCTATAGTGTTTTATTATTTTAGCATTTATTATTAATAATTTTCTTTGAGAGTGATATTTTTTTTTAGAGTTTAGGATTTTTTCTTTTCAAACCCTGTTATCTTTCTTCTATCTCTCTCGCGTTAGATGTCGATACTAGTCTTATAAATTAATTATAATATAATTTGACATATTAGTTGATGGAAAATCATCTGAGGCCATCAATCTAACCCAAGAATGAACCAAAAGAGAAGCCATGGTCAGTCTTGGAAGGCAAGAGAAGGCCTTTACAGAGCCCAGCCCATCATTCTTGCAAGCATCAAAAGCAATTGCTTTTGCGTAGAATGTTGTGTATAACCTATAAGCTATAGCACTTTGATGGTGCCACTAGGTCGGTTCTCTTTTTGACCATAGTACCGACCAGCATATTATTTTTGGATAGCGGCACATGCCCTTTCTAGGGGTTGACTAATTGACAGATCCGCGGAAGAGACGCATTTGATTTTCTTTGTTGCCCAAAATCTATCTTCATATTCAATAGTCAAAACTCAAAATGATGTTGCATTTGCAGGATAAGGGAAGAATTCTGTTGCCTTATCTTGAATGCCTTTTTTTTTTTTGTTGACATGTTTACATGGTCGTGCATGACATTCCGATCTGGAGAAAGGAGAGTTTTGGAAAATATGTTGTAAATGACTGACTCTACTGAAGCCTTGTTGACCCCTCTCTCTCTCTCACACACAAATGAAATGAACTGGACGGGATCTAAAGTCTTAACTTACTACTAGCTGGAGCATGTTTGGTAAAGAGAGATTTCTAGAAAAATGTATTAGATGACTCATTATCTCCTTAGTTAAGGTTTTTAAATCATTTTGATAAAAACCAAACCATAAATTTTATTGTCCAAAAAATTATAATATATCACAACTGAAAATAATTTTTCTAAAAAATGAAGAATCAGTCATTCCTTTTAGGAAGATAGGACAATTTATCAACTAAATTACTAACGGACGGTTGGTTGGGATAGAATGTTTGGTCACTTAATCAAATATCGGATTCGAAATTTGAAAGTAAAAAAACTAGGCTGGGATATTGACGGTAGGTATCAACCCAATTTTGAACTAAATTAGCCAAGATGTTCTAAGTTCTAACAACTTCTCTTTTGTGTAATAGTTACCATGAGTTTGCGCAGCTTTTTAGCGTGTTATCATAAGATGCACAACCTGCTGCCAAGATGCCATTTTTGGTGCAATGGTGCACACTGATGGGTTAAAAACACATTATAATAAGATTGCAATAAGTTTTAAAATCCTCAAGATGGGTAAGCAACAGGAATTGAAATGATGCACACAAATGGAATATAGCAGCGAGTTGCTTTCTTTAATGATATGGTCATAAAATTTTACAAGTTGCAGAATAAACTGTTTCCGATACTTTGCAGCTCTGCAGTATGACTGAACTGTCAATAAAACATAGAGTCCTTCAAATCATGCATTAAAAAAAACCCACAAACTAAACATGGAAAGCACAACCCATAGTTTTTTACAAGATTGGTTGAAAACAACTTCCAAATTTGAACCAAATCTACTAGTTTAAAAAACCCGATTGGACCCAAACTAGATTGTCCTCTGGAAAGAAATGACAAACTGGGTAGGTTCCAGGCTCGATCTGGAGCAGTCGGAATGCGACATGATCACCGTCCCATTTAGAAGTATCCATATGACAGATTGCAAGAGCTTTGAGTCTGTCACCATTTTCTCCACCAAGTGAAACCTCAAACAACTTGTTGTCACTCTCTTGACAGTGGCAATAGAAAACAGCAAAAGGGTAAGGCACCGGGTGGCAGCCTATGATTTTGGGGGCAAGGATTTCTTTAGGCTCTTTCAAGATGGTATAGTTTTGTGCAAGTTTAGTTTTTGAGGATTTTGTCAGGTGGGTAGTGGTTAAAACTTTGAGTTGAGATTCCAATCCGAGGATTTTATGTGCAGAGTCAAGCATCGATTCTAATGAGGTAGCACAAAATTTGGTCTCACCTTCAAGCGGTTGACGTTCACAGTGGCTAAGAGTGTCTTCCACAGCTTTGGCTTGAGGAGAGCCTTGAGGGAAGGAGAACAGATCAAGAAGGTAAGAGAGTTGGGATGATGAGAATGGAATGGAATCGGCCTTTTCTCTAGTCAAAAAGTGAGGAGAGGCTGAAAGGTCCTTCATAGGGAAGTATACTGGTATTTTGTTCCCAAACTGCAAATCCTTCAAATTGAAGAAGATTTGTGTTGAAGGATCCACCGGATTCATGTGAGAAGATGTATGATCATGGACATGACTTTCATGAATACTTGCACGGTGATCATCATCGTCGTGCTTATATTTTCCACCTATGACGAGATGTCTGTCTATGATGTGCTGTTTTGAATGATGCATCCTTGCTCCAACATCACTAGCACACTGCAATTCAACCAAAAGGAGTTGTATAACAAAATCTATCTGAGATCAATAAGATCTCGTTCAAAATGTGATAAGAAATACAACAAAGAGCAACATAGTGAAGCTAATAAACATACCATCATAACCGAGAGGTAGAAAATGACACTGCAAAAAGCAAATCTGAACTCCATTTCTCTTTTCTTCTTTGAATCTCTCCCACCTTTGTTGTCTTCACCTTCTGACTTCTGTAGCAAGGAGACGGATAATCATCTAATTCAAACAAACATCTAGATAGTCAGACAGACCTATTTTACTTTTGACTCTTCAAGTAGAGTTCCACATGGACAACTCCATTAACATCATATGATGTAACTGCATATGCACATTTGGTAATACTTATTTCATGGAACTTTTGTGCAACCAGGTATAATGTACAACCTACACCATGTGTGTCATAACAACAAATACATGAACTTGCATCTTCCCGTACTCTTGTTTTCTGTTTTCTTTTACCTGCTTCTAAAATAAAATTGATTTTAAAAAAAGGACTTTTGAAAGATGCCCTTTTGTCTTTTTCTTCAGTTCAGTCCTGATATTGGTCTCCTTCAGGACGTCATGCCGAAATTTTATTCAAACAAAATTTACATTTTCCTTTTGGAATAATGTTCTACGAGATTTTTGCAAAGATACGAAAAGATAATTTAATTTCTGCTCTCACAAGCAAAGACATCTTAAGTAGCTAAATCCATGCCTTAAAGGGTGCATTAGTTTGTGTGGTACATACCACTTGCTGAAGGCAGCATAGTTTCTTTCCCTTGCCACAAAGGACACCTACTGGGGGTAAAGGTCAAAGTATTACCTTATTCATCTGCAGTTGATTCTCAACATTCCAACAGCCCTTGAACCTCATGCATGCGCTGAATCTACAACCCTCTTGAAGATGTACACATTGGATGTGGTCAAATGATGGCTGCCTTAATGACCTACAGAAGAAAGCAAGACCTTTTGGAATTTAAGCCAAGCCATCAAAATCAGGATTAACAATCTTCTGATGGTGACTTCCGTAGGCTTGTCAAAGGTGGACAAATAGATTTCTAGGAACTTCTACATAGGGGTGTTTATCACATTTTTCTTTTCTTTCTTTTATTTTTTAATATTCAATAATCACTATACAATTCGGTGCCCTGTTCTCACCTGTATCAACAAGTTGACTCCAAATTGGGTTCACAAGCTCCAGCATTATTGAATTGTATGGTCAGTTAAACAGTCATTGGTGATCAAAACCTTAAATATCTAGAGCATCTAATCTTATCTATTAATGTCCCTAGATTAGCTTACTCATTACAACAACAATAACTAGAGCGCTTTAGTTTCAACAATTGGGGTCGAATTTGAAGTGAGCGTATATATACATAACCTTTCCCTTATATTTTGACTATTTCTATGCTTCGAATCGATGACCTCAATATGAGAAACTCAACCGTTGCGCCAAGATTCGTCCAAAAAAATGATTTCTTATATCAAACTAAGGTCTAGACAAGTCATTCGGTGGTTTTCCATCAAACTAAGGTTTAGGGGCAACGAAAGCCAGCAAACAATGTTGTCGACACCCCCACGAATCACATCACTCCTTTATTTCGGGAAGCAAACTGTGAGCATACACAACATCCTTTCTTTAAAGACAATGCCCTTAAGTGTATAAAAAAGAGCGTACCCAAAAGAACGTATCCAGTACCGAAATTCTCATTTATCCTTAAGCGAACAAAAAGCTAAGGTGTTGGCCATGTGGCTTCCCTAAGCATTGACTCTACAAATGTGTTGTTTTCTTGATTGTAAATGCATATTGATAATGGTACACAGTGCTCATACGAAAGTCATCTCCCCCACAACAACCATAGATTAGCATGCTGTCGCTTTATGGCCAAAAAAAAAAAAAAAAAAAAAAATCATATCAATAAAGAAAAATACCCCAAGGAAAAGTAAGCTACATTATGTTATTTCAAAATCAGTGAATTTTGAACAAAAGTGCACATCAGGTGTGGGTGCCACAACAGTTGACTTTGAGATTAATCTAATCACACTGCCAAGGAAGCATCAGCATGACCATCCACGGACATATGCAAGGATAACAACATTAATTTTCACATAATTGGCAAGGGAAAAAAAAAAAGTTTCACAGGAACATAAGAGAACATGGATGATTCCTAGGAAAGCGAATTTTTATTTCTCCTAGATCTCATACAAATACTAACTGCATAAAACCTGTAGATAGATATACACATGGTTGTGCCTTTAAGGAAGGCAGTTCTGAATAACCGACCACAAAAATCAATTAATTACTGGTATGCATGAGTCACCATTTCAAATGGTTGATTTCTTATGACCAAAGTAATCTAGAAGAAATAGTTTTCTTTTTTCAAGGGATGATCTCAAGAGGGTCGACCTTGAAAAGTAAAGTACAAACCATAAAACTTTTCTTCATATAAATTACAGAAACAAGCACATTGAAATTTTTTCCCTAGTGAATAGTTTAGTCAAAACCAACCTTTTGTTTCTGTAGAATTTACTGTTATGTGCCTTACACATGTAACTAATGTCAGGCTTATCACACATGACTCCTCAGTCAGCAATTCTGCACACAATGTGATTCTAATAGCTCCACGTTACTAACACTAAACTAAAATATAATAATAATTAAACATTTTTACCCCTTGCAAGTTCAGCTATAAATAGTAAGATGAAGTTAAACGTACCTGCCTCACAGAGTGAGAAAAGTCTTCCTACGAGTTGCAGAGAAATGGAATCTGCCTATGCTGTCTTCATTGCCTTCTCTGTTCTCCTGGTAAGCATTTCTAGTTTCAGAGAAGGAGACCAAATTGTTTCCTTTATCCTTGTATATTACAATCCCTTTTTCTCCTTTAATTGCTGATATTGAGATAACTTGTCTAAACTTCTTTGTAGTTTGAATTTTCTTCTTATAATGTCATCACGATTTTAGATATGTGCATATACTGTTCGACATATCCAGATTGTGACTCTTTATGAACAGTTTGCAGGAATTATAAATGCAAGGAATAGTCCAGCAGAGTATTGGAAGGCTGTTATGAATGATCAACCCATGCCAGAAGCAATCAAAGGCCTCATTAATCAAGACCCGGCAACAGTACTATCTGATGAAAATGAGGACTGTCACACATCCTCTAAGATGAAGAAAGGGGACTGGTTTGTAAGGGAATTCGAAACCAGGCCTAATGTCATAATCTATCACAGGCATGAAGAGCCGAAGAGAACAACTCATACAAAGGAAATAGAGCCACGGCTTGATACTTCAGTTTTCCATGATCATGTTGATTGAAAGAAACAATACATACCTTGTTTCCTTTATCAATCCTAGGAAAGATTTATCTACCCTAAATTAGCGAAGGAAGCAGTCATTTTTGATGTAGCTAGAATTAGGATCTTCCACAACAAATAGCCCATGCTTGTACTATAACTCATGCTTTTTTTTGGGGGGGGGGGTTTCTTTCTGGTTGGGGGTGTAGTATTATACATCTTGTATTGATTTTTAACCTTATGTATCAACTTTGCAGAAGTGACAATACATATTGGAATCATTCAGGAACTATAACTCACATGCCTGTTTATCATTACCATTGCAAAACAATCTAGAACACTATAAGATCTATCGAATACCATATATGCTTGTAGGACATATGATCTGATGAATGCTCTATCAAATATTATCCGGTTCTGTCAGCATAGCCTTGATATATATGAAGCAGTTTAAAAACCAAGTTTCAAGGTCTAAAAAGTTTTATCTGCAAGGCAAAACAAACATTAAATGGACAAGTTTTTTCTTTAGAAAGCAATATATCTTGTGGGGGAGATTAAAAAAATCAAAGTCGAATTAATCAAAATTAAAACAATCGAAGACGAATTTGTCAAAATTGAAGTAATCATAATTGAATCGATGAAAATTAAAAGAATCATAATCGAATTGATCAAAATTGAAATAATCGAAACCGAATTCATCAAACTTGAAATAATCACAGCCAAATTCATCAAAATTGAAATAACGGAAACCGAATTGATCAAAATTCAAAGAATCAAGATTGAATTGATCAAAATACAAAGAATCAAAACTGAATTATTTTAAATCGAAATAATCGTAACCGAATTGATCAAAATTGAGACAATGGCAATCGAAATGATCAGAATTCAAATAATTGAAGTCGAATTGATCAAAATTGAAATAATTATAGTCGAATTGATCGAAATTGAAATAGTCAAAATGAAATTGATCGTAATTCAATGACTGGAGACCGAATTAATCAAAATTCAAAGAGTCAAAACCGAATTGATCAAAATTGAAATAATCAAAACAAAAGTGATCGAAAATGAAGTAATCATAATCGATTTGATCAAAATTGAAAGAATCGTAACCAAATTGATCAAAACCAAAATAATTGTTACCCAATTGATCGAAATTGAAAAAATCGAAATCAAATTGATCAAAATTGAAATAATGGAAGCCAAATTGATCTTTTAATCAATTCGGTTTCGATTTTTTGAATTTTGATCAATTCAGTCTCGTTTCAATGAATTTCGATCAATTCCATTTCGACTATTTCAATTTCGATCAATTCCATTACAATTATTTCAATTTTGATCAATTCGATTTCGATTATTTGAATTCTAATCATTTCGGTTGCCATTGTTTCAATTTTGATCAATTCGGTTTCAATTATTTTGATTTAGAACAATTCGGATTCGATTTTTTGTATTTTGATCAATTCGATTATGATTCTTCGAATTTTGATCAATTCAATTTGCGTTATTTCAATTTTGATCAATTTGGCTTCCAATATTTCAATTTTGATGAATTCAATTTCGATTATTTCAATTTTGATCAATTCGGTTACGATTCTTTCAATTTTGATTAATTCGATTATGATTACTTCAATTTTGACCAATTTAGCTTTAATTGTTTCAATTTTGATTAATTCAATTTTGATTCTTTTAATTTTGATCAATTCAGTTTTGATTGTTTTAATTTTGATCAATTCGGTTTTGATTAATACAATTCTGATCAATTCGATCTCGATGTTTTGAATTTTGATCAATTCGTTTTTTATGAGCATAATTTTGATCAGTTCGGCTTGGATGGTTTAATTTTGATCAATTCGGTTATGATTACTTCAATTTTGATCGATTCGGTTACAATCACTTTAATTCTGATTAATTCGGATTTGATTATTTCAATTCTATTCAATTCTATTATGATAACTTCAATTTTGATCAATTCGGTTTTGATTGCTTCAATTGTAACCAATTCATTAACGATTACATCAATTTTGATCAATTGAGTTACAATTACTTCATGTTTGATCAATTCGGCCACGATCCCTTCGATTTTGATCAATTCGCTTAGGATTGCTTCAATTTTGAACAATTGGGCTATGATTACTTCAATTTTGGTCAATTTATCTTCGATTATTTTAATTCGAATCGATTCGAAGTCAATTATTTTAATTTTGATCAATTTCGCTTCCATTATTTCAATCTTGATCAATATGGTTTCGATTATTTCAATTTCGATCAATTGGGTAACGATTATTTTGGTTTTGATCAATTCGGTTATGATTCCTTCAATTTTGATCAATTCGGTTAGGATTACTTCATTTTCGATCAATTCGGCTTCGATTATTTCAATTTTGATCAATTCGATTTCGATTCTTTGAATTTTGATCAATTCGGTCTCGATTCATTGAATTTCGATCAATTTCATTTTGATTATTTCAATTTCGATCAATTTGATTATAATTATTTTAATTTTGATTAATTCAACTTCAATTATTTGAATTTTGATCATTTCGGTTGTCATTGTCTCAATTTTGATCAATTCAGTTACACTTCAATTTTGATTGATTCGGTTATGATCACTTTAATTTTGATTAATTCAGTAACCATTGCTTCAATTTTGATTCATTCGGTTTCGATTCTTTGAATTTTGATCAATTTGGTTTCGATTCTTTGAACCTTGATCAATTCGACTTTTATTATTTCAATTTTGATCAATTGGGTTACGATTACTTTAGTTTTGATCAATTAAATCACGATTTCTTCAATTTTGATCAATTTGGTTATGATTACTTTATTTTTTGATCAATTCGTTTTCGATTATTTCAATTTTGATCGATTTGGTTTTGATTCTTTGAATTTTGATCAATTCAGTCTCGATTCATTGAATTTTGATCAATTCGATTACGATTATTTCAATTTTGATCAATTCGACTTCGATTATTTCAATTCTGATCAATTCGGTTTCGATTATTTCAATTCTGATCAATTCGGTTTTGATTATTTCAATTCTGTTCAATTCCATTATGATTACTTCAATTTTGATCAATTCGGTTTCGATTGCTTCAATTTTGATCAATTCATTAACAATTACATCAATTTTGATCAATTAGATTACAATTACTTTAGGTTTGATCAATTTGGCTACTATTGCTTCAGTTTTGATCAATCCGGTTACAATTGCTTCAATTTTGAACAATTGGGTTATGATTACTTCAATTTTGGTCAATTCGTCTTCGATTATTTCAATTTTGATCAATTCGGCTTCCATTACATTCATAGTCTAGTTTCAAATGTTATAATCACTCTAATTCAAGATGATCATACTCTTGAAATCAATCTTGTAGAATCCCCATTTAAACCATCTTGAATTGTTAGCAGATACCACTATCTTAAAAGCTAGGTCAAATTACATGTACATACATTATATACATACATACATACATACATACATACATTCATATTGGGGCAGAGCCACACGATTCGATTATCTTATCTCCACCCATAAAATGTCCCAAACTTGCTATAGATGACATATGAATTCATGTCTTCAGCACCACCCCAAGAGAATTTATCAGCTGATAACCTCCACCTGCAACAATAATGCCTGTTACTCAAAGTCCTCCTCATTAACATGAACGGCCCCACTTGTGAACAGCGCGAATATGGGCTGTGCCATTTACTCCTTAAAGTCCCTTTCCTTGAACAACCCCACTCTTGAATAGTGTGAATGGCGGTTTGAAGTCACCCCTTTTCACGACACAGTCAAAAAGTTTATCCTATATAGTAAGGTCAAGCCACTAAGTCTAGGCCTTCACACTACAGAATGGTCTAAAGGCCATTCATTTATTAAAGCAAAGTGTACCCTACACTCTTTTGTTTTGTCTCTGCTACATTACAAACAGTAGTCTCCATAATTTTTCCCAGATAATGACACACATAAAATGTGCACAATACAGTTCATTGTGCTGAATCATCAGATTTCTCCAATGGGTTTTGAAGTAAATTTGAAAAATTATCTTTTTGCTTATACCAATTTTGTTCGAGTTGATTTGGGTTTCTGTGAGTTATTTCGTCGAGCAACTGAGTGAATGAGAATGATCCTTTCGGTATTCTGCACAAATAATAAAAAAGAGTACTCACAAGCATATTTCAAGAAATCTAATACGGCAAAACTCAAAATGCGCATTAGAGACCAGATTAATATTCACATCAAACACACACATGAGTGAGAGAGAGAGAGGGATAGAGGTACCTTTAACCTATCATCGTGGGAGACTGAAAAATAAGCACTCCGTCCAACCGTTGATGGCGATGCAATTTGAAAGCTATTTCGATACGCAGCGTTGTTGTTAAAACGTTGCGTTTTATTAAAAAATTCATTAAAAAAAAACCAAAAAACTATTTATGGGCTCCTTTCGAACTTAACAAAGAGTGCAAGTTGTTGTGGTTGATTTTATTTTATTTATGGGTTTTATCTTATTAAATTTTTTTTATTTGTTTATATAAAATTAAAAACTTTTAATAGACAATAGTTTATCCATCGGGTATATATAAAATTTTATTTTAATTTTTAAATTAAAAAGTCTAAAATTTTCTACTCATAAACCCTAACGGCAATACAATAACAACCGATTAAAATGGTTATTTTGAGTTATGATTGTTTTAAGTTAGCCTTTTGCCCAATGTGAATCACATGCCCTTAACCATGCGTTTTTATTTATTTATTTTAAAAATAGTATTGACCATCTTTTTTCACTTTTATTTTTTATTTTTTATTTTGTGGAGGGTGCCTTTTGATTGTCCAAAAGTGGAGAGGTTTGACTATAGTTATATTAAATTTTTTTGAATTGAATGGTCAGCTACTTTATCTGATTTTGAGTTTTATAAATTAAGAAAAAGAATTTGTGAGAATCAATCTTTTAATAAATCTTACGGTATTCAAATTAGATTAATTAAATATAGTCTGGATATGAAAAATAAGGATAGCTGTTGTGACTGTACATAAACTAAGCTTAGAGAGGACCATGTACATCCTACATTTGCACATTACCAATAACAAGTAGTGACATTCTTCATGTCGGCACATGTTAAGTGGAGATGACAAGGGTACAATGCATCACTAGAGGTCCAAATTTATGCTATGGAGTCCTTTCCAAAGAGAAGGGGAACCTCCATTTTTATGTCGGCACATGTTTGGCAGAGAAGAAAATTTAAAGAGGAAAAAGTATAGATGCAATTGTTTGATGAATATATATTATTTCCATAATATTTTCTTTTTTATCTTATTTGATTTAATAAAGATATTATTTTATGTATGAGATAAAAACGTTGAAGTAAAAAAAGTTGGATAGTAAAATTAATTTAATTAATATTTTCTCTTGTCAAACTCATTGATTTTAAATTTTTTTCTCTCTATAAAAATTTAAATTGGATTTTTTGTCCTTAAATGTAAATGCATTAATTTTCTTTTTATAAAAAAGTCGATTTAATTCATATTTTTTACTCTCTAGATACATTGAGTTTAAGGTAAATAATAAAATTTATCTCCCTTTAAAAGTAAATATATTAATTTTTTCTCTCTCTTTTTGTTACAATACAGGAGGAGGAAGACTTGGCATCTGAGGAGAGCCCTTCCTCGAATATCATGATTTAAGAAGTGGTGCACTTTACAGGGAGGAAGGTCTAACTCATGAAGACCATATCGGAATGAAGGTCTTAATCTAACAATAACATCTGTATAGTTATTTCCCTCTTTTTTTATAAAATTTTTTTTGGGGGATATAAAAAAAAATTTTTTTTTTTTTTAAAAAAAATAAAAACCTTATTGGGGAGTAACATCTGATGCCAGGGCTGACACAAGCTCAAACGAGTCAATCTCAAGAATAGTTGAGTAAAAAGAGGAGAAGTCCTTCTCTAACCCCATATAGTTCTGCAATGAATGGATCTGAGACCCCCCAATTCTCTATGAATCCCTACACCCATAAACCATACTCATCCCGAAGAAGGCCACCTGCACTTGCTGTTCGGGAATTAATCTGTGAAGATCCATCAGAATTAAGCTTAAACACACCCAAGAATGAGGGATCCATCTAATCTAGTTTCCTATACGAGGTGTATGCAATGGACACAACACTTTCAGGAGAGAAAACCATATCCTCAAAAACACTCTTGCATCTAACTTTCTGGATGGCCCATAGAGTGTACACAAAACAAGTGGCCCATGGGAAACCTCTATGGAGTGCATGAGATTTGCAATTTCAAGCCAACCACCCGTTCATTGCTAAACTCCCAACCACCGTTCTTGAAAGGGGAGATGTATGAAGAATCCGCTCCCACACTTGACGAATTAGGACACAATCCTGAAATAAATTAAAGCACGCCTCCATCATCCGTCGACAAAGGGGACAACGCGGGTTGTCTGTGAGAAATTTTTTCGATATAAAAAATCAATTTATCTTATATTTTCTCTCTTTAAATTCATTGATTTTAAGTTATCTCTATTCATGAAAATCAAAATTAGTTTTTCTCTCTATAACGGACTAATTTTCTTAGGTAAAAAAGTGCATTTTTGATTGGTAATTTTTTGAAAGTCGACAATTTTCCTCTCCTACTAAACAAGGGTGAGGGTTATCCTGTGCAATCCAAATTGTACAAGGAAAAAAGTTCAATAATGCGAGAGAAACGAAAAAAGTGAAAGACAGGGTGAATCTGATCTATATAATACATTATTTTAATATATTTTAAAAATCAAAAGCTGATTTTGGTTCAAATTACTCAAATTTAAAAGATTCTGAAACACGATTTGATTAATTAGGTTAATCTACGTGATATTACTTAAAGTCAAAACTTGGTGAACACTCTCATGCTTGGCGCCTAGTTGGCAACCAATCAAAATGGAAATCACTATTCATCGTCACCGAAACCTCTAAGTAGTCTCAAAGGCACAACTCGGAAAAAAAAAACCCCCCCCTATACTAACAGGGGCAAAAATAAAAAAAAAATAAAAAAAAAAAAAATCTTTAAGTAATTTTTTTTTATACCAATCAGAATCTGAAATTATATTCCGATTAATTTAGTTTGAGTATTGTTAGATCCAATTTAGAGAGAGTTTTTCTTATATAGTCTTTTTTTCATTAAGAAATTTAATATTTTTATTTACTAAATCGACTGTCCATTTGGCCGATCAAAGTAGATATGACCAATAATTCATCTCATCTTTTGAGAAACCTCTATTTATTTAAATTATGATAGATTTTACCCTGCATACAACACTGATAACTCTTCCCCTATCTTTGGACAAGCAAGAGGAAAACACCCACTTAGAATTTCTTATTATTTTTTTTCATCTAAGCAAGAGGTAAATACCCAATACTTAATCATTCTTAAATCTCTTAATGTTATATCAATATTCGTTGAAACACCAAAAATGTAATGATCCATTTGCATGGTTATCTTGACGTGAGAGACCATCTTTGAGTGAATGAAGACTCATTTTGAAGCACTTTGGAAGGGTGTACTTTGTGGTGGGGATTCTTGAAGCTGCTTTAGTTGACCTCATGAGATGGGTATAGTGGAATTAAAGCATGGTAGGTAGTAACCAAGAGTAAAGGATTTTGCCAAATCTCTAAAACATATGGAGGAGAGTACGTCATGGGGAAGAAGAAACAAAGTGCGTCCAATTTTGAAAGTACTCCCAACTTGTAAATGCTTTTTTTAGTGATCGAGGAAAGTTGACTTCCATGAAGTGGGTGGGCCTTCTTGAAGATTTTGGATATCTTTCATGGTAATCATGATGAGAGCTAAGTTATCGACCGATAATTAGTTTAGTGAAAAAAATATTAAATTTTTTAATTAAAATTTGGGTTTAAGTCTTAAAAATGAAAAAGAATTACGTAAAGAGAAAAACCTGATCATAAGTTAGAGCAGATTAATCAGAATATAATTTTGAATATCAATTAGTCACGAGAGATTAATTTGCATAGCAACATAAAAAAAAAAAAAAAAGAAATTGATGAGACCCAAATTGTATAATTCACCATGCAACCAAGTTACAGTGAGATTTTGGATTTCTTTCACGGTAATCATGATGATACCTATCCACCATGCAACTAGGTTACAATGAGAAGTCTTTTGTTCCCATTGAGGTTGAAGGAAAGTTCAACTTCAAAAAGCTATGCTGCATGTGATGATAACATGATATATGCTTTATGAATATGATGATACTGAAGGAAAATGAGAGGAAAAGTTTGTGCTCAGCATGGGAGTGTTCTTATCACAAGGGTTTTGTTTTGGAATATTAGATATCATTGAGTTGGCATGGAAAGAAGAATTTCTTATGCTAAACGCAAGATGAAAATTATTCAAGAAACACTTAGGTGTATATACCATGATAGCTCAAGGGGCCCATAGCACTCCTTTTTCCATTCATTAACTCTACTTTCAATTGATTCACTTTGCTGGCCGAGCCTTGAAATATCTGTTCAGGGTGATTGAACAAGCAATTGAAAACCAATGTCCAAGAAGAGAAGAAGTCTTCCCAAGGACATTTCTGTGTTGAAGTGAAAAAATAATATCAAGGGCATGCTCTACGGTCTACTGGACCACGGCTAGAAGAACCATTTCAGGCAGTGATGCTATGGCGTGAGACTTGTGAGACGGATTGAAAACTATGAGAATGAATCATGAATTGAATGTCAATTACATATAATATGATTTTATGTTTACAAAAAAAGAAGGAATATGATAATATATAGTACAATATTTCAATTAATAACACTTCATTTATATTTGATTTGTTATTTTCAGTATTTGACTTTTTCGATATCTCTTGCATTAATCTTTAAGAAAAAGTGAAAAATTATCGCTTTCATTATGATTAAAGATTTTAATGTATAAACCTCAATAAAAAGAAGTGCACTCAATTTTCTAAAATTTTGAAGGGATTTGTAACTTAGATGACATTTTGGCTAATATAATGAAAGACCGTCTTAAAAGTATTAATTATAATTCAAACTATATATTTCATAGTCGGCAATTTGTCTAGATTAATAACTTGTTAGTCCACCGAGTAAGATCACTGAATTTCCTTAACCAACTTCTTCGAGTTTTAAAAATGAAAAAAATGATCGTTGAGAGAGCTTAGCTCTTAATAAATCTAACAGTTAATTCGAATTGAATTAATCAGAATCAATAAATTAATTATCAGATACCGATAAAAAAAATGATATTCCAACATGATCCTTACCGATTAACTAAAAAATGTGAAAGTCTTAATTATAGGTTTTGAATTCGAGTCATGTAAATGAAAAAATGAGATTTGGGAGAGTTAGCTTTTTAATGAATTCTATAATATTGGATTACATTAATCGAATAAAACTCAAATACTGATCGTTGAAAAAGAAAAAATGTGAAACCCGTAGGTCCAACGCAACCCAGCCTAACCTAAAACACGCGAGGGTTTGAACAAAACCCATAGGCCCTATGTCTTATTGGGCTTCACATTGGGCGGTCCGAACCTAAAGGGGCCACCCAATGCGATGCAATAAGCGTCAAGAGAAAAATTGGGAAAACCATGCTATTTTCTCCGCTTAGAAAAAAGGCTTGGTGCTTTTGGTGGATTTACCTGGTAAAGCTCGCTCTCTCTTTCTCTCTCTCTCTCCCCAGCCACACGCGCACAGTTATTTTTATAGCACTGAGTACTTTATATTTGAACTCATTTTGGGTAAAGGATGTTCTATTCAATCTTGTGTAGTGCCTGGTCAGCCAAAATCTCATGTTAGAAACTTAACGCTTGATGGGTCATGGGAAAAATTTCAGTATTGCAAATATTTTTTTTGGGGTTTCAAAATCTTGTCTTGATTAATAGTAACTCGACTTATTTTTGCAAACTTAGAACCATCTCGAAAAATCATATTCCATGTTTCATAAATTGATGTCGTGAACCCCTTGTGATGACAATCTCATTTTTTATTTACTCTCTCTCTCTCTATAATTTCAGGCTACTCCCCCTCCCTCAGCCTCTGCATTATGCCATGTCTATTTTTGTCCTTGTTCACACATAGAATTAATTAGTTACTAGGGCTTATGCCTTCTGGTATAGTGGTAGATCATAAAAACATAAAAATCTTCAAATTTCTGAAATATAGTCTGATGTTATGACAGACACATGCTGAAAGCTAGGAGACCCTGGAGAATGATTTCCTAAATGCAAATCCAGTGTTTGTTAAACTGACACTAGAACATTTATTTGCATTTCGACATCGGTTGCTTGGATTCTTTATATTGATTGCATTGCTGAAGTAGGTGTTGGAATCCAAACAAAATTATCTGATGGGAAAAAGTGGCATACATGGGAGCTTCCTGGCTCAATTCCAAGCACACGAAATGATGCATGGTTAGGACTCCATCGTGAGGTATCCATGTGACAGACTGCTATAGCTTCCACCCTTTCTCCATTTTCTCCTCCAAGCCAAACCTTGTAGACCTTGTTCTCGCTCTCTTGGCTATGGCAATAGAAAACCGCATAAGGGTAAGGCATGGTATGGCATGCAACCATCTTTGGTGCTGACAATTCAAAGGGCACTCCCAAAATGGTGTAGTTTTGAAGTGGGGCAGTTAATGGCCTTGTAAGGTGGGTAGTAGAGTGAACTTCGATTTCAGTCTCTAATCCGAAGATGGTTCGAGTAAAATCAAGCATGGATTCTAAGGATGTAGCGCAGAACTTGGTTTCTCCTTTAATAGGTTTGATTTCACATTGTCTTAGTGTATCTTCCATGGCCTTGGCTTGGGGAGAGCCTTTGGAAAAAGAGAAGTATCGGAGAAGGTAAGGGAGTTGTCTTAATGAGAAAGGAACGGAGTCTGCTTCTTCTCTAGGCAATATATGAGGTGAAGATGAAGAATCCTTGTTGGGGAAATAGATCGGCATAGTTTTGCCCATCTTGAGATCCTTCATGGTGAAGAACACCATTAGTGAGGGGTCCATGTGATCCATATGGGAAGAAGGAAAAGTGTGATGATTTTCATCTGGGGCATGATCATGTGAATCTCCGCTATATATCTGCAGAACACTAGGAGTCTCTCTTTGGAGTTCATATATCATTTCTGTACTCCTGCTTCCATGAAAAAACTGTAGAAAGAAAGGAAAAGGAGAAATTATAAGAAATAATTTTCATTGTCTATTATCCCTTATAGCAGCAACAATGAACTACTCTCATCAGACAACTTCTAGGATCCCCTCTATGTAAAGATTGTAAAAAGAAAAAACAGGAGAACAAAGCAAGAGTTTGGGGATTACCAGGACTAGGAATAGATGCAGTAGGAGGATCCAATACGCCAGGTGAGGGCTCATCTTTCTTCTGCTTTGGATTTTGATCAGAATGAAGAAGATGGACGCTAAATCATTTGGTCTAAGTAAGAAGCATCTGCATGATTCACGTGTAATGTCCAATGATTGTTAAAAGTTAAAATTGCAAATGCCGGTATAAGTTATTCTACACTAGTTGGCAGGTGATATGTCCACATGTACCCTGTTTTTTACTCTGCTTTCTTGGCTTCTTGTCAGTTACTGGAGTGGGTCAAGATTTTATCAGGAACCAAATCTTTATGATTAGGAAATAATTATTTCATAAACATTGAATTCAAGCTGAAATTAAAACAAATTCTTCAAAATTATTATAATTTTGAATACTAATTGAACTAATAAAATCATGCCAGAAAGGTTTATTTAAAAAAAAAAAAATCATAGATGAGGCTCGAATTTGAGACCTATAAAAAGATCACGCCAGAGAGGGTAACAAATGCAGGTTCATCCTCTCCATCCTTTCGCTTGGTTCAAAAATAAAAATCGAAGGAAACAACAAACGCACACCAAGGCATACCTTTAGAATACATTAATTTGAATGAAATGAAATTTTGTTATCATTATGATTAAACAAATATAGGACTATCGACATGAAATGCCACGACATTAGTTTACCAAAAAACAAAAGACTTTGATGGTATGCTTGATTCCTTCTAGCACATGGCTGCCGAAGACATGCAACCATTTGTGGTTGTTCAATATGAAGTGCCTAATCTGGGATTGGACTATAACTTGGGTTTGTTGTTGTTTATTATCAATTGCTTACATGAAATTTGCATATTATATTTTAACCTTATGATGTGCAAATTAATGTATTCCTTTTGGCAGTCCCTTCATTTTGTTGGTCCAAGAGAAGTAATGTAAATCCCACATATGCATCGATTGTTGGTGGGTGTATACTATTTTTGGTGTGAGAACCCACATGATACATTTGGTTTAGCATAAGTTCTCCCACAATAGCAAAACATCTTTCACGACACCCTAATAATTTATATGAGGTCTATATACTTAGTGAGCTTTTGTTGGATTATGAGCTCCAAATAATAGAAGCAGGATCCACTCTACCTAAAGATTGTAACCACAACATGATAGTAAGTGTTTGGAGAAAAGAGATGGAGTAGAAGGATCCAATATATTTTGAAATGAAGGCTCCTCTTTCTTCAGTTTTGGATTCGGATACAGATGAAAAAGATTGATGTTAAACTATTTAATCGAGATTTTTTTTAAACTTAGTAATATCGAAATTTATGAAATTTATAATCGTTGGATTGTCATTTAATGATCATTATTTCTAATAGAATAAGATAATAGAATAATTAGTTACCATCAGATTTCGATCCACTGATCTTATCTTACAATTATTCATAGCGATGAGCATGATAAAAAGTTGATTCTGTACAGGTTGGCCAAGTTTTGTTCCACCCTAGAGTCTGTATTTTATTCTTGCCTTCCTTGGCTTCTTATCAATTATTTGTGTAGCTCGTGATTCTATCTGGAACCAAATCTTTATCTCAAACCAAAAGAAAACAAAAAATTTTTCGTCCAAGATTCTTCCCATATTAAATTCAAGTTGAAGATAAAAGGTTTCTTTCTTCAAGGTGTAAAAAAAAAAAGAAAAACCAGCGACAGACAAAGGCAGACCTCTGGAATACATTAGTTTTCACATGACAAAACAAATGCAGGATTGCCACGACATTGATTTACTCAAAGACTGAGTTTGATGCGAGTGTTTGATTCATTACAATAAGTATAGTAAGTATAGTTACACTAATACTGATGCTATTGATATTTATTAAATAAAATTTTGTATTCGACTCTTGAATATGGTAAAAAAAAATGTTATTAGGAAAGTTTTATTCTTAAACACCTAATCGGATTAAACTGAATTTAGTTGAATCTAATATAATTATTAGATATCAATAATTTATATATATAACAATACATGATTAAAAAGAACATGCAACCATTAGGGTTGTGTCATATATGAATTGTCTTATCGGTTTGTACTATGTATAATTTTATTCTTGTTTGTTATTAATTGTTCACCTGAAATTAGCATGTTATATCTTAACTATATGAGCCCACTACACCCAAAAGGAAATAGAGAAAGAATAGCTCTTGATAGAGACTGATAATATTAAATCTTCTTTTGCTTAGTAAGCATGTATTTGATACATACCTCTCATATGTATATATATGCATACACAACACCAAAAATATATATATATGTGCATACATACATACATACATACATACATACATACATATGGGATAGATTCAAAAATCTTTATTTAAGGATAAAACACAATATGCAAAGTATGAGTGTGGATATATATATATAAGGGTAAGCATAATATATAAGTGTGTAGTGTAGAGATTATAATTAAAAACAAAAACAAAAAAAAATACTATATTATAGCTATTCATGGATCTCCTCTGTCCTTTAATATTCATCTAGAAGAAAAAGGGAGATTAGAAAATTTGTGTTCCTTCAATAAGCACTTGCAGAATTCTGCACAATGTGGGAATTCTAATGCCATTCTTCTCCTTCAGTGTTGCTTTGTTTAAAACTTGTTGTCAGATTATCTCCTTGCCTCTCCCTTTGGGGGGGTTGGTTCTGATCAACATTAGAACACATTATTTGCATATAAAGAAATTTTGGTGTCTTGTAAACCCAGGACCATACCTAGGTGTTGAGCTGTAACAAGCTTTTGGTCTGGCCACTGGGTTATCAAGACAGCCTTTTGAGAGGATAAGCAATTCCCTTGCTTGAAATTTACAATTCAATTTTTTTGAAGACTGTTTTATCACCATATTATTTATTTTCAAGTTAAATTCTTGATAAAAAATTTTAAATACTGGTCGGCTTTTAATTGAATATCTCATTTAGAAAATTTTTGCATTCTTTTTGTGAAATTTCCACCCAAATCCTCCATCGATGAGATTTTCTATGACATTAGTATTTTAAAAAAACAAATTAATCAAAGTATTCATCCAATTGTATATTGGTTTCTTAAGGTCTGAGGTAGCTTTGTATATAGAAAAAACAGATGTAGGCAGAGTTTTACTCCTTGAGGGTTTGATCTGAGTCGAATCAGATTTAATCGAGATAAATGGTTACCGGATACACCGGTGGTTTATCAAAAAAAAAAAAAAATGGTTCCTTGTTATCTTGCTTTTGTCCAAAGAAAATGATTGATTCACTACCAGAAAACACGACTTTAGCGATGGAAATTAGCGACGGATAGTTATCCATCACTAATTAATAACAAAATTACGACGGAACAGCGACGAAAAAATTAGCGATGGAAAATTCCGTCGGAAAAAATTCGGTCACTAATCCATCGCTGAAACAAAAAAAAAAATTCGGACCTATTAGCAACGGAAAAATTCAGTCAGAAAAAATTCCGTCGCTAAAAAAAAATAAATTTCGGACCTATTAGAAATGGATTAGCGATGGAAAAAATCCGTCGCTAATAGGTCCGAATTTTTTTTTATTGAATATAAATTTTGGTTTTTATTAAATATAATTTTGTATTTTTATTAAATATATTTTTATTTTTAATTAAATATAATTTTTATTTTTATTAAATATAATTTTATATTTTTATTAAATATAATTTTTTTTATTAAATATAATTTTGTATTTTTATTAAATATAATTTTTTGTTTTTATTAAATATCATTTTGTATTTTTATTGATTATAATTATGTGTTTTTATTAAATATAATTTTGTATTTTTATTAAATATAATTTTATTTTTTTTATTAAATATAATTTTTTATTTTTATTAAATATAATTTTTTGTTTTTATTAAATATAATTTTTTTTTTTTTTTTTTTTTTTTTTTTTTTTTGTCTTTATTTTTTTTTTTTTTTTTTTTTATAATTTTTATTTTTATTAGATATAATTTTTTATTTTTATTAAATATAATTTTGTATTTTTATTAGATATAATTTTTTGTTTTTTAAATATAATTTTATATTTTTATTAAATAAGAGTATTGTATTTTTAATATTGAGAGTTACAAATAAAGTATAGAAATAGAAAACAAATAAACCAATAACATAAATGTAATGGTGGCATTGTGGTTAAGACTCTCAAGTTTTCTCTCTCACACCCGGGTTCGAACCTGAGGGAGAACATATTTTCATAACATTTTCAGCACATTTACGAGTGGGCGGGCCGGTTTCCAGACGGTGGTGGAAGCGGGTCGGGTGGGCGGATAGGTCGGACGTCCAGCTTCCAACATTTGGGTTTGGTCTTACTAACCTTATCGAAAAAATCCGTCGCTAATTCGTTGGTAATTTGAAAATTCTAAAATAAAATTAGCGACGGAATTTTCCATCGCTAAAAAATCCGTCGGTAATTAGCGACGGAAAAATTTCGTCGCTGATCTTTCGTTAAAATTAGTGATGTGACTTTTAGTGACGAAAATTTGGATATCTATCACTGAAATCGTGTTTTTTGGTAGTGATTTCTTACAACAAAGGGTAGCCAAAGACATGAAACTATTTTGATAATTGAAAGTTTGGGTAAAAAATATATATATATGCATTTTGTTCATTATTAGTTGCCCACGTGAAACGTGCCAATCGGGTTGCTTGCATAACTTTTGTATTTTTACCCTGTAATTGATCTATAAATAGCAGTAAATGCTTGAGCCTCCCACTGCACCAGAGAAAGTTATTTATCAGTCTAAGTTAGAGATTGGAATATGGAGTCTTCCTTTGTTTGCTTCACTTTCTTCCTAGTTCTCCTGGTAAGCACGCCCTCATGGCCAAGAACAAATGCTCTTCTTCATTACTTAAATACATAATTTATTTTTCTCCTTAATGTTCTACATGGAGCTGCCCCTTTGTAACTGCAGTCATTCTCTTGTGAAATGTATATCAGTGTTTATTGCATATTGAGATCTTTTAATGGGCAGGTTGGTAACACTATAGAAGCAAGAAAAGATCCGGGAGAATACTGGAAAGAAGTCATGAGAGATCAGCCAATGCCAGAAGCCATTCAAGGTCTTGTTCGGTCGAAATCTCTGTCAAACGAGAACTGTCACACATCTGCAGATACCATAAACAAGGTCCTACTTGTGGAGGAATTTGAGCATAAAGCAGAAAAGCCCTTCACCGAGGACTTCGAACCTAGACCTAATGTATCCGTTTATGACAACGATGTCAAGCCAACAGAAGAGAAATCCTTCATCAAGGATTTCGAGCCAAGGCCGAATGTCTCGGTATATGACAATGACATTGGTTTGAAGGAAAAGGAGGCATTTGATAAGGATTTCGAGCCAAGGCCTAATGTCTCGGTTTATGACAATGACATTGGCTTGAAGGAAAGGGAGGCAACTGTTTAAAGACTTTTGAACCCACATCATGGCCGAGGAAAAGAAACAATAATCAGATATGCACAACTATGTTAAATCATCTATTTCCAAAAGTGTGTAATGTTGGTGGAATAAAAGTTTGTGTACCATTTTATGTAATCTTGTCATCTGCAGATTGTCTTCAAGTCTCTAGGTTTGATGTTCGAATCTCTTCTTTGGTCATGTAAGGGATCACAATGAAATATAAGTTAAGTGTGAACTCTGTTGAATCTCTTTAAATCAATTGTTAGAACTTATAAATGTATATGTTTGCTATTTAAATTAATTTTTAGATATAATTAAGTGAGATCGAATAAGAAAAAAAAAAGAATAAAAGTGTAAAAATTTTACTATTTGAGTTGTCCCTGCTCGAGGACATAATGGCATTGAGGCTTGAGACTATTTTCTATGATCGGGGGGTTGGGTTGGAGAGTTCCATGACTCATATGACAACCAAGCTCCGTATCGATCTTTTATGGGTAAGAACTTGAAGATACATTTTTTTCGAAAAATAACATGTTATGTTGTCACTAACATTGAAAAGAATTTTCAATACTAACAACACTATTTAATGTGTGTCACTCCAGGATGGTATCAACAAACTTTATTAGATTTTGAAATATGATTCTGATTCGATTTGCAACAATTTTTAATTTATTTTTTTATATATGTAACTTATATAATTTATAAATTATTATACACGTTAGATTAATTTATCAGGCATTATATTTTAAAATTAATATATTTTTATCTATTTCTTTAAAAATTTATATATTTTTGTTCAACTAAGTTCATAAAATGTTTTAAATATTGGACTTCAAATATAATAATTTCTTTGGATTAGGGTTTAATCAAACCTTGGCATGGAGAGTGGATTTAGGTTTAGGCTTATTTGGGCCTAAGCAATCAAGAGATAGATACAGCTGTACCCAGCTCAACCCAAAAACCAGAGCCCACACTTGATGCCAATAAAAAGTGAGGCCATGAGGTTAGTATTGTTATTTTTTTTATTATTCTTCCAAATTATTTAATTAATTAGATTTAAATATTATAAAATTTAATTTAAAAATAAAATTTATTGACACTTGTTTTTTTATTTTTAAAAGTCAAATTTGAGTTTCTTTTTTCTTTAATTATATAAAAAAATAAATATAAAATTTTTATATTGAGGAAGGATTATTATTTTTAAAACCGAATTTAAAATTTTAATTAAATAAATTTATTATTCTGTTATTAAGAATATAATTTAATATTGTCATTTACATATTAAAATGTGATGATAGGTGAAAATTAAAACTAAAAAACTACCCTTCCTTTCGGAATGAATGAAGAGAATAGAGCCCATTTTACCATTTGAAATTGGAAAGATGAAGATCATCACTCGCATGATCCGTGAGGTATCCATGAGCCGTTCCCTTTGAAGTTTGTCATTACACTCTTGAATAAAGATCATCCCCCCACCCAAATCCTTCAATTCAACGAATTTATCTCTTTCCCTTTCCTCGTTCGTAGGAGGAAACATCAACTTACAAAAGTTGAATTTTGGAGAAACTTGTCATTTGAATAATCAATGAATGAGAATAGGGAATGGGCTCCTATTCGTTCCTCGTCAATCAGAATCCTTTATTCTCAAGAAAACTGCTTGACGATTACAATTCTCCTTCACCAATTTACTATTATTAACATATAATCCCTTCTGGTTGTCTTGTTGGGCCTGAAATAATAACTCGAGTAAAAGTGTTTTCCGCAAAAATAAAACCGTAATCTTGGTGATCGGTTCTGACAGCATTCTTTGATTCTGTTGGTGGGGTTGCCTGGTAAATCTCTCTCTCTCTCTCTCTCTCTCTCTACTTGCTGTTATTAACATTTTACAAGTTTGTAAATGTTTTTATTTAATTGGATTTTGACTAAAGATGTTATGTTAATTCTAGAGCACGACTAATCAAGACCTCAGTTAGAAACTTATTACTTGCTCGTTCATGTTACTTTTAAAATTTCAAGTGGGGCCTCAACTGTTTGATAGAATTACTGAAAGATTCCTTGCCACTCCAAATGTTATCCTCTTGCTGTTCGTGAGACCCATCTCGAAAAATCATATATATGACCCTGTTAAAGGTGGGTCTATAAAAAGATTAGGGTGGGTCAGGCTTATCTTGTCAAAAGCTTATCCCACCTCAAATTATAATTAGGAAAATAGTTGGGCTGAGCTGAGTGAAATTTGTGGTTGTTAATTACTATGGTTTAAGAATTGTGTGGATGCTTATCTTGCACTTGTTTATCACATACTAATTTGAAAATATAGCTTGATCTCAGACTTGTATAAAGTTCATTCAAGGTTTTTCTCATGATAAAGGAGCAATCGTTGAGCTTTGACTTGCCCGATCTGAAAAATGAACTTGAGATTTTGAGCCATGTCTCTATTTTCCTTGTCCTCTCATTTGAAACTTGTTAGTCCTTCACATTGTCATCTCGTGCCATTTGCAATTAGAGTCTCTGACCTAATAGCATAGCGATAGATTACCCAAAACTCCTCACATGTACTCCAATGTTGGAGGGCTGGGAGATTCTGGTGGTTAATTTTATTATAACTACCTTCATGCAATATGCCTACGGATTTCACTGGAAAATCCTGAGTTAATGAAGTAGTTAGTTGGCTAACGCTAATTATGGTGATGACATTTAGAATTGGAATGAAATTCCTCAATTTCTAACAAATCCCATGCTTGAAGCCAGTTTGCACTTCACCCTGTTTGATGAGTGCATCGTAAAGGCTAGCAACAGTGTATAACAACGAAAACAAATTTCAAATGACACTATAGCATATGGAGATGGGTACACCTCAGTAGCTTATTGAGATACACATACATACACACACACACACACACACACCCCACACACACTGTGTGTGTGAATAGATAGATAGGTATGATGATTATTTAGGTAGGAGGGGATGATGGAACCCAAACGAAATTATCCGCTGGGAAAAAGTGGCATAGATCAGACCTCCCTGGCTCAATTCCAAGCTTGTGAAATGCTGGATGTTTAGGACTCCATTGAGAGGTATCCATGTGACAGACTGCAACTGCTTCGACTCGAGCTTCTTTTTCTCCTTCAAGTGAAACTTTGAGAACTTTGTTCTCACCCTCTAGGCTATGGCAATACAAAACTGCATATGGGTAAGGCAAGATATGACATGCTACCATCTTTGGAGCTGGTAATTCCTGAACTTCCAAGATGGAGTAGTTTTGAAGAGGAGTAAATGGCCTTGTGAAGTGATTAGTAGAATGGACTTCGATTTTGGTCTCTGATCCAAATATGCTTTGTGTAAAGTCAAGCATTGATTCTAAGGATGTAGCACAAAGCTTGGTTTCTCCTTTAATGGGTTTCATATCACACTGTCTTAGTGCTTTTTCCATGGCTTTGGCTTGGGGAGAGCCTTCGGAGAAAGAGAAGAGTTGGAGAAGGTAAGGGAGTTCTTTTAATGAGAAGGGAAGGGAATCTGCTTCTTCTCTGGTCAAAAAATGAGCAGAGGAAGAAGGATCATTGTTGGGAAAATAGATCTCCATTGTTTTTCCCATCTTTAGATCCTTGATGGTGAAAAATGCCATCAATGCAGGGTCCATGTGATTCATGTGGGATGATGGTAATGCATGAGAATGCCCTTCATGTACCCCTTCATCAACCATGGCATGATGTTGAACGTCTGTGCTATGTAGCTGTAGAACACTACTTCCGGTAGGAAACTCATTGTCCACATGATATTCAAAGGAGAGTTTCTCCTCATGAGGAGTCCCCGGCATAGTTCTGCCTTCCGGGTTTTGTAGCTTAACATCTGGCTGCAAATGACTGTTATCTGCTGACTCTCTTTGAAGCTCCTTTCCCATTTCTCTGGCTCCACTTCCATGATGAAACTGCAGAAAGTGAAGAGAACGACAAATCAACAATATATGTTATCATAAATTCTTCTATTATATCAACACATATTCGACCACGAACTCGTATTAGGAGATCAACAAAAACATGAAGGACAAAAAGTGCTTATCTTGATCATCATTAAGGTGGTTGGTTAGAGAGCTTTCTAAGACACGCTCTATGTGAAGATTGTAAATATGACATAAAATTATGCAAGAGTTGGAGATTACCAGAACAAAAAAGAGATGGAGTAGAAGGATACAATATGCAAGTCGAAGGCTCATCTTCCTAATGCTCTGGATTCTGATAAAAACGAACAAAGGTGCTAAACTTATGGTTCAAGTGTTGAACATTCTTTTTCTTTTTTTTTTTGTGTGTGTGGCAGAGTGGACCTGTATATACATAGCAGAGTGAGTTTTTGTTTGAGCCCATATTTATTCCTTTTGCTCACACTCACACATGACTTACGACATTAATTTATGTCTTTTCTTAATGCCCACCATTATTTCAAGCTAAACCATTACCAATTGCCCAATCCAATATATTTGCTTGCTGAAGATGGTATGAGAAATAGTTTTGTAATCAAGGGTAAAATTTGACCTTATTATTTACTAATTGCTTGTGAAACTTGCACTCAATTGCTGAAGATGAAATTAACAAATATGAATTTTGTAATCAAGGTTAAGAGTTGACCTTGTTCATTGCTATCCAATTATTGAAGATGGGGGAAGATTTCATCTTATTAGTTACTAAGATTTCATCTTATCTTTTGAAATAGTTTTGTAATCAAGGGTAAGATTTGACCTTGTTATTTACTAATTGCTTGTGAAACTTGCACTCAATTGCTGAAGATGAAATTAACGAATATGAATTTTGTAATCAAGGTTAAGAGTTGACCTTGTTCATTGCTATCCAATTATTGAAGATGGGGGAATCAAAAATGAATTTTGTATTCAAGAGTTTGTTAATCTTTCATTATCCTATGTGAAACTTGCAAGTTTGGTTAATCAACAAATTCTCTGTATTTAATAACCCCAGAAAGAAGGGATACAATAGCATCCGACTATTGAAAATGGGGGAAATCAAATATGAATTTTGTAATGAGGAGTTTGTTAATCTTTTATTATCTTATGTGAAACTTGCAAGTTTGGTTAATCAACAAATTCTTCGTATTTAATACAGTTTTAATCCTAAATTTTGGGATCGATCGTTTAAGACACAAATATAATAAAGAGGAAAAAAATTTAAAATTAAAAAAAAAAAAAGAAAAAACATAAAATTAAATTTTGAAAGCAAAAAAAATAACATTAAAAAATAAAAATAATAAAACAGATAAATAAAAATAAATTATCCATAAAAATTTAAAATAATAAAAGAGATGATTAATTGTTTTTGAATCTCCTTCGCCCCGTTCATTCCTATTCAAAATTATCTTCTCAACTAAATTCTTGAAATTCATATTTTTATGGATAATTTGTATTCAAATTTTCAACGATTTACATAACGTTTCACTAAATTTCCTGCATTTTAGATCTCGCTCCTTTTCACTGGTGCATTTTTGAGTCTTCGTTGCACATGTCCAAACCACCTTATGCGATATTCTTTCATCTTATTCACAATTAACGTCACTCATCTTCATTTCTAATATCTTTTCTAGTTTTGTCACACATCTATCTCAACATCCTCATTTTACTTATAGTCAAGCCTAACACTCGGTGTCATACAAAAGTTCTCTATATTTAAAAACCCCAAAAAGAAAGGAAAACATTGTATCTTAATCTTGTTCATTACTAATTTCTCATGTGAAAATAGCATCCATTATTGAAGATAGCGGAATCAAGAGGGATTTTGTAATCAAGAGTTTGTTAATCTGTCATTATCCTATGGAAAACTTACAAGTTTGTTAATTGTCAAATTCTCTGTATTTAATAAGCCCAAAAAGAAGGGGAAAATTGCATTTTAATCATGCAATTGATCTATAAATAGTGAGCCTTCAACCACACCCACAAGGCATAAAAAAAAGACCAGTTCCATATTAAAATTGAACATATGGATTCTTCTTCTGCTTGCTTCACTCTTTTCCTACTTCTCCTGGTAAGCGTGGCTTTAATGGCTTAAAACAACTGTTCTATACATATTGCTTCAAGGTTACCTGAAGCTAAACCATTGTTGTGAACACGGCACTTTGGCAATAACTAAATCAGATTATGAAACAAAAAAATTGTCTGGTCATTCCCTTGCCAAACTTTTTTTTTTTTTTTTAAACTAATTTGACATTTTTCATGTGCAGGTTGCTAACACTATTGATGCAAGAAAAAGCCCGGGTGAGTACTGGAAATCTGTCATGAAGGATCAGCCAATGCCAGAAGTGGTTCAAAGTCTTATGCATACAAATTCGATGCCATCTGTTACAGTTGAGGAACATAATTGCACAACTGCAGACAATGACAATGGCTTGAAGGAAAAGTCAATTGTTAGAGACTTTGAACGAAAGCCCTATGTTGCTGTTTATGGTGATGAATCAAAGGAGAAGCCATTTGTTAGACGTTTTGAACCAAGGTCATACGATGCTGGTTATACTGAGGATTCAAAAGAGAAGCCATTTGTTAGAGATTTTGAACCAAGGTCATATGCTGCTGTTTATGGTGATGAATCAAAAGAGAAGCCATTTGTTGGAGATTTTGAACCAAGGTCATATGATGCTGGTTATGCTGAGAATCCAAAAGAGAAGCCATTTGTTAGAGATTTTAAACCAAGGTCATATGCTGCTGTTTATCGTGATGAATCAAAGAAGAAGCCATTTGTTAGCGATTTTGAACCAAGGTCATATGATGCTGGTTATACTGAGGAATCAAAAGAGAAGCCATTTGTCAGAGATTTTGAGCCAAGGTCATATGCTGCTGTTTATGGTGATGAATCAAAGGAGAAGCCATTTGTTAGAGATTTTGAACCAAGGTCATACGATGCTGGTTTTTTTGTGGTTTGAGGGGAAATTTGTTAGAGATTTTGAACCAAGGTCATATGCTGCTGTTTATGGTGATGAATCAAAGGAGAAGCCATTTGTTAGAGATTTTGAACCAAGGTCATATGCTGCTGCTTATGGTAGCAAATGAAAGAAAAAATAGGCACTTTGCTAAATGTGTAATCTTCTTGTTCTTCTTCTGTGGGTTTATGGGTAATAATATGTATTTGACAGTGGAGTCGAATTGTGGTGCTTTGGTTGCTAAAGGAAATAAGAAGTGTGTATAGTTGTTTATGTACGTTGAGAGTCCATTATTTTCAGACTCAAATTATCATCGATCGTTGTAACTAAGTGAATGTTCTCTAATAAATTCTGAGATTAGCACATTGCCCACAATAGAATAATGAGTTGGGACTTTCATCTTATCTTTATACATGTTACGGATGAGCGGGAGGACTTGGAAAACACAGTAGTTTGATGGGCCAGTTCTCTAAGTCATATGATTCCATGTTCTCCTTCATCATGGGAGTGATATTCATGGAAATGATGACGAGCACAGACGTTGTTCATCTATTTTTTTTTTCTTTTTTTTTTTTTAAAAATCTTTTTAATACCCATGGAAATGGTAGATTATTGAAAGGAAATTCTAAGATAAAGGGGGTGTGCTCATTGCTTTTGGTGGTTTTATCTATTACAAATCACTTTATTGTGTTTGATGACTGCATCTAACGGCCAGCAATGTTTTCAGAGTTTTAAGGAAATGAAATGCAGATGACCCTATTGCATTTATTTGCATTCTGTCCACTGAGATAGATAAATTTTCCCATCAAGAGCTTAGAAATTCTCATTATTTAGGTTGAAGTGGGTGATGGAATCCAAACAAAATGACCTGATGAGAAAAAGTGGCATCCATGAAAGCTCCCTGCTTCAATCCCAAGCGCACGACACGCCACATGGTTATGACTCCATTGTGAGGTATCCATGTGACAGACAGACTGCAATTGCTTCAACCCTCTCTCTGTTTTCACCTCCGAGTATAACTTTGAAAACCTTGTTCTCAATCTGCTGGCTGTGGCAATAGAAAACTTCATAAGGGTAAGGCATAGTATGGCATGCCAAAACGAGTATAACTTTGAACGCGCCTTCCGCGCTTTATATATATTAGGATGCGTGTAATTATGTGACTTTCGTGACCTTACATAACCAAAAAAAATAAATAAATAAAGTCTTAACCATAAAAAAAAAAAAATAGTATGGCATGCCACCATCTTTGGAGCTGATAACTCCAAGGGCACTTCCAAAATGGTGTAGTGTTGGAGGGGAGTGAATGGTTTTGCAAGATGGGTTGTGGAATGTGTTGGGAAAAATAATTTTAATGTAAAAACTGTGTTAAATATTGTGTTAAATTATTAGAATTAAAAACTCAATAACTTAAATTAAATTTCAGATCAGATTGAAAATACTTTATTTTATAGTCAAAAAACTTAATTGAATGAAATCATGATTTGGGTAGAATTCTGAGTTTAGCCTTTCAGATCAAATATATCCTTACAAAATTTCTCTATATGATGGGGTATCAGAAATTGAAGTGCTGTATTGACTCTAGAACCATAACCTTTTTATAGCAATAGGGTGATTTTTACCTTTCAAATTCATAACAAAATTTGTATGTTTAACTTATTCCAATTATCTCACCAAATTCATATGAATTTAGGTAATTTTCTTACTGTCCTTAAGTCACCATTCGATATTCTCTATTTAATCTATCATAAATAGTAAATATATATTCATATCTACACATTTATTTATTTTTATATCCAATTAGATACATTAAATCCAAATTATCGAATTTTCAAATTTACCTTATTACTTTCATATGATTTTAACTTATATGATAAAATAAATAACAATAACAATCAAAATCTTTAATTCCAACAATTGAGGTCAGGAGCGTATATGTACGCAACTTTCTCTTTGTATTTTTCAAAGAGAATGTTTCTACATCTCAAATCTGCGATCTCAAGGTCACTAAAGAAGTAATTTAATTATTGCGTCAAGATTCAAAAAATGAAAGATTTTTTATTGAAATAATAAAGTTGTAACCCGGGCACTAGCTATCAGAAGCTAATGATAAACATCCTGAAAATGCGTCTCCTTTTTGGGTCTTCCCGGTTCCAAATGCTCCGAGTTTCAATATGAGTCAGAAACCAAAGCTTTTGATTTGCCTCTCCAAAAAATCAGTATTTTGAAAATCGGACCAGAATACGAATCGGTCACATCAAGGGGTCAATGGGTCACCGGATCAAACCGGTCAGACCGGACGAAAAACTCGAATGACATCATTATGATTTCATAAATAAATTTAAATTATAATATATTAATAATTTAAAAAATTTACATATCTAATTACAAAATATTATCAAATCATATTCAAAATATATAATATTAATATAACATAATTTATTCATCTAAATATCTCACATAATTTAATACGAAATATTATTCAAATATATTAAAACTTAATTCAAATAATAGATTAAAATATCAAAATTTAATTTAAACAATAAGAAATAAGAAAAGGGTTATGAAGAAAAAAATAAAAATTAAAACCAAAACAATTGAGAAAAAAAGAAATGAAAATGTGAGATAAAATAGAAAACGAAAGGAAAGGAAAAAAAAACCAACTGTGGTTCAGTGGTTCTCACAACTCAAATAAATAATTTTACTCCTTATGTCCTGGGTTCGAAGCTCCATTGTTGCATTTTTTTTCACTAATTAAAAAACCTGGTTGGATCAGGCCGCTCCATTATTGTACTTTTTTTCACCAATTAAATAACCTGATTGGACCAGGCCGCTCCATTGCTGCATTTGTTTTGACCAATTAAAAAACCCGGGTTGGATCGGACCGCCAAAACCTAGTTGGACCAGGCCGCTCCATTGCTGTATTTTTTTTCACTAATTAAAAAACTTGGTTGGACCGGCCACCAATCGACCCGATCCAATCCGGGTTTGATCGAGTTTTTAAAATCCGATTATTTTATAAAACCCGGACCAATTCTTGATCCGGTTTCCTATCGAACTTGTTGGTCCGATCTGGATTTTAAAACACTACAAAAAAACCCGAATTTTTTAACTGAAGTTCCCATATTAATGACCGACTCAAGATGATCGTCATCGTTAATATCTCCACTAGTGTCAACTATGCAAACCAAGCCATCTTCGAAAGCTAAGACAAATTTGTTCTGATGATCAAGGGCAAATTGAACCTGAGCAACGTCTTGTGTATGAGATTCCTCCAGGCATGCAACTTGCTTCTTGTTTCTCCAGTCCCAGAATTGCATCCAGCAGTAAGAAGATTATCGCCTGATCCATCGAATAAAAAACTGAATATTGCTTGACTATCATTTATCAAAGACACCTGCATGAAAGTTCTAATGTCCCAAGCTCTAATTGTACCGTCAAAAGAACAAGAATGCAAGATTTGAGGATTTGACGGAGAAGAAAACGAAATATGATGGATTCTTGAAGAGTGGCCTCTGCATTCTCCAAAGTATTGTCCCGTCATCGGAGAATACAATTTGATCGTGTTTGTCGACAAAGACACCGCCATTGATCTCAAATTATCACTGGAAGCGAGGTGGAAGACGTAGTGGTTGCCGAAATTTGTTTGAATGGAGTTCTTGGGGCCAAAGCGATTTAATGAGTTTAACGAGCTTGGATTTGGATGACGAGAGCTGTCTTCTTTTACTTCCATTTCAGCCGCCTCCATAGCGCTCTTGCATTCTCGTATGTAAAACCTATAAATCTTGTATGTTCTTTAATTCACTTTTGCCCCCTCATCGATGATGGGTCCCATTGAGAGATCAAAAGCTGCATCATTCAAATATAATCGAAGAGCGTTGGGAAGCTACTCGAAGTAATCTGGCGGAAGATCAAAACCATCCACAAGTTCCTGATGAAGGGTCTCGCAGCAACAATGAGAGAGCCAAATGATGGTGTATAATTATTTTAACATATAAACCTAATCCAACATAATGGACTTCAATATTAGTCTCTAGTCGAAGATGGTGCGGGTGAAGTGGTCTCTCCTCTAATGGGCTTGCACATGGTCTTGGGGTATCTTCCATGGCTCTAGCTTGGGGAGAACCTTGGGAAAAAGAGAAGAGTTGGTACTCTTTTATCTTACAATGATTTTATCTTAAAAAGATCTTCGACATGAATATGTTTCCAAAACTTCTATTTTATTTGAATTTTATAAGGTCTAAGAGAAAACACAAAATTGCCTGTTCTTTGATTGCACCTTGATCACACCATGGTCACACATTTAAAAAAAAAAAAAAAAAAAAAAATAGCCGGTAAGTCCAACTAAGGAAATGGGTCAATGAATAAATAAATTTACCGATACAATAAATTATAAAAGCTACAAATTAAAAATAATTTTTTTAAAAAAATATATATTACACCGGGTATATTTATGAGATTTAGTTAGGACATTAAAAAATAAGTTAAGAAAAAAAAGATTAAATTCTTGTTCAATGAATAGTAGAAATGGCTCAGCCTAAAAGTATTTTTTTTAAAAAAAAAAAAATCAAATGTTAAGTTTAAAATTTACAATTTAGACTTTAAAACTTGATATTATTTTGTCTATTTGACTTCCTAAACCAGCTTGTTCTCTTATGCCATAGGTGAATTTTGTTGTTTTCTTTTAGTTCTCTATAAATTGTAATTTTAGAAAAAGAAAATATAATGGACCAAATCCTATCATTCTAACATGAGGATTAATATAACAAATATATAATTGATTTAATGATAGGGTATCAATACTCTTAAATAACAATCCAGTTTAAATTTTATATATTTTAAAATTAGATATTAGGGTTTTATCTATTAAAAGTTTAATATAATTTAAATCGGATTTAGTTTAATAAAAGATATAGATCTATGTCTTTCAAGTATAGTTCAAGTCTTTTAGTTGTATTGGAAAAAAAAGAAAAAAAGAAAAAAAAGGCAGAGGAGGAGAATATGGGCCTATTGTCAGTTGTAACTTGGGCCTCCAGCCCAATAAATGAGGCCCCAGCTAACATTTATGCACCGTCGTCACACCAAATTCCGTCGGAGTGCAATAGTTCCCTGCTGCCTCACTTCGAGTCTTGAGAGAGAGAGAGAGAACAAACGCTAACCATGGAAGAGAAGCGTGGCGACGCGGGAAATCCACCATCTTCGACGGCGGTGAATACGGCTGAAGCTTCATCTCCGGCGGAGCCGACACCGCTGCTCCGTTCCGCAGGGCAGAAGCGAAAAGCCAACAACTCCGCTGTCGGATCAATGACTTCTTCAACGCCATCAAAACGGTTCTCTCGAGAAAAGCAAACTCTCTCTCTCTCTACCCCACACAACGGTCCTTCCACACGTGGTTGTCAGTCTCAGAACAATTTGGCTGTCTCTGGCGTCACATCGTCGGCGACGGCCGTTTCCTTTCCGGCGAATGAGAGTGTAAAATTTTGGGGGGAGAAGAGGAAGCAAAGGTGAAAAAGAAAGAATGGGAGGCTTTGGAGGCTGAAATTGAGAAAGAGTTTGAAGCTATTAGATCTAGGATAGAAAAGCTCATGTCGTTCCAGTCTTTTGTGGTAAGTTGAGATATTCAACATTTCTGCGTGGAAGACTAGGGTTTTTTTTTTTTTTTTTGCAATGTGGGTTTCTTATTTCTGAATTAGGGTTTCTGTTTAATTTGACAACTGAGATTGCATCTTACTAAAGCCCTTTTTGAGAATTTCAGCATTTCATGTGAAAAGCTTTGTCTTCTGGTTCTGCTTGGAATATGGTTGCCGCAATATTAGGGTTTTGTTGGTTCTGAATTGTAGTTTGTTAGGATGCCACTTTAGGATACTTTAGGATTGGAATTTGCTTTGAGTGCTGAGTTTCGTCTTGCTAAAGATTTAGTGAGTTTGAGAACCTTGTCATTGAGGATTAAGAGTTGGGAGGGGCGGAGGGGGGACCCTGTCTCTTTGTTCTAAAATGGTCCTTCCACATATGCTCGTCAGTATCTGACCAATTAGGCTCTCTCTAGAGTTGCATTGCTGGATTCAATACTGTGCCGGTCAAGGAGAGTGCGAAACCCGTGAAGGCTGTAGCCGTGTTGAGTGAGGTGGAAGTGGGAGGTTGAGCGGCTGAAAATGAGAAACTGTTTGAATTTGCTAAATTTAGAAATAGTTTCACCGGTAAGTTTGAGAATTTCAACATTTTTTGAGAAGATTTTTTTTTTTTTTTTTTTTTTTTTTGGGGTCACCTGGCTTGTTATTGTATTGCTGCTGTTTCTCATGCGGTTCCCCTTTTCTCTGGTGTGCCTAGTTAAAAAAAAGAATAATTATTTTGTTTTTGGTTGGAAATATGGTTATAAATTGTTGTTGTTTTGTTGCGGAAGATGGGTTTTTCAGCATTTCTTTTTAAAGCTTGTGTTTGGTGGTTTTGTTTGGAATTTTGTTCTTTCTGAATTCTAGTGTTTAGATTGGTGTCAATTAGGATTTTATTTTATTTTGAGTACCGAGTTTGGGTCTTTGTTTCTGGTGAGTTTGAGAATGTAAGAATTTTGGAAAGAAAGACCAGTTTTTCCGCCCCTCTCGTTGGAATTAGATTTAGTTTTTGTATCGCCAACTTAGGGTTTTCATTTGATTTGAGTACTGAGATCTGGTGTGAGTAAAGCTCATGCAGTTCCGGTTTTGCTCTAGTGAGTTTGTGATTCTTTGTGTTTCCACAGAAACAAATTTTTCCTTGTTCGATATACAGTTTGTAATGAAATAAATTAGTACAATACATTTCATTTGATATTTAAAGTAGATCAAAAAGAAATCATTTTAGAATCCAAACATGCCCTTAGTCTTTTGTTATACATTTGTGGGTAGAAATTTTCATTTAGTGTCATGGTAATGATTTCATTTTTGCCTCCTACACCGAAACGTCCGTAGGTTGGTTTTCATGGAAGAAAGTTCATCCTATAGAGGAGAAAACAATGGTTTCATTTTTTAATGGGAAATCTGAAACTTGAACTTCAAAGATGTATATTGAGATACGTAATTGGATAATGAAGAAGTTCCATGATGACCCAAACAAGCCAATTGAGTTAAAAGATTTAGCAGAGCTGCCCGTTGGGGATTCTGATGCAAAGCAAGAGGTTATGGAGTTTTTGGATTATTGGGGTTTAATTAATTTCCATCCATTCCCATCGAAAGACCCTGCAGCCAATAGTGCAGATGAAGATAAAAGTGGGGGATGAGAACTCAGCTTCAATAATTGAGAAATTATTTCATTTTGAAACAATAGAGTCCTGTGCTCCAATTGTCCCTAAGACTAGCTTGGCAGCTTCAACTTTGGCATCTGGGTTGTTTTCAGAGTCTGCTGTTGCAGAGGAGCTAGCAAGGCCAGAGGGTCCTTCTGTTGAATACCACTGCAATTCTTGTTCAGCTGATTGTTCTTGTAAGCGCTATCATTGCCAGAAGCAGGTTGGTGATTTTGCAATTTGTTATATATCACATTTTCAGCTAGTATATTGGCTCAAGCTGACTTGAAAATATAGATGGATCAGTTATTTTGTTATTTACTTTTATTGGTGGAGACAAGTTCCATATCTGCCTTTACACCTGATAATTGTGCACTTCTTGATATGCCATTTTTGGAACACCATGACCAGCATTTCATTCCCGAGAGAGATTACCTTGTAATATATTTTGGGCATATTAAATGATCTGGATGTAATCCATATGCTAAATTTTAACTTAAAAACTGGCAAAGCTTTTAATAGATCTGAATGGAGAAAAAATATTTAAATTTAGCCCCAAAAAATTTTGGGGAAAGGGGGTTTTGTGGTTTTTGTGGGTTTTAAAAAAATAATAAAATTTTTTTTGGGGGGGGGGGAACCCCCCCCCCCTTATTACTGATGTTGTTGTTTCAGTGATGATTATTAATAATATAATCATTTGCCTTGTTGTTGCAGGCCTTGGAGTTGAGCTTTACCTTGCAGCTTTCTTTTTTAAATTGTCCATAGTTAGGCTTCATTTTATGCTTGAATACATTTGGTTTAGATTTCACCCAGGACATTTTATGCTGACCAATCCTTGCTCGCTATTTTGTTTCCGTTTGAAGAAGAGAACTAGGCTTTATTGTTGTTAGATAAATTTGTTTTTTCAATTACCTTTGACTTGCTAATCATGTTCATCTTTTCGCAGGCTGATTTTGATTTATGTAGTGAATGCTATAATAACGAGAAATTTGGATCGGGCATGTTGTCCTCTGACTTTATTCTCATGGAACCTGCTGAGGCTCCTCGTTTAGGCAGTGGGAGGTGGACTGACCAGGAAACTCTCCTCCTCATTGAAGCATTGGAACTTTACAAAGAAAACTGGAATGAGATTGCTGAGCATGTTGCTACGAAAACAAGAACTCAGTGTATATTGCACTTTCTTCAAATGCCAATTGAGGACACCTTTCTTGATGGTGAGGATGAAATCGATGCAACTCCACAGGAAAATGTAGATACGGGAACATCCAAAAATAATGCTTCAGCCCCAAATGACGCCCCAGAGATGACAGAGACCAAGACCAGTGGCACTGAGGGTCAGGCCCAGTCTACGCTAGTAGAATCCTCAAAGCCTGCAACCCCCTCAGAGGATCTTCCAACCCCAATGGAGATTTCAAAGTCAGAAGAAGCAAATCAAGCAAAAGTTTCTGTGGAGTCTGGTGATAATTATGCATTGAAGGCACTCAAAGAAGCCTGCGAAGCTGTGGGTTTTATTGATTTGGCTGATGGACCTTTTTCATATGCAGATGTGGGAAATCCTGCAATGGCATTGGTATGCTTAGATGTTTATTTTATTTTATTTTATTTTATTTTGGAATTAGAGTTTTTTGATTTTGATTTGTTAAATTTAGTGAAATGACTTATTATCTTAGGACTGCAAACATTGAGTTATTTCAGCATCTTTTATAAGATAAACTAGAAGTCTCAGTAGTTTAATATAATGTTTGTAATTCTGAAGTTATATGTATAAACAACAGAAATTGAATTCGACACTTGCCATGACACTAACTATAGACTATATATGGCTCTTTGCTGAGAAGTTGCAAGAGTGATAAAATCAATGCATTCAATTAGGAGAAGTACTGTAGAAGTTGTTTACATGATCAATGCCTGAAATATTAACCTTTTTGCTTTTTTGCAGACAGCTTTTCTGGCAAAATTGGTGGAGCCTAATGTTGTTACAGTGTCAGCCCGCAGTTCTTTAAAGTCCTTCTTGGATGTTTCTTCTAGCATGCAATTGGCTGTGAGGCATTGCTTCAATCTGGAAGATCCACCAGATGAAAAGAAGGAAACAACTGGTCCAGGAAGGTTTGTGAACTTTGGTCTCCCTTTTGATTGACCGGTAGTATCACCTTAATCAGCAAAGGGTTATTGGTAAGCCAGCTGATTTCAATATGAAATTTGCAGTGCTGTTGCGGAGGATGCTCAGAAAGATGGAAATGGAAAGGAGGAAAATGCTGTGCCTGTTACACATCAAAGTACTTCGCCAAATGACCGGGCTGGAAAGAAAACTAATGACTGCATTTCAGAGGAAAAGAAATCTATTGTATCTCCTGATTGCAATGGCAATGGAAAATCAATGGCTGCAGAAGTACAAGATTCAATAACTACCAGTGAAAATGTTGGCCCCACAAATATGAATGAACCACAAAAGACAAACATGCCAAAGGAAACCCCATGAGGGGCTTCTAGAGAATCAGATAAGTTAACACCGAATGTGGATATTCCTTCGAGTTCTGTGAAGGAGTCAGGTGATAAGCTTTCAGAACCAGGTACAGAGGCAGCCAAGAATGCAGATATGGTAATTGAGTCTCTTCCGTTGGAAAAGGACCCTGCACAACCAGTATCATCAGCTACAGATGGAGAAAATAGAGCAAAAAAAGGTCCTTCTAATTCTCAAACTATTCATATATTTATTTGTCGGGGGGGGGGGGGTTGCATTAGGTATTGTTTTGCAGCTTGGCACAAGTCTCCGAGCCTCAAAAAAATTGCAAACAGAGCCTTGAGAAAATCCAGGACAAGGACCTCGTGAAATGGCACAGTTATTTGGCAAGCTGAGCTGGTTGGGATCATGCTCTCCCAAGGTTTATGTTTATATGGGTTTTTGTCATTAATACAATCTTGATAACGCTGTCTCCATGTTTAGATTTTATCTAGAAATTGTGGGCGAGAATATGTAAGAAACTTTCATAAAATGTATCAGACAAGTTCAGTCATGAATTAAGAAATCAAGTAAAGGAGGATGAATGAGCAAACCATGTTAAAATTGTTAGGCTATCTGAGCCTTGGAGACAAGTCCAGGCCCAAGTGGGACAGAGACTGCATAATCACCTTTTTGCTTTTGAAGTATAGACGTGTGGCATATATGTGGGGAAATTATCACTTTCGGCAATGAGTTCTAAGCCTATGACTGGATTGAATATGCTTATCACCTACAAACCTTGAGAGAAGTTCAAAGCGTTTGTTGGTTTTCAGAAGCTGTAGGCGTGTTCCTTTTTAAATAAATTCATATAACCTATCTTTCACCGTGAAGTTCAGGTTTCAGAATTCCTTATCCTCTGGTTGTAATTTATTCTTCTGCTTGTGATTGGCAGATGATAATCATTTGAAGAATGTAAAACTAAGGGTGATCCAACAAAGACCAAAGATCATGATATGGATAAGCTAAAACGAGCTGCAACAACTGCTCTAATAGCAGCAGCAGTGAAAGCGAAGCTTTTTGCGGACCAGGAAGAGGACCAAATTCGACGGCTTACAACGCATATAATAGAAAAGCAGGTAATTTTGTGGCCTTCACTCGTGTTTCTGTCATGGTTATTTCGAAAGCTTGTCTCTACAGCTCTTTTGATTTAAGCAGTTGCATCAGTTGGAGGCCAGATTGTTGTTTTTCTCGGAGATGGATAATGTGGTATTAAAGATTAGGGAACTCATGGAAAGATTGAGGCAGAAGCTTTATCAGGAACGGGCACAAATAATTGCATCCAGACTTGGTTTACCAGCTTCTTCATCAAGAGCAATGCCTTCTCAATCATTGCCCAACAATATGAACTTTGCGAATACAGTCCCTAGACCCCTGGTATGGCTTTTCAAAGGCCACCTCTAGCGAGACCTGCCATGAGTTCAGCTTCATTCATGTCAAGCTCATTTGCATATGGTATGGTGACGAGAAATTCTGTTCGACCTCCGAGCCAAGACAAAGTTTCTTGTAATGATGACAAAGTAACCCTTGTTACATGAGGAATCCTGGGAGATAAATGCAGTTTCATCATGTACAGAGCCAAGAATAACCAGTTTCACCAGGTGAGTAATTCTTTATCACCATTTGTAGTGTTTTTATCTACTTTGTAACGAGTTTTTCTTTTATCACCATGTTTGTAGCGTTTAAGCTGTTCTTTTATAACCAAGTTTAACATGGTACTAGTTGGCTTTGGATCTAATTGGCAACATGACTTGTGGAGCTATTTTGAGCTCACCTTAGATATAATAGTCGTCTCCCAGGAAAAACTATTGTTTTATCAAATCAGATTCCTGCTAAAAAGTAAGATTGGATTCTGGATGTTGTTAATGCCAATTCTGTATGATTTCATTTCAAATTCAAAGCAAGATGGACACCTCTTTATTATCCTTTCTGTTTTTCACTATTTCCTTACCCATTGGTCATTGCTTCGTGCTTCAGTTCAGCTTCATTGCTGCGGGTACATGCCCCATTATAGGAAAACCGGTTTTCAAGGTTACCAAAGGAACATGTTATCACAGACTTCCAATTCCAAGTTTGTGGGCAGGATTGGATGGGAAAAGTAAGGCAGTGTCTTTTAAGGTGTTACTCTTGCAGTTTTAATAGCTGAAACTGTCCATCATCTGACAGGGAACAACAAACAGCTTGGATTCTTCTTGGCTTATGACCATTCTTCCGATCCAACTATGGTGTTCTGGTGTTTCTGTTATGCAAAAAACTTACCGTAAGCACGACGTGCATCCAAGATCAATTCCAAAGTCTAAATTCATTTTCTTGTACAGCGCCAAATCTATCTTTAATCAGGTAATGGAATGAGAAAAGATCTTTTTTTTTTGGTTGCGGTGATGTACAGTAATATCAATGCTAACAGTTGAATTGCGATTTCTATAGTAGTTTGTATCAGTTGGAAAATAGACTTGCATGGTGTTTTGTTTTTCCTGTTCCCAAAGCAAAGTGGGTTCAATTCAAATCCCTAAATTTCTCTGTATTATTGGTGAAATTCCATTATAAACTTTGTGAGAAGATCATTCCAACTAAATATGGAAAAGACCCTGAATCCTTTTCTTTCCCAAAGAGTTTCAAGATGGTTCATCGAAAGATACATCAATCAAATCCCAAATCCAATAGCCACTTCCTCTGGCAAATGATCAATTGGGCCAACTAAATTTCAGTATCTGTCGGATTATGGTTTTATCTACGATTTAATGATTACAATTTCTCTCCTCTAATCCGATGATTCTGGATTCAAATCGTGATGTAACTAGGAAAAAAAATTGAGTTATCATTAGTGATCAACACTAATGAGATATAGCTTAAGTTGCACTATCCCACTTTTTCTTAAAAGGTCTAGAATTCGAGTCATTGAACTATCATGGTATTGTGTTGCTTCCAGCTCTAGGTTCTTTGTTGCTTATGATTTATCTATTTATTAAGTGAGCTTACAAACAAGTTTATTTTGTACGGTTGATGGTAGCGCGTCTGCTGCATAGTCACGGCATGTTTCACGTTGTGACAATAAATTAAAGAATCCACATCCTTGAGGTTTGGAGTTCCAGACTACAAATTCAGAAATCCTGGCCAAGACTCGCTCTCACCCCCACCTATTTCTCTTAAAATCAATTGGTTAGTGCCTTCATATCAAGTCTCTGTATCGAACACCATTTTAATGGTATTTACAGCTTAAGTGGTGGCCACATGGACATGATGGTCATATTCCAAATAATACGTATACTTCCATCCCCCCGGGGCGATCCCGCACTAATAGACAAGCATTTTATGCACCTGATTAACCCTTTATAAACTTGCGTAGATATATGATAACAAAAAAATTAAAAAAGACTCCACAGATTAATGATTATGAAGAGATGAAGTGACCCCACATCCTCCTGGTGTGGTCGGAGGTCTGGCTAAGGACTGGAGAGCTTGGCCTAAAAACCTCTAAAACACGGTGTAAGCATGAACAAATGGAGAATAGGAATCATGAAAAGACCGAAATTGCCTTGATTACAAATTTGATAACCGTCTCACACAAATGATCCAAGAAGATTATATTTAAATCACTGAAATGAATTCATCCATTCACCACAAGCAACAATGATTAAATAGGTGCCTGTAATAAAATCAAGTGAACACTTATCGTATAGATCAGTCCTTAACAGAAGGCACCAAACATCCATGTTCGACCACGAGCAGGAATTTGTTTCTCGCAAAACCTGCTAATGTACAATTTACATACCAAAGGTGCTTGTTCTCTAGCACTAATTTCCTTATTGCTAAAAAATCATGCAATATCTAGCACTCACATCCGCCGGACCTCTGCTGACTACGCGTCGCAACATCAATGGTATCTGGCAAATATCTGCTTGGTGCAACATATTCCAACATGAGAAGAAAATGAGGTGTTAGTGCCTTTGACATTGCAAGCTTAGAACAAATCATCGGACATTCATACAAATAGCATAAAACCTCTCTCTCTCTTTCTCTCTCACAGACACATGGGGCAGGAATTTATTACAAATAGCGCCCACCAAATTCCCCATTCCCCAAATAGAGTCAGAAAATCAACAAAAAAAGAAAATACAATCGCAGAACTAAAATTATGACTGATCTAATATCATAAGTTCAGATTTCAGAACTAAAATCCACTATCAAACCGTGAGTTCCACTAGCAGATACTCTCCTTGACATACCCCAAGAGAAAAAAGGGCAGGATAAGGGACTTCTGCGATTTTCTCCTTGAAATACCGCTTTGCACTTAAATTTGCTGCAAGAAACTTTGGGGCAATCTATAGCCACATTTTAGAATTTGTCATCAGTAAGTTGACACTTGTTAGTAGCCTACAGTAACTCACTCATATCCAAGAAGCTGAATTTCCCTTTTTTTGATAGAAGGAAACTTTATTCAAGGTTAGAAAGGATGTACAAGGACTAAATCCTTAGAAGTGATAAAGATTAAAACACAAAATGCAAAACGAAAAACCAATGCACCACTGCTCTTCAATCCCAACTCTATACTCGTTATAAATCCCAAAGGCATAAGCCTAGAAGCTGATAAAAATCAAAAACAGCAAAACACATTTCTCTTAAGAAGCTCATGAATAGGTAATGATTTAATTTAAATTCTCACCAGGATTATCAAGTTAAGCCAAGCAACAGGCCATAGATACAATTTAAAACTACAAAGATAATGTGGTCCTCCTTACAAAGAAAGCCAGGCTTCTGTCTAGCACAAATTGAGTACGTCACTTTGATGTGCATATTGAAGTTGTTGACCTCTCCTAATCAATTGAATAACAAAGATGTTTTTTTAACCCAAAAAGAACAACCTACTTTCTTTTGAATTTTATTTACTCGTTTTCTTTCAGAAACATCCTAGCTAAAGACAACAATTTGTGTGCTCAAAAAGAAGCTGGCCCAACAGCCTGAAAAAACCCACAACTAGAAACCCAGAGGCTTCCCCAAGTCCCCATATCACAGAAGCCCCTTGGCAGCCCAATGTAGCAGCCAGGATTCAAACCCTACTCAATGATAGGAGAGGTACACTCCTAATCAGCTGCTCTAGATGACAAATCCACATTATGTCACATTCTTCCCCGCCAGAGAAGAAAGGGGAAAAAAAAAGAAGGAAAACACCAATAACAACAACTTTTAAATGAGAAGCAAACTTATTATCAACTTTATGAAGGACAGCAAACTCGTCAACTAAGTAGGAGTTTTTCTTTTTCCTTTTTCTCCCCCTGATAAGAGAAAGAATGGTATTAAAGAGAAAGGGATAAGAACAAATACATAAGGCTCAAAAAATGAGAAGTGCATAAAGGCTAGAAAAGCATTAAAAAAACAAAACAAAACAAAACAAAACAAAGAAACTAATGCAGTATTGTTCTCCAATCCCTCTTCAAGTCCTCAAGATGATAATATCTAAATAACCCTACACATGAGCCCCAAGAGAAGATATAATTTCTCAGGACCACACAGGACATTGTTGTTATCCAAAAATCTTCATAAAATCAATGGCAAGGTAATGACGACAATGACTACAAAAGAAAATTGAAAAATAGGAATGTAAGAAAAAAAAGCTAATAATCATAATAATGTTAGTGCCGTTGTGTACCCAAAGAACATGATAACAATGCAATCAACAAAAAAGATATGGTCCTTCATAACATGATATGACAAGGAAACCAGAAGATTGCATGATTTGTTCTAAATGAAAAAGAGAGAGGGTGTTAACTTACATCTCTTCCTCTTCCCCACTCTTTAAGGCATTCTTAGCTATGACCTGGAAAGCTTCTTCGACATTGATGCCCTCCTTGGCAGAGGTCTCAAAGTAAGGAATATTTCCTTTTGAGGCACACCAAGCCCGAGCCTTTTTCTCAGAAACCTGATGGTTTTACAATTAGTGGGTAAGGCTACAAATATAGATAAGATTTGATAAGGTCAATGATAATAGCTAAAAGATGTTTTATGTAGGCACGTACAACTCTACTGTTTCCACCATCAACATCAATCTTGTTTCCCAAGACAACAAATGGAAAGTTTTCTGGATCTGAAGGGCTTGCCTGCAAAGATATTTAGAAAATTGTCACACATCTAGTATTATTCCTTAAATGCTAATTCACTAAGGTTTCCTTTAAGGATAAACCTTGAAGAAAATTTAACTACCATGAATCCATAATTCATTAGAACTTGAATCAACTCAACTAAGCCTCATGTAACAAACTATGGCACCCTTACATGGTCTCCATTTTGATCCTAATTTTATTTATATATGTAAACTCATCTGTTCTTGGTGATAAAGCCCCTACTTTTGTTAAAATGGCCTGAATAGGATACAACTAATCCTTTTCTATCAGAGCCTTTGTCAGCAGTCATTGCATGTTAACAAACCAAGGAAATGTTCATAACAATCTACTAAACACCAACAAAGAATGTAAATAAGTGGATAAAAGGGAGGACAATGCTGAGCAGCATAATGAACTTCTCCAAAAAGGGACAAAACATAAGGTCAAAGTAGTTGACAACCTCACACTAACGAATAATAAGGAGCTGTCGCCATCTTCCAAAATTATAAATTACCTGAATAAGAAACTCTTCTCTCCAATTATTTAGGTTGTCAAATGACTTCATAACATTAACATCATACACAAGTACACAACAATCAGCACCACGATAGAAAGCAACACCAAGACTTTGGAATCTTTCCTGTCCAGCAGTATCCCAAATCTGCAGGGTACAACATGCAAAATTTTACACCAGAGCTAATGACAGTTACTCACAAATTAAAGAAACCAGAATCCATACTGGAAACCAACGCTAGGCAAAAGCAGCTCAGCTGCTAATAATGCAATAATAGTGAAATCAAATTGAACATGGAGAAGGATTGAATATGTTTAAAACTTCAGTCTAACATGCACAGCAAATGAAGGGCACCTGAAATAGAGCCTTCCCCCCCTCCCAAAAAAATCCACAAAAACGCAGATTAAAAAAGCCTGTACATGATAGAAATAAAATGAAGAGTTGACAAACATCTTATAGTCACTAGCCATACTTTAAAGATTAGATATTTTACTTGAAACAAGAGAATATGATATCTAAGTTGATCAATTAAACTAAAACTAACTTTGGGGAGTTTGCAGCCTTGCAAATACGGTGGTTATGCAAGTTTACATGGAATAAATGGAATCGGAACACTGAAATATTAAAAAAGAAATAAACAAGATGGGTGGTCAAACACAGTAATTTCAAAAATCAAAGACATGGGAACAGGTTGCAATGTAAACATTAGCTGAGTTAAAAATTCACGATAACTTCAAAGATGCCTATGAGATATAACAATTTGGAACAATATTCATGAGGGTTTTTGGATTTTTGCAGAAGGCATGACAAATGGGAAGTAATAAGGGGTTCAAATTTATATTTTAAAATATGGATACAGCTACAGCATATGAAAATATGTGAGTCAATTTTGCACTTATATGACAGCAACACTCTGGTATGTGAAAGAATAAGTCCATATAGCTGACAAAAACATAAAGAATAGATAACACAAAAGTCAGGGTTACGAGCACAAGCTTACAAGGCCATATCCAGGAAAGCATGTTGAAACTTGAACACACAGATAAACCATTAAGCTTTCAGATTAAGTAGTTATTTTGCACAGATCAGAGCATGATGTTATGAATTCAAAACTCGTTGGACCCCCAACCTCATTTAATATCCCAATTGTTTGGTACCCTCTTATAAGCCTTCAACACTCACATACGACAAATAGTGTGAGAACATCGATGCTAATACCTTAAAGTAACCCAACCTTTTGATGAGGCCATCTTATGACACCCGTTAATATTTGAGGTGGACAAAATCATCATCTGTTATAAATCACTTCTTGACTTTGAAATAATTGAGGGCATCTGGTGTTACCGAAACATTCTTTTTTATCTTCAAAGGTAGTTATCAAATACTCACCCTTATCTCTTAAAGAGCTCAATTCAAGAAAACTTCTGTGCTCTCTCCATCTTAACCACCCACTTATTCAACACAAACTACTCAATCAAATATCACCACCAATCCCACCGAACTCTGGTAACCCTGGTCTTTGTAATAATGAGCAAGGGAACACATAATTACTTCTACATCATTTCCCCTTTAGTTCATTCCTCTCGCATAACATATGTTTCAAATTACTTTGGTTTTTAATCAAGCAAAAAGGTTATGCATGAGCATGAAATTTGCAGGAAAAAATAAACTCATACATAGCACACTAGCATTCATTATTACTTAAGACTTTGGAGCAGTAAACTGTTAATTTTCCACAAAAGACACTAAATCTTTACTAATCACTAACCTGTAGTGTGAAGAGCCTGTCTTCAAACTGAACTTCCTTTGTCAAGAAATCCGCTCCAATAGTCGCCTTATATTGATTGCTAAATTTCTTATTCACATATCTAAAAGCCGATCAAGGCTAACAAACACAAAACCCGTTGAAGCCCAAAATGTTCTTTTCAATAAACAAAGTATAAAACAAAATCATGGTAATGCCCAAACAAAACAATAAACGCGACAAATAAAGGATACTGGTTCATCAACGATGTCTTTCCCACCCTGCAATCATACACAATTTAAGAAAATTTTCAATCAAACACCCAATCCCGGTTCATTGAAAACAAAATTCAACAAGACATAATTGACAAGTTACATTCACTTGTTCATTAAATAAAACTCCTGGAACATCAGATTTCAATGTCTAAATTCACATTGCCACTTGGGATTTTACTAAATCGTATTAAACTAACTTAAGTTTCTTGAAATTCACGAATCAGATCACAGTCATCCAAACTGATATAACAGAATTTCATAACTATCTAGGGTTTCCAATCAGTCATACAGATAAAGATCTTAAAAGGGATCCATCAAATCAGCGCATAAAACCCTAAAATGACAATTGTGTCCGAAAGAGAGAGAACTGACCCACTATCGCCGAGGATTATGACTTTCAAAAGGGTTCTTCTTCGGGACGGCATCGTTCTGGTTCAGAAAAGTTCGATCGATTGAATCACGAACCGAGAGAGAGAGAGAGAGAGAGGGACAGAGGAGAGAGAATGAAAACGAAATTTCCCTATTTCCCTCGGTATACTTATTTCTCTCTCTTCGCTTCTCTCTGTTTTTTTTTTCACCATGTCATGTAAGATGTTTAAGATTTTGTCCCGATTAGATTAATCGAGATTTATACGATTTTAACCTAATTTGTAAAAAAAAATTTTAAATAACCTTAAAAAAAAAAGTTCGATGTATTTTAAAAATCTGATCAATATTATTTATTATTTTATAAAAAATTGACCTAATTTTTAAAACTTGATTAATTCATAAATAATATTAGTCGAGTTTTTAAAATTCAATCAATCTTATTTTTTAATATTATGAAGTGATAAATAGTATTGATCGAGTTTTGAAAACTCGATCAATCTAAATCAATTTTGAAAAATTTTTATTCAAAAGATTGTTTTAAGAAATTTTTCTTTTGATATAGATCTAAACTTGACTCTAAACCGATCGCTTCAATAGCTCATTTTGAAGGATGAATCTCTTAACAATATATACTCCATATACGTGAAGGTCCGATACTCCCAATAAAAATCGAATTTGAATCGAAAACTTAACTCATATCCAATTAAACCAATCCAGATTGGTTTCGCTACTCCCTCCCTCCCTCCACGTGTCGTATGTTCAACATCGTGCATCAAAGTGTTTCTAGTCCCTTTCACTTTTTAGTTTTTCTCCTTTCTCCTCCTTCCTAGTTTGAACTTTTTCTGAACCCCCTCGCAAAAAAAAAAAGGGGGGGGAGAGGGGGGGGTTGTTTTTAATTTGAATTATTTTAGATCCCACAAAATTCTTTTATAGGATTTTTAAAATAAAAAAAATATCAATACATAAAATATTACAAATTATTGTGTAATTTTTTAATTTATTATAAAAATATTTTATTTTATTAATATTTGTTCATCTGCCCACTAATACATATTAGCCATTTGTTGAGATGTATCAACTTTGATTAATGGTACATGCATGGAGGAGGTTTGCATTTTTGGGTACATTGACATGAAAATCATAGGAGTTCTAGTTCCTCAAAATCAGAAATCATGAACAGACAGTGCTGGAAAATATGAATATATCTAGATATAACTATGAATAAAATATCAAGAAAAGATGTATTTTCCATTTTTGTTTAGTTCGCCGAGAAGTGAAGATTTTCTTTTTTTTTAATAAAGATTTTTTGTTTTCAGTAACTTTTTGAATCACACCTTGAGGTAACAACAGGCTTACATGAATTTTTTGTCCTCCTTTCTTCATCAAGAATAGCTAACAGTAACACACAATAAATGTTTAACTTAGCTCAAAGCGACAATCAAATAGTCATGACTCTTTTTCTTCAACTTAATTATCTCAGATTCAAATTTTGATAAAATCAAAAATAAATAAATAAAGGTTTAACTTATTAACAGCCATGAAAATCAAAGAAGAATTAGCCACTAGCTCAACTGTTATTGTTAGCCTTTTGCATTGCTCTGTGGATAGCCCATTCACTCCAAGCATCCCAACCAAAGCTCCCTTGATTGAATTCAGCTCCATAGGCTCCATAACTTCCTCAGTGAACATCTGCAACCACATATAATAGGAATGGCACATTAAACCCTCTGATCAAGAAAGAGATATCATTAGGATTGACCTAAATGTAGGTATCGTTTTGCTCGGTATCCACATACTCGAGCAAACGTCTCTTGCTTGAGCTAGAAAGGCTTTCTGGCCACAACTTTTGGTTTAACCTTTTACTCATTACTTAGGAAGAGGTTTCCATTTTACAGGAGACACAAGCAACTGATTAAAGAGCTAAGCCAACTGGCTCCTGGATTAGAAAATCCAGATTTTGCTACCCAATACTTTTGAATCTCCCATAATTCAGTGCTTGCCTTGCCTATGGAAACAACATTGTCATATTGTTGAAGTCCTCCATAAACTGCTGTAAGAATTCTCTTCACTACCACGAAGCATTATGTATGCTGCCATGATCTTTCTCGAGGTCCAAAATGCCTCATCAGTGTAGCCAGTTGTTGCCACTGAGTGAACATTCTACTGCAGAGAACATTCTATGGGAATGTATTCAGCCCTGCCTTATGATCGTGCACAGGTATCCTTGAGAATCTCCAAAACACACAAAATTGAACCATTGCTCATATACTTATATTTTAAATTAAATTGATTCTTTTATGCAGGTTCTGATTGATCAGATCCGCATGGACAGTGGCCAAGTTCTTTTGGTACTCATTCTTCATATACTTCACAGAGCTCTACTTCACTTTCTACCGCATGACTTCAGTAGCAGTGACACCAAACCAAAATGTCACTGCCATAGTTACCTCTGCATTCTATTCCATATGGAACTTCTCTCCGGATACATCATCCCACGAACTGAAAGATTTTTCAATCTCTCATAATCTTTTTTGGTATACACTTGACTCCTATTCAAAATTCTGAACTTTTTGTCCCATTATCGCAGAGGATTCCTCTCTGGTTTAGGTGGTATGCTGAGCTCAACTAGATGCAGACAATTGTCCTCTGGTGAGTGAACATTGTTTTGCTCACAAAATCCAGATACTCGAGCAAAAGTCCCTTGCTTCTTTGGACATTCAGAACTTAGTGATGTATCTTTCAATATACCCCTCAAGTTTTTCTACCTGCCAACACATCCATCATAGTGGTTTTTCAAGCACCACTGACACACCATCAAAGCCGTGAGAACACTTGGCCTGGAAGCACCACTCAAACCCTTCTGGTGGAGTAGGTCTCCAAAATCATGCGTAGTTATCCGATAAGAAAGGTAATCACTATCAAAGTCAAATATTTTTATATTTCTTGAGAAAATTTAAACCTTTCAGAAGTCTCTAATTACAATCCTAACCATCTTAAGAGATTTTAAATAAAAGAAAATTATGATTTTTTACACCCTTGGGAAGGCTATAAATACAGAGCATAGACAATCCTCAGAGGGGATTTAGTTTTTACACATCAAAGGGAGACAATTCTATATACCGTTTAAGGTAGGGTTCTATACCCAATTCCATACATTTGTTAGGGTTCTATACCCAATTTCATACATCAACGAAAGTAGGGTTCCATGCCCAATTCTAGATGATTCGATAGTCAGTTTTATATATCGTTCAGAGAGGGGTTTCATACTCAAACATATTCCACCAGAAGTATGGTTTTTATACTGATTCTACACACGATCAGAGTTATGACTATACGTATATTTTTATATTACATCACATGGATTCACATATGCGACATACAGAATGCGTTCAATACGCATGCATGCTACACACACGCACGGGGGTTCCGACATCCGTTCAACCGACAAATCACATGATAGAGGTCACAGGGTCATATTTCTCTCGATTGTATTTAGTTTTTCTTTTGTTATTACCCTTCTTGACTTGAACTTCGGAGTCCCTCCGCCGGACAAGTTCCGATGGAGTTTTTGCAGGTTTTGCCAGTCCCGATAGGGTTTTTGTAGATTTTTCATTCGAGGAGACCGGACGAACATATCGACACAGACTTTCCATTTGAGTCGAAAAGAACAATTATCTGTGGGGTCAAAAATACCTCAAACACCTTCAAAAGCATTAATCTCTGCTCGGTAACCCCTTGTACTCCAGAAAGTCAAATTTGGGCACCTGTCATGTTTTTGAACTCTATTACAGAAAAGCTTCAAGAGATACAGTAGTATTTTAGTTTTAAAATTACCTGAAGAAGAGTATGGTTCCAACGGAAGAACCATTCCCCTTTTTCTATTAGGGTTTGCTTATGAAATTATAGTGACTCTCCAAGAACATGACCCGAGAGATGTAATTTCCTTCTTCTGTTTATACTTGCCTTTCTTGACTTAAGACACTTTCAGGTATTTGCATAGATTGACCAGTTCGTTGATCATTTTTAACTTTTTCATCATCATATGGTATAAGAGCTTGAGGCTTCCAAGTGCTGCACAAAATCAATAGACTTTAGTTTTGAGCTCAATACAATAAGTTTGCTTCCAAAATGCAGCGGTATTTGTGATTAAGAAGGTAAGGGATAAATTGAAAAGGAAATTGAAGAGTATCATGAATCCAAATAGTGTCCCAACTCCTATGCAATACCATTATGCTTCCGGGAAGATACCTCAAGCTTTCATGACTGCAACAACCAGTGGTTCGTTTGAACCTTCTAGAACCTATGACATAGAAAAGAGTTCTAGGTTTAGTTGATTCCTACCAAATTCTATAGACTAGTTTGTCAGAATATCCATGCGGAGCTAGACAACTTACATGGCTCCACCTATGCCCAAAAATTCATTTGCAGCAATTGTATTTGTGCATAAATTAGAGGTGTTGACGAGTAACCCCATATCCACCAAGCCCCATTTGCTGCAATTTATGGGAATAGTTTCTGATACTAAAGAAGTTATATTTGTGGAAGCGGTGACTGATGCAGTGGAAAGATGAGAGATGAAACTGGAAATTTCTGGAAAGAGAAAGAGGGAGGAGGTAGAGAGAATCCTAGCAAGAATTCGAGGGAGGGAGAGAGAGAGAGTTGGTGATAACTCTCATCTCAATTAGTTAGTATACAACCATAAGCAAAGAGAGAATTCAAGAAATCCTGCCATCCACATTGCACATTCATAAGCAGATAAAGAATTCTAATTTAATTGAGAAAAATGCATACAAGGGGAAAGGCAATAAAAAATTTTCCTGTTAGTTGAAGATGATTTTGTATGCAAGTAGATTATAATATATAAACTCACATCTCACATCTCACATATGGAGAGAGAGAGAGAGAGAGAGTGTACCGAAACCAGCTACCGCCAACAGTGGCATGGCATGGCAATCTAAAGGGCTCCTGACTTGAAAGATTGTAAAATACAGCTTAAAATTGGGAAAAGAAGATATATAAAAGCAAGGATGAGAATTCCATAAAATTCATATGTGAATGTTCCCTTTCAATATGCAATGTTGAACACAACATGATCGAATCAACATCTAGGTGGAACCAAAATTACAACCCACTTATATTTTCTTAATTAGTTTCTTTTAGAGTTTAAAAAAAATATATGCAAAATATAAAAAAGTTAAAAATCTTTTTATCTTATTGTAAAAGAAAAAGTCAACTTATTTGAATAGTTGAATAAATAATATATATATATATATGTATGTACTTATGTATGTATATAATAAGCCCATTTGAAATTTATCAACTAAACCCCTCAAATCCATTTCCAACCCCACTTGGTTTTGCTTACAAATCAAACCTTTTTGAAGGGTTGCAATTATAAAGGAAAATGAAATCATATCAGGGCTAATGCGAGTTTTTAAAATGTTGAAGCCTTGATAGAGGAGGAAATCTAAAACAAATAAGCAATGCATGTGCTTTTTTTTTTTTTTTCTTTTATTTTCCCTAATCAATGCATAGGTAGTTTTTTTTTTAAATACATATGAGAGGTTCGAACTCAATACCTTTAAGAAAAAAGAGAATGATATTAATTGAATTATAATTTATTAGTACATAGAAATTTCTATATAAACATATTTATTTCCCAAAGTAAATGAAGGAAATTATGAATGTGGATTGGGAATATAAGTTAGCTAACTCTTGAGGAGGGAAACTATATACCCTAAATACCCTATTCATGGGGTAGCAACCCACGAGAAAGCAAAACGCCTAGCATTTATGATAGCTAACCAGTTTGATAGCTTATGACCCAAGAAGTTTGAGTCTAATTATGCAAGTAGTGCACCATCACTCGAGAACTTGTGGGATCATAATGACCTTAAATTCAGAATAAAGGACTCAGGAAAAGTTGGCTTTCCATTTTACCCCTTTGTGAACTTTTATTTACACACTCCTTTTTTATTTTTTTATTTTTTTTGTTTACATAGAATTTGAGATTATTAGATTAGAGGTCAGTGTGCTTGTTACAATTGTAGCTATAAGCGCTTGTGGTGGATTGACTTTTCTTAGGTGATGGAAAAAAAATAATTAAAAAATAAAAGAGAATTTTCGGGTGTTTGAGAAAATTACTGTCCAGTCACCAATCAACAAGTGTAGAATCTCAAGGATGTTCAGATGACCAAAATACCCTTTTGAGGCATGAAGATGCATGGCACAGAAATAGGAAAGGTGTCTGCTTAAAAATAGCTACCTTATGGAACAAAACATCCTTTTTTGTCGGAGGTGAATGGGGAAGGCGGCAATGTTCCCCTAATTTTGATGGAACTATTACCATGCATCATCATTTCCCTTCGTTTTGAGAATCCCTCTGCCTTCTCCCTCAGGTACCTCTCTCTCTCTCTCATCATGTTGGATGGTCATTGCAAGCTTTAGATGGCCTTTTGATGCATGAAAATTGTTTATCATATCACTTGCATAGAGGTGAATTATTGTTGTTGTGCTAACCAGGGATCATTACTGCAGGAGCAGTGGGGTTTCTCCGGCGAGTTTGTGTTGCTCTAAGATTTATATAGGCTTAGAAACTCCACCGAAAAAGGAAAAGGGGAAAAAGAAAAATGTCTGATAACTCAACTTCATCTTCTCCACCGCCACCACCACCATCATCATCATCACCGCCACCACCTGCTTCTTCTTCATCACCACCACCACCACCCCCCGAAGATTCATCGCCACCGCCCCCATCACCACAGTCATCATCATCACCACCCCCACTACAAAGCTCCTCCCAGTCACCACCACCACCCCCACCGCAGAACTCCCAGTCATCCCCACCGCCACCTTCCTCCAAAAGCTCCTCGCCTCCACCACCACCACCATCATCATCCCACACACCGCCATGGAGCTTTTCTCCTCCACCACCACCATCTTCATCGTCGCCACTCTCTGATTCATCAAGTAACAGCAATTCTACAACTTCTTCAGATTCATCAAGTAACAGCAAACTGGCCATCGCCATTGGTGGGGCTGTTGCTGGGGGTTTGCTCCTCCTTATCATGATAGCCTTGGTTGTCTCGTGTACCAGAAGAAAGAAAAGAAGACCTGAAGACAACATGCAATTTTACAGAGACAGCTCCACAGGTACAAAATAAAAACTTCTTCATACATATAAAATTTGTCATGATTTTTTTTTTCTTTCTTTCTTTCCTAGGAGAAAGATAACGTAGGAAATTTCAAAGTTTGTGCGGGACTAAGCTAGTTATTATACGCGACTCTTTTATGATTTGATGCTTACTGAGATTAAATGGACTAATTTACAAATATATGTAAAACAATAAATATTAACATTATGATAATTTTAACATTTTTTATAGAAAAAAATTAATTTCTTCTAATCGGGTAAACTCTTTTTTTAATTAAAAATTATAATAAAAAATAGAGATAAACTGTAAGTTGACGTAGAGCCCAAACCTTTGATCTTCATGAATAACCAAGGAAAAGCTAGGTCACATGCTTACTTTTTGTTAGGCTCTATGAAATAAATTATAATTGGTCTAATTTAATTTTGTATTTATTCAATAATATGGAACAACATCATTAAGGAATAACCAAAATAAAATGATCTAGGAAGGCTTTTTTTTTTTGTTATATAGGAGAGGCTTGGACACGAGATTTATAAGGAAAATGATATGATAAGTTGAGTTATAATTCATTGGTACAATATCAATGTTTATAGCAATGCATGTGGTATGTTTTTATCGATTATTGTAGATCTAAATAATTGTAATATTAAATTGAAAGGTATGGAATAATCATCACGGATTCTGATTCAAGCTTCATTAGTAAAATCAGGGCCAAAATGGTGAGTATGAAATGGAATTTTTCTACTTGTGAACAAAAGAGAGACTATGGTACTAACTTTTGCACTTTTGTTGTTTTCTTGTTTAAATATGTAGCAAGTGGATACTATAACCAAATGCATCAAAATCAGCATTGGCAAATGGCTCCACCTCAAGGGGACCATATGATGGGCGGAGCTTGGGTGCCACCACCACCGCCACAGATGAGTAGTGAGATGAACTCCACCGGTTACTCTGGTCCTCATGGACCATCCCTGCCCCCACCACACCCTGCCTTTGCCCTTGGATTTAATCAGAGTTCCTTCACCTATGAAGAGCTCCACGCTGCCACCGGTGGATTTGCCAACACCAACCTGTTGGGACAAGGTGGATTTGGATATGTACACAAAGGGGTGCTGCCAAATGGAAAGGAAATTGCAGTGAAGAGTCTCAAGTCTGGGAGTGGACAAGGAGAAAGAGAGTTTCAGGCTGAGGTTGAGATCATTAGCCGTGTCCATCATAGACATCTTGTGTCACTTGTTGGTTATTGCATTGCTGGAGATAGAAGGCTGTTGGTCTATGAATTTGTGCCTAACAAGACCCTCGAATTCCACCTTCATGGTAACTATTCTCTCATTTTGCTAATCATCAAGCTCAGTTTGATCTTTGAGGGTTTGCATATTGCTTGGAAGTAGACATTTCCTAGTTCTCATGACAAAGTTATTACATTTAAGACTTTCATGAGTAAAAATCACTTGTGGGTATATGTCTGACAAAGTAATTTTCTTATAATATGATTTATTCTGAATAGAACTTAAATTTCCTAGATCATCGAAAATGATGGGAAATGATTTTTTATTATAACACTTGATGATATCTCGAATTACAGGAAAGGATCGCCCACCAATGGATTGGAGTACAAGGGTCAAAATTGCACTTGGATCAGCTAAGGGCCTCGCTTACCTCCATGAAGATTGTAAACAACTCATCCCTCTCTCTCACGCGTGCGCGCGCACACCAAAGATTTGTGTATATTGATTTGCTTCACTATATGCAGGCCACCCCCGCATTATCCACCGTGACATAAAGACTGCAAATATCCTTCTTGACTATGGTTTTGAAGCTAAGGTACGGTGCATGATCTTTTTAGGCATAAGACATAAATGTTATAGGATGTTTCTTTTGGCTAATCAAGTGATCTGCTGAAACATAAACATAATCTAGGTGGCTGATTTCGGTCTAGCTAAGCTATCCGCGGACACAAACACTCATGTTTCAACGCGTGTCATGGGAACATTTGGGTAAGAGATGATAAACCCTAAAGAATTACCTTTCCAACTATCAATTATATACATTAATTCGCAAATTATATATCATGCTCTCACAGTGATTAACCCAGTATTTTGAGGGTCAAAACCTTTCTACCAAAAAATATCAATGATTAGATATTTGATATTATAATGATGGACAGTCAAGTTAATGATATAAAATATTAGATCTTTTAATCAAATTTGATATTCGAAATTTGGGATTAAAAAAGACTATATTAGAAGAATAGTCTTCCTATTTTAGGGAGTTGCAGATACTTGAATCAGATTAATTGGAGTATGACTTCAGATATCGATAGTCTGGTAAAAAAAATGATATTCGATATTGCTTAGAGGAAAGAAACTGCATATCTTCCACTAGCTAAGCTAAGGTTTAGATGCAAATCCTAGAAACTATTAATTTTAGGCTCAAAATCTCTCTTTCTTGAACTATAAATTTAAAAGACTAGACCACATGCATGAAGAGACCTAATAATTTTAGAATTTTTGTATATATTGCTAATGCAGGTACTTGGCACCAGAATATGCTTCAAGTGGCAAACTAACTGAGAAATCTGATGTCTTCTCCTATGGTATTATGCTACTGGAACTGATTTCAGGACGTCGTCCCATAGACAACACTATAGAGGATAGCTTGGTGGACTGGGTGTGGATCCATCCCTTGACAAAATCAAATTTTTGCTTCGTCATTCAAATATACTTCCAATAAGTGAAGTTGAATGATGTGCCTAATATAATTTTTAATGCACAAACAGGCTAGACCTATGCTCTTGAAGGCAATGGAAGAAGGAAACTTTGATGAGCTTGTTGATCCAAGATTGGAGAACAACTACAGTCCCAATGAGCTCGCTCGCATGGCAGGCTGTGCTGCTGCTTGTGTTAGGCACTCCGCAAGAAGACGGCCAAAAATGAGCCAAGTAAGTTCCCCCATTCCATAAATTTTATATCATATTAAAATAACACATTTACATTGTTCTTAAGTTTTATATCAAACTTTAATACTATTTACACAAGGGAACAAAAAGAAAAAAAAAATGTTATTGGGTGCTGTTGTGGCAGCCCTAAATTGCCTCATAAACTTCTATTCTTTAGAAGGTGAGTTTTCATACGATGGTAAAGTTGTTATTTTAGTGACTTCGAGATCACGAAGTCAAGACATGGAATAACCATTTTGTAAAAGTAATAAGAAAATATCACATACATATACGTATATTTTCCCTCTCCCCAGCCATAAGTCAGGGGAGCACTTTGTATATTGGCAAACCCTTTAAACTTCTATCCTTTAATAAAACAAATCAATTAGGGATCCTCATAACACACAACTAGATAATACATCTAGAAAAACAAAACAATGAAGTACGGTATCATAAAATGAAGTGATTTTGATACCATATGATGATTTTTAAACACCATTTCATGTATATTCATGTCAAAAATATAATCATAATTCTCAAATTTTAAAATTGAATCACTAACCTTTCCTTGATGTGTTAGTATGAAAATGATTCCAAAACAGTCACAAATGAAACGGTTTCAATTTTCACAATCCAAATGCCTTCAAATTTGGTTTAATCTTTTGTAAAATGATCACCCAATACTTCACTATTTCGGCCCTCAAATTTAAATACAAGATTCTTATTTTTCTGTAACTCTTTTACATTCCTTCTTAACCTTGTTCAAAAAGCCATACATCTGAAATTACAAGAGGGGAAAGTTGAGAGTCGGTTTTTTCAGGAAAACTATTCCTTCCCTCTCTTAGGAAAAATGAGTCGGGTGGGGCCAACCCCTCATGGGCAACCCGGTATCCAATTTTTAACACTATATTAGGAGAGAACATATTATTATCTTAAAATCAAGCTGTTAAAATTGGAAAGCTTCCATATTTTTCTATTACATCCAAAATTTTGAATTTAATGATATGAGAATTAAGAGCACCGGTGTCTTGTTTCTAGCATTTGATGAAAACCCCACAAACATATTCATTTTCAATGTTTGATATAGCCAGAGACGATGGTTTGCATATCAAATTTTTAACAAGAATTCTGATAATGTGATGAATCATCTGTGTATGTGAAACAGGTCGTGCGTGCGCTCGAAGGAGATGTATCCCTGGATGATCTAGATGAGGGCCTAAAGCGAGGCCAGAGCACGGCGTTTGGCTCAAATGGTAGCTCTGACCATGACAAGGGATCATACAATTCAGACATGGCCAGATTCAGGAGGATGGCATTGTCAAGCCAAGAATTTGGAAGCAGCGAGTATGGAGGCTCGGGTGACTCTACAATGCATCCTTCCCCTTCGAGTGGTGACTTGGCCCCCAAGCAAAGCCCTCCAACAAACTTCTAGTTCGAATCCAGAATAAGGGGTTGCTTGGGTCTTAATTGGGGTGCCTTTTTTAGTTATACGGGGATTTAAATTTAAAATTATTGAATTAGAAAAGAGGTGTGATTACTAAACTGTTCTGTTAGGGACTTAACTAATGTGTTACTCAAGAGTTAGCTCGGGTAAAAAGAAAAAAAAAAAAAAGAAAATTGCATTTTAATTGTTTGTTATTGCAACCATGAGATGGCATTAATTTGTTTAAAATGGTGTCTTTGTATATTAATAAGGGTTGAATGCCAATGATTTTTTTTTAATTATGTTGTGGGGCAATTTAGAAGGATAACTCTTTTTTTTTTTTTTTTAACATAAAGGAGACTTGAACTTTAGATCTCTAAAGGGAGGGGTTGGTAGATGAGTTGTAGCTTATTAGTGAGACTAATTCTTACAATGTCTGTTTTTTCATTCTCAAAATTCTAACTTGAGATTTTGATAGAAAAAAAGTTTAGTGCATTACCACTAGATCCACTAACCAGCTAAAGTGTTTGTCACAAATCATAAAAAATATGAAAAAATATATAATATTATTCACATGAAAATTGGTTGAAATATGTATAAGGATAAGTTGGTTAATTTATCTAGCAAAACTAATTACCAATGAAATTCAAATAAAAATCTAAGATACTCGAATTTGAAGTGACCTGAATTTCGAGTTTATACTTAATATTCAAATTATTGAATTATTTATATTACAAATCTGAGCGGTCTATTTCTATGTAAAAATAAATATGTATAAACTAAATTTATCTTGGTCTCAAAAATATTTTTTTGAAAAATTAGGTCTAATTTGATAGAAGCCCCTGGGCTTCTATCTAAGCTACCAAGTTGGGCAGGGAGAAGAGAAATTGATTAAAAAAAAAAAAAGGTCAAACGGAGTCTAAAATTCTTCCTATCATGAAAAATTCATACCAAAATAGAAATGGTAAATAATTAAACTAGTGATATCGAATTTTTTTATTGGATATGAAAAGGCATATGGTATAGTTTTTAACAATATCGGAGAAAAAGCTGAGATTAAAAAATTTTAATTTTTATCTTAAAACTCTATATTTCTTTATATAAAACTTTTTATATTTAAAAAAAATTAATTAAAAAAGTTTAAAATTTTCCAAATGAAAACAAAATTAGATTGATTTAATGTATGATTATATTATGTTGATATAATCGATCCCTATTTGATTTAGTGACTGAATATTAATATTTTTTAAATAAAATCACGAATTTAAATATTATGTATAGAGAAAACAGATATTTAGAGAATTTTATCCCTTAAGAGTATAACTGACTCATATCAAAATTAGTCGAATTCAAAATAGTTATCAAATACTATTGATTTATTTTAAAAAATATTAATTATGGGGATATGTAGCAGCTTAGTATCTTGATGGAATGTTACGATAGTTTCACGTTAAGAAAAATATTTATATTTTAAATTGAATATTTTACGGTAATTTAAAAATAAAATAAAATAAAATCGCTTGGAGTTATCGGGTACAGCCGATTCTCATCACCCAACATTTCCATTTCCAATTTTGCGATCTAGCCCTCTTCACCTTTTTTTTACGTTGAAGGCCTTCCCCTCTTTCGCACGAAGGAAGAGAAACAACAGACTCATAAGCTCCTCTCTGCAGTTCGCTTCGAGGAGGGAGAGAGAGGGATAGAGAGAGAGAGAGAGGGAGATCCCACAGATCTGGTCGTTTCAGACTATCTACCATGGCTCAACCTCTAGTGAAGAAAGACGACGATCGCGACGACGAAGGTCAGTCTTCGATTTCTTTATTTTTCTCCGTGTTTGAATTTCAATTGCTTCAATCAAGATTTGTTTTCAATTCGCGTCCCATTACCGAATACAATTAATGGATCGGTTGTTAGGATTTTTAGATCTGATTTGTTCTAGGTCTTGTGATCCGATTCATTTTTTACTGGAAATCGACTAGATCAGTCAATTTGAAGAATTAGATATTTCGCTATTGACGAATTTTAGGTTTTTGTTTTAGAACGATGTATGATTAAGCTTCAATTGCAATGTGGATTTGTTTGCATGTTAGATCTCTCAAAATGTTACCCATTTAGGTCTAGATTTTGCACAGAATTGAATGTTTAAGTAATTTCACTATTGATGTTGAATCAATTTATGTAAATGGAAAACAACATAGAAGTTCGCAGGTTAGATCTCTTAAAAGGCTGTCAATTTTGGCAATTGATTTTGCACAGAACTGAATGTTGAATCTGTGGACATGGTTGTTAAACTCGGGATTCTACTTTATTGGTTTCAAGAGTTGAATTATAGAACTGGGCTAACATCCTAGGAAAATTTAAATTGAAATGTGGAAGTGGAAAATCACATACCAATGAATCAGAAATCATAGGGTCTGACCGATAACTGTATTTTCAATTTGTATTTATAGTTACATGAATATCTTAAGTATATCAAATTGGATTGCATTGCAGCGGAGTACTCTCCATTTTTGGGGATTGAGAAGGGGGCTGTTCTTCAGGAAGCTAGGATTTTCAATGATCCCCAGCTTGATCCGAGGAGATGTTCACAGGTATTGCATTGTGTCACCAAGTTTTATGCATTAAGTTTTGTTGATAATGTCTGTTGGTACTGATTTGAAAAGTGTTTATCGGATTTTTTTTTTATGTTCTTATTGGTTAACTGCTTATTTCTAGGTCATAACAAAGCTTCTGTATCTGCTTAACCAAGGAGAGTCATTTACCAAGGTTAAAATCTCAATTCTGTAATTGCGGTGATATTGCTTGATTGTTACTCCCGTTTTTCCTTTTTGTTCTAAGATTTTGGTCTTTCAGTTGTCTTTGTTTCATGATTAGAAATCTCATGTCACGTACTTAAATGTGGTCTTCATTTGCCTTAAAATAGGTTGAAGCTACAGAAGTATTCTTTGCTGTGACCAAACTCTTTCAGTCAAAGGATATAGGATTAAGGAGGATGGTTTACTTGATGATCAAGGAGCTCTCTCCTTCTGCAGATGAGGTTTAATGTTTGAATAATTGAATAGTCATGGTACTCTTTGTTTAAATGAACTAATAGTTTCTAACAGTTTGCCCTCAATATCAAAGGTCATTATTGTCACGAGTTCACTTATGAGAGATATGAACAGCAAGACTGACATGTATAGAGCAAATGCAATTCGTGTCCTCTGTCGAATCACGGATGGCACACTTCTTACCCAGATAGAGCGATATTTGAAACAAGCCATTGTTGATAAGAATCCTGTTGTTGCAAGTGCTGCTCTTGTTAGTGGGTTCCATTTGCTTCAGGTGCCATTTCTTGGTCTCAAATGAATCAAATTGCTGCTACGAACATTGGAATATTTTCTAATGCATGGTGATTTATTTCAGACAAATCCAGAAATAGTGAAGCGGTGGAGTAATGAGGTGCAGGAAGCTGTTCAATCAAGGGCTGCCCTTGTACAGTTCCATGCTCTAGCTTTGCTTCACCAGGTACATGGTGCTTTTGGTTTTATATTTGGGGTTTAACTGAATTTGTTGATATGAGGAGCAATTCGTGTTTTGGCAATTACTTAACCATGTGGTTTGTTAATTATTAAATTGCAGATCCGGCAGAATGATCGCTTGGCAGTTAGCAAGCTAGTTACAAGCTTGACAAGGGGAACAGTTCGCTCTCCTTTGGCACAATGCCTATTGATACGTTATACCAGCCAGGTACAAGTCTTTAGATGAAGTGAAAATCTTGCTTTAAGAGTGAGTTTCTATGCTTTCCAACCAACCTCTGCATGAAAAATATGTAATGCAGGTTATTAGAGAATCGTCTAATGTGCAAAATGGTGACCGCCCATTCTATGACTATCTTGAGGGTTGTCTTCGCCACAAAGCCGAGATGGTGATTTTTGAAGCTGCTAGAGCAATCACTGAGCTAAGTGGGGTGACAAGTCGTGAACTTACTCCTGCAATAACTGTTCTACAGCTTTTTTTGAGCTCTTCCAAGCCTGTACTTCGTTTTGCTGCTGTTCGCACTTTGAACAAGGTTAGATTTCTCCTTGTTCTACTAGTATATTTGGTTACATTCATGGTGTCTGACTTTCTTGTGGCCATTCTTCAGATTGCTTAACCTTTTTCTATTTCTCAGGGGTAAGGAATTCCATTCCTGTTTGTCTCTAGCTTGCTGCTGATAGATTTTTCTCTGGGACAATGCTAGGAGATGGATGTTATGCATGATTTGAAAATATTGTGTTACATACGAGAAACGTTGGATGAAGATTTAGCTTTGTCAAAGTTTTTTAATGGAAATACACATGGATAATATTTTGTTAAAAGTGGATCTTTCTTTTTTGTTCCTTGTGATTTGCTTTTGAACCTGGCATTTTATGTTAATGAACTTTCAAATAGGGCTTTGGACTAGCTGATGTGAGCCCGGCTCTTAGGTGTTCAGCCTACTTCAGTTTGTAATCTATTGAGATTGTATGCAAGCTCAAGCACATCTTCAGCTCTAGAAAGTTTTGGGTTGTTTCTGTTGAATCTTGTGAGCTCCATCTTGTATTTGAATTTTGCACATGATTAAACAAGTTCTGTGTTTTTGATTAGATAAGACAGATGAGTCTTAAAGTGTTCAAGTTTGGCTTGTTTGTTAAACAAGATTTAAATTTACCCGGAAAGTCTGTTTTTATTTGACCTTGTTTGGCAAGAAGTTTGTTGATTCGCATTCTGACTGCCGGTTTATAAATTCCATAGCTACATTTAGTTGAACATTAGGAATGTTCTATATATTTTTGGCCAGCACCCTATAAATCTACATCACTTTCTTGCGTTCTGTTGATAGAAACTGTTGTTCAAATTTAATTTCCTCGAGTGTCAATAGGTTTTGTTTACATCTTTTGATTGGTGCAAAGATAGATGCTTAATCATGCTTTGGATTATTAGTCTACAGAAAAATGTATTTCTGTTTGGTTGAACAAGTTAGTCTGACATTTAATTTAAATAGGTATATGACACTGCTGTTAGCAATTTCAGGACATGCCATGCACTCATCTTGCCAATTTTCTTTGGACACCATTTTCAGGTTGCAATGACACACCCAATGGCTGTTACAAACTGTAACATAGATATGGAAAGTTTAATTTCCGACCAAAATAGAAGCATTGCAACCCTTGCCATTACCACACTTCTCAAAACAGGCAATGAATCAAGTGTCGACCGCCTGATGAAACAAATTACAAACTTCATGTCTGACATAGCAGATGAATTCAAGATTGTTGTTGTGGAAGCTATTAGATCTTTGTGTTTGAAGTTCCCTCTCAAGTACAGATCCTTGTAAGTGTAACTGTTCTTTTATAAATATTTTGCTTTTTTTTCCCCATTATTGCATCTTAAATGTAAACTTTGTGTTATTTGCCAGAAATAATTTCTATTGCCCTTCTTTTACAGGATGAATTTCTTAAGCAACATTCTAAGGGAAGAAGGTGGTTTTGAGTATAAGAAGGCAATTGTTGATTCAATTGTTTTTCTTATTAGGGATATCCCCGATGCAAAAGAAAGTGGATTGCTGCATCTGTGTGAATTCATTGAGGACTGTGAATTTACATATCTGTCCACACAGGTGACCTTGTTTTCTGTTAATCAATTGTGGTGTGATTAATAACATTGATCTTCTAGAGTTAACTGATTTTTATAGCTTGTTTCTTTTTGTTTGGTTCTTTCTTGAGTAGATACTCCATTTTCTTGGAATTGAGGGGCCAAAGACTTCGGATCCTAGCAAATATATTAGGTATATCTATAACCGGGTGATTCTTGAGAATGCAACTGTGCGAGCCAGTGCAGTAAGCACCTTGGCAAAGTTTGGAGCCATGGTTGATTCATTAAAGGTGAAATTTTGTTTCATACTTTTTCTGGGAGCACTAATACTGTAGAAGTTGTGTACTTATTGCATACTTCACTTTGCAGCCCCGAATTTTTGTTCTCTTGAGGCGATGCCTATTTGATAGTGATGATGAGGTGAGATACCATTTATGGATTTATATTTAAGCCTGCAGATATTGCATGTTTTATTTTATTTATTTGGCAAATTTTGGATATTAATGCAACAAGGTTTTATGTTGTTCAATCTTTTGAATGGACTCTGGGAGGTTTTTTTCTGCCTTTTAGACTCCATTCTGATCCTCTTTAAACGAAAAATCATTACTTGGCATTATATTAGATGTGTTTGGCATTTTGCTTTGGATGAATGCTACTTCTTGTTGCTCTCTGGAGTTTTCATGTCTTTTAATTGAGACTAAGTTAGCCTATTGCTTCTCATTCTGCTGCAACTCATTATCTTTTCTCTCTTCAGGTTCGTGACAGGGCTACGCTTTACCTAAATACGCTTGGTGGTGATGGCACAGTTGTTGAGACTGATAAGGATGTTAAAGACTTCTTGTTTGGTTCATTGGACATCCCATTGGTTAACCTGGAGACAAGTTTGAAAAACTATGTTAGCTTTCACCTTGCCTATTGTCTGTACTTGGTATTATGCGTTTTGGGCCTGTCATAATTTGTTGGACATTGATGCAGGAGCCTTCAGAAAAACCTTTTGACATCTCCTCTGTACCCAGAGAGGTTAAGTCACAGCCACTTGCAGAGAAGAAAGCACCTGGGAAAAAGCCAACTGGTTTGGGTGCTCCACCTCCTGGACCCACATCAGCTATTGATGCCTATGAGAAGTTGCTATCCTCTATTCCAGAGTTCTCAAGCTTTGGAAAACTTTTCAAGGTTCTTTTTCTAGAGCTTCCACGAGCAAATCTTGATTTTGTTAGACACACTGGTGGTCTGAGTGTTTTAACATGTTCCTTCTGATGTCACAGTCTTCAGCACCTGTTGAGCTGACAGAAGCTGAAACAGAGTATGCGGTAAATGTTGTGAAGCACATATTTGATAGGCATGTTGTCTTCCAATACAACTGCACCAATACAATTCCAGAGCAGATGTTGGAAAATGTGAGAACTAGATCTTGTAAATTTCATGGAGTCTATGTTTTTCTGTGTTATTTGTTTTTAGCCTCAGCATTGACTCTAATTATCTACCCATATCTGCCGCCAGGTAATTGTAATTGTTGATGCTTCAGAAGCGGAAGAATTCTCTGAAGTAGCATCCAAGCCTCTGAGATCTCTTCCATATGATACACCTGGACAGACATTTGTGGCATTTGAGAAGCCGGAAGGGGTACCTGCAGTTGGAAAATTCTCAAACATGTTGAGATTTATTGTTAAAGAGGTAAGTGTCTTGTCCCAACCCCCCCCCCCCCCCAAAAAAAGCTTGTGTTATGAGCATAATTTCTGGTGTACTTCTATTTATAGGTGGACCCGTCAACCGGTGAAGCAGAGGATGATGGGGTGGAAGATGAATATCAGTTGGAGGACCTTGAGGTTTTAGCAGCTGATTACATGTTGAAGGTGGGAGTTTCCAATTTCAAGAATGCTTGGGACAGCATGGATCCGGATACTGAGCGGGTAGATGAGTATGGCCTTGGCCCAAGGGAGAGCTTGGCTGAAGCTGTGAGTGCTGTAATCAGCCTTCTAGGCATGCAGCCTTGTGAGGTAAATTTGGTTTAAGATCATCCTTTATCCTTTTTGACGGTTTTTATTACCTTGGAACACTTGAAAATTGCAGAGGTGGAAATCAATAAACAAGATCTATGTACTGTTATTGCTGTTTTAAGTTTATGATTGACCCAAGGTGCTATCACCTTTCCTTTCTCTGTTGCATACTAACTACACCTAGGTGGTGACTGCACCAAACAAAATGATGGCAATGCCAGTATCTCATGTCCCACAATACTTGCAACTTTGCAGAGTTTTGACTTTGTTTTGTCTATGCATGGATTTACGCTGAGCATAAATTCATTTCACCAAGTGAATGGAAACACTTGACTAGGCACAGCTATCATTCCATGCTGTTGATGTTGCCAGGTAGCCTTCCCTTGGGAAAGTTTGTTTTGGCCACATTAGTTGAACAGCTGAAAGCTAATCTTACTTCCAACTTTTGATAGAAAACTATATCCATGTTATCCCAGTCCCATGCATCCTGGAAAATCTAAAACAACAAAAATCTTGGCTCAATTCTTCTTTCTGCTTTTGCTCCATTTAGATGCCTCATCCCAGAAAATGAGATTGTAATCTCTGGCATCAGTCTGTTGTTGCTGCTTCTGCCATGATTATCAGTTTTTAGCATAACTGCATCTAATAGTTGGTTGTAATTTTTTTGTTCTTTCTGCTTGCTGCTGACCTTTCCACACACTTTTCTCTCTGGGTATTTTTAGGGCACAGAGTCTATCCCAAGCAATTCAAGGTCACACACGTGTTTACTTTCTGGTGTATACATTGGCAATGTCAAGGTACTTGTTCGGTTGTCATTTGGCATAGATGCACAGAGGGAAGTTGCCATGAAGCTAGCGGTTCGATCTGATGATGAAGCTGTCAGTGATGCCATTCATGAGATTGTAGCAAGTGGCTAGTTTTTTTTCATTTGCCTTTTACTGTCGGTCTGCATTTCTTTCATGCCAAGTCCAAAGAAAAATGTTGCATGGAGAAATCTTGTTGTTCACAGAAGTCCATGCCCCGGAAGTAGGTTCACCGATATTTTTGCAAAGAGAGTTTACAAATTTCTTATGCACCCATTTGTGAATTTGAGAATAACAATTACATCATGGCATTTGGCTCAAGATGCATTTGTTGGTGTTATAAGGATCTTTTTTGTCTGCACTTCTTATTCTTGTAAGGTTTCTGAAACTGAATTACCTTTATTAGGCTATGACTGTATACATCGGATTCCCCCCCCCCCCCCCCCGCAAGTAACCTCGTCTTTATTTCTCCAAGCCTTCTTAGGAACGACTCTGCATTATATCTCCTGGCTGATTATTCTTTGCCTCCTGATGTCTACCTCATTTTCTAACAGTAGTGCATGCGTAACATTATAACTGACGACATATTGCAGGTGTGCAAGGTCTGTTGCTACGAAGCACAATCTTTCAATTCGGCTTGCCCTAAGGCAAGGCTTTCCACTTCAATAAATTGTTAAAGGGACATATTGCAGACCTTGCTACTTAGCACCATCTTTCAATTCTAATTGTCAAAAACTCTAATTGTCAAATAAATTGTTAGGGTAAAACTTTCTGTGTTCGTTTTTGTTATGGACAAGGATACGAGTATAGCATTGGACCAATTAGGGTTTGGTGAACGTGCCCTTGGTGAACATTGGACCAACTGAACAAGTTTGCAGCCCTAGTTCTATGTTTTGTAGATGAGATCAAAATAAGCCAAAATGGTAATTTGAATATAATTGTATACAAACAAGTAAACGTATACCTTTTCTTTAATGCAAGTAAAAAGGTCACTTACATTTTGCATAAAACTTATTTTATGCCCCCAACAACAATCTCTGCAACGGAACCTTTACATTCCTCTTCTCCAAACTATTGCCAGAATACTGAGGAAACCCATTTAGGTCTACATCTCTCTTCATCTCCCCCACTAAGTACTCATATTTGGAATCAAATTGCTTTCCAAACTGTACCTGAAAATTTCTGGAAATGGAGCACAAATCCTAGCAGAGTCTTCATACGGCAAATCAATGCACCCCAAAAATCCTCATTCTCTCATCAAGCTTATCAACCCTAGTGTTCAAAGGATATGCATTCAAATTACTCAGCGAGTTCAGCTTCTGAATCCCTAATTCTCTCAAAAAGTGTTGATCTGAGACAATATTCGACATTGGAGAATAGGACTTCGGGACAACGGGGAATCAGCCTCTTAGATTCATCTAGCGAAGCAGATAATGCAGAGGTTAGGAAAACCGGGACAATGTTGAGAAAAGAGTTTAGGAACAAGGAAGGCAAGTCTAGGGAAATCAGAATCCTAGAAGCCCTTGGATTTGAAGAATTCTACCGTGGAGAGGATTTGGTCCGGGGTTTAGGGGGACGGGAATTTGTCGAGTCTAGTGTTTGGATGAATTATGCCTAGTGTTTTGAGGTACTGAAGAGTTTCGCGGGGTGCGGTGCAAAAACAGAGGATGAGGGGAGGGTGAGGAGGAAATGGCTATGGCCTATCAATATGCATGGAATGGTCAAATTTTTTATATCGCTTGAATACCCATCACATTTATATATAGCAAAAAAAAGAAAAGGATAGGAAGGTTCAAATCCAACAACAATATTCCAAGAATTCTTTTTTTTTTTGGGGGGGGGGGGAGTGTTGAAGGGAATCCCCTTGGCTTCGCCGGTGAATATTTCCCCTTAGCATATTCCAAGAGCATGATCCTAAATGAAGACCCAATATTGAAAATGAAACCATAAAGAAGCCTCTTATCGTGTTGAAAGAAGAAAAATAATGTACAAAGTACAATAAACAGTTTGGTGAAACTAGATACATCATGCAAGATTAACACAAGTTTTCTCTACTGTCAATTTTTTTTCTGCATTCTTCATTGAACAAGTTACGCACTGAGAGCACAGCAGGATGATACAGCAAATCATGATGATGGCAAATCACAGCATCTTTCAATTCTAGGAGTGTGAGGAAGTCAATTTGTGCCTACATGTTTGTCATGGAGTGAAAACATGGGGCCTTTCAGAAATATGAAAAGGTTGTTTGCTGTTGAAACACTTAAATCACCGTTCTATGCCCTCCAAAAGCCCAAATCTGCAATTATGAGGCACACAAAAATCAACAAAGAAAAAACACTATCTTCACCTTAAAACTGAAAAACTAACTAGAAGAAAATTTGGACAACTTAGGAACTTCAAAATTTGTCCGCCGATTGTTTAAAAAATATGGTCCACAACTACATGGTAAATGGCATTGAAATTTCTCAATCCAGTTTCTAGGAAAACAAAGGCAAACTCACCTTCAGGTTTGTGTCCCAGCTCCCTGTGCACAGGGCACTCCCATCTGCTGACAAGCCCAAACAGCTAACCCGATTCTCATGTGAGTTTTGTACTGACCCCAGATTCAGAACCACCTTTCATGCAATATTAAAAAACTTAGGGCCAAGTCATTTGTTATGAAGCGTTATTAAATTTACAAGGATGCGAACATCAAGCAAAAACAAAGGGAGGAAAGCATAAAAATAATATGCAAGATCCACAGATTGAGTTATCACTTGAATAGAATGGCCAACATAACATAGGTGCTCCCCTTAAATTTTCTTTGAAAGAAAAAGGACATCAGAATACATGAAAATAGAATTCAACTAGACAAACAGACTGAAATTCAAGGGTAAGGCAGTAAATTGTCATTTTTGTGGAATTCAAAAAGATGAATTATATAAATACCACAAGAACAAAATGATGGCAATAAAAATGCTAAATAATAAAACCACCAACAAAGCAAGCAAAAGGTTATGAGCATAGCCATAAGAGACAGTACTTTGTATGCAATTATAATCAATAGACAGAATCAATCCAGATGGATGGTAAAAACTGATTAGAATTGCTTACAAGGATTGATTTGACCATAGTTTATCTCAGGTAATATTGTGCATGAAGTTCAATAAAGGGTAAGGACAACAACAGGTTGATCTGTTTTCAAACTTTTAATCTCTTGCTGTAGGAAACTTGTAATCTTAAGAGGCCAATCAATTATGATGAGATACATACCCTAGCCAGCAAAGTATCCCAGACATAACAATCACCATTTGAGTATCCGGCAAACAGAAGCCTCCCTGATATTGAGAATGCAATTGACGTCACTTGGGATGCTTCATTTTCACCATGCTGCTGTTGATAAACCTGAAGCTGGTGCCCTGTTCTAATGTCAAATAACCGGCAAGTTCCATCATTGGAGCCAGTTCCAAATCTATTCCCATCTGGAAAGAACTTTACAGCATTTACATCTCCTTCATGACCGTGAAACGTATGGACTGCTCGGCTAGCAACACGAGTGTCCCACAGTCGGGCAGTTGTATCACAAGAACCAGACACGAACATTCTCGAATTCATCCCACTAATTGAGACACTGAAAAGGGGAAGGCCTCAATAAACATTTCAATTACATTAAACATGACAAGGATTCAAAAGTTATAAACTTTATACAAATGCATTGAACAAATTTATTACAGAAATTTTAGCTACATCAATTCCTTAATACAAAATACAATACAAAAGTAAATATGAGAGCTCACGGAGTTTATGAACCCATAGAATACAAAAAATTGACACCGACAGAGGATTTAATTCTCACCCAAAGTGGGAAGAAAAAAAAAACCATGGAAGTAAGAAAATAACAGCATAAAATTTAGTATAATATATACCTGTGCCAAGCCTAGGACACTAACTATTGGAAGCTTGCCCAAAGAAAACTAGTGCTTCATTCAGCTACACAATGCAAGGGCCATTTTATGTTAGAAAATAAAGAAACGGAAGTTGAGACTGCACAATTATCAAACCAAACCACAAAATATCATCAATGTTCATAACTGGGCTTTTAATCTACTTAGCCACGTAGCCACATCAGCTCTTTTGAAATAGTATTTAGTATTTATTTCAATAAGGAGATTTCTACCAAAAGACCAGCCTACAAAACTGAAAATGAATTAAATTTCCAAGGCACTTGCTAGCATAATCATATATCAAAATGTATCATGCCCATGACCTATCTATTCAATGACAAATTATGCTCATATCCATCCCCCCACCCTTCCAGCCCTGAGTATACAAAATTGTCAACAAAGACCAACATCCTTTAAAATCTACATTTCTCTGTAACATCTAGACTCAGGTAAAGGCCACCAAGCATGACCTTGGCATGCTACGAGTAGGTTTTCCTATCAGGGAATCAAGACCTTGAATAGTTTCAGGCTGACTCTGTATGCAAGCCAGCCAGCCCCAGTTACAAATGGTCTTATGAAACCAGCCCAATCAGAATGCAGCTCCTAATCTCTAACTTATAAAAAGTTTGTAGGATAAAACTAACACATTTGTTATAAAAGACAGTGAAATTCAAAGCAAAAAATTGAAACAACAAAGCATTTGGAATGAAAAGTTGCAGTTTCACCTAGGTGCTACAAACTACAAAATTCCTGGACATATGAACAATTCATAAAACTCATACTTCATCCAAAAAACATTTTACCAACTCAAAACATGGCCCGGAAAAGTGTAGTTTTTCAAGGAACCATCAATAATGAGATATCCATGGGGTAAGGTACTAAGATGAGGCATCTGAATTTGCAATACAACTACAAATCTATAGTACTGTAGCATTAGGGAACAATATGATTGACATACTCTAATGAGAACTACATGGAAATAAGCCTGACCATCGAAATCCAAATTTTGAGTAGCTGCTGTCACTTTGTCTTCTAAGACAGTTCTTAAAATGTGCTCCCCATGCTATGGCAGTGATTAGAATAAGCATAATCTACTAATCATTCAAATGAAATGGCTCAACAATACTAAAGAATTAAGCAATCAATTGCTGCAACTATTCTAATAAGCTCATCAGAAACATTAATACACAATGCCAAAATTAGGCAATTACTACAAGGAAAAGTGAAAGTGAAATAATTCATAAAAAAATAGTTTAAGCTAGTAAAGCGTGGATAATATGGAAATATCGAATCACAAAACAAAATTCAAGAAAATCAAAAAGCGTCCATGAGCCATTACTTGCTCTGTAAAACACTATCAGGAACTTGAAGACTATTAAAAATGAACAACGATGAAAGCAACTCACATATCAGAAAACGTACCTCAAAACGTCAGCAGTATGGCCTGATTGAAATTCACCTCCAAAGACAGATGCCCTAAGGCCTGTAGTGATATCCCACAAAACACATGTTTGGTCACCAGAACTTGTAATCAAGTGAGTATCTTCTTCCGGAACATATTGGCAACATGAAACATAACCCTTGTGCCCACTAAGCATCCTTGACACTGGCAAATTTCCATCTTTGTCCGCAGGAGAATTCAGATTGAAGATGGAGCATACACTATCAAGGCCACCAGAGGCAACAGAATGACCATTTGGTGAGAAAGCACATGTCATTACCCACGCACAAGGTAGCTTTATGGCATGAGTCTTTTGGCTTGTTAGAGCATTCCATATAATTAATCTACCATCTTGAGATGCACTAACTATTCGATTCCTTTCCGGTGTCCAGTCCAATGAGTATACCTGGAAATTTTTGAAATTTAATGGCAATTTAATTCCCATAGGCTAGAATTTTTGCTTCTACATCTAGTCCTAACATTCAAAATATACAGTTATAGCTCAAATAGTTCAGATGGACAACCACTTTCAGACAATCTAAAAGTAGCCAGCCATTCAACTTAAAGCCACTACTTAAAACAGTCCTAACCACCCAACCCAAAGCAACAGCTTGCTTAAGTCCCGAATGATAAACACCAAGTCCGTTACCCAAGAATATCTACCTTATTCTCACAGTTTAACCAACCAACACACTGTTCACATACACATGATTAATAAAAAGATTAAATTGTTTGATCCACAAAGCACCAAAAAAGCCAAAAAAAAAAAAAAGAAAAAAAAAAAAAAGAAAACATCCATTTTCAATCTTAATAAGAATTCAAGCAACCACATTGAGTTGAGTCAAGCTAAGTACTAGGATGCCCAAGCCCAACTCTTTACATGAATTGAGCTCAAAAACTCAAACAAGCTTATTGCAAGTCAATCTTGAGCTGCACTCAAGCGGCTTACTTAATTCATACCTAATAAATGAGCCGGAGACGAGTGGCACATTGGTCAAGCTCAACTCTTTTAAATATCCAAGCTCAAGACTGATGCCACGCTCTAATCATTTGGCACTAGAGAATGAGCTTCATCAAGCTTTGGAAAGTCAAACTAAATGTCTTGTGGCCTAATAATGACCAAAAAAAAAAAAGTTTCAGAAACATTACTCTGATCTTAGCTAATTTCATATGTTTTCCGCAAGTTTTAGTATTGAAAAAGCTACTAATTGAACAAACAAATAAATTCCTATCCAAATTTGTTTCTAATCAACATGATCACAAACAAAAGAAACTAAGTTCAAACAAAGTTAAAAAAGCTAAAAACCCTAACTTTTTTGCGCACATCCCTACAATGTCCTATGACAAGATAGATCTGTCAGACCATGTATACTATGTCCTTTTCTTTTTCATTTTGTGCTATTGTTTTAACACATTTACCTTATTTTTACATATCACTTTAAACCAGGAGGTGACAAGTTGTTCACATTCACAAACCTAATAAAAGGTCTACAATACATTATCTGATCCACATAGCACCATAAAAATTCACCCATTTGCCATCTGAATCAAAATTCAAGCAACCACCTCGAGTTGACCCCAGCCAAGTGCCACCATTTTCTAAAGCTCAGTCTTGATCACATAAATCGAGAATGAGCTGCACTCGTTTATCCTACAAATGTAACCCTAAAAAAACTTCTCACTAGTCTAGCTCAAGCAAAGCTTAATATAGAAATATATATATGTATATATAATATATGTATATATATATTTTATATGTATACACACACACACACACAGACACAAGAACACAACCAGAAGCCAATTGGCACAATGCTAAGGAAAGACAAGATTGACCCACACGACTGGGGGAGGCTCTCCCTCAACCCTGATACCATACTAGCACGATACGATACGATGTGCTCTTGATACCACCTCAAGGGACTAGCTAACACCGGTAGCTCCGAAACGAGCTCAAGATTGAGTCAAGCTCAACTCGCTCAGCATTACGAGTCGAGCTTGAACAAGTTTTTGACGAGTCAAACTCGAGCAACTTAGATCGTTACATGTCACTACTTTTATGAAAGAAATTCTTTCTCTTTCCCAAACATTACTCTAATTTCAGCTAGTTGGATGAATTTTCGACAAGTTTACGCATCAAAAAACCTAACCCAACTGAACAAAGAAACAAATTTCATTCCAAAAGATCTTCCCTAATCAACATGATTACCAAAAATCACAAACCCAAATTCAAAAAAAAAAAATGAAAAAAAATGAAAAAACCTAACCTTGCCAGTGTGTCCCTGCAATGTCCGACAACAGACCAGATCCGTTGGTCCAAAAGTCACCGCACTCCTTCCTTGTGCCCGAGCATATCCAGCAACTAACCCCAAAGCAAAAATCCAATCAAAACCCAAAACTTATCCTCAAAAAAAAAAAAAGGAGAAGGGGGAATGAGAAATTACCGTCAGTGTCGAGAAGAATAAGGCGTTTTTGCCTTAAGCGTTCACGTAGAGAGTTGACGGTTTCCGCAGCAGCCATGTGCTTCTCCCTCAGCTCCGCTACTGACATTTCCTTATTCGCCATATTTATTACTCTTCACCCATTTGAATCAGTTTCTCCCTCTTTGTTTTTCTCTCTCTCTCTCGGTGTAGAGAGAGAAAGAAACAAATTAGATTGTTCTAAGTTCTAAGCAGGGAAATTAGGAAAAAGGAATTTAGTTAAGAGAGAGAGAGAGAGAAGGTAGGCTGTGGACGGGTAAGAACGAAGAGAGAGAGAGAGAGAGAGAGAGAGAGAGAGTACGGAGTGAGGCCGCCAATGGGGGGCCACAAGGAAGTTGAATGGCCTAGGACATTCTGGTGGGACCTACACCGGCGGTGTTTGACGGGTGAGACTGAGTGTGAGAATTTAGATATTCCTGAGCCATCTCTTCCCCTACCCTAGGCAGAAGCACCCAACCTTTTTTTCCAAATCAAGAATTAGCCGTAAGAGAAGCCTAATTTCAAATTTTATTATAAAATTATTAATATTATATAAAATATATATTTAATTTTTATTTATCAAATTTTATATTTTTTATTATTATAAAAAAATTAAAATCAAAATAAATTTAACCAAGTCAAATTTTCCAAAATAATTTCTAAGTAAACTTGAATTCAACTCAATTATAAAATAATAAAAGTGGTTAGGATTGGTTTTAAATAAAGATTATATACAATAACAAAAACAATAAAACTTTTTTACGTTAAGTGATTTAATTATATGAATATTTTTATATTATTATATTCTATTTTATATTGTATATTTATATATATATAATTATTTTTTTTATATGATAATGATAATCGCATTCATATTTCACTAAATAGGATCGATAATATAATATTTTTATGTCATTATATTTTATTTTATATAGTATCATATTTCATTTTCTTTATCCAATTTATCAAAATATTGATTAGAAATTCTTTGCGATAATTTAGGTTAAATTTAACTAAAATTATGTAAATTTTCTAATATTAATGATATAATAATACTTTTATTCATTTTTATGAAAAAATTATTTTAATTAATAAAACTCTATATTCTACAAAAAAAAATATATTTCAATAGAAAATTATTGTGAATAAAATAAAATAAAATTGAGACAAAAAATTCTTTCAATACTTACACATAAAATAATGAGCAATTGAATTTTCAATTTAAAAGAGTATTCAAAATTAAATGTAAGGATTAAGAGAGCATTTGGTTGTCATTAGATTTGAAATAAAAAAATCTTGAAAATGAGTTTGAGAGATCCATGTCTCCGTTTGGATTTCGAAAACCCATGATTTACATTAATTTATACAAATTATTTAGATTTCAATCTGATTTTTTAATTTCGATTTACTTTAATCGAAGTAATCCAAATTTTATTCCTATATATATATATATATATATATAGGAATCAAATTAAAAATTATCTCTATTTTTAGGATAAAAATAAACCAAATTTTCAAGCCCTTTTTTTCTAAGAACATAGAAAAGAAGATTTGATAATTTTTTTTATTATATTTTTAAAATTTATATTTCGCTCTCCAATTTTATTATCTCTTCTATGTTGTGCTCGAAAACAAACCCTACCTTAGAGTACCCCTATTTATCAATAAGGTTTAATTTCTAATCAAAATCTTGTTCACCATCCATGCAAACTTCATTCAAAAATTATATTATTAATTCGATTCACAGTTTTAATATTGTTTAAATAATAAATTAATACATTATAATTAAATAATTTATTATAAAATAATATAATATAATATTCAATGACTCATTTTAGTTCATATTTAAAATTCACTTGATTTAATTTATATAATACATATATATCTGAACATATGAATATAAATATGATTATTAAAGAACGCAAATAATGAAATTAGAAAAATGAAAAACAAATAGTCATAATTGGAGCTCCTCGTGGTGAAGTAAATGAATATGATTAGGTCAATTTAGGTCGAAGAAATCAATAATAATAATAATAATAATAATAATAAGCTTTCTCTATGTGGGATTATTTTCTCTTATTAAAATAGATACCAAAAGATCATATTATTCATTTGGTTCATACTTTTAATATTATTTGAATGATAAAATGACATATTATAATTAATTAATTTATTCAAAGATAATATAATATAATATTCTATAAATTATTTTGTATCATATCCAAAATACATTTGAATTATTTTATATTATATTCATATATCATTAATAAAGGAATTAAAAATATGAAAATTAGAAAATGGAAATTAAAAAGCCACAATATAAATAAAAAAAAAAAAAAAGAAACCATTTAATTCCGTTGCCGGGAATCGAACCCGGGTCTCCTGGGTGAAAGCCAGATATCCTAACCGCTGGACGACAACGGATTTTTTGACTGTTTTAAATCCAAATAAAATAAAAAATTAGAAATCCAAATTATTTTAAAATTTTAAAATTTGATAAATTTTTTTCTCTCACAACTAAAAAATTATAAGTTTAACCTTAATCAGAGTTACATTGAATATCTAACAGTCATTAAAGGCTTATTAATTATATTGCTTAAGCAATGGAAATTGATAAAGAAAAATGTCTACAAGAAGGTTTTTTTTTTTTTTTTTTTTTTTCATTTTTTTACATTAGAGAAAACAAACAAACTAGTCTCTAAAAGAGACCAAACTTCTTATATCCTTCCCAAAAAGACACTACACCTCGCTACAAGGGGAGTGAAACATATGCATCCTGGGAGGAAGCCCATGACCTAACTTGGCAATAGCATCAGTGCACTTTTTCCCTTCTCTAGCACATAGAGGACATCCAGAATTCAAAGATGCTGGATTAAATTTTGCTACTCCCTCAAAAGATGAGATTGAGGATATGAATTGAGACTATCTGCCTTTACTGCATTGACCACCGAGGATGAGTCAAATTCTATAATTGATGGGGAGTACTTGTAATCCATAAGAATACGAAGACCTTCATATACCACTTGAAACTCTGCTACCTCAATTTTCTTGTATCCCAAATTGACAGTAAAACCTAAAATCCAGAATCCATACTCATCCTTGAGAATTCCCCTAGTGCTTGCTGATCTAAGATGAGGCAATACTAAACCATTCGTGTTAAATTTGAAGCACCCAGCTGGAGGAGAGCACCATAAGATCCATCTTCCCCTTTTAAAGAAAAATGTCTACAAGAAGTTGACTAGTATTTCTATGATTATTCTCTTGTTTGGCTTAAACAATCAAATTGACATCAAATTATTGTGTGGGTTAAAAATCCAAAATTTGGATCTTATGCCTCTTTCTGCCCCATAAAACTTTAGGTATATGTTTCTGAATAATTTGAAAGCTTTTGTAAAGGCAATCTTTTTGTAAGTTCTTTTTTTTTTTTTAACACAAGGAATTGATACCATACCACCAACATTGTGCACTTGCAGAGTTGCAAAGTGGAATTTGATGCCAAAGGAATTAACTTGTTGGGGGAGAGAGAGAGAGAGAACCCGTCTTATAACACTACAATCTACAACCATAACTATTTAACACTACAACAATTTTATGAAAAATATGGTTGGAAAGGGAGAGTGAGGGGGAATTACAAAACCGAAACAAGAAGAATTACACTATAACCTTTACAAATTATTGCTTAAAATCAAAACCCAGTTGCTACATCTGCATCTTTTATTCACTTATCAACAAAATGGCATCTCCCCCTCAAGTACTCCCTGGGTAATTGCAACCATCGTAACCTAAAGAACCACACAAAGTATTAGATAAAATTTAAACATAAAAGGAAAGGAATAAATCACCAAAAATTCAAAAAGCGTCTTCTCTTTTACTACTTAGTAATGGCACATGGAGCCTTAGAATAACAAAGAATGTTAATCACTATGTCCGAATATAAGATGATTTAAGATCTGATACGATATAAATACAGTAATACGAAATGCTAGTGAAAAATTGATATAAGTTTTAGTTACAAAATATTGCATCATGTTACACATCAAGCACTATATCCGTCATCAAATACGATTATCTAAAAGTGTTAATACAAAACATCGAACTTTTGTTGATTATAAAAGGCTTTAAGCCACTCTTGCAAAGACTTTTGGTCTCCTTATCTAATTTCTTTTTTTTTTTTTTGTAGATATGGGACTCGAACTTGAGTCTATTACAACGGGGAGGGGAAAGTTGCCAGTTGAGCTAAAATTCATTGGCCTCCTTATCTAATTTCTATCAAGCTTAACAATGGATTTGATTAAAAGAATGTAAAACAAGAATAATTCAAATGAGAACTTAAACATAGATTAAAAGAAATAAATAAATATCATCCTATCCTCCAACTATCTCTCTCTTTGCCCAAATTTAACTACCCACTGTGAAAATCTAAGCCCTCGTAGGTTGCTAAATAGCAACTTTGAATTTTAGCTACCCTATCCTTTGGCGAACAAATCACTGGTGTAGCAGTCAGATGCTTTCATATTTCCCTAATAGAGTATAGCCTGATTTCCATGTTCAAAAGAAGCATGATTTTAACAAATGATAAAGAGAGATGGTATCAAGCTTACTTGGATTGGTAGACGTGAGTGTTGCTGTTTGCAAGAAATCGCAGTTCCATGGATTCCTGCCAGAAGTTTGGTAAAGAAGATTCATGGCATAGGCGGCATGTGCTGCCATGGTGTTTGGTTCAAAACAGGCACCGCCCGGTTGGATGGCACTACAGTCAAGCCCTAGGCCACAGACATAATCGAGATTTGATTGCAATTGAGCATCGCTGACACCCGCCTTGGGCACACACCAAACTGTTTGTGTAGATGGGGTCACTGGCGTGGGAGTTGCAGGGGTCTGCAAAACAGATAATGGAGATCAAAGATGCCGATTATCGTATGGAGATTACGATGGTGATAAAAGAAAGAGATGGTATTACCTCTTTCACGCATTCAAGATTGATTTATATTCACCCGATAATTGGCTAAGAGACTTATTGGAGTTGATTGACATTGATTAATGATTTGTTGCAAGAGCAAAATTACTCAGACCATATAACTTGGTGCCATCTGTTCACAATACAATTTTTTTAAGAACTTAGCCTACTAATTAGTACTGTGATCCTATCCGGGCGTTACTAGGAGAGCCCTCGCCCCTCTCAGACATTGATCTGAGCCACGGCTGCTATTTGCTATAATCTAAACAGTCTAATCTCATTACCACTAGACAGCCATTTCAAAACCATGACAAATCAACTTCCACTGGACCAAAATTTTTCTAAACTTAGCAAGCTTTGTCTAATAGATACGTCTAGGGAAGTCCACCCCACCTTTAGCATCTTGAAAGCTATTATTTGGGTCCTCAGCAAGCTAGTTGCAGTTGTAATTTCCAAATAAGTGCTTGCAATATAAATGATTTGGTCTGTCTCTCTCAATGAAACTGAAGAACTACACACATAAAGTTATGCACTCTCTCAAATGAACTTTTGTGCGCCCCCACCAAGTGGATCCCACGTTCAAGCCAATCAGTTAGCCCAAATCACATCAATTTGTAGGTCCCTAATGTGCTTTAAGTCTATTAATTAGTTTTACAAAGTTTTTTTCAAAAGAAATGAATTCTCAAAGAAAGCAAGCATATGCTAGGTTACCATAGTTGAAGAGGTCTAACCTGGCTACTCTTTGAAAGACCAACATCGTATGTCATGGAAAGATCAGACCTAAAAAGCCCGAATGCCCGTTCAGAGGCCGGACCAGGTTTTAAATCCTCATCATAGAGAGCAAAAATATAGGTATCAACTGACTTTCCAGGCATCAATGGAGTCCCAACCAATGATCTAAGGTGTGAGATCAGATTCCCATTATAGGCTTTTGCGTTGTCAATGCTTGGCCCAACTTCAATGCTATCACCTGTGTAAGGCCAACCGGTCTCCGCTACCATAATCTCAACTTCCTTAAATCCCAAGGCATTCAAAGCTGATCGAACCGCATCAACCTGTCAACCACCAAAAAATACTAAATCATATATTTGTTAAACATTTTATTCTACTAATATGATTTTATATTTCTATTTTTAAAACTAATCGAGTAAAAACATATTCAAATCTAAGAAACGTGCCAAATTTATCATTCATTTTTCTTAGCAATGGGATGAAAAGGACCCCGCCAGATGGTCCCATACATCACATGGCATACACAAAAAGGTCCTATAAACATCAATCCCTTGTGGGACTTTGTTACCAAGCTCAAATAAAACAATATTGTACAATGCCTCTGCAATAATGTCATTGAAAAGAGGTAGGAACATGAAAAAGAGACTGGTAGGTGCACTTCATCTAGTATAATTGACACTACAACCTCTTCACTCATTCCTCCTTTTTCTCTCCTAGCATTAAATTGTATATGAAATGCATCGGCTCTCGTATTTTGGTTTCTCTACTAAAATTTAGAATTAAGTTTTAGTTTATTATCTTAGATGAAATGCATTGAATTTGGGAAATTTAGGTACATTTTTTTCTTATGCATAACTTTAAACTTTTTTAGGAAAGGCCAGTATGATTTGAAGTTCAATAAAATTTGTAACAAGTCTGTTGGGAAGGTAAATCACCCATCACAAACAAGTGCACTAGGTACAAGATCAAAGTCTTCTTGCGTGAAGTAAGGACCGGGCGGAGTAGGCCAATAATGGTGTCCCAGACACCTGTCCCCTCCACCACGACTTGACTTTTATTACATGTATTTTTTTATTATTTTTTTTTTTAATCTAAGATTGAAAATGAACGATTGTGATTATTAAATTATCACTTCCATTATATGTATAATATCCACGGATAAAAGCACCATTTGAAAAACCTTAATTTTTCTCTCGACTTAACTTTAATTATTTTTATTTTATTTTAATCTACTTATATTATTTTTTTAATTTCATTGAACTTCAAACTCTTATAATTACAATTCTTCATGTGTACAATGCTTGATCCATCAGCTCCCATATTAATATATTTAGATAATGTTTTGAGTTTGGATTTTGTATAAATATCGAAAGAGATTTATTTTTTAATTATTAAATATTATTCAAATTAGATTTAATTGGATATTTATCAAAAAAATTCTTCATTTGTTTCTTAAGGGTACCCAGATGGAGTAAGAACTTCCAAAGTCAATATTTTAACAAAATTCAAAACTTCCATGATTAATTTTATTAAGTTCTTGGAAGGAATTATTTTTTAGAAAAAAAAAAAGTTGGAAAACATGTAATGTGTTATGTGAGCCAAGATTCTTGTAATAAATAAATAAATAAATAAATAAAAGATTCAAGTCAAAGTTGACCCAAACTCACCTGAGCATCAAACATGTTCATATACTTAATCCCGTTTCCGGAATCAACCCGACCCGAATTCGGCTGAAACAAGCAGAACGCCAGCGTTTCGGGTCTCGGATCACTCTGGTATGCAAAAAAGGGGTACGGATTAACAGCAAAAGGGGATCCAGTATCCCTCAAAAACCCCAACACCCCCTTCATAGCATCCGAATACATCGGCTGGATCATTCCCGAACTAGGCGGGGCGGATTGCGCCAGAACCGCCATGGAGTGCACCGTCGAGACCCGAATTTTACCATTGAGATTTGCTTTCCCAAGGGCATTTTGGACATTTTGCATTGCGGGTAAGAGACAAGAAGTAAGGGTTTGGTCATTGATGGTCACGACCTCGTTGCCAACCGTGATGAGAGTGATGTTGGAGGAGGGATAAAACGGTAAGACGTTGGTATTGATCCATTGGGTTGCGGAGTTCGGGTCGGATGCTAGGGTTTGGACGTCGGAGTTCGAGGTTCCGATTGTGAGTTCAATTCCGGTGTTCGCCAGGGCTTTGATCATTGCCGGGTCGGATCCGTAGAGTCGGACCTTTGCGATTGAGGTTGATTGGAGAAGCTTCGCCGTGGCCTCCGGCGGAGGTAGGTTGTCGGCGACTTGACCATAGTTTACTCCGATGAAGGATTGTGAATCTGCAAGACGAATTCACTTTTCTTATTATCCAAATGGATTTTTTCCCCCAAATAATCCTATTTTGACCAAAATACTCAAAATTTTTTGGTATTTATTAAAAAATAAATTTATATATGGGGTAATATTTTAGTAGCTTAGTGCTAAGAAGAATTTTTAATTTAATTGCTTTATATGAAATTGTGATTTGTAATATTTTCAACAAATTGGATTTATTATTAGGAATCATTTTCAATCCAAATTTTGTTCTAATTTTTTGGAAAATTGTAGAAAAAAATGTAGTTTGATTACTCGTAAGTTTTATTCACAAAAATTTCGACATCTTTTATTATATATTGAAATTTCTCAATATTAATATTTTTTATTTTTTAAATATTTTATGAAAATTATATTTTAAAGAAAAAATTACCCTATAAAAAATTATATTTGGACACTGAGATCTAACTACAAAAGGTACCAAAATTTAGAGGATTGTTCTAATAATTGAGAGAGTGAGAGAGACTTACTTGCCAAGTGAAAAGTCTGGAAAAGGAGAGACAAGAATATCAAAATTGCAGTTTGCATAAGAGGCACCATGGCTGAAGAGTGAAGGCCTCTCTCTCTCTCTCTCTCTGTCTCTCTGTCTCTGTCTCTGTTGATTGTGGGAGTAGGGTAGGAGGGAGGAAGAGGAAAATAGGGGAAGAAAGAGAAATGGGAATGGACTTGGTTGGAAGGTAGCAGAAGAAGAAGCTAAGTGGAGGAGACTGGAGGAGTGTTCAACGGTAAAATAAAAGAAAAAATTTAAAAATAGTGAGTGAGATATGGAATTCAACAACTTGTTTGGCTGGGACCTGCTCTGTGGGTCCAACTGTCCTTCTTGCAACATAAATTTTGCATTATGGAAGAAGAATTTTGGGCCACATCATTAATAAAAATATTCCATTCAAAATATTAATTATTACTATTAATCTTTTTTTGCAATTATAATTAATCCTTTTAAAATGAGTCTATGACTGCTACTTTTTTTAAGAGGTGTGATATAAATTAATTTAACATTTACTACCAAATACATTTTGATTATACCAACCCCAAAATCCATTTTTATAAAATATGAATTAAATTATTAAAATAATGATAATTTTAATTATTTAATAATTTTATTTTTTTATAAATTACTGATATCCGATAGTCACATTAGTTCTGATCAAATACGATTTGAATTGAATTAGACTCTTTTCTGATATCTGTTTTTGTTATACACAAAAATTAAACATGAAACTCTGTTTAAAGGTATCAATGACCAGGCTGGACCAACTAGAATTTTATTTTTATTTGTATTTTTTTTAGGTTTTCATTGGACAATATTCGGGTTGCATCGACTAATTTGACCAGAGTATTATGAAGTCCATTGTAGCGTTGATTCTCTTAAATTCCATTTCTTCATTCTATAACTCGAAATCAAAATCTGTTGGTAAATGCAACACCCAATCATCCATGAGAGAGTTTGATAACTAGGTTTTTAATTGTATTCTAGGCCAAACAACATGACTTGCCAGAGTTAATTTCTAATTAAATGTTGTCAAAACCCTTGTGTGCAAGTCAAGCAAGCTGTTTTGCCTACTAATCGGATTGGTGTCGTGTGTCTACATGGGCAATGATAACCACTAATCAACACAGGGACTTAATTGCAATATAAATGAATTTGAACCCCCAAATAAGATCAAGATCTAAAGTATTTTTAACAATTATTTTAAGAAATTTCTGCATGTTTACCAACTAATACAACACAAGAAATTGTGATTTATTATGCGTATTTAATATATTTAATAAATCTTTATTATGAAAACATAGAAATAAAAGAAAATTTCCCAGTAACTTTGGCCAACTTTTATATAATTCTTGAAATTTGAAGAAAAAATTTTATTATAATTCTTTGCATCTTTAAAATTTAGAAACCTAGCTTTTATATGTTCATGTGTTTAAACCATCTAAATTAAATAGTAAAAAAAAAAAAAATTAGAGGAGAGGAATCAACCCTCTTGCCTCTTCTCTCTTCTTTCTTCTCCAATGTCAGAGAAATCAAAGGAGGGAGATGAGGGCTAATTGATCAACGCAACGAATTGACGAGGGGATGACCGGTGGATAATTGGGTTAGTGAATAAGGATATTAGATTTTTTAATTAAATTTTAAATTCAAAATTTAAGAATGAAAAAATTACTTTACGAGAATTTCTCTTAAATTAAATCCGACAATAATCAAATTAGATTAATCGAAATATGCTTTCAAATACTGATTAGTTATAACAAAAAAAAATATCGATGAGGTAACGGAGATACAGAATCAACGTCAATGGCGGACGGAGATTGACACCTCTAATCACACTGATCAATGGCGATCTTCATTTCCTACCCAAAATTCTCGTTCCTGCGATAAAAACCTTTCTGATTTCACCCTCAATCGTCTCCTTCCTAGGATTTTCCGAAATTTTTGTTTACTTCAGTAAAAAAATTTGCCAAAGTTCTCGAATTATTTCACCTAATCATTTCCCTTCCGAGTTTGACCTTCAATCGTTACCTTTCCAAAATTTTCAATTTCCCCTTGATCATTTCCTTTCCAAGTTGATGGGAAAGAAATAGCAATGCAAGTTTTCCATAGATCTGACAGAAATCCCCATATATTCCCATAGATTTCTTCTTAAGTTTAGCAGCAGAGGCAAAGAAACCCTCATCCTTTGGCCGAGGATTTGGTTGGCAAAATCCCATAAATTCAGAAGGGTGGCAATTAAACAATTGACGAAATCAAACAATTCTCTGGTATAACCCTAGTTTAAAAAATGGCATACAGATCACACAAAAATTGTCATTGTCAAACAACCAAAAAGTTGCAGAATATAAGCATACATAGGTGGCGAAGTATCGGTCATAATTCGCAAAACCCTTGAAAAGCTCACTCATTTAACAAACTCTGCCAGATGAAAAACACGCAGAAGTGCTACACCATTTTCTCAAATCAAAAAAAAAAAAATAAAGATTTAAAAAAAGGGAATTCCAGGGCCAAGGGTGTTGTGTGTGTAAAAAATTCACCAGGAGAAAAATGAAGGAATAAATAGGAGAGGCAACCAACGAACCACGTTACATACATTGATGTTATCGGAAAATCTAATTCCCAGAGTGAGAGACTGGATATGTAACAAACTGGCCATCTTTGTAGACGTGAACAAATTGTTGCGGCAAAGAATGCTCCCCCTGAGAAAGAAAAATGGTGTAAGCTAACAAATTCAACATAATAATAACTGGCATCTCAAAGTCATGAAAAATATGTGCGATGCTGATGCATGTGTATGTTAATGTTCTACACCCATTACTTTGCCTAATAGTGGGGCTTGAAAGACACCGATGACAATAGTCAGCATCACGGTGGCACGTGCTTCTACCGTTACCTATGGGTAAACATAGATAAAACACCATGTATTCCATGTTGTGAACAGATTTTAGAACTTTTGTGGAAAATAAGACTAAATATGCCTTCAAAAAATGATCTGTGTCCCACCATTCATGCAAATCAGTTCCATGGCATCCAGTTCAGCTCTTGCCAACACACATCACGGAAAAACACCATATGAACTAAACCAAGAATGAAGGAACAATAGCAGAAACTTGGGAGGACAGCAACTGTGAACTGAAATGGTGAATACTGTTCAGAAGAGCCACGAACCAACACACTTTTATTACCATAGAATATGCCAATTGCCAACATGTGGGCAATTTAATTGGTCTTTTCCTGGTACTAAATGCATGATAAACCATCATGATGAAAAGAATAAAAGATACCAAGAATCCCAAGAACTGCCAAAATGAAAGCATCTGCAGCCCCAAATTTTGGCAGATATTTTTAACTCTTGCACCACTTCCTACTATCAAACCGATCCTCAAAGACAACATGGCAAGAAAGCATAAGTCAGGGAAACAAATATTTTGGACATGCAATTCCTTTCGCAAGAAAATCTTTTGACAAAATGGAAGTATAGAACTCAACTCCCACATAAAAAAGTAACCTCCATCTAACTTGGAAGTAGGAAGGTGGAAGATAAAATATATAAGATACATGTTCTTTTTAGTAAGTGCCAAATTTTTTCTAGAGACTCTACATTAACAAGCTTTGATGATACCCACAAACCCCCACCCAGGGAAAAAGACGAAAAAATATACGGACATGGGAAACCTATTTGATAGAGAAGAACATACCCAATCATCATCGGGCCCCGCACCAGGAACCAAAACATTAACTTCACTTGACTTAGCTGTGGTTATAGAGGCCTCCAACGAATCTTTGCTTAGATATAGTTGACAACCTGCTGAATTGTCAACTAATATCGTTGGAGCTGAACCCTGAAATCACCATAAAACATTAAGTTAGATAAAAATACTTCAGCTAAAGTGGACAAAGTTCTTGATTGAAGCCTCACTGTTGACCTAATTGGCATACAATGAAGTTTAAGAGATTGCAAAGAGATCATCATCACATCACTAAGAGATGTACCCAAAGCATCTTATGATTGATCAGCAAAACTACCTGGCATTGCACCTCAACACCATTGCAGTTCACAATCTCACAAGCAGCAACAACATCCTGTTTTCATATTCCAATCATCTATTAAAGTATTGAACATGTGGAAAGAAGAGAACCAAAGTTCATTCAAAATCCACAAATATTTCCACCCACCATGAATACAATTCCCATCTTTGTACACTTGTCAAGGGTGATATTGTTAACTTTCCCTACACACGTTTTAGACCAATATTAAGCTCTCCAAAACTTTTCCAGGATAACATATTGCACATAAAAGGTAGAGAAATTTCCAAAACAAACCAAAATCTAATGCTCATAGGATGGGAATAATTACCTTGAATCTGAAGAACAGAATCTTTGCATCCATAAACATAAACTGTTTGCTTTGAATCACAGTCGTCTATGACCAAATTCTTTTTTCCAATTTGATTCTCAACCACCCACCTGCAGCAGAAAGGAATCAACAATTTACATAACATAGACTGGGGATTAACAACTAATTCTGCACCTGTATACACAAAGTTAAAAAATTCTGCATACTAACTTTCTACCCATCTGAAGTTCCAACTTTGGAGGTCCTACTTTCGAAAAAGAAGGTTTACTAGTTGGAGGAGCTTCTTTTACACCAGCACTAACAACACCAGTTCTATCAGTACGATTCTTTGTCTTCATATCATCTGTGACCTTTCTCAGACCTATAAAGACAATAAACCAAGTTATAACATCCCCCCCCCCAAAACATATACAAAATCTACAATAAAAAGCAGATGAAGAAATACCTGCAGTCACAGACTTCCCTGAACTAATGTCCTGAAAGACTGCAGCCATGCCTTCCTTAGGGCGTGATGAAGTAGCGGGAGCAGTCTCAGAACCAAATAGAGAAGCAGGTGGAGGGGGAGGGGGAGCAGGAGCACCTGATGTGGGAGCCTTTGGTGGGGCAGAAGTAACTGGTTTGCCAGAAGGACTCCAGACAGGGCCTAGAGGGTAGTAGCTCTTGACATAATCACGCAATCCAGGTAAATAAAGTTCCTTCAGAGCTTTGGCCCATTCCACATGATCAGCATCTTTGTTTCTGTATGCCACGAGGACCTGATTTCACACTATGTTAGCCAGGCCTACAAAAATATTTTCAGGATCAAATTGCTTCAGCAAAGTTAAGGTATTTTACTAGGTTAAAAGAGTTTGGTTACATATATAATATTAGCACTGGACAAAATATTTCTACAATACAACATTGGCATAAATCTCTGAGAAGGAGGTAACAAAAGCCTTTGATACATTCAGCTTCCCAGCACAGATATGGACCAAGTAAAGAGATATAACTAATCAAAGTAGGAAGTTATAGTTAACCACATGATAGGAAGGAAGATAAGGGACAGCAAGGAGAGTGTGGGAATGAGTCCTGTGATTTGGTTAATAGAATACCTTATTGTTGTAGAATTCAGCCGATTGCCAGCTTTCTTCAACGTGTGCAATAGGGAGGCTCATACCTATTAAAAACAAAATTAAACTAGTTATGACATGATTGATAATCTATCATCCTTTAGCAAGATGACCAGTTTAATTTTCTTACCACAATCCTTGCCGGTATATGCAATCCATGCCAAAGCTGAGAGACTATCCACTGCCGCCTTCAAGTGATTGAAAAAGTCAGATCGTCTTCCTTCTGTCATTGCATTTGCCTTCATGATCACTTCATTCAATGGTTTGAGAAACTCAGCCAAACTTGCAAGATCAGGTTTCTGCATAATTTTTATAACAAAATCATAGTCAGGTGAGATACCTGCATAACAATCATAAAAACCTTTCAGCAGGAAACATTGGACTCCAAGCCATGCATATGGGACATCAGACCATAAAGCTATTAAGTAATTCTATCTCAAAACCTCAATTCACCAATCAACCCACTCTAAACCCTAAATATATATATATATATATATTGGAATATAAATACATAGATATATTCTTCTCCATGAGCTCAACACCATGTGTTTAGTTGGATGCTTCAAACACCAAGTGACCTTTTGATTGTTTCACATAGCTCCTGAGTTTAGAATTTGTCACTTCACACCTATTTAAAAATTCTACATGCTTGGAACCCTTTTAGAAGTCAAAATGGAACAACATCAGAGGGGGAGTTTTGGAGTCTAAATACATAAATATATCATTCTCCATCAACCTAAGCTTCTGGAGCAATAGATTGTTTTGCAATATTAGATATGCAAAATCTGAACTTACTCGCTCCAATCCTAGATATTAGAAGAAAACTTCTCCCAAGTCCTACAACATGGAGTATCCAAGAAGTATTTCTTGGAACTCCTACAACTTTCAGGTTGCTATGACAAAACCTTACTGTTGTCCCAAGTCCCACCCTTCAAAACAAAATAAAAAACCCAACAACTGTGATCATTTACTCTCAAATCCACATAAGCCCGGCGACATTTTTGAGCTCATACGCAACATTTGACTTATGTGCTTTCTGGCGTATGTGTTTTGTGGGCTATTACTTGTATCCAATATGTTCACCAGTGCATATCCAAAAGGCTAATTGCTGAGGTTCCCACCATTATACTAAATGAAAAAATTTCCAGTTTAACCTTTACCTCAAGCTTCTAATCTAGCATCAAACATAAAGTAGAATCTATCTATAGCATGAGAGTTGATTCAGCGGTTCAAATTACTAATTATAGTATGGTCAAAGATCAAGGACAAGAACAATTGGTTCTCTCAATGACAAAGAAGCTCAAGCACATCAAAAGAACAGAACAGATAATTAAAATTTTGGTCACCATCCCAATTGAATAGATCGTATTAAGCACCAACAGATTAATCAACATGAAAATGTAAGTAGAAAAGAATACAATACAAAATCTAACTAGATAATGTATCATTACTAGCACTTTTAAACTCAAATGGATCAAATAACTGCCGAAAATCTCACCTAATTAGAAGCGCATAAAACCAAATTTCACAAAAACTCATTTCTGTTTCCCTTTAGCATTTTCTTACCCATCGTATTTAAGCTAGAAAAGGATATCTTCCGTTCCAATCAGACGTATATTCACAATAAGCACCTCCTCGTTCCAAATTCTAGGTCAGAGTCCGATTTCAAAATTCAAAATTTGACACCAATATATACAGCAATCCACAATAAGAAACAAAATTTCGGACAAATGAGTTTGATTAATCCACCTGAGTTTGCTTTATTTTGATGAGAAGTTCTTTCTGAACAGAAAACGCTTGTTCAAGCAGCTTCGTCACATCCAACACCTGTCCTCCGATCTTCTCCGCGGCAGTGGAAACCCTAGCCGCGTAATTCCCTATCAGATCATCAAATGCAATAATCGACGGATCGGAAGAAGACACATCTCCGCCACCGCTGTCCGCCGCAGAACTAAAACCGCCAGCGGAGATCGACTCCAGCCTTCTCACCGCCGCCTCCAATCTCTCTATCAGCTTCTCCTCCATTCTCTCTCTCTCTCTCTCTCTCTCTCTATCTAAAGCAGATCTGCGTTGTTCTTTATATACTTTATCTGAATTGGGAAAGCCTTGAAACGCCGAAAGGTGGAAGACACGATGATGATGTAAAGGTGTCGGTATGTACGTGAGTGTGTCTAAAACAAGTTTGTGTGGTGGTGCGACACGTGTCGTCTTCTGCCCAATCCTTGGCTGACTTTGCGTTGTGAGCCACCTGATCTGGATGAAATAAAATAGATCATCCTGCTGCCGTTGATTTCGTATCAATCAAGGCAGAGCTGACGACCCGCGTTCAACCATAGTGTTCCTTAAATGCATCTCGGGTAGGATTAGTTGCATATTAATCAATTAAATTTTAAATGAGTTCTTTTTATGTAATATTAAATAGACAAATTAAAACATTAAATTAATTAAAATTTAGTTGATAATTAAATTTGATCTAAATAATATAAATTTTCTTATCGTCAATTATTTCAATTCAATCAAGACGGGAGATGATCCGAAATCGCATTCAACCACAATATTTCTCAAAATCTTTTCAACAATTTAGGGAAAGATGAATGAAATCATACATTAAATTGAATAAATTTTACGGATGGTTTACTTCGATTCATATAAAAATAAGTATCGATATCTCTTAAATAAAATTTTAAATTTAATTTTTATATATATAAAAAATAAATATTAAAAAAATTTTATACCTTAAAAAAATAATTCATCTTCATTCAAATTTAATCAAAACCAATATAATTATTAAAGATGAGTAATTTATCCAAAAAAAAATCCTCTTACTACCATTAATTTCATATCAATCAAAGTGGGAGACAATGATCCACATTCTCCGTGGACAATAATGTTTCTAAATTAAATTTTCATTAAATAAAATAAATTTTTCGTATTAATTTATATCAGTATTTTGATCAAATTTTCAAGTAAATTATTAATATATTTTAATTAATTTGAAAAAATATATTTTTATGAAATATTACATAAACTTTCATCTATTTAATTAATAATTTATTCATATCATCTTGCATAACTCATTTCATTTGGTTCTATGGTCATCACCCCGGGATCATAACACCACAAATTCAAGCCATTAAAAAAAATTTGTTATGAAATTAATTTAATTTAAAAAAAAATAGAAGAGATTTGAAGCTCTTTTCTTTTCTTTTCTTTTTTTTTTTTGGAACTTTGATAAGAGACCTCTTCGTTGGAAGACACGTGGCTATGTAGTAAGGAAATAAGGACTATTTAAAAAAATAAAAAAGGAGTTAATTTTGTCACACTAAAATAACAAAAAGGGGAAATATTGTTCTTTCATCAACAATTTGGTTGAGATATTCGTTTTGTATTTTAAGAAATTTCAAACCCTAATTTTAATAAAAAAATAAAATAATTCATTTCACTAAAATTCACATATAAGAATATATAAATAATTAATTAAGAATTAAAATCAAAACTAACATTTGTATGAAAAACTCGAGAAAACTATCAAAAAATCAGATGCATTCTGTCTCCAAGGGATAGCCTACTGATCCATCCCCCTCCTTCGACCCTGTCATCTGAAAGTTCAAATCTCGGGTGTAATAATAATTAAAAAAAAAAAGAATCATAAATTACCTATTAATCCTTTAGCGAACAAAATACATAAGAAATCTAGGGTTTCTAATTTTTGGCCGGTGGAACAAGGAGATGGATTGTGAGAGGGGACTCAACTTTGGTCGGCCGAAAGTTAGCTAAGTGGGGCAAGTCAAATTATGAAGGGGTTAGACTAATCTTTTAAGAATAAGTGGAACTCAAGGCACGAACGTGAGCTTGAGCTCGGCTTGTCAAGAGCAATCAGCATGCATGCTAAGACCTATTATGACTATGCATTTTCTGAAAATCTCCCCTTATTTTTGTTTCCAAAGTTGGGAAGGGATCAGAAGGTCTTGAGTCGAATTATAACTCTAAATATTGATTGATGGTATTTTTAAAACTGAACCAGACCTTAAAAACATTATTTAAAAACATTATTGGTTGGTCATGCACAAAAAAAAAAAAAAAAAAAAAAAAAAAAAAAAAGAGATCAGAAGGTCTACTCCCAGAGTCTGGTGAGGCGTAGTTTTGTTTGTACTTCTTATGAAAGGGCTAGTGAAATTCGTCAACAAAAATCAAGACCAGCTTCTTTGCACCAAAGGCAAAGACAGAATCTTGGCTGTTGCTCCCCACCATGATCAGCTCATGATGAAAATGTTGAGAAAGGAATTTTGGGTTTTAGGAGAGATCAAACCACCATGATGGCAGATGCATCGACTCCATAATTTTAGGAGTTTTGAGCTGCCCGTGACTTATTTCCCAAGCGAATCGTCCACGGCTCTTATGACCTACTCCAAGAACTTGAACACCTGACAGACTCCTCATGCCATCTTATTATTGTCACTACTGTCCGCAAAATAGAGTGCAACCACCTTTTCACTATGAAAGAAAGACAACCTTTGTGTTGTGACCCACAATGGGGAATGTCGTGAAAAGACATGCAGTCCCCAGAATTTGGAGCCGAGGAAGTTGCCAAACAAGTGAAACATCTTCCTCTCCAAGGTACAATTCCCCGAGGATCACAATCTCTTGATCTTGAGTAGGAGGATTGTAGTGGTAAATAAATTAAGTGATATTTGTCTATCCAAATTTTGCAAAGTAACCAACCGTACATTGAAGCACATACTTTCGCACCCACGGATATGTGCATGTCTGCTTGAGTCATTTGGTCTCTGATTTCTATAGTTAATTCAGACATTGGATTCCAAGAGACTGCAATAATGTTTTCCGAGGTTGTGCAGCAATAGAAATGGCGGATCAGGCAAAGGGATATTGCTACTAGTTTTTGCAGACAGCGCGTTATCGAATTTGATTGGTACAAGATAGCTTTGGCGTAATTAATCCTAGAACATCGCAAGGCAAGTCTCGGGACATCACCATAACACTGAGGAAAAGCAGAGGGGTAAAGTAGAGTATATCCTTAAATGGAAAAGTCCAATTGCAAGATTCATGTAGAATATTGAAATTTCGGAAATTATCGACTCCAAAATTTGGAGAATGGCCAAATTATTCAAATGTGCTATGCAAATTAATAAAATTTTAAATTTATTATTTTATAAAAGATGAATTCCTACAAATTTGATATAATTTCTAATGGTTATTGAGTCAGAATTTCATGGTAAAAAACATTCAAAAAAGTACTGTCCAAATATGTAGATTATAAAAAAAAAAAAGAAAAGAAATTATAGTTGTTTGACACTTGAGTAGAGTTACAGTGATTTTTTTTTTTTTTTTGATTATGAGTATGAGATTTCCAGATTGAGGAACGAGTTTGTAACCACTAAACTATCCCTGGAACAATAGAGTTACAATGATAAACTCGCACCAGAATTTATAATTATAACTCAAATTAACATTTTATAATATGTAGGAGATCGATAATAATGCCGTTGGCCTTTTGCACCTTTTCTGCCCAGCAAAAAAGAGAGAGAAAAAAGAAGAAATTAACGGTCATCTTATTATCTAATTACACTTATTAGTAGCCTGGCTTTAGACTTTTGTTTTATTAGCCATTGCCAATCACTTGGGATTGGCATCCAAGAATAAGGAAAGTTAATAATGATAAAAGGAAAAGGTGGAGACCTAGGAGGAGACATTAATAAGGTTAGAAGAAGAGTGCTATACTAGCAACTTCATGAGTGATGTGATGAGTGCGACACATGATGCGGACCATATGGGGCGGAGCAACCGCCCGGTTATAAGCTTAGCAGCGGCCGGTGGGGACATGGTGTTGCAACCCATAGCAGGGCAATGTGCAATGCCCCAGATCGCGCATGGTGTTTGGCCTCAAGGCGCGCACAAGAAGGAATAGGTTCTCACGGACACAATTGGTTGTGCCATGTGATGAATGCACAGCAAACTATTTTTTTGCCTAAGTGTGTGGGGTTAATGATATATATATTTTTTGTTCGTATTCAAAATTATAATTCTACTTATTCGATTTTAGTATTTGTGAGGGTCCTATTAAGAGATGATTTTTCAGCGTAATTTTTTTTATTAAATTTCAAAATCGTGTTGGTAGGGTTAATGATATATTGATTGCACAAACTGCCGAAGAAAATGGCTTTGATCGATGATGTTTGCTGCTTCAGTGCCTACAGCATCGGAAAGAAAGAGGCGCATGCTTGTTGTTTGTAGCTTGAGGGCACACTTGTGAGCAAAAAGCATGGCCTACAAGGAGACACAAGACACTCCATTGAGGAGAAAAACACTCACAAGGAGTACTCATCTTGCCAAAAGAGTCACTTCCATTTCTCGTCTGCCGGAATCAAATGATGATTTTGACAATATGGAAGAACTGTTTATAAATTATGTGAGGGAAGAATATATGTGTTTATATACAGGACAGACTCGCTCAAATGGCAGTTTTATGTATCATATAAACCAAGAAGACGTGGAAGTATACGAGTGCCATGCCTATTCAAGTGAATTCGAATTCTACAAGGCAACAAACAACAAAGTGAATTTTTCCTTGTACCCAATGATTGTGTCTGTAATATAGCTTGAATGGAAAGAACCAGAGAGGATAGCTCGGTTCAACTCTTTGCTCCTCTAGGCATCACCAAAATTGATTCACTTTAACTTGAACAAGGAGAGAGAGATCATCTTCTCTTTGATTTCCCCACATCTGTACGTACCACGTCCTTGGACGGATTTGGAAAATTAACCATAGCTGCAGCAGTTGGATGAAGAGTAGTTGTCTCACGGGCTGGCCGAGGTTCCTGCAGCACACCATGGAAATATTGGGAGCTACCCCTTTTATGGGGAAAAAAAATTATAGGTCAAAATATTGTCCTTGTTCCACAAAAAAAAAAAAAAAAAAAAAAAAAAAAAGGAAAAAAGGGAATTGGTATATTTGGTGGATTGTACCACATTAGTTTCTAGGCCTACATAATCCTTCTAGAAATTGATAGTCCTAGGTTTAGTGTACAAATCCTGAACATGGGTGGAAGGTGAAAATTGAAAGCAGAAGCAAAACAACAATGACCTAACAACTTGGATTAAACTTTTAAAGACAACCTACCTCTTGAGTAGTCTCTAAGCAGTCAAAGAAAATCAGAAAATCTTTTTCAATGCTGTTCATAAGATTAGGAGATTAAGAGGATCACGTTAGGGCTTACCACGCGAAAAAGAAACTCATCTGCCTCTAGCATATGAAGTATTTGCCCCATCTTTGGCCGTTTACTGGCATCCAAATCTATACACCGGAGACAAACTAACAGAGCCCGCTTCAAAGCTCGAGAAGATGGTGGCGCTTCAATAAGAGGATCTACCAACTCTTCCTCTCGACGACTTGCTACCATTCCTTTAAACCAATCGACCAAATTCATCTGATTTTGAACCATGAAAAAATCAAAGTCACTATTAGGATTTAACACAGGTAGAGTATGCAATTTAATACATAGCATTTTTTTTTTACCTCTCCTGCTGGTCTCGAGTAATCAACAGGACTCCTTCCGGTAATAATTTCCATAAGTAGAACTCCAAAACTATATACATCACTGCCCTCATTAAGCATGCCAGTGCTCGCATACTCTGGTGACACATATCTGTAGCCATAATGACAACAATGACATTTTCATTTCGTTGAGAAGTGCTTAGGAGGTTCAAGAAAGACCATAACATACCCAAATGTCCCCATTACTCGTGTAGTGACATAGCTTGCCTCGGATCCTATTAGTTTGGCTAGCCCAAAATCTGAGACCTTCGGGTTCCAATTTCTATCAAGTAATATGTTACTGGATTTAATGTCACGGTGCACAACTTTAGGTTCTAACCCTTCGTGCAAATAGGCTAGCCTGTGAAAATGAGAAAAACTGATGATGAAATTCAAGAAATGATGTCTTGTTCAATGTTTGCAGAGAAAAAGTACAAATGAGGGTGACAAAAATTTAAGGATTTAAAACCAAGCTGTCAAGTTCATATGTGTATTCCTACATGATCGTTACTCTTGCATTATCAACTACAAATTAGCTAAATGACAGACAAATACAGGCAGAATTTTGCACAATAGAGGATGACAAACAAACAGATTGGACAAACTTATCGTGAAATAGAGAGAAGGATGTGAAACAGTAGTTGAAATGCAATCTGGCAGGCATTATAGGACTTGTGAGAGACTTCAATTTATTATTTAGGGACAAGTGAAGTGAAATTCGTTAGAACAGAAAGGTAAGACCACAAATATAACCTACCCTTTTGCAGTACCAACAGCGATCCTCATTCGTATGTCCCAGGTAAGAGGGCTAACAGGCCCCACATCTCCGTGCAACCACTGCTCAAGATTTCCATTGTTAACATATTCGTACACAAGAATCCTGCATTAACATGAAGAAGCATCAAAAACAGTGATTTAATTTTTTTCAACTGAGTAATTTGATAAAACCATTGAATGGGATCTGGATCTACCTTCGAGCACCTTCAGCACAATACCCCACTAGGTCCACAAGGTTCTTATGCCTAACTTTACCAATGGCTTCAACTTCCACCTTAAATTCCTTCTCTGCCTGACCTCTACAGGCAAGAAGGTTGGGAGACATGAGTTTCAATGCAATATCATGGGAAAATGTCGTATAACTGAGGATTCCAACCTTAAAATCGAGCAGCAAAAATGGAGACTTCCTAGATTTACAGCTTGAGTCGCACAATGTAGGACTTAACACCCCCCACCAAAAAAAAAAAATAACACACACACAGAAGACCGATCTCCATACGTCAAACTAGGTTCAAGCTCTCTAATTTTCTCCAAAGGTCGAATTTAGTTACAAAATTCAACCCTTCGAAGATGATTAAAATTACTCACCTAATTGTACTACTCCAGTCCAAAACCCAACTACTAACATACAAAATTTATTGCTCCTAGTTTCACTAAATTTAGCTCCTATTCATTGCTAGTGCACAAAAACAACCATTACAAGAAGAATTAATGGTTCTCAATTCCAATGAAGTGAGCTACTCCACTGCAACCAGCTGATCATATTCAATAAACAAAAAAAAAAAATCATTTTTTCAAAATCCCATATGAAATAACAAAGAGTGCTCCTAGAAAATAGAACTGAAAAAAATGAAGTGCCTCTCTAGAGCAGAGTCCACTTTGTGTGAAAATTAGAAGTTAAGCAAAAAGAAAAAGATCCAAGTGATTTTTAAAACTAAAAGGAGGATAAAATAAAAGAAAAAGAGACAAAGTATTTTTTTTTTCAATGTTCCCCTAATCTTTTATTACCCAAAAAGAAAATTTCCTAAGCAACCAACAGAGAAAAAAAAAATACAAATCTAGATCCAAGAAATTACAGAAGTTAAATGAAGAACACTCCAAATCTCTACTGAAAAACAAAAAATGTATGTCAGCGTCCTACATTTCATTCAGATCCCAAAGAATTGCCTGCCCCCATTAAACAAAACCAACACTACCACATTTAAACATATCATACAACAATTGCAGACTAAAGATAGTAACCAATCAATAGATTATTGATTGAATTAGGAGTTTTATTAGTCTTCAATGCCGGAGTTTTATAGACTAAAGATAGTAACTGAGAGAGAGAGAGAGAAAGCACGTTCTTGAGAGTAATTGATATAACAAAACGAGCATTTGACTGGAGAGATGGAGAGAGAGAGAGAGAGATAATACTTGTTATTACGAAGATCCTTTACAGCAACAACAGAACCATCACCTAAAACACCTCGATAAACCACACCATATCCACCTTCACCAACTATATTCTCATCAGAAAATCCACGTGTCGCAATCTCAAGCTCTCTCAAAGCATAGCACCTTCCCCACCCCATATTCTCCACCTTCACCGACACCGACGTCGTCGCCGTCGTCGTCGTTGATGAACTCTCACTCTCACTCATCACCGATTCACTCACATCATCACTTTTCTTCATCTCCTTCACAATCTCTCTCTTCTCTCTCTCCTCGCTCTTCTTTTCCCAGTCATCAATCACACATTTCACTGACAGTGTCCGATGATCATCTCTACTAGATTTGATTTCCACGATCTCTTTCGAAACCAACGGAATCGAACTCGAGCTGTGCTTAAAACGTTTCGATTTCCGGTTTCGACAAAAGCAGAGGAAGATTAAGAGAGCAGAGGAGAGTACAAGGAAGATACCGACTGCGCTGACGATGTAGAGTTTCAGGTTGAAAATTGGAGTGGTGGAGTTGAGAATCATCAATTTCCTTCCGGATTTTCCGCCGGAATCCGACATTTTCCCGACGAAGTTTGGTGTTCTGAGAACTTTACTTCTCTCTTCTTTCTAGTATCCAAAGAATGTGTGCATCTTCTCTGTGGAGAGAGAGAGAGAGAGAGCTGTCTTCAACCCAACGGATACAAATCACAATACAAATGGCAGAGAGAGAGAGAGGTGAGACAAAATGAGGAAAGAGAGAGAGAGAAATTTATGACAAGCAAAAGGTTTTTCAATGATTAACTTTATTGGTAAGCATAATGTCGAAGTGTCGATAAATTAAGATTCAGATTATATAAATAATATTATATTGATTAAATTAATTAAAAATTAATTTTTGCGTCATAGTTTGTATCAATACTTTTGATTAATTTAATTATAATTAAATTATCAATATATTTTAATAAATTCAAACAAGTATTTAATTAAAACAATCAAATAAATATTGATTGATATAAACTATCATTTAAATTTGTTATAATTGATTCTTGATTCATTCTGTATATATTGTTTAGTCAAGTCATTAATTTGATTTATTACTTGAGTAGATATGAAATCTTTTTATTATATCTGATTTTTAAATTTGATCTCATTAAAAAAATGATTAAAAAGATTATCGATAATGAAAAATTATTTTAAGAAAATGATTAAAAAATTATTGATAATCTATATATCTGGCACGGCCTTAGTCTATGTTACATAGAAACATGATCGAAAAAACAAAATGAATATGAAATGATACGACGAAATGATACTTTATAAAAATATAATAAATAAATACGTTAAAAGTTTTTATATAAATATTAAATATTTTATAAAAATAATATAATAATTATATTTTATAATAAAAAATTAAAATGATTAAAAATATAATTATTAATTATAACATAAATAATATAAAAATAAAAATCATAAATAAATAAATAATTAATTAAATATAAAAAATATGTAATTGAAGAAAATTTAATTTTTTTGAAACACAACGGGCAAAAAAAAATATTTAAAATAAATTTCTCGAAGAACTTTTAGAATAAGTTCGATGCCCTACAAGTTCGTCAGATGATGACGTGGAAAATGACTTTAATTCCAGGGTGATGACGTGGAGCAATGCGTGGACCGAGTAGGATGTAAAAGAGACACTTGGGAAGATGCGAGGGGGAGGGAAAAAAGAAGTGGGGCCCGCGGGTCATCCGGATTTTGGTGGACAAAAGAATGGGGCCCACTCTTAACGTCTCGTAATAAATTTGGACCTGTGGGCTCTGCCGTGCCTGTAGGTCCATTTCTCTGCGTCATTGGGTCTGGGTTCCTCTCGCATCTCTCCTGAGATCTTAGGTGCCACGTTGGGAGGTTGAATAACCCTAAGTGGTGTTTTTTATTTTTTATTTTTTTTTAAATTATCAATAACCATATTAAATCTTATTAAATATAATTCAAATCATATTAAATTCTTAAAATATAAAACTCTCTCGATATTTATTTTTATTATATATAAAATTTGAATTTGAGATTTTGCTCGGTAGACGCTGATGTACAATTGTTATATCAACCAAACGCGACCAAAGGAAAAGAAATATTCAAATAAATTGAGAAAAGCAAAAGATATTTTTATTTTCTTAATTTCTTCATTTTTTGTTTCCCCAGAAAAAGCCAAAGAATATGGCAGCTACCCTCTGTTTCCCTCCTAGCGCCCCCACATCTTAGTGATAAGGTGGTTGAATGAGGAAAAGCAAAATTTTATTAATTTAATATAAATATTTAATTTTAATTTATCTAAAAAAACTAAAAATTCACGTTAATGTTCATTTATATAGTTTATATAATTAGAAAATCAAACAAAGTTAAGATAGATCATGTCACAAAGGGCTCAAATCAAAACTTTGTACGCCTAATTACAAACATTACAATAACTTGAACTCTTGGATCTCAGATCGATCGTTCAAAAGATAAATATAAATTAAAATGACTTAATTTGTTTTAATTCTCTTACGTCACTCCTAATTACAAACATTGATCTTACTTTTTGCATCATATCTCACCTTTCAATTCGGCTTCAATACCCAGAAAGTTGAGATTGTAATTATACATTAATGTAATGTGAATTATTTTTTTACTTGTCAAAAAGCATTGGTTAGATAAATGGGTGTAACACTAAAAAGCAGGACCTCTTCATCTGCCACGAATCGCTTAAACGAGAGAGAGAAAGAGAGAGAGAGATCAACCTATAAGTGTTGTTATATTAACGTGGGTTGACTATCTTTAAGCATGATCGAGATTTGATTCTCGTTGGGAACATTCGGGTCCTCATATGTATGGAGCGTTCTCTATTAGGAGATCCACCCTTAAAAATGAGCTACTGCTGTGGTCGGTCTAGATTAATCGAGGTAAAGCCTCAGATATTAGGCGGTGTCCAAAACATAGTACCAAAAAAAAGAAGATCAACCTATAAAAGTTACTTCCGATAAGACAGATCAATAAAGTCTTTTTTAATGGTAATTTATTGTTGATATTTAGTTAGTTTAGTTATTGAATATCGATACTCTTTAATAATAAGTTTGATTGGAATATGAAGTGAGAAAGAAAAAAGGAATAAAAGTAAATATGAGATGATATAGAAGATTACCTTTATTTGATTCGGAGCGAAAAGAAGGAAAGAAGTAAAAGAAGGGCGAAATGAAATGGCACCCGCTTTACGTCAAAAAAAATTTCTTGCAAACGGATTAGGATTGTAATGAAAATTTGTAAATAAAATTATCTTTTTTAAAATTATTTTACATAGTTTAGGAAGTATAATGCTCATTTCTTTTTTTCTCTCCTACACTTTTCATTCCAATCAAATAAGAGAAAGTTATACACATTTCATTATCTTCCACTCCTACCAAACAAAATAAAAAATATATATATTTATTTTCGCCAAGTGAAGTAAATCTCTTCTTTTCCTTCTCCCTCTCCCTCTCCTCCCCTTCCGCGAATTAAGTTTCAGATTTAAATTTTACGTATGAAAAAATAGTTAATAAGAAAATTTTGCTACAAGTGTTTGATCAAATTAAACTGAATTTAATCGGTTTTAAAGTGAATAATAAATACCAGTAGTTTATAAAAAAATGTTAATTGGCTTACATTAGAATAGGATACCTTTCAGTGTCACACTCAATTGGTAGGGAAATATTTCAAAATAGAATAAATAAAAAAGAAGGCAAAGCATGCACATTGGTTCTTGCTTTGTGCTTTCCATATATCTAAATCGAACCATATTTTTTGAACCACCTGGTTTGGAATCTAAAAACATAAGATTAAATCAGATTACCTAAACATAATGATTAAAAGAAAAAGGGTATTTTACATTTTATCATGTGATTTGATAACTATTTGATTAAAATAATGAATGTTAAAACATGGTCCATCATTGACCATACAAACTCTTATCTGTCAGTGAGACCATATGGTAACATATCCTTTTGTCACCAAGTTCATTTTGCATCCTCAGGATTCTACTTTAGTATCTTCAACCTTCCAAAGGGACAAAATTTCCACAAGTAAAACACGTCCAATAATAATAACTTTAATTTTAAAATTTGAGTTTGACCATTTGAAAAATCAATATAAGAGAGATTTATAATATGCAAATTAGTCGAGTTTGCAGATATATCAATAAAAAAAGTTGTTAAACTCATGAAAATTAAGGAAAAAATAATGATACTTCTACTATCAATTCAGTGTATATCTTTTCTATAAGGTACATTATTAATCAAAATCACTCACAATATATTTTGTGGCCCTAAAATAATTAATTGCACCTAATAGCTTAAGAAACCCAATTATCATTTTGATAACACTAGTGTCATTATTTTCTTAAAGAAAAAAAAATATGGGACGATTTTAAATACAACAACTGATATCCGAGTTATTTTGATTAATCGGACCCAAATATTGTGGGACTCGTTAGGGGTTGTCACTCTCAAATTTTTTTTCTCTATTTTCAGAGTTTAAACTTAAAACCACTAGTTAATGGGATAAAGTGTCTGACCGCTCAATCCAAAAAAATTTGATACGTTTTTAAATACTATTGAACAAATAAGATAGTCTCCAAAGTGCTTCAACTCCACAAATATATTAACAAATTTATCAAAACCTCTCATATCATCTAAGGCCAACTTCTCCAATCTGCTCTGTTAAACAAAGCTAATGGAGTAAAGTATGTCTGTTTGTACTATGAAATCGTAGATTGTATTCATGAAAGGTGCTTCAATTAAAACGTTGCACATGCATGTGCTTTGGCTTCATCGAAAATATGAAAATTTTTTTTTTTTTTTTATTTCCAAAAAAAGAAAGTTATGTTTCTTTTTCTATTTTACATTTTCCGGAACGTCAAGGTTTTTTTTTTTTTTTTTTTTTTTTGTGGACATTGATAGGATAGGAAATATAATAATTGATGTTATGCTGGCAGAAGTCATGACTCATGAGGGATGGGTGTCATGAATGAAACCCATTTTAGAGGTCTTATTTATTGCATGAATACCATCGTGTTTCTTGTGGGGTCACCAAACAATTTCGAATTTTCGAATTTCTTCTTTCTCGAATCCACCCTTGCTTCTAGATTAAAAAAAACAAGACAAAGAAAATAGTTTTATCTCCTTTAAAAATTCTAAGATTTTCTATGGTCTATCACCAAAATTTGTCTCAAATTAAAAAAAAAATAAATAAATCTTTTTTTTTATATGACCACCAGCGTTCCGAAAACTGACTATTCTGATTAGAGCAGCCGTGGGGTCTAATTTAGAGACTAACTCTTCTAATACATGTTTTTTTATTTTCAAAATTCAAAATCAAAACTTTACTTAAAATAGTCTAGTGCATTCGGATGTATTTGTACCTCATTATTTTTATATAGAGAGTAAGTTCGAATTTTAATGACTATAGTTTAGCTTGTGATTTGTTCGGAGAGTTTACTGATTGTGTAATCCTAAACAATGAACACGAACCTTCTCATATGCTTGAATAACAAACAGAAGGACTTATGTTTTCATATGTTTTTTCTTTCTTTGGAAATTATAACAAAATTTAATAGAGACCCCTATGAAACGGGCTAACATGGTTTGAATCGTTTATGTCATTAGGACGGCATCATGAAATGCACAGGATTTTCTTGACTCTGTTTCAATTCCTGTCGCGCAGGACCATTTTGACACGAGAATGGAGGTGGGAATTTGAAATCTTGGAACTAGACTCGTGCATGGCTGGACCGTTTTGACACGAGAATGAAGGTCGGAATTCGAAATCTTGGAATTAGACTTGTGCATGGCTGAGCTAGGGCCGGATTGGCATTTGTACCCATTTTTCCCCCTAAATTTTAGGTGGTCTGGTCCCTTTTTTTTTTTCTTAATTATATATGATTTGAATCCCGAATTATAAGATTGAAAAAGAGAACTGTGACCACTATGCTGAGTCCAAATTTTTATTATGTTACAAATTCCACATCGGATCCACAAAAGAAATCATAGAAATACTTAAATCCAACAAACTTTTTCACATAATATGTCACGCCCCGATCCTCAGATCGACAACGCGACAACCGCCGCGTCGTCTCGGTACATGGGTAAAACCTCCCCATGTACCGGGACTCCGCAAGACTATCAAATTCACAATAATTCATCAAACTCATAAAATTCTTCAAAAAAAAACAAGAAATTTCAAAATCAATACACATGCAAGGAGCCCATCCGGCTCATCAAGGATGTACAAACACACACATTTACACACATCGGGGAGTGAGATCCTGTACATGCAATCATACATTAGCACACATCGGGGAGTGGGAACCTGTACATGCACGATTACACAGCAACACACAACGGGGAGCGGGAACCTGTACATGCACGCATGCAATGTGACCATCTTGGCCACTCTGAAAGCATTTAACAAACAAGAAGTTCCAAAACATAGCCGTCAGATTTTACCAACACTTACCCGAGGAAAACAAAGGCCAGATCGATAAAATCCTAACGATATGAGTTGTACGTAACTTCACAAAATCAAAGAAAAAGCATTGAAATTAAGATTTACGAAATCCAAATGTCCCAAGTACAAATATAAACGGTTTTCCAAAACTAGAGAAATCAAAAGAAATAAAAACAAATCAAAAATCGACGGATTTTATCAATACTTGCCGACAACTCGGCCGGTGGATCAATAAAATCCGCACGGCTGGAATGTACAGACTTCCCTTTCCATGATTTGCAAGCTATAAATCCCCAAAAGTAGCCCTGTCTGCCAAATACCTATACAGTTTGCAAAAATACTTCGCAAGCTCCGTCGAGTAGGCTCCCAACTAAGTCTCCTCTGAAAAATGGGGGGAGAGAGGGGTGAGTATAGGGGTATACTCAGTGAGTGGAGTGCAATGGTGCATTTGTGCTAATAAATAAGGTGTGAATGTGGGGCAGTCAAAGCATAACTCATAAATCATCTCATATCCATAAAATCATTTCAATAAATCACATTTCACAAATATGCATCCATATCAATCATTTTTTTCAGAAAATCCCCGGGGTTCCATCGAAATATGCTTCCGTCTCAGGGCGGCCAAACCCAGACGAAAATCCGCCAAGGGTTTTACTATCCAATATCTCAAAATAAACCCCCTTCCTTGGCGTTGGCTCGTGCCTCACCGGGGTGCACCAGATATAACACGACTTTTGCAGAGGGAGGGACGTCTACTCCCCCGCACATCTAAACCCCAAACCACGTCACCCCGTCGGGTCGCTCCGTGGTGGGTATATGACTATAGCCATCTACAGCACCCTTCATTTCACAATCAATCCATTTCTCAATAATGTGCCATGATTTCCACAAACAATCCATAATTTCATGTCAAAGTTCATCAATCAATATCAAATATCACATGGCACAAAAGCATTTATAAACACAATGGATGCATTCATATTTCATAATCCGATTCGGACACCCACCACAAAATAATTTACATAAATCATGTAAAAACATTTCAAAACCAATTTCAAACCAATTTTAAAACAGGTTTCTCATTTACGAACACAATGAACCGTCCACTCACCTCCAGAGAGGGTAATCACTCTCAAATTCTCAATCAAATCCGAATCGACCCCTTTTTCAATCCCCAATCGAGTAACCTATGCAAACATTGCAATTATCGTCAAATAAAATCTCTATATCACGGTTTTCACATTTTCCTCATTTAATTCACCCTTAATTTCACATCCACTATTTCTAATTGCTGATTTCATCACCCAAAACTCATTTATGTCTCAAATGAACTTTAATTGCCAATCGTTCCTAATTTTTCCAAATTTCTTCCAATTTCACATTAAATCTCAGAAAATCGCATCGTATACGAATCTCACACGTTTCAGAACATATATATTATCATTTCTACCTAATTTCAACAAAAATCATGCGACCATTTGAAGGGATTGAAAATCCCTCACCTAGGGTTTTTGTAGTTCGCAAATCTTCGTTCCAATTGCCCGTTCGGTCCATTCTAAGATCGGCAAAGTGTTCAATTTCGAGATTAGGGTCGAAATTTAATTTGATTACTGTGGAAATTTCGAAACCCTAGCTTTACCTTCGCAGAGGGTGGTTGCAGTCTTGACCTAGGACTGTCAAGGGATCTCAAGGTTGCTGGGTTGCTTGTTGACAGCAAGGGAGCTCACAGTGAGCTCTGCAAACGAGCAACGAAGGGAGGCAGGGGATGTTCGCCATCGCGCGCACGGGAGGAAAGGAGAGAACTTCGTTCGCGTGCGGGAAGAGAAGAAAGAAGGGAATCGCCCGCTCGTGTGAGGAAGAGAGCGACTGAGAGACTGAAACGAGACTGCGACAGAGAGAGAGATGTGAGTAATGGAGAGAGACCGAGAACAACCGCGGAATAGAGGAAGAAACCGAGAGATGTTACCTGCAGTGGTTCGCGGTGGAGGTCACGGTGGCGGTTGCAGCGGTGAAGGAAGGCGGTGGTGATCGATTCGCGGAGGAGAGACGAGGGAGGGAGAACCGAGCTCGCGGGAGAGAGAGGAGGGAGAGAGAATGTCGAAAAGAGAGAGAGGGATTAGGGTTTTCACCCTAATCTCTTTACATTTGGGGGAGATGCTGCGTTTCACCCCGAAACGCAGCACCTTCTCCTCTCTCCTTATCTCTGTTTTTTTTTTTTTTTTTTTTTTTTTTTTTTTAGTCTTTTACCATAGGGATCTGTTTATTCCTCAACTGTTTGAGCTGTCTATCTATTATCTGTACGGGTTGTACCTTAAAACTCAAGTCTTCTTCCAATTCTATTGGAGGAACTTCCAATACGTGCGAAGGATCCGGTAAATACTTTTTCAACATTGAAACGTGAAAGACATCATGAATCCTTTGCAATTTTGAGGGCAATTCAAGTCTGTATGCCACCATTCCAATTCTTTCAAGGATCTTGAAAGGTCCAATATAACGAGGGTTTAGTTTTCTTCGTTTCTGAAATCGAACTATACCCTTCCAAGGAGAGATCTTCAAGAACACCATATCTCCCACTTCGAATTCCAAGGGTCTTCGCCTCTTGTCTGCGTAACTCTTTTGCCGATCCTGTGCTGCCTTCATTCTTTCCCGAATGAGCTTCACCTTTTCCTTGGTAGTTTCAATCAATTCTATGCTTTCAATCTTTCGTTCTCCAACTTCATCCCAACAAAGTGGAGTTCGGCATTTTCTTCCGTAGAGAGCTTCATAGGGAGGCATTCCAATACTAGCTTGGTAGCTGTTGTTGTATGCAAATTCAATCAGCGAGAGATGCCTATCCCAACTTCCATGGAAATCCATAACACACGCTCTCAACATATCTTCCAGAGTCTGGATTGTACGTTCAGATTGCCCATCGGCCTGCGGATGAAATGCAAGGCTGAATTTCAGTTTGGTACCCAAGGCCTCCTGCAACTTAGGCCAGAATCTGGATGTGAATCGGGGATCTCGATCTGATACAATCGAAACAGGAACCCCGTGAAGTCGGACAATCTCATCAAGGTACAATTTTGCTAACCTCTCCAAGGAATAAGTAGTCTGAACTGGAAGGAAATGTACCGATTTTGTGAGTCTGTCCACTATCACCCAAATGGAATCATAACGACTCGGAGTACGTGGTAATCCTACCACAAAATCCATAGTAATATGCTCCCATTTCCATTCAGGTATAGGTAATGGTTGAAGCATTCTGGCTGGTTTTTGATGCTCGGCTTTGATTTGTTGACAAACTAGACATCTTGCCACAAATTCAGCTATTTCCCGCTTCAAACCTGACCACCAATACGTTTCTTTGATGGTTCTGTACATTTTTGTGCTTCCGGGATGCATAGCATAAGCCGAAGAGTGTGCTTCTTCGAGAATAGCCTTTCGAAGCCCATCATCTTTGGGAACACAAATCCGTTTTCCATACATAACTGTACCATCTTCCCGAACATGAAAATCACTGATTTCACCTTTGCGAACCTTTGCCACTATCTGCTTTAACTCTTCATCTGTGGTTTGGAGTTCTGTAATACGGTCCACCAAGGTTGGTCGAACTTCAAATTTCGCCAATAACGCACCATTTTCATCACAAGTGAGTTTAGCTCCAAGAGTACGAAATCCCACTAGACATGAGAGATAAGAGTCTCCCTGAATCAGAGAAGAAGATGAAGACTTGCGGCTTAAAGCATCCGCAACTACATTTGCCTTGCCCGGGTGATAATCAATCACCAAATCATAGTCTTTGATCAGTTCTAACCATCTCCTTTGCCTAAGATTGAGCTCCTTCTGGGTGAGCAAGTACTTGAGGCTCTTGTGGTCGGTGAAGACTCTGCAAAAGGTTCCATATAAATAATGGCGCCAAATCTTTAATGCAAATACGATTGCAGCCAATTCTAGATCATGGGTAGGATAATTCAACTCATGCTTCTTTAACTGTCGAGAAGCGTAGGCGATAACTCTGCCGCCCTGCATCAAGACACATCCTAACCCTTGTTTACTGGCATCGCTGTAAACAACATAATCATCACTGGTAGTAGGAAGGGCAAGTATGGGAGCTGACGTGAGTCTCTGTTTGAGTTCTTGAAAACTCTGCTCACATTTATCTGTCCACTCAAACTTAATTCCTTTCCGAGTCAATCCAGACAACGGAGCTGCAATCTTGGAAAAACCCTCTACGAATCTTCGATAGTAACCCGCCAATCCGAGGAAGCTTCTCACCTCGGTGACGTTCTTGAGTTGTTCCCATCTCAGAATTGCCTCAACTTTCTTCGGATCAACGAATATCCCTTCTCCGGATACTACATGTCCCAAGAAACCAATTTCCTTCAACCAAAATTCACATTTTGAGAACTTAGCATACAATTGCTTGTCTCGGAGAGTCTGCAGCACAATCCGAAGATGATCTGAATGCTCTTCAGCATTTTTGGAATACACAAGAATGTCGTCAATGAAAACAATGACGAACTTATCGAGATAGGAGTGGAAAACTCGATTCATAAGGTCCATGAAAGCTGCCGGAGCATTCGTCAAGCCGAAAGGCATCACCAAGAATTCATAATGCCCGTACCGCGTCCTAAACGCAGTCTTGGGGACATCATCTTCCTTTATCCGCAACTGGTGATAACCGGACCTCAAATCGATCTTGGAGAAGACACTCGCCCCTTGGAGTTGGTCAAACAAGTCATCAATTCTCGGCAAGGGATACTTGTTCTTGATGGTCACCTTATTTAATTGCCGGTAATCGATACATAATCGAAGAGTGCCATCTTTCTTCTTTACAAAGAGAACCGGAGCACCCCAAGGTGGAATGCTCGGTCGGATGAATCCCTTATCCAACAACTCTTGGAGTTGGACCTTCAACTCTTTCAATTCTGCCGGTGCCATTCGATAAGGAGGATAAACTCCTAAACTTGGCTTCATATTCTGTGACAGACATATTCCCTTGGCGAAGCCGAAGGAATTCTCGCCTCTTCAAGTCCCGATCAAAGCGGGTGTAGAACCTCTGATCGAATTCCCTAAGGAAGTCGTGCCAAGTGAGAGATGAAACTGCATTTTCCTCTAATCCATCCCACCATGTGCTGGCATCCTCATCCAACAACCTCGTTGCTACTAGGAGCTTCAAACTGTCCTCTAACCCCATGTCTGTCAAAGCTTTCTTAACCTTCTTGCTCCATTTCTTTGCTTCTGCAGGATCACCAGATGCTAAGAAGGTTTCACAACCAAGCTGCCTTGCTTCTTTAACCAGCTTGGACAACTGAATTGGGGAGCGGCTGCTTGGAGCAGCAACCGAAGGAGTGGGTGCTAGTGGGGCACTAGGTGCAGCAGCTGGCACCGAAGGAGGAACAGGTGGTGGAACTGTAGTCGGCTGCGGAGCTCGATACTGCGCTCCAAAAGTACTCCACCACTCCATCACTTCCTGAAGAGCAGCTACAGGAGGAGGAGCAGTCCCGGTAGGAGGAGCCGGGTGTGTGGAAGTAGTCGGAGGTAGAGCATGCGAGGACGACTCATCCTCGTGCTCCTGCGGAGGAATTTCACTCACAATCCTCGTTTTCCTTCGCGGAGGCATTGCAATCTATTCAAAATAAGAAACTATAGTCAAATCAAGGGTTAAGCAAAGACTAAGACTTAACCCCCTAAAAATAATATTCCTAATTCCTTAGGAAAACCATGGAAAGTCCTGTACATTCTCTATCAAAAGAATCGTTGGAAAACTTTTGGGACATTTGGAAGACATTTGAAAACATTTCAAAATCATCAACTCTGGAAATCGTATACCGGAGCTCTGATACCAATAAAGTTGTCACGCCCCGATCCTCAGATCGACCACGCGACAACCGCCACGTCATCTCGGTACATGGGTAAAACCTCCCCATGTACCGGGACTCCGCAAGGCTATCAAATTCACAATAATTCATCAAACTCATAAAATTCTTCAAAAAAAAACAAGAAATTTCAAAATCAATACACATGCAGGGAGCCCATCCGGCTCATCAAGGATGTACAAACACACACATTTACACACATCGGGGAGTGGGATCCTGTACATGCAATCATACATTAGCACACATCGGGGAGTGGGAACCTGTACATGCACGATTACACAGCAACACACAACGGGGAGCGGGAACCTGTACATGCACGCATGCAATGTGACCATCTTGGCCACTCTGAAAGCATTTAACAAACAAGAAGTTCCAAAACATAGCCGTCAGATTTTACCAACACTTACCCGAGGAAAACAAGCCGATGTCGATAAAATCCTAACGATATGAGTTGTACAGAACTTCACAAAATCAAAGAAAAAGCATTGAAATTAAGATTTACGTTCCAAATGTCCCAAGACAAATATAAACAAGTTTTCCAAAACTAGAGAAATCAAAAGAAATAAAAACAAATCAAAAATCGACGGATTTTATCAATACTTGCCCACAACTCGAGCCAAGATCAATAAAATCCGCACTACTGAATGTACAGACTTCCCTTTCCATGATTTGCAAGCTATAAATCCCCAAAAGTAGCCCTGTCTGCCAAATACCTATACAGTTTGCAAAAATACTTCGCAAGCTCCGTCGAGTAGGCTCCCAACTAAGTCTCCTCTGAAAAATGGGGGGAGAGAGGGGTGAGTATAGGGGTATACTCAGTGAGTGGAGTGCAATGGTGCATTTGTGCTAATAAATAAGGTGTGAATGTGGGGCTCAAAGCATAACTCATAAATCATCTCATATCCATAAAATCATTTCAATAAATCACATTTCACAAATATGCATCCATATCAATCATTTTTTTCAGAAAATCCTGGGGTTCCATCGAAATATGCTTCCGTCTCAGGGCGGCCAAACCCAGACGAAAATCCGCCAAGGGTTTTACTATCCAATATCTCAAAATAAACCCCCTTCCTTGGCGTTGGCTCGTGCCTCACCGGGGTGCACCAGATATAGCACGACTTTTGCAGAGGGAGGGACGTCTACTCCCCCGCACATCTAAACCCCAAACCACGTCACCCCGTCGGGTCGCTCCGTGGTGGGTATATGACTATAGCCATCTTACACCCTTCATTTCACAATCAATCCATTTCTCAATAATGTGCCATGATTTCCACAAACAATCCATAATTTCATGTCAAAGCAGTTCATCAATCAATATCAAATATCACATGGCACAAAAGCATTTATAAACACAATGGATGCATTCATATTTCATAATCCAGTTCAGACAGCCCACAGTCACAAAATAATTTACATAAATCATGTAAAAACATTTCAAAACCAATTTCAAACCAATTTTAAAACAGGTTTCTCATTTACGAACACAATGAACCGTCCACTCACCTCCAGAGAGGGTAATCACTCTCAAATTCTCAATCAAATCCGAATCGACCCCTTTTTCAATCCCCAATCGAGTAACCTATGCAAACATTGCAATTATCGTCAAATAAAATCTCTATATCACGGTTTTCACATTTTCCTCATTTAATTCACCCTTAATTTCACATCCACTATTTCTAATTGCTGATTTCATCACCCAAAACTCATTTATGTCTCAAATGAACTTTAATTGCCAATCGTTCCTAATTTTTCCAAATTTCTTCCAATTTCACATTAAATCTCAGAAAATCGCATCGTATACGAATCTCACACGTTTCAGAACATATATATTATCATTTCTACCTAATTTCAACAAAAATCATGCGACCATCGAAGGGATTGAAAATCCCTCACCTAGGGTTTTAGTAGTTCGCAAATCTTCGTTCCAATTGCCCGTTCAGTCCATTCTAAGATCTGCAAAGTGTTCAATTTCGAGATTAGGGTCAGAAATTTAATTTGATTACTGTGGAAATTTCGAAACCCTAGCTTTACCTTCGCAGAGGGTGGTTGCAGTCTTGACCTAGGACTGTCAAGGGATCTCAAGGTTCTCTGGGTTGCTTGTTGACAGCAAGGGAGCTCACAGTGAGCTCTGCAAACGAGCAACGAAGGGAGGCAGGGGATGTTCGGCCATCGCGCGCACGGGAGGAAAGGAGAGAACCGTTCGCGTGCGGGAAGAGAAGAAAGAAGGGAATCGCCCGCTCGTGTGAGGAAGAGAGCGACTGAGAGACTGAAACGAGACTGCGACAGAGAGAGAGATGTGAGTAATGGAGAGAGACCGAGAACAACCGCGGAATAGAGGAAGAAACCGAGAGATGTTACCTGCAGTGGTTCGCGGTGGGGGTCACGGTGGCGGTTGCAGCGGTGAAGGAAGGCGGTGGTGATCGATTCGCGGAGGAGAGACGAGGGAGGGAGAACCGAGCTCGCGGGAGAGAGAGGAGGGAGAGAGAATGTCGAAAAGAGAGAGAGGGATTAGGGTTTTCACCCTAATCTCTTTACATTTGGGGGAGATGCTGCGTTTCACCCCGAAACGCAGCACCTTCTCCTCTCTCCTTATCTCTGTTTTTTTTTTTTTTTTTTTTTTTTTTTTTTTTTTTAGTTTCTGGTATTACATAATAAGTCAATCTTTTGGGTTGAATTCTCCTATTGGAATTGACTCCATCACATAGATCCATGATAAATTGGTATCAGAGTTTCCGATCCAACGTGAAAAAGAGTTATTTGGAAGAGAGCTACTTGATACTTGATAAGGTACAGAGTAAGAGCCGTCTAAAAGGAAAAAGGACTACCTGATATCAGTCCAAAGGAAGAGTCGTCCAAAAGGGAAAAAGGATTACCTAATGTCGATTCAGAGAAAGAACCGTCCAAAGGGGAAAAGGACTATTTGGTCTTATGAAAAGTTCAGAGTGAGAGCCGTTTGTAGATATCTAACTTCTCAAGGAGAAGAATAATGTTACAAAACCTACATAAAAAAATTATAGAAGTATTTAACTTCAATAAACTCTCATTCAATAAATCAAATTGAATTCCCTTATTAAATTTGATTCTATCTTGTAGATTCATACATAGTATTACATGTATGGCCGCTGAAATCCAGCCTAGCCCTTTGTTAGATGGTTCGACCCTATGTCCTAGGTTGGGCATAAAATCCTATATTTTTTTATTCCCCATATGAGTCCAGCCTGACCCAACTTTAATCAAGTCCAGCTAAAAACACAGCTCGTTTTGTTTTAATTTAAAACACAGCTCGTTTTAATATAAAAAAGATTTTTCCAAATTAGCGTAGTTTAAAAGAAATATTTTTTCTTTATTTATAATCTTCATTTGATGGGCCGTGCATACTTGAATGTGAGGCATACGGTCTATGAGATAATCTGACGATCATAACTTTATTTTTCTAATTCCGTAATTCAATATTCAAATTCTAATATAATTAAAAATATATATATATATTTATATATATATATTTGAGGCATACGATGGCACACCGCTCAACAGTAAATTCAGAAACATGTAGGATACCCGGCTATGATGCCAAGACATTAATTTGGGGCAATCAAGTTTGCTTACTTGCCTATATAGATTTGTCCAAACTAATTCAAATTCGAAAATCGAGTTAAAGTTATTTAAATTAATAAAATTAAATTAAAAATTTAAAAATAAAAATTTCAAATTATAAGATTTCTAAAACTTAAATGAAGATTTGTTTTTGAAATATATTATTAAGATTTTTTTTTTTAATCCAAATCTAGCGCCCCCTAATGTTTCAAGTGAACGAACTCATCATCTGTGAACAAAATGAAAACTAATCCCATTCAGCACAGTAATTAGCAGGAAGCACACAGCCAAATTAAAAAATCTATATTAGAGATAAAAAATAATATACTTTTTGAGATATAATTTTAATAAAATAAATAATATTTGAAATTATAACCTTATAAACATATATAATTATGTATATATATTTAAGTTTTAAAGGGCATTTGCACTATGCGCTCCTCTTTCACCCCCAAATCACAGGTGGTAATTTAAGTGGAGGAATGTTTTGGAGCATTTTTTTTTTTTATTTTTAGAAAAGATATTTCTCTGCTTTATATTTTAGTGAATTGGTGTAATAGATTCATTAAAATAATATTATTTATATCTCAAATTAGATATTTTAATCCAAAGGAGAAATTTCATGTTTAATGCCCTTAGTAAATCATAAAACACCAAACTCTTTTAGATAGAATGATCGAGAACTTTATTCTTTAATCAGACATCTTGGTTTGAGTAATGAGAATCATGAAAAAGATTTGAAAGACGTCGAGTTTAACTAAATTAAAGTTTTAAAAAATAAAATAATTTTTATATTTATTTTTTTATATATAAAATTTAAATTTAAAACCTTAAGTATCGTACCAACTTAAACATCGGTGCTGTTCACCCATGTCTTAATGATGCTGCTAGTGCTAATCTTAGACCCACCTATGGAGATGGAGTTGAAGGAATATAGGTCAGCTTTCAGTATTGGGTTTTGCACTTCCAGAGGCATTCAATGCTAATTTATAGCAAGAGGATTATTTATTTCAAATGTAGGGGACGACTTCTGCATCAACAACTCCTAATGTTTCCCTTTTTTGGGTCACATCTCCTATTTGTGCACGGTTAGGGGTTGAAGTCTCGCCCTTTTAGGTGCCGGCGCATGAGCACGCGCAACTTCTTGTGTCCTCGGAAGGTTCAGTGTAAGACAGAAAGTTTGTATAGGTACATTTTTTATAGATTGAACTGAGATAGACAGGCATTTTAATAAATTAAAAATTATTAATATAATAATAATTTAGATTGTTTGAGAACAACGTAAAAATAATCTTTTTTATAAAAACACAAGAATAAGAGTGTATTTTTATAGAGAAATATGATCTTTTGCTTTCAAATCTTTAATTTTTTTAATGAAATTTTAATTTTAATTTAAAAACATTACAAATTGACCCGGCTCCAACCAACCCTACCCTTCAATAAGAAAAAAGAAAAAAAGAAAAGGAACTTGACCTTTGAACAAAGATAAAACTCAAGAGACAATGTCCATGCCTGAAAGGGATAGACCGAGTCTCAGCATGTGTGGGTGCACTTATTGTTCTTGTGCAAGGGACACATTCTGCATCCATTGCTAAAATGTGATCTTGTGGAGCCCTAATTCATAGCTTTTTACAAAATCAATGCCCTTAGGAGTTCTGGTCCATCCACAACTTCCATTTCCATTTTGTCCAAATCTCTAGTTTTTGCTTCTATTGTAATCTCCCATTTTTGACCTCAATAACGGAAGTTTTGCAAAATGCAAGGGACCTCCAAGGTGACCTCTAATGTGAAGTTATTCCTTTGATAATTTTGAAATTCAAAGCATGGAAATAACATCTGTACAAAATATAAGAAAAAGAGTGTATATATACACGTCTATCATTTCTCTACCCTCATATTAAACCGAGAAATACTGTATGCATCAGATGAGCTCTTTTAATAACGAAAGTTTTGCCATCCATAGGGGCGCATGGGGGGAACAAGGGTAGCTAACCCTAATTTTTTTTTTAAAAAAAATACATTAATGTATATATATTAAAATTTTAAATTCAAATATTAATTTTCTATAAAAATTTATTAAGTACGTTCCTTACACTATGATCAATAATTCACATTTAGGCCACTCCAAAATATAAATTTCTGTAGGTATTCATTCACTTTTATTATATTAAAGAGTATATATACCTCTAAATGTGAATTTTGGTGTAAAAGTGGAATTATTTATTTAGTGACCTCGAGTTTACGAATTCGAGACATGAAAACAGTCTCTTTACAAAAATATAAGGAGAAAACTATGTACATATATGTCTACCATCTTCCTACTCTTATACTAAACCAAGGAATATTTTGTATATCGAATAAACCATTTTAATCCCTCTAAATGTAAATAGTGCAACAACGAAAAGAGTGCTACGTGCACCCAAAAAAAATTAGGAGTGAAATAACTTTGATAACTACCATTTTAAGTTGAGCAAAGTTCATTCAAGAACCACTCCTAATTAGTTAAATAGCTGGACTTTGATATTTCTTAAACATGATTTCAGGTTCGAGTTTTATGTATAGACCCAAGAGAACTTTACTCCTTAAATGTCAAATTTAACTTGAATCGAATTTAATTAAATTCAAACTGATTACCAGATACAGATGATTTATCAAAAAAAATTTCATGCAAGAAAAATACAAATATTATTATTCTATCAATATTTTTTGTATTAAAAATTCTATTTAATCTCAACGAAACATAATCTAAACTTTTCTAAATGGAATCGTTATTTCCTCAAAATATCTTTAAAAGTTACATAATTTTTTCCCTTCAATTTCATAGTAAAGTAAAAAATATTAAACAAGAAATACAGGGATTTGCGAATAGAAATCAAATTAATTAATAAATAAAAGCATTGTACTAATAATTTTCTATATTAAAAACTTGATGTAATTTCAACTGAATAATTTTAGTGTTCTCCAATAAATCAATAATTTGGATCAAATATCCTCCAATTTACATAAACTTTTCTCGTAATCTCGTAGGTTATGAAAGTTTTGTGACTCAATGATGATGGTCTATAGTGTATAGTTTATAAGTGACCCTGCGTTGATCACAATGTTACTGTCCATTATGGATGTTCCCAACCCAAGCATTGTCGAGCCAAAATCATTGCCATCTCATGCAATTTCAACGGTAATCTTGCTTATAGTTTTTGAATTAAATATCACATAATAATTTATATTATTATATTTTAATAAATTCTTATTAAATTATTAATATAAAAGGGTTCATTTCGTATATAAAATGTTCTTCGATTTAGTACATGATAGAAAAATAGTGGACACATATGTACTTAGTCTTTCCCCTTATATTTGTGTAAAAATATTATTTCTACGTCTCGAATCCGTAATTTCAAAATCATCAGATAAGTAATTTTATCATTACGTTAAACCTCACCCTCTATTAAATTATTAATATATTTTAACTAATTTTAATCAATTTAATTTAAAATTATTCTAATTTTAATCAAGCAGTCTTACCTCTAAGAATGCTTTTTTTTTTTTTTTTTTGTGGGGTTCAATAGGAGGAAGAATCTCACAGGCCTCCTCACGTGATGGGTGCCAAGTTCCTTGCATCCTTTTAATATGGAGTTAAAATAAATTTCTCCGATGCTCAATATTGTTGCCCTGCTGCAGATTTATTATGTAGGGTAACATCCTCCTCATATATGAGATGATCAATTTTTTTAATAAAAAAAAAATAATCAAATAGTATCCAGAAAAATAATATGAAAACAGAAATGTTATACCATTTGAATTGTCTGATAAAAATATTTTAGATTTCAGATGATCCATATCATTGGGTTTCTGAGGCTTAAAGCCGACAATCCTAAATATTTATCCTAGATATTCCCATGTTTGAAAATTGATATTATCTTTGATTACACCAAATTTTCACTCAACTCTTTCTTTTCGTCTCCTGGGCTAGAATTTGTTGCTTGAATTACTCTCCACTGTTGTCATGATAGACTTCATTAATACCCCCCACCCCATCTGCCCATTAATCTTGAATCTCACTTTTATCATATGTGTGTGGGTGCATGATTCAGATTAGTTGAATGGATATTCTAATATTATAAGACATCATACCATGATTCATAAATTTACTTTTCTATGCCACCCTCTTTCAATTATTATGATTAATTAGAAGATGAATCTTGATATAATAATTGAGTTATTCTTTTGATAACTTTTAGATCATGGATTCGAAATGTGAAAATAGTCTCTTTATAATATGTAAGAGAAAAGTTGTGTACATATATATCCATTTTTATCTTATTTCGCACTAAGTTGGAGAATAAATGTATTTTCTTTTTTAGTATATGAATCGAAGAGTAAATAGAACATCTCCCATTTAACCAACATCCTGATATTGGCCAATTATTATTATTTAGAGAGAGAGAGAGAGAGTGGATGAGATGAGAGAGAGAACATTTATTCATTTAAGATAAAGAAGCATGACATGCATGCTGATTTCTTCATGCGATAATACAACAGCAGGTTAAGCCCTTCAAATTTGGGTTAGGAACGCAAATTCCTGGGGTAGGTTTATGCTCTTTATCCAGACATTGCTTGTCACAATCAGCATTAGTTTTGCATTGCCCTACAAAATCACAATCACTTCCGGGATCCTGACCTACACAATAAGATTAAATATTATATATCATCATCCTAATATGCTTTAGAGAGAGAGAGAGATACCATTAACATGGGCAATAAAGAGAAGAGCAACCAAAAGAAGTGAAAACAATTGAAGGTTTCTTGAAGCCATTGTTTCTTGGCTATCAGCTCCGCCTAGTGCATGGATTTTATAGTGCTTTCCTTGTTCATCGGAAGGGTGAAAGTGTTGTTACCCGGCTTGGCTCCCACATGAACCTAAATGGCACCAAATCATTAATTTTTATTCCTTAATTATTCCTCATCCACCTTAACTATTTCTATAATAGTTACCCATATTTTCCTATTTATCAAAATTTGAAAATAGAAACTCTTGACATACATTTGTTTTTGTTAATTAAAATATTTTTTCGTCATTTACACTAAATCTTCTTTATTAAATGACACTAGGTAGACTTGTTCAAGATTTTGAATCAATACTAATGTCTAATTGGTCTAATACTTGGGTACTGATATCCATTAAATAAAGTTTTAAATTTAAATTTTGTATGTGGATAAAATAGGTGACCGAAAAGATTTGTCCCGTAATGACCCAACTCGACTCGAATCGGATTTAATTAAATGCAATATGATTAACACTGATAGTTTATTAAAAAAATTCTGAATCAATCTAAAACTAATCACAGAATCAAGAAGTTAAATGGGAACCAAAATCATCAAAAAATGTTACTCGGGTTACATCTAGTTTTGATTTTTTTAAGGAAAATTGAAAAAATAAATTGAATAAATATTTTTGTTTATTAATTTGTTGATAATTTACAAATAAAAGTTAAATTTTGTTAATAAGGCTTAAGGGTGTAGGTAATTTATAACATTTACTTTTATTTCTTAAATAAATATGGTAGATTATATATGTGTGTGTGTAAAGTGATATTTTGCTTTATAAAATCATCACTTTTTTTTTAATAAATAAAGTATCTAGATTCGGTACTCATTTTAAATTCAATTAAATTCGATTTGAGCTAAATTAATTTTTAAAGGGTAAAATTCTTATGTCATATCTTTTTTTATATTCAAAACTCGAAATCGAAACTTTATTTAAGGGATATCAGTAGATCAACTAGTTCTTCTTCTTTTTTAAAAAATAAAATATTATCATGAATGCATTTTAAATTGGTACCAAAATTATTATTACTCTTAATTATATTTTACAGCCTTTTCTTTTAAAAATTACTTAAATTTGTATCAATCATAAGGACAGGGGGGGAGCCACACATACTATTGGGGGCCATGGCCACCCCAAATTTTTTGAAAATTTTTTCTTAGGGCCCCCATGATTTTTGAAATTTTTTTGAGGAACAAAATTTTAACTTCCAAGCTTTGTGGCTCTCAAAAAAAAAAAACATTATGACCTCTTTAAATGTCTAAAACAATAAAATTTTTGTATTTTAAAAGTTTAAAATAATATTATATTTGATATTTGGGTCTTGTAGGATCTGACCGGGATATCCTGAAATTTAATATATATACACACGCACATATGTGACACAAAATTTTAAAGAATATATTATATTTTTTTACGTTTCTAAAAATGATATTTTTATTTTTTATATCTATCTATCAATTGCCCGAAGGAAAAAAAAATTGGCTACTATAATGACACAACTAATAACTGCTAACAAGAGCAAACAAACATTTTTTATTTGTCCCTTAAAAATCTAAATCAACACACTCTTATACTTTTTTTTTCTTTTTTTATGCTGATGTCATGAGCAACCAATATTTTATCAAAATCTTTATATACTGTATATTATATTGTTCTCATCTCTACAATTTCTTATCAAAATCTGTGTTTACTGTATAATATTTAATTGTTTCATAACTTAATTAATATTCTTTTTGTAATTCTATTATTGTATTTTAGATATAATTAATATTATATTTGTACAATATTGGACTGTCAATATTTTATCTATATGATTTAGATATATTAAATATTATTTTAGTTATATTAGATAAATATGATAATTTCTATTTTTAGTAAATCTAAAAATCAGAGAATATTGTCTATCATTAGAATCAAGGTTTGAAATCTATATATAGTGACCCATTTTTCCAAAAAATTTTAATTCTAATTTAATAAAAATATAGAGTTTTTCTTTCACTCAAATTTTTTTCTCTACTATTTTTTCTCCGATGAATTTTGATTTTCTTTATTTTCTCATTTTGAGATTTAAAGAGACAAACAAAGAATTAGTTATAAGGAAAAACAATCGATTTTTTTTAAAAAAAAACGATTGTCGACAATTTACATAATAATACAATATCAGAAAATCATGATTTTTCTTTTAATCAATAGTAATTTTCTCAAAAGCATAAAACATAATTTTCATAAATTATTTATTTTATTTAATTTTTTATATTTTTAATTAGAATTATATAAATTTTTAATATTTTTTTATTTTATAATTTTTATTAATTATTACTTTATAACCCCTTCAAAAAGATTTTTTCGTAAGGACTTTCTTTTTCTTTTTCTTGATTATATGTATGCAAAGTGATATATTTTATATTTTTAATGATTTATTTCTATATATCGAAAAATTAGGATAAAATAATTAAGATTAAAACAAGAGAAAATTTTTTTAAAAAAATTCTAACCGACAAAATAGATAAACATTAATTACTGTATCTAATCTTTATCCATAACTTGGTCCATATGGGCCTGCTTTAATAATTTACGAGGACATACATTAAAAGAAGCCCATCTCAGGCTGAGATGAAGACGCGTGTCAATGTCCGTTTCCTCTCGTGCATAGCTTCATTCCCACGATAAGATCTCTGAATCATCACTTTCTCTCTCCCTCTCTCTCTCTCTCCCTCCTCTCCTCTCGACAAATCCTCTCAATCTTCCGCTTCCAAAGTCTCTCTCTCTCTCTCTCCCCCCTCACCCAAAACCTCTAAATCTTCCGCTTCCAAAATCTCTCTCTCTCTCTCTTCATTTCTGAATCCAGATGCTTGTCGGAAATCCTAAAAAACGACAGCGTATTGGAAGCAGCAGTCGTCTCGCTTCCCTCACCTCGACCGACGACTCAAACCCTAATCCTAATCCAAACCCTAACACTCTCCTTCTTCCTCCGCCATCTCCTGGCGGATTCAACGACTCCTCCACCGCTGACGTCCTCCTCCGCCTCTTCCTATCTCCATCTCCTTTCCAATCCGAGCCCTTCGATCAAATCGAAGATCTCCACATTCATCTCCACTCACACGCTCTTCGCAAATGCAAGTACTTCGCAACTCTCTTATCCGATCGATGGCAAAAGGATCGAGATCGAGTCACCGATCAAGTCTATCGCCTGAATTTCGGCATATCCAACGGTTCAGGTGGCTCGATCAGTACGTATATTCGTGTTCTCCAGCTTCTGTATTTGAGTGATTTTGATAGTGCAATTGATAGTGTATCCACTGCTCTTTCAATATTGTCTGTTGCTCTTGAATTTCTGTATGAGGATTGTGTGCAATCTTGTGTCAAGTTTCTCGAATGCGTGCCGTGGACTGAAGAAGAAGAAATTAGGGTTTTAGGTTTGATTCCATTCTTAAGAGATGAGGAGAGCAAGGAGTTGTTAGCTAGGGTTTTACCGGAGAATGTGAATTCAAATGAGGAAATGCTGTATGGATTGATTTTGGCGGCAATTAACAATTATCAGAACAATCAGCACATGGCATCGATGAAGGCATTTGTGGCGAAGCTATTGAGAGAATTTTCGTCGAGGGAGTCTGCAAGGAGGGTTTTGGATAGGGCATTTGAGAGTAGTTTGAAGGTTGTGAAGGAGTCATTGGAGGACTATTCGAGTCCGGATTTTAGAGGGGATCATAATGAGATGGAGGCGATTCAGAGGTTGCATTTGCATACAGCGATGACGAATGGGAAACATTTGTTGTGGTTGATTGAGAGAATGATTGAGTTGAGAGTGGCAGATACGGCAGTTAAGGAATGGAGTGATCAGGCTTCATTAACTGCGGATTTGCAGAGGACGTTTAAGGATGATGCCTGGAAGAATATTGTTCCTGGGCTCCCGACTGTTGTGCTTCGCTGCACTTGTAAGCTTGCAAATGCTGTTGCTGCTGGGTCCATCTTGGCTGCAAAGCAGGTACTTGCTATTATACTGCAAATTAGTTGTTCTAGATTGCTGTGACTTGAATGCTAGCTCTTCCAACTGTTTGCAGTCATACAAAAGTTATTTCTATTTTATCTTATATGGGTTTTATGTTTGAATGCTACGCATTGAAGAAATGATGAATGAAAGCTCATAAAATGAGCAGTTAACTATCATTTATTTGGTACCATTTGCTTTTCACTAGTTGGTTGTAGTTGCCTAAGGAATTTTTTCTACTGGATTGCTATGTGACATAAATGCAACTCTTCAAACCCTCACTGATACACATGTTAATCTTTTAAAATATATCTAAAAGAGAGAATTCTGATCACCATAAGCATCCACCAAGAATCATGACTATGTCATTATTTTTTTTGTGTTGGTTATGAAAACCTTTACGACTCATATTCAGGAAGAATTTATTGGTGCGTGTTCTTTGTAGATGATATTGTATTGATTGATGAAAACAAGCAAAATGTGGAATAGAAGCTACAAAAACAGAGGAATTTGAATTAAAAGGTTTTAAAATTAGTGTAACAAAAGTGGAGTGCATGGGATGAAAAATTTAGTTGCAAGTAATTCTCTAGATGGAGACTTTGTGAAAATTGAAAAGCCAGAGATGACTAAAAGTGAGATTTTCATTACTTGGGCGTTTATCAAGAAAAGTGGGAATATTGATAAAAATGTTGCATATAGGATTAGGGCAGAGTGGATGAATTAGAGAATTGTGTCTAAAGTCTCATGTGGTTGTAGAATCCTAACAAGTCTTGGCTTGAGTTATTTTGGTAATTCATTGTTTTCCTTATGGGAACCATAAGTTTGAGAAGTGAGCACATTAAAGGGGAGGTTAAACTTTTCCAGTTACATTTTCTAGAAATCTAGACCTATTTAGTGATAAATATAGTCCAACCTAGATGGTTAAAATATGCAGAGGTTGATGTTACCCTCTAGAGAGTGTTTCTCTTCCTCAAAGTTGAATTATAATTATACATCCGTCTTTCAAATGCATTTCCTGTTCTCATTTTTCTTCGTTTGAGCATTTATCCCGCTTTGTCTTGTTATACCTTTGGAATCTAATTGGAACCCTGAGATGTTAGTTTTGACATTCTTCAGCACGGCTTTCTTTGTAATATTGATTTTTTCATTATTTTCTTCGGATGCTGTTTCAATACCTTTGGAATTACCTTAATACTTTGATCTTGTTTCTAATATTATTTACATCTATTCGCTTTTTGTATATTAGGATATAAGTGGGATTTTGATTATCAGATTGGTATAATTACGCATTTGATGTCATAGGTCCTGTAACCTTGGTTCTCTTTGTTATGCTAGAATTTGAAGTATGCCGTCCTGTTTAGTTGCCTTCACTGGAAGTTTTTGTTCAAAGAATGTTATTTAAATTGTATGATTTGAAAATTTTATAATCCTTCTTTCCAATGTGCCTACCTTACCTTTGTGTGCTGCAACAATAAAAATAGATAGCATTTTGGCTTATATTTTCTGCAAGTAGCCAACATGTAGACATAAGATCTTACAATGATTTGTCTAAACCAATTCCATCAATACACATAGATTAACTTATTTCTACTACTGTGTATGCTTTACAAGTTTAGAGTAGGTAAGTGGAGCAACCAGCTTTTTGTTTCCATGACTTTTTTAAAGCTCTCATTTAGTTTGCATTTTCGGAACCTTGTCAAATCTTTAGCTTTGCTATTTTCTTATGCCCATGTTCTCTATAAGCATTTTGTGCTATAGCATATCTCTTGCATGATGCATTAGTTTTGAGATGGTCAAAAATGATCGAACACCCTCATCCTGCAGTTTTTCTGTTCTTTGGGCATTAATTGACCACCATCTCCAAATTTTCTTCCTTCCAGGTAAGGATAAAGCTTGTGAAAGATTGGCTCCCTGTGCTGATAGCATGCAAGGACACTATCCCGCCAATGATTTCTGCTCATAAATCTGTGTCGCTAGAGCTGGAGCAAACATTTCTGCAAATTATATCCACGTTGCCCATGTCAGATTCACAGGAATTACTGAAACAATGCTTGAGCTTCTCGACCAGAAATGTGGAAGACTGCCCTCACTTGGTCACTGCATTCAACACTTGGTTCCGCCGTGCAACTCGACCACCTCAAGCTGGTGATCTCAGCTAGAATCATCTAGGATCACCTTCTCATGCTGCTTTTGTTTTCTGACAAACATTGTGCATATTAAGCTGATGTCCTGTGTCAAAATCCTTTTGTGTTAGTTGTATATATACCATGGATCCTCTCGGTCCATGCTTCCAAAGCAAACAGAACAAATGCTGTTGATGTTGTTCCCTGTTGACATTGTAAATTCTCTTGGACGAACTTGAATCAATGTTTTTGAGCTTCTTCCACAATTGGTAGGATCCTGATCTTCGGGTTATGTTGTTTATTCAAATTTTCTGTACCCTCTCTTGCTTAACTTTTATTGCTTTCTAAGGGTAAGTGGGATATTCTAGCTGGCCTGCAATACGATTTATTCTTTTTCTGCCTCTTGATTTATATGTTACCCTTATTCTCCCTCTCTTTGCCTTCATTTTGACCAACTTTCGATAATGAGATGGAATGGACTACCGAGATGGTGTACATATGAAATCCTCTCTAAAATTATGTAGGGGGGAAGCCAAGTGATTGGTGGTGACTCTTGCTTTTCTTCATAGATTTATCTGGTGAACCAAAAGTTTAATGACTGAATATTGGGAAGGTTGATGTCCTAAAAGCTGAGCCATTTTTTTTTTTTGATACTACACCAATCGGTATTTAAAGTCATATTTTGACTAATCTGATTCGGGACTTACAGTAATCCATTTAGGGGATTATCCTTCCAATGTAGTTTGCTCCATACTAAAGTTGCGAATCGACTAAAAGCTGAGCTTTGGGGTTTGAAAGAAGGGTTGCGGATTGCCAGGAGGCTTGAGTTAGGAAGGCTGGAAGCTGAGACAGACTGCCTCCATCTTGTGCAGCTAGTGAATAAGGGAGTTGGCAACCAGCACCCCTTGAAGTTCATTTTAGAGGAGTGTAGAAGCCTGATGCCGGAGCTGGGGACGCCAGCAGTGAATCATGTCCCCCGCAAAGCTACAGGTACGCAGACCCCCTAGCCAAGCTGGGAGCCCATGCAGAAGAAAGGAGGGTTATTTTGGATACCCTGCCCCACTCCTTGATGCTGCTTCTTAGGGAGTGCGTGGAGCAAGCAACCGAAGGGGATTCTCAGGCAGTGGGCCTCCCCACCGCGGATTAATCCTTGTTGGTTTGTGTGTGTCTTGGGCCCTTGGCCCTTCTCTTGTATTCCACCAAAAAAAAAGGAAAAAAAAATTTAATGGTTGAAGGTTCCCAAAATTACTTTTTAAGAAAATAAGTAAATAAATAAAATCTAGGACAGGCAATGCAATGGAAGTCTTGTAGGATGGGAGCACGAAAGGTGGAATTCTGAAGTAAGTGGTATAGCTGTAAAGCTAGTTAGGATCATTTGACAGAAAATTGAAGTCAGGTCCCAAAAGACTAGAACATAGGAAGCGTGGTTATGGATACGGCAAGTGATATGATACGGACATGGCAAGTGATATGATACGGACGTGACGGACACCAAAAAATTATATAAAAAATTTTTAATATCATAAGTTATAAGATGTTGTATCATATTTTATTCCCTGAAAACTGTGTTCAATATGTTCTTGTAGGGACACCCGCATGGTAATGAACTCTTACTCATATAACAAAAAGAGAAGCAAGATTTCATTGAACAAGCGGTGCAATTCTCACACAAACCATGTTTACAAGGTGAGGAGCTGTGAGGCTCATATCTTACAACCCTGGAGCAGAAAATGCTGTGAGTTTATGCTTATACATCTAATTAGATTACCCTCTTTTATTAGAAAAAGAAACTTGACACCCTCAAAGTGGTGTCAAGAAAAAGAAAGAAAGAAGACAAAGTGAGACATTTTCTGCAAACGATTGCTGATTAATAATATATAAAAAAGAGAGAGAGAGAGAGAGACCTCAAAGAACAAGGAACTCAGAAATGCAACCAAGTCAGCTTCCATTTTGGGCTTTTGGAGTAAGGGAACTTGTATACAGTCACATAGGTTGTTGAAGTTGGGTCCCCGTGTTACAGAAGTCGCCTTCTGAAGTTGCGTGTGGTTCCTTGGTAAGTTTTGACTAGCAATCCAACACCAATTCCTATACCAAGACAAACACTGAGTCCGATCCCAACACCAACCCTCACACCAGCAGTAAACCATGAAACCTCACCATCTTCACCCTCTATATATTCCATTGCTGGGTAGATGCTATAGTCTTCATTTTCAGCCGGTTTATAGTTCTGCAGATCAGAAACATATGACCTGTTAGGTATGAAAACCAGAAGGGTAGATAAATCTCTCTCTCTCTCTCTCTCCCTCTCTGTCTCTGCCAATTTTCTTACAGGAGCCCATTAAAAGATGCACCAGGCATTTACTTCAGATACAGGTATACTAAGAAACTCTGAACGATTACATAGTTTCGCAATAAAGAGGGCAGATGGGTGTGCAGAATGGCACATTGCAACCAGATACGGAGGCAAGTCCTTTTTCTTTATTAGCAACACCTTTTTCACCATATATGCGGAAGACTTTAGTAGCATTAACTTTACATACCCGAACTTGCATGTTAGTTTCCATCTTTCATTCATTATTATCAAAATACAAACATAGGATTATGGTGAAAAATCCACTAGGTTTTCACAAATCATCTTAAAAATGATTTTGCAGAGTGAGTTGCAATGCTACCAAATCTTAGATAGACAAGACGTAGGCAACAGATAAGATGCCACATATAATAAAGATGAAGGGAAACATCGTCAGATATTCACAAATATCAATGGCATGACCATGTGAAACTCTGGAAAAAGTAGGAAATTATGCCACAACACAAAAGAACAGTACTAAGTATGATGTTCCTTGACAATATGTGGGGAAAATTTCCAAGATTGCAATAGTGAGTAAAATACCTGCAAAGCAAGACCAGGCATAGGATATTTATGGCTTTCATTTGGTTCATACTCCGGTATAGAATGCAACATCCCTTTCCTAAGTTGCTTCTTTCTAACCTGCAAAGTCTTGCTTAAGATGATCGGTGTGCCTGAAAAGGAACCAGCAACATAAACCTCAATTATCGGTGAGACTGATTCCAAGCCAACACAGTGCTTCCCTTTGAAAAATCCAGTGCCCACCGAAACATCTGATTCACAACTAATGCTCCATTTTTGGCTATGGTTTTTCACTTCCCCAACAAAATCATTCATTTCTAGTACCCCGGATAGCACAAGAACATCCTTGTCAAGAACCTCAAACTTCACACTCCCGGTCATCCTGATACTATCAGTGCAAACAAAAGTAGCTTCCTCGGATTTCTTATCTAACCGGTCTCTTCTAAGAAGGGTTATGGCGCCATCAGAGTATATACTAGTTCTAACGCCATTAACTTCAAGAAGGGTGTTTTGATCAAGTGGAACATGGTTCAATGTGAGGTATTCAGGAGTCGAATCATCGATCTCACACTTCCTGATTCTAACATAGAAAACTCTTAAATCAAGCCAAGGCAAAGATACCTTTATACAAGGTTGGTAAAACTGTAGCATACTCTTGTGTCCGTTGTCAACCAGGCCATGATTCCCATTCACTTTCTCATAGGAATTCTCCATTTGTTTGAGAGTTTAGTCCTCAGCCTTAGTAAAGTCCTTCCACATTGATAACAAGAATGACCTGGCAACCCCCATAAAAGTAAGATTCATGTGTGTGTAGAAAACCTGCAGCCAAATCAACAAGGAAGCAATATCAAAAAGCAAATTTTCTAACATATTTCAAACATCAGAAATCAGAAAAACACCCACAGAGAAAACATCAGAAAGGAATGGTAAATACAGTTGAATTTGAAATACCAGACAAACCATGAACTCTCGCTCTTTGTGTGTGTGTGTGTGTGGCTAGATTTTAAAAGGAGAAAGTTAAAATGAAATTGAGCTGTGATTATGAGTGATGGGAGTCACCAAAGGTGGAAGAAGTTGGAGAAAGGGTTAGAAGATGCCAAACTCTTTAGGAGAGGAAGAAAAAGACCATCAAAAGATAAGATGAAATAGTGGGTGGGTTCTATAGTTGGAAAAATAGGTATGAAAAATATTTATAGAAATTGCGTTCTGAAAGGGGTGAAAAATAAACCAGATGTCCTAAAAGATATAAGGCAAAGATAAAGTCAAGCGAAAGAGCATTTACTGGACTAAGGAAACGTGTTGGAAACCCACAAAACCTACAGTAAATCCTTTACATGCAAATGAAATATCAATACCAGATGGAGAGGAAGAGCTCCGAAGGGCCACTTTGGAATGCTACATACTCCTGGAGGACTTACCTATAAATTTTCATTTACAGGATTACAAACCGTTAAATCACAAATCAAGTAATCTTAAAAATTTAAGAATAATTAATTTTAAGATAAGAATTAATATAAACTATTAGAAAGAAAACATAGGCGGAGTTCAGCCTTCTTCTCATTTGTCTAAAACTTGGACCAAGTCCAAAGCTACCGCATAATTTATTGTGCTATTTCAGTTTATGATAAGTGCAGAACAAGATTGAAATTCACGGTTACCTTGTCACAGGAAAAGTACTAAATTGATTTTGTTGTGATAATTTAAACGATAGAATTTTTTTAATTTTATTTTTTTTATTTAGTTTGATTTCATTTGATTATATCTTTTTATATTAAAAAATATTAAATTCTTTATTATTAAATTCTTAGAAGTGGAAAATAAAAGTATGAGTCTGATAATTAATTCGGATTGGATTACTTAGAACTAACAAATCGACTAATAAATATGAACGAGCAAGAAAAAGAAAATAAAAATAAAATGAAACCCTCATATATGACAAAAATTTGCCGGCAATTTTTCTTATCATGAAGACGAACAAAGGCCCTCCCTCTCTCTCTCTCTCTCTCTCTCTCGCATCAGTCATAAACAAAATAATACCACAAATATTTAATTCAGTGAGCCAAACAAATCTCGCCCACAATTATCTTTCCTCGTAGTTGACTAACAAATCCAAAATATCGACTTAAGGCTTCTGATGCCTTCTCGAATCGCTTTCAACAATCAAAAAACAGTCACAAACACCCACCACAGCCTTCCATCTCAAAAGAATTAATGCCACACAAAAATTTTGGAAATCAAAAGAAAATTTTAGAAAATTGAGAGCAACCCAAATTGTTAATTGTCATAATCGAAATGGCTTTTTCTTGTTTCCTTCTAATTTTGCAAAAAACGTACGAAAAGAATTGAAAGAAATTTGGGTATTGAAATTCAGGGGTAGGAGTTGTTTCTGGGAATAGAGGAAAAAGTGGGGCCAACTACCGGGAGATCTCTGATATTGTGCATATCTTATCCTATGCAATTTGCAGGTTCACAAGAACGATGTATTGAAAATGATGTGCTGAAGCTGAAACAAAAGTTTTCTTGAATTCTGCTTTCACCCCGGAAACTCATGATGTTTTACACAGAGAGAGAGAGAGAGAGAGATTAACAGGTCTACTAACTAATGTGTTGGGTAGAAGAAATTTGGAATATCAAACTTCTGACCACCGTTAACCAAACCCAACTCCCTCAAGTTCAGAGGATATAGCTAATGATATCTCATGCCCTACTAATTTATTTGGCTGAAGGATATTAATTTTTTTAATTAATCAATATTTAAAATCATAATTTAATTAATTCAATCCGATTATTAACAGGTTCAAATTCAGGAGAACTCTTTTAATATAATTTTTTTTATTTTTAAATTTCAAATTCAAAACTTAATTAAGAGATATATTATCTTTACTCACTAGAGCCAAGCTGTGAATGAGGTCGACCTTTTTTTTTTTGGTTTTCCATCTGATATCTAAAATTTTATCCTAATTAATCCGAATTGACCAACTATCATGCCCTTTTTTAATATGGACGTCTTCCAACGTGATTTACTGTGATAAATGACTCGTGTCTATTTTTATTCCTTAATCCTTATCATCTTGATGAGTTATTCTTTGAGAGTTCATTTTAAAAACAATAATTATAATTTAAATTAAATATTTTATGGCAGATAAAACTCTCGGAATTATGTCAAAATGAGACAACAAGGTGATCGGCGTTACCTTCCTTTTTGTCTTGGGAAGAAAAGAGAAAGGAACTCGCCTTTACTATTTTAAAATTGAACATAACTTAAATCGGTGAAATGGGTAGAAAGAGAGGATTATTGAGGTGAATTATTGAAGCTTGTTATCTTTTTTTTTTTGGGGGGGGGGGGAATTGGATGGTTGGTTATTAGGACTTGGTTACTGTTAAATTCTTTGGGACAGTTTAAATGATAGAATTTTTTCATTTTTTTCTTTTTTTTTCCGATTCAATCTCATTTAATTGTATTTTTTATAAAAAAAAAAATTGAGTCGTATTAAAATAATTTTATTAACTTACTAAGGTGTAAAAAACCTAAAATTGAACTCGGATTAATAAAAGGAGGTCAATCAAAAACCAAGATGTTAATTAAAAAGTTACGACTTCCTTGGCAGCGTGCCCTACAAAACGGATCACATTTAATTAAAAAGTTATGATTTCTTTGGCAGCTCGCAGCTCAAGCGATAGATTCTTTCTATTTTTATCTTTTTTTTTTCGATTTAATCTTATTTGATTATATGTTTTTTTACAAAAAAAAAAGTGAGTCGTACTAAAATAACTTTACTAAATTATTAACGTGTAAAAATTCTAAAATTGAACTCTCTAGATTACAAAAAGGAAGTCATGTTAATTAAAAAGTTACGACTTCCTTGGCAGTGTGCCTTACAAAACGGGTCACATTTGATTGACACATCAACTTTTTTATTCAAACAAGCGTCCTACCCCTTCTTTGCGCAATTTAAAGAAAGGAAGAGATGATCCTCAACCGTGGGAAAACTGCCATGTGTTGGAAGGTCATTGACCAAAAAGGAAAGAAACCTAGGAGATAGAAATGCTCAACACATTGCAAGAATAAGGTTATATATGTTTTCGTCTTCCAATCTTGCACGGCCTGTAGGAGCACGTGAATCCCCTATGAAACGTCAACTATCTCACGCCAGAGGCACATGCCGTGAGAGAAATTCTGAGCATACCATGGTAGATTAAGTATTATATTTGTAGGGTAAGTTATCAAATATGTGATAACTGTGCACTGAGAAGTCAGTTTTCCTCTTCTTTCAATGGCCTTGATGGTTGGGGAGTTGGGGGTGCACTGCACAGATCAAACTGTGGTTTTGGTGGCATGGACATAGTAGCCCCCTTTTTTGGTTTTTACTGATCGCTATCCATATTTCGTTCGACTAATTCGGTCCGATCACTGTAGGACTTATTAAGAGATTAGTTCTCCTAAATCATTTTTTTCCATTCCTAGAGTTCGAACGGGATAGGTGGACATGGTAGTCCCTTTATGGGCATGGCAATACTCACTTCGTTATTGGTGCATATAAGTGGTGCATTTTTGGCCCAAAATCAAGCTACAAAGACACAAGTCTTGACTAAAGCACTGTGCCAGTTGAGGGTTGCCACAAGAATGATCATAGGCTGGCCTGCCATGCCATGCCACATGCCGTGCCTATGGAGTTTCTTCCTAGAATGCACGACGAACCTATTGAGAAGAGAAACTTTGCTCTATTCAAGCTGCAAACTTTTCGGTAATTCCATCACTAATATGGTAGCAAATCATACACTATCATATCAGTCAACTAGAGAATCCTGATCATATTAGCCAATCACATCACCCACACAAAATAGCTTCTATGTGAAACCCTGGTCAAGCCCTTGTGGAGGTCGAGCACTAAAGGGTTTGCAAATAGAATAAAACCCAGAGTGCATGACTAGACATGATCAAATAACTCCAGCACTTTTAACAATTTAGGCGCAATTCAAATGCTTCACATTGACAGTAAGTTATTCCTTGTATACCAACATACTAATTTCTGTTTCCCTTTTTTGCTTCGCAAGGGGAGGAAACAAAACTTGAACTCAACTTTTAACGCTTGCAAGAATTTCAAGTTATTCCTTTGTGCAAAAGTTTTTTGAATGCATACCGACACACTTTAAATGTATGAATGCAATTCCAATAAAAAATGAATCAGGGTCATGAAGATCAGCATTTGCTAATAGCCGAGACAAGTGATGTAAAAATTTAACTGATTCCAACTCTCCAATAAAATTGTCTAGCGATCAATGCAGCAGGCATCATCACTTCAGATTTGTTTGGGTGAGACCAGAAACCATGAAGCCAAAGAAGAGTCCGCCTAAACCTGTCAACCCCCCGTGTCAGGGACAAGTTTTTGAGAGGATCGAGAACAGAAGTTCCAGTCATGTCTAGATCTTCAACAGAGCTTACTATAATCAACATATTTTAGCAACATCGGATAATTTCCGCCAGCAAGAACATGTATGGTTTGGGGAAAGGAGACTTCACTTTATATTTTGGCTAGAGCATGAACATCCAACCATTATCAAAGATTGGAGAAACAGCGAAAGCAAAATTCGTGGAAAGAGACATCATGGATTTCTCATAGTTTATACATGCAACTTCCAAATACCTAGTGAATGGTCAGCCCCCCACACCCACCCCCGCCCCACCAAAAAAGAAAAAAGGTAAGCCTTGAAAACTAAACGATTGGAGACCAGATTCTCGGTGCAACATTCAAGCATCGTCCCCCCTCACAACCCAACTAGAAGAAATTGGCAATTAGCACTTAATAGCAGGTGCAAGTCATGCATATGTCTGTTAATAGCATTATCTGCCAGAGTGCTATTTGTCAGCAATAAATTGAAGCATTGTAGTATGATTCCACTTCTTAGGTTTCAAGGATCCGTAATGGAAAATGCTAATCACTTTTGAATGAGGACTTACATCAAATGATTAGCCATGTGTCAACAAACTATTGCAAAGATACGAAGGAAACAAAGGACCAAAGAGAGAAAAGTGTGTCACGTAAGCAAGTGAAGAGATTCTGAATGACTGAAGCCTCGAGTCTCTATCACCCAGGAGCTGCAAAATCTAGGGGATGCCCGTAAATAAAAAGGGAAAAAAAAATAATAAGTTGATCAATAGCTGAATAAAGCTTCTACAAGAAGAAATGGCTAATTTGTTGAGGATAATGAATGAAGTCTGAAAGAAGGAAGGGAAAATGTGCACATCATGAAGAATTTTAGTTAATTCAACAACCTTGAGAGGCGGGAAAAATAGGGTATTTCCTTATTTAGGATGTAAATTGTAGTAGAACACTGATAAAAAAAGCAACTGTTGCTACCTAGCATTTGCTAGAAGCAATGCAATTTCAGGAAATGAAATACTATACTTTTTTTTTTCCTTTTTGTGTAGGTATGCATACCACCAACCGATATATAAGTTACTCGACTAAATCGGCCAAAGCACTGTTAAACCCATTTTAGGGGTTAGCTTTCCCTACGCCTATTTTTCCATTTCCAAAAGTCAAACCAAACTTGAGATCTTAATTAAGAGAGTTTAATACTATACTGTCAACAACTTTCTAAAACAATCAACAACCGATTTTTTAGAAGTTCCGCCTTGGACTGTGCAAAATCTTGACCATAAAATAACGAGCAAATAAACTCGCACAAACTCAACCATCTTAGTCCAAGGATGAAGAAGTGGGGTTATCACATTTATAACCAGAAGTATCCCCAATACATGCGCTATTTGACATCAATCAGTGGCTACCTTAGCACAAATATAAACTTAGCTTGAAATGGAATCATGATGAATTAATCTTTCGAGATTCAAATCAGGGATTCGTTAGAACTCATAATTGAAGAAAATATTAATGATAGTATATGTTTTCATACACAAAGCAAGGTCCATATAGCAGAAATTTGAAAGCCTACAGGGGCAACAAGTAGATGATGCATTTTGTGCGCTATATACGTCGTCAACCTGTGACTAACATAATTATTTGCCATTCATAAAGAAAAGGTTATGTACACGTTTAAACCTCAGTTATTCAATTTTGCATAATACTTTATCTAAATCAATATCAAGAGATATTTAAGTTTAGCATTTGAGCAGAAGAAATGGATGAACCCACTATCAAAATGTGACATGGTAAAAAAATTTGGCACAAGTACCACACTATCTGATTAGAATCCTTGAACACTAAATAAGCAAATGCCCTAGAGATAAGACCAAAAATCCACGGAATGCAAACAAAATCAGTCACTAGTTATTTGGCCAGAAAAGGGTTTACGTAAACTTAAAAATTCAGATTACAACTTCAATAATCAGAGGAATTAACAAAATCCTATCTGTTTATTTCCCTGAATAGATCCACCAGGCCCTGTCACAACGGCAAAGCAAGTCCTATACAATGAAATACAATGGCAAGTCAGGAATACGCAAAACCAGTATTAGATAAGACATCCATCATAGCAAGCTTATAAAACCTAAATGTGTGTGCGTGTGTGTTTCTATGTGTAGTATATTTGTAATTTGGACTGAAATAGCAAACTACAATGCGGCACATTTCTCATTAGGATGCCCATTTGTAATATCCTTTATAACTTTCATTAGTACAGGGTCATGAGCTCTTAGCTTGAAACCTCAACTAGGAAACTCTACAAACCGCAAGTAATCTCTACTCATCTCAACCCAGTTCAAGTAAGACATATATCTAAGTAATTTTCACAAAATCTGCCTAATGAATATGTTTCAAGACCACCAATTTTCTTTTTTCATTTTCATTGAATCAGATAATCAAACACATGGTACCTGCATAAAACCAACGATGAGATTTCAATACATCACAGAATTAAAACCCTAACTCCGGGGGAATAGTCATCAATTAGCACAATGAATGCGAATATAGACAGTACCGAAGAAGATCACGGAAGCAAATAACGACATGAAACTGGACAAGCGAAATTCTTAGAGAGAGAGAAAGAGACCTTGAGAGGGCCAACTCCAGCAGCTAGAATCAACAGCTATGATAGACTTAAGACGAGCATTAGCAACAGCAGTATGATAAGGCATCAATGACTCCATACATCCCAAAACCGAAACAACCCTGAAAAGCAAAAATATAGACAATCAAAAAATCCCCATCAGAAAATGAACTTCACCCACTTAGAAAAAATTGGAATTAAGACAGAAAGCTCTTACTTTGAAGCCTTGTCAAGGCTTGTTCTTGTTGAAGAAGAAGAAGAAGATACAAAAGCAGAGGACGAAATGGGTCTTGAAGAATATGTTTTCGGAGCTACTGTTTGGGCTCGAGCTGCCACGGACCTCGCGCAACCCATCACCGCTGATCTGCAGAACGACGCCATTTTAGAGAGACAGAGAGAGAGGGGGGTGCTTAAACCCTAGAGCAAGAGAGCCGCCCAAAATCTCATCTTTCTCATTTTTTATTAAAACACAACGTATCACTCTCCAAACGATACGTTTAAATAGCATCGGTCCGGGCGGGCCTGGGAGCCCCTGCTCCGATCAGGTCTACTCAAAAGTCTCGCCTCCCTCACTCGTCCGGTCCATCCCCGTCCCCTTTCACCCTCACGGCACGCCTCTCTCTCTCTCTCTCATCCAAGCTCACTTCAACGTTCCATATTTTCTCTCTCCTCCTCCACAGGTACGCCACAACTTCTCTCATCTCTCTCTGTCTCTCTTCAAATTCGCTTGTCGAGTTTCATATCATTTTTTGCTTCCTTGATCTTCTTTGCTATTGGCTTTGTTTGGAATTAATTATACTAATTGTCGACTATTTTCCCAAAGTTAGTGTTTTCATTTTAATTTGATATTAAATTCGAATTTCATCGTTGGTTTTAATTTAGTTACCACGTGTTTGATAATTTGATTCAATGAAAAATAGAAATAAATGAAATATTCATTTGATAGATTTGTAGAGATTACTTAGATATATGTCTTGCTTGAGCTGAGTAGAGATTACTTGGTATTTGTAGAGGTTCCTAGTTAGGGTCTCAAGCTAGCATCATAACTTTTCTAATATAATAACAATATTTTTGATAATTGATTAATTGATTTAGTAAAATATGATGTTAGATCTCTTAATTAAGATGTCAAGTTCAACTTTTCTAAGATTGTATAATAACAATGTTTCAAATAGTCGGTCCAGTGGAACGTGACGTTAGATTCTTTAACTAAGGTTTCGGGTTTGAATCTTAGGATTGAAAAAGATTACGTTAGGAGGATAGTTCCGAAATGGGTCATTGCAAATTTCAAACCGAATTAGTAGTAATATGAATCTGAATACCAATGGTGTACACCCAAAAAAAAAATAATAATAATAACAATGTTTCAAGCTCCGAAAACTTGAGGCTGCATGTTCAAGGAATTTGCTTTAATTTAATATTTACCTATTTATGCGTAACTAGGGCCGAATCCAGAAATTTATATCAAGGGGCATATCAAGGGCAAAATACAATATGCATTCGGGTTTATAATTTAGGGGCTGCGGCAATAACTTTTAGTGGGTAAAAATATTCAGGGTTATAATTACTGAAATTATGTACATAAGGATTTTCTTTTTTTTTGGGGGGGAGGGGGGGGTTTCCTTCCCTGCCCACCCCCTCCCTTCGCCCAACATAATCGACAACTGAAGAGTAGGGCACTAAAAGCAATCATAGTAGGCCTACCTTGACTTGGATTTGACTCATCAAAAGCTCTGGTGGGGTTATAAGATTTTAGTTTGAGTTCAATTTTGAGCTTTTTCCGTATAATACTAGAGATTGAGCATTGCACGATCAGCTTTCTTCTTGTTTATCATTTATAAATTAAGCTTGTGGCTTGTATGATGCTCCTTCGATTCCGCTCTTATGATGCTAGGACAAACCTTGAGCAACATAATAAATGCTTGTTTTCACCCCTAAAGTAGAAGATTTACATTATAACGAGGTTGAACCCTCTGCATTCTTGCTTTAGTAGATCTGTTTTGCTGATGGGAACCACATTGGTGTGGTTCTTTATTTGTGCATTTCATTTGGTGACATGCAGGGAAACTAAGTTTGTCGTGCTAAGCTGTGCTATTAGGCATGTTAATAATAATCATTACCATTGAAATTATGATTCTTATTTAAAGTGGCAATTTTTGTGTGCAGTATCTACTGATTGTTATCCTGTTATTGGTGGTCATTTTCTTACAGTTCAAGGAGAAAATTGGTAATCTTTGGGCATGTCATATTTTCTTTTGATAGTAGTAGGATAATGTAAATAGCAAGATAAAAATGTGAACTTGCGAAGAAAGATATAATGCTTCGATAAGAAGTTTGAAAGAAGATCTGAGAAAGATTGTTACCTCGGAGATTTCTAACGATTTTCTGGATCTAGTTTTAGGCTATCGCAGCTGTTACCAGATTGAATGAGTTGTATAAGCATGGTATGCACATGTAAAATTTGCACGATGGCTTCTTTCTGTCTGTGACCAGCTGTGGTCTTGTGGAATGATACTTCAGCCAACCCATGTTATTGGAGTTTTCTCTTTTATCCACCTTTTTTCTATTAATGCCATTAGCAACCATTTATATGGATACCCTTTTTCCAGGTTAGGTCGACCTTGTTCTGGAATCGGCATGATGAATTTCGCAAAAGCAATATGTCGGGGAATCAATCTTAGAGAGCTCGTTCGAGACATGCCTGTTTACAGCAGCGCTACAGGTAAAATAACTCTATATACTGCCTTTTCTGTTGGGAATGGTGCTCTAGTTTCCTTTACATATCATTTGGAAGGTGGGGTCCGGAGGGATAGCAAGGAGAGAAGAAGGGACATAGTCCTCTATTTTTTTTTTTCCTAGTGATAGGGAGGGGTCAAAGAGAACCTCCAATCCCCTTCAACTCTTCATAAACTCGTCCCCTCTAATTTGGGGGGATTGGAGAAGAGGGGTTTAGATTTTAATGAAAAGCTAAAAGGAGACCATACTTTACCTTTTCCTTCAATAAATTTTAAAATCTAAACAAGACGAGGATTTTCTTTTCCTTCCCTTCCCATCTGCTTCCCTTCCGCCCTCTTATGGACTCCCCCTGTTTCAAAACTTCCAAACAATACATTAGAGATGCTGGTTAGTGGGATTAAATTCTTACCTTGAAATTTAGATGTATCTGGAGGAGGACAAAGTTTGCTCTTCAGACGCTGGGCTACCAAAAAGACAGCAGGATCAACAAAAAATGGACGGGACTCGAAACCCAAAAATCTTGGTGTGAAGAAATTTGGTGGAGAGGTAAGATCGTGTATTGTGAGACAGGGAGTGATTTGTCTTTGGTAATTACCTACTGTGGTGCTTTCTTGGTTTATCTGGGCAGAGAGTGATCCCTGGAAATATCATTGTTCGTCAAAGGGGCACACGATTCCATCCTGGAAACTATGTTGGGATGGGAAAGGATCACACTTTATTCGCTTTGAAAGAAGGTTGTGTAAAGTTTGAGACCCACAAGCTGAGTGGCCGCAAGTGGGTGCATGTTGAGCCTAAGGATGGCCACATTCTCCACCCTGTTTACTCAACTGCTGCGGACCCTGGCTTGAAGACAGCTGCTTAATATTTAGACATAATCAATGCTACTTTTCTGGCTGAAGTTTGTGGATCTCAAGTAGAAAATCTAATGTTCAGAAATTTCAGGTTTGACCCTCGAATAAGTGATGTCCATGTTCCTTTGTAGATACAATTTTCTGCAGACAAGTTAGGTTGATAGACCTGTAATTTGCTTGCTGTTTGCCAACTGAAGCAACGTCTCATTTAATCTAATCTAAAAGGCCAGCAAGATTTACTGGCCTGCCGAATTTTGTAATAGGTAATTCCTCTTTTTCAAGGCATCTATGGATGTTTTCCTGAGTATTTGTTTCTTGATTATTGAAGATTTTAGGACCTTATAGCATTGCATCTCATACAAACCCTTTCTTTCTTTCATTTCTGGATGATGCGAATTAATGCTGTGACGTCTGTTGGAAAAAATTTCTATGCATTTCTAGCATTTGTGCAAACTAGGCATGAGCTTTGCTAACAATAGGCATGTTGAATGCTAAAAATTATATACTGAATGTTATATATACACAAAAGATGACACTATATGAAGAGACCGTAGAAACACCAGAAGTGGATATGCTGATAAAATTACACAAACCACCATCTGCAATGGACGGTTGAAAATATTATGCTCTTCAACATTCTCACTCTAGGAACAGAACTGAGTATCCTCCCTCTTCAAACAGTTAAACTCTTTGAGAACAAGAAACAATTGGAATTCAACAAATGTCAACTTTCGATGAGTCATCCACCGCCTGAAAATTAAGCAGAGAATCATCAAGAGCACCAATACCAGATTCAAATCTTTGGCGCCTTTCAACTGCACCGCGGACCTTCTCAGCAAACTCTTCATCAGTGCTTGCCAACATGTATCGCAACTTAAAATTTATCCTGTTCTCCACCAGAACTTTGTGTCTAGGAATTATTCGATGTTCAAGAGAATAGCTGAAAAACCTGCAGAAACCAGGGAGAGAGGGAGAAGCACATTAAACCAAGAAAATAAAAAAAATAAAAAGGAATGGGACACTATTTTATACCATGGGATTGATATTCCAATGATGGCTCTGAATAGTCTAGACACCAAGCAAGAAAGGAAGAACAAAAAGGAAATAGCCCCCAAAGGAAGATAAACAACAGGCACTGTGATGCCATGTACCTTGGAAACTCAATGACGTCATGTAAAGGGCGGACCATAGTTCTCCGCAAATAACGATACTTGGGCCGGAGAACATCAACATTGTATCTGAGTAGCATGGGAAAATCCGCAATCATCTCGCCCAACACTTTGAGAGTTATACCAAGTGAAAGAAAATATTTAACATTAACCTCCAGCTTATTTGCTATGTTACATCCCAGCAGCTCTGGTCCCAGAGCTATAACCTTTCCAATATCCTTCTGTTTAACTCCGGCTTTGGTTAATAGAAAGATGACCTGTATGCTGATAGAGGTCAGAAATACTGAGCACATAGATTGATTACTTGGAGAAATAAAAAGTCAGAAGACAGTGATAATCAAAGTGGGAAGTAATTAAATTTTGAATTTATATGCATATTATTTTTAGTATGATGATTGTCCAATACAAACATGGCAGAAAATTATTTCACTTTTAAAGATGCGTTTAGATTGTACACAATTCATGAACTCAAGATAAAATTTTCTGAAGAATTTTGGATAATGCCTGAAAGTGTTGCCAAAGGTAACAAAGTTCTCATAATCAATTAAGAACGAACCACTGGACGGATTTTCTTCTGGAGGCTGTAGGTTAGCAACGAAGGAAACTTGACAAGCATGTTCCCAATGGCATCTTCTCGGATGCCTATATCCTGTAAAAATCGCACCTGCAGAATTGGAATGAATTTGCATCAATAACTCTCATAACAAAAGAAATGGTATCATTTGGGGATACTATTATCACAATATAATATAGAAGCTTTCTTCAAAAGCATTTGCTGGCTAAAGAAACTCAGATGAGGATTTGAAATGATAAATTTAATATTGAACTGGCAACTTAGAAATTTAAAGAGCATAGGACACATAGCCAAGACTTACCTTTGGTACAATGGTTGCCTCCAAATCAACACAGTACACCATCGGTTTTATAGCAAGAATTCTCTTCATCCCATCTCTTTGGACGCCAAGATAATACAGATATTTGACAAGAGGCTTCCATCTATCCTCAATGCTACAAGCCATTAATTGTGGCTTAAAAGCAAGTAGTCGTCCAACATCTTCATGGCTGAAGCCAAATTCCTTTAGATAATTAACCTACATATATATATATACAAGTAGCTTCTCATTTTTGGGTAGACATTGGGAATTACAAGCAGAACTCATAATTTTTGCAAACATTTGGTACATAACACTTTGTAAATTTAGATCCGGGCAAGACATCAGAAATTTGTGCACAATCTTTTATTTGAGTAGGAAATTCCGGTTATTAATGAAGCTATATATCATAAAATAAGAATTGTATGCAATAATAATCAAAAATCTCTTTCGCAAGTGACTTCCTTTTTCACGGAGGAAATATTTGATCCCTTGACATACCACCAAATCAGGATTCAATATTCTTTACTCCTAATTTGTAAGTGTAATGTCTCTTCCTTTAGAAAACTGAAACTTTACTATTGCTCCAGAAAAGAGTATAGGATTTTAAATCAAATGTTGAAGGTGAAATGATAGAGAGTAAATTGATACCTTCTGGTTCATTTCTTCCAATGTGAAGTAGCCAAGAACCTTAGGAAAATCAAAGACCATTGTGCCAAAATCCTTCTCATTCATACCCATATCTAGATAAAACGCTGTGCGAGTTTTCACCTCCTCAATGTCGTAAGACAGTAGCTGTGGACACCGGGTTATTACATAACCCATCCATTCCATCCTCACCCCATTGCTCTCTAGATAGCTAATAATCTCATCCAATTCTTCCAAACTGCGGTCCAAGATATTATCACCTGCTTTCATTAGCGCAGCTCCAAGAAACCTCCCATGCGCATGCTTTGACTTCAACCATTCTACTATACGCCTTATGGACCCTGGATTTCCTCTTGACATACATATGAGCTTTGCAATCTGAGGATGGGACAACTTATTGTGCTTCAACCACCTTAACAATCCAATGGGGACAGGCAATGGAATAAGTCCTAAAGTTCACAAAAACTATAAATCAAATTTACAAACCAATTGTCAGAAACTATAGTGATTTAAGCGCAGTATGTGACGAAGCTTATTAGATCCAACATACACCTACGATCAAATCTAACTCTCATGATCAAATGCATAAAGCCCAATTTAAGTTGCGAGAAATGCTATTAATAACGAGCAATATACTAACAAGTTTCCAGGATGAGGTGGCTAATGACGCAACATTACATCTAATACAAAATAGTCCAATGCTAGCAAGACACCCAATCTTCTGAGAACTTTTGATAATTTTAACCAAAACAAATAGTATTTTCTTCTTAGTAAAAACAACATGCTTAGCTTGTTTGTCAAATCCCACTAAAAGAGTGCTACTACAGTACTCTTTTTTTTATTATTAAGAAAAAAAAAAAAAAAACCAAAGTGCAATGAACTAAAATCTAACAAGTTCATTAGAAATTCTTAATCTAAAGCAACAAATTGTTTGACAATCCACTCGGTGATAATGTGGTTAAAAAATGTCTTAAGTTCTTTTACACAAAAATAAAATAAAATTAGAGCTTTAAAAAAGACTAACAAGCGAAACTTGAACGCAGCATAGTAAACTTCATTAAGCTATAAAAAGCAATGAATCAGCACAGCAACCTAATATTTGGCCAGGCAATGTTATCAAATTATAACAACAAAACGTGGGAACCATAAAAAAAAAAGGTCACTTCACCTAATAAGGGGCACAATATTGGACTCATCAACAAAAGCTCTGGCCCTGGCATTAAATGTCAAATGCTTATACTCAGGCAATCTCTTCATCTCAGCAGCTTTGATCATAACAAAATCGATAAATTCACTCAACCCAGAAACCAAATTGGTGGAATAAGTAATCCCAAACTTTCCCCTTTTCATTGCCTCCATTAAAACCTCAAAACTCACTTTTCTTCTAATCTCAACTGCCTTCATCAGCAACTTCTCATCATCTTCTGCAAACAATCGATTCAAAGGAGGCTTTGAAGTCTCGACACTGTCATTAATCGGTGAATTTTGTGAGTAAATAGAGCCCGGAAATATTGGGTTTCTTTGGCTCACTAAGGACCACTCCAAAAGCCTAATTTTTTCCCGGTCTGCTTCTTTTTCACCAAAATTTTCATAATATTCATCTGGGATTTGAGGGTTTTGATCCGAGAGGTGTTTGAGAAGGAAATTTGTGGATTTGAAATTGTGGGTTCGAGTTTTTGGCCTAAAATTTTCTTGGTCTGACTCATTTTCAACAACATTTTCAAAATTTTGATGTGGGATCTGTGAGTTTTGATTGGAGAGGTGTTGAACGAGTGGGTTTGTGGATTTGGAGTAGCGGGTTTGAGTCTTTTGGGGTTTAATTGGATTGGAATTTGTTAGGTGGTTAGTGACGGAAAGAGAGTTTGTGGCGGTGGGGGTGGAAGAGAGAGGGGGGGAATTCAAAGGACGGCGTAGGGATGTGGAGGCATGAGGAGAGAGGAAGTGATAGTGCTGAGGACATGGACATGACACCATCTTCTCTCTCTCTCTCTCTCTCTGTAAAAATATGGATAATGTCTCGCGGAGTTTTAGATGGGCATTCGAAGCATGAAAACGACGTCGTTTAATGCGCTTCTGATTCTAGCATTCAGGTTCGAGGCCCAGCCCAACCTTCTCAAGGTTGACATCTCTCTCTCTCTCTCTCTCTCTCTCTCGATCCTGAATTTGAGAACAACGTAGGGAACGATGATTAAAGCAGTTCTTGTAATCAACGACAAGGGCAAGCCTCGTCTCTCCAAATTCTATGAATTTCAGGTTCTCTCTCTCTCTCTCTCTCTCTCTCTCTCTCTCTCTCTCTCAATCAAATGTAATCATGTAACTTGGACGATGATCATTCTATGCAGCCTCCAGAAAAGCAGCAAGAGCTAATTCGAAGTGTTTACGGAGGTCTGTTCATTTTTTTTTTTTCACTTCTTGTTTTCGATTCTTGGAAATTCTATTAAGTCAATTGATGTTGGATTATGCAGCTCAATCATGATAACAAATTTAGGGTTTTGTTTTAAAATTAAAAATACCCTTTCGGAATTGGGGACCTGTTCATAGTTTTTCTTTTCTTTTCTTTATTTTTTTGTTAATTATAAAGCCTTTGGGGTAGGTTGACCTAATTTTTTTATTTTTTTTTTGGTTATGTTATTTCCTTAGTGCTTTGCAGTAGACCTGAGAATGTGAGCAACTTCGTTCAGTCTAATCAACTTTTTGGGCTGGTATGCTTGTTATCTTATTCAATATCGTCTCATCTTTTTTGTTTTTTTGTTTTGGGTATTCCTCGATTAGATAAGAGACTACCTTAGTAGATTTAAGTCTGTTTATGTATGAGATACTCTAGATTGTTGATCTGGCTGTTGCAAATTTAATCCATAACACCCAATTTGGAGGCCTATGATATTCAGGATTTCTCTTGGGACTTCTAATATTTAGTTGCTAGGAAAAGATACCAAGATATCTTTGCTCCCTCTCAAGTTTTCTCATTGTTGTATGATGTGATGCGCTGTAGAAGCAGGAATTCCAGCAATATGAATGGCATATGAACTCTACAAGACCTTCAGCCAAGGACATTTATCCCTCTTAGCTCTGAGGACTGCTTTCCTAGTCCTTTCACTGGGGGATGTCAAAGCTGTTCCTTGTTCCCAGTGGAGGAGGATATGTTTCTTCTTACACTCCAGTTCAAATGCTCCACTGCCTCTTTGAGGAATAAAGTACTAACTCATTTATGAAGAAACCTAACAATCAACCCCATACAAATTAGATATATTTGCTCTTCGGGATTCCTATTGATCAAGATCAACCCTGTCTTCTGCATGTTTTACCAAGGGGCTTTTATGAACAAAGGTGAAATCCAAAAGTTTATTTCAGAAAACATAATAAAAATTGTAGCTATCTCTCCAAGACGAAGAGGATGAAACTGCCTTTCTCCCTAAAAGCTTTTGACTTTGAAATACCCCAAGATGTTGCCTTATTATACCATCTCATCTGTCTGTCCTTATATGTGCACCTCATACTATCCCATAAACAGAAGCAAAAGCATGAAGCTCACAGTCCAGAGCATGTTAAGCAAAGTGAGTAGTCTTTTGCAAAATCTCATCAGAAGAGTCTTGTGAAAACCACGTTACTCATATCTATCTCTAGCCGTTCCTTATGTTCTGCAAAGCAATCTTTCAAGAAAAAATACTAATGCCAAACATCCAGAAGATAACTGATAGTTCATTTACCGACCTAAAGGTCAGACCTGTAAATACACCCGAACAACTTCCTTGGCAAACTATTATTGTGAGCTACATTACAGAAAAATACTAGTTTAGTCTTTACTTATCATGCATTAATGACCTTTCTTCAAAGAAAATGTCAGAACTTTCCTGGTTATGATTAGTGTTGATTTAAAAATAGGCTGCTTATTTGCTTAAAAAGATTTAGAAAAGGTTTGCACTCTGATATGCAAACCCTCATTTATTAGGCTTCTATGCATCGTCACAGAGATTGATCAGTTTCTTGACCTTGTTGAAGTAAGACCAGACCATCTAATCACAGGAATTTTGCAAAACATCTTTTTCAGAAATGAGAAATCTTTACTGTATATGCTCTATGAGAAAATCTCTTTGAGCCCTGCTATGGTCATATTGTTTCTACATCCTTTTTCTTATTTACAATTGATGCCTGCAGAAGCTTGAAAGTTTTTATACAATTCTTGCCCTGCAGGATTCTCGTCTTGTTTACAAGACTTTTGCCACCCTATACTTCGTCTTCATATTTGACAGTTCTGAAAATGAGCTGGCTATGCTAGATCTTATGCAAGGTAATCCAACACATACACCATTGTATTATTGAACTACTATTATCAGATCTGTATCTTCTCAGGTGTTAGTGATTCAACCAGTGGCAACTGAAATTGCTTTACATGTCTCCACCTTATGCGGTTCAAATCGAAATAGCAAAATGCTATTCTCATGGCTATCCACCTAGAAAGCTTTTGCTTAATTTATGGTTCCCACAGCAAGATGTGAGAAAATTGCTATCGAGTTTGGCATTGGCCATAGCTGAAGCAGAAATGTTCTTTTTGTGACCTGCTGATAGATACAATGTAACAGAACAAGAAAATAAAGGGATTTTATAAGAAGGCAGCGAATTGGTTGCGAAACATTTTAACCATTTTTTTCCTTTTTTTTTTGTGAATACATTAATACAAATAATTGGAATTAAGAAAGGCAACCCCCTCCGCCCCCCCCGGGGAATCCTTTTTTCTTTTTCTTTTTCAATGTGTAATTACAATGCATACATTTTATAGTTTTCATGAAAAATGTTGAGGTCAGGACTTATGGTTACCAACTCTATTCTGTTACAGTTTTTGTTGAGACGCTGGATAAATGTTTCAGTAACGTTTGTGAGCTCGACATAGTGTTCAACTTCAGCAAGGTAATACTGACTCCTGATTTTTTGAGATGTGGTTTACACTGTTACAATATTTATAAAATCAGCCAAACAATCAAGATTAATCACTCTGAATTCATTGAGGTTACTCTTGGTCCTAAATTATGTGAAAGTAATAGCTTACTTTTCGTAGACATCATAGTTCTTACCCTCCCAAGAGAGCATAGAACATGTTTTTAATTATTAAAGGAGATTTCCACATCATGTTGCATTTCATTGTGAAGAACAAAAAACTATTTGGGGCTTAAGATTAGTTAAAATTGTGAAAAGAAGCAGAGTGCACACAAATAATATGTAAACGCAACTTTTGAGAACAAAGAGATGTACTGTGATACTAATGGTTATAGCATGGCTAAGTGTTATTTAGCACAAGCTCATGTTCACTCACGTCCAAAGACAGGACCAATGTCTTTGCCTGTACAATTATGCCTTTGTACATGCTTACTACCGCTGTTGCTGGTTTGGGAGAGAACTTTCTTATTCTTCAGAAAATATTAGCTCCTGAATATCAAAGACTTAGAAAAGTGATATTTCCGTGCAATTAAAGTAAGGCAATCCATAACTTGGGTTCATGATAGGGGCCGAGCCAGAAAACATTTTTATGGGACACGGAATGTAGTATAGGTTGTCACTTATATGGAATTAGCCTAAATTGTAAATGGGATATCCCAAAATAGCAATTTCCAAGCCAAAAAGTATTTACTTCTTCCTTTGTTTGTTGTGCATGTTATTGTCATATGGGGCCATTATTTTTATCTATTTATTATTGTTATTATTTTTTTTAAAGATTTTCTTAGATTGTCAAAGGGGTATTCTAAATAATAGTGTCTGGTTCAATCCTATGAAATATAGTTAAAAATTATAAAAGAGCTTAGCTTGAACTTTTGAGTTTTGGGGGGAGGGGGGAAATTATTGTTCTTATGGGCAGATTATAATTTTTAGGGAGGATGATATCATTTGGGATTTAAGGATCCGGTTGTTGTTGTTGTTGCCCACGCACTCCCCAACCCCAAACCCCCCCCCCCCAGGGTGGGGGATGCCCATGGTTCATGATTAAATTCACCACTCTGAGCTGCAAACAGTTTAGCTTGTGGCAACAAGGGCTACCAGGTTCTTATCACATTATCATACAACGAATGTGTTGTATCAATTATAGGTATTTTTTATTAGAGATGTTTTACATAAGGAGTTCAGAGAGCCTGAAAAGTCTGTTCGCAGGTGCATACCATATTGGATGAGATCATTTTGGGAGGTCAGGTTCTTGAAACAAGTTCTACTGAAATTATGAAAGCTGTTGATGAAATCTCAAGGTGCCTCTCTCTCTCTCTCTCTCTCTCTCTCTCTCTCTCTCTCTCCCTAAAGCACTTTCTTTCTTTTTGTAGGCTGGAGAAGGCCTCAAATGCAATGACCCTTGTCCCAAAATCAATTGCTACCTGGCAGAGTCGATAGCACCTGTTTCCATTATGAGCTCTTGTATGTTTTGTTTGTCTTAGTTTTACCCTACCTCTTGATTTGTCTGTTAGCTTTTTGGTATTAGAGAGTTAGGTTCCCGTTTTCATCTTAAAGTACACAACGATGAAGAAAACTTTAGAACATCAATAAAATGAGTATCTTCATCATTAAACACGTTGCACAATTCCTTGTAAGTTAATGGATGATCCTACAAGTAACCTGTATCATACACAATTTTGAAATCCATAATAACTGACACATTCATTTTCTTCGAAATCCTGATGATTCATTTTGCGGAGATGACAACAGAGTCTCTATGTTAAATAGATCTGGTTAAACACTAGCATTGGATGGCCATACCAGCGTCGTTTTATTGTCAAGGTGCATATAAGTTTAGTGTTCCTAATGAGTTCCTTGCATAGTTTGCAAACTATTGCTTTGCTTAGGGTGTCCTGGTAACAGGGTTGACCCAAAATTTAAATTAATCTACTCGCATGACTTGTATTTCAACTTATAATTCCTGAGAAGGGAACCTTTTGTTGCAGTTTCTACTAAAAAGCTCTAGGCAAACCCTCAAAATCCTAAGCAGCAAACGAATTTATCTGCTACATGATTTTTCTGATGCATTCAGATGCTTCAGGTCATTGCCCCTAATCATGTTAGGTCTTACATGTTTTGCAACCATCTTGATCTGTGATCATTCCTATGCTTTATTTACTCCTAGGAGGAATAGGATAGAGTGAATTTGAGCTGCAACTTCCTTTTTCTTTCCTTCCCTTCTTTGGGTCGAACAGTAATTCACACACAATGGCAGGTGGCTCTCTCGTTACCATATACCCGTCCCTCCCAGACGAACTGATGAGATTTGATTCCGACTTTTTCCTTTTCCTTTTCTTTTTTCAGGAATTTACATCTCATGGACGACGATAGCTCTTGTATTTGATGCAAGAAAAAGAGGCCAGAAAAAGATTGGATGTCTCCCTCTTCATGCGGTCATATAGAAAATTTGTTCAGTTTCACTGGGATTACGCTGATCGGTAGGTTCACCATATAATCTTTCCGAGCAATGTGTTCTCGGTGTGAAGATAAAACAGAGTCAAAGCAGTTGCTGTAACTTTTTCATGTCAATCGAAACTGTGCTTTCCAGTGTTACCCTGGCCTCATGTCTTTTAAATTTTCTTATGGTGTGCCTGTGCGTAGGCTTTGAAATCAAAAATAAGGGTTTCCCTTGGAGAACAGTCTTCTTTGAAAGTGTTTGATTGACACATTATTTTGAATCTGTTTGAGAAACCATTTCATCAGCAAGATACATTCCTGGAAAACCATTCGTCAATCTTGTCTACCACTTTATTTCAGTGGGTCATTTATTTGAAAAATATTATTTTTTAACCCAATGTTTATTTTTCTTGATTTAAAGGATTTAACAGGACAAATGTGCACCCATGAGGTCCCATGGTCTAGTGGTCAGGACATTGGACTCTGAATCTAGTAACCCGAGTACAAATCTCGTTGGGACCTTTATTTTTATTTATTTATTTTTTAATCCTTTCCCTTTTTCTTTTACCACATTTCCTAGTTTCACAGGGAACAATTAAGACACGAGAGATTGTTTCATGTTCTTGTGTTGTTGGACCCATTGGCCTTTCGCTCTTTCCCTTTACCGGTTGTTAGGTCGGAATTTCTTTTCTTTTTTTAATCCTTATAATAACTTTTGTAGTTTTGTACTTTTTTTGGGAAAACCCAGCCGCCCCCTCCCCCAACCCAAAAAAAAAAAAAATATATATCACTCTTTTTGCATTATTCGAGCAATAAAATCAGAGCGTGTCACCAAGACAGTCCCAACCATTACAATTTACATTCTAAGGACCAATTACAACAGGTAAACAAATCGATGTAGCTTGCTCATAAATAACATAAACAAGCCCTCAAACAAATAAATAAACCCCCCCCCCAAAAAAAAAAGGCATTCCCCACATATTCTATCACAATTTCCTCAAACCCCATACAACAGAAACTCTCCTCAACCCTGAAACTTTTCCTCAATTTCTATATTTGATTCCCTTGTAGAGGGCTGTGCAGCTTTCAAAACATTCAAAAAATGGCCTGCATCCCAGGACCTCCGAGAAGAAAGAGCATTGTGGGATGCTGTTCAGCAGGGCACGCAAATGGGGAGCCTGCCACATTATTAACAAAGAATCAAGAACCTGATGTTGCTATTCTTCATCTCGTCTCTCTCTGTCTTGACTATCAGATGGTTCGTGGAATACTTCCCTCGATTGCTGTCTTTGAGACGATGAGTGATCGCCACCAATTTGGCCACTTCCTTGAGAACCTGTTGTTCCTGACTGTTTGAAGCTACTTGTTCCTTCAGCTCGAATTGTCGAGGTTTGTTGAATGGCTGCTACTTCTGATGAGCTGTGGCGCCAACTACCAAACAGAGCAGCATTCCATGATCCTCGGGAAGAAGTAGCTTTAAGCCTTGCTGAGCTCGTGTTTTCTTCTCTTACAACTTTCAAAGGGTTTTCCAAAGCTTTGAGGACATATCTCATTAGGGGTCGCCTCGAAGGTTTTGGATTCAGGCAAGACTTGGCAACAACGGCCATGGCCCACACTTCCTCAAAGAAATCTTCATCTAAGATCAGAGAGGGGTCCACGATTTTTGTTAAGGAATCCTTGTCATTTATATTGATGTGAGGAAGAGTCCGATCCAACCAATCCCTCACCGCGGTATCATCAGATGCGCTAATGCCCATCTTACCAGTTACCAACTCGAGTAGCACCTTCCCGAAACAGTAAACATCATAAGAGCATGACGCTGTCTGTGAACCTGGCCATTCCAAAAGAAATGTAACTTAGATAGGACTGATCAGCAGCAACTTTGAGAACCAGAGTGAATAAATGCAAGATGTCATAACAAATGCAGTTCTTTCTTTTTCCCCATGAACTAAATATTACTTATCTATGAACCATGGCCATTTTGGGGTACTCCACTTATAGTAAGCTAAAAATATATCGTATTAAACCTGAATGGTAATATAGATAGGCATTTTCATTTACATTATTTATGGTAAAGGCTACAAATTATATTAAATCAAACCAAAGGGCAGTCCAGTGCAAGTAATACTAAAGAATCTAATGGTGTCGCGCCAACCTATTGAACTGATAGGTTCCCCCTATGCAAGTTGACAGAAGCTAAGCATAAAGAAATTCCTAACTATGCAAACTTATTTTAAAGGAAACGACTATATTGCACAATTAGGGTTAAGACAGAGCTTCATATATCTATTACAAACACCTTATTACATTAGCTCTTCATGGAAAGTTAAATTTGTCATGCAGAGAGAGAGAGAGAGGTATCTATGATCAAAGTAGATTAGTACATTTGCTTCATCTAGTTGATTGTTGGATCGTAACACAATTAATCTAATCTTTTATGCCAAACTCTAGAATGGTTTCAAGTGTAATATTTAAATAAGGAATATTTGTACATACCCGAGGAACCTTGGTCAGAGGACCTGCAAATTAAAACAAGTAACCAACATTAGAAATTGAAGTAAGCCTCAGATGAAAGCAAGCAGAAGCGATCGCCGAGAAAGAACATACTGATAATTGCGTGCAACAATAAACATACCACAAAAAAGTAAAAATCCACATAAAAGGATAGAGTTTGGATGACCTTAATGTCTATGAAACAAAGGATAGATGGCTTTCAAACCATTTTATTGCTTCTGCCCGGGGACAGATCCAGAGGAAAGATTTCCAACTGGAGTGGACACATAAATATTAGAAGATTTGAAGGCAGCATTGTGATCACTTTAAATGTCAAAGATGAAAATTCAAAAGCTTTTCATGTAAGGCTTTGAGATTTCTCGAACCATTCTTTTGTTTCATTATTCTTTTGTTTTGTTTTATAATGCCCATGATGAATCTACTTGGAGCAGTTGAACAGTTTCTACAATTGGCTATTTCTTCTTCCCTCTAGTTCTCTCTATCTATTCATACTTTCTCTCAGTGAAAATGCACTAGTGCATTTAGTTTCTGTATAATCAAATGCACCAAATGTAAAGCTTATATGTGAGAAAACTTCAAAGAGAAGATGCCAATGTGAAGTCAACATGCCATGAAGAATTTACTAGAAACCAGTTATGTATATGAAATGGATTTCAAAGAAGTAACAGTAAAATGCTTTGGAGCATGTTCTCAGATACTGGCTGAAGATGAATCATGTAAATGGAAGACATTAGGAGAAAACTTACTGTGGAAGCCGCAGGAATTTACTAATCACATTCTGATGAGCATCCCCTTCTTGAGAACAAATCTCACTTAAGCTCCCCAGCCGCACTTCGAATTTGTCATCAAGAAGTATGCTACTTGCTTGAACATCTCTTTAGTCACGCAAAATTTGATTAGTCAGCTACATAATATGGGAACATTTTTTAACCATGTAATATTCAACAAGACAAACACCAAATTATTAATCTTACTCCTCACAAAAGTTTTATGTCAGAAACTCTCTTTCTCTCACAGTCACATATGCATTTCAGAGCATTGATTAAACATAAAAGACCAAGAAAATCAACTCTAAAAATAATTAGGGCAAAGTATTAGTAAAACGAGGGGGAAAATATCCTGCTCTAGATTCTTTTTTTTTTGGGGGGGGGGGACCACATAATCATTAACTCATAGACAAATACACCAGGCCATATGCATTTTTTCTTGGGTACTTTTGTCCATCACTTGCAGCACAGAGCAAAGTGTCCAAGGCCTGTGCTGGACCTAACTCCCAAAGTAATCAGACGAGGAAGAGACTCAGCGTGGCACAGCCCACATGAAACCACATATAACATGCTAATACATATGCAGGAATCACTCAATGTAGATTGGCCAACAGTCTCTTTTCTTTCTTTCGAGGTATGCATCCCGTACTTTTCAAATCATAGAATCCAAATATGCTTAACTCAATCCTACTCTAAAACTTCACAACCTCCAAGAGATCCAATATAGAATTTAGTTTAAGAAATACTTTCTCATACTAATCCAAAATACTGGATTAGAAAATGCAAATATTCTCTTGTTGTAAAGTTGCTACCTGGGTGTCCATCTGCAATTGTGGAGGATTCCCATCTTATAGAGTTCAATTGCTGATATTAACAATCACTAAGCTGATGGGAAAATCGATAGCCACTTCGCTTTAACATCCCGTGATTCAATACTCACCTACGCCCTTATGCAGGCTCGTGATAATATCATAATGACATACATCACCCTATCTTTCATATAAAATTCTATCCTGTGTAAAGCATAGACCCAAGGAGACTAAATCTTATGAACATATACCTGTCGTAAAGCACTTCAAAACATGACCTAAAAACGAGGGAGCTAGATCAAACCATCTTTATCTGTGCTATCGCGAAACCATGTCTAGTCTAGCTCGCCCAGATATTGTCCTATTTAGAAACTTTATAAAGTCATCAATCCACTTTCTCCAATCAAAACAACAGAAAGTACTTAAATCATTGCTTATGTTGTGATCACCTGTGGATACTCTTGATAAATTTTTCAAGCAGACACATACAGTATGCCAAAAGGTGACCAAGTCATTATGCATGTGAGCAGATGAGTAAACCCCATGGAGCTTCATTCACTAACCATACTTAAAACTCTAGGGAGGCATGCCCCTGCAGAATATAGATAGCATGCCTTCACAGTGGAAAATGAACATGGGAGTGAAGATTAGAGGCTGAAGACAAGCATAGGAAGGACACAATACTCCAGGTAAGCAAAACAGAATATCATTAATATATCTTGTTATTGGCAATAAGGATGCATCATGCCTGCTACATGGGCTGAATTACCCACTCTCTACGAGCATGTTGTCATATGCAATGAAATGTGCAGCTTAACCAGTCACAGAAAAAAAATCCTCTAAAGTATATTCTTTTCCAAGGAATAAGCATGCAGAGGTCAAACACTACACTCATTCCATTCATTGAAAAACTAGCAACATGAAGCTTCTCATGAGTATCATTAATGCAGTAACAAAAGAAATCGGAAGATGCTGGGAATACCTGTGAACAAGGGGAGGAGTGCATTCATGATGCAGATAAGATAGACCTTCCGCAGTACCGATTGCAATTTTTAATCTTGTTATCCAATCCAGAGATTGTAGGTTGTCATCTTCCACATCAGTTTTCCTGTACAAGGAACTTGACAAGTCCCCATTTGGCATATATTTATAAACAATGAACTTTTCATTCTCATTGTCCAAACAATGTCCCAAGAAGGGAATCACTCTTGTATGTGAAACCTTACTGAAAAAATCCAATTCTTGTAAATATGACTCTTTCTTTACAGAATGAAGATTGATTTTCTTGATGACTACTGGCATCCCATTTTCCAGAAGTCCCCTGTAGAGATCACCTGAGTGGCCATGTTTGATGAGGTTCATGTCATTAAAGTCATTTGCGGCATGAAGCAGCTGCTGATGCACAAACTTTTCCCCAAGGCTCGAAAAGTCAACAGCTACTCCCTGAGGTGAAGGACTGCCCCCAGCAGGAATAGGCCCTACGCCATTGCTTCTCTGGTTTGTACCCCTTCTTCGGGTGCAAAAGATCACAATAACAATCAGGGATATTAGGATTGCTAAAAAAGCAACCCCACCCAACACTCCTGCCAAAATAATCCAGCGCCTGTTACTCTTTCCTGATGATTTTGGTGCAGCAGGTGGTGTGTTATTTTGTGGTCCAAATCCATCAAAAATCAGGCCCCTAGCAATGTAAAATGATGAACAATCTTCCAACGTTCTCTGATTTGACACTCTCTGCAGGCAATTTCTATCGAGGGATCTGTTGCTAGGTATATGGTCCGGAATCTTACCTTCGAAATAGTTGCTTGATAGATCAACATAACTGAACCTACCCAATATAGATGTGAGATTTCCATAAAATGTATTCTGTGATAGATTGAATACAGCACCAGAGCTATTAGTAGTTGAACTACGGTCAGGAAGCTGAGAAGAGAAATTGTTGCCAGAGATGTCAAGAAATTGCAGTTGTGGCATTGAGAAAATAGCAATTGGAATAGACCCATTGAAGCTATTCTGACTCAAGTCTATAAACTGCAACCTCGTAAGAGAAGAAAACAAATCATCAGGCAATTCCCCAGAAAGTTTATTGCTCCCAAGCAACATTTTCTGCAAACTCCTCAATCCACCCAAATCTGAGGACAATGACCCAGACAAATCATTCATACCCAGATCAAGTTCAACAAGACTCCCAAGATCACCAAGCTGGGCAGGTATCGAAGATGTAAAACTATTGTTTGAAAGATTCAAAACCTGAAGTTTCGGCAGTGCACCAATCCCGGGAGGAATCAACCCAGACAAGAAATTCGAGGATAAATCAAGCAACGACAAATTCCCTAAAGAACTAAACTCTAATGGTATTGACCCGGTAAGCGAATTCTGCGAAAGATCAAGATACAAGAGTTTCGACGACTGACCTAAGCTCGGAGGAATCAAACCAGTAATACTATTATCGGACAAGTACAATGAAGTGAGATTACTCGAAGTGCCTAAAGACAATGGAATAGGACCAACAACAGAAGAAGACCTAAGATCAAGTACTTGAAGCAACAACAACTTATCACCAAACAAATCAGGAATTTGACCGGGAAGCAAGAAATTAGAGGCGTTAAAGGACATCAAATTCGTTAAATTCACAAGAGCATCAACTGAAAAACTAGGGTTTTGACTACCGACACGAGTCCTACGAAATCCAGAAATGTTGATACCAATGACACTACCATTTTGGCAGCTAATACCAGTCCAATTGAAGCAAGGATCGGCTTTCTTGGGCCAGTCCTTGCTTCTTAACCCTAATGTTGATCTCAGCTGAAGCAGAGCTTGTTTTTCGGAGTAAGAAGTCAACTGTTGTTCCAATGTAGAATCAAATAATAACAACAAGAGCAGCGAAACTAGGGTTACTACAATTATACTTCTCTGATCCACCATATCTAAATCAACATCAACAAATAGTTAACCATCTAATCTTTCTCCATTTTTTTCTCTCTCTACATGTTCACATGCATTTCTCTCTCTCTAGAAATTTTTTACCTGAATGAATCACAGCACAGGCTTTGGTTCTTCAACTCAGGTACTGAATCTCTCTCTCTCTCTCTCTCCAGTTTCTTCGGTTGACGAGAGAGAGAGAGAGAGAGAGCTGAGAATATTAAAAAATTGGGAGTGTTCAAAAGTGCGGTGAGAGAAAAATAAAATATTTGATTCTAGAGAGAGAGAGGAGTATGGGCTTCTTCTCCGTAGAGAAGACGACGATGGTATGAGACGGCGGAGGAGAAAGTGGGGAGAGTGAACCGGAGTTTGAATAGAACCGGCTGGTTGGACCGGAGAGAGAGAGAGAGAGAGATCGTTGACCTAATTTTGCAAGAAATACGCTCAAGACAGCTAAGCTTTCTTTCTTCGAACTACTACGGCTGCCGCATTTGATTTGATTTTGTATTGTTTTAACAATTGTCTGTAAACTCTCTCTCTCTCTCGCTCCCTCGCTCGCGATCTCGATCGAAAGGTTGTGCTTGTGACTGTGAGTGGTGACTTTCCCTATTGATTTTCTCTCTCCTAATTTCTCGCTGTTCCTTCTCCCCAACTCTCTCTCTCTCTCTCTCTCTCCTCTCTGGGTGGGGTGGGAGGGGAAGTGAAGATTCAAATGGCATTTTTTTTTTCCTAAAAATAAGAATAATAAACTTTCCTTTTCAGATATTCTCCCTTTCTGCTATTTTATTTTTTCGAAGATTTTTTTCCCCCAAAAAAATAAATAAAAACCTAGTACTAGTTTGAGGACTCTTTAAAGATACCGGTGAATCCTTGATACAATCCAACTCTATCCACCCGCTTCTAATTATTTTAGTAGTTGAAGACTAATATCCTAAAATGAAATTTTAAATTTAAATTTTATATATAAAAAAATATTTTAAACGAGTTTTATTTTTAAATAATTTAACTTAATTTGAAACAAATTCAATCAAATCCAATGTTATATGTTCTAATTGAATTTATTAAATATATACAATAATTTATAAATTATTTACGTCAATATACAACAATAACAATAATTTAGATCTTCTTACGTCAATATACAAACTCACTCAAATAAAAATATTTTATTTTTAAAACTAATAACACTCAAAAATTATTCACAAACTCAATCTTTATTTCAGATTCGAACCTTATTGTTAAATTATCACATTATCAATCAGGTGCAATTATCTTTTATCATATTTATACTTACTTAATTTTTTTATATAAATTACTGATATTCGATAATTACGTTAGATCTGATTAAATTTAATTCAAATTAGATTGAACTCTTAAGTAACGAAACTCTTTTAGAGTAGATTTTCTCTATACATAAGATTCAAATCTAAAATTATGTTTAAGGAAATTGGTTTTCAATCACTGAACCAACTAGACGATGATTTTGAGCGTTAATTATTTTACTATTTTTATTTCATTGGTTGTTAATATGAAGGAAATTTACATTCCTAAAATGGTAGAAAAATGTCCAATTAAATTTGTTACGAATGAAATGATATATGGGGTATATGTTTAGAGAAACTACTCAATATTAATATTTTTTAATTAATTTTTATATAAAAATCTTTATATTTTTTTATATTCACATATTTTTGCATATTTAATAAAATATTTATCTATTTAATTATAATTTTTATTTTAAAATTATTTATTTTATAATTAATTAATTATATATTTGATCATTTAAATTCTTATTATCAAAAATGATTATTCTATTATTTTCATAAAATAATTAATATTTATATAAAAATTTTTATATTTTTTATATTTATACACTTGCTTACGTTTTTATTTTTTATATTTTTATAAAATATTATTTTTATATCATTTCACATCTATTTTGTTATAATATTCGAACCCCAAAGAAAAACCCCCTCCCTTTTGGACTCCATATCTCTTTTGACTCTATATATGTGGGCATATGAGGGTTCACCCACCCCAGTTACAGTATTCCTACTTCATGTGTTTCTATTTATGATTCCTATGGAGCTACATTGCAACAAATCTTTAAAATTAAAAAGAAAAATGGGTAAAATAAATTTTTTTATTTGGGGAAATGTAAATAATGGGCTCAACTGTTGGGGGAAAGATTTGAAAAGAGGCTACCTATCCATATCTTATTGATAAAAATTTTTTGTTCTTGGCTGTGAAGTGAAGGAAGTGTTTGGGTCAAGTACAGCAACAGAGACACTCTGAAGTCACTGTCTTGAAGAGGGTTTAACCAGAAGAAGGCATGAGAATGGAGGGGAGGGCCTTCTTGGCTTTACTTGCACTGGTAGACAAATAATCTACACACTCATCATCTGAGACTGACACGTGGTCCTTTTCAAGGGGATGTTGAGCTTGGGTTTTGTGTCCTTGTCTTTGGGCATTTCAAGAAAAGAGGACCCCTTGTTAAGGTCATGTTTGGGTGTTGACCAAGGATTCGGACGTTTCCGATGTTGATTTTTTTTTTATTATTAATATTAAAAATTATAATTTAACTTAATTTAAAAAATAATTCTTTCGATATAATTTTCTTATTTCTAAATTTATCTAAAGTTTGAGAATAAAAAAGATATAAACAAATTTGAATTTCCTTTTAACCCTTCTTGTGGGGTTTATAGGTAATGTTCGTAGACCTAAATCTCCATTTATCCTTATTTTATTTAATATATTTTTAAGTTATGTAATTTGAAAATTAGTAAAGAATTTAATTTTATAAGTAAAATTTAAGTTTCTTTATTAAAAAAAGATCTAAATCATCATTTTAATTAAAAATTTTTAATTGGATCTAAATTCAAATTTTCCGAGCAAAATTGTATAAGCTGAATATATTCTTTCTATTTATATAATTCATTTCTATTTTTCTTTGTATATGTAATATTTTTTAGTTAAAATAAATATCTTTGAGAAATATAAAGTTTTGTAAGGAAAATTAATTTTTTCTTATAAAAAAACAAAATTATCGTTATTTCAATAATTTTTTGTATTTAAAAATTTTATATAATCGCTATAAATTTTTTCGACTGACCTAAAAATTTAAACTTATTACCACATGACTCTAGCAATTTTGATACATATTTTTTATAATAACTTTTGACATTTAGTTCTAAAAATTTGTTGTGCAAAAGATTTTTCCTTATTTATTCAATATTATTTGTAAATTCTTTTACCTATTTATATCTAACATATACTCTTTAGCTTGCCAAAGTGAGTTCTTATCATTTTTAAGAATAAAAGTCCAAATATTTCGATATATCACACAAGTTCACCAACGTTTAAATGGTTTAGTGACTGAACACTGATTCTTTTGAATAAGATTTCAAATTCAAAACTTGTGCATAAAAAAAAAAAAAGCATTATGAGAGTTTTGCTATTTAAGGATCCAATCCGACTCAAAGCGAATTTAGTCGGATTCAATATGATTACCAGATACAATAATTTATAACAAGAAATACAAGTTCAAAAATAAAATTTTAATATCTAAACTATCTGTGAATTTTATGTTTCGTCCAAATTAGTAATTAATTTACATGGAATTCAAAATTTATAATTACAATTTTTTTAGAAATCATTTGAGTAAATACTAGGAAAAAAATGGAAGGAATATCAATTAAAATCAATTTCTCAATTGGAAATTGGTGATAAATACATCATCTTTGGATTCTAATTCATTGAAATGACAATTAAAGGGGCCAGGACAATAACAATTAAATTAAGAGGCATGATTTGGTGATAGTTGGGGTTTTTCGAATAAAATAATTTCATTTTTCAAATTTTATTTAATTTCTAGCTCATACACATTAATTTTGATTTTTAATTCCATTAATGTGCCTCTCAATGGTACCCCAAAAAATATATTTGTGCCCTTACCTACCCTTAAACCTTTAAATAATGGCACATCAATGCATTTGTTAATGGGGATCAACACCCTTTCCAATAACTTGTTTTAAATTTTCCCTTTTGAATAGGATGATAATATATATATATTTTTTAATTCATCCTTTTATAAATTATCAATATTCGATAATTATATTGAAATCGATTAAATTTTATTCGAATCAGATTAGACCTTGAGAGATAAAATTTTCTCAATGTTTGTTTTTACCATACACATTATTTGAATACGAAACCTTATTTAAAGCTTAATAGTATTAAATCACTGAATCCACTAGGTATCGGTCTTTTTAAATTCAATTCTGAGTCTCCCCTACACGAATCAAATGAATAAAAAATCAAATAAAATCAAAACTCACAAGACAATCGATATCAACAAAAAATTATCAAACTTAAGTAAATTTTAAATCACTCAAAATATTTTTTAAATCAAATAAAAAAAAATTAAAACCGTGGATTGCCAAGTAAGATATGGATCATTTACTCTTTAATTTATTTGGTATAACTAAAATTATTTAATTTATTTCTTAAATTAATAAATGTACAAGTATGACCAATTATTCAATGAGAATAAAAATAAGTTGAGTCGAGTGAAATTATTTATTACTTAAACTCATTTTATGTATTTAAAAAAAGTTTGAATTCAGCTCCATATCAATATTTTCTAAATCTATAGGAAATCAATCATGAAAGTGAAACATCACAAAATGATTATCATTATTGAGCAAAGTGAGAGATTTGAGCCTTTTAACATAATAATCTGAATTTGAACAAAATTTGGGATGTCAAGCTTGAACTTCATGGCTGTCATACTGACCAATAATTAGAAGGGTAGTTGATAGAGAGCACTGTTTAACCTTGGACTTTGGCCTACCAAGAAGACTTTTGTTGGCCTTTTGCTAGGGTAGATAGTGAAAGAATTAGTCCAAAATTTGATGCTAATAATTTTCTTCTTAGCTGTTGAAATTCTAATAAATTTTCTAACAGGAGTGTTTGTTTCGCATTCAAAAATTGAAATTAGATTTGTTCAATAGACAGTCAAATTAATGGAAATAATATTAAATTTTTTAATCAAAACTTGAGTTTAAATTTTATAAATAAAAAGAATTATATTAGAAGAGATCTTTTCTAAAAAGAGTTTGACAGTAACTCATGCCACATCAATCAAAGTATACGCCGAATACCGATTCGTCCAAGTACAAAAAAAAAAAAGAAATTAGATTTGTAATAAAAAATTTCAAAAACGAGTTTCAGAAACTTATTTCTTCACTTGGATTTTAGAAATTTTATAATATGAGAGTTTTATTTTTAAATCTTATTTTTATTTTATTAATTTAAAAAAATTATATGAATTTTAATCTGATTTTTAATTTCGATCCATTTTAATCCGGCACGGTTAACACCTTGTTGGAAAGCCCTAAAAATTGCTTCGGCATGATGTGGAACAAAGAGATGGAAATTTATGAATGAGAGCATCCTAATTATTGATCATCTGATCACTTAAACTAATTTCCTGACAAGGCATTTATGTTATTTTTCAATTTGGATTACATTAATGGGCTACAAAACATTGAATAACATGTCATGCCCATGTGGGGTCTAAGGGTGCATTTGGCAACCCTTCTTCTGGCTTCAATACCTCTTTGTTGCTCAAGAGGGGTTTGGTAAATTTGATAGGAGTTTTTAAGAGAGAAATCAATAACTTTATGTGAAAAATGATATAGTATCACTAGTGAAGCCAAGGGCAAGGGTAACAATCCTCTAATTTTATAAAAATATTATTTAATTTATAAAAATTATAATATCATCTCTCCAACTTTTTACCTCTGTATATATAATTCAAATAAATATCTGCATTAACAACGCGAGTTAATCTTAAATTTTCTAGAAGAAAATAGAATGTTTTGCTACTTTTCATTTGATTCATCAACTCCGTTACCTCTTTCAAAGGATTTATCAAAATTAATGTATTGTTGGTTCAGTGACTAATAATATTATTAAAATTGTACCGAATATTAATCTGTAAAATTTAAAATTACGATTCAATTGTAAGTTAATATGATCGAACCGCTAGTTATTAATAATAATTAAAAATATATACAATTAATTTTCAAAATAAATATATATTTTAATTTTATATTTTCATGTAAAAATTCCTTTTTTAAAATTCCTCTTGATAAAAAGGAAATGGACTCGGATCCTCCATTTTGAAAACCCTCCAAAAAATAAACCCTACACCCAAAGAAAGAGAGGCGACCAGGTGGTGATTCACAATCTACCACACTTACCGCCATTGGAAGTCATTGTCGTGTCCTAGCGATAATGGACACCAACCAGAATCTCCTTCCCGACCCTTTAAGCAGACTGATGCTGATCTAAAAGAGGATGAATAGTCAGACTTTAAGTTGCATTGTCACGATGGTTGTTCAAGTATGAAGGAAGGAAGACGATTCGTCAAGGAAACGAATTGACATATTTCATCACCATTGATTCAAGTTGTGGATCATCGTTATCATCTCAGAATCTATCATTAGTGACGGCCACTGGTTGTCTATAGTGGTCGATTCCATCTTCATCCTCAGTCACCAACAGAAACATCTTTGAACATGTGTCAAACTCATCAACTATTTACAGATTTGAAGAGGAGTCATCAAGGAGGAGTCTACTGGGTCATCGCCACTACATTGCGAGTCCAGATTTTTTTATCCGGTTTTGTTTTAATCCGAGAGTTAAACGGGTCACGATTCACCTGTAATTAATCTATGAGTTTTTAAAGTTTAATATAGAAACAGATTATGATTAGACCAACTTTATGAAATGTTTGAGTGGCTGATTGAACCGGCTCAATTGACAAGTCAGTCTAATTTTAACAACACTAGTAGCTGGATATTGAATTTTTTTAAACAAAATTTTGGGATCAACCCTTATGTTCGAAAAAATAGATATTAAAAGAATTTTACCTTTTAAGAATTCAATTTAATTCAAATCAAATTTAATCAAATATAAATTATTTTCGACTATCCAATTTTTTTAGAAAAAATACTGATACGTAAACAAAAACATCTTTCTGCACAGACGTTTCCTTTCCTAACAGGTCATAAGGGCGAAGAAGGTTGAAAGCAAGATCATCGGCGACGGGAGAGTCAAATATATTTAGGTGGTCAAAGATGGATTGATGTCCGTCTGATGTCTTAAAATGCAACCAACACCATCGGATCAAACTTCGCAATTAATACATTAATTTCAAAATATTGACGTGGCCCGATTTTATAGGATATGGATCAATCTTACCACATGACCTAAATTGAGTAGAAGGTTTGTCTTTACCAAACTCCAATATAACAAAATAATTATAATTTATTTTTGTTGGACATATATTTTCTAGATGTGTATATATAAAATACGGACAGTAACTAAATAGGTCAAATGATTAAATAAATTAATTTTATACTATATTTTTTAATTAAGACTGAGCTAAACTGATAATAAATTTAATTTATTTAATTTTTGATTAATTTTATTTTTATACAGATATTATTCAATACCCATTTATCAAAATTATTCGATCTAAACTTTGACTCAAAATCGAATCTAATGCCATGGTATTGGACAATTTTATGTTACGTACATTTTTATTTTAAAAAAAAGAAGAATCAATCACATAATACCACATTAATATATATTTCAAATATTTAAAAAATGGGTATAATTCAAGACAAAAAGTAAAATAAAATGAATTTTTTAAAGGGCTAATATGACAATAGCATAGCTATTCGTTGTTTGAAGATCCCTTTAATTTTGTAAAATAGCATGAAAGCTTCTTTTTTTGTCACCGTGAGCCCTAATAAAAGAAAAGATGACCAATCTAGGAAAGAAAAATCATAATTTTTTTTTTGAACTTGATCAATTACCTGATATTTAAAGTTTCATTCTGATTAATCCGAATTGAGTTGACTGAGATCCCTTTTTAGGGGAATATAACTTTTCTAATGTAGTTTATTCCATTTTCAAGACTTAAATCTGTGTGCTCTCCGGTTAAAAGGTGAGGTGACCTATCCACCACACCAATGGGTAGAGTCTTCCTACTTCCATCCTCCCTATTTTTATCTTTTCTCCCTTAAATCGATCCCCGTTTAATTATATCTTTAGTAAACTTGGGAAGAAAAATCATAATGTTGAGAATTAATATTTCAACTCCACGCATTGCATGTAGCATTATGTTTTAGCATGTCCTTTTAGACTCATAAAACATCCAAACAAAATTATTTAATAGGTATCACTGTTCAGTTGGCACGAAAGATTGCCCATCACTCACTGCCGACCCTTGGGAGAGTGATAGCATAGTAGGGCTTTTTATCTTCACCACAATTAAGGTTTGAAACCATATATCCCGGATGTAAAATTCTCTCTGTATATATATTTAGGTCCTTTGTCACTCCAAAAAAAAAAAAAAAAAACTAAAACTACTTTTTTTTTTAAAAAACAAAAAATTTATATCAACTAACTTAATATTTCATGTGTATTATATAAAGATGAAAATTTTCAATTTTCTTTTATTTGATACATAAAACACCAGTATATACTGATATAAAATAAAATATATAAATCTATCAAGTCTCTAATGGTGATCTTGAGGTCACGGATTCGTAGTGTGAAAAGGATGAATGATTTTACTTAAATTAAGGTGAGAAATATTTACATATTTACTCAAAAATTGTATTACCTATGAAGCATTCAATTTCACACTAATCTAATGGTTGAAGGTATGAACGATTTGGTATTTTTTACTAAAAAAAAAATATGTTCTCCCTTTAGAGCTCCATCAACTACTTGAGTGCAACACTTCTATAAGTTGCCAAGTCAACACTCTTTGAGGTTTTCTGCAAAACAGGAAAAACAAAAAGAAGGGAAGGAAATGGAAAATAATAAAAAATTAGATTATTGATATTGACTGCCGCTTGCGATTTTGATGAAGAAGACTATACCCCCTAACTGTCTCATCTCAGCCTACTAGGATTGATTCAGAGATCAACGAGCCCAAGCTTTTAGATAGTAAGGTATTGCCAAAAGTTTTTTGTTTTTGTTTTTATTTTTTTTTTGTTTTGGATTTAGCCAAAAGAGAGAAGACAAAAGAAAAAAGCTTCACATTTGGTCTACCAAAATTTGTTTTTGTCAAGTGGGGTTTGTGCTTTTTTTTTTTGCCTTTTTATGTTTAGGAGATGTAATCAAACATAATTGAATTAGAAAAATGAGAATGAAAATAAAAAGATTTTACCACTTGAACTGTCTTAAAGGACAGGGGTTTTGGTGTTCTAATTACAACGATGTGTTCAACTAATAATAAGAAGGAAAAAAAAGACATAAAATTTGTTTTCCTAATATTGATATTTAATTAATTAATATTTATATAAAAATCTTTCTATTTGTATATTTACAACAACCAGAGTCTTAATCTCAAAATTTAGGATCAGCCACAAGAAATAAATATTAAATATTTCCTGAAAACTAAAAAAAATAAAATAAAAAATACAATAATAATAATAATAATAGTAAAAAAAAAAAACCACACACACGTACACTATTCAATTAATCTTATAGTACGAGAAGTGATGATTTAACTTGCTCTAATTCCTCTACGCCACTCATTCCTGTCTAAAATTATCTCTTTAGTTAACCCTTTTACTGTTATATCTTTATGAATATATTACAACCATATTTTTAATAGTCTATCTCGTCGTTTGATTAAATCTCCTACATTAACGGTTGTTAGATATTTGTATATTTACATATTTGTCTATATTTAATAAATTATTTACTTATTTAATTATATTTTTTATATTTTTTGTCTTATAACTAACAATGATTATTTTAAATTCTTGTCATAAAATATGACTTTTCTATTATTTTTATAAAATAATTAATATTTACATAAAATTTCTAATAATTTTAATATTCACGTATTTTTTACGTTTTTATTTTTTATATTTTTACAAAATATTATTTTCCTGTATCATTTTATATTTATTTCTATTTTTGAGCGGCCTAACCTAAAAGTATATAAAAATAAGATATTCAAGCTCTTTCCATAGGCTTTTTGTTCTTGATTGAATTTTCCATTGCAGTGGCAGACTTATTTTTGAAGAAAATACAAGCACAAAATTGTACCTTTGCGTGCTAAATAGTTAAGCATCATTAGTCATGGTCCACCTATTCCATAGTTTTCTCCAAATTTTATTTTCTTTTATTCTTTTTTTTCTTCCTTTTTTTGACAATATTTTTGAAAGACCAAATCCTTTTATGAATTTTAAATGTAGTGAAATATTTGTTTCCTTAGAATTTTCACTTATTTTATTATTTAATAAAAATTTACCATAGTATTTTATTTAGATTTTTTAATATTTAATCAAAAAAAATTTGAATTTTCATTTTGCTATAAACAAGATTAATAAATATAACTTGGCCTGCACGATAGATTCGTCGAGATTGGGAAAGAAAGAAAGAAAGAAAGAAAGAAAGATAAGATGAGTAATTTTTAATACATTATTCATTTTCGGAAATTTCTCTCGTTGAGAAAACTAATATATTTTTCTAAAATTTTCCATCTTTTAAAAAGTATTTTTTAAAATTTCTAAATTAAAAATGTAATCGATAAATCTATCGAAGTGCAAATCGTGCTAACCAAGCAAGTTTAGAAAACACTTTGAGTGGTTTCAAACACAAGAGATTTGATTTCATTTAATTTTAGAAATTAATAAAAATCCAAAGTATTACAATTTTCTGAAGAGATTAGTAATATAATTGAGGTAGTACATACAATAGGTGCTTTTTCAGCACCCATCAATAGAGCAATATTTTTCTTTTGCTAATAAAAAAAAATAGAATTTTTTTATAGAATTTTCAATCCTAGAGCCTCAAACAAAGATAGGGGGTTGCATTAGGTCTTAGAGTAAATCAAATATTTTCTCAAAAACAATAATTATTAAGATATAAAATAATTAATAATTTTTTTCATAATTTTAAACTCTTGAAATGAATAATTATTTAATAAAATTAAAAAAAGTTGGTCAAAAAATCACTTTGAAGGAAGGATTCTTGGAAGGGAAAAAGAAAAAAGAATAAGAACATGCAATGAAGAGAAGGTGGGAGACAATAATCCTATCATCGATAAGATTGATTATATATTTTTCAATAAAAGGTGAAAAAATAGTTTACTTTATAAGATTGATTATATATTTTTCAATAAAAGGTGAAATAATAGTTTGCTTTATATTTATTGCATGCTTGTTGCGTATGATTGACTATATATTATGTTAAAATAAAATAACAAATTCTAAAAATACTGTCATTTTTAGATGATTTGGACATAATGCAATGCAAGTGTGTGAACAAAGACTTCCCAAAGTGACAATGACAAGACCAATAAATAGCCATCATACTCCTTCCTCTCCTTTTATCTCACTTGTGCCCTTAAAATTAGGTTTACGTTATACAACAACCAAAATTTGTAGGGTCACCCCAATGATAGCAAGGTTTAGCCGAGCGGCAAAAAATTAAACTTTTTTAATCAAAATATTAAGTTTGAATTTTAAAAATGAAAAAACAGATGTGAAAAGAGCTAATCCTAAATTGGGCACAGTATATGTTCGAACCGGATTAATTAGATTTTTAGATATCGATAATTGAAGTTAAAAATTAAAAAGAAAAATACTTGAAGGGTCACTTCCTATCCAGCCCGGCAGAACGGGTTATAAAACCGACTTAAGCCTCACTTAATATTATATTAAAAATACCAAACAAAAAGCTTTAATCAAAGTAGTATGGTTAGAACAGTTTACTAAATTAAATTTTGTTTGCTTTGGAATTAAAAGAAAATTAATCTTATGTTAATTCATTCAAAATAATTGTAGTTGCAAGTGGTTCATATATTAGTACTAATTCCCTCGATTATGTGTACTTCAAATATGAGAAGAGGGCAGGTGAGAGTGATTAAGTGGGAGTGGTGGGGCTATATTCATTTTGCTAATAATTGCACTCCTCATTAGCTTTGGAGAGGTAGAAGCCAAGTGTGTTGGATATAAATTATATGATATAAGTTCAACAACCCCCCTTAAATCTGCATTATTTCATCTATGTGCTTTGTCTAGTGACTCCACCTCCAAGCACCCAATGACTTTCAACTTCACTTTGGATTCCCATGGGACCCCATGTCCTCAAAGATGGAGGTCGGTTGTTTGTATCCAATGCTTTTGAAACCAAACCAGAAACCAGTAAATAAGTGGATCAATTTATCGATTCATTAATTTATTGATCAGATTGATCGAGGCATTTACAAATCAAATGATATCATTATCATGTCATTTACATAATTTATATATTATGTATTTGAAAATAAAATCAAATCTATACTTTTCTTTAAACCAATTTGACAGAATCGTATTATAAAACGGTTTCCGATCGAACCGGTCAGTCCAAATTGATTTTAAAAGCATTGGTTGAATCTCTCTCCCATTCACTCTCTCCCTCTCTCTCTCTCTCTCTCATATGCAAAATTATTACATGCAACATGAGAAAAAAGCATTAGCTTAATCGAGCAAATTGAGGTTTGCCAGCTACTCCAAGGAGAATTAAATATAAACATTGATGTTTGAAGGAAAAGAAAAAAAAGAAAAGACGCGTGGATGTCTTGCCACTATCAAAATGCATAATTTGATGTTGGTCACTATGCATACAGTGATACACTACCAGCATTTCATCGGTGTGTTTAGTTATAAATTCATTAATCCTACAAGTTTTGGTTTAATATGTATGCGTGTACAATGTTTATTTGTATAATTATATGTTATGACCAAGAACAATTATATATGCATGTACAATTTGTTGTATGAGTCAAACTCTTTTAAGTTGAGTGATTGGACGCTCTATCTCTTTAATCAGAGGTTTCAAGTTTGAATCTTGATAATAGAGAAAAATGATTTGGAAGATCTGACTCCATAATTAGCTTTCACAGTATTCAGGCCGGATTAGTTGGTACAACACAGATACCAGTTGATGAAAAAAAAAAAAACAATTTGTTATAAGAATGATTATATGTTCTCACGAACTAATAGAAGGTCACTAACACCTAATTGGTTTAGTAGCTGAATACTAGTAATATTTAAATAAGATTTTAAATTTAAGTTTTGTATATAGAGAAAATAGATAGCGGAAGAATTTTGTTCTCTAAGAGTCTAATATATCTTGACCCTGATTGAGTAGGGTTAACGTAATTATTAGATACCGGTGGTTTATTAAGAAAATAACACCAGTAGAAGGTCGTATCTGGTATCAAATTATGGCCACAATTTTGTGCAACTGCCACTTGACAAATTAATGTTGGTTAAAGTTTGCTGGTCTAAGGTTGGAAAATAAGATCATAAAGTATTAATTTGGTACATGTTTGGTCACTTTCATGTCTGTCGTAATAAGGAGATTTATTAGACCTTCCATCGCTTATTCCTAATGTATAAAGACTATGAAAGATGAGTACAAGGGCAACCCACCTATTTTTGGCAAACTTTCGGCGGAAATATCTGAATTATTCAAAGTATTTGACTAGTTGTAATCATATTATTGTTATATTCGACTAATACTTATGACTTTGATTTCAAAGTTTATCCACTTTATTATTTGATTTTAATTATTTTTATTTGAACTGGTGTACATTAATTTGGCATAAGGAAATGGATAGATGCGTGATATTTAAAGTTTGAATTTTGAAAATAGAAAAATAGGTATTGGAAAAGTCAATCCCTTAATTAGATTCTACGGCCGGTTGAACTGAATTAGTAGTATTTCTGGATACCTATTGTTAAGTTGAAAAAAAAGGAAAGAGAGGTGATTAACCAAGCAAAGTCTAGGCCCATACAGCAACATGAATGTGGTGGAAAAGACTATTGAGACAAAGATGAACTATCAAGAACGAGGTGGGATTACTTTAATTTGCATATTGATGATATCTGATCTCAATCTAAAGAATCCAAGAATACTTCTTTTTTAATTGAAAAATAAAATCCTATACATAAATGTTGACATGGTCCTTCAATACTGCTCTCTACTCAATCAAATTTCAAAATTCTATCTAAAAATAGTTGCTCTCGAAAAGAGTTTTTGATTTGTGCATGTCATCCTTGCGAAAGGATCATCATAATCATCTCTTTTTCTAAATAGAAAATCCAAAAAAAAAAAAAAATTCAATACTAACAGACAGTCTAAGTGATGGTTTGAGATATTAAATATTTTTATCAAATTTTCAATTCGAAACTTAAAAATAAAAAATAGTAAGTTATGAGAGCTATCTTCTAAAATAGGGTCTCGCAGATGATCGAATCAGATTTATCAAAATATGATTCCAAACATCAATGGTGACAGTAAAAAAAAATATATCGATTTTAGTTTCTTTTCCCATGATAATTTTTTTGATAGATAAAGAGACTTGAATTTGTAATCTTCTGCCATGATGGCCCAAGATCACTATTCTTACTGCATAATAGAACAGCCCAATAGAATATCAGGCCCACCAATGTTTATGGGCCAATAATAAGTTAGCCCAAAACATTGGGCCTTGTTGGGTCAGTGGCCCTGAAATATAAAGTCCACATGCTCCCAACACTTTGCCTAACAATTTTCTAAGCATTAATCTCGTACTCCTCATTGATCCAATGGTTGAACAATAATACCTCTTTAGTAAGGTTTCAAGTTCGACTCTTATTTATGAGAAATAGGTACCGTAAGAGTTTTACACATTAAAGAGTACAAATCAAGTTTGAATAGAATTTAATCAAATTCAAAATAGTTATCAAATACTGATAATTTATAAAAAAAAAACAAACAAATAATAAAAGCAAAGTGAAGAAATAGAAAAATAAAGAACCTGACAAAGAGAAATAATGATATATATACTAACGTTCAAGTTGACCAAAATTTATTTGGATTTTATACCGACAAATATAGAGTAGTTTAAACTTGAGTAAGTTAAAATTAGTCAAAATATTTCTTAAATTAAATAATTATTTTAAAAATTATTGAAATAAATTATATAAAATTTAATATATTTAATTTCTAACTCATTTGATATCTCTTATGATTTTAAAGAATAATATTAGGAAGGATGATCGTCTAAATCAAATACTAAGTAAATTAAATTTTAAATGATATTTATTTTAAAATATTTTAAATTTTTTGTTTAATTAAAAAATACAAAATATTTTAATCAAATTTTAAATTATTTAAATTTTATTAATTTTGATTATTATTAAAAATTTAATCTAATAATATAGCACCATCCTTGGACAATGACTCGAAGGCCGGCCCATGCCCGTCCTGACTGCCGTCCAAGTCCAATGTATCATGCAGTGACAACGCGAAATTAGGGTTAGAAGTGTAATTTCACTTCAAAGATATTTTACTGGCCTTTTTTCTCTCTCTCCAACGACTCGGAGGGAAGAATCATCCTTTTCGCTTTTTGATCCTATCCGTCCCCACCACATCACGTGACTTCTGCGTCCCACTATTAAATATCTTCCCTAACCAAACCTTAACCATGGTTAAATCATAAGCAGTCCGCTACACCACTCACATGAAATAGAATCTGCCACGTATCATGTAGTGATTTCTCAGCACCTCAGCAGAATATTCTTTCGGTTATTCGAAACTATTTCCGCCTCTTGTAAATCTTTTTCCCTGGAAAAACCTTCGGCAAAAAATTATTATATTTGGTATTATTATAATATTATTTTAACAAAGGAATGGATTACATTAAAATGAGATATAATCTTTTTTTTTTAATTTTTTTTTATCTAAATTAATTCGATTCGATCAATTATAGAATCAACAATATTTATAAAAAATAATATAACTATGTAATAAAAATTAAAAATTTATAAATTTATACTTTCATTGTCCCAAAATAGTAAAAAAAAAATGAAAACATATTTTTTTATTTTCAAAATTCAAACTCGAGATTCACTACACCCATAAATAAAAGAGAAAAATTATTAATATCACTATACCTGATAACTGATGTAATAAAAATACGTATAATTGTAAACACAAGATAAACTTATTGTTGTGTTTCGAATTCAAAATGATTTTAAAAATTTTGAGAAATTTATTCATGAATAATTATTTAATTTATTAATAAAATTTGAATTTTAATGGTCCCGAAAATGGGATTAGTATATATTGAGATAAAATCAAACAAGATTAAACAGATTCTATAAAAAGAAAAAAGAGATTATACATATCTTTGAAAATAAAAAATATTTTTAAAAATTAATATTTACTTACCAAGTCAAGGAAAATTGAGACCATTTAAACACGGTTAGATATGAAAGTCTAGTCTTATAAATTTTATATTAATTTATCTAAATAATCTTATTAAAATAATATTTAATTAGGCATGATCAGAACATTCAAAAGGTAAAAGAAAAATTAATATTCCGTTTTTAATTGAGTATTATCACAGACGAGATTTAAGTTCATCAACATATCTAAAGGGTGGCGGCGGGGGCAAAAGTAATTACGAAAAATTGAAAGACATATTTGTGAATATTTAATAATCTTTTAGTAAGGATGAAAAAAGCCTTGAGAAGCTGAGTTGACCCGGTCACTCGCTGGTCCCAATGCTCCAATTAGTTACGTTTCTTAAGCTCTGAAGTGGACAAAATTGTGCGGAATCCTTCCCTTGTTTTTGGGCGATTGGGGATTTTTTCTTTTTTCTTTTTATTTTTTTAAATCAAATGATATTTAAATTTTATTTAACTAATTCAATTCAAATCTGATAAAATTCATTAAGGGTTTTTTTTTAAAAAAAAATTTTTTTTTTTTTTTTTATTTTAAGGTAAAATATTCTTTTTTTTCCCCCAAAAAATTTTTTTGTTTTTTTTTTTTTTTTAAAATTTTTTTTTTTTTTTTTTTTTTTTGGAAAATTCAATCTTCATATTTCTAATTTTATTATTTTCTCTTTTGCGCTTTATTTAAAAAAAAACAAAATTGAATCATTTGTAAATTTTGTTTTTATATTTTTCTAAACAAATAAAATAAATATGTTTATTTAATTGAGAATATACCAAGAAAACCAAATAAATTAAATTATATATCACTTCAATATATTTTTAAAATTTTTACTTGATTAGAAAAATATTTTATTCAATTTAAAATTTATTGATCCAAAATATTAATTTATTTAATCTATATAATATTAATTTTTAATGAATCCGTACTTAAAATTCATGTCTTTTTATGATTTTTTTAACTCTCTCAAAGAAAAGTTTTCTTAATTTTTACCCAGCAATCTCTTTTATTTTTAACACGAAAAAAGGAAGAAATTTAAATTTTAAATAAATAGAAATATTGTTAAAAATGACAAATATTGATAATCCAGATCGTAGGAAAATGAAAATGGAAAATGTAAACAAATATAAAATAATATGATAAAATGATATTTTATAAAAATATAGAAAACAAAAACGTGGATAAACATGAAAATATAAAAAATATAAATATATTTTTATAAATATGAATTATTTTATAAAAATAATAAAATAACCATATTTTATAATAAAAACTTAAAATGATTATATATATAATTATTAATCATAACATAAATAACATAATTATAATTATATAAACAAAAAATTTATTAATTATGAAAAATGTATAAATATAAAAGATATAAGAGATTTTATATAAATATTTATTAATTTATCATGTCCAAAAGTTTTAAAAATATTTTAGAAACAGAAAAAGATTAATGTTAGAAAGTTTATATATATATATATATATATATCACGGCTAATAATCAAGTAAAAATAATTTCTCAGTGAGATGAGAAAGTTGCTAAATCAATAATAGTCTAGATAGTTATTAGTTAAAATATTTTTAATTTTAATATTCGCAAAAGATAAATTTTCTAGTTTTTCGTTTAAATAAGCCCAGAGGAAATCTTTAATGAGGATATACTTGCAACCAAACAAAACCTAGACCGCTCCCAAACCCTAGAATGGGGGCGCAATGCGCACACCCAACTAACCCTAGTTAGCGTCGGCGAGCATTTCTCAGTATAAAATGAGGGTTTGGCCTGCCATCAAAATCTCGTGCTCTCTTTGGAGGTGGGTGTTTGAGTTCTTCGCCTATTATCTCTTTATTCCCTCTGTATACTCTCTCTCCCTCTCTCAACAATGGGTTCTGCAGAAATTGAGTTCCGTTGCTTCGTTGGAGGTCTTGCATGGGCCACCGACGACCGATCTCTCGAAGAAGCCTTCAGTCAGTATGGAGAAATTCTCGAATCGAAGGTCCGTTTTGAAAATCGGAGGATCCGATCACCCGATTTCAGGGGTTTGACCTGATTGATTGATCTGATCTACCATGTTACTCTTTGTGTGATGTGATTCTTGATCTGTGTTAACTGCTATGTTACTGTTCTTTTATTGATCTCTCTCATCATCAAACGGTATGTCTTCAATCTTATCTACCAAAGATATGAAGATCGATCGCTTTGGTTTTTGAGTTTTTTTTTTTTCTGTATTTTGAGGTTAGATCTTTGTAGATCTGATTAGATCTGTTGTTTTTCAGGTGATCAATGATCGTGAAACCGGTAGATCTAGAGGTTTCGGGTTCGTTACTTTCAGTAATGAGCAGTCGATGAAAGATGCCATTGAAGGAATGAACGGACAGACCCTCGACGGCCGTAATATCACCGTCAACGAAGCTCAGTCCCGTGGAAGTGGCGGAAGTGGTTTTGGTGGACGCCGCGAAGGAGGCGGTGGCGGTTATGGAGGTCGCCGTGAGGGTGGCGGTGGATATAGCCGTGGAGGCGGAGGATATGGTGGCGGAGGTGGTTATGGTGGTCGTCGTGAAGGTGGCGGAGGCGGTTACGGTGGTGGTTCTAGGTACTCCAGAGGCGCTGATGGTGGAAGCTGGAGGAATTAGGGTTATGTAGGTTGATGAAGCTTGTCATGGTGTGTTGTGTTGTCGGTTTTTTGATCTTTGGTTCTCTTCGGAGTATGGTTTGGTTCGGTTCGGTTCGGTTCTATGAATGTTAGGTTTAGCTTATGGTTCCGGTTTCTGTTCGGGTCTCTCAGAATTGACACTTGTGATGGTTCTGTGATTATATTTCTTTTAAAAAAAATTCGATATGTTACAAAATGGAATGAATGAAGTGAAATATCGTGTCAGTTGTTCCAATTTTTTTTTTTTTTTTTTTTTTTTATATTTTGTGCTTGTCAATACAGTACAAGGCGAGTTAATGAAGAATAATATATATTTAAATTTATAATTTAAAGACGTAATTAAAATGGAAAGCAAAATTCGTATTACGCCGTCACCGTCCGATCTCTCTTAAGAGTTATTTGGTTGAACGGATGTGGGAGGGTTATATTTTAAACTCAAAAACATCTTAGGGCATCTTGGAGGATATCTTGAGTGGTTGTGCTGTCCTATTCTATTTCGTCTACCTCGGGTCCCCCCCTCCCGGATTTCAACTTTGTTATCACTCGGTTGAATCGTTAGTTTTTTTTAATAATAATTAAAAAATATATAAAATTATATCTAATAATATAGAATTTAAAAATATAAATTTAATTATCATTCTTAAAATTCATATTAAATAATCAATCGGTTTGATAGAATGGGAGTACATATGAAGATGGAGAGGAGGGTTGGATAAATTTGAAGAGATTTTTAAAATTTTGATTTATAGAATTTTTTTAATGTTTTATATTTTTAAAAAATTTTAAATGCTCATCTATTTGAAGTTTAATAAATTAAATTTAAGTAAATTTTTTATTTTATTAAAAAATCATGGTTAAATCATGATATATTATAAAATTGTGAATATATTATAAAATTGTGAATGAATCGTGATTCAATTATTTAAATAGTATTTTATTTAAAACACATATTAGTGGTCTTGGATCAGAAACTTTTACGATGGTATTTGATTAAAGAAATGGATGGTGTTTGATTAAAGGCTTGAAAATCAATAATTGGATTAATGAAATAAAATTAGAGATGAAAATTTCAAAACAAGGGTTTATAAAATCTAAGTAAAAGATAAGGATCCCTTGAAATTCATATCAAAATCGATTCTCATTTTGATTCTTGAACGAAACATCCCAAAAAAATGTTACAGAGAAAATAATACCCAGAAAATGCTAGGAAAAAAAAAAAGATGAATTTAATATTTTACAAAATCAAATCTTGTATTTAATGTGAAAATAATATCATGGTATGTTATTTATGGAAAGTATTATGACGTTAATTTTTTATAAATAAATAATTAAATCATTATATATTTCATTAAAACTTAATAAAATAATTTTTATTTTATTTTATAAATTTTGTAAAAAGGTTTTGAAAAATCGAATTAGAATATGCATTACATAGTTGGAATTGAGTTGTCGACTTGACTGTGATTAAGTTTTGAATGCAGTTTTGCCAACAAGTTTAATTGTTAATAATTAATTTATTATTTTTATGCTTTAGAAAATTAATTATTTTGCATTTATATAAATAAAAATTATACTAATTCATCTCCCTCGTAATTTTAATTTTTTTAATGCAAGTGGATTAATTGTCTCCAACTATCACCAAAATTTCACCCGATTAATCCAATTCGAGCACTGAGGTCCTCTGGAATTGACTCTTTTAAATTCTATTTCTCCGTTTTCATCACTTTGATACCTAAAGTTAAAGGAATACAACACCCAATTCATAAAACATTCTTAAACCTTTTCATGGGTCAAATTCTAAAGTTATCCCACTAAGATTCACTATACGGATCATTTTACATTTTTCTACACATAAATTCTATTCCTAATATAACTCCTCTTTTATTTGAATTTGGAACCGACCACTTTTCTTTGGTTTTATCATTTTTCTTTGGACTTTGGTTATTATCTAAAAAAACACTAGGATTAAATTTACTAAAAAAATTAATACCACTTTTAACAAAGGAAAATAATTGTTTAAGATTCTAAATTACCCTAATTTTGAGGTGAAACTTTCCTAACTAGGATCGAATAAAACAATTCTATAAAATTAAAACAGTATATGCTTATATGCTTTCTAAATTACCACTGATCAATGTCTATTTCAACTGTAGCTGTAGAAGCGACCACCCATTCATGAACCTATCTATAATAACATAAAGAGAGAGAGAGAGAGAGAGAGAGAGAGACCTTTTAACACCCCCCCCCCCCAAAAAAAAAAAAAAAAGAGAGAGAGAGAGACCCAAAGATGAGTACAATTAGGGCGTCCAAGTTATGCGAGAAAGGGCATAAAAGCTAGTCATGAGGTTTTGGGGCCATGGTGATTGAGATTAAAGTGGGCTAAGGGTCTCCAAGTAAACCACCAATGTGATGTTCCAAGGAACAGGCTTCAGCATGTAATTTCAGGTTACTAGGCCTTCACAAAGCCTCACAAAGTCCTAATTTCAGCCCAAACATACCCGTCCCTATGTCTAACCCCACCTTCAATCTTGGTACTCAAAACACTACAAAGGTTTATGCCATCCTAGGCCCTCTCAGGTGTCCTCTTCTCTTCTTCCCTTCCCTGTTTTTTAGTCCTTTTTTTTTTTTTAAAAAAAAACACAACAGAAATCGAATCCGGATCACGAGATCGAGGGAAGGGGCTATTGCCACTAGGCTATCCCTTGGGGACCTGTTTATTAGTCTTCGATTCCATACTTTTGGGTATAATTACCATTTTATACTAATTTAATAGAGAAATATATTCATGTATATATAAATTGTAAAAACCTTACCTTTCTATGTAAATCTTTCCTGTTTTAGTTCAAAAATATTGTAAAATAAGATGAAATATATTACACATTTACAGTGGAAGGTTGAGGAAAGAGCACCAAAACTTGGCCTACTCAAGTTAATGCGTTTGGTCACTCACCTGTTACCAGTTCTGGCATATGTAATCTGAAAACCTCTCATCAGCCATGCAGCTTGCAAAGATTCAGATTCTGCACAAGAGGAAAAATAACAAAGTTTTTCTAATTACTAATGGTCAGGAGGAGAAGTCCCCGCAATTACTGGGAAGAGACTTAACCTAAGAAAACACAAAAGCTGGAATACGCATTCATGTTTACTTGCAAAAAGTGGAATTGATAGGCCATTTACATTTGTTAAAAGATATCATATATTATGAGTGATTTGATTTTAAAAATATTTGATTTTATTTGTTTTCGTATTTGTAACAACTATTTCTATATTTATGATAATGATTTTTTATATAAACTCAACTTATTATAATAATTTAACGGGGCAATAGAATATTAAGGTTTTACATTATTATTATCACTCTCTATCTTGAACATCGTATTAGAGTTATGTTTATCTTTTTTCTTATATTCATATATCTCTAGTATGGTATCAAAGCCAAATAAGCCAGAGCCGACAAGTTCAGGAAAAAGCTACTACATGTATCTATCAATTCTTTCAAATTAGTGATTTTCATTATATCATATTAGAAGATATCATATACTATGAAAATATCATATATCAAAATTAAATCAATTATTGATTTTGAGAATATGTGATTTTATTTGTTTTTATATTTATAATAATTATTTCTAGATTCGTAAGAATGTGTTTTTTATATAAATTCAACTTATTATAATAACTCAATGAGACAATATGGTATTAGGGTTCCATATTATTATTATTATTGTTTTCCATTGTGAACATGGTATTAGAGTTATTTTCATCTATCTTCCTGTATTCATATATCTCTAATAGCATGGTTGTGTGATGAGGGGATTCTAATGGGGCTGATTTATTGGTTTCATTCTTGGAAGCTCACAACTTTCAGGGATAAGCTGTGATTTTTTATCCTATTCTGTAAGCATTTTTCCAAAATTAAGGGAGAGTTTCATTTCCATAGTCTACTGTCTATGGTGAAGTTTTTAACTTGGTCCCATTCTTTTCATCTGCTTCTAACTTTTTCTCTTCGGATTGAGTGAAGTTTTCTGCAAATATTTCTGCATTTAGTCATTGCTCAATAGTAGCTACATAAGAAAGAGAAAAAGGGAACAGACCAAAGGCAGCATGACTACTACAATTACAAGGGTTTGGTGCATTTGTAGAAGCCATCCAACAAAGGCAGCAATTCTTAACTCTGTCTTATCTTCCACATCTTGTTTAAAAGAATGGTCATTAGACGGTATTAATTTTTGACCCGTGGATTTGTTAGCTTGCATCTTCAAATTCATGCATGCCAAGTCACAAGGCCATAACCAGAACATGTAGATAAATAATGAAATTACTGCACACCGCCCCTTTTTTTGGGGGGGCGGGGGGAGGCCACGGCCAAAATCAATAAAGAAAATCACCCGCACAAGTTCCAGGAGAGGAAAAAAGAAGCCAAGGAGGAACCAAAAAAAAAAAAGGAAATTGATGATTAACGTGAGAGAACAAAATCAATTGGTTCAGATGACAATACAGCAGAAAAGAACTGTGACAACTTCATAAAATCTTATCCTAATCGTTATCAAGTTCTTGATGTCAATATCTGGAGGCAACTTATAAACTTATTACCTGGAGGTTTTCAACCTAGTATATTTGTTAGCCTTAAAGTGCCTTGCTACTTCTGACAGGCCAAACAAATGATCGAAGTAATTGCAGTGAGACTCTTCATGCTAGTATCGTTGGGCAGATGTGCATGGGGCAGTCCTTGTAAACACTGGATCCTAATGAGTTCTTGTTTATCAACAACCAAACCAAGGAATAACAAAAAGGGAAATGCTATTGAAGCAAAGACAATGAAAGAGGTTTAGAAAGAGTGACAGTAAAGCAAGAGAGAAGCATGGGATTTCATCTGCATTTCGAAATGATTACTCTATAAGAGTGCCCTTTTCACCTGCGCCCTCTTTTGTTTTTGAGCCTAGAACACTTCAAATTGTAATCTTAGAAAGTTAATTGCCGGTCATGCACTAACGGTTTTACATTTGTACTACTGAATAATATCATGGCATTTTGGTGCTTTCATACGTTTAGAGCACCTTGCTAGAAGGCAAACCTGGTCGTTCAGTAAAATAAGTTAATCGGCCATCAAATCTTGGGCATGATGTGTTAAACAGTGAGATTTTTGCAAGTCTTCTATGGGAGATTCAGCCAATAGACAGAACAGAGATGCATTGACTTTGCCCTGCACCATTATCTTTTGGGTGCAAAGGTGACCGTGCCACATAATAGGAGTGCATCTCCCTAGCCATAATCCTAACAGCATTGATATAGGCGAAATTCAAACTTACATCTATGGTATTATCCCATGAGTCTAAAGCGTGCTGTTTGGGACAAAAGACCATTTGAAAGCAGAATGTGGCTACGAAAATTAATACTCGTAGTGTAATTTGGCTTAGTTTCATTGAAATGTATATTCTGTATTTCTACCCAGACACATGCACATGGTGCTTATGATAAAATTCGAATCCTAAAAGGTTTCCTTGTTTACCAACAGACAAATCTAGTTCAAAAACCAAAACTTATCTTCAGATAACTAGATAGCTGAATATAATTGGCAGAGTTAGAGGGAATATAGGTTAATTGGAGATTCACAGTATTGATACCTCTTCCTAAATTTGAATAGCCCATGTCCAATGAATGCAATCTTATCCAACTGATATAAACCACATATGTGTTATCAACTCTAAGCGTCCTTCCTAGATGGTCTCAATTTGGTTTTCTGAGACTCACATGTAAGAAATTATATCCAGACACACACTGGGACAAAATCTTATCAAACATAGGCAGGGTGTACAATTCTCATTCACATGAATGGCATTTACTCTTCTTGTTCCCACGATGTGCCATCTAAAGATCCTTTCCCGTCCTTTCTACAACTAAATCCACCGGCTAATGATATGATTTTTTCCAAATTGCACCTTCCAATTCAAAGATTCTGACCGAAAGTGATCATTCGTGGGCCATGTCTGGGTGGAGTACCTTCCTCTCCAGATAAAGTTGATAATTTCTGGTTGCCTAGCCCATAAACAACTCAAGGGCTCAATCTTCATCAACTTTTTGATAGTTTCTCTTCACTGTAGCCCTTCAACGAATTGATCTATGAGCATTACATAGCCATGGACCATTATGGGTCCAAAGTAACATAGAGGTCCAACTTGTAGGGAAGGACCATTTGATATAGGACGGGCAGCCATAAGAGAGGAATCCAAAATGGTTGCTTTCTATAGGACATGGACAGGATGATGAGGATTCCTTTTGTAAGTAGAATAGTGTATCTCAAAGCACCCCCCCCCCCCCAAAAAAAAAATTCAGACTCCTAGAAAGTTGCAGAGGTAACTTTCACCTAATGATCACAGCTAGTCCCAGCAGCATGTGGCTAACATACAATAACCATGATCAATGCAAGTTGATCTAGGGGACCACATTTCATAATGTTTCAAAAGATAATGCAGTATTTACCAAAAATTTAATAAATTAGTGTCTAAGTTCTCTAAAGACAAATAAACAAGTTTAGAGAAAATTAACATAAATTGTTTTAAGAGGAAAACTGCAAGTCCTTATTCCACGATGATGATTTTTTTTTTTCCTTGCCTAATTGATCAGGGAGATGCAAGGCAGAAAATTTTGACTAAACTTAGCAAAGAATTACCCATAAAAAGAAAAGCACTATCAAGAATTAAAATTTTCCCTCAAGGATTGACTTTCATGCCATTTTATATCACTACTTTCAACCCCCAATTTCAAAATTTAGTTTACTGGATTGTAGTACTGAATGGACTAAACTATTATACTAGCAATATCTGTCCACCATGGTCCTATAGGTTGGGGCTGGCTACACTAAGCAATTTGCATCCTATAATGTACGGTATTGCACAGCCAACCTCTAAAAACCAAAATCAGTTATTCCTACTGATTTTATATTTCCTCCCTACAGATATTTTGCTCTTCTTGGATGACATAGTCTTTCAAGTTGGTAATCTTTGGCATAGGATTTGTAATTTCATTCAGGAAAAATTAATCCACAAGGGCAAACTATATAAGTGAAGAAGAAGAAGAAGAAGAAGAAGAAGAAGAATACACTGCTTTTTCGATAAGTACAATCAAATTAAAAAAATGATTGATTAATTAAAATCCATATCTAATTAAAATCCATGTCAAATAAGATTCAAGTGGATTAAAAATTAAAAGGTTATACAAACATTTAATAATAATAATAAAAAAACTCAAGAAAATAGTTAATATATTGATGTAATAGGAAAAACGCTGAGATAATATAAATTAACATTCATGCAAAAGAAAATCTTTCGTACAAAGGAAAATCTTGACTTTCTCTTAGATTTTTCTTTTGGTCATTATTACGTGCGAATCATCAGCTTATCCACTAAAGATTCTTAAAAGTTTTAAACTGAACCTACATTTTTCTCCAAAACTTTTAGTGGGGGAAAATGTGAGGAAACTTCACATATATCATAAAATAGAAAAGGGACCATCTCAAAAATCCGAGTGGGGGCATGTGCCCACCACAGCCCTAGGCCCCAACCCTAGATTCATCCTTGATTATTGTATGACTTTTCAAACTGAAGTCCAAGAAACCTAAGAAGCCTATGAATGACTCGTATATTTGTTTAAAAGGTGCCTGGATGCTCTATAATATGCTGCAAAAAAGGGAAAAAGCCTTAACAAGATGAAAATTATTAAGACGAGCAAATAATTGCCCTACAATTTGTTGGTCTTAAGAAGAATGAATAGTGATTAACAAGACAAAACGTCCTATTCCTATTCTTTATCATGCCCATAGCTCATCTCGCAGCCCTGTATGGAACTAAGTACAGTTATTCACCATGCCACAAGGCTAATAGTACCTGCTACAAATACCATTTGGCTTGTTCACAAGATCTTGCCTAATATAATTAGATCGCTCCATACGAAAAGGGGAGAGAAAAGAAGCAAGACCAAAAACTAATATGACAAATCATTTAGTCATGAATGCAGATTCTGTGCATATTCTGTGCATTAACTCTGGCAGGCAAATAAAGTAAAAGAATGTCCCAAGTAGATCAAAAGAATTTGGGAGTGCATGCCAACAAAAAGATTCTACAGCATGATTACATTTCGGTTGCCCATGACTGACCTGATATCATTTGAAAAATTATTGGAGATCCACCTCACAAAGTCGAAGAGTAAAGCAGCAGCCAAAAAGGTTCAAAACCCTGTATCCATCCAAAAGAAGTAAAAATCCATGTCACTTTCTAATTACTTAAACAATGACTGGAATTAGCAATAACCAACAATCACTCATCTAACATGTGGAACTAATCTCAATAACATGCAGGTTGAAAGAGTGTACAATCTTTTGTGCCACCTGTATACCATAAATAACAGGTAATAATTAAACAGGTAGATCATCTACAGATACTCCTTCCTATATATTGCTAGTGTACTTTCTACACATCAATGTCCTCTAGTTTGATTGTATTTCATGTGTGAATTGGTTCAGGTCATATCTAGGAGCAAATTGTTGCTGTTCTTAAGCTATATTTGGTAATAATAATCATCTTGGCTATTTCCTTGTCCCAAACAAATATATGAATATGAATTCGGTGATTTCTTAGGTTTCATATTGCCTTCTTTTGAAGATTTTCCTTATGGAACTCATGATTATTCTAAACAGTGACAAGGCTTCAATGATTTATATGACACAATTGAGCCAACGATGAAGAAAGACATTATTTTCATATGAAATATTATCTGAATAAGCAATCAGATTCTAAACCAGGCTTGTCATTTCCTATTAACAGTGAAAAATTGGCAGATGGATACTAGTTCAACTTCCACTCCAATATTATTTGTCATGACAGAAATCCAACATCTTCTACGGAAGAGGGAATCTAAAAGGTACACTGTTTTACCAAGTAGGGCATGAAAGAAACAATACACACAGAAGAGATTTTTTTTCCTCCTTTTTTGTGCCCAAGAAATTATTCAAATAGGTAAATTTGAAAAGCACCTGGCATTATCAAGGCCAATTAGAAGACTTAAGTGTTCTACAAGCAATTGTACTTGTAAAAACAAATCAGTCCAGGAGAGGTTCCGGAGTGCCAAAAAAAGGTAGGCAACTAGAGTTGAATTTTTTTTTTGTATAAAGAAATGGATGTTAATCATTGTACGGGCTCATCCAGCTAGAAACCTTGGAACTTTGTTCAGGAGAAAGTACAGTTTGGGACTGCATGTAACCAAGAGAACACCAGGGGATTTCAATTGTACAGAGCTCCTAAACAAGAGGCACAGATTGTGGAGAGCTCATGAAAGTTTTAGGGGGTCCACAAGAGGAAAGAAAAAAAAAGAAAAAAAAATTAGGGTGATCTGGACAAGGTAATGTATGATTTACATAACCAGGCACTTTGAATCTTAACCAAAGTGAGTCAACTGGCAATACACAAAATGGCTGGAATTATTCAACATATCCTTCTTAAGGTATTTTCTTCAACTAGTAGCATGAAATATCCCCCAAATTCTTAAGTATATATTCATAGCCATTGCTTGATAAGATATTTATTGGAAAAGAATGAAAAGGACTTATTACTTAAAATGAAAAGGGGAGGTAAAGGAGAAGAAATAAAAGTCAATGAAGATACTGATTCTTAATCCTTGTTTTGTTTCCTGTGGTTCTCAAGGAGACGGGTCATTAAAATTCTACATCTTCACAAAATTTATATGGCAATTGGTGAGACCCCACGTCCACCTCCCTCGTCTATAAAAGAGCATGCACTGCCACCTCTTTGCTCACACCATCCTTCATTAAAGTCTTCTCTCTCAACTTTGTTCGTCCTTCTTATAGTGAGAAACTCTCGTGGTCTCACTACTTTCTTAGCTTTAAGCACTTTGAAACCTACTCCCACATCTTTTCCTCTCTCTTGAAATCACCATTTATTCCACCAACTCATTTGCATAATTTATATCCTTCCTAAAATTCCACTATGGCATCCAGCTCAATATCCTCCCGAGACTCTGGCTATTGGACTGCCAAGCAGAATAAAGCCTTTGAAAAGGCACTGGCTGTCTATGACAAGGACACCCCTGACCGTTGGCACAATGTTGCCAAGGCAGTCGGAGGGAAAACTGCTGAGGAGGTGAAGAGGCATTATGAGATCCTAGTTGAGGATGTGAAGCATATTGAGTCTGGCCAAGTGCCTTTCCCCAAATACAGGACCACCGGTAGTATACTAAAATGTTTTCTACCTAGTACAATAATTGTTTTTCATACTTGTGGGACTTTACTTATGTGAGCATTAACCCCACCTCAAGAACCGGCCCTAACCACCATTTCCCCACAAAAATAAATGACATCTTTCAACATGATTACCACCAGTCAACAACTAATGATTAGAAAGACCCAAAAAGTGTCCTATCTGCCACTCATGCTTAAAGATTACCTTGACATAGATACCTTGATAATTACTGGTGTCTGTTAAGCCATCACTATCTTCCATATGAGGCAACACAAAGATACCCCCACAAATTCCATATTTCTCCACAACTATCTTCATATTCCATTTTCCCCTATTTTTGGCTTATTTTCCTCATGCCCACTTGACATGCATTGAATCAAAATCTTTTGATGTTTTGACACCAAAACCTGCATCATGATTTTTAAACTTCTGTTGACATAATATCTGTATTTTCCTTCAGCATGCTGCATGAACAACCTTTGGCATCAGACTGAGCCCTCACAACATTTATTTTCGTCCTTGTTTTTCTTTATAAGCTGTTCAAACATCAAATCTTTTTGCCTTCTTTTGTCATTTTGGCATATAATGAAACACGATATACCCATATTTTGCAACTTCGCATTAGGATTCATAGATACAGCCTTTTCACATTCTCTTTCATAAAACACATAATTAAACTCAAATCAATTTAGAGTTTTTAAAAAAGATCATACATCTCTATGAGACTGATTTCATTTCTGCTAAAACTCATGTGCAGGATGAGAAATCCGAAGCAGCTGCCATGTACGACTAGCAAGAAGAAGAAGAATAAGCGTCAAACTCTATTGATGCCCCAAACCTAAATCTAAACCTAGAATCAAGTTAGTGATATCACTATCTACTGCACTTTCTGTTGTTGAATCCTAGTTTCTACTATCGTGGTTCTCGTAAAATGTTGAAGAGGAAGAAGAAAAAGCGATCAAACGAGTGCTTCTGTGATTCCTCACTAAGTTATTGTTTGCAATGTTCTTTTTCTCTTCAATGAAATATATCTACGTGTTTTTAGTCTAAAATATGAAATTGCAAACCGAAAATGTCAAGATCACTGGCCTTTTTCTCTGCAATCACAGCTGATTGAACCGATTCGATCTTCTGCGAAGAACTTATGAAAATGGGGGGGAGAGAGAGGGAGATGAAGATCACGGACATCTTTTTTCTGCAATCAGAACTAATTGAATCGATCTTCTTCTTCTTCTTCTTCGGATCTTTTGAAAATGGAGAGAGAGAGAGAGAGAAGAGGCGGGAAAATAGTTTTGAAACCAAGCGCGAAACTAACAAAACGGAACGGGCCTTTAAACTTACAGGGTGGTTAAGTTTGCCACGTGGCAGAGATTTACTAACTAACCAATTAATTTTTTTTCCTTATATTTTAGTCTTCCCAGGAGAATAAATAGTTTTTTTTTTAATACGAAGAGATTCGAATTCAAATTTTTTTTTTTTAAAAAAATAATATCAGTTGAATTATAACTTATTAGTATAATTAATACTAATATATTAATTTCACTCATGAATTATTTTAATTCATATCGTAAATCAAAATTAATTTAAATTAAACTATATTTAAGTTTAATACAACTATTATCAAGAAAATTAATAATTTTCTCTCTTTCAAAAAGTAAAAAACATATGGTTTCTTTAAAAATATTTTTAAATAAATATAATGAATAAAAATTAACCTTTTGACATTTTTTTTAGTATTCATTGTCTTTTTTCTTCTCTTTTATCTTCCTTCCTCGCTTTTTGGACATCAAAAGGACTTGGACAGTGTTCTCGAAGAGGATAGCCTATTGGTCACAATCTCCTTCTTTTAATTTTGAAATCCAAGATTCAAATTGCAGTGTAACAAAAAAAAAATAACTAACAGTAACATTCACTCATAAAACCTAAAAAGATCACTAAGCCCGTAAAAGGGTTTAATTGTGAAAATCATGCCATTAATATTAATTAAGTAGAAGAGGAGAGAAATATAATATTACTTTTTTCCTTTTTTTTTTCAATATATTTGAAGGTGGTGCCCAAAGGATTAAATTCCACACTATTAAATCGGATCAAACGGCTCATAGTAATTGTGAGGGCCTTATAAATCAAATCAATTATTGTTGCACGTCAGCAACATATCTTTGAAAATAATATTTTGAATTTAAATAGGAAAAAATAATATCAGATATCTAGTTGATTTCTCATAAATATCAAGGCATAGTCTCTAAAAAGATAGTTTAGTAATCACAATCTCCCTCTTTCAATCCGATAATCTCAATTTCAAATTTCGATATAACAAAAAAAAAATAAATATCAAGACATAAAAAATAAAAACAAAGAAAACAAAACAAAAAAAATGAGAGAACAAAAGAAAAAGATTACTTACGTGATCTTTGAGATTTTGATATTCTCTTGCTAATTTTCCTTCTTAACTTTGATGGTATGCATTGCATCAACTACTTACTACTTTGAGTACATACATTGCATCAACTACCGACTACTTTGAGTAAATAGTCGTGGAAAGTTTTAAAGCAATCCAAAGTTTAGAAATAATTGATTTAATTGACGATGGGATTCAATGGAATCGAAATTAAATTATTGGGAAAAATTGCACTCTCGCAAATTTAAGAAAACTTTAGGGTCATTTCAAAATAATTTTGACCTTGTTTATGTCACATATAATCTTAATCCTATCTGTTATGTTTGTTACTTGATGTTAGAAGGATCTTTCAGTGAGGCTTTAGGTATGGGTTCAAGGATATACTTATGATGCTTATGTCGTATGATTCATTTCACAATCTTATGTAGTACTCATTGGTTGTATATGTATATGTATTATATGACTCTTAAGGTGTGTCCGGAGTTTTGGACATTAGCCCCTTTGAGCCTGATGTGAATTTAGCCGATCCAATCGATGCTTACCTCAATTGACAAGGTTGGAACAATGAAGTTTTTTGGGAGTTTGGAGGACAAATGACTATGTTTAGTGGCCATAGTACTACGCGTAGACCCACATGCCCCCATAGCTGTTGAAGGTTTTAAAGCAAGTCAAGGTCGGAGATGATTGATTTATCTGGACCGTATGGGAAAGAACTTGAGGGGACAAGTTGTGTATGGGCATGGCTCGACCTAATCATAAGATTGGGTAGGGCGCAAAGTATGGACTCAACCTTCCTGGCTAGACTAGACTTGAGCTCGAAAAAGATTATCTAACACACCCTCTAAAACCGGTTCGAATCCAACTGACCCACCACAGAGTAAAAGGCCCAAAACAAAAAACCAAACCCCTTTTTAATATCAAACTCATAAAATATCATTCCCTCTACTAATAGCTGGGGAAGATTTTAAAGCAAGCCGAGCTTCCGACGATTTTTTTTGATTCTATGTTTTCTGTATTTAGAATTATATTTTGACTAATTCGATTTGAACATCTATAAAAACTCTTTTCATGAGGCAACTCTCCTCACGTAGTTTTTTTCATTTTCGAACTCAAAACTTGATTAAACATTTTAGAATCTCATCCCACCAAGAGCAACCTTACATCTGTCAAACTTGGGACGATTGATTCAGCATTTATGTGATCCAATCAAAATCGGGGAGAGAACCCGTGGAAACCCACCATTATCTAAGTCACATTTAGTAGCCCAGCTGTATAAATGATGAAGTATCTCCGATTTCTAAAGCAGGCCACCGTTGTTGTGCATGCCAGACCAAGCCCCAAATTGGGTGACCTAGACAGGAATTGACTCGCCCTTAAAAGCCTGCTTGGGCAAAGATTTGATGACTGTTTGGGCAAAAATAACATGACACTTCTCCCATTACATCAACCAATGCAGCGATCGTAAATTTCTCATTGCTCTACCCACTCACCAAGGAAAAAAAAAATACAATTTTCTCCGATATATAATATAAATTTTTATTTATATCTTGATAAATTGTGAGCTAGGTTGTTCATAGGATCAAAAACGAACCAAGCCTTTGCATAATAGCTCCCTACATTTTGATCAAAAAAAAAAAAGAAGCCCCCTACATTCAACTAGATAAATGAACCAGAGTAAACAAGATTTTTAAACTTCTTTTTTATTTTTTTCAAATGAATCTAGCTCCGTTTAGCTCATAAACACAAGACTCTACAATCAGGTATAGCTTGAAACTAATTGCAATGGCAGTATATGTAAAAACCATCACAAACAAATTACTGTATCCCTAAAAAGAAGGAAGTACATTCATGCAAAATCTCGAGTATCCTGAGCACCCAAGTAAAGATATTGGTTCTTGGTTCAAACTAGGAAAGGGTAACCAGTTCAAACTTTACATGCAGCACTGCCATAGCTTGAGAAATGCCACCGAAAATGGTAAATATTCTTCTATTTGGATACTGTGGTTTGAAGGGGAAGGGAACTTTCGACTCCTTGAGCCCCGGCACTCCTTTCTGCAACAACTTTTGACATTCCAAACATCTACAACCACCAAAGGATGAATCAGCGCCAGCTGCAAATATTAAACTTGGAATGTGGAAGATAGAAAACGCATGGACACTAGAGAGTTAGAATAAACCTTTTGAATGGTCTTCTTAAAGCATGTCTTGTGTTCATCTGTGGAAGCATGGATGAACTCATCAATGTGATCCCTCATGTCCTGCAAAAAGGTAGCATCATCGGACTTCTTCTTTCGACATGAAGTCATAGCTTGAGTTGTAATAGCTGGAGAAGGTTTCTGTTCAGTCTGACTCTTACCGGACTCCATCTTTGAAACTCAGAAAACTGTTGCTGCACCATAGCAACAACAAAAATAAATAAATATATTAAACCTCAGCTATGACAGCAATACCACAATGAATCCGGCAATAACATATTTATAGGCCAAAACAAGGTCACTGCTGCTCTTCAGCAGGAACCCCATTTTTTTTTTTTTTTTTTTAAGAACAAGAAAGGATGATAAATCTGGCTCGTGAAGAAAAAAATTTAGCATCCCACCCTCACCAAAGAAAAGGAAAGAGGAAAAATACTCATGCACATAAAACAATTAATGAAGGGTATGTCATATCCCCAAATGGAGTGACACTTAGATGTTTATCAAAGGAATCTGATGTGCAATTGAAGAACGTCGCTCTTTTTAAATTGCCATGCTTGGACATGTGTCTATTACCAAAAGAACACCTAAGAAATTCTGACCAAACAGGAGAACATCTAAGAAATTCTGACCAAACAGGAGCCATGAACTTCACTTTCACCCACACCATTTTATAACTTGCGCCAGGCAACAGAGATTAGAACAAAACAAATATTTGTTTATCACCAAAGTCCCAATCAACATAGAATGGAACATCAATCTACCTCAAACAGCATTTGAGAGATCTTGGACAATGTCTAAAGCTTGACAGACTACTAAAGTTTCTTTTAATTATTATTTCTTATTGGAAACAGACTAATGAATGAAAACTGCAAGTAAAAAGGCATATACAAACTCAAATAAAATGAAACACTCTCACAAGTTAATTTCCCATTCCTAGAACTACAAACAAATTGGTACCTCTCGCATTTTAAATCCGCAGCATAAAGCACGGAGACAAATCTAAAGGTCATAATATTATTTACTTTTATATTGTAAAATGGTCTTGATGCTCAGTTGACCTATAATATCAACAAAGTCATCTTTGTTAAATTTAGCTCCTCCAAATTAGTAAGAAATGATTGAAGAGAGTATTATAAAGTATATATATATATATATATATATATATATAAAAGAGTATTATCAAGTATTGATGCAGCGTGCTTTCTAGAATCTAGACTAGGACATGAGACTGTCAGAGAAAAAGGATTTGGAAAGAATGCATTGCTCAGTGGATATAACAAACCCGAGAAGATGAAAAACCATGGACACCTGTCCAAAAGGACAACCAGCCTATCAGCTGAATTTGTCCCTGCAGACTTGCAACCAAATCCAAGCCAGCCAAAACTCATGCTATAAACCTCTAATTCCACCTAATCAGATATCATGGAACAACATTTTTCCTTGATCAGTCAAAATGGAGGATAGAGAGAGAGAGAGAGAGAAGTTTTCAGCAAACTGAAACTAAAGCCATTCTCAATATCCTAGAGATAAACTTAATTGAAGACACAACAAACATGCAAATGCAAGTTATGTTGCTAGAAATCCGTACTGATCATGCAACTAATTTGAAGCAGATACCAAGACGGGATTAAAAAAAAAATGAAGTCATTGACTTCAAATTCAACATCTAAATATCGTACTAGTAAACAGAGCACAAAACATCAATAATAAAAAGTGTGTGTGCATGTGTTTTTTTTTTTTTTTTTTTTTTTTAATTTGATGCTTTAACAAAACAAATGTCAATAATAAGGAAAGATGCACAGGTTTTAGCAAAATAACATCAATGGAAGTGAAAATGAAAACTCATTGTGATGTGGAATATAGTTATGACAACCAGTTCCATTGTAAAACTGCAGCATCTTCAAAAATCCCAGACAAAGCTTAAAGACCAGTTCCATAGGTGTGATATATTCCATGTAGAAACAATCTTAAGGACCCAAATTTAACTCAAACCAGTCATCAAAAGCTCAATTATGGCTTCTTCAGAACTTTAGAGACACGTAAGTCATCAATTTTATGATTATAATTATGCAAACTGAATTAAGACGCCGAACCCACTTGGGATTTACCCTTTATAATAAAAGGTCCTGTTGGAAATTTCACATAATAACACTTTTCAAAATGTTCCATTCTAAAACAAAGGCTTGAACATTTGTTCATTATAGAGCTACAAAAATTTTCAAGAAATGAAGGGGTTTTGTGCCTTGATTGGTGATCTCAGCTCTAAAAAAGTGGGCCTAGGCGAGTAGTGAGTGAGTTGTCTAATTCAAGTTGCTGACTTTCGGGTAGAAACATCTTAACTTGGATTTCATAACATTCATGTCTTTGATCTGTCAAATTAAACGATTTCGCATTCCAAAAATAAGCATAAGTCTCTCCAATAATGAAGAAAAAAAGAAGAATTGCCTTCCTATTTCGCGTATAACTAAATTCAACTACAATCACAATCAGTTGCCACACCCTAACCCTAACTTCTTTCACAAAAATTTTATCGAACACATGGTAGGTATTCTATTTATTACATTCGATACCACTAACACACACACAGACACAGACTTTCAATTTCAATTATAGTCGCGCCTTAACAGTGAAACTATAAGTGCAATCTCAAAACACGGTCTGCATTTTCGCATTAATTCGAAAAAAGAGTGAACATTTTAAAATTAAATTCCGTCCATCACAAGTTTGAACCCAATCACAGAGAGAGAGAGAGAGAGAGAGGGAGAGAGGTACCAGAGAGCGAATTGGAGAGAGAAGCGAGTCGTTAGCGAGGAAGAAGAAAGGACCGTCTGCACTTAAACTGTCCTCGTTGAGCAATGAGTTTGGACACGTGTTTTTACATCATTGGACATCATGAAACCTAGGTTAAATTTCTAGTAGAAGGTTTCTTCGATAGCCTGAGCAGCAAGAAAAGTCGGGCCAAATCAGTGGGCTAAGGTCTGTCTAAGTGGGCTGGGCTGACCCACGTTCTCTTTGGGAAGGTTGGCCTTGTTCCCTAAGGCCCCCCAATTGTGGGGGCCGGAACCCTCACCGAAAGACGAGCCCTGCATTGTAGGGCCATAAAATTAATGGTGATTTTTTTTTTTTTAATTCCCATCATAATCGATGTCCAAAATCATAATCTAATTAATCTATTTTAAACATTTATAAACCCCTATTTAGGAGACTATTTTCTTAGAATAATGTTTTTCATTGTTAAGTTTCGAATTCAAGATTTAGTTAACATATCTAATACCTAATCCCACTAACATGACTATCCGTTGATGATAGCGAAAATTTTAATATAAATTTTATTTCTAGAAAAATTTTATTAATTTTTTCATTCTAGTACTGGTCTTTATTTTATTTTTTTGTTGTTAATTATCGTTAAATTTGATTAAATGTAGTTTAAATTTGATATATTATTTAAGGGATACTAGCCAATTACTAAACTAATAAGAGATTGTTGTCACTTGTCTTCAATAAGATCACGAGGAACATGTCCCATTTTGAAAGCACGACCCCATACCCATTTTTTCAACTATTTTTCTAAATATATGAGCCCTCAGTGTATTTCAAGGCCTATTTTTTGAAAAGTTGAAATTAATTTTAAATTAAATAGATTATATAATATAAAACTTATTAATATAATATTTTTATTTTTTTAAGATAAATTTGATTTTTAAGTGTAAAACTCTATATTTTTTATGAAAAATTTTCAACTTAATTTGAACTTTTTTTTCCATCCCAAATTTATTAACCTTAACTCCACAAACCCCATGAGGAGCCCCACAAAACAAGTTATCTCCCACCAAAATTCCAAATATGTTGGAGATGTTTATTCAAGAACAAGATAAGCAAACAGTTTGACATAATGCAAGATTGGATTAAGTAGAAATCACTGGATTATTATAGGAATGTCTGTTATAGTAATGCATTGGATAGGGACAAACCCCCCTTGATGAAATGAGAAGGGAGGGAGGAGATGTCCTTTTTACTTGGTTTACAAGACTTTGCTGATAGAATTTTTGGCTAGTTTTTTAAGTCACAACAAAAGTCACCTACCCTAATTCCTCTCTCTCTTCTTCAACCATGATGAAAGCTAGATATTTGTTCTATCATGGCCACCTTTAGAGGTCTTTCCTTCAATCTAATGAATTGCTTCTTTAAAAGCAAGGCCAAACATTCAAAGGAACAAAAATCTTATAAGTTACTAGTTTAACTAACAAAAATTTCTAAAGCTATCTCAAGTTGAATCTCGAATGAATATAGTTTAAATTAGTAACAAAAACCTATCTTATTTTAAATGTTTTTATATATTTCATGTAAACTATTGATATCTGGTAATCACGTTGAATTTGACCTATTTTGATTTGAGTCGAGTTGTGTATTTAATAGACAAAATTTTTTCGACATTTATTTTTACCATACACAAGAGTCAAAACTAAAACTTTATTTAAAGGATACTAGTGTTTAGCCAATAGACCAACAAGACTTTAGTTTGCTTAATCCTTTCTTATAATTAGCATGTAATTGGCAAAGCATTTTTTTTTATTACACAAGAATTTAAATCTTAGATTACGGAGTTGGAGAAGAGGTTGTGATCACTTAGTTGTTCCTTTGGGACATTGTGTATTTATACTCTTGAAATCATCAATGAAATTCACGGTCTCCCACACTCCTTTGTGCAAACATTTCTTTAAAATGTACATAAACTGATTGGCTTAATCTAAATTGACCATATACAACTACAAATTCATATTTTCTTTTTAATATTAGAAACCATATTTAAGGTTAGTTGTTACGAGGTTCCTCTTAAAAACAACATTGAACAGATGACATGCAAAAGGAATCCCATGATGCCAGGATCACAGGTCGGAAATCACCTGGTCTCTAACTAACAATGATTTATGAGTTCCCCCGCAAGAAAACTCACTTTTATTTCCCTTTTCTTCTGGGCCCTCATTAAATATGGCTCACAAATCTTGTTGGGGGCATGAAGCATCAAATGGGCTGGCACAGTCCCCCGGCCGGGGGGAGTGGGGGAAGATTATTATTATTATTTTGCTCTACAAATCGATATTTAAAATCATTGTTACATATTTTAGTTGATTTACATGCAGTGAAAGTATTCACAATAATAATTTTCAGAAAAATAAATAGATCGGATATAAAGTTATCTCAACGTGTAGAGTCTCCCAAAAATCAATCAAATCGTCCATCCCTCAATCGGATCTTACGGTTGGGATGGTGATCACGATGTTAATCGAATCACCACCGCAATATCACAACGCCGCAACCCTCAGTTCGATGATTATTGTGACGGAAAAAATTCCCTACGTAGAATTTTTTTCATGCCCTCTATATTCTCTCTCTAGAGAATAATTCTCTCAAGCTTACTCGTAGAAGTCATCAATGGTGGAAAAAACTCAGGATGATATCCATGGAGAGAGGGAGAGGTTAATCTCCCATTCAAACTCTAAACGTAAGAGAGAGATCCTGGGAGAAAAAATAGTTTAAAGATAGTTATGGGTTAGTGAGAGTTATTCTACTAACCCCTATCAATTACCTAAAAATGTCCATCTAGGACACAATAAACTAATATCTCCCACTTGCACTTGAGGGCATTTTGCGTTCGTCACAAAATCACAACTCATGCGATCATATCACCCTGCTGGACTTTCATACAAGATTTGGTGTCGTGCGACTTGCGAGTACATCTGCAAGCAAAGACTTCTCAATACACCTGTTAGGATAATCGAGAAGCCATCGTTAGTATAAAAAAGAACTCACTGCACCCCAAATCCAAGACTAATTACATCCATCGAACTACTCTCATCATCGAAAGTAATCTCCAATCAATGCTCGATTGTATATCCACTATTATGTTTACATCACAACATGGACAGATATAATAAACATGCCGGTGAATACAACACAATGATGTAATGTCAATTGGTCTTCCTTTTCTCAAACTCGAATCTATTAGCCTCAATTCAGCTACTTTCCTAGACCTGTCCTTTAGACCTCAATTTATCTTCCGGGTCATTGGTAAATAGACTAAAGTAGCAAATATGAGCCAAGACCTCTAGAAACAGCCAAAAGTGATAAGGGTATAAGAGATCACACCTAATGGATCTCGAGTCTCACACAGTGGGAACATGGATCAAAATCATATCAGTGTCTCAAATAATGCTCCCACTATCTCTGGTCGTCATATCACACGCAGTATGAAACGCGTGCCACAATGTTAATCCCCAATCTCTCAAAGGACATATGTCAGATTTCTCTAACACTATGTAGGTATGAGACTCTGTCTACACATAAGACTTTACCCAGAGATCTCAGAGAGAGTATCTCAGAGACAATATCACTAGTCGCAGGTGATATCTGAGATCTCAAACCTGGCTATTTACAGGTAACATGGATATGGGTATGTCCATGCCGGTCATATCGCATATGACCTCATCTTGAACACATATCAGGGCGACTTATGTTCTAGTAGGGTCACTCTCAAAGTCTCTTACAACTAAAAAACGTCTCATCTCCGCTCACTCAGAGCTGGAGGTAGTCACTTGCGTGAGAGAGTCGACCACGCTTGCCTGACATATCATTTATCACAACAAAACAGAAAATATATGACAATAAAATAGCGCTATAAATAAGTGACCCAATCATGCACACATGTCATATATATAACACAATAAGTATCAGTATAATGTGAGAAATGTGAATATACATGCAAACCCAATGATTCCAATATCTCATACAGGAATACATCACAATGAGTTTATTGAAGGGATCAGCCAACACGCTGTATAGTACTGTATTTAATTAGTCACTTCACCCTTCTCGGTGATGTCTCTCATAACGTAGTATTAGGTATCAATGTGTTTGGACTTACTGATACTTAGGGTCTCAAATGTAATCAAGGGCGGTCTGATTTTCTCAATAAATCATCACTAGCCTCCCACTGTTTGCCACAATCCTTTAGTGATCCAGAAATCTCCGAAACCAAACACTCTCCTGAATTGCCACTGAGCATCTCATCAGCTCAATCTCTATCATAGATAGAGATATACATGTTTGCTTCTTACTACTCCAAAACAGCAAAATCTGATATCGATTTGCATACATTTAGATGTCAACCCAATCGGTATCTGAATACCCATCAAAATGCAAATCATCTCCTCCGTTACACAAGGAGAGGTCTGTAGTTCTCTCGAGATATCTCGGAATCCCTTCACTGCTCTCAAGTGATCCCCTCTAGGATTCGATCGATACCTAATTACCATACTGACTGCAAAGCAAATGTCTGATCGTGTACGCGACACTGCGTACATTAGAATACTCAATGCACTGGTACAAGGGACTCTACTCATTTCCTTTGTCCTTTTCTGAGTCTTAAGGCATATGTCAAGAATTATGGTTTAATCTTTAGCGATAAGAGTATCTTTGGGTCGTAGTCGATCTTCTCGCAGCACTCGAGAACTCCCTTGATGTTTGACTTTTGTGAAAGAGTCAACACCTGTCTCGAGTGATCCCTCTGGATCTTAACTTTGAGGAAGAACTGAGTCTCACCCGCGTCCTTCACATTAAGACTCAACAATGTCTACGTCATCGTGGTCATCAGATACTCTCTGTTGTTCCCAGTCAACAGAATGTTATTCACACATAAGGACATGATCACAAAGGAATCAAAAGAACGTAAAAGGTATATGCGAGATCCTCCTCAATCATCACGAAACCATAAGATATCACCTCCTCGTGCAATCTCAAACGCTACTACCTGGATTGATGATTAAGGTCTCATGTCGACTTTCGAAGTCAATAGACTTTATCATCCTGATCTATAGGAATAAAGCCAGATGACTATTCATTGTAGATCTCCTCATCCAAAACTCCTACTCAGGAGAACAGTCTCAACATTCATATGGTCTCACTCCAGATCCATATCATGTCCACGACAATCGCTAAAAGTAAACGGATCGAGGTAATCTTGCCCTCAGTCTGAGTAACTCCTGGTTATCAGATATGCCTTATACCTCTACACCAATCCGTCAGCCTTTTCCCTTATGTTGAGAACTCACATGTTCCCAACGGCCCTATTACCTTCAGGTAAATTAACTAGATCCCAGATCCCGTTGATTCTCATCAACTCCTCTCACCCATGGCCTTTAATCAATGGTCATCCACAGAACCCTCAAGAGCCTCTAGGATAGTTAAAGGTTTCTCATAATCCTCAAGAGTTACACTGAGAGCCTCTCCCTCAATCAGGAAGCGACAGTTAAGTATGCGTCCTCGACTACTCTTAAGAGGAGGGGAAACCTTTTTACCTCTAGATAGATTGCTCCCACTAGGACCAAGATCCGTAATGAATTCTTGGGTCCTGCCACTGGGATCAGCTAAATCACTACGCTCATCCATCTGATAGAAGGTAAAGTCCCAATTGATTTCACATCTCATAAGGAAATCATTTTCAAGAAATTCAGCATCATGAGACTCAATCTCAATAAGAGTGTCGTCCGTACGCTTACCTAGAACACATTCCTTTCGGAGTGTTCTGAGTATCTCATAGATACACATTTCTTTTCTCGCAAGCCTAACTCGCCGTGTAAATACGAGAAATAGTGAACATACATGACACAAACTCATAATCTCAAATGGCTAAGGTCAGGCTACCTCCCTGTCCAAAGCTCATATGGAGTACTGACTCCGGACTTCAATAGAACACGATTGAGGACGTAGGCTGCAGCCTATAGCGCATCTCCCCAATGGGAAATATGCAAACTGGCACGCGCCATCATCGATCTCACTGTCTCATACAAAGTCCTATTCCTCTCTTGTAGCTACTCTACTCCACTGAGTAGTAAGGAATAGTCAGTTTCTCGCAATGCCCTTCTTGAAAACAAAGCTCTTCAAACAAATACTCGTACTTTCATTCGGTTCTGAGAGCTCTACTCTTAAGTCTAACTAATTCTCAACCTCGCTAGTAACGTCCTGAGGCACCTCAATGCCTCAGACTTGTGCGAGATCAGATAAATGTAATCGAAACGCGTGTAATTGTCTATAAACGTAATAGAGTACTCAACACTATTTCAGGTTCTCATGTTCATAAGGCCACAGATGTTGGAGTGAACCGACTGCAATGGAATCCCAGCCCTCATTGCATTGTCAAATGGTTTTTCTTGTAAGATTTGCTGTCTAGGCAAGACTGGTTAGCGGATTCTACAGACCACTCACTGCCAACCGGTTCATCCTCTCTCTCACTAAGAGGATAACAAGAAATACCATTGAAAAGAATCACTTTCAGTGCATTCAGTCCTTCATGGACCAAAATAGAACCAATCAAAAAATTATCGTAATAAATGGAAACTTTAAAATTTCCAAATCAACAGAGCATATCCTAGACTGAAATCAAGTTCCGTCGAACATTCGGAGTGTAAAGAGCATACAGAGTCTAGTAACTTTGCAACTCCAATTTGTAAGAGCTACTCCCTCAGATGTCGACAAACACTCCGTTTCTGTACGTAAATCCTTCTACTTGAGGACTCACCAGACGGAACTATATAAGTGCACTCCTATCTCAAGCTACGTGGTCGGTTGCTCCTGTGTTCATAACCCACGAAGGAGAGAAAACAATGAGTATCTCTAATCACGTAAAGAAGGAAGAAATAATTTTCACTCGTTACACTCACGAGCGAAATGACCAAGTCTACTACGGATGTAGCACTATACCTTTGTCGTATTCAACTCCTTTTTGCTGCGCATTATTATTATCGGTTTTCTCGGATGTTTTCTTCTTACCTGAATCTCGAGTCCCATAAGAGTCCTTGCTCGACTCCACCGTATAAGCATGATCCGAGTATGGCCTACTCGCCTCTAGATGCTCTTACTCGAACTCTGTGTGCCTATTCACACTAGTGAAAGTACGAATACTTTCGTTGTATGTGAAATAGATTTTCATGATTTCTCATGAATTAAATGAAGAACTGGATCGCATCCAGCACAATAAAATATATCCGAAGTGGGTTCGGTCACATTCCCCAACTCGGCGATCATACTCAATATTTTTATCAAATGTTGCATCATCATATGATCAACTCTTTTCTTATAAGTTATTACACTTATAATTCAGTATCCTTATCTCAGGATCTGAAAGAGCACTACAATACTCTTTATAGGGTGAGCCAAACCGATAAAGCTGTAGAATATTGCTTATAGACTGGGATCACATCATCGTGCATGCTACTCAGGAGGATTGCCCTAACTCGGCCATCATTCCTCTTCCATACACGTAATGTCTTCTAATCTCGTCTCTCTGAGGTGTGGAATCCTCCCCGGAGTCCACCATTTCATGCCTCAAAATTTTTAATTAGATCTTGCCCCTCAAGGATAAATTGAACTTACCGCTGAAAAATCATATAATTATCACCATTCAATTTTATCCCCATTACAAATATCTAATACGATAATTTTAGAAACAGTCATATAGATAATCGTGATTTGTGATACTTATTCTCACATTTTGTGCACCCTACGAATCAACAAGACACAAATGATTCGAATACAAACCCTAAGACGAGCATATGAATCAACAGACACCATACACCACAATCCGGGATTGCATCTCACCATTCGGACTAGGATTCGGTACACAAAAACCCACAAAAAGTCACTTTTATGGATGTGAGACCCTCAAAAATTAAAAAAATTTCAATTCCAGACGACTTGACCTGCCGCCGGAGGTCACACGCGCCACCACGCGCTGGGGACGGCTGCGCGTGCCAGATGCGTAGCGCATCCGGCTTGCGCCCGCACGCTCGCTCTACTCATCGACGCATGCGCCAGACGCACAGGCGCGCGAGTCACGTGCCTACACGCGCGGACCCGCGTGCGCTGTTGGTTCCGGACCCGGGCGCGGGTCGGAACCCGAACCCGGTCCGGATCTGGTCTCGGGTCGGCGCAGGTCGGGTGTGACATTTGTCCGGGTCGTACTGACCCTGATGACCCGACCGGCTCACGCGCCTTTCGCGCGTGTGAACCTCATGCGCCATACCCCTCTACCCGGACGCACCTTATCGCACGTGTCCTTCACGCGCCGCACTGTTTGGGCTTCTTCTTCGCCCGAAACTGTCTGCAACCGGGTATTTTGGACCCGTTTTTGGAAACCTCATATTCCGGTGTCAACAACACGCAATATATATGTCAAAATGTAGATCTAGCAGAGACAAACACGGATCTACCAATTTTATGCACTGATTTGACCTAAAACTCGCCAAATCTGGGGTTGAAGGGTTCGGTCACTATTCACGGCCGAATGCTTCAACCGGAATTTTCTTGACTTAAACGTGCTCAGAAAATTATGAAAATATTATTTTCGTATTCTACGGATCATGCGTAACACAGTAGTGTTGTCGGATTCACGAAACTCATCCGTGATCCGAATCTCAAATTTTATACCCTATATTTTTAATACCCGAAAATAAATCCGAAAATTATTTTAATTAATCCAACAAGCTCTGATACTAATGTTGGATATTTTAGTTGATTCACATGCAGCGGAAGCATTCACAATAATAATTTTAAAAAAAATAAATAGATCGGGTATAGAGTTATCTCAACGTAAAGAGTCTCTCAAAAATCAATTAAACCGTCCATCCCTCGATCGGATCTTACGGTCGGGATGGTGATCACGATGTTAATCGAATCACCACCGTAATATCACAACGTCGCAACCCTTAGTCCGACGATTATTGTGATGGGAAAAATTTCCTACGCAGAATTTTTTTCATGCCTTCTATATTCTCTCACTAGAGAATAATTCTTTCAAACTTACTCGTAGAAGTCATCAATGGTGGAAAAAACTCAGGATGATATCCATGGAGAGAGGGAGAGGCTAGTCTCTCATTCAAACTCTAAACGTGAGAGAGAGATCCTGGGAGAAAAAATAGTCTAAAGATAGTTATGGGTCAGTGGGAGTTATCCCACTAACCCCTATCAATTACCTAAAATGCTCCTCTATTGCACAATAAACTAATAATCATAATATTTAAAATTATATTTTGATTAATTTAATTTGATTGTTTGTCAGATTCATTTTAAGATATAATTCTTTCAATATAGTTTTTTTTTTATTTTTAAATTTTAAATCTAAAATTTAATTAAAATATTTAATATTATTATTTATTAGATTGACTTTAGGTGTAGACGTTAGTTGGGTGGGAGATTATCTGGTTCAAGCTTCATATGATCCCTGGCATATGCCGTTGGGGCCCGGACCCCACATGTTTAAGAAGCCATTAAAAAGTCAAAATTTCACTTTTTAGGTTTAGGAAGCAGGATCCATACTTGGAGGAGTCAAAAGTCAAAAGGGAAAAGTGGGTGGCCATGAATGCCCATGACGAAGGTGAAAGGTAGAGCTTAAGCCTTGATAGGGTTTGGACCAATGCAATAATTTTGGGATTTAAGTGTTTGGAGATGGTTGGACGTGTGCAGTTGAGTTTCATTTATAATCCCAGAGACTTGGTTCCCAGTCCCATAGAGCTCGGCATATCCTCAGACTTCTAGAACATCAATATTTCCTTTACATATATATTTATTATGGCAAAAGAATTTTTCTGTTAATGACAATTATTCAATGATTATGAGAGGATCTAATAAATTGAAATTCATAGCTATGATATATATAGGAAAGACTCGAATCTCCAGATTTTTAAATAAAATGAGATAATGACAATTGAGTTATGTTCATTGATAGTCTGTAGCTATTAAATGACTATCCAATAGCTACGAGTAATTAATTTTATAAAGAAATTTTCTTTACAATATTTTTTAAGAAAAAATATCGAATGTAATATAATTTTATCATTTAATTCAAGTAATAGTATTTGTAAATATATTTATGATTTTCATCCAACGATTATCAATTCCAGAATATTTATAACGTTAAAATTGTTTTAAAAAAATCCTTAGTAAAGTTTCCCGGGATTTTTTAATTCAATAAAAGTTTATTGCCTAGTTTAGGTAATATAATTGTATTTTTGAAAATATTTATCACTATTTTCCCATTCCTGCTGGCGCGCTGCAAGTGCACATTTTATTATGGTTTATATATTTATATATATATATATATATATATAAATAAGGAGATACAATCAATCAGAATCAAATTGAAAGAAGAGAGTATAGAAGTGGGGAGACTCAACCACTTGAACTATCTTTGAGGAACCGTTTTATTGTGTTTTTGCCCTTTTGGGTTAATGATTAAGGGAAAAAACATTGGAACCTCATGGTCCTTTATGTCCCATTATTATTCTTAATACCATTTTGTGTGATCGAAACGATTATTTAGAATTATCTTAGTACATCTTAAGGACTATAGTCTTTAAAATTAAAATTCTGTTCTGAATCATTTTTTATTTGGTGTTAAACAAATTAAAATTTTCTTATTTTTATAAATTCCCAACAATTTAATTCAAAAAATTGAATCTAATTCTCAATTTTTGAAGTGATTCTTTGCTTTTACAATAATAAAAAATTTTAATTGCTACCTATTTCGTATGTACCGATTAAACTCATAAATTTTATATAGTAAATAAAAGCATAATTCATTTTCTTTCTATTTTTTCATTATTTGCTTCATTTCATTTTTTTTTAATATATAGGAGAGACTCGAATTTAATACCTCTAAGGGAAAGGAAGACGGTATCAATTGAGTTATAATTCAGTAACTATTTGCTTCATTTCTATGCTAGCGCATTTATAAATAATACATCCCTCCGAAATGTATTAGTCACGTAACTCTAAATGTAGAGTCCTAAATTGGAGGCATTAGTTCTCAATAACTTAGAAAAAAATGAATTTTAATTACATAGATTAATTTGGTAAGGTTTTGTTCTTCATTTTGGTTTTAGGGAAATACTAAAATACTAATAGAACCAAAGAAATATAGCTTTGGCATTACCAAGGGACCAAGGAAGTGAATAGGGGGTAGTTGCCTTTGATTTTTTTTTTAAAAATTAATTTAAATAATTTTAAATTTTATAATATTAGATATTATTAAGCACAACCCTTGATCCCTATCTATTTACCCCCAGAAAAATTTCAACTCTCATTAGGATTAAATTTTTGCCCAACTAATTTTTTTCTTTTTTGCCCCTTCTATTATATCCTTGCTTTGTTTCCCTATTTTATTTGCAAATCCATCTCTATGTCACATGCCTCTTGCTTTTATCTAAATTATTGGTATTAGATAATCATATTAACCTAGCTAAATTCAATTTAAATTAGATTTGACCATTAAAAGGTAAAACTTTCTGAATATCTATTTTTTCTATACATAAAATTCAAACTCGATATCTTATTTAAGAGATATCAATATCTAGTCACTAAATCAACTGAACGTTGATTATACTAATAATACCATATGTAGTATATATTATTATTAATAATGCTTGCTAGATAGATTGAAACGGTTTATATTTGAAAAAATATGATGCATATTATTGTTTTCTTTTATCACTGGAACTCACTAAGGAGCGTGATAAGAAAAATTTTTGCCTGAAAAATAATTTTTTTCATTAAATTTGTTATTTTAATTACTAATTTTTTCTTTAAAAATATAAGAACAAAATTTTGATATTAAAATTAAATGATAAAGTTTGTGGTAATCAACATAATAAAAAGCTCAAAGAAGCTGTAACAGGTCAAGACGTAGAAAGGAACTGCACTGAAGCTTCCACTTGATTGGTTGACTTTTATCTATTTTCTCTAACTTCAAAATCAAGTGAGATAGAGAGAGTCTTTGTCTGTTTGAAGAACTGTCAGAGTCTCTCTCTCTCTCTCTCTCTACATCTACTAGACGAGAGAGAGAGAGAGAGAGAGAGAGAGAGAGAGGAACTGCACTGAAGCTTCCACTTGATTGGTTGACTCCATAAATTTTTTTATCTAGTTTCTCTAACTTCAAAATCAAGTGAGATAGAGAGAGTCTTTGAAGAAGCATCACTCACTCTCTCTCTCTCTCTACAGATCTACTAGACAAGAGAGAGAGAGAGAGGAAGTAAAAAACCGAGTAAAACACACCGATGCAACCATTATAATCAATGAATCACATACCCTTTTACGTGTCTAATTGATTATAGTTGTTCTTGTTGTATCAACCATACCCAACAACCCTCTCTCTCCCCCTCCGCAATTAATCTCCACATCCGTCCCTTGAACGTATTCATCAAGTCCCGTTCCTCCTTTTCGTATAAATACACACTTTTCTAACCCAAACCCTGCTTCACAACTCTCAAATAGAAACCAAATTCCAGATCAAATCTCTCAAAAGTCACAATTTCAATCAAAACCCAGTTACCAAAACTCAAATCCAAGCAACTCCACCATGGATTCCCCCCCAAATCCAAACGGAGCCATCAATGTTCAACCAAAACAGAGCCGTTCACTACCAAACTTTCTTTTTAGTGTGAAACTCAAGTATGTGAAATTAGGATACCACTACCTAATGTCAAATCTAGTCAAGCTCTGCTTAATCCCACTAATCGCCGCCCTTGCAATCCATGCATCCAAAATGAATTTCGACGATTTCAATCGTCTCTGGCTCCATTTGCAATGCAATCTAGTAGCAGTCATGGCCTCCTCTGCTTTCCTCGTTTGCGGTTCAACTGTATACCTCATGACCCGACCCAGACCCGTTTATCTTGTAGACTATGCCTGCTATCTCCCTCCTGCACGTTTGCAAGCCAAATTAACTAAATTCATGGAGCACTCAAGGCTCACCGGAGACTTCGACGAGTCATCCTTGGAATTCCAGAGGAAAATCCTAGAAAGATCAGGTTTGGGAGAGGAAACATATGTTCCTGAAGCAATGCATTACATTCCTCCACGTCCTTCCATGGCAGCAGCAAGAGAAGAAGCAGAACAAGTCATGTTTGGTGCCTTAGACAACCTTTTCACCAACACAAATATTAACCCAAAGGACATCGGAATCCTAGTAGTCAATTGTAGTTTGTTCAATCCAACTCCTTCATTATCTGCCATGATCATAAATAAGTATAAGTTGAGAGGCAATATTAAGAGCTTCAATTTGGGTGGAATGGGCTGCAGTGCAGGTGTAATTGCAGTTGATCTAGCAAAGGACATGTTGCACCTTCACCGCAATACTTATGCTGTTGTGGTTAGCACAGAGAACATTACACAAAATTGGTATTTTGGAAACAAAAAGTCTATGCTTATTCCAAATTGCCTCTTCCGCATGGGGTGTTCAGCTGTTTTGCTATCCAACAAATCTGCGGACAAGCGAAGGGCCAAGTATAAGCTTGTTCATGTTGTTAGGACACATTGTGGTGCAGATGATAAGGCCTTCAAATGTGTTTATCAAGAGCAAGATGATATTGGAAAAACTGGGGTGTCCTTGTCTAAGGACTTGATGGCCATAGCTGGGGGGGCACTTAAGACTAATATCACTGCACTTGGTCCTTTAGTACTCCCAATTTCGGAACAAATTCTTTTCTTTCTAACTTTGATTAGGAGAAAGTTGTTCAATCCGAAGATCAAGCCTTATATACCGGATTTCAAGCTTGCATTCGATCATTTTTGCATTCATGCAGGCGGTAGAGCGGTGATCGATGAGCTTGAGAAGAATTTGCAGCTCAGACCGGAGCATGTTGAAGCATCAAGAATGACACTTCATAGGTTTGGTAATACTTCTTCGAGCAGTATATGGTATGAGCTAGCTTATACAGAGGCTAAAATGAAACTGCAAAAAGGTCATCGGATATGGCAGATTGCTTTCGGGAGCGGATTCAAGTGTAATAGTGCTGTTTGGCAAGCTCTTCGCAATGTCAAACCTTCTCCTAAGAGTCCTTGGGAGGATTCCATACACAAATACCCTGTAAAATTAGATTTATGAGGTTTATCATCATCTATTTGTACTTTGAGAATAGATTTCATAGTATGTTTGATAATGGGTGTTGATCAATTGGGGTTCAGGATTTGTACTATGATGCTTTGATTCTTAACGTGGAAAAAGCAATGGTGTTAATAATTATACTTGTGAGTCTTGCACCTTTTTCAAATGATAAGTCTAGTTCAAACACACCAACTTTTGGTTGGATCGATGAAAAAAGGTGTTAAAGATCCTTTAATTATATTCGAATTTAACTCGATATTCGAATTTAACTCGATATGAAAACGTTGACTTGATATAAAAATGAAAAAAATCATTTTGAGATATTCTTAAAAGAGAACTCGATTATAGATCGATTTATATTAATTAAGATCAAACCTTAAATACTGAACAGTAACTCTAACCAAGATTAAAAAAAATATATGTAGTCTAGTTCAAACTGTTGTCATGTTAGTTGGTTCTTTTTCATTTCATCTTTCACACATTTATGAGGTTCGGTGACAGAAGTTTCCCACTTGTGGTTCTTTTTCTTGTCCTAAGATGCCTTGATTCGTAAAGCAAAAATGGTGTTTATTTGATTGTCTTTAATGGCATTTGAACAGTTAATGAGAGACACTGGACATTTGTTTTTGAGAAATATTATCCGAAGTGTTTTGTCTCCTTAGGTTTTTCATGAGCCCTTCGCCTTTTGTCTTATGTAAACAGTTTGTGTGGGACTCGTGTTCCCAGTGCATATGATATCTGACCTGCCCATGGTCCCAACTTATCAAATATTTTGAGGGATTTTTCACGAGGGTTTTTTTTTTTTTTTTTTAGATGCAGACATATCTATCACCAACTGGTATCCGGATTAACTTAATTGACTAAATTTGATTTGAGTTGACTCTGCTAATATCTATTTTTTTATTTTTAAAATTCATAACAATCTTGTATATCATTCATCATTTTCTAAAAAATAAAATTATATAATAATTAATTATTTTTATGTGACGGTCCAACAACCATAAATTTCAAAATATCAATACTTATTATGACTTGTATGTACACCTAACCAAACTCACGAGCATTCAATCCCAAATTTGTGGTCAATAATGATTTATGAGCATTGCTAGCCATCGTCCTTCCACGAGTCTCTCGAATCTAATGATAACTAGGGTTTCCTTCTCACTAAAATCTCAAATTTAAATCTTGATTTCATTTTCTAAGATGATGTCCTCTTTTATAATAATTAAAATATTAAAAGATTCCCGCTTCTAATGAAATTAGAGTGATATGATCCTCAATGAGATAGTTTAGTGCTTCCAATTCTTTTCCCCTAACTTAAAAATTTTAGATTCAAATTGTGGTATAGAGCAATGTGTCAAATTTTAATTTAATTATTGGGCAATTCTTAATGTCACTGAGTAGACTTTTTTACTTGTATAACACCCAACACAAATTTTCGTTATACAGGTTTGATGGAGTAGGAGGCCGATTTTAGTAAATTTTCTCATTGTTATTGTTAGGATGGATCTATGTTTTGATATCAATGAAGCAAGAAGGATTTCGAACATAAAACCAAAATGAGAAATAGAAAGCTAGGCTGTGAAACGGAAATAGATACGAAATGATTGAAAGAAATGACACTTTATAAAAATATAGAAAACGAAAATATGGATAACTACGTAAATATAAGAAAGTATAATGATTTTTATATAAATATTGATTATTTTATAAAAATAATAGAATAACTATTTTTTATAATAAAAATTTAAAATGATAAAAAATATAACTATTAATCATAAGACAAATACCATAAAAAATAAAAATTATAATTAAATAAATAATTTATTAAATATGAAAAAATGTGTATATATAAAAAATATAAAAATTTTTGTGTATAAATATTAATTAATTAGTATATTGAAACGTTTGGAAAATATTTTAAAAATAAAAGGTTTCAAAAATAGAGAAATGTCGTATTAAAAAATATCCATGCATCATAGATAGAAAGAACATCTTTAATAAAAGAGGGCTGGGTCTTGGTCCAGATTACAACCTATTTTTCTGATTTTAACATATTAATTACCAAAAACGTTGCTTACCCAAGTCAAACGCTTGAGGTTTCTTTCTTAAAAAGCTTATAGATAAAAACCTAGTTTAACTTCCTTAAACAAGCTCAAGGAATAATTTTCATAGATTTAAGTGAATGAAAGCGACAATTTCTTTTAACCAATTGATATCTGGACTTTATTCGATTAATTCAATCTGAATATTGTAGTATCCATTAAGAATTGATTTTCTCAAATAATTTTTCGTCATATTTGGCCACAAATGCACTACAAAAAAACACACTTTTAGCGACGAATTTCGCGACAAATCAAAGTTTGTTGCCAATTAGCAACAACTTTTCCAACAAAAATTGAGTTCATTGCAAATTAGCGACAAACAATTAAGCTCGTCGCAAAATTTGAAACAAACCCAGTGTTCGTCGCAAAATTTGCAACGAACCCTTGAGTTCGTCTCAAAATTTGCGACGAACCTTTAGCTCGTCGCAAAATTTTGCAACGAACCCTTGAGTTCGTCACAAAATTTGCAACGAACCTTGAGTTCATCACAAAATTTGCAACGTAACATGAGTTCATTGCAAAATTTTGCAACGAACCCTTGGGTTCGTCACAAAATTTGCAACGAACTTAGCGTTCGTCGTAAAATTTTTTTATACTTAGAAAATTTTGCTTGCTTCCTTCATTTGGTATGTCTCATTTCTTTCTTCGAATGTCCAGTTAAACCAAGGTAAGCCCTCTCTCTCTCTCTTCTCTCTCTTGTGCAGATCCGGTGGGAGTGCCGCCGGATCTGGGTCTGATTTGGGAGGGCCCAGGCGGCCCAGGCAGCCGCGAGGGTCGTGGCCCTTGCGGCCAGGCGTTGCCACGAGGGCCACACCCCTGGCGCCCAAGCACGGCCACAACGGCCGCACCCTTCCTCTGGGCGCTGTCGCCGCAAGAGGGGGTGCCCTCCCTCCCTGTGGTTTTTTTTTAATGTTTTTTTTAATTTCCTAATAATTACATAATTAAACTAATTAACATTTTGTATTTTTTTTCTCAAATTTATTAACCATATGTCTTTGTGGATTTGCAGGTTTGATCTTCCCAAATTCATGGTTTGGAGTGATCTTTATTTATTTGACTTGTGCCTGATCTTAAGGTTGAGAAGGATAGGATACTGAAGGTAGGTGGTTTTATTCATGCCGGAAGAGTCAATGGAAGTCTAAATCTTGCAAGAGCAATAGGTATTCCAGTTCCCTTATTTGTTAACTTATTATACTGTATCCAATGGAAGTTTGAGTTGGCTTATTGCATCTAGTTATGATTTGAATACGGGGAATTTGTATGGCTTGCATCTTGTAACCATTTTTGGACTTAGATTTGATGGCCGATAAGTATTCTTTTCTTAAAGCATTAAATTTTATCTTCATATGTGGTAATATTAGATATCTTCATATATGTTTTATTATAAAATATGGTTTTTTTCTTTAGTCGTTTGACAATAAAAATACATTAAGATATAAATGATGTGACATGAAATTGTTTTTTTTTTTTTTTTTTTTTTGCTTTTAAAAAACATGATGGTAGAGGACAAACTGACAGAGGTGGCCGTGCTCATGCTTTTTGACTGATTGCTGACTCTCATACGTCTTCTCCGACTTTTTTTGGTAAACATTATAATTTCTATTTTATTTGAATTTTTCCATTCATTCATTATTGACTTTATTTATTTCAAATAAAATTCTAATATTGATTTTTTTTAATTGTTTAATTTCAATTCTCAATTTGTTTCATATTTAGTAGCTCAAGTTTTTTTTTTTTTTATTTAGTTCGTTAATATATTGTTTTCTTTTTTATAGATAATTTGAAACGAATTTTTTTTACTTTTGGTGGATTGCAAGAAGCTAATATTACGTTAATTTAAATATGGTAAGTATTTTTATGTACTCCATTATATTTTTTTAAAGTTGACAATTTTTATTTTCTTTGCGAAGTTAACATTTATATTTGATAGTATCGACGTGGGGGGCATAGACGAAGTAGTGATGAAAGACTGGAGTTTTTAGGGTCACAGTTCGCTTCAGCTGGACCCTTCCATACTCCTTTACCTACTACAGTTGCACCGTCGTCACCCTCTTCGGTTGCACCTTCGGTGTAATATTCGCATGTCGAGGGAGAAGACACGCGAGAGGTGATTGCTCCTAGTGGAGATTCGTAAGTATTAAATTTGGTTTTTATCACTATTGATTATTTTATTTATGTAGCATATGATTTTTTTAATTATCTTATTTACTTATCATTATTTGTTCGTAATATTATAACAGATTCACAAATCCTGTATATGTTGTTCAAAAACTTAATTAATTTGTGAACAACCATTGGGGAGAGATGTGACTATCTTTCACAAGCATACCAGATAAAGCAAAGGAGTTATGGTGGAGAGAGTTCAAGGTAAATTACGTCTTTCAGTTCAAATATAAAACTAAATTTATAATTTTAATATAATTAATTATTTTATTTTTTATTATAGCGAAAGTTCACTTAGGACGAGACGGAGGAGTTTGAAATAAGAAGAATTTTTAACAAGAAATGTGGTCATTACATTCGAGGGGTATTAAGTCATGCCAAAACTAGTAGAAGGAAGCCAAATTGCATAACCGGTGAAAATTGGCGCATGATTTTGGATTTCTGGGAATCCGATGAGAGCCGACAGAGAAATGAGCATAATAAGAAGAATCGAGCTTTCAATTCTGGGGAAATGTCTGCTATTTATGCGGGAGGCTCAATCAATATTGATGAGCATAGAAATAGATTGGTTATTATTAAAACATAAATTTTTTTAAATGTCATTTTTTTATTTTATAAATATTTCATTTTGTTTAACAATATTTTTTTTTAGGCCAAAGAAATGGGATCGCGGCCATCATTTATAGAGACTTTCACGTGAACCTTCCAAAAAAAAGACAAGAGCTGGAGTGGGGAGAGAGCTAGAACTGTTGTGGTATTTAATTTGAAAACTTTTCTTTATTTTATAAACACTTTTATTATTGATTTAAATTTATTTTGTTGAATCTGTCATTATATTATATGATTACATTGTTAAACTATAATTGAACACTTTGTTTTTTTTTTCGATATTATATATGTTGTTACTTAAATTTTATTTGAAATTATGTAATGACAATGCAGGAGAGATATGATGAGTTACAACAGAATTCGATCTGTAATGATGATGCTGGCTCATCTAAGCCATCTGTTGATAGTATAGCTTTATGGGTCGAGGCAAGTGGTGGTGCAAAAAAGGGAGGAAGAGTACTTGGGATGGGCTCTTTGAGCCAGACTTGTAGAATCAGCGGCCAATCCTCTTCCACTTTAGCAGTTGTCAGGGAAGAAATGATGCAAATGAACAAGCGGATGAGCCAGATATAGGAGCTATTAGTACAAAAAGACAATCGAATTGAAAAATTATGCGCACAACAAAGGGAAAATGAGAATGTAATCAGCAAGTTACGCGCAAACTAGGATTTCATAATGCGGCATCTACAGTTAGCTCTCGATTTAAGTCAGACGACCTCATTTCTATTTTCTTTTGATAATCCTCCCGATGGTGATACTGGTGACGATGGTGATGATGATGGTGATGATGGTGTTTCTTGACATTTATATTTGTTATTTGATGGTTACATTTAAATATGGTTTTTGCATATCATTATCTTTGAATATTTTCACTTTGTATTGTGTTTACTGTTGATATTATTTATTGTTATTTCATAGTTAGTAAATGATTATGTTGACAATGTTGATGATGTTAATCATGTGTTTTGTTGATGATATTGTTGTCGGATGGTTGGTTGATGGTGGTATTGTTTGATGGTTGGTTGATACTATTAGATAACTGGTTGATTGATTGTTAATTTATTATGATGTTGAATGAGATACAGGAACAGAGAATACATGATGAATGGTCAAATTATAGAATTCAATTTGATTTTTGTTGCAAAATTTGTTACTAAATTTTTGATACAAAATATCCACATTTGTTGTAAAATTCGTTGCTAAATATGCTTGCAACGAAATTTGTGACCAAAATGAAAATTGCAACAAATTTGGGTTCGTCGCGGATTAGCGACGAACTATGGTTCGTTGCAGAATTCGTCGCTAATTTGTAACAAATTTTAATTTTTCGTCGCAATTTTTAGTGATGAGCTGATAGCGACAAAAAATTATTTATCATTAAATTTGTCACAAATTGTTTTTGTAATGAATTTTTCTTAAAAATTTATCGCAAAATTCGTTACAAAATGGTGTTTTTTTTTGTAGTGATGGTTGAGGGTTTGCATTAGCTTTAAATGAATTAAAGGGACATGAAGGTAACTTGGCTTTTCTTATATTGGCCCTTTTGCCCTAACTTTATGCTATACCCATCGTGGGAAAACAAAATTTGAGTTCTAATTAATATCTTATTTCATCTTTTTTTTTTTTCTCATCCCATGCAAAGAAAAGAGGGTTTTTTTGGTAAAATATTTTGATTACGTCAATTGTTATTATTAAAAAAATATTATATATTAAAATCAAATCAATTATTTAAATATATTCTGATTAGAATATAACAATAATTTATTTAATTTTGAAAATATTTAATTTTATAAGAGGTTTTATATATAAATCTAAGTTATTATAAAACTTAATTGATATAGTAAATCATTAAGCTTTCATATTATTATATTATTTTTTTATATTCATCAATTGATATCAGTGTTTTGTTCAATTAATCTGATTCAAGTACTGTAAAGTTTATTAAAGGGTTGACTGTCTCAAATCTCATCTTTTCATTCTCATGGCTTGAATCTAAAACTTATGATTAATAGAGTATAGCGTCTCATCACTACACTTATTGGAGTTTGGTATTATTATATTATTTTTCATTTTAACATTCTATCATAATCATACTCAATTTTTTTCTAATATGGTAGGAGAGAGGCAGGTTTCCTAGTAATTATATTACAAACACATCCAAACTCTTGTCAATATGGTTTTGAATGGCAGCATCTTATAAACGTGAGTGATTTTGAATTGAGAATTGGTGAAGTGGCCTCGAATAGATACCATTATATTAATGAATAGTTAGTCTAATGGGTAAAAATATTAAATTTTTTAATAAATTTTAAGTTTAAAATTTAAAAATAAAAGAAATTATATTAGAACGATCAGAATAAAACATATAATGCTGATAAATACATTTTCCATTGGTGAAAAGGACCGGTCATGTGGATCGATGGAAGGTCTAAATCCATTGGGACAGCTAATGGAATGCTGAAATCTCAATGTTCCTCTTCTTTTCTAGGGAGTTTTAAATGGGGACTTGAAAGGAAATTGAGATGATTGATATCATTCGAAGATGATTGATATCATTCGAAAATGTACTCCTACATAACATAAGCCTTCCAACATTGTTATTTGACAAAAGGTTATTGTAATCATATGAATTATTTCCTCTGGTGTGACATCTTTTTCCTTTTAAGCATTTTTCGTGTAAGGCTTTTGTATGTGCAACTCTTTTTTTTACTTTCTTAAAATGTCATAATTGCATTGAATATGTAAAAAGACATAAAAGAAAACTTTTTTAATCCTATTAAATTAACTCTGTCTCTCTTTCTTTAAAAAATCTTTCTCAATATGAGTTTACGTTCAATCGTAATTAAGGAAAATTATATTTCTTTGTTTTAATAAATTATCGATATCTGATAATCACGTTAAATTCAATTAAATTCGATTTGAGTTAAGTTAGGTCTTATCAGACGAGTCGGGTTGGACTTTTACTAGGTAAAACTCTGTTGCATCTATTTTCGTAAGACTTAAATTCGACAATTTATCAACTAGGCGTTGATTGGGAAAAAAAAAAGTGCATTCTTGTTGGACAAGATTTAAGATTTCAATATTAGAAATTGTATCGACTAGATTTGAGAAACTTGTCATAATGTATGAGGTATTTTTAGTCTGTCGTAAGGTATTATCAGAATAGGTACTTGTGGTTAAACGAGTAGAAAGGGAAAAACAGAAATATCACATTACAATAATTTGAAGAATCAACATAATGGCCGAGCTATCAAGGAGTCAAAGCATGAGTACAGCGATATCCTCATCAAAAGCTAAACAACAAATAAAACGGGATAAAACTAAGCAGACTCCAAGAGTTAATCCGCAATCAGCACTGGAAACCGATCAATGCTGTCCTCCCAAGGACTCTTGGGAGAAGGTTTGACATTGCGAAGTGCTTGCCAAACAGTACTATTACACTTGAATCCACTCCCAAACGCAATTTGCCATATCCAGACCCTTCCTCAGTCTCATCTTAGCCATACCATATAGAGCTTGAAGAAGTGCTCCCAAACCTATGAAGAGTCATTCTTGATGGCTCAACATGCTCCTGTTTAAGTGCCAAGTTCTTCACAAGCTCATCTAACACAGCTCTATCGCAGGCATGAATAGGCAGTATCAAGCTAACTCTCATATCACAGCTCAGCTTACTACCTGAGGTGAAGAAGGGCCCCCAGAAGGAATAGGCCTTATACCATTGCTGCTCTGGTTTGTGCCTCTCCTTCGGGTGGATATTAGGATTGCTATAAAAGCAACCCACCAAACACTCCTGCCAAAATAATCCAGCAGCTGTTACTCTTTCCTGATGATTTTGGTGCAGCAGATGGTGTGTCATTTTGTGGTCCAAATCCATCAAAAATCAGGCCCCTAGCAACATAAAATGATGAACACTCTTCCAACGTTCTCTGATTTGACATGCTTTGCAGGCAATTTCTGTCAAGGGATAAATTGCTAGGTACAAAGTCCGGAATCTTACCTTCGAAATAGTTGCTCGATAGATCAACATAACTGAACCTCCCCAATATAGATGTGAGATTTCCATAGAAGATGTTATGTGATAGATTGAATACAGCACCGGAGCTATTAGTAGTTGAACGACGGTCAGGAAGCTGAGAAGTGAAATTGTTGCCAGAGATGTCAAGAAATTGCAGTTGTGACAATGAGAAAATAGCATTTGGAATAGACCCACTGAAGCTATTCTGACTCAAGTCTACAAACTGCAACCTCATTAGAGAAGAAAACAAATCATCAGGCAATTCCCCAGAAAGTTCATTGCTCCCAAGCAACATTTTCTGCAAACTCCTCATTCCAACCAAATCTGAGGACAATGACCCAGACAAATCATTCATACCCAGATCAAGTTCAACAAGACTCCCAAGATCGCCAAGCTGGGCAGGTATCGAAGACCTAAAATCATTGTTTGAAAGATTCAAAACCTGCAGTTTGGGCAATGCACCAATCCCAGTAGGAATCAACCCATATAAGAAATTCGAGGATAAATCAAGCAATGACAAATTCCCCAAAAAACTAAACTCTAAAGGTATTGACCCAGCAAGCAAATTCTGAGAAAGATCAAGATACAGGAGTTTCGACAACTGACCTAAGCTCGAAGGAATCAAACCAGTAATTCTATTATTGGATAAGTACAATGAAGTGAGATGACTGGAATTGCCTAAAGACAATGGAATAGGACCAACAACGGAAGAAGAACTAAGATCAAGCACTTGAAGCAACAACAACTTATCACCAAAAAAATCAGGAATTTGACCGGGAAGCAAGAAATTAGAGGCATTAAAGGACATCAAATTGGTTAAATTCACAAGGGCATCAACTGAAAAACTAGGGTTTTGACTACCGACACGAGTCCTACGAAATCTAGAAACGTTGATACCAATGACACTACCATTTTGGCAGCTAATACCAGTCCAATTGAAGCAAGGATCGGCTTTCTTGGGCCAATCCTTGCTTCTTAACCCTAATGTTGATCTCAGCTGAAGCAGAGCTTGTTTTTCAGAGTAAGAAGTCAACTGTTGTTCCAATGTAGAATCAAATAACAACAAGAAGAGCAGAAAAACTAGGGTTACTACAATTATACTTCTATGATCCACCATATCTAAATCTTTTGGAAAACGTGAGGAGAGTGCAGTACCTTACACAACTATGCTTATAGCGTTGAATTATCAAAATGAACCTTCAACCCTTAAGAATTTTGCCTAGATACCCCAAAATCAACTTCTACTTATTGCGCTCTTTACTATGTTATCATTTACTATGATTGTTGTGTATAGAGAGTGACATTTGGGATCTCTATTTATAACTCTCAATCATAATCGTTATTGCACTTATTGTAATAGTGGTAGTGGTTACAGGGCAGCATCATTCTCTCTTAATTATCCCAATTCAAATTCAAATTTAAATTCAAATGGGTGTGAGTTAATATACAATTCTCAGCTTAATTGTGCTGAAAACAATTCAACTCACAACCATTAAGGTCAAATTGATTTAATAGTCTAGCATAAAATTCCTCTCCCAACTTGAATTTGATATTAAAAGATAATGTCATGTGTGAAAAAATCAACATCAACAAATAATTAACCATCTAATCTTTCTCCATTTTTTTCTTTCTCTTTCTACATGTTCACATAAATTTCTCTCTCTCTCTACAAATTTCTTACCTCAATAAATCATAACAGAGGCTTTGATCTCAGGAGCTGAATCTCTCTCTCTCTCTTCAGTTTCTTCAGTTGATGAAAGAAAGAGAGAGCAAGTTGAGAATATTAAAAAATTGGAAGTGTTCAAAAGTGTAGTGAGAGAACTAATAACACTTCAGTTTCTCTCTCTCTCTCTCTCACGCAAATAAAATTATTATATTTTGAAAACTAATAACACTTATATTAATTCTCAAAATGTTATAAACTAAATAGAATATTAAATAATAAAATAGAGAGAGAAAGAGAAAATTTTCTTATTCTCTTATATATAAAATAAAGTTACAAAGCAGGGTATTTATATAAATTGGAATGTGTATATAAATGGAATATTTTAAAGTCAAATATTCTCCCAAATATGTAATATTTTCATTTTATGATATTGATATATAAAAAATGGTGCTAATAGCAGTTTTGACATTATGTGGATTCTTTTAAAACATTTACCTTCCACATATTAAATGTCCATTCAAATTTCCTAGGATTTATAATACTCCCTATTGGATGTCCATTATATTGATAGATTTTGTTAAAATCTTACTAGAAAAAAACCCAATAGGAAAAAAAACCTAATGAAGGAAAAAAAGTACACTATTCAAAATGTTTGATGATATACTTATTTCTCCTGTTGCGAATATCCTTTGAAATCTTGAATGCGATACATTTTAATTTCTTTCATCAATCTTGTAAAGGTAGTAGTTTGTAGGAATTTCATAAATAAATTTGTTAAATTTTTATCTAATCAGATTTGTTGAACATTTATATCACCATTCTTCTGAAGTTCATGAGTGAAAAAAAAAATTTGCTGAAATATGTTTTGTTCTATCGTTTTTTGTATATCTTTCCTTGAGTTAGATGATGCATGCTACATTTTCCTCCAGTCGGTGTCTCTTTTCTTGAAGATAAATCACAATCTCCAAGTATGTGTTGAATCACAGATATTAACCATCCGTGTTGAATCACAGATATTAACCATCCGCATCGCAGCCAACTTCATGGATTGCTAAAATTTCAGCATGATTAGAGGATATAATTAATATTGTTTGTTTCATAGAACGCCATTAAATGGTGGTACCACCATATATGAATATATATCCAGTTTGTGATTGAGTATTATGAGCATCATATAGGTACCCTGCATCTATAAATCCAATCAAATCTATTTTGGGTAGTTTAGGTTCAAACCTTATAGGTAACAAAATATATATTTAACCCTATTCTAATATTTTCGGATTGGACAAGAGCTATATCTTGCTAATAAGTTAATAGAGAATGATATATCAAGTCGTGTATGACTAGTAAAATATATGAGTTGTCTGATTGTATTTAAGTATGATATTTTAGGACAAAATTTTTCATTATTTTCTTGATGTTGAAAAGAGTTTTTATTTACATCAAATGATCTCACAATCATTAGGGTACTCAATGAATGTGTTTTGTTTATATAAAATCATTTTAACATTTATTTTGAACAAATTATTTAATACACAAAAATTCCGTCATTTAAATTTTCTATCTGTAACTCAATACAAAATTTTTTCTTTTTAAAATCTTTCGTTTCAAATTCTCTATTCATATACTCTATTGCTTTTGAGAACTCTTCAAGAGTTTCAATGATATTCAAATCATCAACATATAATGCAATAATAGTAAAATCATATCCAAATCTCTTTATAAAAATGCATGGGCAAATGAGATTTTTTTTTTATATCTCTCCTTTAACAAATACTCACTAAAACGGTTATATCATAAGCGATCAAATTGTTTTAATTCATATAAAAATTTATTTAATTTGATTGAGTAATATTTTTAAGAACTGGAATTACATGCTTCTGGTAGTTTAAATCCCTCTGGAAATTTTATATAAATATCATTATTCAGTGAATCATACAAATAAGTTGTAATGACATCTATTAAATGTAAATTGAGTCTCTTCTGTATAGTCAAACTGATTAGAAATTAAAAGGGAGTCATATCCACCACAAGAGAGTATATCGTATTGTAATCAATACCCAGTCTTTGTGATAATCCTTATACAACTAAACGTACTTTATATCTCATAATTTTATCTTTTTATTTTGGTTTTTGCTTAAAAACCCATTTATATCTTATTGATTTTATATCAATAAGTGTATGGACTATTGGTTTAAAAATATTTCTTTTGTTAAGATATTTTAATTCTGTTTCAACTACATCTTTCCATTTTGACCAATCATGTCTATGTTTGTATTCCTCAATAGACTTTAGTTCAAAATTCTCATTTTCATTCTCATTACTTATTGTTATATGGTATGCAAAACTGTCATCAAACTTATTAAAATTTCATAATTATCAATATTTTCAGATATCTGATATTCTTTTGAAATATTATCCATGGTTGATATGTTTTTAGGACATGCAATATTCTCGTTCAAACCATCTATTTTTTTACTTGTTTTCTATCTTTAGAATTTTTATTTTTGGAACTAATCAATCTATCATGTTTTGCACGCGCTTTATACTCACTAGCAATGTTATATTATCTTCAGGGACATCAATTCTAATAGGCGTATTAATACTTGGAATATGTGATTTAATCACTCTTTTATGGTTAGGAAATACATCTAGTAGTTGATTTAATAAACTTTGTAAATGAATTAATTTTTGAACTTTCAATTTATATTGTTTTGTTCGAAAATCAAGATGAGATAATGATAACTAATTCTAACTGATTTTATTTCCAAACCGTTTGTTCTTTCTCCCTTTAATGTTAGAAAAACAGACTTATCAAAATGACAATCAATAAAATGAGTCGTAAATAAATCTCTTGCCATGAGTTCAATATATTTAATAATCGATGAAAATTCATATCCAACGTATACCTCCAATTTTCTTTGAGATCCCATCTTAGTTTGTTGTGATAGAGTGATAGGAACATATACTGCACATCTAAAAATTCTCAAATGAGAGATATTTGATTCTTGACTGTAAACCAAATATAATAGAGAGAAATTATTACTACTTGTTGGCCAGATACAAATAAGTGTTGCTGTATGTAAAACAGTATGTCTCCAAATAGAAACTAATAATTTAGCTTTCATAAACAATAGTCTTGCAATCAATTGAACACGTTTAACGAGTGATTCTGCCAGACTATTTTAAGTATGAACATGTGTTATAAAATGTTTTATACTTATCCAAATTGATATATAATATTTATCAAAACTTTGAGATGTAAATTTATCAGTATTATCAAAATGAATTTTTTTATTAGATAATCTAGAAAATGTACTCGTAATCTAATTTACTGAGCAAGTAATCTCATAAACGTTAGATTATGAGTTGATAATAATGATATACATGACTACCTAGTTGATGTATCAATTAAAATCATAAAATATTTGACTGGTTCACATGGTGGGTGTATAGGCTCACAAATATTTCCATGTATTCGTTCCAAAAATTTAAGAAATTCATAATTTATTTTAATTAGTGATGATCTCACAATTAATTTGTTTTGAAAGCAAACAACACAAATAAATTTATTAGACTGAAAAATCTTTTGATTCTTCAAAGAATGTTTACATGAGTCATTTATAATTTTTTCTATCATTATTGACCCGAGATGACCCAACCAATCATACCAAACAATAAAATCATTTAATTTAGTAAACTTCTGGTTTATTGTTACATATGTTTCTCTTATATTAATGCATGTGTAATACAAATCATAGGAATATATGGGTAATTTTTTTAATATCCTTTTATCACACAGAATTATACTCGTAATATGAAGAAACTCAATATTTCTTTCACTTGTTGTCACAATATGATACACATTTTTACAAATATTTTTAAAACTCAATAAATTTTTTTAAGACATGAGAGAGTATAATGTTTCATCAATTTCAAATTTAGTTCATCTAGATAAGAATATGTTAACTCTTCCGGAGTTTTCTATTAATTTTGTATTATCAGATATATAGTTAACATTGGTCTCTTGTATTATCAGATAAGAAAAATATTTCTTATCTTTTAATATAGTGTGTGTAGTGACACTGTCTGTGAGACATTTATCTCCGTCATTTATCGCTAATCGAACCACAAAGCATCTATATTTTTTAATAAATAGACAATATTTTTAAAATTCATGACAATATTAATGCCAATGAATTTTAAAAATTTATTTTTGTAACAAAAAAATATTTATTTAAAATAAATAGATCAATAAAGTATTTAAACATAACAAATATTTTAGAATTCAATATATTTAAAATAAAATGCAATTATATTCTAATAAGTTCTAAAAAATTTATTTTTGGACACTCCTATCATTAATCAAGTTGTCAATTTTCTTTCAGGGATATATATCTATGCTCTTTTGGAACTTTCGATTAATTTTGTACTATCACTTATGATATTAACAGTTGCTTCTCCTAATTTTAGGCAGGAAAAATAATTCTTATTTTTTTTAGTATTGTATGTACCGTAACACTATCAATGATTTATTCATCTTTCTCGTCTTTTATTGATCTCAGGATATTTTTAGAATCTTTTGAAAATTTATCTTGTCTTTTTTCATTATTATTATCTCACTTCTTGTGGTGATAAATTTGCATAACCACTTTTGGTAAGTTGATAAATTTGCATAATCATGATAATCACTACAATCATGATCTCTTCCGTATTCATAATAATATTTAATCACATTCGTTTCAGGGAATGGACTAGAACTGGTAGATCGAATTTTATGATTTTTCATCAATAATATTTTGTTCAACTATAATAGGATATAAAATCAATTCAAAATATTTTGAATCCTTTTTTTTCTAATATTGTTACTACAAAAGCAAAAATGAAATATGAAAAGTGGAGAATTTTCTAACATATTTTTTCTAATAATATTTTCTTTATAAAACTTTAATTGGGATATAATTTTAAATATTACAGAATTGTACTCACTAATTAAATTGAAATTTTGTAACCTCAAACGTAATCAATCATAAGAACAATCATCTTTAGGTGATTATATTTTTTTATCATTATTACTCCTTTAAATTATTTTTATAGTGTCTTTAAGACCCATTGCATGTAGATGCATTTTAATATTTAACATCCATGATAAATAATTCTTTCCCATAACATCAAAAGCCTCAAATTTGAGTTTCACAAGGCATGACATTGTCAACTATAACAAGTAAGGAAAAATAAATATATATATTCAATCAATAATAAGATTATTAAATTAAAAAAAAATTGAATAGTAGTTCCTTTTTTGATATAGAAGATTAGACTAAACTGCAACTATAAAGTATAATTTGAAAAAAAAAAAAAACCATAATATTCAATAAAATCTCTAAATAAAAGTTATAGAAAATTCATACTAAACAAAACTTATTTTTCATTGATGAGAATTTTGTATTCGGTTAGACAGAATTTCATACTGATAACGTATTATAAACTAAAGAGAAAACTAAATAAGAAAATAGAGAGAGAAAGAGAAAAAGGAATAATTTCTTATTTTCTTAAAAGTAGAATGAAGTTACAAAACGGATATTTATACAATTTGGGATTTGTACATAAATAAAAGATTTTAAAATCAAATATTCTCCCAAATATATGATATTTCCATATTATAATATTAACATATAAAAAAGGCTGCTCATAGCAATATTGATATTATATGTATCCTTTTAAAATATTTAGCTTTCATATATTAAACATCCATCCAAATTCTCTAGAGTTTATAACACAAAAATCATTCAAAACTCAATTTTTATTTCAGTTTCAAACCGTATACTTAAATTATGATATTATCGATTATATGCATTTTCTTACTATTTTCATAAATAGTTAGTATCCACATAACATTATGTGATTAATTATTCTAATATTTTTAATTCATTAGTTGTCAATCAGATAGATTATAGTGGCATAGAAGTATTTATATTATTGACTTCACTTAGTAGAATAAAAGTACAATTATTATTATCGCATAAAAAAAATCATATAAATAAGCTGACGGGTTATTGAAACCCTCAAAATTAATACTGATTCCCCAATGCGATAAATTTATAGCAATAGTGGTACCAAATCAAATTCCAAGGGAACTAAATTGATTTAATTTTTTAGTTAAGTGTTAAAAATAAAAATAGAGGGTTTGTCAAATAAATTTCTAAATTAAAAATAATAACTAAAAAAAATAAGAAATAAATTAACAATGAAAATAATAAATATTAAAAGAAAATCAATATACTAAAATTCTGATCCAAGAGTTTACCACTTTCAATTGTTTCACTGATCATACGTTAAAAAATATTATTCTTACAATTCAAGTATTTAACCTTAAATTTATTAGGATAGTCGTAATAAATCTTGTGTTTTCCTAAATTAATTGATCAAACCCAGTATCCAATCAAAACTTATCATTAATCGACTGGACACGATAGTATTCTATATCAATATAATGATAGAATTAAATTATGTGAAAACAGTTAAACCAAAATACAAATAATTGGGATAGCCACAATTATTTAATTTTGTTCCATCAATTTTCTAGGTTAAATATGAATATTGGTAAAAGACCCATAAACATAAATAATCTAGTTGCTACTTGTACCATTCATTCATCACAATTATGGATCACTGAAATTCTGGATAGCAATAAAAAAATTAATATTGAATTAAATTTTTAGATTAACCAGTATTAAAATTTTATGTAAATAAATCAAGAACCAACGAATATTTGAATTAAAAGGGTAAAAAATTAAATTAAACACCTAACCTCACAGTGAAGATAACCGAATAAAAATTCTCCTTGAATCAGAAAAAATAAACTAACCACTCATGGTAATAAGTCTTCAATAAAAGAAAAAGAAAAAAATAAAAAGAAAAGAAAAAAATATGTTATAGGAGAGGAAGAATGTGTCTCCAACCGGTAGCAGCTTCCTTTATATAATGAAAAGTGGCATCCTTCTTGTTTCTTCAAAATGTGCAGCCGCCGCCTCTCTTGGGAGAATTGTGTTTCTTTTTTTCTTTTTGTCTCTTAGGTCAAAAATGGATCTTTCCTAAAAAATGAAGACTCCTTCAAATTAGAAAAATATAAATTAACTCTTAAAATAATTTTACATAAAATAAAATTCATACTAAAATTAACTAAAACTAAAAAAATCAAGTTTCGTCTGTTTTCATAGGTCCAATAAGATGTTTGCTCATTTAACTCTAAATTGCCTTTTTAAGCCTATTTTGTCCAAATCTTCCAATTCTAACCGCCTAATAATAAAAAATCACAAAAACCACTCATTAGAATACTAACAAATGCAAAATCAATCCATAATAATAACAATAAATTTAATAATTTTGTACGTTATCATAAGCATGTTATATAAAATAGAATATAATGATATAGAAAAAATTATATAACTGACCCCTCTTAATGAGATAAAGATTTGATTGTTATTGTTATTGGTTTTCAGTTAGATGGAAATTTACATCCCTAAAATGGTAGAAAATCAAAATATCCAATTAAATTTATTACAAATGGAAGAATGTGAGTTTCTATATGTAGAAATTTCTCAACATTAATATTTTTAATTAATATTTATACAAAATTTGTTATATTTTTTATATTTATATGTTTTCTCATAAATTATTTAATTATTTAATTATAAATTTTTGTCACATTTTTATTATGACTTTGCACGTTCAAGAGAAACAAATTTATTGTCAAATATAGGAGATTGAAGAAAGATTCCTTTTTTTTTTTTTTTTGGTTACGTTGATTTTAACTAAATTCAATTATAGATAAGTTAGGTTCCTATGGGGTAAAACTTTCTCAACCATTGTTTTTTTTATATATAAAATTTGAATCCGAGATCTTGAGTAAGAGAAATAAGTATTCAACTACTTACTAAAGACTATTATGAAAGAATAATTAAATCCAAAAATTAAATATTTCAATCAAATTGCATTAATATTTAATTATTTCTCTCAGTTGTGATTGTGAATCCATTGGAATGAGATAATTAATGTATACCTTCGTTTTTTTCTCGATAAATTAGAATTTTCATAAAAAATAATAGAATATATGAAATTAGAGTAATTAGTACATCCTATTCAATTAAATTATTGAATAATTAGAATCATATTTTCTTTTTTGATCAAAAGAACCTAAACTATAAATTTTATGTCTCATTTTATCATTCCATTTGTAGAAATAATAATTATCTAAAATTCATTTATAAAGAAAATAAAAATTCAACATAATAAATTATATTTCTTTTCGTATTTTTTATTATGAATATAAATAAAATAAGATAAAATATTAAATACCTAGGAATTTGGAGATACTTCCTAAGGCTTATGACTTGGATTAGAAGAAAATGTTGGCTAAAGGAAAAAAAAAAAAAAAAATCTTATTACCTTAAATTAAAGGGGCCCCTTTTTCTTATACACATGACATCATTTGCGACAACCCAATTCTAAAGAGTGATAAAAAGATAGAGAGAGAGAAATTAGAGAGAGAAAGATAGAAAGAGAGATAGAGAGAAACTAGAGAGAAAAAGAGAGAGACAATATAAAGAGGAAGGAAGAAAATTTTCAATATCATTCCATTTAAATCCATATGTTAATAATGGATCGACTCTTAATCCATGTGATCTATAAGTTTTTACATTGTAAAAAAATAAAAAAATAAAATATTAAATTAGTGATTCAACGATTTAATCGGTTAAATCAAAAATTTTATCACTACAAAAAAACACTCTTTTAGCGACGAACTTCACGACAAACAAAAATTTGTTGTCAATTAGCAACAAATTTTTCAACAAAAAAGAGTTAGTCGCAAAATTTGTAACGAAGCTAGTGTTCGTCGTAAAATTTGCAACAAACTTTGGAGTTCGTTGTCAAATTTGCAATGAACCTAGTGTTCATCATAAAATTTGCAATGAACCCTTGAATTCGTGGCAAAATTTGCAACGAATCTAGTGTTGGTCGCAAAATTTGCAACGAACCCTTGAGTTCGTATCAAAATTTACAACGAACCTAACATTCGTCGCTAAATTTACAACGAACTCTTGAGTTCGTCACAAAATTTGCAACGATCCTATTATTCGTTGCAAAATTTGCAACGAACCCTTGAGTTCATCGCAAAATTTGCAACGAACCTATCATTCATTGTAAAATTTGCAACGAACCTAATTTTTGTCGCAAAATTTACAACGAACTTTGAAGTTCGTCGCAAAATTTGCAACGAACCCTTGAGTTCATCACTAAATTTGTTGCAAATTTTCTATACTTAGACAATTTTGCATCATTTTCACTTTCATTTCCATTTTCTACTTGGAAAATTTTCTTCATTTACAAATGGGATTTCGTTGCTCCATTGTTGCAGGTACAGGTAAGCTCTCTCTCTCTCTCTCTCATGCAGATCCGGCGATAGAGCCACCGGATCAGCATGTCCACCACCAGATTCGACGGTAAAGCCCCGGATCAGCATGTCCATCGCTAGATTCGACGGCAGAGCCACCGGATCAGCATGTCCACCGCCAGATCAAGCGGCAGAGCCACCGGATCTGGCGCTGTGGCTGCGAAGGTCTCAGCCTTTGGGGGCCACGACTGCTACGGCCCTCGTGGCCATGGGCCGTCGCGGCTGCGACTGCCGCAACTGCTACGGCCCTCGTGGCCGTGGGTTGTCGCGACCGCGAATGCAACGACCCTCGCGGCCTTCCGCGGCCGGGACTGCCGCGAAGGTCGTGGCCTTTGGGGCCATGACTGCCGCGGCCCTCATGGCTGCGGGCCGTCACGACCGCGATGGCTGGCCTTCCACGCCCTCGAGGGCAGCGCCTCTCACGGCCGTGAAGGCCGCGACCGCAGCCGGAGGGAGGGGGAGCACCCCCTCCGTCCCTGTTTTTTTTTTCTTTTTTTATTTGTTTGATTAATTTTTTTTTATTTTATTTTTTTCTATTTTTTTTTTCTTATCTATAGTTTGGCTTACATGCCCTTTTTCTTTAAGACATAGTGCTGGTTTCGTGTACTTGAGGTTCGAAAATACGCAAGCTGCTATAGGTGCACAACGTTCTCTCCATGGTAAGTGGTTTGCTGGGAAGATGATCACCGTAGCTTTCATGGTAATTACACTTTCTATTGCTTCTGTGTTATTCTTCATTAACTATTATAGTTTCTAAATAAATGCCATGTACCATGTGTAGCTGACTCAGAAGTATGAGGCCAAGTTCCCTTATAGTTTTTTAGGGATTGAACAGCATGGGGCTGTGAATGGACGGTGCCTGTGTCTCAGCTTTTATTGTGCTCCTTCTGATGTCCATGTTAGACGATGGTAAATTGGTTCCCTCGTCTGCTGAAGAGGTTTTGGTTCTGGTACCAAATGCAAGCCGACGGAAGTTTAAGTGCACATTTCAATATATTCATGAAATCATTGTTTTGTTTCTGCTGGAGAAAAACTGTGTAACAAATTTGTAATAGTATTTTTTTTTCCGGATTTATAATCTTATTTGCAGCCCATTTAAGGTCAATTTGCAGTAGATTTGAGCTTTTAGGCAAATTCTTGCGCTATTATTTCACTTGCTATTTTTTTGTTTTTTATTTTTTTATGGTTGAGACCTTTCTTCCTACCTCATGACGGGAGGGTTAATTTGTTAGTAGGTTGAGTGAAAGTCACGTACAGGTATACTAATTCTTAATTATGAAGGTCAATTTGTGATTCAACACCAATAAAATAATTATTCATGAATTTATGAATTTTGCGACGAACCACCATTCATCGCTGATTTGCGACGAACCACGTTCGTCACAAAATTCGTCATTAAATTTGCGACGAACCTTAATTTTTTGTGGCTAATATTTGCAATGAGCTGATAGCGACAAAAAATTGTTTGTTGCTAAATTTGTGGCAAATTGTTTTTGCAATGAATTTTTCTTAAAAATTCATCGCAAAATTTGTCACAAAAAGGCATTTTTTTTTGAGTGATGACACATAGGTTGGTGTTGGCAAAAAGGCCGTCCAAGGCACCAAACATGACTTCCTCTGTCTCTTCCCTTGCTGCAGCCAGTGATCGACGTAGAGGAATGTACCTCAGTGACTCCGGACCATATGTTTCCTCCCCTAAACCGGATCTTTCAAGAATTTTTTGCTGAAACTCCAATGATGACTCGTCAAACTCTCCGGTGAGCCTCGAGCGCTCCATGTATTGGGAGAATGTGACCTTGAGGTGTGGAGGTGGAAGATAGCATGCATAGTCTACAAGATAAATGGGTCTGGGTCCAGTCATAAGATACACGGCTGACCCAAAAACAAGAACAAGAAAAGAGACTAAGACTATGACTAAGTTGTATTCTAAATGGAGGAAGAGTTTATAGTAATCTTCAAAGTTCATTTTGGATGCATGGATTAAAACTGCTACTATCAGTGGGATTAAGCAAAGGTTTAGTAGATTTGACATGAGGTAATGGTATCCTAACTTCACATACTTGAGTTTCACACTTGGAAGAAAATTTGGTAATGTATGACTCCTGGAATCATCATTGATAGCCTCATTTGTTTTGGGAGGAGAATTTCGAGGAGAATCCATATGATGGGGCTCCTTGGATTTGAGTTTCTAGAAATGGGGTTTTTGTGAAGTTGTGATTTGGTTATGGAATTTGAGAGATGGGAAAGTAGAGTAGTTGTGTGTATTTATTTATTATTATTAATTTTTTATATAAAGAAAGTTAGAATTCAAAATCTAAAAAAAAAAAAAAGGGTTGTTGTCAGTTAAATTATAATTTATTGTGTGCTTTTATATTTTACATCCTTAAAATGGTAGAAAATCAAAATCTCCAATTAAATTTATTACGAATGGAAGAATGTGAGATTCTATATGTAGAAATTTTTTAACATTAATATTTTTTAATTAAATTTATACAAAACTTGTTATATTTTTTATATTTATATGTTTTCTTATAAATTATTTACTTATTTGATTATAAATTTTTGTTACATTTTTTTATTACGACTCTGCATGTTCAGGATTACCAAATTTATTGTCAAATATAGGAGATTGAACAAAGATTCATTTTTTTGTTTTTTTTTGGTTATGATAGATTCAACTAAATCCGATTAGAGATGAGTTGGACTTCTATGGGCCAAAACTCTCTCGGCCATTATTTTTTTATATACAAAATTTGAATTCGAGATCTTGAATAAGAAAAATTAATATTCAATTACTCACTAAAGACTATTCTAGAAGAAATTCAAAAATTAAATATTTCAATCAAATTGCATTAATAATCTGTTCTTTCTCTCATTTGTGAATCGATTGGAATGGATAATTAATGTATTCCTTCGTTTTTTGTCCTCGATAAATTAGAATTTTCATAAAAAAAAAAATAGAATATACAAAATTAGAATAATTAGTACATCTTATTCAATTAAATTATTGAATAATTAGAATCGTACTTTCTTTTTTTTTTAATCAAAATAACCTAAACTATAAATTTTGTGTCTCATTTATCATTTCATTGGAAGTAATAATAATTATCTAAAATTCATTTATAAAGAAATAAAAATTCAACATAAAAAATTATATTTTTTTTCATATTTTTTATTATGAATATAAATAAAAAAAGATAAAATATTAAATACCTAGGAATTTGGAGATACTTCCTGAGGCACATGACTTGGATCAGAAGAAAATGTTGCCTAAAGGAAAAAAAAAAAAACCAAAAAACAAAAAACAAAAAAACAAAAAACAAAAAACAAAAAAACAAAAAAACAAGAAAAAAAAATCCTTATTTCCTTAAATTAAAGGGGTCCCTCTTACATTATTTTGTCACAACCCAACTCTAAAGAGTAGAGAGAGAGATTGGAGAGAGAAAAATAGAAAGAGAGACAGAGAGGAGACTATGGAGAAAGAGAGAGAGGGATCGATTCTCAATCCATATAATCTATAAGTTTTTATATTGTAAAATAATAAAAAATCAGCTATTGAACTAGTGATTCAATGGTTTAATCGATTGAATCATAAATTTTAAGACACATAGGTAGGTGTGCGGGTCGGGTTTAACAATTTCCCGGGCGAGATTTATAATATTTGTCATGATTTATGAGTTATTGTAAGTCTATCATAAGTATTATATTAGAATAGGTACCGTGGTTAAACAAGTAAGAGGGGAAAAAGTGAAATATAACATTACAATGGTTTGAAGAATCAACATAATGGCCAAGCTATTAAGGAATGAAAGCATCAGCACAGCAACACCCTCATCAAAAGCTAAACAACAAATAAAACGGGATAAAACTAAGCAGGCTTCATCACTTAATCCTAGTGTTTTTAAAACCGAACCTGACCAGTCGATTTGACCGGTTCAATCATAAATCGCTCTATAATTCGATTCGATTTTCACTATTAAATCAAATAAAATCAAAATTGATCAAAACTATTTAAAATCGATCAAAACCGATAAAATCAGTGAGCCATTTAAAACTGTCCAAAAAAATTATAATATACAAATTCATTTTTTTCATTTTATTTTCAAGTCGGTAGAAGGAAAAAAATTATATAATATATAAATTATATTATACAAACCATTACTTATAGAACAAATTCCCTTTTTTATCGAGATATACAAATTTTATTTTATTTTAAAATGTATAACATACAAATTATATATATAATATGATGACAATATCTAATTTGTAAAACGGTTTGATCGGTCCAATCTAAGAACTAATGAATCGATAAATTAATTAAATTATTTACCGAAATTCAATTTTAAAAACATTAATTAATCCACAGTCAGGACGGGATACCTATCAATGCTGTCCTCCCAAGGACTCTTGGGAGAAGTTTTGACATTGCGAAGTGCTTGCCAAACAGTACTATTACACTTGAATCCACTCCCAAACGCAATTTGCCATATCCGGTGACCTTCCTCACTTTCATCTTGGCCTCGATGTATGCTAACTCATAACATATAGAGCTCGAAGAAGTGTTCCCAAACCTATGAAGAGTCATTCTCGATGGCTCAACATGCTCCTGTTTAAGTGCCAAGTTCTTCTCAAGCTCATCTATCACAGCTCTACCACCTGCATGAATGCAAAAGTGATCGAATGCAAGCTTGAAATCCGGTATGTAAGGCTTGGTCTTCGTGTTAAAAAACTTCCTCCTGACCAAGTTTAGAAGAAAATAAAGTTGCTCGGATAATGGGAGAACTAAAGGACCCAATGTGGTAATGTTAGTCTTGAGTGCCCCACCGGCTATAGCTATCAAGTCCTTCGATAGGGAGACACCGGTTTTTCCATCTTTGTCTTGCTCTTGGTACACACATTTGAATGCCTTATCATTTGCACCACAATGTGTTCTAACTATATGCAAAAGCTTGTACTTAGCTCTTTTCTTGTCCGAGGACTTGTTGGATAGCAAAACCGCAGAGCAACCAACACGAAACAAGCAATTGGGGATCAACATGGACTTCTTGTTGCCATAATACCCGCTTTGAGTGATGTTCTCAGTACTCACAACAATAGCATATGTATTGCCATGTACTCGCAATAGGTATTCTGGAAATTTTGTGCTAGTCAATCATTTGACATGGTATAAATAAACAAATAAAAGAGTTGTCTTTTTCATTTTAGTGAAATCTTGACTAAAAAGAGTTAATTCGAAAATCAATGAAATAGATGATTCTAATTTTTTTTTTTTTTTATCTTGGTTAGCCACCATCTGATATCCGAGATTTTGTCTCGACTAATTCAGATTGACCTGTTATCGGGCTATGAAAGGGGAGGTCTCTCAACGCGATTATATTACCCCGTCACGGAGACTCAAACTCGAATCCATGGGGATAGAATATAGAACCCTTTCCACTGCACCATGATTCTAATTAATTTTAAAAGAACCTGTCATGGGAATATAAATAGAGTTCAACTAAGGAGAATGAATTTTCAATCCAACAATACCTATGTCTTTGAAGTTGATATTTGTGTTGGTGAAAAGGCTATCCAAGGCACCAAACATGACTTCCTCTGTCTCTTCCCTTGCTGCAGCCAGTGATCGACGTAGAGGAATGTGCCTCAGTGAATCTGGACAATATGTTTCCTCCCCTAAACCGGATCTTTCAAGAATTTTTCGCTGAAACTCCAATGATGACTCGTCGAACTCTCCGGTGAGCCTCGAGCGCTCATGTATTGAGAGAATGTGACCTTGAGGTGTGGAGGTGGAAGATAGCCAGCATAGTCTACAAGATAAATGGGTCTGGGTCCAGTCATAAGATACACGGTTGACCCAAAGACAAGAACAAGAAAAGAGACTAAGACTATGACTAAGTTGTTTTCTAAATGGAGGAAGAGTTTATGGTAATCTTCAAAGTTCATTTTGGATGCATGGATCAAAACTGCTACTATCAGTGGGATTAAGCAAATGTTTAGTGGATTTGACATGAGGTAATGGTATCCTAACTTCACATACTTGAGTTTCACACTTAGAAGAAAATTTGGTAATGTACGACTCGGATTTGAATCATCATTGATAGCCTCATTTGAGTTGGGAGGAGAATTTCGAGGAGAATCCATATGATGGGGTTCCTTGGATTTGAGTTTCTAGAAATGGGGTTTTTGTGAAGTTGTGATTTGCTTATAGAATTTGAGAGATGAGAAAGTAGAGTAAGCGTGTGTATTTATTTATTTATATAAGGAAAGTTTAAATTTATTTTTTAAAAAAAAAAATTGAGATTAATATCAGTTAAATTATAATTTATTATGTATTTCTTTATATTTGTGTATTTGAAATGCCACACTATGTGACACAATTTTTCTATGTATGTTGAAACTAATAGATTTGATATTAATATTTTTGAGCTGTCAAGTGTTTAATCATTTTTCCATTGAGGTGTAGTACTAGGTATTTAAACTTTGCATAAAATCAAATAACTTATCATTTCAAAAAAATTATGCAATTTTTGTAACTATGTTCCCTTTTCTTTGAATTATTGTTTATTAATCTGATATGAATATATATATATATATATATATATATTTTCCTTTTCTTGTTATGCTCATTTATTTATCGTCCCTTATATGACTTATTTTTCAAGAAAATTTTTGTCACAAGTTTGATTATGATTGCGTGTCGAGGGTTACCAAATTTATGGTCAAATATAGGAGATTGAAGAAAGACTACTCTTGAATTATATCCTTTGAAAAGGGATACATATACAAATTTTTATCTTAGTGACTGATTATCTAATACAATTCTCCTTATTTACTCGAGTTTGGTCAGAATGAGATAATTCAAAAATGCATGAATAATTATTTTTTCTCTCTTTGGCAAATCGATTGAAATAAGATAATTAATATATTCCTTACCTTTTTTCTCGATAAATTAAAATTTTCATAAGAATAATAGAATACACAAAATTAGAATATCTAGTGCATATGATTCAAAATTAAATTACTGAGTAATAAGAATCATACTTCTTTTTTTTATCGAAAGAACCTGAGCCTATAAATTTAATGTCTCATTTTATCATTTTATTGGCCGATCATAAATTTTGGAATTAAAGCTTAGATTGTTGTTTGTATTCTATCATTTGTTTGGTAGTAATAATGATTATTTAAAACTCTTTTTATAGATAAATAATAATTCAATATAAAAATTATATTTTTTCATTTTTTTATTATGAATATAAGTTAAATAAGATAAAAAACTATTAAATACTTAGGGATTTGCAGATACTTTCAAAGGCATATGACATAGATCAAAAGAAAATATTGATGTCAATAACCTATAGTTCAACTAACACCAATATTATTATTATTATTATTATTATTATTATTATTATTATTATTGTTGTAAAATTATAATTTTCAGCACATTTTACAAAATTGACCCATTCAAAGGGAAAGGCTCAAAACGTAAAAAGATAGAATGCATTTAGAGAAGTGGGGAGATGTAAGAATAATATTTTTATTTTTTTGTTAGGCATAATTACCTTTTTTATTTTATTATCATATTTATTAATATAATACCAAAAGATATGTATATTATTAAATCCATTAGGAAAAATTGAAAAATTATATTAAAAGAATAAAATACAACATACAATTAGAGTTAAATTTTTTAAAATTTAAATAATTATAAATACAATTTTTTTAAAAAAAATTACAGGCCCTCTAACTAAATACTAAATCTCACGTATACTCATCTCTCATTGATAATTGCAGGTTCTTGATTAGGCATCTGGAGGATGTTCAATGGGATGGGGCTTTATTTTCTTCTAATTTTGGTCTTTTGTACTCTAGCCTCCCATGAGAGCCATCATTTTGTATTTGAATCTTTGTATAATCACAATATTGCATTTTTGCCTAACAATTTAGCTATATTTTTCGATTGCTTCACAGATCAATCCAAATTAACTAACGCCTAGTTGTTTGAATAGTTAGACATTGCTATCTCGTAAACAAAATCGTAGATTCGACTGTTATGAATGAAGAAAATAGACGAGAGTTTTGCCATCTAACTTAAGTCAAGTCAAATTTAGATAAATTCAAAATGATTATCAGATATAAGTAGAAATGGAAAAAGAGAAGTATAGCATGGCAATAATTTGAAGAATCAACATAATGGCCAAGCTATTAAGGAATCAAAGCATCAGTACAGCAATACCCTCGTCAAAAGCTAAAGAACAAATAAAACTGGATAAAACTAAGCAGGTTTCAAGAGTTAATCCGCAATCTGTACTGGATATGTATCAATGCTGTCCTCCCAAGGACTCTTGGGAGAAGGTTTGACATTGCAAAGTGCTTGCCAAACAGTACTATTACACTTGAATCCACTCCCAAACGCAATTTGCCAAACACGGTGACCCTTCCTCACTCTCATCTTAGCCTCGATGTATGCTAACTCATACCATATAGAGCTCGAAGTAGTGTTCCCAAACCTATGAAGAGTCATTCTCGATGGCTCAATATGCCCCTGTTTAAGTGCCAAGTTCTTCTTAAGCTCATCTATCACAGCTCTACCACCTGCATGAATGCAGAAGTGATCGAATACAAGCTTGAAATCCGGTATATAAGGCTTGATATTTGTGTTAAAAAACTTCCTCCTGACCAAGGTTAGAAAAAAATAAAGTTGTTCGGATAATGGGAGTACTAAAGGACCCAATGCGGTAATGTTAGTCTTGAGTGCCCCACCAGCTATAGCCATTAAGTCCCTAGATAGGGAGACACCGGTTTTCCCATCATTGTCTTGCTCTTGGTACACACATTTGAATGCCTTATCATTTGCACCACAATGTGATCTAACTATGTGCACAAGCTTGTACTTAGCTCTTTTCTTGTCCAAGGACTTGTTAGATAGCAAAACCGCAGAGCAACCAACGCGAAACAGGCAATTGGGGATCAACATGGACTTCTTATTGCCATAATACCCACTTAGAGTGATGTTCTCAGTACTCACAACAACAGCATACGTATTGTTATGTACCCGCAATAAGTCCTTGGCTAGATCGATTGCTATCACTCCTGCACTGCACCCCATTCCACCAAGATTGAAGCTCCGGATGTTGCCTCTCAACTTGTATTTGTTTACGATTATGGAGGACAAAGAAGGGGCTGGATTGAACAAGCTGCAATTGACTACAAGAATACCTGTTGGAAATTATGTGCAAGTCAATTATTTGACATCATATAAATAAACAAATAAAAGAATTGCCATTTGATTTTAGTGAAATCCTTATGGCCAAAAAGAGTTAATTCGAAAATCAGTTAAATAGATGATTCTAATTAATTTTAAAAGAAATTTACCTGTAAACAAAAGATGATCTCGAACCTTAGTCTTGCCCTAAATAAAGGTCATTTGGAACAAACTAAGGCTTTTGACGGAAAAGAATGGTTATTTTGTCTCTAAAATGACTTTAAAATTGTTATAAAAGATGGTATAATTGATCTGTAAGATACATATCTAGGCACAAAAGATGACAACAAGAAAAGTGAGCTCTAAATATAACACCAACCCAAGGTCCGGATTAAAAAGATAATGGTCTTTTTGCCTAAGACTTGGCCCACAAAATGATTTTGAGATTGATTGTGGCATGGCATTGCTTAGAAAAATTATGTAGACACATAGTACGTTGCCCGACCTCAACATTTATAGGAATATAAATAGGGTTCAACTAAAGAGAATGGATCTTTTATCCAACAATACCTATGTCTTTGAGGTTGATATTGGTGTTGGCAAAAAGGCTATCCAAGGCATCAAACATTACTTCCTCTGTCTCTTCCCTTGCTGCAGCCAGTGATCGACGTACAGGACTGTACCTCATTGACTCTGGAGCATAGGTTTCCTCCCCTAAACCTGATCTTTCAAGGATTTTTCTCTGAAACTCCAATGATGACTCGTCAAACTCTCCACTGAGCCTCGAGCTCTCCATGCATTGAGAGAATGTGACCTTGAGGTGGGAAGGTGGAAGATAGCATGCATAGTCTACAAGATAAATGGGTCTGGGTCGAGTAATAAGATACACGGTTGACCCAAAAACAAGAACAAGAAAAGAGACTTAAGACCATGACTAAGTTGTATTCTAAATGGTGGAAGAGTTTATAGTGATCTTCAAAGTTCATTTTGGATGCATGGATTAAAACTGCTACTATCATGGGGATTAAGCAAAGGTTTAGTAGATTTGACATGATGAAATGGTATCCTAACTTCACACGCTTGAGTTTCACACTTAGAAGAAAATTTGGTAATGTTCGACCCGGATTTGAATCATCATTGATAGCCTCATTTAAGTTGGGAGGAGAATTTCTAGGAGAATCCATATGATGGGGTTCCTTGGATTTGAGTTTGTAGAAATGGGGTCTTTGTGAAGTAGTGATTTGGTTATGGAATTTGAGAGATGAGAAGTAGAGTATGAGAACAGTGTGTGTTTATAATTGTGAAGTTGTGATTTGGATATCGATAGCCTCATTATTGAAATAGTGAAGTTCTTTTTTTTTTTAATTTTTGGTATTTAGTAATAATGTTGAATTCGATTAAATTTGATTCGAGTTGGATTAAGCTCTTAAGAAGTAAAACTCTTCAATGTCTATTTTTTTTTATACACAACACTCAAATTCAAGAATTTATTTAAAGTAAAAGAGTGTCCAACCACTAGACAGCATAAGTAAGAAGGTGAAGGCTTGAAATGCCATGTGATGTCACATTGATTTTTTTTTTTTTTTTTTGGCTTTTAACTTATCATCGTATTCTAAAAGAAAGAAGAAAAAGATAGGAGAGATTTAATATACTAAGATTTCGAATAAGAAAATTTTGGTCACACGTTTGATTGTTCAGGGTTACCAAATTTATGGTCAAATATAGGATATTGAAGAAAGACTACATTAGAAGAATAATTAAGTTCAAAAATTAAATATTTCAATCAAATTGCATTAACAGTTAGTTCTTTCTCTCATTTGTGAATCGATTGGAATGAGATAATTAATATATTCCTTACATTTTTTTTCTCGATAAATTAGAATTTTCATAAAATTAATAGAATATACGAAATTAGAATAGTTAGTGCATCTGATTCAATTAAATTATTGAATAATTAGAATCATACTTTCTTTTTTATTGAAAGAACCTAAACTATAAAATTTTGTTTCATTTTATCATTTTATTGATAGTAATAATAATTATTTAAAATTCTTTTATAGATAATTAACAATTCTATATAAAAAATTATATATTTTTTTATAATTTTTTATTAAGAATATAAATAAAATAAGATACAATATTTAATACCTAGGAATTTGGAGATACTTGCAAAGGCATATGACTTGGATCAGAGGAAAATGTTGGCTATTATTTCCTTAAATTAAAAGAGTCACTCGTTGTTATGCACATGACACCATTTATTGTAGGCAGCCGTGCCGTGTCATGCGTGATCCGTCATGGGCGGAGTCGCATCCTGGCTTCGGGGGGTCAATTGTGTAAAATATCATCATCCCGTCTTACACAATTGACCCATCCAAAATATAAAAATATAAAATGTTCAAAATGGTCGTGATTTCAACTCTTTATGAGTACGAAAAATATTATGTTGGGAGACCTTCTCTCAAAAAAGACTCATCGATCCAGATTAGTTAGGGCGAAACTCTAAATACCAAGTGAGAAACCAAAAAAATATTACATTTTTTTTTTTTTGGTGTATACTATCGGTGTCCAAAGTTATGCTTTCACTAATTCAGTTTAGACTTAAGTGACTCATTTCAGAGGTTACCCTTCTAGCGTATTTTTTCTTTTTTTTTTAAATTAGAATTCGAGATCTTGATTAAGAAATTTACGTCACATCTTATTATGTCGATTCTCCGTTGCCAAGCTAAAATGCATTTAGAGAAGTGGGAGAAAGAGACCAAAAGAAATTAGAGAAAGAGTGTGGAATAACCAATTTAAAAATGTTGAGAATTGAAAATTCGATGTAAGAATGATATTTTAATTTTTGTTAGGCATAATTATCTTTTTATTTTATTATCATATTTATTATTATAATACCTAAAAAAATATATGTTATTAAATCCAATTGAAAAAAGTTGAAAATTTATATTAAAAGATTAAAACACAAAATACAATCAGAGTTATAATTTTTAAAATATAAATAATTATAAATATAAATTTTTTCTTAAAATTTAAAGGCTCTCCTCCTGTCTGTAGCTAAAGGCTAACCCTCACGTATACCCCAATGCCAGGCCAGGGCAACGCAGGAGGAAACGAGACTAGAACGAAATAAAACTATTGCCTTCAAGGTGAATCCGTCAACTTAGCTTCATTAGAATACTAAAGAAGCTGTACACTCCTTCAAAATCTGAAATATTTGAACATATTTTTATAAGGAATTTATTTTTGGGTACTCTTAAATTCAATCTACCACCTGATATTTAGAATTTTATTTTGACTAATCCATATCAACCCAACTTAAATCCCTCTTAGAAGATAGGATCTTCCAACATAATCGATTTCGTATCTAAATTACAAGTCAAATCCGTGATTTTAGTTAAGAAACACATGACCTACCCAACTGTCCATCGATATATTTTTACAAGCAATGACAATCATTGTGCGGTAAGTAGTGTACACCGAGGATTAGCTCATTTGTAAGAATAGAGTGTCTCTTGAAAGTGAAATGAACTATTTGTGAAATAAATGCATGAACAAATATCTACCTCCAATGACAAAATATCAAACTCTTTTAACTAAAATTTTGAGTTTTAGTGAAATGAAAAAATAGATATCGAGAGAGTCAACCCCTAATTGAATCTCACTGCTCAAATCGGATTATGTGGTTTTCAGACACTAATGGTTAAGTAAAAAAAATAAAAAATAAGTAAATACATGAACAAGTAAAAAAAAAATTGCGAATACAATTTTAAAAATAATAACGATAAAGGTTCTATTTTGCCTAATTCACACTTCTATAATTTAGTTGTTTCAAAGCTAGGCAATAGTAATGCAAGATGTGTTATTGAAGTATAATAAAAAGAGAATTTCATAAGCTTTCCTGTATTGTTGTCTTCCAAATGTAGTTGTGAGTTGGGATTCTATTATTGGGTAATTGTGAAGGGCACGTTCAGTGTTAGCCAATACATTGATGATGAAAGAGGAAAGACCCCCCTTCATTACATGTCTCAGAGAGAGAGATATGGGTACAAGTACATCAACTCCTGCTTTCACAGATCTTCTGTTATTATCTACTTATCCTTCCGCTGTGGCTTAGAATTTCTACTGAAGCTTCAAATGCCTCAAAAGCCGGCAGAAAAAACCAAGAACAGAAAAGGTGAATGTCAAGTTGTGCAGTAAACTTTATAATCAAATCATGGACTCAAATGGGTGAGGACCAAGGGCCTTCAGTGATACCAAAAACTCCTCTCTAAAATCTGTGATCTGAAATTCGAACCCCCTTTTTTAAGGGTAATGCCCTCCTTTATAACCCAAAAATAAAAAATAAAAACCTTTGAAGGGTGGGGGACAGTCTTAGATGTGTTTGACTTGGGTAAATCTATAAGCTTTTCATTTACTGCAAATTGGAATGACACAACATTTTTATCAAAGAAAAATAAAATGCAGAAAGACAAATTAAATCAGGTTGGTAAGTAGTAGCATTACGGAGATCATTGAAAAGTTTGAAAGGAGAAGTAGCCTTTTCTGTCACAATCTTGGCGACGAATGGTTGGTCCTTGAAGCATAGGACCAACTTAATCTGATCAAGATCAGATGGATAAGATTCCATGGGGACTTTTCTTTTATTATTATTTATAGGTTAAGGACAGGATAAGAAGCCTTACAGAATAACATGGTAGGTTCTTTTCATGCAATGAATGTGGAGAAAGTAGTTTGGTAAGACAATTTCTCTTTTCAAACATTTTGCTCAACTTAGTAGACCACCGTTCCAAGTTTACAAACGGAAAAATACATGCAGAGTAGCTAGCTTCGTAGCTTGCGGGCTCTGAAACCTTAGTTCAGGCACAATGCAGTTATCATTGCTCAGCGATAGTCAGGGGGCTAGACTTGAAACAGGGGAAAGAGTTATGATCTCTAGACTGACTATTCCCTTGGGACCTATTTTGCTATTCCTCTTTGCCTTATAGTGAAGATTTTTCACCCGGCACAAAATGTTTGGGTTCAGTCATAATTAGTATTTTAGCATGTCAGTATAATTGTACTAAGAAACCGAACAACTGTAAAACTAAAACCTTTCGTGACTCAAATGTTTTGGGGTACTTTCCCAAATGATTTCCATTATGTGTTGTTTGGTATCAAATGAAACAATAAGTTTGGTTCATTTGAAATGAATAGAATCATTGAATTCATTTCCAAATGAACTCTAATGTTTGAAATTAAAAATTTGGAATTTGTGGGAATAACGTAGTGGTTATAATCTCCCTCCTTCAACCATGAGATTCAGAATTCAAATCGCTATATAACAAAAAAAAAATGAAATTCAATTGAATTCCTAGAATAATGAGTTTAGAATGTGAAATTCATTTATAAACATGGCTATTTACTTATATATCTTTAAAATTTTCCTGTTAATCAGAATAAAATGATAATTGAGAAATAAAGTAAATGGATTCCGCAAACTCTCGTGAAATTCATTTATAAATTTATAAATTCTATCTTTTTTTAACAATAAAATTTGGATTTGCAAATAAATTGCACAAAAAATATGAAATTCATTGGATCCAAGTAAGACCTTTTAATCAAATTGGAATCCACGCCATCAGGATTATGAAGTGTGTTAAGTCCACTTGATCAACCACTTTGCTGATCACAACTATCATGACTTCTAGCCTCTTTACTAGACATTCTGCATGCTATTTCTAGGTTCATTAGATTTGGTATGAAGACATCATATTGAGTTTTTGATTTCACCATTGACTGGAAAGCTATGTAAGGGACAAAGGGTTATCGCGACACGTAAAAATTAACAAAAACATGCTTTATACATAGAAATATCCGTGCAGCAGAGCGAAAGATACTGAACGATATGGAGAGAGACTGAGTAGCACCTCTCTTCTTCATCAGCAAAGACTATTGCTTCCGGTGGAGTTATAATTAGGAAGAGGAACATGACCAGATTCAATTTGCCTGAGGTCCTCAATGAGTATGTCATAGTGTATCTTTACTTCCTCGGCCGATTTTCCACCCACAGCCTTGGCTATATTGTGCCAGCGATCGGGGGTGTCCTTATCATACAAGGCAAGTGCCTTCTCAAACAATTTGTTTTGCTTGGGTGTCCAAGAAGAGCTCGAACTCCTTGAACCAAGGGAAATTGAAGCCATGAATCACTATTCTAATGAACTTTTTGAGCAACTCTATTGACCAAGAAGGATAGACAAAAAAGGGGTTGAGAAAATTTTGGAGTTTGTATTGAACTTGTAGAAATTGAGAGAGATAATGAGAGGTATTTATACTGAATAAAGTAAGTATTTATATAAATTGGGTACGTGCATAAAAGGAAAATTCTAAAATCGAGCTAATCAAATATTCTTTTAAATATATATTACGTCAATATATTATAACAAAATGTTGATTTATTATGATATTTGAAGTAATATAATTTGATATTTGTAAAAAGATACCGATAATAGTAAAAAATATATAACATAACGGCATTACGTTAACTTCCGAAAATATTGAAAATACATGGAAGGAAAAGAACTCAAAAGGGTTTTATGGGCAAGTGATGGACATGTGGTGTACTTCTTATAGGCAGTAGATATGGTGGTGGGGTTGAAGCCAGTTGGCGAATCTGTTTAGCCAAAAAGGTGGAACGAGGATGGGACTAATCTACTTTAGAATCTGAAGATGAAACAAGCAACTAAAGTGGGAATCAGTATCAATCGAAGGGTTTGTATCTTCTTCGGGAGGGGGATTGTGTTGGGTTTCCTGCAGATTTTGTCTGAGAGGAGACCTCTTTGTTGGAATTTGAGTTTCGGATCTTTGTTCCTCAGCAACATTACAGGAAAGTTGGAACTGCCATGCCCTTGCCATGAAACCTACTAATGTCAGAACACTACCCTTGTTTTGTTCCTCAAATCCAGCTGAGTCAACATGTGCTCATCTTTTGCCTTTAACTTGGATATGAATAGCACCTGCGTCCCTTAAAAATAAATAAATAATACTTGTGGGTACGGGTTGGCTGAATAGTTTTACTGTGGTGTGAAGCTAGAAATCATTATATATATAAAAAAAAAAAAAAAAAAAAAAAAAAAAATCCTGATTCTGAGTTAAAATTTTAATTAATTCTTATTTTTAGAATTATTTATAATTAAGATGTCTAATTAAATCTTTTTATCAAAAATAGTTTTAAAGTGATCCAAAATAATTGAGTGAATATTCATTTGTTTTAAGATAATTACTTGTGAACCTTAATTTGTCTAGGCTTACTATGTTAATAGGTTCTTAAAAAAACTTTAATTTAACATATGATGTACTCCACACAAATGAATTGCACTGTGAATACAAATAAATATAATTTGACAATTAGTATATTAAATAACTTCAATAAACAGATCAAATTTGAGTTTTAATAATGAGTTATTTATTTAATGGTTGTAAAGAAAGGAGTAATCTCAATTATAATTCTAAATTCATGAATGCTTTTTTTTAAGTATTTAACCATCGATATCCAGATTATTAAATTAATACGATTTGAACATTATTAGATCAAATTTAGGAGCAGATTCTCCTCCAACACCTACTTTTTCATTCTTGGTGACTACTTTTTCATTTCTAAATTTCGTATTTAATATCTTGTTAAGGAAATCTAATATTTTGTCACTACCCACAATATGTTGATTTCTCTCTCTCTCTCTCTCCATCTCTCCATATATGATGAGTAACAAGAACATCTAATTAGCATTGTTGGTGCCATATCTGATGGAGGTATGGTATTATTTTTATTTTGGACCATATGATGTAGCACAAAGATGCAGTGTGGTCCAGAACAACCGCCGGATTCAATTTAGTGTCCTGGAGGTCTATTGTCACTTTATATCTTTTTATCTTGTCGCATAGATCGGACTCCTTTTCATTAATACTTGCCACCTTATCTTGTGGATTTCGGGGTCATGAGAAATTTGCATATATTGCTTCTTTAAATCACCGAAAGCTGACAACTATACAAAATTCGATTTGAATCGTATTGAACTTTTAAGGTATCAAACTATCTCGACATCTATTTTTTTCATACACAAAATTTAAACACAAAATCTTACGGGTATCAATGGATTAACTATGCCTCACTAAAAATTAACTAATATGTATACTCATTAATGGTATTGTAATAAATGTTGCTAAAATTTTTAAATATTATTTGTTCTTTAAAAATTATAATATTTTCTTCTTTACATCTCTATATTTTTCCTCTTAATCTAAATTTTTAGTTTCTTCTGTATTTTAAAGATGCACATATTTTGGATGTTGCAGGCCAAAATTATGGAGGAAACCGTGACTTGATCACCTCGAAAAATTAATTTTTCTAATTTCACTTTTTTTACCTTTGTTTTACATTAATATTTTAATTTTATATAATATAAAATAATAATAAAAATAATTTAATGAAAATAATTTATAAAAATAAGAAAAGTATATTAAATAACTATTTTTTAGAAAAATATTTTAAATTAAAAAATAAAAAATATATGGCTAGAAATATTAAAAATATTATTTCATAAGGGTATAATAATAAAATTAGTAGTATTTCCTTCCACTTTTCATTCCAAACAAACAAAAAAATATTACTCATTTCCTTCCCTTCCATTCCTATCAAACAAAAATAAAAGAAATCTATTTACTTCCATCAAGTGAAGTAAATCTTCCCCTTCCCCTCCCCCTCTACTACGTGAACTAAACTCACCCTTAGATCTGTCGTGTTCACGTAATTTGATTTATATGGAATTGGAAGCATCTTGATATTTGTCATTTGTTGCCAACATGAAACATTATGACTTTGTTAAAAACTCTTCCTCAAGTATCTTTCTCAAGATTTAATGTTCGAACCATGCATTTTTGCAGTTTTAATGACGCCTACTGGGAAAAAAAAATGCATTGTTAGGTATTAATTTTAGTGTTTTCTTCTGAAATGCCAAGGGAGTCTCTCTCTCTGTCAAAATTAAGAAGGATTTTAGTCAAGGAAACAAGGGATAATGTTGTTGATTGTAACAATTATGGCATAGAACCCAAAAGTTGGAAAATTTGTGTTTAGTGTGACATTGTTTGGAAGAGATGGTCGGCGTTGGTCCGTCCTTACAAGTTGGAACGTACCTTTACCTGATCACAAAGTTCCAAATTGGATTGGAGAGGTGATGAATATCATAGGGATATCTGTGTGTAATCTCTATTTTTTTTTTTTTTTTTTGGTTGAGTGTGTGTAATCTCTTTGTCAAGTACCAAAGTCACATGCCATTGATTGGTTTTTGTTGCATCCATTTATCTCTTATGGGTCAAGATGCCAAGGAAATTGTGACTTTTCAAGAATCTAAGAAGACCATTCCATTCTTGGTCCATGCATGAAATCCCTAGCAAAAGCATGAGAAGTACATTTTTGGGGAGAGAGAGCGAGAAGTGGAGTTGTGTGCATGTCCTTTGGCAGAGATTTATAGCTAGTTGGGTCTTTCATGTATCAACCAAAATGGAATCATATGGGCATGGCATGGGGAAAGATATGATAAGAAAGGAAGAGAGGATACTGATGCGTTTTTGATAAGAGAATTATGCGCTGAGTTGATTCCGCCCCAAGTTTTTTTGAGACTTGAGAGATGCATTTTCGGTTCTTGCAATTTTTTTTCCTCATTATTCAAAAATAAAGAATTGCAAAAAATAAAAAATTTCCTTTTAAAAAAATAATTTTAAAATTGTGGTAATTTGTTAAATTACTTATATAATACACTGAAAATGCAATTAGGCATTAGATTTTGTTGAAATTTTCCTTTTAAGCCCCCCCTCCCCCAAAAAAAAAGGATTTAGAATAGTGTGTTCCCTTAATTCCCAACTCAAACCTCCAGCAGACAGAATCATCCACCCACCTCCCCCAAAAAACCAAAAAAAAAAAAAAAGAACCTTTGGGAAAGCCCAGTCAAAGGCCCACATACATGGCACAATCCGTTAGTGTAATCCAATCCAAAGCCTACAATCGGGCACGTACTAGGCTGATGATCTTTTTCTTCACTCACATATAGGCTGGAACTTGAAGGGCTGTAATTGGGCCCTTCACATATTTTTTAACATGCTTAGAGGCCATCGAATTCCAAACACTGGTGTCCAAATTGGTCTAATAGAAAGGATGTTAAATTTCTTAATTAAGACTAGAATTAGAAACCAAAAAAAACATATTAAGACTCGAATTTGAATCTTTGAAATGGAAAGAACTATATTGGGAGAACTCCCTCTACAGAGAGTCCGACAGTAACTCGATCCGTTAATTAGGCAGGGTATGAATTTGGACACCAGTTAGTCAAGTATATGTAAAAAATAATAAAAAATAAAAATTGAAATAAACTATCCAATTACTAGTTTAGGCCCATTCATTCTGAACCAGATTGGCACTGTTCTACCTTGGATTGTTGGCTTTAATGATCCGTTACAAGCCGGTGAGCCCTACAAGCTAAGGGGACTGTCTCAGGTATAGAAAAGGGTAACTGGGGACGTGAAGGGTTTTCTAAGAGTATTAAATTCTGTTCGTATGATGCAATGGTGGAATCTTAGAAACATTTTACTTTGACATAATTAAGGCTGTGAAAGAGTTGATTTCAAAAGCAGTGTGATACAGTGTTGTACAACACAATTATGTTTTATTTGATTCTGTGAATTAAGAATCCAACTTTTGCATGCAGATGAGATCCACCCTCCAAATCCTTGATTGAGTTCTTTGAAGAACCAGACTTCTGAATCATTAGATTCCCACTTCTGCAAGTGTACTTACCACACGAATGGGTATGTAAAAGGATACAGACTCTCTCTCTCTCTCTCTCTCTCTCTCTCTCTCTCTCTCTCTTTGTGCTGACAGTCATAAACAGCTGGCACTCAAGAATAACTTGACTTTGGATTTGACACCCAACAAAAAACGCATTCATTTATGTGGAAGTCACTCCCGCTAAAGCTTTACGCTTGGAGGAACCTACAATTTTTTTCATTGAAAAAGCAAATCTTAAGGGACTCTACTGTGAATCCCAATCTTATGGATTAGACCCTTTAAAAAATAGGCCCCTCCCATTGTCATCATTTCACAATGACTATTGTGTTATTTGTTGGAACCCCCCGACCTCTTTTTCCTTTTTCCTTTTTGTATATTAACAAATGAGATGAAGCTTATTGGGGTGCAAATGTGTAAAAGAAGTTTAAGAAGAAACAGTAGGGTATATTTTTAGCAAACTTGCATATGAACCACATACAAGAATACGGGACTTTTAGCAAGAATACGAAACTTTTAGCAACGAACAGTTGGTCTAATAAAAATCACATTAAATCTCTTATTTAAAAGCGAATTCGAATTTTGAGAATAAAAAAAATTATATTGAGAATGCTTCTCTTACAGAGGATCTGATAATAACTCGAGTTAGATTAATCAAAATATGATTCTGACAAACAAAACAAAAGAATACGAAACTTGATACGATGATCACATCTAGGGACATGAAATCAAAATGAAGATCTGTCTCATTCCATGATTAATATATTGAAAATTGATCAAGGTTTTTCATTTTTTTTTTTTAAATATTAGAAAGCCAATCTTCAATTTAGATTATTTAAGGGAAAGGTACATTATCAGACATTGAGAGGGCTAAGATCTTATAGTCCATAATGAATATCTGGATATGCTTCTTCAATCTGTTCCCATTGAAATTTATTGAATTGGGTAGGTGACCCACTTGTCTCTAAGATTGTCCCTTAAGAATAATGTGTATCAACATCAACATAAGTGTTATTCATTATTTATGTCTTGAAACACTTCAGGATTGAGATGAAAGACTTGGGACAAAGCTTGGTAAGTTCCGGTCAGTTGTTGGTCTCTTGCCATGCACAAGATCAAGGGCATCTATCTTTTGTTAGAAAACCCTAAAATCAATTCTTTTAAGAATTAAAAGGATACAAGCCATTGATTCAAAAAAGTTTCTCCTAAAAAAAATTTAAAAAAAAAAACCTTATTGAATCAAAGGCCATGTTGCTGTTTCTTTTGATAGAATAGAACAAAGCCATGTTCTTGATGTTTGAAAGACTAATGCTATTATCAACCACCGAAAAAAACATACTTTTTTCAACATTTTTTTGACTATTCATGACATTTTGGCATCTAAACGCCGCTGAAAAGTGTTTTTACTGACATTTCTATATCAAAATGTCACAGAAGGTAAAATAGTAGTGATACACAACCTAAATGTCGGAAAAATGTGTCGGGAAAGGTCCTTTTTTTGGTGCAAATCTGTTTTTTGGCTTAAGAACTATGAGGATCGTAAATTATCGATAAAATTTAATATTAATTTTTGAAACTAATAAAAAATTTTTACTGCTAAATAAGCCCTAGGAATCTAATTTTCATTTTCCATAATTTCACATCATTCTTGGTCATCTCCAAGTATTTTTTTTTTTATCTTAGTGGTTATCCCAACAGCTCATGTTATGCCGTCTCCCTCCATTCATTAGTTGATATTAAATCATCAATTAGGTTCAATTTGTATTAGTCTTCAACTGGAAGGGGACAATGCTGTAGCCCAGTTGCCCCACCCAAATGGGGTACCCTTCTTTCTTTCTGTCTTTTCACTTCTTTTAATAGTTTCCATTAAGTTCTCTATCACAACATTTTCTGGTCCCCAAGTGACGATATGTATTTTTTTTTGTGGGATATATGTTGGATAGGGATTTTATTAATTACTAATTCTTTAGATCCTATCCTACTGGCTTGCTAGCTGCCCCCTTCTAGGTCTCCTTGGCCTTTCCAGTTGTAGGGAATGATGAATAGTTGGCTTTCTTTGTCTCTATGGTCAAAAATATCATTACCCCTTTGCATGAAAAGTAGTTTTGTGTGAGACCCTTTTCATAATGGGAATTATGTAGGGTAGTGATAGAATATTATATTTTTTTAATTATAGATCTCGATTTTAAATTATGAGAATAGAAAAATAAAATTTAGAAGTGTCAACTCTATGATGAATTTTATAGTACTTAAACCAAATTACTCAGGCAAAGCCAAGATATGGTTGGGGAGAGAGAGAGCGCTCTTTATTCTTCAATTTCTGGATCGAATGCAAAGGTGCAGGGAATGAGACCCTTCTAAGGACTTGTTCTTTTGTTGATTCCAAGACTATACTTTTGAATTTGATGACCAGAGAATGGAAAAATGCTTAAGAAAACTTGTATTACCAATACCCTATATTTTGCATTTATTTATTTTTTGATGTAACGTGTGAAACTTATTTTAGTAATTGCTATTTAAAAAAAATAGTAAATTGGGTAATAAAAGTATTGTTGTATTGACAAAATAGATTAAGATTGCTACTTTTTATTTTTTAATTTTTAAAGATTTTAATAATTATATTTATTTAATTATTTTAATTATTTAAAAAATAATTTAGTGATCATAATTTAAAAAAAAAAAAAAACTCAATTTGCTATTTTCCAAGGCCCAATGAGTTTCCTATTAAATTATAACAATTGGGCCAAATTTGGAGAGAGCCCATCATTCACATGAAGATAAAAAAAAAAGGAAGTAGTTGGAGAATGAAAGAAGAGACACCAACCACAACTCTGGATTTAATGACATGATATTAAATTTTTTTAATTAAAATTTTAAATTTGAGTCTTAAATCTCAAAAATAGACATAAAAAAATTAATTACTAAATTGAATTTTATAAAATTGCATTAATCAAATTTTGATAATTAAATAAAAAGGTTGTTAAAAAAAAAGTAAAAAAGATGCAAAGAAGGGACATCATTCACATGAAAACTGTCTTAACGATGGCAGTTTGGCATGTATTGTCGTTTGACCAAAAGGATTTCATAGATTTGACATCTCCCATCTCCATTCATGCATCCAAAACAATACCTTCCCTTATTACAAAACCAAGATCTCTTTCCACTCATGTCTCCCTTCTTATCTTTATACTGTTTATTCTATCAATTTTTAATTATAATCTTTTAAATATAAATGAAATTTAATATTATTATTATTATTATTATTATTATATATATATATACTTTTTTTAAGTATCATAAGTACTGCTCATTCATCTTTCTTTTACTCACGGGTTTAACAATGAGTAATATTAAATAATATTTAAAAAAATCAAAGACCAAAATATTGTATGTATTGCAATACATAATATAGATATACATAAAAAAAAAAAAAATGAATTTTAATATCAAATTTTGAGATCACCATTTGAGAAACCTATATGGGAAGAGGAGAGTTTCCTATTTTAATCTCTCATGATATTGATCAAAATTTTACATCGACTATCAATCTACTACAACCCTCCTTTTTTACCTGAATTTGAAATTGTGTTAAAAAAAATACAATCAAAGTTAATATATATAGTATCAAATTAAATTTAATATTTTTAATTATTAAGAGAATTTGAGTTTTATTTCTTTTAGAACTCCTATTTTTTTTTATGTAGAATCCAAATTTATTACATAAGGAAAGAAAAAGATGCTACTTGAGCCAAAGTTCATCGGCTTCATTTTAGTACTCCAATGAAAAGCTGCAAATGCAATGAGTTTGCATGGGCTTTTCGTCCCTCCAATACACCGCAGAGGACCCTTGGACCACATCTATTAATAAATTTTTTTGGCTATATAACGATTTAAATCTTAAATCCCAGAATTGAAAGAAGAGGATTGTAATCACTAAATTATTCTCTTAAAGACATGTCTTTTAATAAATGAAATATGGCTTGGATAGCCTTATACCTTAACTATACATTTTCTAATCTTTATCTAACATGCTAAAGTTGGAAATAAGGAATTGGTTTGGTAAATTTATTTTAAATAATTTGTAAATTTTTATAAATTAAAAATATTTTTAAAAGTTATAAATTTTTATATTTTATTTTTAGAATAATTATTCAGATATTTGGATAAAATAAAAATCAAACTATTTTTTAGATATTCTTTGAATTTATAAGATGTTCTATTTGATAATTATGAATTTTTATAAATTTTTTTTAGTGTATCAATATAAATAACTATTTATTGACATAAAAAGGATAAAAGTATGATAATGAAATATTAATAAGTATAAGTTAATTTAAATTCAAAAAATAAAATGACTTATAAGTTGTATTAAAAAAAGGTTATGGTAGAACTACTTATGTTTTAGGGGTTTATAAACTTTAAACATCTTATATTTATAATTCAAAAACTCTTTTAGAAAAAAATTATCGAACAAATTTATGAATTTATAAATTTTCAAACATTTTATAAACAGTTTTGAATCCTCAAAGAATATAAACTTTTTATATTGAATCCTCAAAGATCTTATAAAATAAAAATCTCTCTATTTTATGTATTTAGGTTATACCAAAATATAACAATTTTATTGAATCCTCAAAGAATATAAATTTTTTACCAATATAATGTGAATCTAGTAATAAGAACACTAAACTTCGTTAACCAAGATCTCGAGTTTAAATTTTAAGAATAGAAAAAAAGGCGTATAAAAACTATGTATCAAATTAGATATTGATTAATATTGTAGCAACAAACAGACCAAAGCTGGAGTAGCTCAGTGGGTTAGAGCGTGTGGCTGTTAACCACAAGGTCGAAGGTTCAAGCCCTTCCTCTAGCGTTTCTTCATTTATTTTAATCTTTTTTATTAGTTTATCAACTTATCCTTCCGATTTTTTATTATCTTTTTTGTTAGTTTATCATCTTACTCCTTCTGATTTTTTATTTGTTAAAAAATATCTCGCATTCAAGCAGAGATTTTTCAAAATCCGTAGGGCCAAATAAGAGATTTTAAGGTCCAAAAATGGCATGGTCAAGTTGTTTTCACTCACTTTTTTTAGGTCCAAAGAGAGAAATGAAATCAAACAACAACTATACACACCATAACAATAATGTCTTTATGATGCTACTAACAATATGCCACAAATAGTCACAGTATTAAAATATAAGGACCAACATTCTGTGAGTCCAGTGACAGAATAGTAAACTCTTTTAATTAAAATTTTGAATTTGAGTTTTGAAAATAAAAAAAAAAAAAACAGACCCTGATAGAGTCGGTCTCTAAATTGGACCCTACACTACTCAAATTGGATTAGTTAAATTTTTAAATACTAGTGGTCAAATACCCAAAAAAAAAAAAGAAAGAAATATTATTAACATGTAAATAAGCTGAGTTATTTAAGAACTGTTTGTGATCTAACTATTTTGTATATTTTGAAATAAATATAAGTACAATTTTTAAATTTATTATCAAACAAATTGCAAATGAGTTTTTGTGGGTAGGGTGGCTCATCTAAATTTTAATTTGGAGTTGTTCGTTCGACTAAGTTTAAAAATATAATAATTGTGGTGAGTAAATTAGTCATTAACCTAAGTATAAGTCATCACACCCTCTCAAACAAAACCAAATAATGGGAGGTGCAGCCGTATAGAGGGAAAGAGAAGGAGGAGCCCATTGTTTCCAAGGATGAATCTGCGTTCACAATGACATCAATTTACTAGAAATGTCAGCTATATCATTAGCAAGTTTATCAACTAGGATATATATATGTATATACATATATATTTATATTATATTACATGTATATAAATAATGTACATACTCAAGAAAATTTTCTTTTATTTGAAATGGGGTTATCTAGTATTTTGATAAGACCACAATTATTGATTTGTACCAATAGTAACAGAACAGTAAACTCCCTTGATCAATACTTCAAATTTGAGTTTTGAAAATGGAAAAATAGACATCAAGAGACTCGGCCCTTAAATTAAGCCATACAACTATTTAAATCAGATTATCGGGTTTTCGAATATTGGTGTTCAAGTAAAAAAATAGTTATTAACTTGTTTTTAAGATTGTTATGCTTCAGATCGAATATCTCGTCTCATGTGTTAATTCTTTTACGTGTGTTCGTTTAGAGAAAAAAAAGAAAAGAAAAAAGAAATAGTAACGAGGGGGATATTTTAGTTATTAAGGTTTTTTTTTTTTTTCCATTTTTCTCCAAATGTTTTGTACCACCAACCAAAGACCAATAATTAGATTGACCTTGAATTGAGACATAAAAAGACCAGAGAGCCAATAAGTTTCTACATATTGTATAATTGATTTTAATAATAGAATGAGGGAAGTGGGAGCTAGTGAAGGGACTGGAAAGGGCCCAAATTCAGTGTAAATTATTGCTTCTCTCTCTTCCTATATGATTAGAAATCATAATAGCCATTGAAATGTAGCAAGAGACGCGAGAAAAGACTATAGGGTACCCATATTTTGTGAATATGGTCTCTCTCTCTCTCTCTCTCTCTCTCTCTCTCTCTCTCTCTCTCTCTCTCTCTCTCTCTCTCTCATATACACACATACACATTAATTTGGGAGAAGGTAGGCTAAGAACTAGGATTCCATTTACCTCGGATCTGCTGCAATCTTCGATTGCCTCCACCCCCATCTCTTCCATTTATCCGCCCAAAGATAAGATAAGAGGGACATTATATTATATCAACTCCAACCCTACACGAGCACCATATGACTACTAGGATCATCTCTCTCGCTCTCTCAAGTTCGACGAGCTTGCCAATCATGGAAAGCCAAGGCCCATCATGGAAAATCATTTTCTCCATTACATACAATCCCATATATGTTGTTAAGACAAAAATGTTTGTGAAGCAAAAGTCTTGAAGGAAGATCATGGTCACACTGCAACATCCATCCCTTGTTGACCATGAACCTAGCCATCATATATTAAAATCACCAAAAAAAAAAAAGAAAAAAAAATCCAAATTCATTTGTAACTATATAAAACTTTTTTAAAATTTTTCTATATACGGCCGTAAAATAGTGATTATATTGTTAAATTTCGGCATTCAATGTGTAGAAGAGTGTCTGAGAATTGTCCATACATGCAACAATGGAAGCAAATTGTCTAATGGAAATTAGCAATAAAGATAGAAATGATACATTGTACATGGTACTTTAGTGAATCTAAACATGAGGATATAGAGAGGTTTTTGAGTAAGGGAAAGAAAACACAGAAATGGGGGGGACAAGAGGTAGTTTTCTGTTTATTAAGCCCACAAGATAGCGATGGAAGAAAATAAGATAAAGCAATAGAGGGCCCATTTTTCCTTTAGTTTTTGGTATAAGGTCATGTATCAATATCAACCACTGCAATTTGTTCGGAGAGAGAGAGAGAGATACTCATAAAAGTAGAGAGAAGTGAGAGGGCCCGTTAGCTGATAATGGAAGTAGCCTTCATCCTCTCTGGACTTGTTCCCACCCGGTCGCCATTTTATCGATATATGCTTCTTCTTTGCTTCTAAGCATGAAAATGTAGATGCATTTTCAAATGATTAAGGCATGATTAATTGAACTTCGCGTAAATAAGTTCACATGGAAATAATCTTAATTGCAATCTTAGCATAAAAAGCATAAATATACTTAAAAGATTGAATGAGATGTGAGAGTGGCAGTGGCTCAGGGAGTTGGGGCGAGGGGAGCTGCCCCCTTCAAACTTTGAGAGGGGAAAAACAAATATAAAATCGAAGAAACGGAACTATAAAAAAAATATACACTTATAACCAGCACGACTGAATTTTTAACCTTTTTCTTGGAGAGAGAGGCCTTAGAATCATTGGCAAATAAATTTCGATGTTCATTTGCTTGAAGATTTTCTTTTATTTTGTTAATAAGATTCTCAATTATAACTCGATTAATATAATTTAAAAAAAAAATCTTGAGTTTAAATATTTTTTTATAAAAAAATAATATTCTCAAACCCTAATGATGCATTAAGCAAGTGATTTATTCATTGATAACTAAATCTGTACTTACATTAATCACTCTTTTCTTACTATCCGGTTAGTCACCTCTCTTCAAACCCTAGACACCAGCTGTCCATCACAAATTATCCTAATCCATCAATCACTTTCAAGTATAACCTTAAAAAGGCACAATGCATTGGCTAGCCATAGTCAAGATAAAAGATTTTTTTTTTTAATAAAAGAAGATAAAATCAAATAAATAAGATATGATTAAAAATAATAATAAAAAAAAAAACTTTATTATTTGAATTATCCCTAGACACCATAGTCAAGATAAGATAATGATTCAATCCCTCATCCTCACCCGATTGGGTTTACCTCGAGTCATCTTCCTTTTTATTTTTGATATAAAAAAGTAATAATAAAAGGAAAAAAAAAAACCCTCTTCCTAGTTCCTCCTACAATCACTGTTAAATTCTTATTTAAACCTCGATAATCTTATCTATAGTTAAACAAAATCCCTATTTCCTAGCAGCTTATTATGAAAATTCTTGCACATAGCACAACTCAATTACACATAACTCTAGCTCCAGAATTTAATGTTCACTTAATATATAAAGCCCTAAATCCTTCCTCAATGTCATACAAAACTATATATTATATATATTAATCAACATACTGTAGATTTAATGATAAAATATTAAATTTTTTTAATCAAAATTTTGAATTTAAGAAATGAGAATAAAAAAATAGATATCAAAAGAGTCAACTCTTAAATTAGATCCCATAATTATTTAAACTGAATTAGTCAGATTTCTGGATATCATGATCAAATAACAAATATATATATATATATTATATGTATAATTCACACATTCCATTAACAAATATTATAATATAAGTCATTGTGATTTTTGTCGGTGTATTCTTTCAATCAGTTGAGATTAGGATTTAAAATTTTTTTTTGTAAATTGTTGAATTTTTGGATTTTTTGGGATATGTTGTGTATTTTTTATTTCTTTTTGGTATAAAGCTTATTTTAAATTAAAAATATATATATATATATATATATTATAAAGTTTTTCATAAGTGGGAGGAGAGGGAGTTGGGGCTTTAACTACAGTTAGTTATATAAAATATGCTATTAATGACAAAGATACAAAGAGAGGAGGTTTTCTTAAAAGTGATGTTCCATATTTAGAAAAACCTAGCCTGACATGTCCTTAACCCCCGCAGAATCTTCAGGCTAAAGCCCCCCCCCCCCGGCCCTTATCATTCATTTTCCCTCTCCACGCGCCTAAAATCCCCTACTACCCTATGATGCATTAAAATTAGCTATTTGCAAAGTAATATACCTTAGGGTTCTCCACCTCTCTTGTCCTTAACCCCCGCAGAAACTCAAGAGACCCTGCGCGCGCGCGCGCTTGTGTGTGTGCGTGTCTCTCTCTCTCTCTCTCTCTCTCTCACCATTTGCAGTGCGTAATCGGCCACAACAACTAGGGGCAGCAAGTACCAATCACAAGGACTGTGACTGTGAGACTTCCCCCTTTTCCCCTCGTCACCTCACTCATCACTCCCCCCTCCCCCTCCCATCTGACTTGCCAGGGTAAATACCATGGGTCTCTGACACGTGTCCTTTTCCATGTGGATAATTGCGTAACAACACCCTTTTCTACTGAAAAATTATAAGTTATGTGCTATTCATGCGTCTATGATACATTGTATTAATATTTTAAAATAAATATTATAATATTTAAATTGAATTAATTAATTAATTAATCAAATATTAAATTAATTAAAAATAATATATATTGTATTAATGGTATAAATATAACTCGCTAATGGTTTAATCTTATGTCAACCCAATAATAAAATTTATGATTAAATTAAATAAATTAGAAAACAATAATTCTATTGTACTTGAGGGAGAAAAAAGAAATTTATTATTTAATTTTAGATAACAATTCATTAAATTTTTTTTCTTTTTTAATTTTAAAATACTATTTTAATTTAAATTAAAGATCACAGGTTAAGAGATGAGTTATTAATTTAAATTTAATCAATTTGATTATCAATTCAATAAAAATTTAATTATAAATTATAGCATTTATAATTTATATATTAAGATTTCTAACTTCTCTGTTGATTTTAAAATGTTATTGTTGGAAATTTATTGAAAAATTCAAAATTAACTTAATTAATAAATTAAACAATATTATTTTTTAATAAAAAATCGTTTTTGAGTCATATTATAATTTATTACATTAAAAAATGATAGTTTCGGTTGTCATTTAATAAAGTTAAGGGGAAAAAACACTTAATATTTCCCTACCCCTCTCTCCTTCCGGACACGCTCACGTGGCGGTCATGTCAGTGGGACCCACTCCCCACTGCCCCTGGTTATAGATACATTCGATGCCTCTCTGCCCTATTTGCCCTCCCCCACTCTCTCTCTCTCTCTCTCCCTCTCTCTCACACACACACACTCTTATCTATCGTTTTTCATTTTCTGTCTCTTATTTATTCCGGCGACTTGTCAGACTTCGGCGACTTTTTCTTTTTTTTTCCAACTTTATTTTATTTATATAAACCCCTCACTTCTCTCTTCTCACCGTCATTTCACAAAAAATTGTAGAGAGAGAGAGAGAGAGAGAGTACCATAAAGCTGCCTAATCCTTTTGGATAGTACGCAACTACACCACTAGGAGAAAAAAGGGCAAACAGAAGAAAAACGCTCTTCTTTTGAACAAGGTAAAGAGAGTTGGTACTGTTAAGAAAGCAACACCAGCAACAAATACCCTTTTATTTTCTATCTCTTCTCTCTTTCTCTCTCGTGGGCGATGAACAGAGCTTTACCAGAGATGCTACACTGTCTGAACAACAACAGTAACATGAATCTTACCAACGGGAATTGTACGGACATGAGTGTACTAGAGAGGCAAAGAGCACGTATAAAGTGGCAACAAGAACATCTTCAACATCAGCAGCACCAGAATTTTCTAAGTAGTGAAGAGTTCAATGTGTTTCAGCTACAAGCACAGCTCGCGCAAGCTCAACAGTTTCAGAATCTCATCAATGGCGAAGTGAGCCTTGATGGGTTTGTGGGTCGGGCCGTTAAGCCTGACCCGGGATTGGACAATGGCTGGCCTGATTATAGCAATTTATCGGTGGGTCCACCCGGGTCGACACACTACGGGCCGGGCGGGGGCTCAGCGAGGTTGGAGTGTTCCGGGTATGGTGGGGTTGATGTGAATTATGCAATTTCCAGGACTACAAGTTGCCTACCATCTGTGGCTGCGGGAATTGCTGACGTGGCGGCAGTGCCAGCAGCGGCGGATGTGAAGAGCCGGGATTCAACCGTGACAGAGAAGCTGACAGCAGCAGTTGGGAGAGAGAGCTTCAAGAAAAGGAAGGCTGACAAGTTGCAACAAACAAAGGTATGTGTGAAGTGATTTATGAAAATGAATCTATGATGAGCAAAAAAATTAAGGAACATCCAAGGTTTTTTTGATGAAATTGATGAGAATTCAATGATGAATATTGTGCAGGTAGAAGAAGAGAGCAAAGACAAGAAGATCAAGGAATGTGCTGAAGAGGGAGAATCCAAGATCACAGAGCAGAACAACAACAGCCAAAAAAACAAAAGCAGCAACAACAACAACTATAACAATAACAAAGAAGTGTCTGGAGACACTTCAAAGGACAATTCAAAGGTTTCTGAGGTTCAAAAGCCTGATTACATTCATGTCCGGGCGCGCCGAGGTCAAGCCACTGATAGCCATAGCTTGGCTGAAAGAGTATGTCATATGCATAATTTGATCATCTAGTTTATGAATTTTCCTTTTTTTTTATTTCTATTTTTTTGTTAAATTGTCTAAATTGAATTGTGTTTTGCAGGTAAGAAGGGAAAAAATCAGTGAGAGAATGAAATATCTTCAGGATTTGGTACCAGGATGTAACAAGATCACCGGAAAAGCCGGTATGCTCGACGAGATCATCAACTATGTCCAGTCTCTGCAGAAACAAGTAGAGGTATATCAAAATTTACAAACATATTCTTAGTACAAATTCCTTGTCTAAGCATATAATCATCAAAAGTTGCAAAAATTCCTAATTTGTGTAACCTCATCCATATGTTTTGACAGTTCTTGTCCATGAAACTTGCTGCTGTGAATCCAAGAATCGACTTTAACATCGACAACCTAATTGCAAAAGAGGTAGCATAAGAAAAAAGAACAATGTCTTTAAGTGACATTGAAGCTGAGTATATTCAGTTCTTCATAGTACTAATCAAATGTTTGTACTAATTTAGCAGGTGTTCCCTACGTGCACACCTAGCTATACAACCATGGGGATACCACCTGAAATGCCTAATCCTGCCTACCTTCTATACAATTCAGTACAACTTCCTTCTTCTTGTGGATTGGAAATGGGGGTAAATCCTACGGATATGGGGCTCCAAAGAACTACAAGTGCCCCAGTTTCGATCCCTGAAGCATTATTCGACTCATCGTGCTTCATGGTATTTTTCTTAATTTTCCTAAGAATATCCCTCCTATGTTCCTAGACTACATTTGAGACTTTTTCTCATACCTCCTCAAACTTATACTACAGCCAATCCAGTCCTCTACAAATTGGGATGCTGATTTACAGAATCTTTACAATCTAGAATTTCATCAAGGAAGAGCATCATCCTTTCCAACACAGCCATTTACAGGTAAACAAAGACATTGCCAAATCTAATCACAGAAGAGAACATAGGGAGAAGGCACAATTTTGTAATCATTAAAAATTGAGAAAGTTATTTATTTGGGATCTTTCTTTTTCTAATGTTTTTATATGAAAATGACCAATGTCATTGGTTTATGGTCTGTTTTTATGCCATTTAATCTTCTATGTCCTGCATAGTAAAGGAAGATGCTACTAAAAGAATGGACTATTTTTCATGTATGTACACTTTAGGCGTGTAAGAATTTTTTTTTTTGGGGGGGGAGGGGACAAACTTATGACCTACAGAGTCTAGAGATAAATGAGCCATGGAAAATATGCGGCAACAAATTCTAATTTTGTTCCTTCAATAAATACTAATAAAATGACATCCATCTAAATTTATACCCATTATAGCATTTTCTAAAAGGTTGAACCTAAAGGTGCTAGACTAATTCTATGCAGGTCCTACTGAAGCTAGCAACCGAAAGATGGAGATGTGAATCAAGGATTCTGTCACACAATTTCTTGGATGAGTCTAATCCAAAATGCCTTTGATTCCAATTCTTTTTTTTTTCCCTCTTGTACAAGCATATAGTATATAGCATGTATGTATACTCGCAATCTAGTCATAAAAATATAATAATAATAATATTGATAGTTATTAACGTCAGAAATCTTATGTACCAATGTGCAACATAACATTATGATTGTACACCAGAGATACTGAGGAAAACTGATGGTGATATTGGGGTTGGGGGTGTGGGAGAGTTTTGAGGGGACCAAGGTCAAGGGTTTATGGCAAGTTTTTTAAGTCTGGTGGGGGCTAAGGAATAAGGATGAGTGAATGAACAAAAGGGAAAGTGGTCCCAAAAGGGTTTCAATTCTAGGGCATTTACTCTTTTCCTGCAACTGTTGATGGCGATTGCTAATCATTTTGTTGTGTATGATAAGTTTAGTCCATTGTTTATTCAGCTTATAAGCAAAAGAATTCAAAAGAACCAGTAAGTACTTGGTAGCTAAAGAATTTTCACCTAACAAGAGAGAACCGAATATGCAATTTGCACCAATCTAGTGGTACAAGTGGTTCCACACTTGTATGAACTTGAAAGACAACTTTCAGGCACTTACATGAAGACATGAGCTACAGGGGTGGACCTTAGAAGCCCCTTTTCTAGGACGAAACAATAAATTCTGATGGGTGCAATGTGGAAAATGCAACCCATTGTGAATTTCAACTCTTCTGTATCGGACAACTTAAAAGCTTCACCCACTAAATTGCACTAAAAGAGCTTCTGAGAGCATAGGCGCATCGGAGGATTACAATAAACAAAATTGCGTTGATGGTGGCAACTGTGAGTCTTCGTCCTCTGCCACTTCCATAGTGCTCCAATCAACAACACGGGAGAGCATAAAACCACATCAAGAACACATAGGTATTTGTCATTTGAATCCACTGGTAGAATAATCAGCTGACATAGTAACCGGATCTCAAATTTCTCTTAATAGCAAATATTTTCAGTATCAATATAATAATCGCACACTCCCCCGGGTATTATGTCGGGAAATATTTTGTGCACCTGAACTCCTTTATCAATATAATAATCACACAAACGCAAATATTTTTGGAAAGAATTTAGCATGCATTCAATATATTAATAATGACATTGACAAATATTTTTCCTTTGAAGCAAATGTGTATTTGATATTTTTAACAAAACACCTGTATATCTTAATGCTAAAGAAAGGTTCTTTTCAATGTTGGGTCCTACCAAAAGGTTGCTCTGCGCCTTCACTGCAGCTTCTTCTCCTTGGAGTTACAAGAAGGCTTCTCTCTCTCAGTTTTACTTCATTTTCAAGCTATATGTGTTAAATAGTGATAGTGGGCCCAGCTTCATCCACATGCAAGATCGCTTTTGATTTTCTTTGCTTTAGTGGATGGTGAGAGATGATTTTGCCTTTTCTCTTTCTACAGCCCCACTTTGATTGGTGTGAAACATTTTTTCTGCATCTTTCAATTTCTTTGAGGTTTTTCTGTACAAACACCTTTCTAGTGGAGCAGCTCCAAGAAATTAAAGGTGGCTACATCTCGTCCAGAGATTCTCCTAGCCATGTGAGGATATTGGACCAATACTAACTTCTATTAGGTTAATAGGGTAATGTCTTCAAATATTGACTTTTGGAAATGGCTATCCTAGTTCCATTCCTAGAAATAAGATAATAAACAACATAGTCCTTCCTTTTCTTTGAGTTGTTATTAACATACTGAAGTCTTTTTGAAGAAAAAAAGAAAAAAAAAAGCATATCTTATCAGCAAGAAGCCTATATTTGTAGTGCATAATTCCAAAACACATCTTGCCCAGTGTACTTGACATAAAAATGACTCGGGTCTCAGAATGTTGTTAGGCAAATTTTATAATATGACATCATACTCGTTCGTTGGCATGATAAATAGGCTCATGAAAATGTTATGGGCATTTTCTAGTAGAAGAAAAAACATTCTCCTGCATTATTATGGTTATTTTGTGTTTCTAACCTTCTCCTTTTAATGCATAAGCAGTTTTAGCAAGAATGCCTCAGAACTTCGAATTCCCTTTTGAGGCAGTATCTGGGTGGAAAAAGCTCAAAGAGAGGATTTCTAACTAGGTTGTAGAGGTGAAACCAAGGTGAATTTGAATCTAGTTTGAGATGGGAATTACATAATTCTCTGCTCAAACTGGGCCACGGCAGCACAAACATTTGAGACAACAGGTTGCAGATTTCAGTGCAATCTAAATATTGATCAAGCCTGAAATGTTGGCCCACCCTAAAACAACCGAAGCATGGTGGCCTTCAAACAGAACAACTGAGCTGTAGACAGCTAACCCAGCCAAAAGGAAGCTAACAGAAATAGTCTATAGAGCATGCAAAACCAAGCATGGGCCACCTTCTCCAAGCAGTCGTTAACACTAGAGTCTAGAACACAAACATTCACAAGAATTGCCAGGAAATAAAGCAGATCATTACTACAGACAGGGAAACAATGTGACACATCTAATATGGGGCACAACGAAACAGGAAATCAAGTATAGATAAGTAATCTTTCAGGCATAGAATGTGGCATGATATTGGTGGAGATTGTAGTGCTCCTAAGATTACATCAGCAAGTGTAATTTATATTTTGTATATGAAAAAAAAAAAGAAAAAAAAAAAGAGGCAGTTAAAGCTAATTCACTGGGAAATAAATGCAGAACGTTTGCTAATCACTCAGAAGAAATGAACCAATCCACAATATGCTCATCGGGTTCTCTGTGTTAGTGACAGAGTTATCAACAAAGCAAGTAAATGGCACCAAAACTAGAGCAACTGAAGGAAAACATGAGGAACAGAACAAAAATATTGGCAAAGTTCTACATCTCAACAAGCATTAGCTCTTAAGCTATATAGAGAACTAAGCAAAAGAGGACAAGCATGAGATGAGGGAAAGGAATTGTCAACACCTTAATTTTCATCATTCTGTTTATTTTCCCCCATTGATGTCAAAGCATCCTCATCTGGGGTTTCAACAAGGAAAAGTGGCAGACGGTATAAGAAAGTACTTCATTAACATATTTTAGAGATTTTCTTATTTTCTTAATTTTTTGCTTCCTTATTTTAATGAAATAGTTAATAGATACTTTTTTTTTTGGATCCGATAAGCAAAGCCTAGAAAGCAAAGAGAAAAGGCCTCGACCAATGTGGAGGAATGCCTTCCCATCCCCCCCCCCCCAAAAAAAGGGGGGGAAAAAGAGGACATGAGGGCAATGCAGGCTCGGGCCAGCACATGATAGGACGAGGCCAACCCACCATCCAGGCCCACACCAAACATGACAATCCTAACCCTCAGATGAGGAGTTAGCCTGTTGCAAGGCACGTCCAAACCTGGGACAGCAGAACTTTGACACAAGAAAGCAAACATGGGGCTACTCAAGATAGCACTAGCAGAGATCATCCCCTAGGCAGAGCAAGAGGACTCGACCTATAAGCTCTCATCGGCTTCTTCCGGGAAGAGGTCTTGGTACCAGGGCCCCTAGACCTAGGAGGTTATAGCTTTGGACAGCCTGCAACAGGTCCTTCCAAATCTTTTCCCTGCTGATGAATTTCCTATGGATCAGGATGCTCACCATCACAGAAAATCAAATGGAGATCTTCATTACACCTTCTATAACATGTGTAACACAACCCCAGTGCCTAAGACTGTGAGTTTAGAAATTAAGAAATGAATTGTGGGCTTGATGTTGCAAAAATCACAGTATGATAAAAAAAATTTGGTTTTCACAATGTCTTTATGTTTAAAATGTCTCATCATCCTTACATCAATATCCAAAATTCGAAATACAAAATATACATTTTTACATAACATAATACATACTAGTCTACACGATCCATCATTTGATAAAGTCAACTCTGTCTAATCAAACAGCCGTTTCCAGTCATTACAAGAAAAACAAAGCTAATGTAAAGATGTATAAAAGTGATGGCTTACAGTTTCTGCAAGTCACTAATACCACTAGATGACTGATTCTTCCCCAGCTTCTGCACAAATGGATAAATCCATGTGTTATCTAATGTAGACAAATCAAAGGAAAAATAAGATTGGAATTGAATTACAGAGACTACCTTTCCCAGGAACAATAATAACAGGTGCTGATTTACAGTTGTGGAAGCAATATTCACTTACACTTCCCTGAATTACACTGCAGAAAAGAACAATAAAAGAAGTTATTATTGTGCCCAATAAGTAGAGATCCTGTTTTGTTGAAGGGAAGTATAAACCAACCTTTGAATCAAGCTCCTGCCTCTTGTACCCATAACCACTGCCACAGGCTTTACCCTTTCAGCATACTTGCAAATTACCTTGCCTGCATCTCCATTTACAATACGAGCCACAGTCTTCACCTAAATTGATAAACCGCAAAAGATAACTTTAATATCAATTTACTATGAAGCAATCTCAAGACAAATTTTTGCTCACCCAGGTATTGAATTAGAGAAGTTATTATCTTATTTGAGGAAAGTCCTCTAAAGTCTAAACTAATGCTCTTCTCTCTCTTTCCCTTCTTTCCAGTTCAAGGATTACAATAGGCAAATGTGACAGCCAAGAAATGTTATGGGCTGATACTAATTTTTGTGTTTTGCTTTTGGGATACAACCTATGAAGTACAGACACAAAGATGGAATATAGGATACGACACAACACAAACACAGTAACATGGAAAAATTACAAAAAATTTCATATCATAATAAGTTGCAAAGTATTGTACCGTGTCACATTTAAGTACCTGTCCAACACACAACATAGTTATTTTAGAAATGCAGGTGCAACACAGGATAACATAGAATATAACTGGCTGAGATTTTCACCCTTTCAGGTATCTGTCATTTTAAATATTTCTGCATGCCACACATGCGTTTTTCTTTGATAACCTGTTAAAATTTGACGATAGATTACTTATTGATGACCTAGCCATCCAAATCACTAGAGGAGAAGTACTGAAAAACTCAAATTCTAAACATAGAAGACTAGCAGATTAACTTCGTTTAGCTCTTAGAATAGAATGACAATAAGAAAAGACTCATACATGATTGGGAAATATGAAAGACAACAAGTATCGGCTAGTTATAAAAATGAATTAAAACTTAGCCATGTTAATCTTCAAAAAATAATAATAAATAAAAAATAAGCAACATTCTGAAATTCTGGATACATGATATCTATCAAGTATGGGCCCAAGGTGATACCAGAAATTCAAATGAGGATAAAATACAACAAGTATTTTGAGTTATAATTTTAGGGGTTGGAGTTATAATTTTTAATATGGCAAACATTTGAGGTTATACATTACAAAATTATAAAACAACAATAACAACCTAGGTCTTTTATCTCAAAAATTTAGGGTCGACCACATGGGAAACAAATATCAAAAAAAAAAAAATGTATTGATTTGATTTAATTAGTGCGAATTTTCCTACGCCACTCATTCCTATCTAAGATCATCTTCTCTTACAAAATTATAAACACTGTGAGTTAGACATAAAAATTTTATGTTTATAATTACAAAATCATAAACATAAATTTTTTTCCTGAAAATTTCAGGGATGGAAGCTGCTCCCTTTTCACCCCTAATGGGCACCAATACGGACAACACAGACATGAACAAGGTGACACAAACGATTCTATAAGTTTTTCACTGTGAGTAAGGCATGTCATTTTTGGTGCCCATTCAAAATAAAGTAGACTTGTCAACAGCATAGAAATATCATTCTATCATTTTCCATGGACTGAGATGATCGAAGATCATAATAAATAATACTTATCCCCAATTTCTCCTCAAAATTGATGCTGTTATAATATAAGAAAATCCTAAAATTTCTCCCTCTCTACAACTAAAATTGAAAACAAAATCATATGAAATGACCAATATTTCAAATTTGGTGCACCTGCAAAGCCCTAGAGAGAGAGAGAGTTACTCACCATAGCAACCTCAAAAGCCTCCGCTGCAAGTTTCTCCATCAGACCTTCAGTCATCTCGTAAACAATCTCGCCCGCCCCATCTATGCTCAACAATTACCATTAAAAAAATTATACCGACATATAACTGTGCTTAGTTTAGAGAGAGAGAGAGAGAGTACTTGAGACGGCATTAACAAGATGAATTGTGTCAGCGAGACGACAGAAGTGAGTAATAGCCCAATCGAAGGCGTGTTTACTGTTGGGACCATGATCGATTGCAATCACAATGTCACGACCTCGTCTTCTCTCTCCGGTTTCTCTCTCTAGCTCTACCGGTCCTTGCACTTCCGGAGTTAGGGATGGCAGTTTCACTTCTCTCCACTCGTACTCTTCATCTTCCATTATCGGTTCCATTCTCACTCTCTCTCTGTGGAAAACGAGCAACCGGCTTTCGTTCTGGTCGAAAAGTACAACGATGGGGGTGGCTTCCTTTGAAACGACAACGTGCGCCACGTTTGCTTTGAACGGGTCCAAGCAATCGAAAAAAGGATAATGAATCATCACAAACATCCATTCCATACGCCTTTTTGTGCGCACACCAAAAAAAAAAAAAAAAAAAAAAAAATTCTGATGATTTGTATTTATTTACATATATAAATTTGCAAATGAAAGAAAAAAGTTTCGTTTATTTTTTATCCCAAACAAACTAAACTTAAAAAAATAAAAAAATAAAAACATTTGCTAAAGAATTATCATATTTAATTTTTTTTTTCAAGTAAATCCGATTATAGATCTAAATGGGTCGCAAAAAATGAATGGTATTATTAAATTATTTATAGTATTAATTTTTTTTTCATAAATTATTGATATTCGATAACGATATTATTTTAACTAATTTAACTCTAAGTTATTTAAACTTTTAAGTAATAAAATTCTCTCAGAATTTATTATTTTTATATGTAAAATTTAAATTTAAAATCTTTTATAAAAATATTAATATCTAATTACTAAACCAATTAAGTATCAGTGATTAATAATATACTTTTCTCCCTTATTGCTATTTACTCGCACCTAATAATAACAAGATATAGTGTCACTATTCCCAAAAAAATTATTAATTATTCTAAAAAATAGTTATATTATAAATAAAGATTATCATTCTCTATATTTCATTAAAAACATAGAGAATAAATATATATCTAATAAAAATCAACACAACAAAAGACCATAACAATACAATCTTGTTAATGAGTTTCAGCTCAAGTAACACCTCCTTCCTCTCTCTCGTAATTATTTCGGATCCAATTTTCACTGTATGTCAAAAAAATAAAAAAAAAATAAAAAAAAAGAACAATACAACCTTGAACTTTGGTGGGTCGGCTTCATTGTTGAACAATGAAGTTTTAGTTATTGCCAATTTACACATAGGAGGAGCCTAAGAATGGGCAACACTAAATCAATCAATTCCCTTCAAAATTTTCAATTAATTCTAGGAAAGGCACCACCAATGAGTGAGAACACGACTGGAAAATCGAAAATCACCGCGTAGAATTGCACAACGTGACATATCATGTTAAGTAGGAGATAGCTTCTATAACTAACGAATTGTTGATATAGTAAATAATGATGTTAAATCTTTTAAATTTTAGATTCAAAATTTATAAATAAAAAGAAAAAAAACTAACGTTAGGAAAATTATTCCTAAAATAGACTTAACAATAGTCATATTAATCAAAATATGATTCTAAATATCGATTGATATGATATCAAAAGAGAGAGAGAGCACGCTCTTATATAAGGGATGGCAATAGGTTTGGATCACATAAGGTAAAGCTACCTCCGGTCAGAACCCCAACTATCCAACCTAGGGCTGTTATACGAACCGAACTGAATTCGAGTTGCTCGCGAGCCGCTCGATCAACGGTTTGACTCAACTCGATTTTGACCGAATTCGAGTCGAGTTCAAGTAGTATAATTTTAAACTCGAAAACTCAACGAGAACTCGATTACATATATTAATATATATTATCTATATTTATATATAATTATAATATAAAAAATAAAATAAAATAAAATATATTAACATATTATATAATAATTGAGTTTTCGAGTCGAGTTTGAACATTTTGTTATATAGTCGAGTCGAGTTCGAGCTCTTGTTATATATTACTCGTCGAGTTCGAATCGAATTTGAGTTAAGTAAGAAAAAAATCAAGTTCGAGTTCAGATATAGGGATATCTGGAATCGACTCGACTCGAATATATCCCTAATCCTACCTGTGGACTTTTCAGCATTCGTATACATAGGGATAGCAATGACTCCAGGTTGAGTAGGGTAAAATTAACTGTGGCCAGACTAGGAAAGGGTGCAAAGAGCATAATTATGTAAAACTTTGTGACCAAGTGTTACAAAAATAGGAATAATATTGATGTAATATCAATTACAACTATTACCAAGTTGGTAAACTAGAGATTTGAACCAACAACCGATAGATTTAATGGCAAAATGTTAAACTCTTTTAATCAAGATTTTCGATTCGAGTTTTGAAAATGAAGAAACAAACGTCAGAAAAATTAACTCTTAAGTTAGACCCCACAATTAATTAAACCAGATTAGTGAGTTTCAATTTGTCAGTGATCAAGTGACCCAAAATAATAATAATAATAATAGGGATCCAAATCGGACCTAGACCTATTTATCCGGGAATTACTTAATGGGTATCAATCAGGTACCAATTGAGTAAATTGACACCCCACTTGTATGATACAGCCATACAGTGTAATAAAAACTTTTGCATACACCAGTTCCAACAAATCCAAAACTTTATTTTGCGAATTTGGTTTTCAAGTATGGCAAAATCCGAGTTGTGGATTCGAATTCAGATAAATTCCCTTTTTTTTTTTTGGAGGAATTTGATTTCAACTTAATTCAAAACTAAGTTAACTTGGATCTTTAAACCATTGAGGGGAGAAGCAGATAGGCCAATAGAATCAATCCAAACAATGAATAAATCAGAAAATCCAAATCTGCATTAACACCAAATTATTAAAGTATCAGTTCAATTCCAAACACATCAATCAATTCCATTTCCAAATCCAGCAAAAACCCATACCTAAAGATCCTTCTTATTCATGAATTTCATGCATAATTGCCAAATTCAGCAATCCTTTATCATACTGAATTCAGAAATCAAAATCACAAAATCGTTGTCTCATGTTCACCAATGATCTCATAGGCTTAATACCCCAAAATGATATGGACTAGAAATTAAACTCAAATCTATGGGCCTCTTATGTTACGACTTTGAGGTGTCCATCTAAGAAGCAGCCCAGAAGAATCACGAACTAGGAAATCCTACAACAAGAAGCAGGATCAACAACACAAATTATGTAAAGCTAAGTTCTTCCCTCCATTCTTTTGGATGAGCTCATACATAAGACATAACCAAAATTTAACTTACCCTGCAAAATTGGATAAAATAATTTAACTAACCCTTTCATTAAATATTTTTCCCTCTATTAGCCCTTCTTTCCAGATGCCTTAGAAGACCCTTTACCCTTACCCCTCTTACTGTTTCCCTTCTTCCCCTTTCCTTTCCCTTGCTTCCTCATTCCTCTTGCGTCCTTTTTCATACGCCTATCAACAAGGACACTTCCCTTTCCAACCTTTACTTGCACTCCTTTCTTTGCAACAACCAACTCCTTCTTAGGTCTTTTTGGCATAGCCTTCTTATAAAGTTGTTCAATCATCTTCCTTTTTGAACGATCAGAGATGTCAGCTTGTTCAGAGATGGAGTTTGCCTTTTGGCGAGCCTTGTCAAGTTTCCTCATGGCAACTCGTTTCTTCCGAGCTTTGGCCTCTGCCACCTTCTTAGCCGGACGAGCATTAATTTCTTTGAACTGTGCTTTCATTGCTTCAATTTCCTCGCGTGTAGCAGGTTTGATTGGCTGCCGATGCCTCTTTTCCTCTTCCACAAACCACTTAGGCAAGCCATCATCATCAAACATGTATTTATTGTAGGCATCATCAATAATTTGATCCCGTGTTTTCTTTCTCAGCATCTTCTTTGCACAAGCTAATATCTCAGCTTTAGTTTCAATGTCATCTTCATCAGACTCATCAGAAGAGTCATCACTTGAATCGGTAGCTGGAGCAGGTACTATCTCAAAACCATCCCCTGCGATCGAGGAAGGTTTCTGCGACTGTTTCGTTGCCCCTGTAGATTGCTGAACTTTCTTTGGCTTCGCCTTTTCTGGGACCAAGACCTTTCCTTCTCCACCATCCACCTGCATTTCATCTTCACTATCACTCTTCTCCAAATCCCCCTCCTGAACTGCTTCAGCAAATATATCCTGACTAAACCACTTTGCTGTAATTTCATCCTGAGTGGGCTTTTCCTCGGTAACTAGCGGTACCATGAGTGGGTTCACATCCTGAACTTCTTCATCTTTGTCAGATTCATCTTCATACTGAATCACATTTTCGCCATCATCATCAGCACCATCACCCTGCACAGTCAGAAGGGAACAGATCTTAATATACATGCCAAATTCACTTCATCAGTATTAGGCGGAAGAGTGACAAGATTCTAATTTTCTCACCCTCATCTTAGATGAAGACGCGTGTAAAAGGATTTAATAGATAAATAAATAAATTGTAAAAGATGTACATAAAAGGAACATAATGATAAGTGACAACCTCCAATAGTTGGCCATAGGATTGCTTAGCACGCTTTCTTTGTTTTGTACTTCCATCCTTTCCAGCAACAAACTTCTCATAAGCTTGGTCAAGAATTTCTTCCAGATATTCATCATATCTACTCAAAAAATGCATAGTCAGTAACAAGTATATACAGAAATTCCCGCCTTCAAAAACATAGTATGAATTCACCTTCTGCGTTCTTCATCAGAGTCCACATCACTGTCTGAAGGCTCATGGTCATCCTCCAGGTTTTCCTCATTCTCGCTATCTTCCAAGTCACCACCTTCATGATCATAGTCAGCAGAATCAACAACCACCAGATCCTTCTTACCCTGATACATGCACCAAATGCAATAAGATCAATGTGCCAACAGTGTGAAATAATTGTTATGCTTAGTTTATACTACACTAAATAAGCAAGTACTATTGTAAACAGTCTACTAGTAATGGATGCAATGCTGGCGTGTCAAATGGCAAGAACTTCCAAAATAGTAATGCAATACAGATCTATATGAAACAATTCAAATAACTAAATAACGCACTATGAGCAAGAGTCCTCATAGGTTTTGTGACCAAAAACTCTGGAGTTCCGAGGTACACAACCACAATGCAAGTCTGGTGGAGGTTGGAGTTGGAACTATGAAATCCAATAACTAATCAGACATAAACAGCCAACAAAAAATCAAAGAATGGTACCGAAAACCACAGTCAAGAAAAGGAATGAAAACAAATTCAAATGAGATAGCAAAACTCATTTGCAACAGAAAACCTATAATTTTACAACTCCCAAGATGCCTCATATTGTATCGTTTCTGCAGGGTTTTAGAGATCTTCACACCTCTAAAAATAGACTATCAATCAGGTTTCATGCATCAGCTGCATTGACAGGTGCTGAAGCTAAAACAGGGAAATATAATGACCTACGGGTTATTTTCTTCAACAATAAGAGGATAAAAATCTTTACTGATATCAAAAAAGACAGCTGTCACGATAGCAACTTCTAAAGCGTCCACAATGAATGTTTCTATTGCATGTCACAACTCACATCAGACATCGATATGGAAGACAACTCAACAATAACCCTTAGCTATCGACGATATTGCACCATATACAAGTAAAAAAACAACAACTAGCTGGAAAAACATGGAAAGGCAAGCAGTTTCAAGTATGAATCACATCCATCACATCCGATCCAACTTTATATCACATAATCAGGTGAGTCATATAGGAGTCCACCTGCCTGTAAAGGTAGTTTGATCACATAACACAAGCAACATCATAATCGCCTGGATCATTGGACAGGTACACGGTATGCCACTTTTTACAGTAGCTTGGGTCATTCATATATATGGAGTGTGCTTATATATATAAATATACATATATATATAGTTGTGTGATTCTCTATTACATGTCTAATATTGTATAACATGTGCTATAACTCTGGGTGATTTAAATTAATTAGCGAAGCCAAAAGAATTCAAAATAGACATTAAAATTTTGGGATGCTCGTGACCTCAATCTAGGTCGAGAATGCACCCTGAATTGGGTCGTGCGACCCAGATCCCAATTCAATCGGGAGGGGAGTGACAGACCTAGACAACTATGAGCAACATATTACATGCTAGATATAAAGTTCATGCCATCAATGAAGCTTAATTAATATACACCTAAAAACTGAACCCTGAATCAATAGGGAAAGAATCATTTCATTTTCATTTCCAATCCGATGACATTATATGTCCAATAGAAGTTTTTTTCTGGAAAGTGTCGGTGCAACTTCATGTGTGATAGAGCAAATATGAGATCAAGAATTCAGCATAGTTTTCACATGTACCTTGATGGAAGAGAGAGAGAACAATTCTTGGTCTGTGTAACCATCCTCCATTGCATCAATTTGCATACCTGTTGCCTTCCGTGCCTTGTCCTGGAAATTCATAGAAGATGCAACAGGCAGTGATTAGTTCAAACCATTAATCAGTAAACAGAGTAAGTGCACAAATGCAATGTTTAATCCATAGATCCACTAAACAGATTTATAAAACACAATAAACTACACCTCAAAAATCACTACAAAATACAAAGAAAGTTTCACAATTCAAAACCATGGGACCTTAAAATATTACAGTTTAGGGAGCATAATTACTTAATGAACTCGACATTGATTTCAAGCATCATGCTGTCAAAAGTTCTTAAACTAAATGGACTACCAATTTGGTTTAAAAGTTCTGCACAGTCCATTCTTGTTATACCTTGGCATGTCTCTTGGAGAGAAGTTTCTTTGCTCTTTTCTTTTTGCGCTCTGCGGCATATGTCAGCTCTTCCAATTCATTTAACATTTTCTCATCCTCATCCTCTTCCTTCTTATTTCCATATTCAGCTTCTGAGGTTGTAGAAGCCGCTTTTTGTGAAGGAGATAGTGCCTTCCTTATATGCATCCTCCACCTATAAGCCATTAAAAAGAATAACCATTAGTTGGAGAAGATGACAAATTGAAAATTTTCACAACATTCAATCAATATTTCACAAACTTTATTTTCAACAACAAATGAAGGTTTAACATGATCCAATGATATGACAATGCATTAAATTATAACATAGCAATGTGGTGTAGGGCCTTCTGCACAACTACCTTATATATTGTTGTCAACAGTAAAGGAGACTCACTAAAACATAATGGCGTAGCACCAGATCAAGCAATTGTTACCATTTATATAAGTTTTCTGATATGGAAAGTTGAACAGAACCTTCCACTTCCAAACAATATCACAAGCCCTACAAGTGGCATGTATGTGTGCAACACCAAGTTGTTCCAAATCCCAACTACCTAAGCATGTGCATGTTTCTATCTTTCTATTTAGCTTAACAAAGACCTACTGTTATTAAGATCCTCATATCAAGAGTTTTAAAAGTAAGAGTGGAAGGATATCCGTAAAACCACATTTAAGTTGCAGAAATCAGTATAAGTGTGGGGGAAAAAAATGAATAAGGCAATGTTTGTACTGCATCCAACCAAAGCATGAAAATTTTAATAATGGTAAAGCTAAAGACAGTGGCCTCTTACTTCAAGAGATGCTTAAAGTCTTGCTTCCCCAGAACACGCAAATCATCGCAAAGCGCTTTAACCTGTAAAAAACATAATTCTGAAGTTCTCTATAGCATTCACAGACAGACATTGCAGTGAATAAAGACAAAGAAATAGCAAATTACCTCTTCTGTGGTCAAAGAGTGATCCTTTATTTGCAAACAAGCAGGATCATCAAAGGATATGCAAGTAACTGAACCAAGGACGTCAAGAGGAGTTTCAGAAAATATGAAGTCTGATGCTGAACAGACTTTCCTCACAATTGACTCTCCATCTTCATACCTGCAGAGAGAACATCATTACAATCAATACACACCAAGAAGAATGTCAAAGTGAAGCAACAAAAGCATGTAAGTTACTCCTAAAAAGAAAGTGCAGGCAAGGAATTTACTTGCTTTAGAGATAATTATTTAAGCATGGATGATAAATATTACTCCCATAGAGGAAAAACAGAACTTCCAGAGCACTACTTTACTTTCTTATCTGGATACAGGTCCAGGGTTTCCAGTCTTCCATTTACCATAGAATAATAGCTTTTCATCTTCAACTCTTTTGGGGCTTGGTAAAGGCCTCTGTTTATCTTTGTCAAAATATATTACATTGGTACTTTTTTGTAATTTCGTAGACTTACATCAGAGGGTAGTGACCTTTATTGTGTTTGTTTCCTGAAAAAATTCAGAAAAGAAAATAAACTCTAAAAAAAAAAATGTTTCATAGAAATCCTCTCAAATCTTGGATAATATTTTTCAAAAGGGTACCAAAATCACAGAAAACTTGCAGGATCTTGTTTTCTGAGAATAAAAGGTGAAAAGTTGAAATTTTAGTGCCAATAGTTATTTGTTCAGAAAATTTTGAGCAATTCCAAATGTGGAAATTAAAAAATATATATATATATCTTTTTGTATAAACTATGCTCCTAGATTCCCCCCCCCCTTGTGGAGAATATTTTCAAGCAAACAAACACAACCTTTGGCTGTAATGTGGTCTCCAATCATCACAATAGCCGATCGGGGTAACAGTGGATGTGTTCTGAAGATTACCATATGGATATCTAGAAAAAGAATTAAATGATCAAACAAGGTAATAAATCAAGACCTCTAGTCAGCTTCCATGAGTAGCTTAGATCTTTTGAATTTGAGTTTTTCATGTTTTTTATTTTTTAACGCTAGTTTCCCTTAGATTAGTAACTTCAAGAAAACCTTTTGTTTCTTACTAATCTATCTACTTATAAAGAAACAACAGACTCTCTATAACACCACACAGTTTATCATTTTATGTTCCTTTCCAATAGCTTTAACCAACATACCGAACCAGATCTCCCTTCGTTCCAAACATTGGAAGCTCTTTAAAACAGGAAGCCTCCAGTCAGACCAATTCAACCATCAACCAGGCAAGTTTCTTGTCCAGAATTACCCACCAAACCAAACTAACCGCTCTATCTTGGAAAAACCATCCAAACCACCAGTATGACCATTTAAACCATTAGACTGATGCCAGTCCAATGGCCCAAACCAGTTACAAGAACTTTGAGGTGAAAAAAACGAAAAATAAAAAAATAATAAAAAAAAAAAACCAACTCTCTCTCTCTCTCTTAAACAAGGCAAGTTTCTTCCATATCTTGGTTCGCCTCTTTCAGATCTAAGTGATCTGCAATGCCTATGCCAGACAGAGAAAGAAAGAGAGAGAACATCATGCTTAAAAATCACATAAGCCTCTCTCACCTTCAACCCCTTTTCTTCAACCATATCTTGGGTAACCTCTTGCACAGTTATCTTTTCAGATCTGAGTGATCTGCCATGCCTATGCCAGACAGAGGGAGTGAGGGAGGGAGACAGAGAGAGAGAGAGATCATTGTGCTTAGAAATCGTGCAAGCCTTTGACAAAATTCCAAAATTACACTTAACTTGCATTGGAATCATGTAAGGCTCATTAAAAGAGCTCTTTGCAAGGCAAAGCATGATATATTGAAAGATAATATCAATTTTTTAGACACTGTAATCTCGATTTATGTTATATCCTCAGTCGCAGAACATAATTTTTGTTATGAATTAGATTAACTTGTTTTTGTCAAAAAGCATCATATTAGTTTATTCAACTTAAAGGGTTTTAAAATTTGTTCACTTAAATTTCCTAGAGCACAATAAATATTATTATCACAAAATTATACTTGAATTTGAAATGAGTTGAATTTAAACTAAATATATATTAATTTTCTCTAGCTTTCCCCAAAATGCCATGAAATAATTATGATAAATCTTTTACAGGCTTCCACATATTTAAAAATATGTGAAATAATTATGACAACCAGATCAACCGGGTTCAAACCACTGACATGGAAATTGATGTTGTTTTAAAAACATTGCAAATACGCACACATATATAACAAGAATGACATATTATCTTTCCACTGTTTTCTCTTTACCGCATGATTTTAATACGTGTATTTCCCTCCAAAGCCATCAACAAGCTATTAGTGGCACTTAAATATGTGGCTATGGAATCATCCTGAATAATTCTATAGGTGTTCAACATTTACACTTACAGCTGAGTGAAATATTATATGAGCTACCCACATAAGTGATAAAATGCCTAATATCCTGCTTTTCAAAATTCATTGAATAATTAAGGAGTGGATGCAAGCATTTTATTAAAAGGGTAAACAAACTCAATAAAGTCAAACATAGAACATAAACTTACCCATCACGGTGCCTCTTTTGCTTTGTCGCTCTCAATACATCAATAACCTAAGTTTTGGTACAAAATATATGTATGAGAGAGAAGATGTATTGGACTATGGGCAATTACATGAGTAATAATACAATTCCTGATCACATGAAACCACTTTACCTTACGAGTCTCCGTAGCTCCACTGAACAGATACTTCACATCAAGTAGGCGTGGATCAATCTTTGCCGGGGCCTTGTACTTTAAACCCACCACATATATCTCAGCAGATGTATTACGACTGGCCAGTGGTTTAATTGTGTCAACTTTCTCAAACAACTGCAAAACAAGTTTCAGGTTTTACAATTTTCCACATTCTGTAGAGATTTAATACAGATGTCATTGTAAGGAAAGAAATATCACCTGCTTAAGGCAGAAGACAACAGCACTGTAGTCTTGTGACCTGAAAACCTACAAAGGAAATTAGATGAGCAAATCAATTACATTTCTTCTGGAGATAGGAGAGAGATGGAGTAGGTCAATGTTTGCACCAAAAAAAGGTGAAAAAGTTTCGAATCATTCACAATGTTATATTATCATACCTTAATTCTCTCAAATCAATTAACAAGTACATGAGACGAATTCCCAAAAGTCCAAGAAAAACACCACATGAGATTCAAATACAGGGACGGGAGAGAGAGATTACCAAGTAAAAATAGTCACTAAATTATGATCAACATAAATCTTTCCTATCAAATTCTCCCAAACAACAAATTTTGTAAAACAAAAACCAAAAAAGAGAGATTAATATAGTAACAATGGAAAAACATAATCAGACCCTAATTCTCTGTACTATTCCAATTTTATCAGGTGTCCCCAAAGGGTCGATTAGACCCTAATCCTCGTCAATCAAATAATAATCACATGAAACCCAAACAAAGAAAGAAATTAACATATCAATCCAGGTACCAACCCTAATGTTAATTTACTACCTCATACGATCAATTCCCTTAAGAAACTAAACATCATATCATATCCAAAAACCAAATAGAAAGAGAGAGAGAGAGATTACTTAAGTAACAAACGTCCATATTGAACCCTAATTCTACCAAAACAATCAAAGTCAATGTCGCTTCATTTCTTCAAAACCAATAGAGAGAGAGAACTTACTTTGGTCACAATAGTCCCTTTTGGCGCCAAAAACTCGGTCGCCAACTTCACAGAATCAATGACAAGCGCATTCTGGCTCATTGCCTCAGTCGCCCAAGCACCACCAACATTCGGCGAACCATCATGCAACACCACATCGAGCGCTCTACACCCATTTTCCTTCATAATTCTCTTAATCTGGGCCCTACACTCGCTCTTCGTGATGTCTTCCTGGAACGCAACGGCTCCGCGAAGGGGCGCGATCGGGTTGAGATCGACGCCAATAACAAGGCAGCCGACGGGGGCTTTTTGAACGGCGACTTGCATCCAGCTTCCCGGCGCAGCGCAGAGATCCACAACGCCATGAGCTGAGCGGAGGAAGGAGTATTTGGACTCCAGCTCGAGGAGCTTGTAGGCGGCTCGTGATCGGTAACCATGTTCTTTAGCTAAGTGGTAGTATTTGTCCAAACGATGCTTTCCCTTCACTTTACCCATGGTCTTCTCTCTTTCGTTCTCTCTCCGTCTCGACTGTGAGGAACTGAGGTTAGGGTTAGGGTTTTACAGAGGAGAAAGAAAGAATTAGGGTTTTGTTCGGCGGTGGTCTTTTTGGGCTACATATAGTACGGGTGGCAAGCCCAATTAGACAAAAGGAGCCTTTACTTTGGGCCTTTAGCCCAATTAGGGTTTTCTTTTTTTAGAAATATTTCTTTGTTTTCGTTATTTTTTAAATAATAAAAAAAAAGAATAATACAAGATAGATCATATGAATTATAGACTGTATAAACTAATTCTCATGTAACGATCTATATCTGTATGTCTTGATTAATTCCTGATAAAATTGTTTGAATTAATCAATTTATTCGTATAATTCATATTAAAAAAGTTACAATATGATAAAATAACGATCATTATATGTATTTAGTTCATATTTCATTTGATTCATCTAATATTATGAAAAAAATAATAATAATAATAATATGACCAAAAGTTTAATCACTAAAAACATTGAATTCAATACAAAGAGATTTTATTAGTTTGATATCATTTTTACCTTTTTTTGTGTATAATTGATCAGCGTACGACAACTACGCTGAGTTTGATTAAAGTTGATTCGAGTCAAGTTGAATCTTTAAAAAATAAAACTCTCTTAGCATCTATTTTCATTATATATAAGATTCAAACTAAAAATTTTATTTAAGAAGTATCAACATGGTATCTAATTTCCTATCTTATGCTCTCAAATGTCTTGAACATTGCCATAAACGAAATCTTGCACCATGGGCAAAAGCAGCATAACAGCCTCCTCTAGGCACGACGATGAAGATCTCTTGTAAAACAAAATTTAAACTAAACTTTATACTCTTTAGCTGCCTAACACAAAGCACAACAAACTTCATAGCCAATTAAGGCTTGTCTAAAATGATATTTGGTTGACATTGGTGTTGTTATAAGTTTGAATTTTACCATAAGAAGCCATAAAAGTCTTAACCTACTCGATTTCTTAGCATTCAAAAATCCTTTAACGTAAGAACCTATTTATTTCAGATTTAGTGGACCAAATGGTCATCCCAAAAGCCTCATAACTTGGTAGTCAAGAATTCAAAATCTTAATAAGATGAAATTATATATTCCTTCATTAAGTTTCAGATTTAAAATATATAAATAAAAAAGATTACGCTAAGAAAATTATCTTCTAAACAGAGTCTTCACGTACACTTGAATCGGATTAATTAAAATAGAAAAAAAAATCAATGAAAATCACTTCACTCAATCTTTCTATGATTTTGGAAGGGTGGTTCGTAATCCGTGCCGCATTAGCAGAGCATATTAGCAGAGTTAATGATGATAAATTTATGACACAAACTAACATTTCATGGTAGGAAAGGGTCCCCATAACAATGGCGAGATGAAATAGCAATGCCAAGCATCCATCCTTCACCCTTTCGCCAAAATAAAAAATAAAATAAACCACCCCATCACATGCACCAATCATCTGCACATAAACAGTGCAAGAAAGCCAAACCAGGAGAACCCCAAAACTAACATCACTTCGACAAATGGTTACTGGTACTAAATTTGTCATCCTTGAAAGATAAACATCAAAATACCCAATAGAATTTTCAGAGCTTATGCCTATGAAGGTCAGGTTTGCCGGCTCGTATACAGCCCTTTATCTGCCTCTATGCAATACTGGGCCATAAATAATTGAAATCTACATCTTTCACTGATTGCCTGATTGCACAATGTAAATACAAGAATCCTTCCAATAAAAACTAAAATAAAATAAAATAAAATAAAATAAAAAATATCAGGTGTCACGGGTTTTAAATCTAGTACCAGTCTTCATACTGCAATTCTTCGTTTCCTGATTTGTGTCGCTTTGCTAACGCGAGCCAAGCATCAGTCTCCACGAGAACCACTAGTGCTAGCAGAAGGCTTCTTTCCACCATATTTCTTTCAATGATCAAGGAAAACATGTATTCAGGCATCACGGTCACAGAGAGAGATAGAGAGAGAGTGAGTAATTGATATAAACCAAGACTCACCTGCTTCCCAAAGCTGAATGGAATATATTTGTGTTTGATCATATGTCGAATTTGGCGTTTCATTGTGAGGAAAAACAAAACAAACCAATACATGAGCAGTATAGGCCAAAAGACAGGAACATCAAAGACAGAGAAGAAGGTCATGACAAATGCAATGCAAAATACTTTGGTGATCGAGTACCTGAAATACAGACAAAAAGAAAAATTACTACTTGTAAAAATATCGAAGGGGAAATAAAACCCTTGTTGCTAATTCAGGTAGTTCAGGCATAGCTAGGGCACACAGCCCTCAGATAAGTATAGCCAGTAACATAATGCACTTACGGTAGCAAAAGTCATCACTAAGAAAACATCAAACAAGAAGAAACCTTCTTAAAAGAGTTCCATGCACAAGACTAACCAGCAGGCACGGATGTTAAACAATGAACCGTGGCATGTACTTCACCAATTATTAAGAAAGATATGTCATATATAATGCAGAACAGTATTAACATAAGTACCAACTGTCATAGCTTCATGATGCTGTCAATATCAACATTAAACTATTTCCTTATCCAGATAATCTACAGCCATAACAATAATCAAAGGTGAAAGAGCAACATGGAATGGAATTGAAAGAAAAGCAGACATTAGGTGTCACTGGATACAGCTTCCATTTCAGGTTCAGAGCAATGAGAATGACCAAGATGGCACACAATAGGGTGCAGAATAGAAATGTCAGCAGCAACTTTAATGCACTGGATCATGAGAAACATTTCATATTTGCACCACACAAACTACACATATTACCCACCCCGGAAACTGTGGATGTCCACAACTAGGGTTTAGGAATGCTGTGTTACTGCCTATGAAATCTCATGATTGTCCAGTTACCTACATAACTAGTTTTGAACATATGAAGCATTCACAGGCATAAAGAGCATATGTAGCCTGTTCATTTTCAGTATTTACGTTCATGCAATTGCTTAGGCTCCTTTGCATCCGGAAGGCCATGGTAGAGCCAGATAAAAACTTGAAGTTGTTTGTAATTACAGAAACATTACGAATTAACTTCAGGAAACAAGCCATTATGCTCATATTTGTTAAGTTATAAGTGCAATAACCCTATTTTTCACAAGCAAAATCCTTCCAAGTATGTTTGGACATGTTAAGCTACTGAAAAGCCAGCCTCCTCTTTCTATTTCCATCTCTGAAGCTACAAACTTGTGATTCATGAAGAACAGATATTATCATTCCAAAAGGGTAAGAATTTTAGATAACATTTATCTACACATAATAGACAAGCCACCTTTGGTACAAAGTCAGTGTGATGATATCACTGTCTGGTTCACAGCATGAACATTTGCAAACAAATTAGAGAATCAAGTACCATAAACCCACCGTCACATGCTCATAGCTCTAAAGCAAGCAGTGGCCCTGCTAACACTGAACCCAGGGTGGCTCTCATTTTTTGAAAAGACTATAATAAAGAATGTACGATATTTTCTTAAAAGTTGTGGCATAAAGGAGGAAGTAACTTTGACATGGAAAAAATAAATAAATTTATATATGGTAACCAGTTAAGTGCTAAACTCAACTCTCACGTGTTAAGCAACTGCGATAAAAACAAATCCTTTGCCATGATTGACCCCAAATGTTAAACATTCCTCAATGACCGAAGGCTATCTGCCTTAAATTCCAAAAATAGCACATGAAATGGGACTTGACCCCACCCATTGCACCATGAGATGGTAATATGAAACTAGACTAAGCATGCAGCTCTTAAGTATTGTGTTTCAGGAATGTCATGAATTTAGCCTCTAATTTTTAACCTTACAGTAATTCAGTGGGATCAAATAGCCACATTATCGCCCATCTTTAATGTTCAGACTGGTATTTTTTTTCCTAGTGTCTAAAATTAGAGCCATATACAAAGTAATAAGCCATAATCAGAAAGAATTATCCCCACAATACACTACTTTTCAAATTACACCATTTATGGTTGCACTGGTACATATGCTAACACTTGCAAGTAGGGGCATGATTGTCACAGAATGAGTTGTCCTAGATACTTGGTTATGCCATCTGTTGTGTAAGTAGCACTAAGCACAAAGAAAAAGAGTGATGCAGAGAAGAAGAGTAACGGAATGTATATATATATATAAGCAGGGAGAAGGAAACAATTGGAGAAAGGAAATGAAAAGCGAGGGAAAAGGAGGAAAGATATCAAATAGAACGAGGAGAAATGAGAAATGGGATTTTAGCATCATTGGCTTTCCAAAATTGACCTATATGACTCACTTAGGTTCTCAAATCCAACCCAACCAGCCTTCACCATTGTACCTACTGTGACATCACTCAATATATTACATAAAGTTTGAGAAGGCTATTTAAATTGGTTGACTAACGCCTAGAACCAAGCACTAGATTCACAGTTATATGCAAGAACTACAAATGCAAATATGCCACTATTTTCTATAATTCACCAAATTTATTCCAGATTCAATGTCATGAAAACTCGCCATTAGCAGGACCCTGGCAACAAATCCCAACTCCTTGCCTAGCCTCTCTACTCATTTCAAATGAATGACAATTTAAAATTTGGTAAGCAAGCTTCTTTGAGATAAGAAGGAAAGAAACAGATTTAACAGTATGATTAAATATTCCAAACAATCATAACTACCTTCTTCAGATTCTTTCAAGCAAGATGAAAAACAAGCAGCATTTACCAAAAGTTAATCGTGAAAATAAATCCCAAAGGATCAAAATCTTACCAGAACTTGAACTCAGGGAGTCGGCGAATAAAGGGCTTGAATTCATCCGACCCTTTTGTTGGCAACAAAGACCCATCCGAGCCATCAAGCTCGGGATCTACGAGAGGCGATAAAAAGCCAATCAACAAATTCAAGAGATAAATACCAAGACCATAAGTAACAATGTAAAACCCTTGGACATAATAAACCCTCAAAGCATAAAGCAGTGCAATAACAGTAGTCCCAACCCATCTAAAAGGTGCGTGAGGGGTTGTTTTATCAAGATAATACTGATAAACCCGTCCTGCATTAGCAACCCATTGGGCTACAGGGGATACAGCTGCGGCGCTATCACCTCCAACACTCTCCATTCAACAATTTCCAATCAATACCAACCCAACTGTTTCCAATAGAAGACAAGTAACAACAAGCAGTTAGGTAATATCCAGTTCATAAAATATCGGATCCTATTTACAAAACACTAGCAAATTAACCAATCAGTATTTGATTTTTTTGACTAATTAAACTTAAAAAAAAAAAAAAGGAGGAGAAAACATACTGAAAGTATAGAAGCTGACTATCAATAGAAGACAAATTACAATGAGCAGATGGAGCAAGCCCGGTTCAGAAAACAACAGATCCCACAAACAGAAACCCTAACTTGGAAAATTAGCATGTGGGTATTCGATATTTTGATTAATGAACACAGAAATGGAAGCAGATTATTAATACAAAATGAGCAGATGGAGAAAACCGATTTCAGATAAAAAGAGATCCCACAAATACAAACCCTAACTTGCAAAAATAAGCATGTGGGTATTTGATATTTTGACCAATAAAACCCAAATCGACAAGCTGATTGTACAAAACAAATTACAATTAGAAAATGAACAAAACCCAGTAAGCAAAACAACAGATCCCATCAGATAAACCCTAAAATTTGCAAAATTGGCCTGTGGCTAAATCATATATCGAAAAAATAAACAAGAAGCCAGTAAAATGATACTGGAATTTGAAAAGGCAGACCTTAGGGGAGAAATGTTGGGCAACAGATCTGGTCTCTCTTGCCCAAAGTTTCCAAATATTCACTTTCTATCGTTTAAAATTCCACACACAGGAAGTTGGAGGTTTAAGATGTGGTTTTTGCTTCTTGGTTGTTAAAAGTTACAAGACAGTACGCGGCGGAATAGTAGTTGAAAACAATAGAGCGAAGTTTATGCGCGGTGAAATTGCAGGGGGGAGAGAGAGAGAGATATGAGATGAGATGGGCTTGCGTTCGAGTCTCGTGATACTTGACTACGTGTTTTGGGGAAGGGATATACCGGCGCACGTCTTTTGTGCGGGCAATGGAGACGAGAATATTCCTAAACGGCGTCGTTTTGGGATAAATTAGCCGCTATGTATTTATATATTTATTTATTTTTGTCTATTCTTAATATCAACTAATATCAATTAATCCGATTCAAATATTATAAAACTCAATTACAAAAAATTACAAAAAAGTTTTGAAAAATATAAATTACAAAAATTACCCTTTTTTATATATAATAATATTCAATAATCACGTTAAATACAATTAAATTCATTTTTGACTTGAGTTTGGTTGATAAACTCTCCCAGTACATAATTATTCAATTAAATTTGATTCAAGTCGAGTTAAAATTTTAAATGATAAAATTCTACCAAATCTCCTTTTTTAAATTTTAAAAATAATTATATTTAATTACTGAATCATAAAATTACTTTTAACTCCGGATATTCTACTTCAGAGATGTGCCTACCTTAATAAAAATGATGATTCAATAATAAAAACTCTTGCGAAAGTATTTTTTTTTTAAATTCAAATTCAAAATTTATTCAATTATTAAATCAATTCGACAATACAATAATTACTTTTAGCCCCAGGTACTCTACCTTAGAGAGATGCCCACCTTAATAAAACTGATGGTCTATGATATTACTTTTTTTTACTAGGATAAAAAAATATAATTAAATTAAATTAAATTAAAAAAATGATGATAAAAATAGAAAAATTTTATCACTACATGGTCTGTAACATTATAACACGCCTGCAACTTTGAAAGTGGCAGCATAGAGTATTTATCTAATTTACCTAACATTGATTTTGGTGGTTTAAAAAAGGATCAATTTAGTATTTCTAATTTAAAGATTATTGATAATTTTTTTTTTTGAAAATAGAATAATTTTTATACCTAATCATTTGCTGCTTAGCAAATCAATGTTATAGGTAATTTTCAAATATCAATCCGTAATCTATACAAACTCTATAAAATAGAATAAGTTCATGTAAAGATTAAAGAAATAATTTATTTGTTCTTGATACTGAATTTTCTAATTTCTTAATAAAAAGTTTAAGTTTATTATAAATTTTTATTAATAAAATAATTCTTATAAATAAAATAAAATAGTAATAAATCAAATCAAGTTATACTTTTTGCATTTAGTAAATTCAAAAAATAAAGTGTTTTTTTCCTAATTAGGAAATAAAATGTAAACATTGGTAAATTGCAATCCAGTTTATTTATTCGTCAAACAAGACCAATTATTATTATTATTATTATTATTATTATTATTCGTACATTGCAATCGATTTTATTTACTCATCAAACAAGACCAATTATTATTATTATTATGTTCATCATCATCACCAATTTAAAGTCTTCATTTAACGAGAATGTTCGGTTAAAAGATATAGAAATCAGAAAATAAAATGATATTTATATAAATTGTTTGAATTAATAGAATATAAATGAGGATTTGGGAATAAAATTTCAAAATATGGGTTTTGTGAAACCCGTATAAAATGATAAGTTTTGTTTGAAATCGTTGTTTAAAGCCCAAAAAAAAATAACGGACACTTTTTGCCCTTCCATTTAGCAAGCGAGATTGAATATGTGCTGAATATGTTTTTGGAGAGGTTGAGGAAGTGTAGATTGGTGAGGAGATTTCCCATGGGCTGGGATTGGAGAAGTAATTTTCTGAGATGGAGAGATTGAGGAAGTGAGAGAGGTGTCCGATGTCGAAGATTAGGATTTCGGAGAGGTTGAGGCTGAAGATGTCAAAAGAGAGAGAGGGGGGAGAGGAAGAGATGGAGAGAGTGAGGGAAGAGAGAGGGAAGTATAGTTGGAAGTTGGAAGGTTGAAGATAGCAGCAGAAAGTTTGAATGGATGCAATAAAAAAAAATAATTTCTTTTTTCTTTAAATTTAATTTTATTATTTTTAATAATAAAATCATCTCAGATACAATAAACAGTTAATGAAAAATATTTTAAATCATAAAAATATTTTTTATCAAGAAAAAAATTATAATTATATAATTTTTATTTTAAAAAATATACAAACTAAATATTAATAATGATAAATATATTTATTTTAGAATTTAAATTAAAAAATTGATATCATCATCAATTTTTTATGTGATTTCCAAAACTTTTTATTTTAATTGTAATTCTGATTTTCATGTTTAAACCAAACCTCACCTTATCTTTGGATCTAGCCGCCGGAGACGTTAGCCCCTTCCCTCGCAGAAAACTTGGCATAAGAGTTTCCTTTCCTACAACCCTCCCATCCAGCAGCCAAGTTATATACAGTGGTTTTTTTTTTTCTTTTGGGGTGGGGCCGACAGAGAGAGTCCGACGTTAGTTGTCTCCTTCTCATCTTAGGTACAAGGTTGTCTATTTCTCGTTGGTTTTTGATTGCACACATTATTAAACAAAAGTCGTGTTCATTTGGTCACATCGGTGTATGTGAACTGTGTAGTCGAGACAGAGGATGACAACCAAAATAGTAAATAAAAAGAAGAGCAAGAGAGTTCGGGTTCGCTTAATCACATGTGTGATTGATTACATAAATATGATTGAGATTCGATTCTTATTAAAAATATTGAGTACTCATATATATGGAATGTTTTTCATTAAGAGACTTATTCTTTAAAAGGAGTTACTATAATAATCAATCCAAATTAATCAAGATAAAATTCTAAATATCGAATAATGTCTAAGACATGATAAAAAAAAAAAGTTCACGACCAAGAATTTAAACGAAAAAATGGACGTTAAATCATATTTTTAATAATTAGATAAAAATGTTAAAATATGATTGATTTTGGTGAAGGTATATTTTGCTTGATCGAGACCCAGAAAAAAAAAAGGCAGTGAGAGATCGATGTATGATTGGTTTGATGACTAAACATCAGCATCTTATAAATAATCTTTCGGATTTGAATTTTATATATAAAAAAAATTATCAAAAAAAAGTTATATCTTAAGAATCTAATTCAGTTTAAACAGAATTTAGTCAAATATAAAATGATTTTTAAATATAAAAGAAAATATAATTTTTTTACTTAATAATTCAAATGCATGAAACATAAAGAAAATCTTGTTTTTAAGTATAACTAAACCAATCCATTTGTAGTAATTTATCTTTAAAATTGAAATTGTTTTCTTTGGTATTTAAACACAATGGTACTAATAAATAATACATAAATGTAAAACCGTGTTCAAATTTTCTAATATTATATTTAGAAAATTGGAATGAATTCTTTGATAAAATATTATCGATATAATGGTAATTTAAATCTTTTTTTCATAAAAATTTAATTTTTATTTATCAATTTTTTATATTTTATTTTTTCTATAAACAAAATAAAAATAAGTCAAAATAAAATTAAAAGGGTTAAATTTCGAACATCATCTAAACATTACTAGTTATCAGCCCGCGCGAATGTTTGGAGTGCTCACAAAATATGAATTGTATTTTTCACTGTTCAAACATTTATTAGATTTATAATTAGTTTAATATCTGAACTAAATTATTATCAAATCAATGAAAAATACAATGTATATCAACGACAGGAGAAAAAAAAAAGTCTAACCACTAGAATCGTAAAAAAAACCAACGAATTAAATAAAATGAGATAATATGTCACGCATGCCCTATACTAGGCTCATGCTATATTTCATTTAGATTTTCGAACTCCATCAAAGATAAAGGAAAAGCATATAACAATACATATGCTAAGAACTCCTCTGATCCATTCCCTGTACACACAAACATGTGTCGGCACACAATCGGGAAAAGGATTCCTGTATATGCAAGCATGTAATATGACCATCCCAGCCAACCAGAATTCTCAATATAAATAAAGCATTCAAAAATAAAAGAAAGTATCGAAATTTAGAATTTACAATCCAAATGTCTCAATACATAATAAAAACATTTTTCAAAAATAAGTCAAACAAAAGAGTGAAGTACAAATCATAATCGTCGGATTCTACTGATACTTGCGAAAGAACTCAACCAGTATCAGTAAAATCCGTACGAAATAAGAATTACAAAACTCCCCTTTCCATGGTTTACAAAAATACAATTCTCAAAATCCTGCATTTTTAAGTACCTATACAAAACAGCAAAAATCCTTTGCAAGCTACAACGTCCAATCTCCGAACTAAGTATCATCTGAAAAAGGTGGAAAGATGGGTGAGTATTGGGGAATACTCAGTAAGTAGAGTGCAATGGTGTGATTGTGTTCATAAACAAGAGGTGAATGTGGGGCAGTCAAAGTATATCTCATAAATATCACTTCATATACATAAAAACATTTCAATAAATCACAATTTACAAACATGCATTCACATCGATCATTTTTTTAGAATATCCTGGGGTCCCATCGAAAATACTTCCGTCTTAAGCTAGCTGAAACCCAGACAAAAACCCGTCAAGGGTTTTTCCATCAAATGTTTCAACGTGGGCAAGTACCTCGCCAAGGTGCAATCCAGATATAGCACGACTTCGACAGAGAGAGGGACGTCTAACTCTCTCGCACATTCAACCCAAAACCACGCCACCCAGTCAGGTCGCTCCGTGGTGGGAATGACTATAGTCATTAACAATCTAACACCCTTCATTTCTCAATTAATCCATTTCACAAATAATGTGCCATGATTTTCAACAAATAATCGATAATCTCATACCAAAACAATTCATAGAGCAATATAAAAAAACACATGACACGGAAACATTCATAAACATAGTGGATGCATTCGTACTTCACAATCTATTTCAGACAGCCCACAATCACAAAACAATTTATATAAAACATATAAAAATCTTTCAAAATCATTTATAAAATAATTTTAAAATATGTTACTCATTCATGAACACAATGAACTATCCACTCACCTCTAGAGAGGATATTCACTCTCTATTTTTCAATCAAATTCGAATTGATTCCTTTCAAACCGCCAAAAGATTAATCTAATCAAACATCAAAATTATCATCAAAGAAAATCTCGTATAGTCATAATTTGCACATTTACAAATTCTAGACTCTCATTCCATCAATCTAAGACCATTTACTTCGCCAATGAACTTTAATTCCTAATATTTCCAATTTTTTTTCCTAATTTTCTTCCAAATTTACATAATTATAGTACTTTTCATGCATATTTCAATTTAAACTCTAGGAAAACTATTCTGTTCAACCCAACATAATTCTATCATCCCTTAGTATGTTTCTTTCGTATCAATCAACCTAATTCATATAAAATTCTATACTTAATTTTAATAATCGCATATATAATGTCAGAAAATACATTTTAATCGAATCTAACATACATCATAAACATATACAAATCTCTTCACCCTAGATTCTAATTGAATGAATCAGAAATCCCCTCACCTAGGGTTTCACAGCTTGCAGACCTAACCAACACAATACGTCCAAATCGAAGCAAAGTTCAGACATTTAGCTTAATCACGAAGAGATATCAAAACCCTAGAACTAATTCATCCTTACCTACGCAGAGAATAATTCGCAACCTAGGGTTTCTGACAGAGTGCTGTTACTGTCGGCTTAGAGTTTCTGCGAAGGTCGTAGAATGGGATTGTGCTTATAGGGAGCAGCACGCGCGAGTGAGCAAGGGAGAGATGGAGAAGCTGTCGCCTGCGAAAGGGGAGAGGAAGAGAGCGAAAGCTCTATCGTCACGCGTGTGGGAGAGAGGAAAGAGAAAGAGAGAGAGCTCTCTGTTCGCGCGGAAAAGAGAGAGCAGAGAGAAACATAGAGAGTAACAGAGGGAGAGACAGAGAGGAAGAGTGAGATACAGAGAGATTCGAAGAGAGACTGAGCGAGATAGAGAGAGACAGAGATGGGGAGACGATGGCGGTGGCTATCGAAGAACCCACCGGTGATGGGTGGAGAGAGGCGGAGGAGAGTGAGAGAGCGGCGAAGAGTGCGAGAGAGACGAAGAGAGCAAGAGAGATGAAGAGATTAGGGCTTCCCTTCTTTTTTTTTTGGCCAAAACGTTTTTTGTTTTTTTTTTTTTTTATAAATACATATATTTATATATATATATTATTCATATAATACTCATATTATAATTCCAAATTTATCAACAATGGAATGTACTATGTATTTGCAAACATGGATATTTTAGTATACCAAAAATTCAAATTTAATACTCCAAAATCAAAAGTCAATAAAATTTAAAATTTTTCTTTATATCATAAAGATATTTACAAATTTCCTAATACTGAATTTTCGGTATTACATAATAAGTAGAGTGAAAAGATAATAAAAATAAAGGGATGATCACCTAAAAAAGGAGAAAAACCCATGTTAAAAAAAAAGTGAAAGACTAAAGAGAAAAAAGGATTAAAAAAATAAAAAAGTAATAATTTGAATGAAAAAAAATAAAAATTATGATTTAAAAATAAAGAAACGTCTATTCATGGCATAAAAAATGAGAAAAAACTTTTGTTCAAAAAAGATAAAAGACTAACATGAAAATATTGGTCAAAAAAGACTTAAATAGATAAGTGAGATAAAAAGGGAGAAAAATTTATATTTAGAAAAAATAAACAACCTAAGAAAAAATTGGAAGAAAAAAAAAAGAACAATGACCCGAATAAAAAAAAATAAAAAATCATGATTTAAAAATAAAGTAATGACCATCCTGAGACCAAAAAAAAATAAAAATGGGAAAAACTTATGCCCCCTAGAAAATGAAATATTTAAGAGAGAAAAAAAAACTAGGTTAAAAAAAGAGTACAAACTTAAAGGAAAAAATACGATCTAAAAATTAAAGGGACAATCATCTTTGGAGTAAAAAAAAATAAAAGAAAAAAATCTATATCTCAAAATGATGAAAGATTTAAACAAAAAAAAAAACTAGATCAAAAAAAGTGAAAAGACCTAAATATAAAAAATTATGATCTCCCACATACGAAGGATTAAAGCAAAAAAAAAAGTTCAAAAAAAACGTAAGGACTTAAACAAAATAAAAAAAAAAAGTATGGTCTAAGAAATGAAGTATCCAAGTAAAAAAAAACCGTGTCAAAAAGAAAAAAATTACGAGATTTCAAAAATATGAAATGACCGGACAGCTTAAAAAAGGATGCCAATGAAAAAAAAAAAATTGCACGAAAACAGAAAAAGGACGTGAAAAAAAAAAAAAAAAAAAGCAGTGGTCAAAAATTAATCCCACGACGACGTAGGGACGTCCGAATTTTTTACGCACGGTAAGCGCCGAGGCGCTTTCTATCGATGGGGATTTTATGCCTGGTAAACTCTTGGCACCATGAGAGAGAGAGAGAGAGAGAGAGAGAGAGAGAGGAATTTGATTGGACATCAAACCAGACTCGTGGCGATAAGGCTGTCCAACAAAAGCATTTTCTGCCAAATAATTGCACTTGTCAACAGTATCCCTTTCGTTTCAACTTTCAAACATCGGCCTCTTCTCGACTCGACTCGACTCATTAATATAGTTTAATATACATTACGTAAAAGGGGGTGTGGTTTATACCCAAATTTGAACCATTCAAATTTGGTTGGAATTGGGGTTGGGGGGGAAAATTTTTTTTCTTCAAAGACTTTAAAAATAATGAAGTGATTTGGACACATTTATTTTTAGCAAAAAGCACATTTTGAAAATTAAATAAATAAGTGTCTTTTGATTAAAATGTAACTTCCCTACAATGAAGTGATGCCTTTTAAATAAATTAATGATTTTTAAATCAAAAGGTTATATTCGTTGTGCCATTTAAGTGAAGAGATATACATCCTTCATTCTCTATAAATAATCCCTCCCACCGTTGAGAAAATACACTTAGAATTTTCTTTCATTCTCTATTTCGTTCTTGGGAGAAATTTGAGATTTTTTTTTCCAAATTTCGCTGCATACGTGTAGGCAAATGTGATCATCTCACGTGCAAACCCTTTCAAAATTTCATTTCAAAGATTCTCCATTCCTAACAGACTCGACTCAACTCAATAACCGAGCCCAAAGATATTTCATTTCCTTCCAATTCCACGCATTCTGGACTGGGGCACGTGTCATTGGATATCCATTTTATGCATGTCTCACGTGGCTGCATCAAGAATTCCTCAAAACGACGTCGTATGCCAAATTTGTCCGGTTTAACACTTGACCTAAGTTCAAGTTTAACCATAATTTTGTAAAAATTAGCTTAATATATTTTCGTGCCTGGCTGAAAACTGTTTAGAGATGTATGCATTTAATCTAATAAATAAAAATAAACAAATAATATATTATATGAAAAAATAAATAAAATAAACAAGCTCAACTGTGTAATTATATATTATTGCATTAAAACAACACTGCCCCACAGTAAATATTAGAATAATTAAAATTTAATACGAATTAAAATTACAAATAATAATCTATTATTGTTTTTTTTTAATAGGGCAAATCCAATAAACATCTTAAGAACGTATAAGATTATATTGGCATGGTCTCTCAGGAACAATTCAAGTGATAAAATTTGTCAACTTCTATTTTCTATTTTTCAATTTAATTTTATTTGATTATATCTATTTATTAAAAAAAAATTATATAGATATAGAGTGTGCAACCAAGAAAATATTTTTATTACCCCTATATATAAGAGCCCCTTGGGGTTGGGGTTACTGTTTATGAACACCGTTTATGAACAGTATCCCAAGTCCAATTATCAAAATACCCTTTGTTTTTTTAACCCTTATTATTATTATTCTTATTATTATTATTTATTACCCTATATATATATAAAGCGCCGGTAGAAGTTACTTTGCGATACTGTTCATCCACCTCTTCATGAATGACCAAAGTACCCGCATTGCTATCTTTTTTTTTTTTTTTAAAAAAATACTCCTTATATTTTTTTTGCCTAATTTCTTTCTTTTTTTTTTTGTTTGGGTCCTTTTTTTTTGGACACTCTATGGTTTTTTTTTTTAATTCAAGACTCCGCAGCTACTGTTCATCCACTTGTTACTGTGCATGCTACTGTTCATCCACCTATTTATGAATGACCAAAGTACCTGCATTGCTATCTTTTTTTTTTTTTTTTTTCAATTCAACTCCTTACTTTTTTTTTTTTTGCTCGATTTCCTTTTTTTTTTTTTTGTTTGGGTCCTTCCTTTTTTAGAGGACCCCTTTATATTTTTTTTTCCTAATTTAGAAGAATTCTACAACTACCGTTGATCCGCTTTTTTATGAATGATCAAAGTACCCCATTGCTATCTTTTTTTTTTTTTCTCTCATTCAAGTTTTTAAATTTTTTTGTCCATTTTTTCGCTTGGATCATTTTTCTTTTGGAAGTCCCCGCCATGTTTTTTTTTTAATTTAGGACTCCGTAATTTTTCCCCACTGATTTTTTTCCATTTGAGTCATTGCGTTTTTTTACCCTTTTTATTTTACTTAGATCCATCGTCTCTTGGGAAACCACGCTATTTTTTTTATTATTATTTAGAAGCTACTGTTTCTTTTTTCATTCAAATCCTTTCACTTTTTTTGTTCTTTTCTTTCGCTTGGATCTTTCATTTTTTGGGAGACCCAGCTATATTTTTCTTTTCATTTAGGACCCTTCTATTTTTCCTGTTAATTTTTTCATTCAAGTCCTTGTGTTTTTTTATACCCAATTTCTTTTTTTTTTTTTCACTTAGGTCATTCGCCTTTTGGGGCCCTCATTGTGTTTTTTTTTTTTTTTTTTTTATTTAGAACCTGCTATTTTTTTGTTTAAATTTTTCCATTTTTTTAGCCCAATTTTTTTTCTTTTAGATCCTTCGGCTTTTGGGGAACCTACTATTTTTTTTTTTAATTTAGTTCCTTGCATTTTTTTTCCCATTTTTCTTTTTTCTATGCTTAGGTCATTCGTTTTTTTGAAATAGCATTTTTTTTTTTATTTAGGTCCTTACGCTTTTTCTTTGTTTGGATATTTCATCTTTTTATAACTATTTGGTGTTTTTTGATTTTTTTGAACCTTTTTTTACTTAGTTCATTTTTCTTTTTTAGGCATAGGTTTTCTTCCTTTTAGTTTTTAGTCTCACGGATAATCGTCCATTTAATTTTTGATCACACCTTTTTAATTTTTTCTCATTCAGTTCTTTATTCTTTTTATTTTGAACCCAACTTTTTTCTCTAAAGTCTTTCATTTTTTTGAATATATATTTTTTCTCTTTTGGTTTTTTGGTTTTGTAGACGGTTGTCCATTTATTTTTAACAACAATTTTTTTTTTCATTCAAATTTTTGCTTTTTATTATTTTTATATTTTTTATTTTTTACTTTTTACCCTATTTTTCTTTAGGTTATTTGTTTTTTTTTTTAGATATAAGTTTTTTTCCTTTTTCTTTTTCGGGCTCCACTTGTCCAGGTCCTTAATTTTTTTATCCATTGTTTTTTTGTTTGACTTTAGTCTTTCAACTTTTTTTAGAATAGGTACTTCCTTTTTTGTTTTTTGACCCCAAGATAATTGTTCATTTATTTTTAAATCATAATTTTTTATTTTTTTCCATTCAATTTTTTTTTTTACTTTTAACATTTTTCTCTCTTAAATCATTTTGCTTTTAACATAATTTTTTTTTTTAGCAATCTATGGATGGTCATCTCTTTATTTCTTTACTTTTTTACTTTATTTATTATTTTTTTTATTTCATTTATTAGTTTTTTTTGAATTACACTAGTTAAACTCCTTTTATTATCGTAGATATACATTATATTTTTTAATGATTTAAATAATAAATTAATTTAAATATTAAATTAATTATAAATCTATTAAATATTTATATAATAAAAATTACAATCTGTATTTGTGGATATCCCGCGTATTAACACGGGTCCAATCACTATTCTCGTGATAAAGTGCAAGTTGAAAATCATCACCATAGCCCCCACAATGGCTCCTTAAGAATTGACACATGCATAGCACGAAGGTTAAGAATTCGAGCCAAGTTCAAGAATTTAGTGCTTAATAGATGTAATTAGGATCTTATACTCAATTATTATTACTTTTTTAATGTTACATAAAAATTATAAAAATCGTAAAATTATATATACTTACATATATTTGAATATAAAATCTTGAAGTAAATATTAAAATAAGAGCTCTTTAACTAATGAGGTATTCTCTTAAGAACAATACTAAATTATTTTTTTTCTTTTTATAAAAATATATATTAAAAAAAATATATTTTTTAAATTATCGATATTTGATAATTATGTTGAGTTTAAATAATTCTGATTCTAATCGGATTAAAATTTTAAAAAATAAAACTCACCCAATACTATTTTCTTCATACATATCAATCATATCCAAAAACTTTGCATAAGTATATTAATGTTCAACTATTAGACTAATTCATCGTTGATTTTATTAAAAAAAAAAATACAACTATTGCTTCTTGTGCTTCATAAGTCATGAGATTTTCTAATTCAAGCAATAAAATATAAAACACTTTCCTTAAAAATGGTAACACAGTGACTACTGAATACATATGATATTGATATTCTTTAATATTTTTAGACAAAAGTTTGAAATTTCATTTTTTTCTAATTAAAAAAGTATTATCAATCAACAAAAAGACAATAACATAGAAGCCTTACATTCATTTGTGAAATTATAATAAAATATTTTTATTTATTATGAAATAATTTAATTTGAACTACAACTATATCACTACTAGATTCTCACATTTATTTAAAAATATTTAATATATAAATTTATAAAAAAAATACCTTAACACTATGGGTTATTAGATTTATTGCAAGAGTTACTTATTTTGTTATTTAAAATTCATGTTTTTTTTTCGTGAATATGTAATAAAAGATCGAGCTTGCTTTTTGGGGAAAAAAAATCAAAAATGGAGATGATATAATTGATCCAATCCTTGATTGAAATTGCAAGTTGGAATTATAATTTAATTTTTGCATTTAAAATATAAAGAATTGAAAGCATACGTCCAGTGGAAAAAGTGCAAATGAGTGGGTCCTCTGTCTCTCTCTCTCTCTATTCATCCATTTTCCTGTTAGACCTGTCCTTCATGCCGCTCTCACCCCAAGTCTCTCTCTCTCACTCTCTCCACCCCTGTAACTTCAGCTCCCTCTCTCTCAATCCATTTTCCACTCAGACACATCCTTGAAACCGCTCTCACCACAAGTTCTCTCTCTCTCTCTACCGCTCTGTAACTTCACCTCTCTCTCTCTCTTCCCGTTTCAATTTAGCTTGTTTAGGTCTCAGGATCTGACGGTTTAAAACTTCGAATCTCCCTTTTAAAGCTATTCACTTGGCGTTTTCCGCAATCGAAATCGAGGTAATTGTAAAAAATTTCCTTATTTGGATTCTGATTTCTGGAATTGCCTGGTGCTCGATTCTTGATATTTTGTTCTGAGACCTCTTCTCTTATCTATGAATATGATGAAGTTGAAGTGTTTGTAAAAGAGCCAGATCGGAACAGTCGTTTCGCTAAAAATAGTAACTTGTTCCCTTTCTCTTTCTATATATATTTTTCTCTCTCTCTTCATCTTTTGGAACTTGTTTGCATTCAAGAAGTTTGTCTTCTTGCGATTGAGACGTGTTGAGTTTAGGTTATATGTAAATATGTGTGTATGTATATTATATTATATCCCTTGCGAAATCACTGCTCAAGAAGGGATTTTTCAACTTTTTTTTTTTAATTACTTTTTTGTGTTGTTGGCTTTTGTTCAGTTGTTAATTATAAACCATGTTTAGAAAAAGAGTGTCCTCTTTCCCCCAGAAATGTTTAGATCCTTCTTGGGTTTTTCATTTTCTTCTGCCATCTAAAACTTCTTTCTTACCCAAACCCCCCTTGTGCCGATATGGAATACATCTTTTTTTTTTTTTATTGGTGGATGTGGGGTTCGGGGTATTTTATTTTATTTTAAAATAATAGTGAGAATTTCGATCACGTTCTTGATGTTCATCTATAATTTTATTGAGTTATTCTGGTTTTGCACCTTTAGATTTATGGACATCGGTATTATCTTAAAGACTATGGAAAACCTGCTCAAAGCTAATTCCATTTTGTCACATTGAAGTACAGAAAATACCACGTGACTAAGTTAAAGATTTGGGTTTTCCCATCATGTTCTTAATCATTGAAGATTCTGAAATCTTAGCTTTGGAGGGAGTCATGCGGAATAGGTCAAGCTGCCTCTTAGACTTGTTTTAGGTTTTGCTTAATGAGTGGAGGGAAGCTAAGGTCTGACTAGGAACCCCTCAATCGGTTATAGGTTGATTAGAAGGTGCAGTTTTAAATATGCTAGAAAGGTATTTCCTTTTACACCTAAATATATTCTAATGTGCTTTGCATAAGAAACTTCCACGTAGATTGAATTTTTAAACTTTTCCTTTTTGGTCTGCATGAAGAAGTTAAGATTGGAAACTTTGCATGTTTAAGTTCAAGTGCTGGGGTAGTTGTGAAACTCAATTTTTCTTCATTGGTTCAGACAAGGATACTGCTAAGTTAGACTGGAAAAGGGAGCTGCATAGGCATTTCTATGAATGCTAGCAGCGAAATGAATTTCAGGTGAGAGTGTGAGACATTGTTTTAAAAAATATTATGTGGGAATTTGTTTGTTTGAGTTCTTTATCTTATCATTTGTATAGAATGCTGAGGATGATCAGCAAAGAAAGAAAGATACATTGGATTTATATTTATGATCAGCAGAACACTTATGCTAGTTGAACTTGGTCATGTTCCAGACATTGTATCTGCTTATTGGATTGGGTTGTTTAGAGGATTTTCAGAGAAGGATTGTCTGTACTGCATCATTATATAAACCCTCCAACTGAACATGTCTGATCACCAATCAATTCGTGACAGTGATGCTACAACCAGTAAACCAGTGCATCCTTATCAGTCTGTTTGGATGGGCCATTGGATGCAAACGGGCTGTAAAGCAGTGCCTGCAGCTAGTCGACACATGGCTATTAGCTATGGGACCAAGGAAGATGGGCATGATCTTAACTTTAGAAAATTGAATAGTGAGCCGGAGACAGAGAAAAACACTTTAAACTCTGCCAAAGGGTTCAGAGCAATGACAGAGTCCAAAAGAGATGATATCAGCAATGAGTGTCTGGCGTCAAGTTCCAAAACTTCAGGGAAAGGAAAATTGGATCTTCAGCCATTTCCAATCTTTAATCTCTGTCAAACTGGAGAAAGTAGTGATGTTCCAACAAATGACCATGCCCCTAAAAGCGAAAGACATGCATTCAGGTCTCAGCTCAACAACCTCGGTTTTGGTCCTCTTGCTGTGAGTAATGTTAAGAATTCATCAGACTCAGCAATTGCATTGGGTCCTGTTCATATGGAAAGTTCATCAAAACTATGTGATGTTCCGTCTGAATTTGTTCTGTGTAATTCCAAGCAGCAGCCAAAGTCTTCTAACTCAATTCAGAAGAATGCTTCAGCTATTGAAAGATCTTTACAAGATGATATTGTGGGTGTGCCATATAGATTCAACAGGGGAGGTGTTCAAATGCAACGGGAAATCTGTCAATCTGAGGCGATTCTAGCAACCAAAGAGCACTTTGCAAGCACTAGTCTAGCACCTTTGGGACGTGAAAACAGTAATTATCACAGTAACTCTTCATTTTTGGTTCGTGAGGAAAAGATGGATAATCCGATGAACAACAGAGCACACGTCTCTTCATTTTTGAATATGCCTACGAATGATCCATCTACAAGCAATAAGCGGTCCCAACCTTTTTGGGGGGGTCAATACCAGAGGATGGACAGCCATTCTGGTACTGGATTGCTTCCAAGCCGTTACACTCCAGAGATGACTGGTTTAGGAAATCTGTATCATGATTGCTATCCGCTACCACCGATGTCAGTCTCTACTCATGATGTTGAGACCATGAGAATATGCACCACTGTGGACTCTGTGAAGGGATATTCTGGAGGTTCTTCAAAGTTCTCCCAAACAACTCACCATCTGTTTATAACCCAAAAAACGGATATAAATTTGTCTAAAGGAAATCAAATTTTCAGAGGTTCAACTGTGGCTGCCAAGATCAGGGGAAATACATTCAGTGATTTCCTTAGTTTATCCCCATTCAATGGTCAGCGTGGAGGGAAGCTTCAGCAGCTGGATAGCTCTGCAGAAAGTGAAGAAAAAGAAAAGATGGAAGATGTGAAAACTTCTCCACTGCCTGTGAAGAATGAATCATCGGCTGATACAGATACACTTGACATTGATGCTTTCCAAGATGACAATCCTATTTCCGGTACTTATTATCTCTAATGTTCAATTCATAGCTGTATTGCTAACTACATAATTTTAATGAATGTGTCAGTTTGAGACACTCTGTTAGGATTATGCAAATGATGCAATTGTTATAATTTTCTGTTATTTTTGCAGGTGTTGGCATGGTTCAATACAAGAAGGTAAGGGTCTGGCAGTCTACCATTCAATCAAATCATAGAGCATGTCTTTCATTTCTCTTGTTTCTTTTCATTCATGTTCTTGGGCATTCTGTCCTCATCCTTGATTACTAAAGCAAGAGATAGCTTGTTCAGCACAAACAAACATATTAAGGATTTTTTCCTGCAACTCAGACTGCTGGAGAATGTTGAACTCGAGGACATAGTGTAGAATAAAAATGATACATTGGTAGTCTAAACTCGTAACATGGAAAATTTTAATGTTCACTAAAAAATTTTCATTATTATACAATCATGCATGTTAGGAAATATACTTAAGGTTGCTTTTGTAGACTGTGGAACCGAGATAGTCCTACTAGTCCTGCTGCAAAACTTTAGGCAGAATTTTCACCATGTTCCTGCAAAAAATTACCAATGAACATACATGCAAGAGTTGTGTTGCTTGATTTTGAGACCCTCCATCTAGACGAGAGCAGTGTATAGCTTTCACTTGCATGAATATAGTTAGACATTGTATCATTGTCCATCTATGTGTTCCACATCATTTATGGTTGAAAACTTTTCTACTTCTACCTCAAGTCCTGAGCCAAAGATGTACTTTTGCTTATTATTAACAGCAGTCTTTGCAGGAAGATGAGGCAGCCCAGAATCAGACAAAATCTCAAGCTGCTGACGGGTCCCATAAATTGGTCACATGCAAAGTTGAGTTGCCTGATATTAATCAAGAACTTCCTGCCTCTCTTGCTCCAGCAAACACAACAGACGAGATGGAACCAAGCCCATCAAGAACCCAGAGTCTAGATATGGAACATCTTCTTGCTAATACCGAGCAACCAATGAATTCAAAAGGCAGCTCTTTCCCAGATGAACTGATAGGGCCAGAACCTAGCTGCAGATGGGTTAAGCGTCTTAAGTTGAGTCATTCAGATTCCAGTCATGGAACTAAGATTTCAAGGGGGGGAACCTTGTCCCAGAAAAATGTGAATAAAATCTTTAAAGAAATTATGAAAAACCGCCAAGCTAGCTCAGATCCAATGTTGGTTAAGCACCCGGGTAAAGAACCTATGGTATTGGATGACTCTACATTCTCATTAAAAAAGGGCGAGTCAAATTCCATGGACTTGGTCAAGAAAGATAGAGATTTAACACTTTCAAATTCTTGGATTCGAAGGTGGTGTCATAAACAACCATCGAAGAAACCTGAAGCAGTGGTGGCTTGTGAACCACAAAGTTCTAAGGTGGTAGCAGATGAGTTTCAAAAGAAGAAATTTCCTAGTATTGCAGCAATGGCACTTATGGGGAAAGCCATGTGTGGTTTTCATCCATTCGAGCTAAGGAAAAAGGGGTCTTTTGTTGTATGGAACACTCGGGGATTATCAGAGTAGAGAGGATTTCACAATACATTGGGCAATAAGGCTGAGATAGGTGCCCTTCATATATGCTAATTCACTTGGTTGCAATTACCAGTTGAGGAAAGAGGAGATGCTGGCTATGACATATCGAAATAGCCTCATTATAATGAGTTTTGATGCCCTTGTGTCGGTGTGTGTCATTCTGGCTCTTGATTCTGGTTATTGCTTTGTTCATATTAAACTTTCTAGATGTGTGAATTGCTAAATATTTATGGAGTTCTGCTTCAGGAACAAGACCGACTAGATTTTGTAAGACAATGGCCCCAATTTCAGTCACTTTAAATTCCTCCTCCTTGTTTGGTTCAGGTAAAGCTTTAGTATCTTTGGGGTATTGCATTTTTGGGAGATCTGGTCTCAAATAGTGAATGGAAAACGATATTCGTAGAGCTGAACCAATTTGCTATTTTAATCAGGTACAACACATTTACATACATGGTCACAATCACACACCGGTATTATCAGGATCTATAAAGCACAGTGATGGACATGGAACATGATGCACAAAACATGCATGGAAACTATGACTGGGTAAAGTGACACTAATTTTACACTCTAAAGACTGTGTAAGTGTGTGCAACATAGACTAAGATACTATTTTTGTGTCTTGCATGTGTTTTGCATACAAACTATTTTGTTATAGCTCCCCAACTTTCCCAAGGGGACATAGGAGAGGGAACTTTTCTAGTTCTACTGTAAGGAACAACTTTTGGTTCAGCGGTAGAAGCCTGAAGTTCTACCGTTGGAACATCTTGCTGTTCATTTGTCACAGATTATAGCTTTAGTGTCACAAATTTGTTTTCTAGAGATCAAAACTTGGCTTGTGGTTAGTTTTGTGGCTGTAATGGACTAATGAACTATGGGTATGGCCTCATCTCCTTGTACCAAAATAATAATAATAAAAAAACTATGGGTATGGCCTTCAAAATTATGAGTGTTGCTTATCAAGGAGTGGCTTTTGAACATGTGGCCAGCGAGAAGCTAGGATATGGACTGTGCTTCCATGAATGACCTTCGGATCTCTACCAAGAACCGAGCATTCCCTGAATTTTGATGGACCAGCTGTTTTGTTAATAGGGAATAATAATGCAAACCTTATGTATTTTTCTTTCCCGACGGAAGTTGTACATCAGATCAAACTTGATCTCTTTTAGGTTTAAGACAAGATTCTTAGCTACATCTTTGTTCTTTTGATGCCACCACATCTCAAGGTCTATGGTTTATCCACAAATGTATGAAAAAATTGGAAAGGTGATCAATTAATGTTTGAATCAAAGCTTTCTTCAAGGAATGGAAACAAAAATCAATGATCACATACCATAGTCCTATTTTCCACGTGACAACCAGTCTGTTCAAGAGCTGATTCAAAGACACTACCACCATTGATGTTCGAGTCTATGAAGGGTGGAGCAAACTGCATGATTATGTCTCTTTAAGGTGAGCATACCAACTAGTCGCTGAGGCTCATCAAAGAAAAAGCCAAAACTGCTCTTTGCCTCTGCAACTTGTTGCATGGCTTGCCTGAGAGTGTCGGTTTTCTTGTTGGTCACTGGTGTGTCCATTCATGGAAGAAAATTGTTTCTCAGACGAAGAGTACCTGCCTAAAGAAGTGTTCCAATGTCTCTTTCAATTGTGGGATCAGACGTTACCTTGCCGGTTTCTAGGTGAATGAATTCCTTCATTGTTAACTCTCTACAATGTGTGAAAAAAACATGTAATTTGTTCATACTTCTTGTACACGAAAGGAAAATAAGAGGTCAACCGTGTGGGTGGAGACCATGATGGTAACGCACGGAGGATAAAAAATGTTGGTCACCCCATTCACTACTTCAATTGACCATAAAAAAGGATTAACATGCTTTCTTTCATGGAATAGATGTTCATCATCCAAAAGAACATGAAGATCATGTCTTCTCATGAGCCCAACAAGCGTGTTCGATTCACGGTTTACAACCGCGACTGCACCAACTTGATTTTCCAATAAAACGCCCAATGCCTCTGCAAAGCTTTGGTCTCCATGAACATGAATAGCATTTCCTTCATTTGCAAACCTATGCAAAACAAAAAGGGGTAAATATGCAATACAATTGAAGGGAAATTTCTCAAATCACCATTTTAGAAGTTTTGGTTCAACGCACCGGAATGCTGATTGAGGCTTATCTGGAATGCTATCAAACCATTCAAGTCCACTAGATTGAAGGAGCAACTGTACTACTCCATTCTACTAGAAAACAAAAAATATAGAACTTTCATAGTAGGGGTTACAGTATCTTAATCATAAATCTCGAATTTGATTCATAGGAACGAAGAAATGAAATTTGAAAGAGTCAATCTCTTAATGGACTATACAGTAGTCAGACCAGATTAGTCGGATAAAATCTAAATATCGATCGATGAAAACTAATATATATATATATAAACAAACCCAACACATGTTGGTCTTGTGGGTAAGTCACTATGCCCCATCCAAGAGGTCTTGAGTTCGAGTCTCGGATGGAGCAAATGTGCTATGGAGAGTTCTACCCCCTCGAGGGACTTCAGCGGTTCGATCCGGATTAGTTAAAATGAAATTTCAGAAACCGGGTGATGAACCAAGTCTACGGGACCAAAAAAAAAAAAATAATAATAAACCAACCAATGAATTTCTTTTTTTTTTTAATCAATCGGTATCTGGAGTTATACTTCAACTAATTCGGTCATAGCATTGTCGGCCCCAATTTAGAAAAGTTCTTCTAATGTAATATTTTTTCATTCCCAAATTTTAAATTTAAAACTTAATTAAAGGATAAAATACATTTATCCTTTAAGTCGATTCTCTATTGATCAAACAAATGAATTCTAATTTTAGTAAAATATAGGCTAGAAATCACCTGTGTGACAAAGCCCATTACTTGTGTGTTGGGAGGCTCTATGACTGGCACTACTTGTACCGGATGCTTTGAGATCAATCGCAATATATGGAGAAGGGTTTCATCTAATTTTACGGGGAAGAAGGGCTCCCATAAAAATGACTTTGCAAGTTCAACTACCAGTTTCAGATCAAGAAATTTCTACTTAATCAGTGAGGTCAACAATTCATTATCCAGGCTTGTCCACTAAAGACATTTAGCTACCAACTTGAGGCTCAACAATACTATTTCTCATAAAAAATAATGCTTACTATCTTACCAGTATGAGCTAATAATTACTTTGCAATGTAATTAAAGAAAACTTGTCACAAAAATTGAGAGAGAGATGAAAAATAACAGGCGTTCGGCCTAGTTTCAGGTTTAAAACTTAAAAATAAAAAAAAAATTATACCGGAAGAACCATATCTAAATAAAACCCCCTCGAATTGAAGTAGTCAGTATAGTTCTGAATATAATTAGTGAAATCTAAAAAAAAAAGATAAGAAAATAAGAGAGAGAGATGAAACCTTAGTACAATTTGGGGGTTCCCATCTAAAATGGAGAGGAAACCATTGACGCCATCCTCACTATCATCACCATTCTTCACTTTGCTAGCTTCAAGTTCCTGAAATTTCTCTTTAGAAGTCCAATTTTTGGAAACTAACCAAATTACTAACTGGGATACCAAAATTTCTAATGTATATAAAAGGTAGAATGGTCTCATTACCTTCAGACACCAAAGGACCATGGTGGCAAAGTCCACGAAAGCAATGTAACGATTAGAGAACCTTGCAATGGCATCAAAGCCCAATACCTTTTTTTGGTTATGACAGGAATCGAACTTCACATCTCGAGATCGGGGGAAGGGTAGCTGTTGTCAAGCCCAATACAAATACCTCATCATCTATAGGTGCACCAAACACATTCTTTCGGGGCAAACTAACCGATCATAAAAAATCTCAAAATGGGTATCTCAAAAATAATCAAACACGATAAAAGGAAATTGAAATATTCATGGACCCTGATAGTAATATTTCTTAAAAGCATCTCCATATTTACATTTTCGAATATTAATATAGTATTATGGCAGATTTTTCAAACATGTTGGTTGCTGTTAGATCACTATGTTAGAACGTCATCCAAGAGTTATCGATAATTCTGCTATTTCTAATCTTTGAATAGGAGTTGCAAACTAGTCTTTTACCACCCTGCACTTTTGAAAATGTAAATACCCGGTGGATTTCTGAGGCCTGGAGTGGAATTGACGGGAATGCGATTGAGGAACATCTGAAGAGCACTGCCTGAATCAATGGCTTCACCTTTTGGGTTGATTCTGATTCATATCTTGAGGAGGAGGATTACCATGATTCTCAGATAGGGTGTTCTGTGTCTCTTAGGACTAATTAACCATTAGAGTCTTCCCACTTCATACTTCTTTCTTGATTTGATTTAGTTTAATTGTATTTTGATTTGATTTCATTTGATTGTATCCTGGTGTTCTATAATCCTATGCGCTCTCTCTCTCTCTCTCTCTCTTCCTTCTTCATTTCCTGCATCCTATTTATTTATTTTTACCCTCTCTTTTCTCTAACAATTTTATGTCCTTTGTTTCAGATTTCCCAGAATTCAATTCGTAGGATTTCTTCTTCATTCAGCTTCTTGACGCTGATTCTATAGTCTCAATGTAAATGCCACGTGTCAATTTTCGCGACTTGTCCCGACTTGAATTGTGCATGAGAATTTGACATTGATCGGCCACGTGTGCCTAAAGAGTCAAAAGTGTAGCCTGCCACTACTTTTGGTCCTGTCGTAGGTGGCAAAACAAAACAAAACGGCGTCGTTGCGACCAATGATGGGAAAACTTTTCGTTTGGTATCGGTAAAAATAAAAAAAATGAAGATAGGAAGAAGGTGAATATACATATATATATATATATATATATATATATATATATATATATATTAATTTTTTTTTTATAATTTTTATAAAGAGACTATTTTCATATTTTAAATTCATGATCTTAAAATAAATAATTTTATCGTTATGTTAAAACTTAAGTACTAAGAATGTTAAAGAAAATTTTCTCTACCAACATGATTTGCGTAGAATCATGCGGCTAATTATATATTTTTTTAATTGATCAACCGAATATCTGGATTTCAATATTGTGGGGCACCCCACCAGGGTGGGTTTGGCTGGCTGAGATTGAGGGACCATGTCAGGTTGTTTCAATTGGGAATACATGAAGAAACATCTTGTATGTAAGCCGACTAGGAGATCATCTTAGTTAACTTCGTTCTGCTAAGATAATTGATGTAACTCGGTTCTGCTAAGATCATCTTGTAATATGTCGATATAATTTTTTCTTATTAAATCGAGATTTGAATTCAGGATCATCAAATTAAAAAAGAGGATTATGATCACTAGACCGTTCACTTAAGGACCGTAATATGTTGATATGCTAGTTTTTGTAAAGCAGTCTGACTGAATGATTTCTTATTTTGTGCATCTAATTATTGCTTAATCCAAACTTTATTCTGTAGGAACATTGTATTTATTTACACAGCAAAAATTTAGTTAAGGGTAAAGGTATGTTAAATCTATTTGTACACAGCAAGAGCTTCTGATTGTGTGCATGAGCTTGATGATTTTTTTGTTTTTTGTTTTTTTTTTTTGGGCATTACGTTTCTTATTGCAATTTCAGTAAACAAATTCCACCGCGATATGCATGATATCCTGCAGAGCATATAGAAAACATTTTTTTTTCTGCATAGTACATGGTACATTATTGACTACATGGTACATAAAAAATGATGGAAGGATTAAAAGGTCAAAAATTGTGAAGATGGCTCTCTTTTCATGGTTTACAATGGGTTCAATTGAGAAGTGAGATCAATGAAGGCATCTTGATTGCATGGAATTGTTGGGCTTCCCATAGGATGATCGAAACCAAATTCCTCCTCAGCTCTATTTAGGAAATCAAGAAACAGAGGATGATTTAAGTTGGATGTTGGAATCACGAATCGCTTTTTGTGGACCTCTCCTACATAAACTGGTATGTGGCCTTTAGGAACATTGGACCGGTTTTTGGTAAGCAATGACTGGAGTTTGTGGATTTGCTTAGCATTAGACATCACGGAATGCAAACGGACACCCATTCTGCAGCCTGTGAATGGCTGCTGAGGATAACTTCTGAGGAGATGCTAAATAAATATTCTTCGGGTATTGAATAGGGTAGAAAAGGTTTGGGAAATATCTTGGAATAGGAAGCTTGGTCAGGTTTATTTATAGGAAACAGATTTACTCATTTTAGAATAGAAAGGAAGTGGGGTTGGGTTCTTAAGAAAATAGTTTAGTGGTCATAATCCTTTTTATCAATACGGTGAGTTGATTTCATGTCACATAAAAGGAAAAAAAAAAAAAAAAAAAGGAAGTAGGGGAGTGTGGTTCCGGAGATTGGCTGATAGATATGCTGAAAGTGACCTACCTCATCTTGGTTTCACATGGCTTTGCTCATACAGTACAAAAATAATATCTCTCATCTGTAACTTCTGGTGTAGTGACCTGACAGAGTGCATTGAAAAGGTGATCTGAATTAAAATCTTAAGTTCCCGTTTTGGAAAGTTCGGATCGCTTAGCTAAGATTAGGTCTGATTTTTGAAGTGGAAAAATTATTAATATTAATAATAATTTAAATCTTTTTTACAAGAAACGATTTTTTTAATTTAGTTAAAAATTTTAAACCTAAAATAGGACAAAATTAGCTGAGGTATGACTCGTTTGAGTTTTCCCAAACAGAACCTAAAGCTACCGTCATACCTTCTGTTTCAAAACATGCAGCCGCGGCAGCCGTACACTGCAAAATGCATAACAACATTAAAACATGTTTGATACTATAAGTAGGGAGTAAAGGAGACGTAGCATTTTATTAATGTTTTGAACTTCCCAAGAAAAATCGGTAGATTCTCTGCATATGTTTTTGGTTATCAACTCATTTACATGATTAGATTTAAATATGATCTTCAAACACTCCCTTTTAATTTCCATTTAAACGAGATGCCAGGTGAATGAAGTCCTCTTCAGAGCATGGAATGGTTAGACTACTCCTTGGGTGATCAAAGCCAAACTCCTCTTCTGCCTTCCTCAACAAGTCCTGAAATAAAGGCTGCTTTAGGTATGATATTGGTACCACGAATTTCTTCTTCTTCTTCTCTTCCTCCCCTACATAAATGGCAAAATGCCCTTTTGGCAGGTTTGATGATATTGAGACTTGATACAATGTTTGGCACCTACTCTTGAATGGAGGCCTCTGAAACATTTGTTTAGCTTGAACATGAAAAACCATCTCGGCAAATTGTATAGGTTTTGTTGATATGAAGTTTCAATGTCTGCAAGCTCTACTATGATCTATATGTATAGGGAAATGCAGATATTCTCTGTGCATCATTGGTTGTAGATATGGAGGGTTAGTGATTTTTGTCCAACTATATGTTATTGAACCAACTTAGTCCAAGTGTCTTGGCAAAGATACTTGCAGAAGTGTGGCACATCACATGCCCAAGATGTTATTGTGAGGCCCCACATAAAGCTTTATATAGATAATTGGCGACTATTTTTCGCATACATATGGACTATCTCTGAATCTCTGACATTTTGGACATGTTCTTGACGTCAATTGCTTAACAATTTCTTTTTCTGGATTAGAGAATCTGACACGATTCATTTATGTTATTTCTTTATATTAAGAAACACCGTACTGGGCTTTCTTTGCCCATAATTCCCCAATCATCTCAGTGTATTTGATATTCCCTCTTGTTTCTTTCATATACACCCGATGTCCATGCACGCGTTATCACGCCTCAATTTAGACAAGGTGCAGATATTGTTGCATGTGCCTATGAGATCTTTGTTATGATAGTTGGCTGTCAATATCATGGCACTACTATTTGGTGCAAGTTGGTGCAGCGGCCAACACCAGTTCTTCTATTTTCACTGCATTTTACCACTATTTTTTTTTTTTTTTGTTTTTTTTTGTTTTTTGTTTTAAAGATTCACTGATACATAAAGTTTGTATTCTCTGGCTTGGTGTATGAGTTGGGGGAGGGTAGACATATATGTGCATAGCCTTTATCTTGTGTTTTGCAAAAAGACTATTTTTATATCTCAAATCCGTAATCTTGAGATTATCAAAAAAATAACTCTATCGTTATGCCAAAATTCGTCCTCTAGCCATTAAAATTTTTCCAGGACAAATGGTATTTTTCCAGACTAGTACCTAAAAATTTTAGCCAAATTTTATCCTTTGTAGTGATTCTTTGATGTACATTTCAAACCTAGTCTTATATGGCTTAAAATATAGGCTATGCTACGTACAATTTGTTGGTCATAGAAGGAATTTTGAAAAGTGTATTAATTGTGAATGCGAAATGGATGAGATACATCTCATGACTGGTAAGGGATGATCAAATGATAAATTTCGAGGGTGACAGAATTTTCCTAATTGGGGGGGGGGGGGATTGGAACCCCATACCCCAATTCATTACTTGCAAACTTGTTCATCACTTGTTAAGTTTCTCTTGAGAGGCAGCAGAGTAACTTTCAAGCTGTCATTGACAACACTATGTAACTTGTGATTTTTATTATTTTCTTTGGACTGGGGTGGGAGAATTTCTGAAAATTCATTATGGAATAGTTTGGAATTCGTTAGACTGAATGTCTATCAGGTCTTTTTCTGTGTGCCCCAACTTGAATAATTACTGCATTAACGTGAAAGCACTTCCTCTCTTCACATGTTTTAGTGAGATCTGGAAATATGACAACAAAATCCAATCTTTGTGCAGTATCAGTTTTTCAGCTTCCAAAAATCAATTCTACACTTCATATTCAACAAAGTAGAACCTGGAGCCTCCAATGTCTGTTCTGTTGCTCATTATGTTGCATATACATTTTCAGAAATGAGGAGCCTCCAAAGTAGAACCTGGCTCACTTCCATAATGAGCCAGTCTTTCTTGGTACTTCTACTGACTTCCAAGATCTACAGAAGAGACATTTTGGTATCATGACAGGCATCAAGCAGCTGCGTGCCTCATCTGCGATGCTGAGTTCTTGTATTGCAGGAAAACCTTGGCAAAATATGAGGTAATTGAGCAAAACGAAAACCATAATTTTACTTGGTAACGTTCTTAAAATACAAGAAGACTGCAAATCAAATTAGTAGTGAGCACATTTACCATTTACTTGTACTGTGACGGAGGATAGGGCTTGGAAGCTGGCTCCCCACTCCCCACCATGGTTTAGATGATGCATTGAGTATGTAGGAATTGTTTGCCTTACGAGGAGATGCTAGACATGAGCATAATTGTCAGACATTAGTGGGACAGATACCCATGGCGGACCAATTCCCACTACTACCAGTCAGTTGCTCCTCATATATATCCAGGTTGTATTGAAACTACAGTTGACTCCATGCCCCTGGTATTGGGCAGATATGGCGTGCTTCAGAGGGCGCCTCTTTCCTACCAAGGCTTATTTGCTCCCATTTTCTTTCTCAAGTTGTACTGCACTGTCCTTGGTTATTTTCTGTGACTCTGAACTGCCCAATGTCGTTCTCTCTCTGTCTCCTGGTCAATGCTACAGATTTACCATGTCTATGGAATCCAGCCAATAAGCTACGGCTCAACTGACAGTGTCACCCCTAACAGTCTCGAATATCCCTAACAGTCTCCTTATGTACCAGAAAAAAAAGAAAAAAAGCCATAGAATCCAACACACCATCATCTCCTTTGTCTCTCATGTTAAGTCCGCGAGCCTATATTAAGCAAAAACCATGAGCATATCTTCTTTTGTAATTTGACCCATCAAATAATGCACAGTTCTCAACAAAACAATGTATAACAGATAAAAATATAAATTTTAGAATATATGCAAACTCACTAATAAATAAAACTAAAAATCTCTGATATTATGAATACTCAGATCATTCAGCATGAATATCTGCAGAAAGATGTGAATTTCAACTACTAAACTAGTTATTTGCAAAATTAGAAGCAGATTAATCCTACTAAGGCAGCAACTAAGCATTTCAGAATTATTTTCAATGCTTTTTGAGCATACAACGATTCATATCTCCCATGTCGTTGAATCGACTCCCACCATGAAGAAAAAGAGACAGAAGATTTTGGTGTATAATTAATTAGAAAATTACCTTAAAATAATGCATAAAGTAGGATCATGAATCAATTAGTGAAAAGCTAATAAGTAGCTTAAGAAGTTCATGCCTTATCTGGTCCAAGACTTTTGACAAAAGAAGAAGAAGGAAAAAGAAAGTATCAATGAAAAGAAAGCTATTTCCATTTAAGAACAAATGCTTGGATACAAGGGCATTGAATCATGGAGACCATTTTCTAGTATAGAAAGAATTTTTTGCACTTGAAAAAGCATAATGCCACTTTAAAAGGCATGTCTCTTCACTACATTATTATGCTCTCTCTCTCTCTCACTATATTATTATGCTCTCTCTCTCTCTCTCACTATATTATTACGCTCTCTGTCTCTCTGTCTCTCTCTCTCTATCTATCTAAATTATGGTGCAAATGGAGCCCAGAGAAATCCAATGTGGTTTGGATTATATTAAGATTAACCTTTGAGAGACCAATCATTCATTAAATTTGTCTGCTTAGTGGTAGAGTCCCTTTCAATTGCTTGGTGTGGTGGAGTTTGTTAAACAGACTTGATCTGCTTCTTCTGCATGCTCTATTATCTTTTTTTTCTCCTTTTTCTCTTTTGAAATTTGCTTGATAATGAAGTAGAATCTTCAAATTCTTTTGTGATCCTTTTTCTGTTTGGAAACAAGGGTTCACATCTTTTGGTGCTTTTTTCTTTCCCTTCAATCAATGTGTAACATCTCAGGAACTCTTAGCGATTCGAGAGGACACATAAACAACATGAGTGAGTGAGAGAGAGAGAGAGAGGATTATCATCAATAGATAATTGGCATAGTGTGAAAAGCGATAGATCCCTTAATCAAAGACTCAGATTTGAGACTTGGGAATTGAGAAAATTCCATTAAAAGAGCTCTCCTGAAAAGGGATCGAACACCTGCTTAGACCAGATTATTCAAAACATAACTTTAAATACCGATTGATGGATCTAATCCAAGGCGCAGAGAGAGAGAGAGAGAGGTTAACTATGTATCTTGAGGGACAAATTTGAGTTGATGCCTAACACAAATTAGTGTGTCGGATTCTGCTTTTACTTTCCTGTCCAACCCTTTGAAGAGAGTGACAATTTTATATTATTACGATTCATGAGAATTATGTACTCTGGGATTGTAAGTTCAAAGAGTTTCATGCTGATAATCATTAAATCTTTTGATAGAAGCCTTAATCTAATATCCAATATTTGGATTTTTCAAATGATACCACTCTGCTCCAAGAGTAATTAAGAATTATATTTATAATTTTTTTTTTCATTTTTAATTTAGATAAAATCGGGATGTTCAAATAGTCTCTGCTCACACAATCACTAGAACAAACAGCAAGAGTCCATTTCTCTCGTTGGTTTTCAGGTTCATGTCACGATCATTCATTGATGCCCAGATGTACACTTGTTTTCCAGGTAAAAATCTGCAGATAGGAGCTTAAGACTGTAAGAGAAGACACATGGCATTGGGGGTGGGGGCGGAAATAAATAAAGAAATAAGAAAAAGGGAAGGCTTGACACATAAATTATTGGCGGGTCTTTTGAAGATTGCCCTCGGAAAGTTTGGAAAGGAAAGGAAGGTGTGTACGTGCCGGTTTCTTAGAGAGTAAGAAATTGGATGGGATCCAATAAGAGTGGGGTGCTGCTTTAACTGTCCAAATTAGGGGTGATAATATATGAGTTATGGTTCGGATTATATTAATATTATATTTAATTTTAAATTTTAATTATAATATTTATATTTGATTTTAATTTGATATAGGTTAAAAAATAAAAAATCATCTCTCATTTTATGGATTTTTTAAAAAATTTGATCCGATCTGATATATTATATATCTTTAAAAAACTGATCCAACCTGATTTTTCAGATATCAGTAAGATAGGATTGGATATTGCCATCCAAACCCTAATTACTTAATGTTGTGTGCGGGAGAGGGCTTGCTCCTCAAAGGGTTTTTTTTAATTTTAATTTTAATTTTTTATTTTTATAAAAGAAGCTTATTACCTTACTAAGAGTTAAGGGATAAAAGAGAAATAAAGAAGTATTGAAAGTCAGATGATTTTTTTTTTTTTTTTTTACTTGAACACTGGTATTTGGAAACTGACTATCAGCTATGGGGTCCAATTAAGATGTTAACTTTTCTGGTATCTGTTGTTGTATTTTCATGATTTAAACTCATTATCTCAGTTAAGAAGTTTAGTGCTCTATCACTAGACTACGTCTCGTTGGTTTGAAAGTCCGATGACAAGAGTTAAGAGGATAGTCTTTGGGTCTCATGCATTCGACTATGCAAATTATATATATAAGTTGTAAAAGGTAAAAAAAATTAATTATGTAATAAAAGTAATCTTTTTTCTGTTGCTAATCTGATCCGACCCTAATATTAGATCTAATTAATATCAGAAACTCGTGATAACATCTCATGAATTATAGTATTTTAAAAGAAGTTTGAATTTACCCTTATAAATTAGCAATGTGGATTTAAAAGTTTAAAACTTAGAAAATTTATCTATTTTTATTAAATTATTATTATTATTTTTTTAAAATAAGAGCATACCCTATACAGTTGTATTAGGATTAGACAGACGGATATGATATTCATGAAGAGGAGAAATAAAAAAGGGGGTTTTTTTTTTTTTTTTTTTGGGGGAAAAAAAAAAAAAAAGGAAAAAATTAAGAAAGAAATAATAATAATAATAATAATAATAATAATAATAACTTTGGTAATCTTATTAAAAGTATTGAAATGTGATAGTGATTTGAACATCAATAACAAGGCCTACCTGTTAGTCTCGAAAAGAATAGAAAATAATTTTTGGATGTGTAAGTGAGAAGCCATTGTCACAAGAATTTTTTGCTCGCTGTCATCATCACAAGATTTCCTATTCAAGATCGATGAAAATATTTGAATTTTTTTTTCTATGAAAATATTCTTATGAAATTTCTAACAATGAAAAGAAAAATCTCTCTGGCAATATATTGACACAAATTAAGAGAAGTTATGGTAGAGATTTCTTGTCACCAATTATCCGTGAGTTTATTGATAGAATATAAAATTCTTTTAATCAAAATATTGAATTCAAATATTAAAAATAAAAAAAAAAGATAAAAAAATTAATTCCTAAATTGAGTCTTACAACTGTTTAAATTAGATTAGTTTGGACCAGATACAGATGATCAAGTAAAAATAAGAGAGCTTTGTAAAAAATTTATTCAATAATCCTTTGTCATGCATTAATTCAAGATTTTATGGATTAGATGCATTAATTTATTCAATAAATCGGGTTATCCAGTGTCCCACAAAAATCGATTTTATAAAGAAATCTAGATCGATTGTTGGTCCGTTTTTAATCAAATAGGTCGATCCGAATTTTAAAACACTGTTTTTAACTTTGTATCATGATGTCCCTTAAATAGATCATACAAAAAAAATTTCAAGGACCATTAGAAGAAATATCCGCGGAGTGATACTTCATCAAAAATTAAATGAAATATATTTGATATAACGATACTTATTAAAGAACTTTTAAATTTGAATTTGTACGGTATTTTCTTATTTAGAAAAAATGTTAAAAATGTATCGAAATGCACTGATACTAAAATTTGATTTATTTTGCTTTTTTTATATATTTAATATTTGTTGCATTATTTTTATTTATAAATAATTTATTTTTACTAGTTTAAATGATCACAAAATAAGAAAATCAGAAAAAGGGGTATGGCAAAAAAATAAAAAATAAAAAATCCAGCAAAGTTAGGGGGAAAAGCAAGGAGGGGAGCATATTCAATTCAATTTCAAGTCTATAAAACAGAGTCGGTCACTCACTCATTCTCACTCAATTCTCCCAAAAAGAAAAAGAAAAACAGAGCAATAGCAAAGACATACTATGTGTAGCATGCAAAATCTAACTCTCTTCTCTTCTATAGCCTATCTCTTCTCTCTCCTTGAACCCGGAGACTTTGTTTTTGCTCTCTTCAACGCTCACTTCTCCTTTGAGTGAATTTCCCAAAATGAATTCAATTAAGGTCGAGTGTGTAAAGGCCAAGAAAGCTCGAAATCATCGACAATTTAAGAGGATCACGAATTTGTTTCGAGTCGTCGAGGTTTTCGTGGTGGCAATGGTTCTTCTTTCATGGGTTTCCAATCAACTTCCAACTGCTTTGAAACATTCGACTGCTTATTTTCACAATTTCTCTGTAATTCTCATCAGTCCTCGCTTCGTTTTCGTCGTTGGTAACATTATAGTCATCACTCTTTTTGCAAAAGCAGGACAGTTTTCTTCTTCCAATCAATCTTACAAGTTGTCGACGAGCAAAATATATGATGAGATTGTCAAGAAAAATGAGAAGAAACAGAGGAAAATTCGCCGGGAAAGCTCTTCAGAAGAGATGGTGAATTCTAACCCACCAATGAAGGAGAAGAATTTCCGGAGGACGAAGTCGGAGAATTTGAGGAAAGAGAAAACCCCGAAAGCCCGACATCAGTTGCAACGATCGGAGACAGAGATTTTTGAGAAAATCGAGGAAATTAGTGGTCAAAAAACTGAGGAAAAAACAGAGAAATCTGTTTTTCCAGAGGATGGTTTGAGCAATGAAGAGTTCAATTCTAAAGTGGAAGCTTTCATTGCTAGGCAACAGAGGCTCAGAAGAGAAGAAGAATTTTCAGCTGTTTTTGTTTGAAATTACCCACTTGAGATTTTGTTCTGAAATATTTTTAAATGTTTTTTTAAAGATTTTTGTACAGTTAAAAAAATGGGGAAAAAACCTAAATTTTATCTGCTATTTACCTAGGAACTATATTTTCTTTTTCTTTTTTTTTGGGAGATCTTTTATTTGGAGGGTGTGAATGTGAAAAAGATGGGTGTATAGTGGGGCCAGTTGTGCAATCAAAGGTATAGTTGTTAAAAAGATTATGATGCTAAATTAAGATACTTACTCTGTTTTTTAAGGAGTATATTTGTAATATATTTATATATATATATATTTTTTGAGTTAGAGAGAGATCAAATTCTCGTGAGTGTAGTGATAGTGCGTTGCACTTTTTTAGCTATAGGTCTCGGGTTTTAGTTATGAGAATGAAAAAATAGAATTTAGGAGAGTCACCTCACAATATTTGAATCGGATTAATTAGACAAAATTCAGATATCAGTAAGTGAAAAAAAAAAGAGAGAAAATATTTTATCTTTTCAATTTCTTAGAGAATGTATTCCTTGGGCAATATTGATTTTCCTGTTTATGCTTTCTTGGATGCCAAAACTTTTCATTTGGCATTCTGAAATCAAATCCCTAGAAGTCTTGGGAAAATGTTTTCAAAAGTTCAGATTAGGCTGAGATTAAATGAAGCTTTTAATTTAAAAATTATTAATTTTAATAAATTTTGTAAAAAAATTATATTAACGAAAAATATTTTAATTAAAACAAGGTAAAATAACATAAGTTGAGGTTTCACATATATTATCTTGAAAACTATTAAGACCTGAGTAAATAAATTGACTTCAAAAGCCAATAAACCAAATAATATGATACATGGAACTTTTCAGCATTAATGCTTCTCCGGTTTCGAATGTTTTCGAAATATTTTTCATTTTTAAAGCTGTTAAAAAAATTATTGTCAAAACCTAATATTTTGATGATAACAAAATTCTTATATATGTTACTAATAAATTTACCAAGTGTGTAAACATTTAAAATATGTAATACAATCTTATTTATAAAAAATTTCAAAATATAAAACTGATCAGAAAATATTATCATAGAAGTTGGGTAGAAGCAAGATGGGTAGAAGCAGTAGAAATTCAGAACTATGCTTTCTATTATGGTTTTATCTTATTTTCAAGACCTAACTCAGTATGTTAAGTATAGATTGAGAGTTGTACTTAACCATTAAGTTTATTCAAATTGGAGATTCAAATTCAAATTTTACAGAGATCTACAAGCTGATTTTTAGGGGAGATTTTGCTACTTATAACTTCTCCAACAATTAAGCATTTTGAAATTTGAATTATCCATAATTGTTGGTGTTTGAATTTAAAAAAATAACAACAGTAAAATTCAAAGAGTTTGGTGGAGAAAATCAAGTTCAAAATAAGGAAGTTAAGCAAATTTTTTTATTGCAGTAAGTGTATTAATGAGTCAACTTTGCAGTCTTATATCTTCATATTCATGATTAGTTTTGGGAGCCCACTTCTTAGAATTTAAAATGCTATATACAGAGATTATACAACATATTTTATAGAGATTTTTTGACGTGTTGGGAGTGAGATATTAGATCTCAAAGTAGTCTGAAAAGCAGAATTTAGAGATGTGATTTTCTTGTGTAGACTGGTTCTGAAGGGGTTTTGAGAGCATATATCAACTCGATACAAGAGAGTTTTAGATGCAACTTGAAGTGGATTTTAAAGAGCTATAATCAGTTTTTGCTCAGAAGCTTTTATAGAGTTTAATCGAGCATTGAGTTGAGGGAAAATAGAACCCAAAAACGTCTTCTTGATCATAAAGTTCTAACAACTTACTTTGCATTCCTGCTGTCAGATCAATTTCTTCACTTCTGTAACTATTGTCTTAGATCTTGTATAGTCTCACAAGTCTAAGGAGAGTGTGAGCAATATTTTCTTGTTTCGATAGTCTAGGTGTTTGAGGGTTTGGATTGGATTAATGTTGGACTAAGTCATCTCCAAAGGTGGAAGTGTAGATTGTCAACATTGGAGTATTGTACTTGCTTTTGTAACTCTCATTACATAGTGAAAACTAACTATCGCTGGACCCTGACTTGCTGAGATAGAAGAGTGAATATAGATATAAGACTGAACCACTATAAATCGGATTTGATCTTTCTATCCCTACTCCTTAAATTTATACACTTACATTTGCTTATTTTATATAGTTTGACCTTAACTTTTAAGTTATATTTTAAGTGGAGTAAAATTTATAATTTGAAACCAACCAATTTAACATCATTTCTTGATTATATAGGGACCAACAAGTGGTATCAGAGCGAGTGTTCGATTCCACAAAAGTGTTGACTTTTGAGCCAAAGATCCAATGATATCACATTCAACTTTTGGCCAATCTACCAATAGAATTCTTTATTTTGATGGAGTAAATTTCTTTCATTAGAAGTGTAGGAAGGAAACCTTTATTAAACCCACGGATTATAATACTTGGGAGGTTATTTCCTCTGGAGATTTTGATGTTAAACCCCAATCATAACAGAGAATGATAAGAGAAAAATCTCAATAAGTTTTAGAGTAAAACATTTAATTTTATGTGTTATTTCTCTCATGGAATTTAATCTTGTTTCTTCTTATGAAACAGATAAGGATATATGGAACAAGTTATGCATCATTCACGAAGGCACACGGACTATTAAAGGCACAAGAATTAACATTTTATTGCAGGAATATGAACTATTTAATTTTCAGCATGGAGAATAAGTAAATGACATGTTCAATCGACTCACATCTATCATAAATGAATTGGAATCTCTTGGAAAAGGATTTTCAGATTCGGATCTAATCAGAAAAGTTCTAAAAATCATTTCTAGAGCTTGAGATGCAAAAAAGACAGCAATTGAGGAAGTTCAAGACCTATCAAAGCTGTCCCTAAATGAACTAAGAGGGAAACTCATGGCTTATGAAGCTGAAACACACTTTTTTGCTGAAAATGATAGAAAGGAAAAGACCATTGTACTTGCGGCAAAGAATGAACAGCAATCTGATGAAGAAGATAATAGTGAAGATGAGATGAACTTGTTGTCAAGAAGCTATCTCGTGTCCTTAAAAAGAGAGGTAAAAAGTTCAAAAGTTTTAAAAACACTAATACTTTTCAAAAATCTAAAAATGATGTAGGAAAAATGAACAAATTGAATAAAGAAATAGTATGCTTTGCATGTAAAAGATCTGAACATATAAAGTATGAATGTCCATTTCTTGCAAAGAAGATGAAGAAATTTAAAAAAAAAAAAAGCAAAATCAATGATGGCTATATGGAGTGACTTGGATGAATCAAGTTCTGAATCAGATTTTGAAGATTCAAAAGATCAGGATGAAATAAATTTCTATCTAATGACAGATTTTCAGATAAATTCTGACTCTGAATGCTGTGATAATTTCAATTTTGATGATGACTATGCACTAAAGTTGATTTCTAAATTTAAATGCAGAATACAGAATTTAGAAAATGAGAAAAGATTTCTGAAACAGATAAATAATGTACTGAATAATGAAATTGATGATCTAAAATCTGAAATTAATATTCTAAAATTTAAAAATTCTACTACAAAATCTGAATTGACAGCTTTAAAGTCTAAAAAACAAGTTACAAAGTCTGAAAATGAGGTTCTAAAATCTGAAATCAAGGTTTTAAAATTTGAAGTAGAAGAAGTGAAGTTTGAAAATATTACTATAAAATTGAAAAATTCTGTTATGAATAATGAAATATGTGTGTTGAAAACTAATATAGAAGACATGTCCATATCCATCAAAAATACTTTTCAAAAATTCAATGAAAGTGATGAGAAACTCATTAAATTACTTGCACTCCAAAGACATGATTTCTTTAGAAATGATTTAGGATACAAGTCTGAAAATGTGTCTGGTTTACAAACTAATAAAGTAGTATTTGTCAAAACAACAAAAATTACAGAAAACAGAAAATTACAAACTGCAGAAATCAGGGGTAGAAACAGAGGTTATAGAAATACAATATATAGAGATAGAAAAAGTTATAAATCTGTCAGTTTTAACAGAAATTTTAGAAATTTCTCTCGACATCAAAACTTAATTTTTCAAATATGAAACAGATATATCTGAATAATTTTCATTAAAAGAAAAATATTTTTTCATGCTACTATTATCATAGAATTGGATATATTGCTAAATTTTGTTACTTGAACAAACTTAGTAACAATCAAAAAAAAATTATTTCTAGCACAAACTCGTTTTCTAGAGGATCCAAATTAATTTGGATTCCTAAGAATAGAAGATCATTTGAATGGACATAAAATAAAAAATTGATATACAAATGAAGAAGATAATGAGAATATAAAAATTCACTCATGAAAATGATAAAAGATAAAAACATAAGAATTAGATCAAAAATCAATTTTAATTATTGTCTAACATAAAGTCTAAAAATATAGAAAAATATGTATCAATAGGAAATTATTGTATTTAAATCTTATCTCTGAACATGGTAAGAACTTTTATGATTTTTTAATATTTGAATTTATTAAAATATTGAAATTGTTTTGATAATTTTTAAAAATATTTGGTGCTGAATTTATTATCTTTATGAATTTTTTTTTTTTTTTTTTTTTTTTTAAAAAAATAAAAAAATGTTTTTTTATCAAGGAAAGAATGCACAGACATTACATTTTTTATGATAACAAAAAGAATGATAAAAATGAATGAATTTAAGTTTTTTTATTTTTAATGAAACAAAAAGGTGGAGATATATATAAAACAATTGTGAAAAATTATGCACATATTAAGAGAGAGATAAGAAAATATTCATATGTTCATAAATATAGGGTAGCATGATTTTGAACATTCATGAACAAATTCTTCCAATTTTTCTTTATGATTTTGTTGTCATTAAAAAAGAGAGATTATTAGGGAAATTATTATCGAACCCTAATATTTTGATAATAACAAAACCTTTATACGTATTACTAATGAATTTACTAAGTGTGCAGACATTTAGAATATATAATACAAGTTTATTTATAAAAAGTTTCAAAATATAGAATTGGTTAGAAAATATTGTCATAGAAATTGAGTAGAAATAAGATAGGTAGAAGCAGTGAGATGGGTAGAAGCAGTTGAAATTCAAAACTATGTTTTCTGCTATAATTTTATCTTATTTTCAAAACTAATTCAATATGTTGAGTACAGATTGGGAGCTGTACTTAACCATTAAGTTTATTCAAATTAGAGATTCAAATTCAAATTTTGTAGAGATCTACAAGCTTATTTTTAGGAGAGATTTTGCTACCTATAACTTCTCCAACAGTTAAGTATTTTGAAATTTGAATTATCCACAGGGATTATTGGTGTTTGAATTTGAAAAATAACATTAATAAAATTCAAAGAGTTTGGTGGAGAAAATCAAACTCAAAGTAAGGAAATTAAACTGAATTTTTTACCGTAGTAAGTATATTAATGAGCCAACTTTATAACCTTATATCTTCGTATTCGTGACTAGTTTTGGGAGTTTACTTCTTGGGATTTAAAGTGTTATATACAGAAAATATAAACATATTTTACAGAGTTTTTTCTAGGTGTTGGGAGTGAGATATTAGATCTTAAAGTAGACTGAAAAGTAGAATTTGAAACTGTAATTTTCTTGTGTATGCTGATTCTGAAGGGGTTTTGAGAACCATATATCAACTCGATACAAGAGAACTTTAGATGCAACTTGAAGTGGACTGTAAAGAGTTATAATCAGTTTTTGTTCAGAAATTTTTACAGAGTTTATTCGAGCATTGAGTTGAGAGAAAATAAAACCCAAAACACCTACTTGATCACAAAGTTCTAACGACTTACCTTGCATTCTTACTGTCAGATCAATTTCTTCACTTCTGTAACTATTGTCTTAAATCTTGTATAGTCTCACAAGTCTAAGGAGAGTGTGAAAAACATTCTCTTGGGTCGATAGGCTAGATGTGTAAGGATTTGGATTGGATTAATATTGGATTAAGTCATCTCCAAATGTGGAAGGTGCAAATTGTCAATATTAGAGTTTGTACTTGTTTTTGTAACTCTCATTACATAGTGAAAACTAATTATCGCTAGACTCTGGTTTGCTAAGCTGGAAGAGTGGACGTAGACACAAAGCCGAACCACTATAAATCGAGTTTGATTTCTCTATCCATACTCCTTAAATTTATGCACTTACATTTGCTTATTTTATATAGTTTGGTTTTAAATTTTAAATTAGATTTTAAGTGAAATAAAATCTATAATTTGAAACCAACCAATTTAATCCCCTTCTTGATTGCATAGAAACCAACAAAAACGTTTTAACATATTAAATTAATTAATATTTATATAAAATTTCATATTTTTTCTATATTTATATATTTTTCATATTTAATGAATTATTTATTTATTTAATTATAATTTTTATATTATTTGTATTATAATTAATAATTATATATTTGATTATTTTATTTTTTTGTTTATAAAAGAGGGTTATTATATTATTTTTCATAAACTAATTAATATTTACATAAAAAATATTTATATTTTATATATTTACGCATTCGTTTACGTTTTCATTTTTTGTATTCTTACGAAATACTATTTTTGTGTATCGTTTCATATTCATTTCTATTTCTTTGTTTTCGTTTCCATGTAGCTTGGACCAAAAATCAAATATAATATGATACAGTTTTCTCGGTCTGAAAAAACTATATATCTTTCTTCTTAGCTTTTGATAATTAGAAAAAAAGAAAGAAAGAAAAAAGAAAATTGTGCAAAATTTTTCATTGTTTTTGACTTATTCTTTTTTGAAATTTGTTTATTTTCGTTTGTGTAGAGTTGAATGGACTCTCAAGTTGGGTTAGAAAAATAGTTTCCAATAATAAACTCCAATCTCTATCAGACTTTACAGATAGTTACATATCTTTTAGTTTAGCTTATATTAGCAATCATAGATTTTCCTGTTCATGCCCTTTTAGAAAGGAGGCAACATAACCTTAATTTGTTTATCAACCACAACAACCCAACCTCACAAATCTTGCTTTGGAGAATTCCCATTTTGAAATTTGAAATTCTTCAACGGGTATGCTTTACAATTTGGAAAATTCATGTTTATGATGATTTAAAATATGTAGTATGAAGTTGGTATATTTAAGTAAACATGAATCTTTCATTAGGGCTACTTTATCTTCTATAATTTCTCTTAATTCTGACACTCACATTATAGTAAAAAAGTAATACACATTATGTAAAAGAAATTGGGTTTTGAGTTATGTCCTCTTTTTTTTTTTTTGCTTAACTTATCGGTATCCTATAATCAATTCATTAATCCTGACTAATCTAATTCAAGTTAACTGTAAGACTAATTAAAGAACGAACTCTCTCAGCTTCTTTTTGTATTTTTAAAATTCAAATTCAAGAATTTGATTAAAAGAATTCAATATTCTTATCACTATACTAACAACACGTCGTTGGTTTTGAGTTATGTATATCTATTTAGTTCGATCCAATGGGAAGACATGGTTTTCCATTTTAGGTAATGGGAATTGCGCTTGAGGTATTTGCATGGACCCTCATCCATGTTTTTCATTACTCTGTACTTATAATTTAACATGGGTTTAGAAACTTTTGGGGCAGGTTTGTTCAGGAGCCACATGTTAATAAAGAAATGTTGAAACTTTAGCAAAGAGAGATGAATCTCGACTACCTTATGCTTTAGAGCTTTGTTACTCGGATCTGACACAAAAGAAGAAAAATAATAATCTGAGTCAGGAGAGACAAATACACGATGCTTGTGAGATGACTAGAGATGATTGTGCTGCATCAGACACTTGGGCCATTCTTTCTTTCTTTTCATGAGGGAGAGAGAGATTACTCATCGATGCAGCAGGTTCTTCCCATGGATATGGACAACGGAGAAAGAAGCTAATTTTAGAGTGTTTCTTGTAGTTTAAAGGCTAACTTATACATCGTCATGACTCTACCTCCCAAAACAAGTTTCACAAAGGCCCAGATAGAATCAAAGTGAAAACCAAAATGCAGCTCTGTCGTCAATTGACTTGGTGAGAATGACGTTATATTTTTTAATTAAAATTTGAATTCAAATCTTAAAAATAAAAAGAATTTCATTGGGATAGCTATCATTTAGAGAATCAAATAACAAATCAAGGCGGATTAATCAGAACATAACTCTGAACACCGCTCGGTCCAAGTACCAAAAAAAAAAAAGCAGCTCTGCCGTTCCCAGCCACAAGAGGTAACTATGGAAGGACAAACAAAGTAGACCATACAAACACTTCATGACAAAATTCACTTAGCATAGGAAAATCCGACAGACAAAGCCATTTCACTAAAATCCACATAACATTGGCCAAAAATAACATTGAACAAATCACTTTCCTAAAACTCTACACTTCCCCTATTTATCCATTATAATTTGACATACACATACAATTTTCTCCCTACCCAAAACCCTAAGAACCAAAATGTTGGACTCTAAAATGTTATCAGAGATAAACATGCCCTCCGCCAAAATTGTCGTCTCCACCGCGGCTTCTCTAGCAGCGTCAGCCATGGTCATTAGGTCCGTGGCACGCGAGTTGGTACCCGATGACCTAAAATATTATTTCACATTAACTATCAAAAAAATTTTGAAATCTTTCTCTAACCAGTTGACACTGGTCATTGAAGACCATGATGGTTTGTCTAGCAATCAAATGTATGAGGCTGCATCAATTTACCTGGGCGCGAAGATTTCTCCCTCTACAAGAAGACTAATTGTGCGCATGCCTGTTAAGGAGAAAAAAATTTACTTCTCTGTTGCAAGCAATCAAGAGCTAATAGATGTCTTTGATGGGGTCAAATTTAAATGGAGACAAGTCACTAGACATGTTGAATATCAACCATATCCGGGGCATCCTGGCCGTCCATCACCATCAAAAATGGAAATTAGGTGTGACTTTTTCTATATTTCTCATTTTCCCATGTTATTTTCTTGATATTTTGGTATCTTATTTTTGAAAGTAGTATCCCGTGTTTTCATTTTCTCGCATTATTTTTGAAATATTCAACACTATAAAACCAGGTATCTGGAGGTGAGTTTCCACAGGAAATACAAGGATATGGTTGTAGAGAAATATTTCCCTCACATTTTACAATCATCAAAAAGAGTAAAGGAAGAGAAAAAGACATTGAAAATTCACACATTGAACAACGATCAGATGCGGAGGTACACAGGGGCAGCAGCATGGACCCCAATGAATTTAGACCATCCAGCAACATTAGACACAATAGCAATGGAACCCAGTTTGAAAAGGACTATAATGGAAGATCTGAAAAGATTTGTGGAGAGAAAAGAGTATTACAGAAGAGTTGGGAAGGCATGGAAAAGAGGGTATTTGCTTTATGGACCTCCAGGAACAGGAAAATCCAGCTTAGTTGCTGCAATGGCGAATTATTTGAACTTTGATATTTATGATTTGCAATTGACTGATGTCAGTGCAAATTCTGAGTTGAGAAGGCTATTGATTGCTACTGCAAATCAATCAATTTTGGTTGTTGAGGACATTGATTGTAGCATTGATTTGGATGATCAACAAGTGCTGGTTCTACCAAATTCAGAAGCTCAAATCCAGACAAGTATTAGGACTAGACTCAAGAAGGATAAAGACCAGGTATTTGCTTTCTCACCATTTTTGGATTTTCATAGGGTTTTTTTTTTTTTTTTTTTGGTACCAATCATTGATGTCCAGAGTTATATTTTAACTAATTTGGTTTGAGCATTTGTGAGGGGCTCTATTTAGAAGACAACTCTTCCCGCGTAGTCTTTTTTTCAAACCCGAGACTTGATTAAAAAACCTAATACCTCGTCCCTGTAAACCGTCTGTTGGTAGTTTTCTATTATGTTGTTTCTATGGGTCATCAAACAAAAAGAAGTTCTCATAATTCTTTTGTTTTTTAGCCACAAGTGACCTTATCAGGACTACTAAATTTCACGGACGGGCTATGGTCAAGCTGCGGAGATGAGAGAATTATAATCTTCACAACAAACAACAAGCACAAGCTAGACCCTGCATTGTTAAGACCGGGTCGAATGGACATGCACATTCACATGTCCTATTGCACTCCTCGTGGATTTGAAATCCTTGCAAACAATTACCTCAGAATAACAAATCATTCGTTGTTTCAAGAAATCGAGGATTTGATAGAGAGGATTAACGTGACCCCGGCAGAACTGGCTGAGCAATTGTTAAAGCATGATGACGCTGATATTGTTTTAGGAGGTGTAACTCGTTTTCTCGAAGCCAAGGCACGGGAAATTGAAGAGATGAATGTGAAGAAAAGGACCAGGGAGATGATGGATGCACCAGAGAAAATTGAAGAATTTTAATTTGGCGTCTATAGATGATATAAAATTCTAATTTCTCCATTGGGCGAAGGAAGAACATTAATTCCATCAAACTTTTAATCTCGCCTATGATAGAATGGTAAGACTCCAACATCGTGTGGCATAGAAAAAAATGTTCTGTTCTAGCACATTGTAAGAGATTTTTAGTAACAAACTTGAAACTTTCCAAATTTGTTGCATGGAATATTCCTTTTTCTCAACCAGCAATTTTCTTTTCTTGCGGATCCTATGCTTTCAAAAAAACTAGTTGTAGGACCAACCGAACATAACATCCCTAATATGAGAGAGAGAGAGAGATTGGAACAGCTATGCTCATTAAAACCATAACCAACGACTTGATCACTCCAGAGCTTAGATGGTATCTCTCCTTCTCCATCCGAGGTTTCATCGAGTCCTCAAAGAACAAAATGACACCAGTCATAAAAGAGGAACAAGGCCTAGCAAGCAGTCCGAGGCTATTACCTTATACTTGGGATCCAAAATGCTCCCTCGACTGAAAGACTAATGGTTGATGTCCCTCCAAGAAGGCAAATCAAGGAAGAAGAAATTTATTTATCAATGAAAGTCGATTGGAAACTGGTGCTGGTTGTCATCGAAGGAGATAATTTTCAATGGAAGGAAGTCTCCAAAGAAACTGCTCTTAGTGATCATCATATAGTGACAACGTGGCAATTATAGCTTGGCTTCCATGGAAGTCATATAGACTTGGTTAGGATCGATGTTTCCCTCATATACTAAGGGATTCAAAGGAGGTGAAAGATTCCAACAAAACTCTGAAAATTTACATTTGGAGTGATGAAAGGTATCAAACAGGGAAAAATAGTAGGTGGGTGTGGATCAAGTTTGATCATCCTGAAACATTCGACGCAATCGAAATGGAGCTGGAGTTGAAGAAGATGATCATTGATGATCTTGATAGGTTTGTGAAGAGAGAAGAGACATATAAGAGAGTTGGAAAGGTTTGGAAAATCTAGTTTGATTGCTGCAATGGCTAATTATTTGGTGGTGATTGCTCATTTCTGACCCTAATAAATCCATTCTGGTGGTGGAGGACATAGATTGCAGCATTGATTTAGAAGATAGACAAGCCCAAAATCTGGGGAACAAAGAGAAGCCATCCTCTAAGGTCTCAACTCCCAAAGAAAAGACCCAAGGGTAGGTATTTACATTCATTAATTATTTATTTCCAACCTAAACATGGGCAAGGTCTAGTTGAATTTGAGCCTGACTAAGCATTGTTGAGACCTGGTGGCTTAGATGTGCACATCACATGTCTTACTGCAAATCTAGAGGATTTCAAGTCCTAGCAAACAATTATCTTCGGATAAAAGATCACCCTCCTCCTTCACAATACAAGCCCATTTCCGTGGGGGATTGAAACCCAACTTATTGGGCTCCAATTGAAGGGAGGCTTCTCCCTATCCCACTGAAAATCTATTTTACAAGAAATGTTCATTGTTCATACCGTCATGTTCATTGTTCATACTGTCTTTGGTTTTTCCACCCCCACCCGCCACCCCCCAAGGGGCTTCCCAATAATTAATTAATTATCACTTTCCCAGGTACTTTCCACTAAAATTCATGCCTTGACCAGGTCATTATTTCCATTCCTTGACACCATTCTCCCCTCTCTAATGGCGCTTTTGCCTTTTGGAAAGACCAGAAGGGCAGCCAGTGCCAGTCCCAGACCAGAGATTGCTCAGGCCAACGTCATACAATATTCTCACACGCAACCCTCCAACCAATAGCATTGCCCCAGAGCAAGGGACGGTGAAAAAGTAGAACCCTTCTTTATTTTATTTATTTATTTATTTATTTTTGCTCTTCTCCTTGAGTTAAAACAAGAGAAATAAACTTTATAATAAAGGGTTTGTATTAATAGGCTGACTCAAATAGAAGCAATAATAATTCAAATTGAAAATTTTATAATAAATAAAATTTTGCAATTATTAAAAAATATCACATAGATAATATTTAGTTTTTTATCTTTATATTTTCATAATTATAATAATAAATTTTCTATATAAATTTAAACTATTGTAATATTTTATTTAGAGCAATAGAAAATTAAAGTTTTATATTCTTATTATTTTTTCTTATGTTCATTTTTATTTTAATTGTTATCGGGATCGGCTAAAAAAACATCTTTAGAATTTTAAATTTTCTGATATGATTTTAAAAATGTTTAAATATGATTATAATATTATGTTAAAGATAAATTTGAATATCATTATGATACCATATTAAATAAATTTTAACATAATATTATAGTATTTAACAGTAATAACGTCGTCTTTCAAAACAAGATTTATTTAAAAATTATTTTAGTTAAATTAAAAAATATATATATATATTTTTATTAAAATTGAAAAGGTAAATTAGCATTCACGAATTCTTTGTCCATGGTGTCTGTAAGTGAATTTAGTTGACTTGTGGGACAACCCTAACCCAAGACCCCTAAAAAAAAACAAAGGAGCTTTCCATGCTATGAGGAATTCAAGTCTTCTCAGTCAATTTCCTAACTCCTATTTTTATAACATTCTCCCAAAAATTCCTTCTTTCCTGCACCCACTCCCAAGTCTCTCTCTCTCTCTCTCTCTCCAACCCAAAAACTCAAATCATGTTACCACAAAACATGCAGATCCCATCGACAAAAACTGTGATTTCCGCCGCAGCATCAGCTGCAGCAACAGCAGTTCTCCTCCGCAGCCTAGCCAAAGACTACATACCCCATGAGCTCCGCCACTACCTCTACTCAACCCTCAAAGGTTTCCTCTCTACCTTCTCTTCCCAACTCACAATAGTCATAGACGAATTTAATGGGTTCTCAAAAAACACCCTCTTCCAAGCCGCCGAAACCTATCTGGGCTCCATAATCACCCCCTCCACCCACCGCTTTCGCGCCATCCTCCCTGAAAAGGCTTCCAAAATCTCCCTCCTCATGGAGCAAAACAGCGAGATCATTGACAATTTCAACAACATCCCCATCCGCTGGCGCCGGATTGCCAAAAAGGTCAGCCCCAAGTACGCACACCACGCGGGTGATCCCTACTACAATCCATCCCCAATATCCGATATCAGGTAAATTTTGTAAAACTACCGTTCACTTGTTCAAGCTTTGCGAAGGAAGAAGGTATTATTAATAGGTAACCCATCCAGTTACCTGAAATTTATAAACAAGGTGGACTCGAGCTCAGGATCTTAGGATCTCATGCTCGTTCTGTTACCATCTTAATTTCGTGAAATGACCCTTCATTCCAAAGGTGTTATTAATATATATATATATATTTAAGAAATTTTCTTCATGTAGTTGCTAATATGCTCAATAAGGTAAAATTTTTATGTGGGGTGGCTCGAGATCAGGAACTTAGGGTTTTTTTTTTTTTTTTTTTTTTGCTCTGATACCATCTTAAATTTCGTGAAGGGGTTTTATTAATTATTTTATATGTTTACAGGTACTTTGAGATGAGTTTCCACAAGAAGCATAAGCATGAAATTTTGACAAATTATGTGAGGCATATACTGGAGAGGTTTAAGGCATTGAAGGAAGAGAAGAAGACCTTGAAACTGCATACCCTGAAGTACGATAGAATGAGGAGTAGTAGGAAGAATCCATGGCAGGCAGTGAATTTGGATCACCCCGCGAATTTTGATACCCTTGCCATGGATTTAGATGTTAAGGAAAGAGTGAAGGAGGATTTGGAGAGGTTTGTCGAGAGGAGAGAGTATTATAGGAGAGTAGGCAAGGCTTGGAAAAGAGGGTACTTGTTGTTTGGGCCTCCCGGTACCGGGAAATCTAGTCTGATTGCTGCCATGGCTAATTTTCTCAAATTTGATATTTATGATTTGGAAATGACTGATTTAAGGAACAATGCGGAGCTTAGGAGGCTGCTGATTTCCACTGCCAACCGGTCCATTTTGGTTGTGGAGGACATTGATTGTTCCATTGAATTTCAGAATAGGTTGAGGAGAGTTCGGCCTGCAAATTCTAATCCTTTTGGTCCACAACAGAATCAGCCTGAGGTATTAATTTTTCTTTCCTTTTTTTTAATGTTTGATTATTAGTTTTCTGATTTCCTAGTATAGTTTTTTTTTCTTTTTCTTTTTTTATAATTTTTCCAGTAGAAATGAAGGCCAAAAATAGAACTATATCTTGGAGAGCTAGGATCAGATATTTAATGCAATTGTCTAGAAAAGCGTTGATCAAAATCAGATATGTGAGAGAGAGATGCGGTAGACCGGATTCTCTATGATTAGTGTCAGTTGGAGTGAAATTTTCGCAACTCAATTACCAATTCCATGTAGAGAGCTGTTAGAGAGAGATTCATTCAGATGGCTTTTTGTTCACACTGAAGCACTCCAGCCATTAGTGTTACCTAGTAAAGATGCCAAATTTATGTAGCCTTGGTCTTGCTCCTAAGGTAGAAAATTTCCTAATTATTTCAGATCTGGTACTCTTATATTTGTGTTTCAAACGGCCGATCCCAAATTTTGGGATTAAGGATCAGGTTGTTATTGTTGTAGTATTTCAGATCTGGTACTAATCCACTATCATTTTGGCAAAATGTGGTATTAAAAATGCACAAAAACAGAATATTTTGTAATTTATCCCCCTTATGTAGTACCAGCACTTCTAGAGATGAGTTGTGTTTATGTAAGGACACCGTTGTTGGGCACAATATATTATAGCACGTTACAACTTATAAAGTCTAAAATTTTTATAGTTCGCCATGCCGTGTCATAGTATGTCTCTGTTGTGCCCTGTGTTTTTGTGTCCATGTTCATGTTCATGCCTCATTGGTACTCGCAGTTAGAATAATGAAACTAGTTTAGACCACAATTGCTTACTCTTCTTTTCTTCCCCTACTCCTAATTTCAGCATTTCTTTTATGGATTCTCCTTGCAGATCACACTATCTGGATTCCTAAATTTCATTGATGGACTATGGTCAAGTTGTGGTGATGAAAGGATCATCATCTTCACTACCAATCACAAAGACAAGATCGATCCTGCACTGCTGCGTCCAGGCCGTATGGATGTACACATTCACATGTCCTACTGCACCCCATGTGGGTTCAGAGTTCTTGCTTTCAACTATCTTGATGTAGAGCAACACTCGCTTTTTGCGGACATTGAATACCTAATAGCTAATACTAAGGTGACTCCAGCAGAAGTAGGAGAGCAGCTATTGAAGCATGATGGGTGTGAGAATGCACTTAGAGGACTAATTGAGTTCCTTGAAGAGAAGTATGAGGAAAGCCAGAAAGCTGAAGCTAAAAGGGCCGACGAGGTGAAATTGGGAGAGGCTTCAATCGAAAGCGGCGAGGTGGATAAGAAAGGGAAAGGAATTGTGAATGAGGAAGTTGTGGGGTGACTCAGGTTATCCAGGAAATTGCTACAGTGGCTTAGAAGAGGCGCGAGAGTACAACAGTCTCACTTCTTAATTGAACCCAGGGGGAGTGAAAGAATGGCTGAGGGAAGCTCATGTTTAGAAGCTTGAAGCTATACAAGTCTAATAGGATCTGCCTCTGCCATAACAATTCGTCGGTATTGTGTTCCAACTAATATGAGAAAAACCAAATAAGTTTAAAATTAAATGTATTAATTTAATGTGAGAATTTATATTATCTTGTTTTGAAATTTTTTATACTAATTTTAAAAAATATTATAATAATTAATTTAAAATTATTCAACTTTAAAAATTTTTTAATTTTTTAGTAATGTAGACCTTTTTGTAATATATAATATATAATTCATTTAATCTATTCAACATTCTGTCACTAACCTCTAGTTAATTCTTTTGTTGCCCTCAAATATTCGAATTAATTGAATACATATACAAAGTTTTGCATGCAATTTAATATAATTCAATCACATCATAATTATACTTTATTTAGGGTCAAGGACTTCAGATACATTTATATCCAACCCCTTTCCTTTTAAAAAAAAAAACTCATAATCATATTGAACCCAAAAGATCTCTCTCACTCCCTCCATTTCAATTATATTTTTTCTACTAACATTACGCCTGTCCCATTTTAAATAATAAATTTACCTAAACAAATATATGAAAAAAATTATTTATTAGTATTAACTTTATTTGAAAATAGCAATCCTTTTATTTTAAGAACATCTTTAAAATCAAGTTGTTTCATCTGTTTTCAAGGGTTTAAGTAACAAAAATAAAGCCTATGACTAAAGTTTCAAAAAACAAAATAAGACACCCACGGGACAATACAATTCAAGTAATGTATACATATTTTTTATAATTAAATAGTACAATAATCTTTTTACCTATAAACATTCATTGTGTAAATGATTTATATATTTCAAATATTACCATTTATTTTTGGAAAAAAATATTATAAGTACATCTAATAACCATATAAAATATCAATTTAAATTATTTCAAAAAAATTTAATAAATATCTAAAAATTGTTTGGAAATACAAAAAATAATTTTAAAAAAATTAAACATGCCACATGAACCATCCAATAACAAGCCACTCAAGTGTCCAACAAATATGCGATGAGCCTATATCAAAAAAAAAAAAAAAAAGTGTATGAGATGAGTGTTGGGGCTCAGACTAGCCACACATATACATCCTGGGATGTAATTTTTACAAATAAATTCAAATTTCCATCAAGCAAATACAATTAAGAGACAAATTTGCAAGCTTTTAAATAGAAATTGTATATATTATTGTTCAATAATAACCACTCTAGTAGAACCCAAGATTCAATTCGCCTTCTGTTATATTTTAGGATAGGGAAGGTAAATAAGACACAGCAAAAATCAAAATATAAACCCTAGATCTCCTTAGAACCACTCACAGCTTTTGTGGAACTATAGGATTCTTGATTACTACATGTAAAGGTGAAGTATGGTCAACTAACAGTCCTTGTCTATATGAAAACTTAAAGCAACAAAGATCCCCAAATCATGTGCCTGAAACACAAGGAGAAGCTACATTAGAAAAACAATAATTATAATAATTGTGATGATAATATTTTTGTGTTTAACTGATAATTTAATTTTAATTGTACGCCCCAAACATTATCTAAATTTATAAGCCATAGAATCATTATAACTCTCTTATGATAGCAAAACTAATATGATGCTTCCTAATGTTGTCACATATTTATATTTCTAACATTGTTTCCAGATGACGAAAGCCCAGGCATGTGCAGAGGAGGCTTAGATACCAATAAGTGAGCAGAGAAGCTAATTCCATGGATCACATTTCCTGAACTACAAAGTTATCTTTATCTGGATATTTATGGAAATTTTAGTATTTTTAGAGGTGGGTAAACTATACAATGGAGAGTATATGATGCAAAGGAACTAAGGTAAGGTCTCCTACAATCCGAGGAATAGAGGGTAAAGAGTGCAATGAGTGGATATTAAAGAAGCTTAGAGGCCAAACTTGTGGTCTGCGGCTGAAAGAAGAGGAAGTGCAAGAGAAATAAGAAGAGGAAGAGGAGCCTAAGCAACACCAATGCGAGCAGACCACTGCACTGATTGCCCTCTTTACTGGATTGGTACAGCATGCCCTAGGGTTGGGCTCCTATTTTGGTCTCAATATAACTCAACCGCATTTAGGACCGAGCTTGAGCTTTCCCCAATAGTTAAAAGCCCTGCCCAACCTGAAAACTCCCTTAACCATACCTAGTCTAACTCAGCCCAGCACAGGCCCAAGACTAACTTGCCTAACCCTCGATGGGCCTGCCATGTTCTCTACAAATGTATTAGTATTATTTTCTCATTAATTTATTTTCGTTCTCTGCTGGGAGGAGAAAGGTCAATGCCCTCTAAAGGTGTCAGCAACACCTAAAGAAGATGAGCCTAACTACTCCATTCTTCATATATTTCTTCTTATGGCTATGAGAGACTTTAAGCTTTCACCAAAAAAAAAAAAATGATAGACTTTAAGCATATACTGAAATGTCACAACTAGGAATAAGTGATTAAGTGAAGCAAAGCATGTAACACAATGGTGTTTAATGAAACGCAAAATGATTGGCAAAGCAACTCACATGATGCATCCATCTATAAGCCTTGGGAAACTTAAATTAAAAAAAAAAAAAGGGGAACAAATTCCAAGTTAAATGAAATGTTGGATACTAGCCTCAGAAGTAAGAGCCTGTATTGCTTAAAAGATGTATATGAGTGTGGATCCCTTAAGATGTTTCTCTAAGCTTAGAAGGAGCTCAAACAGCCATTTTCATTTCAATCTTCTCATGAGGGTCATAACCTATAAGCTTGAAATCAGACGCCACAAATGAATCTATGTTTTCCTTCTGAGAATTGATCTTCAAAATCTGCAATATGGAACATTTAATAAGGCAGGCCAATAGAAGACTGAAAAAGAAAATTGTAAAGCAGGATCTACTTAGGCGTCGCATTGTAAACTTACTGGAAAGGGTTTAGGCAATTTTTGAAGCTGCTCTTCCAGAGGCCTAACATGAGTGCGATAGACATGAGCATCACCAATAACATGGACAAAATCACCTGGAACAAGCTCTGCAAAAGATAAAAGGATAATTCAATGTGGATTATTAAGATGAGTAAACCCAGTATGAGATGACTCACATCATCGTTTTCTTTTCTGACAGCAAAGTAACCTCTTTTTCTAAAGCAAGTACTCTACATCCTTTCTCATAAAAAAATATAGTTTGGCCATTTCTACAACTAAAATATCTTAGTCCAAGGATGAGGCCAAGGATGAGGCCCTCCACCTCTGCACCAAAGATAATTTGTAAAACCTGAAGCACTATAACTACTAAAAGCTACACAAGTACATCACCAAAGATTTCTTACTCTTGGATGACATGTACCAAGCTAATTTTTTCAAATATTTAGCAAATTGAACAGTTAATGAAATAAAAGGTTTTGGGGTTTATGCATACCACAAACATGAGCAATCATGCAAGTCAACAGAGAATAAGAAGCAATGTTGAATGGCACACCCAATCCCATGTCAGCAGATCTTTGATACATTTGACATGACAACTCTCCATTTGCTACATAAAACTGCAAAAATGGAAATATGTACGTTATCAAGGATAAAGATCTAATAATGACAACTGACTGATCTGATATTAAATACTGACCTGTGCAAACATGTGGCAAGGTGGAAGTGCCATCATTTTCAAATCAGAAGGATTCCAAGCTGAAAGAATTATCCGTCGATCAGCTGGATTTTTCTTAATTTTATCAATGACATCCAGTAACTGATCAAACCCTTGGCCAGTGTAGTCCGCATGCATATCAGTGTACCTGCAATAAGACCAAGTATAAACGTATGAGCCTCACCTCTGTCACCCAAAGTTAAAATTGACATTGGAGCTCCATAAAGAAGGTTAAGATAGACCAACCTAGCACCAAAGTGTCTCCACTGAAAGCCATATATGGGCCCTAAGTCACCCTCTTCCCTGTCTACTAGGCCAATACTGAAATACATAACACCAATTTTCTTGTTAAGGTGGCATCAAATATAGCATTTATACAAGCTAGAGTACCAATCTCATGGTCAAATACTTGCCTGTCAAGATAGTCTCTGGATGCATTCCCATCCCATATGTGAATCCCTTTCTCCTGCAAATCCTGTTAAGAAAGCTATCATTTAGAACTCTCGATTCCATTTAAGTGGAACGTGTATGTGTTTTGTGAACGAGAGAGGATTTGCTTGTATTTTTTGTTAGAAAGGAAGAAGTAAAGATATTTTTTTGTATTGCATTGCCACCACTTTCAACTTTGGAATAAAATAACACGTACGAGTAGAATATACTTATCAAGAGAAAAAAGTTGTATTACTGACTTTAACACCAAACAGTAAGGACAAGCTTACAATAGATAACAATTCTTGATTAAGACACAATCTCCAGAAATTTGAATAGTAACATACATGGCAACAAGAGAAAGACATTTCACCTGACAAAAAAACAAAGCCTGGACATTTCAAGAGAGAATTCATAGATCACACCATGTGGAACAACACAAGGTAGATACATCAATAGAAATCTCAAACTATTATTATTCTCTTAAATATGTACTTCCATAAAATGGCCTCAGAAAATTTAGAAGTATTGCACTGCTATTAGAGCACACACTTTTTTCAAAATAAGAGTCAGGTATGAACTGCATAAAATGCATATTTGCTGTTAATCCATTATAAATAAACTAATATAGTACACTGGTAAGTAGCTGCCATAGTTTCATATTTATGAACTCCTATATCATCATGGCCATGTCATGTTAGACCGATAGATAATCAGTTAAATGAATTGGAACCATCTCATTCTCTAGTTTCCAAACAGTTATGCACTTTTTCCAAAATGACTACCTCCAAAGATTGTTAAAAGGCAGACAAAAGTTCCATGCAAGAAAAGAAAAAAAAAATCATATAATCAAATAACCTAGCTACCCTAATCTATTTTCAACTAGAGAACTTTCAGAATATTTTAGAACGCAAGCACACTTTGCACTTTAAATATCTCTAGCCAGAGCATAAATAAGCTCAACATTAGTAGGGTCAAAGACTCGAGGGGCCCCATGAAAGCTATTGGCTAAGTAGTAATGTGTTTCATAGTCGCATTCAAATTGTGAAATATTTGTTCATCATGGACAACAAAAATGAGAACCAGAGTACTTAATCTACAACTCAGCAATTATTACCTTGGCATTTGTTGAGCCACTTATGAACCACAAAAGTTCTTCAACAACACCTCTCCAAAAGACTTTCTGCCAGACCAAATGAGAACAAACTAGTCAGATTATAACAAACATGAAAGTCATATGACTTCCTTCAGATATAAGCTGGCTTTGTTATGTGGGATCACACTTCGGTGGTCTATGAGAAATTATAGCTTAGAAGATTTGAAGAGGGATCAGAGAGCAGTTGTGCAGTAGTTCTTTTTTGATTTGTATTGTACTTTTCATTTTAACTGCTAATGATTTTTTATCCTTAAGAAACATTGTAATACAAATCCATATTGCTATTATAATAATATCTCACCAAAGGAACTAATAAAATTCATAAGGAAACTGGAAATAAATTACATGCCTTGGTGGTCAAAAGTGGGAATGATTTACGTAGATTGAACCTCATCTGCAGATGGATTACAATAAACAACACAATGTGGAAGATAGGTATCAGTATAATTGACTATGAGTGACAACAAAATTGTATCTACTTTAAGGGGGTGGGAGGCAACTTTAGGCAACGTTATTTTAGTCTTACCTGGCAGCCAAATTTGGACAGGGTACCTGTCCCTGTCCTGTCATCTTTGAGAGCTCCACTTGAGATGACATCTTCAACCAGTCTAAGATACAAATACTCTTCATGCCTCTCAAAAATCATCTTAGGCAAGAAAGAGAACTTGTTGGCTTCAAACTTGACGGAATCTGACTTACTACTGACTGTTTGACCATTGTCTTGACCAAGTGATTCAGCAGTGGAACTCTTCACCCGAACATAAGTTGCAAATGCAAATCGGATGTTATTTTCCACCAAGGGGAAAGATGAGTACCAAGGCTGGAATATAGAGGAATCAATGGGCGGGATAAAAGTATCACATTCAATGCTTGTCTCAATTTCTGTAATGTGAACAGCATCACATCCAGGCGCATTTAGAGCTTCCCTGCATTCCAGAGTTTATGATTTACTAAAGGAATTTGCTCTGATGATAACATGTTCACTGCATGCGAAAGAAGGAAGTGCTTACCTTAATATCTGGCCACCACCTATAACAAAGACTCTCTCAATAGACAGACAATAGGGAGATGCTGCTAGTAACTCCAAAGCCGAAGCCATGCTCCCACATATTACAACATTTTCAGCAGTTGCAATGTCAAAACTCCCAGAACGAGTTAGAACAACATTAAGACGGCCAGGTAAAGGTCGATACTCAGAGGGAATACTTTCCCAAGTTTTTCTACCCATTATAACAGCATTCTTTTTTCCAGAATCAGTTGTAGAGATTGTGAGGTCTTTGAAAAATTTAAGGTCAGAGGGCAATCTCCAGGGTAACTTTCCTTCTTTGCCAATACCCATATCTGGGGTGGCAGCCACAACAACTTGGTAAGTCCTCAGAGGAACAGGGACCATGTTAGCACTTCCATTGGAAAGACTTGCAAGATTATCCCCAGGCATTATTGAATGTAAAGCTGCAGAAACACTAAAAGCTGTTCGTTCAAAATTGAGGCTGAAAAATCTACTTCTGCAGAAATACGGAAGAACCTGAAATTTATGGAATAATTACAAACTATCAAGCCATAAAAGACAATCAGCAAGGACAACCATGTGCGTGAAATAAAAGATACAATGAACTTGCATAACAGGCCATAAAATCAGAAACATACGCGTGTGTGTGTATGTGAGAGCGAGAGAGAGAGAGAGAGAGAGAGAGAGTCCCACCATGTGCGAGTGCTCTAGTTAGCATTTTCCTTAAGCTACAAATCAGCAAGGACAACCATCTTCTAAACTTCTTTTTGATAGCAAAAATCCATGGTCTAAATTTGCCCCAGTTTTACTCCATTATCGTAGACATAGTTTACCCTTTTCCCTTTTTTCGTGATAATTTGGTCAAGGAACTTTCATAGCCGGGATAAAACAATAACCAATAGCACATGTAAGCCACAAGTACTGCCAAAACACTCTGTGAGAGAGAGAGAGAGTTCCACAAGATTGCGGGTGTTATGGTTAACATTTTCCTTAAGCAACAAATCAGCAAAGACAACCCATTTTCTAAATTTCTTTTTTATAGAAATTAAGCATAACGTCTTATTCTAAATTTGCCGGATCACCAATTAAGCATCCACTTTACAACTCATGGAGTCTCTCACTCTAAACTTTTCCAACCTCAAAATCTAGACGCTAACAAGCCCCGCCCCCCAAAAAAATACTCTAAGATAATACATAATTACATCAATCATCTCCAATAACTCCAAATATTACCGATGCATTACAAACCCTCCACATTCATCAGAAATTAATAAAATCACTAGTTCTTCATCCAAACACTACAAGTAACATCTTCATCCTAACACTACAAGTAACATTCCTTTCACGATCACAACGTGTTCAGTGATCACAATAACCACGATATACGCCGCAGTTAAAGTTCATAGAGAAACAAAACACGCAACCCCAACATAGAGAGAGATATAGGGCGAGGACAGACTTGAAAATCACTTCATTCATAAAATCGTTCAAAACAAGAGCAATGAAACATATATAATTATCAGACTTCAGCGACGATTATCTCGATGCAAATCAAAATTCAACAACCGATTCTCCAAGGAATCGATTCAAGAAAGAGAGAGAATTGAAAACGAGAAGGTTCAGAAAAAAATGGCGTACCGATCTAAAACCGAAGCGAGAGAGAATCGCAATCTTGAATCAACTTTGTACAAAATCCCATAAAACTTTGAAATTTAGGGTTTTAAACGCCCACAAAAGAGGCTCTACTATCTCTCCGACATTTTCTATATTTTTAAAGAGAGTGAGAAGAAGAAGACCAAAGGAACTGCTCTCTCTCTCTCTCTCTCTACTGTGTTTTCTCTCTTGAAGAAGGGTAGACAAGAAGAGAAGAGAGAAGCGGAAAATCCAAAAAGCTCTATCGACGCGGAGTGTCGCCGAGGCCTCATGCCGCGTCGTATATATAGCGAATTTTTATTTATTTATTTATTTTATGTTTTGTTACTGAAATTCCCAAACTGCCCTCCTTTTAATTTGCCCATTTGCCTTCATTCTTTTTTTGGAATTAGGATAAGCTATTTTATTAATTCATTTAATGGATATGCTTTGGCTTACTACCATAATATTTGGAAATAAAATAATTGCTCGAGTGGATATAGTGCTTATCCCTTTATGATTAATTGGGTTATTAAAAAATATGATAAGATATATCCATAATTATGATAAATTATTTTTATTTTTTTTATATATATAAAAAATTTTGAATTTAAGATTTAAAAAAGAGAAAAAAATAATATCAGTTAAATTATAATTTATCGATTTTTTTTTATTTTACACAGAATTAGAATAACTTAATTTAAATTTTAAATATAATTATTCAGATGAATATGCATCTGTTCTTCATTAGTTTAAAATTCTATTAAAATGACAAAAAATTATAAAATTTTTAATAATTTGAATGCACAATTTTTATTATTAAAACTCGAATATACTATTTAGAGTTATAAATATATTTGTTGATCTTATTGTGAAGTAATTTTTTTTTTTTTTTTGGAGAGACCCATTGAAATATACCTTTTCACTCTTCAATTTTTTTTTTTCAATAATATTTAATGTACCCTTTACGGGTATTGTTCATGGCTTGTGGAATGAGGAGATGATAAAATAATTGTCGGCATTTACAAAGTCAATTGTTTTTTTGGGTCAAAGACAAATTTTCTTTTGCTTCTTTGAATTTATCTTTATTTTAATTTTAATAATTTTTTAGAGGGTGAGTTTTGACACAATGATATAATTACTCTTTTGGTGACTTTGAGATCACGAGTTCAAGAAGTGAAAATAAATTTTTTACAAAATGTAAAAAAAAAAAAATTACGTACATATACGTTAACTTTCCTCTTATCCGTTCTAAGTCGGAAAGCACTTTATGTATCTGATGAACTCTTTTATTTTTAATATAATTATATTTTGAAAAAAAAATAATATTTTGTAAATAAAAATCAAATTTATATATTATATAAATAATTTTTATATTAATCCCATATGGGACTTACTATTTAAACCATTTTCCCTTGAGAAACATCATCAAGTTTTTCTAATTTTATTGCTAATTTGATTGGTAAGGATTTATACTAATTTTAGTAATAATGATGAGAATGCTTAATATACAAGTCTTGCATTTTTCTTTGTTAAGGATTAATAGAAAGCAATTAAACAAACAAATTTAGAAACATTTCACCATGACAAAGATAAGCTTTCCTTGTCATACATAGTAATCTAGTCATTAAAAGCAACATAATCATAACAAACATGAATAATTAGAAAATGTGGTGGGCAAGTATTGTCCATCACAATAAACGTAAAGGTAAACAATACTATTCATGGCTCTGGAGAATAATCCTATCCTTCTTTATTTTTCCATTTTTAGAGAGAGAGATTGAAAGCGTATACGAGTGAGCAATTTAGTGATAATAATCTTTTCTTTAAATTTATAATTTAAAATTTGATTTCTATTATTTAAGAAAAAGAAAGATATATAAAAATTCACTAAAAGCATATGAATATCATGGTGGGTTTTTCTTTTGACTCGTAGAGAAATAGACCATGGAATGGATCAAAGCTGATAAAAGTTATTGCTGGGGCCGACTGCAATCAACCAGACAAGTCAATAGGCATGAAGAAGAAGAAGATGAAGCTCCTCAGTTGATCAGAGCCATCCACTTGGCATTATCTCTTTCTTGGGGTCTTCTTTCTCTATTCTAACCTTTTGGGTGGCTGAAAAATATGTTAAATAAGAAGATTTATTGTTTTTCATTAAAAAAATGTGGGTGCTCACGTTGGTCATGTCAATGAGAAAATGGAAGTCATGTCTATTTATTAATTTTTTTTTTCTTTTTTGGTGCCCAATACAACCTTAAACATGAGATTTAGTTGAGACCCACAATGTTTTTTTTTTTTTTTCCACAAACAATAATCAGTCAATCCAGGCCTATATTTCTAATTCCTCACCTAATCCTACTACACGTCTAAAATTGAATAAGTTCAATGGACAACTAGCCCAATGAAAAAAATGTTAAATTTTTTAATTAAAATTTATATTTGAATTTTAGAAATGAAAAAAAATAAATTAGGAGAGTTCTCTCTACAGTGGATCTACAATAACTCGAATCAGATTAATATGATTTCAAATACCAATTGATCAAGTAAAAAAAAAAAAAAATCTCAAAGAAGAATAACCTTGTATGAACTAAAAAAAAATAGACAAATTCTACATAATTATTCATATTAATATGTTTTAGCCAACTCTTAATTAAATCATTATATTTTGGTTAATTTAAACAAAATTTTAATTAAAAATTGATTAAACATATATTGATCTGATAATTTACTCCACTAAGAAGCATCATGTGAGTTAATTAGCTTTGAGCCAAAAGGGGGGAAAAGTGTAAAAAGAATAGCTCTTTCTCTTTCCCTTCATCACTATATTATGAGTTTCAGCGGGACATGGCTGTCTCCTTTTATCATCATTGTCATTCATTTCAAGGAAAAGAAACAAACCCTACATGGTCCCAGGGAATCTAGGGGGGAGACAGTGGGAGTTTTAACTTGAAATTGTAATAGGAACAAGATCAAATATGGGCATGGCCCATGTGAAATTGAAGGAAGCTTTGAGCATGATGTGTAAGGACAAAACTGAAAAGGTGAAGGAAACTTCACAGGAAGCAACTCCTCCATGGGAAGCAACTCCAAACAGATCATATGAATCATACTTCAAATCAATGTTCAGTGTTCCTAAAGGGACCTACTATTCACTACAAGGATCATCATAATCAAAACTATGGACCCTTATAGGGTTTCGGCTGAGCCCTATAAGTAGGTTGCATGTTTCAAACATGGAGTGAGAGACCGTGTGGGTTTGTGTGTGGGCGTGTGTATTTTTTTTATTTTTTTTTGTGTATGATATTTGGAGTCATATTTTAATTAATTCGGTTTAAAACTTATAGTGACCCATTTTGAGAATTACCTTCCTAATATAGTCTTTTCCATTCCTAAAACTTTCATAAAACTTGATCGTAAGACCTTATAGATCTCTCTCCCACTGGACCAACCACACGTGCAAGGAGGGAAAGCCAGAAATTTAAAATAATGGACAAAATATATTATGCATTTGCAATTATTACTTCCAGGGTAGGGATTATAGTTTTAAGTGGTACCTGAGATTTTTTATTTTTTGAAATTGTACACAATTTCTTTTTCTCAAGGGGTGCCTCCACCACCCATATCGGCCACCCCCCTCCCTTTGTCCCTGCACACGCGCCTGAGAAAGATGGAGAGATGCCTACCACATCTGCATAATATGAGGACTAGGAATGCAAGGAACAACAGGTGTAATAACAAGGTGAAAATTATGGACAAACTCGATCAAAGATCTTTCTTCTATGACAAGGGTTTGAATTGACAACTGATCCAAAAACATAATTAAATCCAAAAATAAGATTATTGTCTATTAAAGGGCATGCATGCAATGCGCTGTGCACATCAAGATGACTCCAACAAACCTAGAAGATGCATCAATGGATCCAATCTCTCTTGGATTCCCTTGTGGTGCACTATCACACAAACGTCACAAGGAAGAGCAACTCCTTCAATCTTTTCATGACTAGAGCACCACAATTAAAAGACATTAGCATCAGAACTCAGAAGTATCGGGATGGGAGATCTTTAACAGTTTCCTGCATGTATAAGTCAAAGACAAGCTCTCTTATTTTCCAAAAGATGCACAATTGAAAAGGTACAATGAACTTGCATAACATGCCACAAAATCTAAAGACCTGTATTAATAATAATATTATTATTATTTTCTCTGAGAGAGAGAGAGAGTATTTTCAGTGATCAGCCATTTTCAAAGAAAGGTTCCAGATAGAGTACCATAGGTCTGGTAAGCTATTACCAACCATGGCTTTTCCAAGAACTACATTGTGGGGCACATGCAATTTGGACTTGTAGACATCTCAAAAAATGTGAAAAGTTCAATCTAGTGGATACACATGTAGGTGCGTTTCGCCGAAAAAGGGGACCAAAATAATTATTTGGCAATCAAGTGGATCCATATCAACCGCTCTAATACCATACTTAGTGCCGCCATCTTTTGACAATTCATATGGGATGATACAAGCTAAATGCATCTTACATCACAGAAATTCAAAGAATCTCAGATGGTCTTCAAATGTTTCACCATGCCGAATTTTGGATACCGATCCATCTTCTTCAACCTACAATAATCGGTTAAGAAAATGTCATTTTTCTAACTCAATTTGAAAGAGATTGAAGGGCAAAGAGCACTAAGCAATTGAACAGATGGAAAGTCTCTTGGTTTAGTTTATTGCATCTGGACAAAAGGTAGAATAAAGGAAACAAGTTTAGATGTGCAAATTTCCTTCTCTATTTTTGCTGTTATGATTAAAAGAATACAAAATCTCCATTACCGAATAGGCCTCGTGTTAATGCCATTTTCTCTCAAGTAGTTGAGTATAAAATCCCTTATGCCCTCTCAAGTGGCTAGGCTTCTCCACATCCTATTTGTTTCATCTCAACCTACTGATAATATCCACTTTGATAAACAAGTCACAGAGCATGGAAATGATAAGTATTTTTGAAGATTCCTTTGGATCCTAGATAGGATTGGCATGCCTTTAGTTGCAATATTACAAATTGAAGTGGAAACAGACACAAAAATCAAAACAACATAAACTAAATAAGACTCTGGGTGTTGGTGGATCACATGAAAGACATTGTCAAGTACAGACTCATACCCAGTATTCAGGGGGCCGCATCTTAAGATTGTAAGTAGAAGCCATGCTCATGCAGTAAGCTCCTGCATCATGAACTACCAGGCCAGCTCCCTGAAAATCAAAAATCATGTTCAATAAGTGATCCTAGAGATTAGCAGCAGATCAACATTAGAGATCCAACATATACCCTAGTTGGAGTTGGAAGTTCTCTATCCTTTCCAAGGAAATCCGCTGATTCACAGACTGGGCCCACCACATCAAAAGTTGAGATCTCTGCATCAGGCTGAGTAGGGGAGACAAGCTCAATGTGCTGCATGTAAACTCGTATTAGTGGTGATTATATAACCAAGCGAAGTATTCCACAGTTACAGGTGTACAATGTGAGCATAAGAAGAATGGCTTGAGACTTCACATCTAGCTCTCTTGCACAAAGAGAGAGAAATAACATGCATCTTAAGAAGGCTTTAGACTTACTAATGGAACGAAGTATAATGACCTGCGCACTTGAGAAAGAAATAAAATCGCAGTTAACTATGGTGTGCCATTAACAGCAAATGGCCAAGGACAGTTAGAGGCATTTGGGTACCGTATTTTCTTCTCTTCTTTCCCCTTAAATTCTCTGTTTTGTCTTATTCCACTTGTAGTATTTTTAATCTAGGATAAAAAAAATTTTATATGAAGATATAAAGTTTTTCAAAAATATAAATTTTCCATAAATGTGGGTGAAGTGGTCGATCCACCAATAGATTTGGGCATTGATGCAACCTCTTCACCTCATCCTCTGGAGAAGAGGTTGCATCCAAACACAACCTCAGGGTTATAATCCTCACCGGGTTAGTTCTGGTAGAGAACAGCAGCACCACTAACAACCCAATATATCAAACAGCCCAAGATTCACAAGGACGTCAACAAATTTTACCTGTTCCTTACACAATAGCAAATAGGTAAAGACTAAACAATTCAGTTGGTAAGATTAGGTCAAATATTATTCCAGACCAATATTTGTAATAGGAAAACGTGCCACTGCCATTCAAACTGAACCAAACATGTCAAGTCTATACTCAAAAGTATTTGAGGCATTCAATGCTATCCAGATTCTAAGCTACACCTGATTACTTAAAGAACTGAACTGCAACTCCTGGTCAAGTACCAAGGGTACTACAAGATTTTAATCTCTCACTGAGTTGCATCTAAATCCTTTTCATTTCATATTACAAAGTAGAATGTTTTTTTCCCCCTTTATTTTATCCTTTGAAGGATGGATCGCAAATCAACTTTCTTCAACTAGGCGCCTAGGATAGGTAACAGCCAGTTATAACAATAAACCATTTAAGAAAAAATATATTTTCATGTTCTCTCATTAGCGTTCTTTTAATCAAAATATTTCAAGCATGGCTACTAGATTTACCAATTAATATGGGAGACTCTCGCACAATAATAAACTTTTCTAGTAAGTTCCACACCCCTTTTCACCTTGGCCTTCTATTATTTGCTACCAAAAGAAATGCAATTCGTATCTTCAATTTTACATAGAATGAAACAGTAACACTATGGGAAAAATAGTTTTTATTCATCAAGAGAAAAAAGTAACACTTTGGGAAAAAAAATAGAAAAGAAATATTCTCTGTTAACACAAGAAGCACTAAAAAATAAAAAGCGGCATCGAAAAATATTTAAATAAGAAACAAATTAAGGAAAAAGAAAAAGAGAGAAAGATAAATACACTTACTTGGTAAGCACCATAAAGACTAGGGCGGATAAGTTCAGCCATGCTGCCATCAACCACAATAAAGCTCTTTGTTCCATTAGTTTTGACACCAGTGACGCGATTAACCAGGCAGCAGGTGTTGGCAATAAGTGATCTTCCAGGTTCTATAATTAGGTTGAGACCTCTTGAGGTAACCAGTTCCCGGACCTATCAGATTTACAAGATAAAAAAGGTTAATGACAGGGGTTGATTAACCATAATAACAACTCTGCTTTTGTAATGCCATGCAGGTGGTCTATTAAGGCTCTGAATGACCAGCGGACTGGCGGCTCTTTACAAATTTCAAGAGAATGAAGAAATTTTAATCTTCACACAGCTATTAGCAGCTTATAGTTATTGCAATAGTACTTTGACTAGATGGTCACAACTTTAGTGTCATCTTCACCAGGTGGGAATTGAAGTACTTAACATGCCTAAACCTGACTTATGATAAAATAGTAATCAGAATTCCCAAAAGCACAAAGGAGTAAATCAGTGAATGAGATCGATTTTCAATCAGGCACAACCTGAGAGAGTAAGAAGAATATGGTGATGAATGAACTTCATCTGTTGTAAAAGTGGTAGTCAGTCTCCAAGAAAGCTTTTGCTAAATACAAAAATATCAGGAGTACAGGCCCAGTGAGCATTAGCCAAGATAATGATGCTCAATATAAAGCATCTAGTTTTGCTACACACAGTGCCTGCCAAATTCCTCTAGAGTTAGAGCTCTCAACTCTAAACACCAGATCAATGGACACCTTAGGTAAATATATGTTAATAGTATGTCTAATGGAAACTCTTCTGGCAACCAACAGAAGATGCTCAGAGAAGTAGGATAGGAAGTAAAATGTTGTTGCTTCTTACAATGGCAAATTTTAGTCCTATAACATCCTCAATTTGTGCCAGCAAACAATAAAGGTCATTGACGCTATTGGTGAAGCCCAAATTCTGCTAGATTGGAGTGATACCTATGAGGATTCAGAATAAAATGCTAGCTCCACCATATTTGCTGTATCTGGATGAGTTTTTTTCACACATCATCTATGGAGGTTAATATATGCTAGATGACTAATAACCACTTGATTCCCCCAGAAGAGCAAATATGCATAATTCTCTGCATGTGTATGTGTGTGTATTAGTCAACCACTTAGGATGCATATGATATGAGGGAATAGGATTTGTTAGACTCACAGTATCAATTAGATCCCGGGGAGAAGGAAGAACAGCACCAGTGTGATAATAATCAATCCCAAGACCACCTCCAATATTCAAGTATTCAATGTCAAAACCTTGAGAACGAATTTCATCTATATATTTTACCATAATGGCAGCAGCATCCCTAAATATGTCCACCTGAAAAGTGAAAAAATCAACAATAAGTGGCAAAGGTTTTCATGCTCAGTAGAAGTAACTGTGGACTTTTTCTTTCCTCATAAACATGCCAAAGATGTAGTCAATACTGTCCTTGACAATGAAGTAAATTGATTTCAAGAACAAAATCATTACATTGGGATAAGATTCCATAGGAATTTAGAATCTGAATCTGGGCGATATTACATTGTAAGATCATCTGGGTAGAATCAGAATCGTAACTAATGCAATGAAGCACTAGATGCTTGGAGAAGGAAGTTGAAGAATTATCAAGAATATGCATGCATCACTTTGACATACAAATGATCAAGAATGAAGATGAACTTTAAAATGTGTTAGCATGTACATCATAGCAATCTTGTTCATATTTTTCCTGCGACATAGCAGTGCAAACTAATAAATACGTTCAAAAAAAAAAAAGTCTGTAATCCAACTAGAAACCACTGCAAAGAAACACAGAAGCTGTTAAGTTACCTTTGTGATAGTTGATCCAAGGTGGCAATGAGCCCCAGCAAGCTTCAGCTCATTTGGATGTGCCTTCACAGCATCTAGAAACCACTGCAACTTCTCATTTCTAATACCAAACTTTGAGTTCTTATTACCCGTGGCAACATAAGGATGGACCTTTAAAATGAAGGGGGGGGGGAACTGTCAAAAGTGATGTCACATTTTCCATAAACCAGAAGATTATTGAGCCAGAAGGTGGCAAGCACATACCTGAGGATCAACATCAGGATTGATTCGAAGTAAAATATTGACTCTGTGCCCAGAAATTCTTGAAGCAGCTATAATATTATCCAAATCAAATTCACTATCAACATTAACAAAAACACCTTCTTGAGCAGCTATAACCAGCTCCTCCAGGAGTTTTCCATTTCCATTGAATACACACCTTTTTGTCCAAATAAAAATTACAGAAAGTAATAAGTTTAGGAAATACTGCATCAATTCTACTCACTGCTACGGAATACAAAAAAGAAATAAAAAGGATCCTTTTGCAAAGGTCCCAGAATTAACTACGCTTGGAGTTCAAAGTTAAAGCAAGGTCAGCGCTTTGAATATCAACTAGAGTTCAATCCACCACAATAAGACTTTCAGAAAATGCATTTCTAAGAACATGGGAAAGAAGGGTCTGCTCTTTTTAGGAGCTTGAACTCTGTCTCAGAATAGACAATTCTACCACTTCTTACAAACACTTCCAAGGAGGAACACTTTTTAACACCAATAATGTCCATTTCCAAAGACAACCAATAATTCAAAAAAGATCAAAATCAAAAGAAAAAGTAGAAATACTCCCACACTTAGCACAGGTGATCATTTGACTATGTTCTAAAGAAAAAGATAACGCCACAAGTTATATGAATTCTCAGTCTGGCCAGGGGGAAAGCTAGAAATTTATATCAGGTCAAAGTACGATATGCATGACTTTTATGGGACAAACAACATTTAAAGTTATAATTATTTCAATTATTTTAGAAATTATGTATATAAATTTTTGTTCTTAAGCGTTCAGGGGTCAGCTGCCCCTGGTCTGAGCATTAATCTGCACAATTTTTCATAATTTGCAAAACGCAAAGAACTCATTGAAAGGAGGAAAAAAAAAAAGAATATTCCAAAATCACAAGGTAGGGTTTAATTACTTCTTGGGATCAAAACCAGCACGAAGAGCCAATCTGAGCTCATTTCCACTAACCAGCACAGCCCCACAACCCAATTCTCTCAAATGCACAAGAATCTTCAAATTATTGTTGGCCTTAATCGCATAGCCAACAATCGAATTCAAACCCTCCAATGCCTCTCTGTAGGCCTCGAAATTCCTCGTAATCTGAGGCTTACTGTACAAGTAGAAGGGTCTTTTCTCCACCGAGTCAATCACGTCCTGCACTTTGACGTCCTCACAGTAAAGGAATCCATCTGAGAACTTTTTGAAGCAGTGTTTGAAGATTTCCGGCGCTGCGGTGGTTGTGTTGGAGTCTGAGGTGAGGACTGATTTGAGAGTCAAAGTTAGGGTTTTGGGTCTGGATTTGAAGGTGAGGAATGGGGATAGTGATGGCGATGATGAAGAGAAGGGTTTTTTTGAAGATGGGTTTAGGGATTTGGGGAGAGAGAGACGTTGAGAGATATGATGACTAGCCGCCATTGGAAGGAAATGAAGTGAGCTGCGTGTTCGTCTGCTTGGGAGAAGCGAGGGGTTTTGGTTTGGTTAGGTTTGGTTTTGACTCGAGTACGCAAGTCATGCCCGAGACCCGACCCGATCCGTTGACCATCAAGGGACTTCGATCCAGATAGCAACTCCAATAGGATCGGACGAAGTGAATTCTAGCGTGTTTTAAAATTTTTGTGTTTAATTTGAAATATATATTAATAATTTCAAATTAATTAAATATAAAAATTTTAATTTTTAATTATTATAAATCATTATATAAAATTTAATTTATTTAATCTTACTGATGTAATATTATCAAATACTTCTAAAAAAAAAAAACTAATGAAAAAAATCGTTATCCATATTACCATATAGTTGAATTTCTTATACACATATGAGATATTTGATTTATTATTAGAAATTGTAATCAAGTATGATTTTACTTAGATTTTAAACAAGATTTAATTTTTGTTTGTTTTATTTGGCTTATTTATAATACTTTATATGCAACATGAAAAATATTATGTGAAAAATATAGAAGTTTTAAAAAGAAGTTAATTTTTTTATAAAATTGTAAGATAAACTTATTTGATGTCATGACGCTTTAATACTCAATTTATTATAAAAATATTTTTTAATTTATTTCTTGAAATTTCTCAAAATTATGAATTTAATAGAGAAATCACGACAAATTTATAGGTTGGATTACATGCACTTCAATTTAAACTCATTAATATATTTCAATAATCATGAAAAATAATATTTAAAAAAATGAATTTTATTTATTACTTGTCTATATGACTCATCCACTTTATATTCACAACGTGCTCAAATGATAGAGTCTTTTCATTTCTATTTTTTTTCGATTCAATTATATTTAGTCGTATCTTTGGATATAAAAAAAAGAAAAAAAAAAGTTACGGCCTTAAATAATAAGAAATGAGTTGTTAGCACGTCTTTAGCAACCCCACCAAGCAATATTAGGACACTCTCCTTGCGGACCCAAAAGCACACCCACTCCATCCAAATCCTTCACTTTAACCCAATCCGCCGACCCCATCCTGCAAACTCTCTCGGCCCTTGCAATAATTCCCTCTCATCCTACCATTGAATCAATCATCAAACATGGTTTTTTCACAGATATTGAATCCTCTCCTTGACACTAACAACCTTGCAAACGTTGTTGCCTTTGTCCAATGTGATCAACTGTCCAACTGAATCCAAAGCCATAGAAATCTCCTTCACTAAAACCCCACTTGAGAAATTATGTCTTCCAAGATACAAAGCCCACTTACGGATAATTGGTTTAATAAAAATGATATTAAATCTCTTAATTAAAACTCGGTTTGAATTTTACAAATAGAAAAAATTATGTTAAGACTCGATTTGAATTTTATAAATAAAAAATATTATATTGGGAGAGCTCTTTTAAAGAGAGTCTGACAGTGACTTGACTCGGATTATTTAGAGTATGAATTTGGATATCAGTTGGATAAGCAAAAAAACCGCAAAGTCTTCACATGGATTTGACCCATCAAGGGTATTAAATTAAATACATTACAAAACAGGGAGAGAAGCTTAAACCTTTGCGCCATTTAAGCCTCCATGAAATGGGAAGCTCTGTTTTCGGTCCTTGTATATCCTTGTACTGCATTTTGTATAGAACGAGCTTGCAAAAGGGCTGTTGATTCTACATGATCACATACTACTCCTCTTTTTGTGTAATTTTTTTCTTTAATCTTCTATTTGACTAGGAAAAAAAATATATATTACTCACAAACTTAAATAATGCAACCACTCCCACTTCTATTTGAATCATGCCTGAGCTTCACAATGCTAGAGTCAAATTACCAGTGGGAGAGTAAGTGGAGCTCCACAACTCCAAAGATCCTTTTTTTTTTTTTTTTAATTTTTTTTTTAATTTCCTGAGGCAAGCTTTGATATGGTGTTTCTCTTTTGACCTCTAAAAATCACAATTTGTTTCCATTTTCAATTAATTCTTAAAACAGAGTCTTGGTAAGGACACAATTTTGTAAATGACCGACCCTAATTGGCGTGTAGTTAGTCACTAATATCTTTTAAGTAAGATCTCGCGTTTAAATCTTGTGTATAAAAAAAATAGATGTCGGAAGAGATTTATCCCTTAAAAATTCAATGCGAGTCAAATTGGATTTAGTCAGATTCAACGGTGTTAATAAGCAAATATGGTTTATAAAAAAAATAAATAAATAAAAAAAATTGGTACTTGAATATTTGGTGAACTCTGGCTAACCTGTTCATGACTTGTTTCCTTCAAGTCATGCCTTCACGTTTAGATTTGGAGAGCTTATAAATTCTTTTTTTTTTTTTTTTTCTTATGCAGTTGTAGAAAGGAAAAGCCTTTTCCAAAAAGCAATAGAATACTAGGTACTCCCAACAAGTTTTATTTTTATAAAGAAAAACACAAGGACGGAAATTTCCATAAACGGTAATGCTTTTTACCATCTTATTTCCATAAACTCACCCTTACTAAGCTGAGTTAGGGGTGAAAGAGGGGGCAGAATAGGTACATCAGAAAATAAATACAAAAAATATTATGTATAAATAATTTTTAAATTTATAATCTCAATTTTTGTCCTCAAAAAATTATACTTTTACATCTGAAATTATAAATCAAATATATATATATATATATATATATATTTATCTCACGTATAAATTTTTGAGTCTGCTGTAGCGAGGTGTAGTGCTATAAATTGATTGAAGGAAGAAAATATATATTTTGAATTAAAATTTGTGATATCTTGTTACTTTGAGTCATTTAGCATTGAAAAGGAAAAAAAATTATACCAACATAAAGTTAGTGAAATGAGGTAAAGTGTTAAATTTTTTAATTAAATTTTGGATTTGAAACTTAAAAATAAAAAAATTATGCTGAGAAAGCTACTACCTAAATACACAATATGGCCCACAGATGTTTGAACTGGATTAGTCAGAGTATGACTTTAGATACCGATTGTTGTGAAAAAAAAAAGGGACAAAAATCCATGGAGAATTTTTTTTTTTTTTTTTTAAATAAGCTTTGTTTAGATAGCATTACAATCCTCTTGGTGGTTGGATTTAGAGTGTTTGTTGGGAAATTATCCTCCTAATAACATCTCTCTCTAATTATAGAACGGGTCAATGGAACAAAATCCTCTCCTTACATAGCACACACACTATATTCTCTCTCTCTCTCATCGTTGTCATGGATGCTATGCAAGAGAAAAACTGTCATATAAACCATTTCTCTCTATGGCCCCTCTCTTTCTCTCTCCATGACCCCCCTACATTCTTGTTGGAGGTAAATCTCTCCCCCATCATTCTCCTCTCTCTCTCTCTCTCTCACTTGAATTTTCTATCAAATTTCAATTTGTTTGAACAGGATTCTATCACAAATTGTCCTTTTATTATTAATATCTTTTGTGTTTCTTCTCTTTGATTTCATTTGAAGGTACATGACTCAACGTTCTACCATTAGCATTTGCTCTAAATGTCTTTCAGATCTCCAACTATGATTCTAATCATGTTCTTTTTAGGTAATTAGCAGCAGAGGGCATCAAAGTTTTGGAAGATTGACATGATCAATTAATCATTGTACGTTTCATATTACTTCGATAAGAAAAAGGTTAGAGCTAGCTCAAGATTTTGATCATGTGTAGCGAGGTATCTGGCCCGCTTGATCGACAGGTTAGACTAGCTGATTGCATGTCTGGACCGCTCGATTTGCATGGCATACAAAGTAAGCTCTCTTCTTCCTCTCAATGATTAAGCTTGTAACCTAGGGCAAGTCCCCCCCTCAGCCATCTATTTTTTTTAAAAAAAAAATTATATATAATTTTAAAATTATAATATCTAATATTATTTGCTTTCTTAAAAATTATAATCTCCCTTCTTAAAATATAATTTTAAACATAAGTTGTATCATTTTTCATATTAATTCTTAGTGTTGCCTCCATATTTAATATCCTCTTTTGTACATAATGGTCATTTCATGGTGTAACCTGATTTTCTTATAAAAATAAATTGAAACTTAATTCTAAATTTTGGGATCGATTGTTTATAGGAGAAAGGAGAGGAGAAATGTAAAAATAAACTATGCATAGAAACTTGACAAGGATGATGACAACATAACCTAAATTTCCTAGATGGTTTTTTTTTTTTTTTGGGGAAGAGGGGTGAAAATTCAAGTCAAAAAGAAGGAAACTAAGAGATCTTTCTTCCACATTTTGATTTTCTACTTAATTTAGTATTTTTTTTTTTGGTTTAATTTTTGCTGATTTAGGCCATGAAAAGCCAGACATGGATCAAAGCTCAGAGGATGAAAGGAAGATGATTAGGAATCTAAAGAAGAAGGCCATTAGTGCCTCTTCTAAGTTTAGGCATTCCTTGAAAAAGAAAGGTAGAAGGAATAGCAAAGTCATGTCTGTAGCCTTTGAAGATGTTCATGACGCTGAGGAATCACAAGCAGTTGATGCCTTGCGCCAAGCTCTCATATTGGATGAATTGCTTCCTGCAAGGCACGATGATTTTCATATGATGCTCAGGTAAATTTCTCTCCCTTGTTGCATCAAAATCCTCGAATTTTTTTCCTGGGCTCGTTTGTATTCTGACAATTCAGATCATGAAATGTCGAAAAAACGTTGACTAGTACTGATGTTTAGAGCTTTTGATGCAGATTTTTGAAGGCTAGGAAATTTGATCTTGAGAAAACAAAGGAAATGTGGGCTAATATGATCCATTGGAGGAAGGATTTTGGTGCCGATACCATCATGGAGGTATGTATTATACTTATAATGATTTGGGTTATATTGTAACTTAATTAGTATCAAACTAAAGTTTTTTAAACCAAATCAGTAAATAAATCGGTAAACCTATCGATTTATTAGTCGGATTGACCAAACCATTTTACGTACCAGATGATATATCATATATATAATTTGTATATTATATATTTTAAAATAAAATAAATTCTATAGTTTATAGATCGATTTGAATAGTTCATTGATTTTATTGGACTATAGAACGATTCCTAATCAAATCGGTCAAGTCAGTCTATTTGGTCTGATTTTAAAAACACCGACTAGAACCTCTCTTATATATTAAAAAAATAAAGAAAAAAAAGACTGGGGCTATAGCTTTGTCAACGGAGTTTGGAAAGTGAAAATTAAATTCAACTAAAATTAATGAGAATTTTTAATGTAAATAATTATCATTATAATGATAATCATAATTTTTTTTAAATGATAGTTATTTACAAAATGTTGTATTTTTTGGAAAAAAAATATTATACTTAATTAAAAACATTACAAATAAAATAAAACAAAATAAAAGTAAATTGAATTTATCCGAAAAGAGTATATAATCTGTTACATAAGATTTTTAAAGATCAATTAAAGGTAAATAAGATATTTAGCCTCGCCTTGAGAAAAATTTCAAAGACTATTATTAAGGAACAATCAAATGTTTTTTTTTTTTTTTTAATTCTCTTTTTATAGGACTTCAAGTTTAAGGAAATGGAGGATGTCTTAGAATACTATCCACAAGGATATCATGGTGTGGACAAGGAAGGTCGACCTGTGTACATAGAAAGACTAGGCAAAGTCGATGCCAACAAGCTCATGCAAGCCACAACCATGGAGCGCTACGTGAAATACCATGTACAAGAGTTTGAGAAGACATTCGCTATAAAATTCCCAGCATGTTCCATTGCCGCGAAAAGGCATATCGATCAAAGCACAACGATTTTGGACGTGCAAGGAGTGGTACGTAAGAATTTTTTTTCTTATTTATTTATTTATTTTTAACTCGAATAATCCTTTTCTTTAGGGACTTAAAAACCTGAATAAAGCTTCCAGGGAGCTTCTCATGCGGATTCAGAAGATCGATGGCGACAACTATCCTGAGGTATCGCTCTCCTCTCTACTCGAATGTGCCATAAAGTCCGGTGAAGCAAGAGTCTACGCCATTCAAAATTTATATTGAAAGATAAAATATAACGTGCTTTTGAAATTATCATTTTAAGATACGAGAATTATAAATTTTAGAGGATAATTTTTATATATAAATTTCAGGAAGGGGGTTGACCCTACCCCATCATTTTGCCCCTCCATTTGATAAATTGAGACATGGATAAACGTCTTGCATTGCACTATATAGAGGACTACACTTACTGATCATTCACTTGCAGACATTGCGCCGCATGTTCATCATAAACGCAGGATCAGGGTTTAGGCTTCTGTGGAATACTGTAAAATCATTCCTCGATCCAAAGACCACTGCGAAAATTCAGGTTCTTGGCAACAAGTTCCAAAGCAAATTGCTTGAAGTAATTGATGCCAGGTAAAGTCTTCTTCTTCTTCTTCTTCATCATCAAATACAGTTTTGTCTGTTTTTTGTTGAGCTTGTAGACCAACATTTTTTTTTTTTTTTTTTTTGGTGACAGTGAATTGCCAGAGTTTTTGGGAGGCACTTGTACTTGTGCAGATAAAGGCGGTTGTATGCACTCGGATAAAGGTCCATGGAATGATCCTGAAATACTAAATGTGGGAATCTTCTGGCTTAGGTTTGATTTTTTCTAAGTTGTGAATGTTTTCCTAGAATTTTCATTTATGTTTTTCCATGTCATGCAGATGGTCCATAATGGCGAGGCTATGTGCAAGACCCTGACTGTCTGCATTGCTGAGAAAGCGTTGTCCGAGGATGAGAAAGCACACATAAAGGTAATTAAGTCCTTCTACATGAAGGGCATTTCTACCCTCAACCTCAATGGCCATTAGATGTATTAGGATAATCCTGGCTGTCTCAAATTTTCTATTTTCGAAGAACTTTAGATATTGCATTAATTCTGTTAATGTCAATATTCACAGAGATGATAGAAAAAACCCGTTTTTAAAATCAGAGTTTTTGATCGATAGTTTTCAAGATCGCGGGAATTTTGAGATGTAGGGTAGGGTACTTAAAGCACATGTCCAAAGAAATTAATATCAATACTCATAGAAATGATATTGTACAGAACTACATGAGTGTTTTGAACCAGTTATAACCCAAAAAGGGGGAAAGTTCTACATAAGACCTTGGTTTTGTACAAAAAGAGCCTTACTTTAGACCAAATTGATGTACTTTTTATGTCAAAAATGGTACATTACCTTAAAAAGAGGACATATTACCCTTGAATTAATTGCTTGACATTGTGTATAATTTGAATAATGAAGGGACACATATCAGTCAACTCAGAAACAGTTTGTGAGGGAGATGAATGTTACTCTACAAGATTTTCAAGGAAATCAGGGCATCAACAACTCTCCCCTGTTCATGAAGAAGTAAGTTTTGTTGTTTTCATCTGTCTATAAGACTTCAGATACCAGACAAAGGATATGACAGACACTGTATCACAACAAAGTTATAAAACAGAATATGTGTACGAAATGGATATATTCATTTCTAAAAGTGTCGATACAATATAAATACCAATACAAAATAATTTTGATGATGATATTTTCCTAAAATGCTTTGTTGGAAACATATGTAGACTAGTGTAAGCAAAAGATGGGGAAGCGCCAATGAGTTTGATGATGCCACCCCTGTGGTTGACAAGAATGTAAATACAAGTTGGCCAAAGATGGAACAAGGTACATAATTTTTTCAAGTTACCTTAATCACCTTAAAAAGGGTTGTCTGAAAGCCTTAAAATGAAACTTCACTGAACACAGATTGTTCACCTAAGCAAGTCGAGGTCAAGGCAACGGAGAAAAGAAGCAGTCGCATTGCGTCAGGTCTCATGACAGTTGTGATGGGCTTAGCGACTTTTATTCGTCTATCACGCAACATGCCTCAAAGGATTGCAGAGGCTGCTCTATACTCGGGGCCTACGAGCCACGATGAACCAAACCGCTCGGCCTCACCCTCTATTTCGTCTGATGAGTACATGTCCATTTTGAAGCAAATGGCGGCCCTAGAAGCAAGGTTGAGTGATATTGATGCAAAGCCTGCATTTCTACCGGAGAAAGAGGAAATGCTGAATGCTGCTTTGAGTCGTATCAGTGCCTTAGAACAAGAACTTTCAATGACCAAGAAGGTGTGCCTAAAATTCCTTGACCATACATGTTAGAGTGAGAGAGAGAGAGAGAGATAATCAACTGAGAATTAGTTGTTCTCATATTTTTCATTTTTTATTTCTTTGTGCAGGCTCTTGAGGATACCATTGTTAAACAGCAAGAACTTCTAGCCTCCCTTGAAAAGAAGAAGAAGAAGAAAATTAAGTTTGTAAGTAATCGACCTTTCACCCAAAGTTGCATCACTTGATTTTAATAATTAATGTTGAATAGGACTACAAACAACCTGAGTTAAACTAAATTCAATGGGCCGAGTTATGTTCATACTGAGCTCGTGAAGCTAAAAGAAAGAGCCAAGTAAAGCCAATAACTAGCTGAGTTACCAACTGCTCACAGATAGCTTGGTTTATCTGTAAACCTAAAGTTCAACATATATACACATACATACATACATACATACATACATACATACATACATACATACATATATATATATATATATTATGATACATGGCCTTGAAGGTTTTCTGATTGTGATTGCAGAATCCATTCTGCTGGGGAGGTCATAGGCACTAGACGTTGTACCCAGTCATTGCAGATACAGAGACAGTTTCAGCCCTTATTCAGTCCTGTCTTTTGTGTGACTACCAATTGAGTCATTTGTACAATACATACATTTTCACAAAGAGTTTGCAGCTGTGTACATCTTAAATAAAATCGGGGCATGGTTAAGGTTTCTCAAAGATCCCCCCATACCAACTTTTAAATTCTTGTATTGCATCTACACTTCTGATAATGAATATATCCTCGTCGTTTTTTGTGACCATGCACAACGCCTCACCTCCGTTCATGTGTAGAGACCAGTGATTGAAAATGTGATACACGTTATGGATTTAATAAGGTACAGTGGGTAAGAGTTTGGATCTAAGAATGTAAATCAAGGACATGAGAGGGCTTCATAGTGTTCATAAGTTACCAACAAAACCACAACCATAGCAATCAGAACAGAAGAAAGTGTACAAACTCAATACAATATATATATATATTTTCACAAATCGATATAAATTCCCACAACATAAAATGTTAAAACTAGTCAAATCGTTAGAACTTTTTGTAAGACCAGTTATTGAACTGGGGAATTTGATTTACATTTCTCGATGTCTCACACAACATATAGAGAAGGAAGAAATGGGAAAACAGGCATATCCGCAGTGGAGTCTCTCTCTCTCTCATTTCAGAAGCAAAACTTCTTTTTCTGTGAACAATGCAAAAGAAAAGTTCGTGAGCAACAAATCTTACATGTAAGAAAGATTAAACTGAAGTAGAAGGGGAATTCAATTGATTTACCCTAAATTTGGCTTCTTCTTGACTGTCAATGTAAGCCAGCAATTCCTCTTGCCTCATCAAAGCTTCATGTAAAGCCTGCTCAGGAGAAAGCATACTACAAATAAACACTTGCAACACTCAAAAAGGAAGAAAAATTAAGAAAACAATTAACATGGAAAGAAGCATCATGACTACTCGTGTATGGCTGCTCCCAGATCTGGCTCTAAGTTCACCATGACGTCATACATCACAGAAGCTATTCTTAATTTTGGAGTCAGATGACAGCATATGGTAGTTCTCTTAATAAGGAACACGTGAAAAAGATCATAGATTGATTTAAGAATTGACAACCAGATGTAACTTTGCTTAGTGTTATTATGCTGGTCTTGCGACCCATTAGCTCCAACTTTAAAACCTTTATCAATCAATCCTTACTGAGATCTTCCTCTTTATAAGGGGAAAAGAAAGGTGTCAGACTGGATTGAATTTGTTTTAAGGCCTAAAATGAAAGGAAGGGGGGATGTAAAAGGTGGAGAAAAAGTATAAAAAAGATAACATCTACACAAATTGGCTTAACATCACACACCAGTCAGGAGCTCTTTTGTAGACCATCACCAAGGCCCTGAAAATTGGTTCTCTCAAGCCCCAGGCCGCAAAACAAAAGCAATCACACTCATTCTCTCAAGCAAGCAAAATCAGAATAAGGAAAATCCCTCTAGGATAGCAATGTAATTTTAGTAAAGGTCACCAATTCACATTATGGCAAATACCTTTTCTTGGGCTGTGTGATACGAAAATTATTTAGGTAAATACATAAAATATTTCCACAAAGATGAAATATTTCTGTACCTTTTTGGTGGCAATGAGCTCTGCTTCTAATGCATCCACACGGCAAACAGCAGCATTCAGCAACTCTTCTTTCTCATATGGCATTACAGATGGCTTTGATCGGAGCATATCTACCTTCTCCTCAAGCTCACCAAGTCTCTTCAATACAGATGAGAGAAGATCAGCTTCTGTAAATGCTGGTGTTGGTGAAGGTGGACGGAACTCTTCCTTTGGTGTTGCATCAATGGCAGGTTCAGCAGCATTTTGTTCTTGAGGCAAAGTCTCTGGAAGCCGCTTCGTGATACGGTAAGTCACGGATCGGAAAAAAGTGAAAAGGGTCATAATGAAGGCCATAAACACTGCCAACATCCTAGAATGAAATGCTTCTGGAGGCTTTTGCACATCAGGAAGGGAAAGTGCTCCTGCACCATGTTATGGCTTATAACGTCAGGCATAATAATTGAATTATGAAAACATGATAATTGAAATGAGCTTAGGTATTAGTGGTCTAACCTTTGTAAGAATAAGGCCTTTGAGGTGATGGCTGCTTCTTCCAACTAGCATCAACAGACTTGTCAACCATAGGAACATACTCATCATATGCTGCATGTGCACCACCAAAGGTTGCATTTCCAACTGCCTTAGCCTGCGTGTGATTGCATTAAAAGTAAGAAATATCATCCACATATGACATTTAGAATAATGTATCTCTTTAAAGCACAAACAGTGTTGTGTTACAACTTTCACTTGCTCAGATGCTAGAGAGTGATGATGAATGTTAATTTACAACCAATTCACTGAAAAACCACATCTACAGATGCACAACCATGAGATGAGACAAAAATTGCACCAAGAAATTGCCTAAATTTCACTGTTCACAAGACTACCGCTTGGGATCATAGGTATTTTTTAAGTCACACTCAACACTCAAAAGCATTATACACCAACCACACATCTTATAAGTTAAACAACCTACTTCTTCCCGAACAGGAGTCAGCCGAAGATGTGAGTAACTCCCTGTTGCCTTTGGTGAAGCAATGTCTTCAGCTTCAGATCCTGACTCAGCAGTTGATGTATCACTACCTTTTAACTGCTTCAAGACAGCAACCAAACAAAGGATCTTAGCATCAAAGTGGCAAACAAAAATACTGAACTATAAAATTAAACTGTACATAATATAAAAGATGTCTTACCATTGGATAGGGTGGTTTAGCATATGCAATTACCTTCCCATCGCTGTTTAGAACTTTAACTACCTGCTTGGCAAACCATGCTTCACCATTTACAATCATCTGCAAAAGAACATTCAACCTTGTAATAAAAATTGGTTTGCCACCAAAACGGAGGTCTAATCATACACAATCACAATCAATTAATTATTAAATAAGATCAAGATATTTGAATCAGATAAGAACACAAAATACATGTGGATGGTCCCAAGTGAACCATGATGGACATATAGAATGGTTATGGTTGAAACGTTCTAGTTAAAAATATACAGCTACAAATGAACTTATTCGTGCCTAAATTTGTTGACCATGAGAAAGAACTTCATCAACAGAAAAATGGCAAAAATGATCACTGTGAAAGGACAGACAAAACATATCTCCATAGCTGAAAGGTCTACATATCCATCTTGATGCATTTCTTTCTCAGACCTTAACTACTATTAAGTTCCAAGTTTCCAACAAAGTGATGAGGCATTAGTGGATACAACTTGTGCTTGGAAATTTCAACCATGTCGGGCATGAACAGGTGCATACATATCTTAATGAACAGGTACAAAATAAACAGAAATTCTGAAAGAAGTAAGAAACCTTATATATAGCAGGGTTCTTCCACGGCCCCTTGTCAGACCTGAGACAGCCACCCTCATCTGCACAGGTACAAGTGCCACCCAGGAATTCAGGCAACTCACTGTAAGATGCCAAAATTGTTTGTGAGATTCATTGCCATTTAAATGGAAAAAGAATAAAGGTAGCGGGCATATCCATAAAGAGTCACTGTCTATATTACCTGGCATCAATAACTTGAAGCAACTTGCTCTGGTACTTGGTTCCCAGAACCTACAGAAGTTATGAAATTAAGAATCAGGGAGGGAAGCAACAGAATGTTCAGCACCTTGAACAATTATAGCATTACACTTCAAAAGGAATTGGACTACAACATACATGAATTTTTGAAGTTGTTCTGGGATCTAGGAAAGTCTTTACAGTGTTCCATAGCAACTTAAAACCAGGACCAGCATTGATGATAAACATTTGGTAGAGTGTCTGCATCAGATAAAAGAGTTATGCACATCAGAAATTGATAATTGCGTTTCAGTAAGCAGTACAGGTGTTAGAACCTGGGCAGCCAAGATTATCCAGTGAACCATACCTCAGGGTAGTTGTCCCCATCAATTTTCTGCAGCCGAGTAATAAGGTCACATGCAGACTTCGTCAAATTCTTCAAACCCTGAGAGATCAACCATGAGAAAGAATAGACCAGTTCTCAGTTAAAATTTTCACCATATAACCAGCCAAGACTTATCCTTGAAGAGAATCTAAAAACCAGAAAGTTCAGGGACACACCACGCCCTGAACATCTAAAATTGTTGTGCTTGAATCTATGTGCCTTTTTGCAGCAATTGTACAAGCTGGAAACTTGACTGCAAAAATTCTCTCAAACTCCTTGACATGATACTTTATGTAGCGATCCATAGTAGTAACTTGCATAAGTTTGGCAGGATCGATTTTTCCCAATCTCTCAATATACACAGGTCTCCCCTCCTTGTCCACACCATGATTGCCATGAGGGTAGTACTTCAATACATCATTCAACTCTTGGAACTCAAAATCCTGAATTAAATATAATCATGGGGTAAACAAGATTAGAGAGATGCAAATGCCATCTGGCGGCAAGGAATACCAAATCAATATATGCCAGATTCAACTTCAACAAGAAAGAAAACAACTTTATATGATAGAACTAAAATGGACTATCTAGCATGCCACACTTTATAGAACATAGATGTAAACAAATCATAAAGCCTGCATCCCATCTAAGGCTAGTCTGGAAGTTTTCAACAAAATGCCAAAGCACATTACCTCCATAATAGTGTCAGTACCAAAGTCCTTCCTCCATCGGAGCATTTCAGCCCACATGTGTTTTGCTTTTTCCATGTCAAACTTCCTAGCTTTCAAGAACCTGTAATTAATAAAATCCTTAAGAATTCTATCAACAACAAACCTGAAAACCTACTTGAACATTTAATATGTTTAATGGAAGGAATAAAGGCAAATAACAGATAATATCACCTCAACATCATGTGATAATCATCATGTTTAGCAGGAAGCAACTCCTCCAAAATCAAAGATTGGCGAAATGCATCAACAGCCTGCAGCTCCTCAACGTCTCTAACATCCTCAATGGAAACAGAGCTGACCCGACCATCGCTCTTTCTTCTACTACCCTTTTTCTTCAGCGAGTGTTTGAACTTGGTTGATGCATTTATTGCCTTCTTCTTCAGGGACCCAATTCTTGTCCTTCGTTCATCTTCAGAATTCTCAAAATCAGATTTCCTTTCCCTTCTCTCTTCATCTCTAGAGAACCCCTCAAAGCCTGTTTCAAACACAATTATGTTCAATAAAATCCACAGTCGAGACAAAAGCTAATCAACAAACAGGATAACTCAAGAAATCATCCGATTAAACCCTTGATCTAAACCAGAAATCGCCAGGAAGATAAAAGGTTCAAACAAAGAAAACGCTGAATCTTGAGAAGACATGATCACATGGACACTATGAAAATCACCAATTACAACAAAACACAAACAAAAAAAAAAAAAAAAAAAAAAAACAAGAACCAAAAATCACAAGCAGTAAAACCCTAATTTCAGCAACTACTCACGCTAAAACACAAAACCCACCAAAACTGAGAGATCAGAGAGAGAGAGAGAGAGAGAGAGAGAGACTGACATGGTCTTGCAAATCGATCAAGCGGTCCCGACATTTGCTCTCTCAAAAATTCAAAATCAACGCATCAAATACACTGCACAAAAACAAACCACATTCAAAAATCAAAAACCCTATGAAACAATTCACAAGTCCAAAAACACAAAAGGAATGTAAGCAATACCGAGAGAGAGAGAGGGGGGGAGAAAGAATCGTTACTGGGTACAAATCTCTAGAGAGAGAGAAAGAGAAAGATGTTGGGGGTTTCGTCGACAAAGAATTTTATTAAAAGAAAGGGTTTGGGAGTTTCGATCTGAGAAAAAAAAATATGTAACGGAATTTCTGCTGATTCCCTCTTCCCTTTGTGTTCAGAATAATAATTTTAATAAATAATTAATAATTAAAAAGAAAATGTTGCCGGTTCAGAGTAGACTGCGACGAAGAGAGAGAGAGAGAGAGAGAGAGGGAGGGTATTGAAAGAGTACGATAGCTTGTCTGAAAGTGGGACCCAAAAGGAGGGGTTGTGATTGCCACGTGGCGTTATATACGGCGTTGAATGGTTCCTTGATGGAGAGGGAGGAATCTAGCAGGCAAGGCAACGCCGAGATTGTGGATTCGTGTTGATGGACCGGAACAATGATTTTTGACCTGGACCGGAGGAGAATTTATGATCATGTGTGCTTCTGACCACCGAATTTATTGTGTTCCAGTTTTATGGATAACCCTAAATAATCAGGAGTAATAATACAAAACCATCTCTCTCTTCAAAGAGTTACCCGAATTACTTTGTATTTTACTTTTATTCTTATCCAAATGACAAATTTTTAACCTAAGGAAATTATTAATACAAGAGTTAGAAATTTTGACAAATAATATAGAGATGTTCTAAAATTTTGAATATTCTATCTAAACTGGTCGAAAATATTTTAATAAAATTATTTTAGATCATGAATAAATATGTAAAATGGATCGAAAAGATAATTAATGACAAAATTTAAAAATTTGTTATGGTATAATTGAAAAGATTTGAAACCTCTTATTCAAAACATTTAATCTGTGAAAATTTTTTTGAATATTTACATTTTAGTGGGATTATTGTAATAAACTCTCAAAAAATAATACTTATCGATCAAATTAGATTAGCAAATTTATGATATTGGTTAAAGTGAGTGAATAGTAATGTTGGTGGACTCGAAGAGAGAAAACATATGAAAGTATTATATTTTTAAATATGGTTTTCGCAGATATTTAAATTAGAATAATTAAAATATATTTCTAAATCCGATAGTAATAAAAAAAAGAGAGAGATAGAGAGAAAATATAAAAAGAAAAAAGTTGAAAATTTGAGATAAATTGGTATTGTGCGTGTAAAATCTGTATGAATTTGAAATTGAAAAATTGATTTACAGTAAAGTAAGAAATTTATAAAATTTTTAGTAATATAATTCAAATATCGAGCATCGTAATTTTTCCATGGACAAACCTACCATGTTTGCCGCATTCATTTGGATGTTTAGAAAGTAACAAAAGGAATGTACAAGCTTTGCATTTTTTCATCGATCCACGATCCACGATCCACGGCGTCTGAGTATTAAATTTTTTAATTAAATTTAGAGTTTAAAATTTAAAAATAAAAAATTTATACTAAAAGAACTGACTCGATAAATGTTTAAATCAAATTAATCGAAATATGATTTTAAAAATCGATTACTATGTGTGTGTATATATATATAAAAGAATATTTACATTGAAATCGAAATCAAAACTATAATTCCAATTTTGCATTTGATTCTTTTTCTCGAACCGTCAAGTTATCTATTGTTCGATACTATGGCATATTTATTAAAAACTCTCACTTTTATGAAATTTTAAATAAAAAATTATATATATAGTTTTAAAATTTATAACTCCAAACATTGTTTGTCCCTAAAATTTTAATTTTCTATCTTTTTACGATTATAATTTTAAATATATGTCGTTTACATCCTTGAGATATAAATTCTAAATTTTGCCATTTCAACACACATTCAGGCCTCTATGTAAAATAGAATGTGATTAAATACTATGCAGATAAATTTTCAATTTTTTATTTTTACTTTTTTTGGGGGGGGGGGCTATAATTGAACTCGGCCCTAAACTCAATTGTTAATATTTAAAGAATATCATGCAGTGTGGTGAGATCTCTATAATTAGGTTTATAAAATTACAATGCTAATAGTTCTTATTCATACTTTTCATGTGAAAAATCTTTTTTGGACATAAAAATGTCATTTATTAGCATAAAAATTTATTATTCAATAATTATTTTAATATTTATGTATATATGAAAGGAATCTTATCTATTTATTGTATTTTATTTATTTTATCAAAGAAGTGCAAGATTAGGGCATTTGGTCCCTTTGAACTACATGAATTCTGCTCTCCTATTAAGGTGTATCGCTCTTTGAAACGTGATATTTGAAGTATGATTTCTTTTAAAAGTTAATTCTCCTTGCTTTTTTATCACTGGAAAAAAAAAAAAGAAATCATTGAAAATTGATCTCATGATCATCAAAAGTAATAAATGATAAAATTTTGAATATTACCCTTATTTAGTCTCATATCTCCACGAAATACTTTATAATCTTTTGACCCAAAAAAGGCATAAAAGCAAAATTCCCCTTCAATTTCTTTACGTAGACTACTTTAATATATTAATAGTAAGATTTCACACACATACACAACACCTTGTGCTTTTGATTTTGTGCTTGATAAAGAGATTAAGAGAGAAAATATATAATGGGGTTTCCTTAAATTAATTCTAATTTAAGTAAATTCCAAATTTCAAATCAAATCCAAATTTTCTTGCATAGAGGATGGAATCATATCTCTTAATTTAAGTAATTTAGGTATTTAGCATAACTATCTATCGAATGTCTATTTTAATCAACATACTTATCTTGACTAAAAAAATTATTACTCTATGATTTAATTTTGTAATTAAATAAATTTATTTTGATCATTTTTAAACTTCTGATATTAATAAAAAAAAATAGTATACTACTCCTCAATACGAGTTAATACTGTAATTAGTAATGATGAAAAGGTACAATACCCCAACACCTAGTTGGTCTAGTGGTCAAACACCGGTAATTCTTAAATAAATTCTCGAATTCGAGTTTTATATATGATGAAACAAATACTGAGATAGTTTTGTTGTTTAAAAATTCAATCCGATTCAAATCAGATTTAATTAAAATAAAGAATTAGAAAAAAAGTACCACATGCCGGTAGAAAAAGAAAAAGGAGTTAACCCCAAAATGAAAGGAAAAAAAATGGTAAATGCTGTCATCAAGTTTGTGTGTGGTCAATTGTGGCTTACATACACCCTTAATAATCTATGATCATAAAAGGTTGGAGAGGGTTCAATGTCATGGTCACATTAGGTAAATTCTTGGCAAACCTTCCATGAAATATGTGTAGCTCACCAAGATAGACGTCAGCTCGAGGAGAGACGTTGGCCATTCATCCCAAATTGACTTTTAAGAATGGGAACCCAATTCTAGACTGTTGGACTTGGCAAAGCATCCCTTTCTTGAACTTGTCAAATTAAGCAAAACTTGGTGAGTTACAACCTTAAAAAAGAAGAGCAAAAGCTGGTATGTTAGTGTCATAACATGTCCACACGTTAAACCAATCGACAATCGATTTTAATCACATTTTGTATTCAAAATTTAAAAATAAAAAAAATTATTATGGCAGAACCGTTCCTGCAGACGCTCAAATCGGATTTGTTAAAGTATAATTCCGAAAACCGATTGTGAAAAAAAAAATCACATGTTATAATATCGAATGAAAATTAATTATAATATTATTTGAATTAAATAAATTAAAAATCAGATATATTAGATTTTATATAATAATTTTTATTAAATTAAGAATTAATCGAAACTTGTTTATACAAATTGTTACATAAAACTTGATTTATTTAATTTTTAACTTATTTGATTCATATAACATAATTGTGAGTCTTCATCGTATTTCAACGAAATTTTTTTGGGGGGCATTAATTCATGAAGATTAATATAAAACTAATATAGATTATCGTATGATACATATTTTTTGTTTTCAATTAATAGAAATATTTTCTAATAAACAGAGAAACCAGAGTTAATTTTGAGAAAATAACTTGTACATTTTTATTTATTAATTAATTTGTCAGCAAAACATCATCAAAGAATTTAAAATTTACTTAAAAATAAAAACAATTGATTAAAGGCTATTCTCCATTCACTCCTCCAAGGAATGTCCATACTTTTGCTTTGGCTCGGGGTTCTCGCACAGGACGGTCAAGCACATTGGTCTCAGGATCGAACTACAGGACCAAAAAGATCTTCCTTTTTCCCCTTAGGCATGCATGTCTCTAGCAGTTGCAGATGTGAGGACAAACGAGTGACAGAATTCATGTGGGCATTGAAATTCAGCAGAATCTGACCCAAATCTTTGTCGACAGATCATCCTGCAGAGTCAGACAAGTTAAAGATGATGAACCAAATCTGGGTCTAGTATAAGGAGGGTCAAGCCTTGACTTGGCAGTATATATCTCAAAATTTAAATCTCTCCCAGAGCACAAACTATATTTTCTTCTATAAAGAAAATACCCAGAAAAGGAACAAATCAACTCCGTATCTTTGGATGGAATCAAGAGGAAGACACCATTTTCGGAGAAAAATATTCAAAAAGGCAAAGACCAAAATTACCGAATGCTGTGAGACTTGTCATTTGTCCAATAGTTTTATCATGTCATGTGCCTCTCCAGGATATGCTAACCATGAAATGATCAATGAGTCTGTAAATTTGGAAATTCTGCTTCTTTTTTTTTTCTGACGATTTTAGAGAAATAAATTTTAACTTCCCCCCCCCCCCAACCCATGATGGTGGGGATCAACTCTTGCCCAAATAACAAGTTGGGAAGTCATCTTCACAAAGACTAGTGCATGAAAATTTTCAAGATGAAGAATAAGTTACCTGCAATTAGGAAGGGCTAGTTCTAGAATGTCTAATTATTTAATGGGTCTCTCCAAACATTTCAGAGTTAAAGCCCACGTATAGTTGTGATAATTAGAAGTACCTTGAGTTTGGCAGGAGTTCAAGGTTGAAGTATTAAGCCGTATCACTGTGCCCTTGTACACATGTTAATTCATCCTCTGAAATCCAAATCCCGACATCTGAAATGATAAAAACATAGTGTGACAATTTGGTATATATTCCAGAACATCACATATAAGTTCCACACAGGAAAGGTCTATGCAAAAATGCAACAAAAAAGGGATTCCAGTACTAAACAATTATTTGAGTATCGGAGAGTTCAATGCAATCTTAGCTTCACAGAAATAAACATGGAATCCAAACTAGTTTGGTAGCACTGTCCAAGGAAAAACAAATATAAGGGATGGTAACCACATGGAAAGTAAACATTCGAAAGCAGGAAAAAGAGAAAGCAATACAATCATTAACCCAAAATCTTGTTGTAATCTATGCCTTCGGTTATGATGGACAATACAACATAAACCTTAGCTACTTGGGTGTCCTCCATTTATTTTAGATTGAGGGACACATCTCAATAATGAGATTGATTGCACCCATTAAATAAGTATATGTTCTGGATCAAGACTTGTGAGTAGCCAACATCATACCTCATATATGTACCCACTAGGAAAAAGAAAGTAGATCATCTGAAAAGACAAGCTATAGAAAGAAGCTCCAACAGAGAACCAGGATTGCACCTATTATTCTGCACTTATGATGTTCCAAAGAACATCCCTTGAGAATTCAAGCCATGGCCCATTTTCTCAAACTCCCGCAACAAGCAATATCAACTAGAATTTTGGCTTTCATCATTACAGATCAGCCGTATATTGGCTCCATCTTAAGAGGTCATCTTCACTGTCATCAGACTTAACTGGACTCTGAACTTCAGCAACATCTGCTTCCATATCTTCAACTCTGTCCTGCTTAGGCTCCGTAGATCCCACCTCCTGCTCAGTTTTAGTTGCTTCTCCTTCCCGCTCATTCTCAGTTGCTGCTTCATCCTGCAATTGCAAAAATGTCACAAGATTGAAAGTAGCACTTATACAAATCCATCTACAATAACATGGTTATAAGATAGAGCATATTGAATATGAATTAGGCAGGATTAGAGTCATAAAGAAACAATCCATGTATCAGATCAGGAAAACACCATGGGAAAAGAGGGAGGCGGTGAGGATTATAGTCACTCCCGTGTTTTCTTTTTTATCTTGTTACGAGTCCAATATGACAATCAACAAACAATAATATCTGGATAAGATATCCCAACATTCCAACACATTCCATTTCAAGGTTGCTGTAAATGCAAATCAAGGATTTGATGTCATTACTCGCCCATGTAGCACGAAGTGTGTAAAAATGGAGTAAGATGGTAAAGATCCAAGTGGTTAACATTAAACAGAACTCCATCTGGCATCCTCTATCCCACAAAAGGTCCCATCAGCATATATGCATGAAGAAACTGAGTCCACTACTAAAACAGAATAGTAAGAATCTCCATTAGCAAGGCGTAGGAAGATTGTCAATGTGGGAAAGAGAATGGTTTTATCTTAGGAATGTCCAATTTGAATCATTTCACCAAATATCCTCATCCAGTTCTTTCAAAAGCTTAGACACGAAACTGAAAGAAATAACCACATGCATGCAATGATCCAAAACTTCATAGCTTTATCTGCATGACTGTGCCTCCACTGCCACAATTAGATAGGTACAAGGAGTTCGATTTTCTATATAAAACTTCCAGTTGAAACATCTAATCAAAATGTCTACAGGAGAAAGAGGAATATATAGAAAGACATACATAGGTTTCAGGAATAACTTCATCCCTTTCTGCCTCGCTGCTCCTGCTAAATGAATCATCCCTATCTTCTGCATTCGCAGCAGCCTCCTTCAGGCGCTCAATAACAAACATGAAGTGGGAATGGTCTGCAAGAGAAGCCAAGCCGTACTCAGTTCCAATCAAGCTATCCACTGTGGTTTGCATGCCGTATATTGGCATGGTGCAAGTACAATGACAAGCCATAATTCCTGAACTTTACATGCATATTTAGTTTAACAGTGCTTAACTATGAAGTGTATACGTTTGATGCACTGAAGCATCAAAAGATAAATTCTTAAGTGCATGAAATGAATGTTTTCCCATGAGATTGCAATAAACAAATTGAAACTAATTGAGGTGGGAGAAAACATTTTAAAATTGCCAAAAGGGAAAACATAAAAACTCCACCATAGCCGGTCTCAAGCCTGGGTAAAGGAAGAGGGTTATAATAAGTTGACAGTTAGCATAAAAACCAATGTCAAAACCAAAATGAGAGACAAAATTGCCAAAAGGGTAATAAGTAATACATATATATATATATATATATAAAGGACTCACTCGGTGCACAAAAATGCTTCCCGACTTAGTACAGGGATAGAGGAAAGGTACACGTATATGTACGCAACATTTCCTTTGCTTTTTTTGCAAAGAGACTGTTTCCACATCTGGAACCCGTGATCTCAAAGTCACCAAAGGAGCAGCTCCACCGTTGCGCCAAGGCTCACCCTATATATATATATATATAGATAGGAAAACCTCTGTGCCTACAGTAATTGCGATGGAGCTTTTTCTGAAACAGATTCTTGCCAACAGCACTTCTCCCACAAAAAATGTTGATAACAATAGATTACATGTAGTTTGCAAAGAAAAGTGAAAAGTTATAGCCACCTTTTGGGGATGACGCAAAGTCATGAACAGACAACAGAAACTAGCAAGCACTTACCATGGTATCCAATTGAACAAAATATGGTGATATTGAGACCATCTATTACATATATATAATGATGCAAGGATGTATACCGCAATAATTTTTATAAGACCAAACCAATTGCAAAGCTTGGAAGAGTATGAGAGGAAAAAGAGCCATATCCTTTGCTTCTTAACAAAATTGAAAGAATGTTAATAGACATTCAGAATGTATTATCTGTCAAGAGACGCAGGAGTGCAAACAAACAGGAAAAGACTACCTTTTGCTCGGTTAGTCAAGGCATCAGAAAATCTCAAAGGATGCTGGCGCTCTTCTTTCTTAAATTTTGATTTAATTTGACCACGTGTCCGGGTAGGAAAAAGTTGTTGTATCATGGACATATCTGATCCAAACTGCCGAACAGCCTTTACCATGGAATAAATTGCATTAGCTCAGACTCAATGTCTAGATCATCATGCCAAGAGTGCAAACCGAAAAATTATGCTTCCAAAATAAGTTTAATATAACAAAGTTAACAGTGTCCTAACTTTTCTTCTCTGTGGTTGGGGAAAAAACTAGTGCCAACATATGTGATCTTAATTCAGTGAATTGCCATTTTTGTTTACAAGAAGCAAGTACTCTTAAGTTCCTCTTTTCTGGTAAGGAGAAAAAACAAAAAGACATCCAGAAAAACATAAAAACCTTTCATCCATAGTTCATGCATGGTTTGGCATGACTTTACATCATGCTCTAAAAAGTTTTAATTTTGTGAGGATGTGCTCATCGAGAAAAATGCTGGTATAAATCATTTCAGAATCATCATGGCCTTTCCATAGAAGGAAAGCCATTATATTATGGTTGTTGGTTGATAAGTTCAGTACAATAAAAGAATCCACCACGAGAAATTACCAAGAGAGGAAAAAGACGCAACCATGATTCACTGTATTCTTTTACAACTGTAGATGTTCAGAAGTACTACAGCCAATGCAGTGAAACATTTAATTTATGCCAACAAAAGGAGAAAAAATATTGCAAATAAGATAATACCTCATAGAACAATTCTGTTTCTTGTTTTGACCATCTAGTAGAAGGTGCTTTATCCATGTAGGTCTGGTAATTAAGAATTGACTTGGTTGCATTTGTTACTTGATCAGCCGTTGAGCTTCCACCTACATCCCAAGCATAGTCCTCTTCATCATAAGGCACATCGTCATGAACGCCATCATCAGATCTACAAGTGAAAAACAAGTTGAGAAAAAAAGTAAAACTGTCAATCACAGCTCACACTGACAATTGGATACTCTAAAAATGGAAATGATGCCTCATCTCCTAATTGAAGTCAATGAAATGTTCTAACATGTAATCCGGTGAGAGCCGACTATCTTGCATGCAAATATTTGATAATGATAAGTCGACAACAAAATAAAAGGAGTCAGAGCATAGTCTAGCTTCCCTATGTGACTACTCCACTAGAAATAATTTCTATACTGGGATAGCTTTGCAACCATGAGAAGGAAACATGCTAGTCATTAGACAGCAGGCATATCTTTCCATTTCACGAACATACTCAATCACCTTTACCAGGACAAGATGAGGAAGAAGAGAACTTCAGCCCCTAACCACCGGTCAAAATCCCCACTTTGGCAAACATTGGCCCAAAAGCCTAGGGGTCCCAAACACCTTCTCTATCAGGTATTACAAACTTTTGTGCATTCACTATCTCCATTGTGTGACTATTAGTACATCTAGATTCCACAGTATTGTCCATGGATTCTCATTTTTAAAATCCGAGGGCCCTCTATTGATATGACTCAGTATGGCACCAAACATTTGACATTTGTAGGTCCTTTAAGAGTCATTGTCATTCATATACCACTTTATATTATATAGTAAAGAATTATGTTGATAAATGAACTGTCAAGAAGTTGCTTTGAACATTAAAAAAGTCACAATTGTAAAGTATTTACTACAAGGCAACTAGGAAAGCAAGATGAAGAAAAAAGAAACCTCAAGTACTCAGGGCCCCCTCAGAAGTAAAATATTTTTTAAAAGAGAATTTTATAAGGAAAAGCAAGAAACATAAAATGAGCCTTTTCCCACTTGCAATATGACAGATAAAGAAACAAGATCATGTAAATAGTTGTAATTCAGGTTTTAGGCAATCATACCTCTGGCTCTGGCTAGTTTCAGCTGGTTTTGATTTTGAAGCCTCTTTCTTCTGCATAAATATAAATTGGGCTTAGCAAAGAAACATCATTTCATGAATATTAAAAAATCAACCAAATATGACAACCAAAATACCAGAATCACCATTTTCATAGGAACAGACTGCAAAGCATATAAAAAGCATAAAACCTATTTGGAAACAAGAAAGGTACCATCTCTCGTTCTCTCATTTCTGCAAGCAAAATAAGATCTCTAATTCGCAACTTTTTAGGATCTTCCTCTTCTGCCGTCTTAAGTAATTCCATGTCCACTAAAAACGGAGAATAGAGAAGTAAACAAAGAATGTTATGTTTCAAGAAAGATAGGAAAGAGAACCGCAGAAAGCACCATATGAAGAAGTAGGCAATTACCTCGTCTTCTAGTGCGCCGGGTAGAATGAGAAAACTTCTTAGGAGGTTTTTTGGTTGACTGATCTTCTGACTGATTTGGTGCTTCACTGGCCTTCTTACGCCTTCGGCTTGGTTTTTCATTTTCCTTCCCAGGATTCATTGAGTTCCTTGTAGCTCCTTTTTTTCCCTGCCCCTCTTCCATGTCATTCTGGTTATACTCGGTCCCATCATTATCAGCAGTGGGACCTCTATCTGGTTCCACAATGAAGCCTTCATCACCAATACCTTGGTCTGGTTCAGCAGCATGTTTCCGAGATGCTCTCCGTTTATTGGGCCTCCTTGATGATGAATCACCAGTAGTCACTCCAGCATCTGTAGATGCTACCACCACGTCTTCCTGGGAAATTTCAGAATGACTGGGTGCTGTAGGAGCTTTTTGACTTCTGCCTCTCTGAGACACAACAAAATAGTAGAAATAAGCTATGATTGGATCTACAAATAAAACTTTTAACATTGAGGCATCTCCTTTCCGCACCCACCTTTTCTGTTGGCATACTGAGAAGGGCTGAAGAATCCATGGCTTCTCCTCCAATGTTAGGATCTGCATGCAAGGTCTGCAGAACACTTGTTTGTTCCTTACCCATAGGCAGCTTAGAAGCAACATCTACCGGAACAGAATCAGTGAGCTGGATAGCTGAATAGTCAAGAATGTCTACAGATGAGAAAGCAGGATATGAGCTACCATCAACAAATCCATCTCCAGAAAAAGCAAAGTGCGAGTCTGATGGCTGTGAAACAAACTCCATATCTGAAGTGCTGCAAACAGGATTATCCTTTTCAGCTTGTTCAATTATCTTAAATACACCATCACTTCCTGATGACAAAAGAAGGGTACATTCAACTTCTGAACATTATAACAAGTAAAGATTCACAACAAAGCAACTGTGTATGGTGTAAAAATACCTTGAGTTTGCAGATCACCACCGCTATGCATGTCTGTGATTGGATCAAGGGTTGTGGAAATTTTGGCATTGTGAGACCCATTGGCTAAGAACTCAATGTTAGACTGATGTTGCGCACTTGGCTCCTCTTTTGCTTCTTTTTCATTAGAAGCATGAATATTTGAGGTCTCTGAAAGCAAAAGGCAGCCCCAAACACCAATTTTAGGAATATGGATTAAAGAACTTCTCTGAAGAGTAGTAATGTGCATCAATCTCTGATATGAAATTGCTAACCCTTCAAATTCTGAGAAAAAGATACATGAAACACCAGTTTAAGTGTAACTAACCTGTGGTAGTTGTAGTTTGAGAAACGAAATCATTGAGATAAGCCAACTCCAAAAGAATATCAGAATTCTGGGGAAAAAAAAAAGAAAGAGAAAAATTATAAATATAAAACATACTAATCCCCTAACATACAAACACTAGCAATAAAAAGTTACAACATAAACCTGCACCATCCCAACTGATTTTTCAATGCCAGAATTCCAATTTTCACTGCCATTGACCTCCACATCTGCTATACCAAGAACACTAGCAGAGCCAGTATTCTCTCCGGTTCCAACATCTTGGGATGTTGGTTTCAAGGCTCCTGAGTGCATATTATCAGAAGATGATATAGCTCCTGAGATCATGTCCTCATTGTTTTTCAACAACTCGGATGGTTCAACTAATTGTGTGGGTTGTGACCCTTTAGAAGGGGATGCAAATCCAAAAGACTCCTCAGTGGTGGCATTGGAAACTATAGAAAATGCTGAAACATTGGATGTTTTACGGGGCTGAGGCTTTGCTTTGGGCTGGAATTTGCCTCCAGCACAAGCTGCGACATTAGATATCACCAAGAAGAACTCAATTAAAATCAATAACAAGGACAAATCATAGTATGATAACGACAACAACAAAGAATGCGACCCCAAACACCAAACTCCCAAGCATATGGAGTAGAAAACTATGGTATGACTAGAGACGTACATCAATTGCAGATTCAACTTTACTGATACAACTGCCTATGAATGAAATTCAATACTAATACTGCAAAATGAAGAGGAAAGCGCCGGTGGAGATCTTACCAACCTGTCACAGTTTTAGGTTGAGAAAGGATATCGTGAAGATAATCCAACTCTGTGAGAATATTTGGACTCTGGAAAATAATAAATAACAATTTACTGCCAGAAACATATTAACCCTCTAAATTCAAAGACATCAATCCTTACCTGCCCAGCTGATTTTCCAATGCTAGAATTCAAATTTTCACTCCCTTTAACCTCCATTTCCACCATACCCAGAGCCCCAGCGGGACCAATATCTTCTCCACTTCCCATGTTTTGGGATGTTGGCTTCATGGCTTCTGAGGGCACATTATCATAAGACAATCCAACCCTTGAATTCATTACCTCATTCTTTCTGGTAATCTCCTTATTATCCAACAGCACAGCATTATTAGATGATCGGTTTAATTGTGTTGTTTCCAATACTTTATTTGTAGCATTAGAAACCCCAGAAGGGGCTGACAAGTTCGATGTTTTCCGTGGCCGTGGCTTTGCTTTGGGCTGGAATTTGCCTCCAGCACGAGCTAAAAAATCAACATAACAGACATGGTAAAATCAGAAAAAACATTAATCAGTGTAGAAAAAACAACAGCAAGAAGAAGAAGAAAAAGAAAAAGAAGATATCTACCATTAGTGACAGTGACGGAATCAGGAAGAATTTCATCATCAAAAACATCCATTGCAGGCCAAACTACATAGGATCACAAAACGTTAACAAATTGTTAGGCACAAAGAATCCTCTTCTATAAAAACACAAACTTGATCGTGTTTTATGAATTTCATAGAAGAAAACAACAATCTGATGAATCAAATTAAAGAATGACCAGCAATTATGGATATCAAATCTGTCTCTAGCGTTGCCAGATGTGTCTCTATTACTCACAGCTTAGAATCCAGAAAGATCCATCAAACCAAAGCCAACGAGAAGCAGGTAGTCATTGCTGGTACCTTCAAAAAACAACACTAACTACTTGTTCTAATGATTTCACTCCTCAATCTTATTCACTCAAACAAACCCAGTTGTTCATTCACATGTAATTCCACCGACTATTTTTGAGTATTGTGTTGAGAGTGTAAGAAGAGAGAGAAAGCGATCAAATTTGGAATTGTTACGAAGGCACTCATGGGCCTGATGTATCGGTGGCGCTGAAAATCGGAATGAGACGAGATCTGATCTTACAAAGAAGGCCTTTTGCTATTAAATAAAATTAATTTACATAGAGAGAGAGAGAGAAATACCTTTGGGAGCCCGCGTGACAAGAGGATTTGAAAATCTAGGGTTTATGGTTTGGGAAGAGGGAGAGAGGCAGAGCTAGGGTTAGACGTTTAAATATTTTTCATTGGACACCCTGATTTCCCTGGAGCGAATCGTAACCCGACGCAGCCAAATGGCAGAACGCACGGAACAGACTTTATCAATGAATGACGACTCTCGCTCTGTTCACGACGCGGGTTCGAACTTCCACGCCAACCAATGCAAAATAAAAGAACAAATAAAAAATAAAATCTGAAAATAATACAAATAAAGAGATTTTACTTTAGAACTTGTGTTACAAAATCATGAGAGAAATTCACACCCTCGTATCATAAATTATTTAAAATATGTAAAAGGTTGTTGATTTGAAATTCGAGCACTCATTTTTTTCATTTGTTTTAGAATAAAATCATATTTTGTAACTGAAATAATAATATAAAAAAAATTTAATTAAACACACTAGACAAATATATCGAGTAACAAATCTCTACTAAAAAAAAAAGTAAAAAAAAAAATTTCAAAACCCATTTTTTTTTAATGTATATACTAGAGTCATTCATAATCTCACCATCTTGCAACACCATCAAGGCATCATTCTTACCCCAATCCCATGAGAGAGAATAGGTGGTTGTTGGAGAGCTTGTTAATTTTTTTTTTTTTTGTATTTAATCAATAATAAAGTTATATAATTAATTCAGTTTAAATATTATAAAATTTAATTTAAGGACAAACTCTTTCAATATTTACTTTTCCATTTCAAAGACTTAATATAGAAATCTTAATTAAGAAAATTTAATATTCTGTTACTAAAATTATAGAATATTAGTAGAGAGCTTGTTAGCGGAGGCAGTTTACTACCGACTTAGGCGATGAAAGAAGGGAGAGTTGGGCCCTTTTGTTCCTTTACCTGCTTCAACAACCCCCATATTCGACTTTTTTGGAGGTCGCATGGGGTGGGGTGGGGGGAAGTATGTTGTTCGGAGACATGTACCCTTTTAGTCTCAAAAAAACAAAAATAACATTTCACTCAAAAATATTCTAAAATTAATACCCTCATATCGTGTTTTCAAGACGCGACATATAAAATAACCAAATAGTGTCATGTCGTGTTTTTAAAATGCGACATGACACTGTTCATACGAACAGTATCGATAAATATCATGTTTTCAAGACGCGACATGACAGTTCATGTGAACAATGCATGTCACGTCTTGCAAACACGACATGAGTATGTTAGTTTTGAAATATTTTTGAATGGGAGTTTTTTTTTTTTTTTTTCACGTTGAAAGGGTACATGTCTCCGGGTGTTTGTGCTTCCTGTTGTTTGTGCCTTGGTCGAGGTCGTGTGGGATATGATTCCCCCCCCCCCCTTTTTTTGTATTTTTATAGTATGGGCTAACAAGTAGTAATTGGGGTCTGAATTAGACCAACCCATGTCCAGCCCAGACTTCTTTTATATTTGATGTTAACCAAAAGGCCGAGAAAGGTATACTTCTTTTATATTGATGGTGCTGGATAGCAATGCAGTTTGAACAACGTATTATAAGACAAGTTAGCCGCATCGAGGCGCCTCCGCCGTCCACCATGGATCCCCAACCTCGCCGGCGGCAAGGTTGATAGCAACAAATCGGCATTGAAAATATTTAGAGAGGCAAACCAATGTGCATTCCTGATGGCAGTGTCGGGCTACGCACACAAGTTTGAGCGGCGCTGCATTTTTTTTTTTTTCCAAATGTTGAAGGCGCTGCAGTTTGTTGCATATCCCGCCAGCAGACATCAAGGCTGATCCTGGGATACCCGAGGTTTGAGGGCCGCTGAGCCTATGTTGTATTTTTTTTTTTTTTTTTTTTTTTTTTTTTTTTTTTTTTTTTGGGTTGGGTCTTTTGAGGCTAGGGAAGTTTTTTGTTTATTTATTATTTTTTTTATTGAATCAATTGATATTCGGGTTTTATTTGTTTAATTTGATCTGAGAATTGTGAGACCCATTAAATAATACTCTCCCAAATCATTTTTTTTCATTTTCAGGGTTTGAATTCAAGACCTCTAATTAAAGGGGAAGAGTGACCAATCATTTAAGTGAAAAGTGTTTGGTAGTTTTTTGTTATATATATATATATATATATATATATATATATATATATATATATATATATATATATGTATTGAGGAGACTCGAATTCGAAATTTTAAAAAAATGGAAGAAAAATGGTGTCAATTGAACTATAATTAATTTACGGTGGGAGAAGTTTTTTAGAATTAGAAAGTTGCCTAATTCAGAAAAGACAATTTGCATCAACTCATTTTTAATTATCTATTTTTTAGTAAAATTTATAAAATAAAATATATTATGGTTAGTATTTATTAAATAAGTGCAGCTATCTATTTGTCTCATCTTCTTTGTTGCATTTCTATTTGGGACGATACAAATTGTGTTACATCCAAATTTGTATTTTCACCGATAACTTGTTTGTAGTGATAATTAAAATCTCTTAATCAAAATCTCAAATTTAAATTTTAAAAATATAAAACTAGGTATTAAAAGAACTAATTTCTAAATTAGGCACCATAACTATTCAAACCAGATTATCAAATTTTCAGATATCTATAGTCAAGTAAAAAAATTATATTTTCTAATTAATCTTTATATATATTTTTCAATATATTCAATGAAAATCGAAATAATTCTAATTTCCCAAAATCTCTTTATAGGAATCTACATACTATAGAATATGAAATACTCGATTAAGAAATATACAAAATAATTTTTGTTCTGAGGTTCGTATATACAAATAGATGTTTTTATGTTATTATAATTAGAATTGTAAAAAGTTTCGTATCGAAAGAATCCGTAATTATCTAAACGAAAGAGAGAGAGAGAGAGAGAGAGAGAGAGATCGATACTAAATAGATTAAGAGAAGGATCAATGGGGTTAGGTTAGGCCTTGCTTGTGCAGGCCATCTTCCAAAGTGACAAACAAAAAGAGAGTAAGGGGAAAGAGGAGAACAAAGAGGATGATCAGAACCAACCAGGGCGATTAGTGATCAGTATTTCATTTTTTTTTTTTAAATTATAATTTTAAATAATAATAATAATAATAATAATAATAATAATAATTAGGGACCAGAATCACACCCACCAAAATTTCTTGAAAGATCTCAAAGCATAAACACACTTTTTTGTTTTCTGTTGGCATTTAATTCAAGAAATTTGGTATGCACTCGAGATAGATTCACTTTATAGTCAATATACTTTACTTCACCACCAAGGCAAGTTGGAGATGAAGACGTATAAACCTCAAAGGCATTGTACCAAACCAGGCCAATGAGAGAAAGAGAGAGAGAGAGAGAGGGAAAAAGAGGGCAGAGAAGTTCGCTTTGACATTGAGGGTATGGAGCTTGTGGTGGGATGAATAGACTTTGGTTGGAAGTCGATTGTTGCTAAGAGAAGAAAAGGTGAAATGAGGAAATAAACCCGACACAAGGCACCCATAAACCTAAATGGATCGTACCATTTCTTGGATTTTAGAGATTCTCTCTCTCCTTTTATTTTTTTTTTTTTTTTAATAAACGAGAGGAGAAGATATTTCGGTAAAAACCTCTTATTTAAATATATTTTTCGAGATCAAAATTTAGTATTTGAATTTTTGTGTATCTTTGTACTTTTGGTCCCACTTTATCGAGTTGGCAAGGTAGCAAGAGAGTTTATGAACTAAGTGGGAAGGGCACTGCGACCTCTTAATCAAGTATTTTAATTTAAGTTTTCTTAGAAATGAAAAAAATCATATTAGGAGAATTCTCTTTCGATTGAAATCTGATAGCAGCTCGACCTAAATTAATTAGAATCAAATTTTGAATACCGGAAAGTAGATCAAGTCTATGACCAAAAAAAAAAAAAGTAAGAAAGTTTATTAAAAAAAAGGGTCATTGACCGGTGGGAAATTTTAGAAGAAAGAAAAACAATCTTATCATATAAGCTTCAAGATAAAAATAGGGCCATCCAGCCCCTATGATCAATAATATACCAAATTTTATTAATTTTTTCAAATTAATCAGATATTGTGTCACTTTACCGATGACTTAAAAAAGTTTTTCTTTTTCACATTTAGTAATTTTGAAGTGACTAAATAAATAAAAAATTAAATGAACGAAAATATATTAAATTCAGTTTATTAAATTTTTTACACTTTTTTTATTCTTTCAAATTCTTTTTCTATGCCTATAATTTTTGTTTTATTTATATGGCTCATAGATTAAGCATCTGACTCAAAAGAATGGTGAATTGTGCGCCCAAAGAACGATGAATGAGAACTGGCCAAGTCATAAAAGGAAAAGGATTATTATTTCAATTACATTCCACACATGCCTACAATTTTGTTGGGATAAAAAGTAAAATAATTCAAAGTAGAGAGTTTTTTTTTTTTTTTTAGGCCATGGGGGTATGTCTCCCGATTGATATTCAGAATCATATCCTGACTAATTCGATCCGAACCACTAACAATCTCATTCATGGGTGAAGCTTTTTTAACATAATTTTATCTATTCTCAAATCTTAAATTCAAATTCTTGATTAAGTGACCTAGTGACCACACTAGTTAGGTCAGCTGTCCGTTGATATTAAAAGTAAAGAGTGTGATTATAAATATTAAAGTAAAACTTTTTAATAACGTATAATTAATTTAATGGTTGGGTATTGATATTTTTTAAATAAAATTTTAAATTTATTTTTTATATATAAAAAAAATAGACCCCATCTTTTGAGATTTTAATTCCAATCAATTAATTGAGTTTAGTCGAATCAATAGACAAGTATGACAATTAATAAGAAATCAAACTCATCTCTCTCTCTCTCTCTCTCTCTCTCTCTCCACATGAATTAAGTGTATTTGAGACGCTACAAATTCAAAAGGCAAGTGCATGTATCTTGCTCTTGGTCTTACTTAAATAATGATGATTTGACTTAATTAATTATGTATCAGTTTGTGTTCCATTTACCCTTGTCTGTCTTGTTATGCGTTTGCCAACCTTAATTAAAAAAGAAAGGGAAAAAGGTGACACTTTATTTATTAATAGTACTTAAAAAATAATTATTTTAGCCTATCTGGTTCAGACTAAAATCAGTTAACTCTTTCTGATTCAAAATGTGTCAATGTGGCTCATGAGATTTACTCTATTCTTACTTTTATCTCCCTCCTTGCTTTAGGGTTTAAGTATTACATAAATAATTAATAAAAATGACAAAACTAAGAAAAAATAAAAAACAAAAAATTTTTAAAAGTTGGGTTTGCTCCACAAAATTATTTTAATGAGTTGGGTTATATGAATTTGTGGATCAATATTTAATTGGTTTAATGACTATATATTATTACTCTTTAAATATTGAGTTCAAGTTTTATGTTAGAAGAAATAGATATTATAAGAATTTTATCTTTTAAATATATAATTTGTTTTGAATCAGATTTAATCATCTTATTATAGTGGGTTTAAAATTTACAGAATACTCACATAAATTGTCGGTAATGTTATCTCTTTTTGAAAATTTTATAATATTAAAATACAAATAATATAATATTTTTAAAGAATTAGTCGTGAGACTCCTCGCCTCGTACCAAAATCAACAACGAAGGTATGTGATTACAAACATGTTACATGTATTCAAAGGATAACTTTGGTTCGCGGAGAGAAGAGGTAGATTTATTTCATCTTATCAAAATAAATATAATTTTTTTTTTTTATTTTTGTTTGGTAAGGATGGAAAGGAAGGAAATGAGTAGTATTTTTTTATATTTGGTTGGAGTAAAAAATGAAAGAAAATAACACCTAATTTATTATTTTACATTTGTAAAATAATATTGTTAACATTTATTACTATATAATTTTTTTATTTTTTAATTTAAAATATTTTTCTAAAAATATATTTTTTTCTAAAAATTAGTTATTTAATATATTTTTCTTATTTTTTATAAATAATTTTTATTGTTATTTTATACAATAACAACATGAATTTTAATCCCAAAATTTGAGATCGGCTGTTTGAGAGACAAATATAAGATGAGTAAAAAATAAAAACAAAAACAAAAACAAAAAACAAAAACAAAAAAAGACACAAAAACAAAACAAAAACGCACACACACTATCCAAATACAAATATAATACGAAAAGTGATAATTTAACTTTTTCTAATTCTCCTACGTCATTCGTTTCTGTCCGAAATCATTTCTTCATTTAACCTCTTAATTGTCATATTTTTGCGAATACATTGTATCCAAATTTTTAATGGTCTATCTCGTCGTTTTACTAAATCTCCTATATTTAAACTCTCAATTCTCCTAACTAATGCATATTTGGGTTTTTGTTGCACATGTCCAAACTGCCTTAAGCAATACTTTTGCATCTTGTCCACTATTGAGTTTACTTCTAATTTACTACGTATCTTTTCATTTCTAATTCTATTTTTCTTAGTTTTACCACATATTTATTCTAACGTTTTCATTTCAGTTACAGTCATTTTCTATTATTGTTTTTATTTAATAGCCTAACATTCGATGTCATATAGTAATGTAGGTCTCACTGTCATTCTATAAAACTTCCCTTTCAGAGAAAGTGATATCATGCGATCGCAGAGAACTCCAGATACTCTTCTCCATCTCATCCAACCCGCTTGGATCTTATAGTTTACATCCTCATCTATGTTGCTATCATTTTGGATAACAAATCCGAGATATCTAAAGCGTTTACTTTTTGTTATATCGTGTCCTTCTAATTTAATTGTTTCTTAATCATTTTGATGGCTATCACTGAATGTGCATTTCATGTACTCCGTTTTAGATCTACTCAATCTAAATCTTCTGAATTCTAATGTGTCCCTTCATAACTCCAATTGGTATTAATACTCTCTTTAGTTTCATCTATCAATACTATATCATCTGCAAAGAGCATACACTATGGTATTTTATTTTGGATGCTTTTTGTGAGTTCATTTATCACTATTGCAAACAAAATTGGATTTAATATCGATTTTTGGTGGAATCTAATGTTTATTGGAAAGCTATCTCTTACTCCTCACAAGTTCTTACATTGATGACAATTTCATTATACATATCTTTAATAATATTGATATATCTTATGGAAATCCCTTTTTTTATCAACGTCCACCACAATATATCTCTTGACACCCTATCATACGTTTTTTTTTCTAGATTAATGAATACCATATATAAGTTTTTTTTCTGTGTCTTAAATGTCTCCATCAAATTTCTTAGTAAGTGGATTGTTTTGGTAGTGGATTTTTCTGGCATAAATCCAAATTGATTCTGAGACACGTTTATTTCTAATCTCAGTCTTTGCTCAATTACTCTTTTCCACAAATTTATAGTATAAATTATAAGTTTAATTTTCCTAAAATCAGAACAATATTGTATATCCTCTTTATTTTTATAAAATGGTATAAGTGTACTCTCCATCCATACTTTAGACATCTTCTTGATTTGCTAAATTTTGTTAAAAATGTATGTTAATATTGTTATCCCGACCTCCCCCAAGCATTTCTATATCTCAATGAGTATGTCATTGGATCCTAAAGTTTTATTATTTTTCATTTTCTTTAAAACTTCCTCTACTTTATGAGAATAAATCTTATATTTGAAATCCATATTGATCTCCTCTATAAATATCGTGATATTGTCAATGTTTTTTGTACCCTCCAAGTTATACAAATTATCAAAATAATTCCTCTAACGCTTTTTTATATCATCATTCCTCACAAGTATACTATTAGTCTCACTCTTGATACACCTAACACTATTTAAATCTTTTCCCTTTCTCTCCCTTAATTTGACGATTCTGTAAATTTCTTTCTCTCAATTCTTAGTTTCTAATTTCTTATATAATTCATTATACACCTTATTTTTTTATTCTTAAATATTTTTTTTTATTTTTTTTGTATTTTTGTATAATTCAAATGGCTCATTATTTTTTTTTTTATTTTTAAGATTTCTATAACACTCTCGTTTTGTTCGTATAACAGTTTGAATTTCCTTATTCCATCCCATGACTCCTTATCTATTGGCGCCCGCCCTCTAGATACACTAAGAACCTCCCTACCTATATTTTAATATTATTAGATATTTTTACCCACATAATTTCTGAATTATTATTAGCAGACCAAGTTGATACCTGCATTAATTTTTCTCTAAAGATTGTTACTTTTTCTTCTTTCAATTTCTACCACTTAATTCTTGACTCTACCAACGGATGATATTCCTTTTGCCTTTTAGGCACACGCACATATACAACTAAAAGTCTATACTGAGTTATTACACTCTCCCCTGGTATAACCTTGTAATCATTACAAATTATTTTGTCGCTCTTTCTAGTGAGAAAAAAAATTTATTTGATTAGCATTCAACTCACTTCTATATGGTTTCTCTCACCTCATTCCTACTACCAAATCCAAAGTTTTCATTTACAGTTTCAAATCGTTCGCTATTCTTCTCTACATGTCCATTAAGATCTCATCCAATAAATAATTTCTCTGTACTAGATATAGTCTGTATAAATTCATCCAAATTTTTTCAAATTATTTTTTACTAATTGCATCTATACCTATTTGGGGTGCATACACGCTGACTATGTTAATTATGACTTTTTCATTAACCATCTTGACAAATAAAATTCTATCTCATTTTCTTTTTATCTCTATTATTTTCTCATGTAAGTCTTGATGAACAATTTTTTTATACCATTTCTAGTTCTATCCCTACCTGTGTACCAAAATTTATACCCATACGGTTTAATTATACTAGCATTCTCTCTTACCCACTTAATTTCTTATAGATACATAATTTTAATCTTCCTTCTATTCATTACTTCCCCTATCTCTCATAATTTGTCAGTTAAGGATCTTATATTCCAAATATCTAGGCAAATTTTATCTTCAATGTCTCTCATTTTTGTATTTTGACGTTGACTGACAAAGGCAATAAAATAAACTAAATTAACAATAAACTAAATTCCATCAAAATTTTTAATTAAAGAAAAATAAGGAATATCAAAACATAATAATGTCGAAAACAATAATGCAAAAATTTTTGATCAAAGAAAAATAAAGAATATCAAGAGACAATAATGTTGAAAACAATAATATCAAAATTAATTGTAAAAGTAAAATAATTCTTATTTGTCTCTATTTTACTTTAACAAAAGTTTTTATACTGATTGTCAACTCACCGCAATTCTACTCCTTTATTCGAGTTTGAGACCTACCGTGGCGAAGTTATTTAAAAAAAATAATAAAAGAATAAAAAATAAAAATAAAAATTCCTATACTCCAAAATATCCCGAAAATAATCAAAAACCTAAATTCAAGAGCCATAAAAAATAAACATGCAAAATAAACATACATTTGCAGAACAGTAGTGTTGCAGAATCAGAAACAAAGTTGCAGAACAGGAGTAACCCAGAATCAGAAATAGAGTTGCAAAACAGTACTTAACCTAATAACAGAGCTTATGATGGACAACCAGAATTGTGCCTGTGAAACAAGAATAATAAAAGAGCATAAACTGACAGCAACTGAAGACCCAACAAGAACAAGAACAAGAACTTTCAGGAATCAGAGGTGATAATTCTTTTGACAGTTTCATATGCCCTAACACAAACAAGACAACCAGCAATAGCAAAGTCCAAGGCAGAAAAGAAAATCAAAGCAACAGTTTAAAATCAAGAATTGAATTGTAATAGAACAAACCTTCTTGAAGTAGATAGAGAGAGATAGAGAAAGATGCACCTGATTAGAGCTAGAATTGGAATGTAGATGACAGATTTCACTCACTGGTGTGGAATCAGAGGTCAAATTGAGAGAAAGAGAGAGAAAGGCGTGGAAGAATTGTGCTTGTGGAGAGCGCGATCTCGAATTCAAGATTTCAGCCCTAATGTACCTTTTAATTTGTTACAGAAACACTTTAGAAACGAAGGTTACAGAAACTCTTCATTTCAGCCAATCGAACCCAAAAGATTTGTTGCTAGTAGGAACAATCAGCTCACAATTGAGTGAACGAAGACCAAATTGTTGCAGAGACCAAATTGTTCTTCCAACAGCGATGTTGAAGACCCAATCGAAACTCTTTAGTGTTATTTTATATTAAATAAAATCAGAATATTAATATAAAAAAATAAAAAGAGTAAAAAAAATAGAAAAAATAATCTGTTCACTAAAATTGATGAAAGAAATTAAATTTTATTACTTTATATTAAATACAATTGTAACAATAAAAAATAATAGACAATTTCTTAAATATTAAAAAGGAATAAGTGCAAAATCGTTCAAAAATTTCATTTTCTTCCATTTCCGTCTATTTTATGACGGAAATGATTTTTTAAGAGAAATGAAAAGGGATTACACCCCACTTTTATTTTCCCTCCACTTTTACCTCCTTACCAAACAAATAAAATCTCTCATTTCCTTCCACTTTTACTTTTCCTCTCCTTTTCCTTTCACTTTTTACCCCAACCAAACTATCCCAAAGTGTGTTTGGACTCTTAAAGGCATCCCCCAACTTCTAGCTATTAATAACCTTTTTTAAGCTTTTGAGACATTCATCCCAATATTTGCCACAATAACTTTTTAAAACTTATTTAAAATAGTTTATAAGTTCGTAAAGGTTATAAAATATTTTTAAAATTTATAATTTCTTATTTTTTATTTTAAAAATAAATCATTAAAATATTTAAAAAATAAAATCAAATAGTTTATAAAATATTCCATAAAATTATAATTTTTTAATATTAAATACGAAAATGATATTCAAAATGAAACAAAATTTCTTCTATAAAATCACACTTAAAGGGATCGGAGGGAGGATAAAATTATGTGACAAGAAACCTAATTAATGAGTATGACTCCAAAATAAGAGATACATTATTTTAAAAAAGAATAATTGACATTGATATTATAAATTTCGATGCGATATATATATCTTAATTGAATGATTTCTCGTGTTTACCTTATAAATTTTTGAAAATTGATAAAATTATGTTATAGTAATTATAGATATCTGATTAATGATAATTACTATTTTACAACAAAAAATATGTTAAAACTATATTAATATATGATTTTTAAATTAAATAAAAATGACAAATTTAATATTAAAAATTGAATAAAATTGCTATGACAACTTCATCCTATCAAGTTTGTCAAATAGCTTTGATAAATCTTCTCCTAAATTGAATAAATGTTGATTTTAGTATTTTAATAGAATTATATTTATATATTTATTTTGTCATTTTTCCAAATACTTAAGAGTGTTGTGCATGAATCAAATAATTTATAATTAAGTTAGAATTATTTAAATTTAAATAAATTTAAATTAAAAAATTAAATCAAATAAATAAAATTTTAAAATATATTAAGATAATCTCATAATTATAACTTGACTTTTTTTTTTTTAATTAAGGACCTGTTTCCATATAACTATATAACAAAATATTAACAAAAAATTGATTTAATGAAAAAAAAAAAGAATTTAATGGTAACTCGAATTGAATTAGTTCGAACATGAATTCAAATAGAGATCAGTTTAATAAAAAATAATTATATAACAAAAGTAAAGAGTTAATTATATGTCCAGTTCTCAAATTTTATCATATTTTCATAAATTTGTCTCTATAGTTAGAAATGTTACATTGTGGTTTTCAAACTTTCAAAATCGTAACGTATTGGTCTCTCCGTCACTGACGATGACAGGGTGGTCGTTAAGTGTTGACATAGCAGTTTGTATAGCGTACGGATGCTAACGTGTCATTGCTATGTCCACACCAAAGGCATCTTATGTGTGCCACATCAATATTTTGCTAACGTGATAGTGTTACACTGTTTAATTGCTGACGTGGCACTGCCACGTCACACTTGCAAGATTCTGTGGCAAGAGACTAGAATAACTAGAATTATGCACATAACTTGAAGAGATCAATCCTCTGATGTGCTCCATTTTTCTTCACTTCTCCTCAAGATCACTTTGAATGGGCTCGAGATGCTGTCGTGTGTTTAAGTACTTGGGTATAAAGTGACTTACGACAATGAAGTTGGTGTGGAGGCAGCAAAGGAGAGAGAGAATTGGATCCACCAATCATTGCATTAGAGCTTTATAAGTTAGCTATTCTCTAATTCGTTCACTCTCTTTTCTTATTTCTCGTTTATTGCATCTAGCTCTTCTTTTTCTTTCTCTACTTGAGCATTACGCCTCATCTCTCTTTCTCTCTCTCGATAATGATAATGGGCACTGTCGAGTGCGAAGACAGGTATTTAAGTATTATGTCTCTCTTTCTCTCAGGATATTGGTTGTTGCCTGTAAAGACTTGGGTGTTTGTACAACAATTTCTGGGATATTGTAGGAGTGATAAAACATATTCTCTTGGTGTGTGGACATGAAAAATAGAAAATTTGATTTTCTGGTTGAAGTCTTAGAAAATAGGGTAACATTATAAAAGTTAATTAGTCATTCTTATATCGACACGGAAGGCGATCTTTCAAGAATTGTTATGCGCATGAGATAACTATTCAAGAATTTTCCTTGCTTCTCTCAATTCAATTGGGGCAAATGCGATGTGGGAGGAAAAAAAAATCAATCATTGCAAACAAAAAAAATCATCAAATTTTCTTTCAATTTTTTCTTCATTTTCTTCTTCGTAGAATTCTCAGTCTTCGTTGATTTCATAACCTTCCATCTTCAATTTCATCAATTTATCACCATTGCTATCCATCAGCCTTCATCCACTGTCTTCAAGCATGCATCATCCATCTTCAATTTCATCACCAATGTTCGCTTCATCTTCGACTACAACTTCAGGACGTCTTCATCTTCACTGAGAGTTCTAATTCGTCTGCACAGTCACTGTTGAATCTTTAATTAAGCCATCACCGCTTTTTATTTCGTTCGATTCCATCGCCTCAATTCAGTTTTGCTACCGGTTGCCATCAACAGAGGAGAAGCCAATTTAATCCTCAGTGCTCACCACTTTCGATTTCCAGTCTTCGCGCCTGAATCGCCAGCATCACCTTTGACTGCCAATTTTCATCTTAATCTTCATCGATTTCGATTACCATTAGTTCCACCGTTGACCATCCACGTCTTCATCACCCTCTGACATCGTGTTCTTCGCTACCACTTTTCGCCTTCATTTGCCCACGATTTGTTCGAGAGAGAAGATTAGGGGGAGGGGAGGAGATAAAAAGAAGATTTTTTTTTTTGTTTGGGTGAGAGAGAGAGAGAGAGGAGAGAAGAGAGAGAAAAGGGGAGGAGAGGAGAGAGAAAGTGTGTGTGTAGTTTTTTTTTTTTTTTTTTTTTTCAAGTGTGTGTGCGTGAGAGAGAGAGGGAGAGTGTGTGTGTGTTTTTTTTTTCTTTTTTTAAGATAAAGCTGCATAGTAAAAAAATCGAAAAGTCCTTTGTGCTGACGTGACACTACCACGTCAGTAATTAAACAATGTAACATTGTCACATCGGTAAGATACTGACGTGACACACATAAGATGCCTTTGATACTGATATGACAATGACACGTCAGTATCTATATGCTACGCATATTATCACGTCAGCATTTAACGGTTATCTTGTCACCGTTAGTAATTGAAGGACTAATATGTTATGATTTTAAAAATTTGAGTATCACAAGATACCATTATAATTATAGAGATTAATTTATAAAAATAAAATAAAATTTAAAAATTGGATATGTAATTAACTGTAAAAGTAAATATCTGAAACTTATTATCTGACAGATTTGTCCCCGAAGGTTACAAAGACCAAGCAAGTTGACAAGGACAAATGAGACATTTGAAGAGAGCAGAGGAGCCAGAAGTAACAAACAATGAAATTAAAATAGTATCGAGGCGCACGTACATCCCAAGATTGTGTTACGTGAAATGTGTCAGAGACCCATCACTGCCACTTTGATGATTTTGCGGTGAATTGCATGGCAGCATATGGGGAAGCGTGACCCCTGCACTTGCCTAAAAGCACTGTCCCTTCCTTCATAAAACGTCATCGTTTTATACCTCATAAACCCTGAACGACGTCGTTTCGAATGTGTGATTTTGTCCAAAAGCAATAAATATGTCTTCAATGTGATTAAACTGGGAGAGAATTATTCATTCGATCCTTTTCCATATATCCCCTTGAAAAGGTGGTGTTACATGAGTGACGATCACTCACGTCACTTATTATTCTCTTCATTTTTTGTGTCTCTCTTTTTTTTTTTTTTTCTTTTCAGTTTATTTTTTTTGTTTTCGTTGTTTACTTTTTTATTTTAGAATTCCGATTGTTCTTTTTTTATAACTTATGTGACTCCACTCTTTCTCCCTTTTTTTTCTTCTACATTTTTTTTATTGATTTTGTTATTTTTCAATCTGAGTCTTTTTTTTTTCCATCCAAGTTCTATTTTTTTACCAATTCCTTCATTTTTTCACTTTTTTTCCGTTTGTTTTTGTCCCTTTTTTTATTTTAAAACTCCAATTGTATTTTTTTTTTCTTTTTTTTTTATATATCTATATATTTAAGTACATCCTTAAAAAAAATTTGTACAGTCACGTGTGATCGTCAAGTCACATGACCGCTCACAAGTCCATGATCATGCTTCTTGTTTCTTTAAATATTAAAATTATATAAATATTGACCCACTATCTTTCTCCATTTTTTTGCTTTTCTCTTTCATTAATTTGCTTCTTTCTCTTTTTTTATCCCTTTTTTTCATTGATTTTGCATTTTTTTACAATTCGGGTCTTTTTTTTCATCAAAGTCCTTTTTTTTATGAAGTTCTTCTTTTGCTTTTCACTTTTTTTTTCCCGTTCATTTTTGTTTCCATTTTTATTTTAAAACTCTTATTGTACTTTTTTTTTACTATAATTCATGTGACCCCCTCTCTCTCTCCCTTTTTTCGTCAACTTTTTTTCATTGGTTTCGCTTTTTTTTACAATCCAAGTCTTTTTTTTTTCATCCAATTCCTATTTTTTGACCAAATCCTTTCTTTTTTTTTTTTTTAATTTTTTTGTCGTTTCTTTTTGTCCGCTTTTTTATTTTATGATTCCGACTGCACTTTTTTTTTATATATCTATATATCTAAGTAAATTTTTAAATGAAACTTATATGGTCACATGTGGTTGTCAAGTCATATGACCGTTCACAAGCCCGTGATCATATTCCTTGTCTTTTTAAATATTAAAATTATATAAATATTTTTTAACATTTTAATTTATCTATATGTAAACTTAAAAGACTCTTATAGAGTTACTGAGTGACGACCACTCACGTGACTTCACTTTTTCTCTTCTTTTTTTTATCCATTTTTTTATTGATTTCACATTTTTTTAATCCGAGTCTTTTTTTAATCTAATTCCTTTGTTTTGACCAAGTCGTTCTTTTTTTTTTTTTTTCACTTTTGTTGTTTGTTTTTGTCTCCTTTTATATTTTAGCACTCAAATTGTATTTTTTCTATATATCTAAGTAAATTCTTAAAAGGGGTTTATGCAGTCATATATGGTCGTCAAGTCACGTGACGGTACAAACTTGTGATCATGCTTCTTACCTTTTTAAATATTAATATTATATAAATATTTTTTTACATTTAATTTAATATATTTAATATTGAATAAATATTTAAGTTTTTAAATTAAATATTTAATTATTTTTGTTATTATAAAATTTTAAATTAAATATTAATATTCATAAATTTTCTTAAATTATTTTTAGATATTTTACAAATATTAATATTATATAAATATTTTTATCATTCTAATTTAATATATTTATTGTTAAATAAATATTTGAGTGTTTAAATATTTTTTCTTATAGATTTTGAAATTAAATATTAATATTTATACTTTTACTTAAATTAAATTATTGAATATAGTTTTAGTTTATTTTTTAAATATTTTAATTATTTTTTGTTACAATTTATTTTTTATTTAAATATCAAATATATAAATTTTAATATTAAAATATTTGAAATTTCAAATTATCATTTGTGTTATATAAATATTTAAAATTTAGAATTAATTTTAAATTTTTTATATCTAAAAAATTTAAATAAAATATTGATATTTATGAGCTTTTACAGTTAAATTATTAAGTATTATAATTTTATATTAATTTTTTTCTTAAAAATCAATATTTTCTTTTTTCTTCCTTTAAAAAACAATATTTTTTTATTATTATAAAATTATATGTTTCTTTTTTTTTATATTTTGGTGGTTTAAAAAATGTATACGCAAGTTTATAACCCTTTAAAAAATAATTTTTTTTTCTTTCCTACACTTCTCCTCATTTGCATGCTATTTTTAAAGTTTTTTTTTTCATTTTTCATATATTTTGAATTTTTTTTTTAATTTTCGAGATATTATCTATCTATTGTATTATTTTAAAATTTAGATTTAGAATTTAGATTTTTAATTTTTTTTACGATTAAAATCTTAATATATTTTTTTAATTACGTTAATATTAATAAGTTAATAAATTATAATTATTTTTAATTATTTTTTATCACACATCGCATAACGTACGGTATTACCTGCCTGCTAGTCTGATCAAAAGTTGTCATAACCAGACAATGATCTTAAAATTGTCATATTGATGCCTCACAGCTGTAGTTGGACACGATTATGAAATTTTGTCCCTCACACCCCCACCCCCACCCCCACATGCTCCATCTCCTTTCCCAACCCCAACTTTAATTTATTACTATTTTTTTTTATTTTTTTATTTTAATTTTTCAGAGGAGATTCCACAGTACGATCCCCCTCCATTAAAATATGTTCCCTTTTTTCCCATAAAAATTATTTTTTTAAGTGGTAGTTCTTTCTTTTGAGGGTCTATAAATTCCTTTCCGAAAACCCTCCTACTCCCTTCTCCTTCCTTTCCCTTCTTTTTTGCAATCTTGCTCTCCCTCTCTCTCTCTCTCTGGTCTTCCCTTCGTATTTCTCTTGATTTTCAGATCAAGATCTTTACTATACATCTTCATAGTTCAATCAAAACAGTCATTTAAATGCTCAATATTTTGATTTTAATGTTTGAGATTCATGTCTCCAATTCTCAGTGAGCTGTTTCTTTCTGGGTTTATGATCAATTCCACATATAGGCGCAGGACCCACTTAGTTCAGTCTTTCTCAGTTGTTTTCCTCTACTGGTTCTATTACATTTCATGATTTGTTAGTGTCACGTTTTTATTATAATCTAAGCTTCTTTTTTTTCTTCATAATAATAATAATATAGTTAGTAATATTATCTAACTATATTGATCTTATTTTCATCTGGGTCCTGCTTATTTTCACCTAATAATCTACTACTAGTCTCCAAAAATCCAAGAAAAGAGAAAAAAAAATTGTTTTGCTTTCTGGGGTTTTTGAGTTTTTCTCTATGGCATCACCTAGTGGGACATCTTCAGGGTCATCTCTGCTACAAAATTCAGGTTCTGAAGAAAACTTGCAGCTCTTGATTGATCAGAGGAAGAGAAAGAGGATGATTTCGAACCGCGAATCTGCGAGGAGGTCTAGGATGAGGAAACAGAAGCATTTGGATGATCTAATGGCTCAGGTGGCTCAGCTGAGGAAAGAGAATGGTCAGATCCTCAACGATTTGAGTGTCACAAGCCAGCATTACATGAACGTTGAGGCAGAAAACTCTGTTCTTAGAGCTCAAGTGAGTGAGTTAAGCCACAGGTTGCAATCTCTCAATGATATTATTGGGTTTGTGAGTGTTAGCAATGGTGGGTTTGATTTGGGAGACTCCATGAATTTTTTTTATTCAAATGACAGCTTTGTCAATCCTATGAATTGGGTCTATGTCAATCAACCCATCATGGCTTCTGCAGATAGTTTGCTCCAATCATGAAAAGATGTTAGATGGACCAAGAAAGCTACAAATATTTAATCTGATGTGGCATAATTCTATCATATTTCTTAGATAATCTGTGTCATATCAAATTTAATTATTTTTATTTCTCTTGGTCCTTTAACATTACTAGATCCATCTTGGCTTGAGAGAGAGAGACAGAGAGAGAGGGAGTAATTTGGGTTTTTTAGGGCCTAGGGCATGGAGGGCATGATCCATGAATTAAGTGTAAGAATATGAAATTAGCAAGGAGATCTTTGTAATCCAGTTCTTGTAAATTGGGCGTTCCTTGAAAGGGGTTCAAGAGCTATATTATGTAATTGGTCTCTTTTTTTAAGTAATATATGAAAAACTGTATGTACTTGTTATTATCTTGCCTTACGATTTGCCCCTGGTATTTTGTTTGACTAAATGTCTTTGAGAAAAAACAAATATCAAAATCATTATAAACATCTTGCTTCTATGAATTTGGCATGTCTGTACAGGTTGCAAATTTGATGTTCTTTTTGTGTATATGACCTGTTTTAATCTATGTAGGTAGCCTTGCTCTTCTCTCTCTCTCTCTTTTTTTTTAAATATTAGATCAATCGGTATTCAGATTTTAAAATATATCTGATTAATTCGATCTGAACATATTAAAGATCAGCTCTTTTAAATCTTTTTTCTCCATTTTAGATTTGAACTCTGATAGCCTCTCTCTCTCTCTTTCTCACAGTGAGATTTTAGATGATATTTTTGGTTGGTTTTATTCTGATTTGGGTTGAGCAATTGGACTTCAATGGAGTTGTCTTGAGAACCATGATTCTCCCAGGAAAGTGAAACATATTCCTGGGAATCAATTTAGGTGATGTCTGCAAGTTAGGCCTGATAGTATTGTGATGCGAATGGTTCCTCGCTTGTAAAGGATAAATTATTGGGATTTGTATATTTTTCTATTAACAAGATTTCCCACAAAATTTTAGGACTCAGAACTCCAAAAAAGAAAAAATTATGAAGTCTCAGGATTTTATTAAGTTGTATAAAATTTAGTTTAACAATTAAGAATAAGAATCCGAACAGTATTTCGAGTTGATTATAGATTTTATTTTATTGTATGCAAATTAATATTATTCGGGTGAAGTGATGTAATGTGACAATCTTTTATATAATATTTTAATCAATATTTAGGGATTAATCTCAATCACAATTAATTATTGTGGTTTATCCCAAAACTTTACTTCTATAAAGCAAGAGAGCTATTTACTTTACTTAAGTGATAATACTAATATTTCGTTGATTCAGTGAAAAAATTATTAGAATCTAACATTAAATGTTTGAGTTTGAGTTTTGATAATGATAAAAATAATGTTATGAGAGCCCTTCCGAATAAGAATCCGATAGCAGATCGTCCTAAATTAATCGGAACAAAACTTTAAATATTAGACGGTAAATTAAGTACAGGACCAACAAAAAAGAGATAGTATAAAGGATATCTCAGTCAAGGTTATAATTTTTAAAAAAAATTATATATATTATTCTTTTCGTAAAATTTCAACAAAATAGCTGTGATCTCCTCTCTTCAACCATCACTACAAAAACCTTTGCTAACGTTAGTTAACGTCGGTAAAATTTGGGACAACACAAGAGAAAATATCAGTAAAAACGTTGGGGATACCATGGAAAAAAATTTTCCCGTTCTTCCTCAATTTTTACGCGCTTTTAGTTTTAGATGACAATTTTATACAAAAATGTTGTTAATGACATTTTGACGACGTTTTTGGTTAAAAAAAAAAACCATAGCCAAATTGTAATTTTTTTTTAATATAAGAAAATGCAATCAAATAAAATCGAATCAAGAAAAGGAGAATAGAAATTGAGAGATTTTATCGTTTGAATTGTCTCTTAAAAAATCTAAAATGTAAATATCTCAACGTCTCTTGCAACGTCGAAAAAGTCATGTTTTTTTAGTGCATGCAATCTGATGTTCATATATATGTATGTATGTATGTATGTATGTATATCATTTGGGAACTAAGCAAATATGTTTTTGCTTAAAAAATCACATAACTCAACAAATATTGCCATTAATTTCTCCAAAAACACATCCTTAGATATGGTGTACAAAGTTTACAAACACTAAAGTGGGTCGTACAAAAGGAAAAAGGAAAGAGTAGTGAGCTCTCCTGCACACCATTCATGTGAAGAAAAAGAGACAAAAGAACAAGGTAAATGGACCACCTAACATGCATGATTTCCATAAAAAAACTATAATTTGCATGCTTTGATCTCATTGAGGTTCCAAGAACCTTTGTACTTGAAAACATAAATCTAAAACCCAACAAAAAATAATATCAAACAAAAAAAGTACAAATTATTTTAAAGATTTCTTTTGTTAAAAATGTTTTTTTTTTCATTCACTATGTCCTTTTTTTAATAAATAATCTATATATGATAATTATGTTGGATGCGATAAAATCTAATTCGAATTTAGTTAGATCCTTAAAATTCAAAATTCTTTTTATATCTATTTTTTTTATACATAAAATTTAATCTAAAATTTTATTTAAGAAATGTCTCAAAATTTTTATATTTTAATAAATTATAAGACATACAAGCAGACAAAAATTATCATTTTTTTTTTTCATATAGAGAGAGGATCGAACTCGAGACGGAAAAGAAATAACATCCCATTAAAAGAAGGTGTTATGATTATGCCGCAATCAAATCGTTTTAATGATTTGTTTTTCTTGGGCACTTATGCAAGTTGCATTTTTCTTTAATTTTTGCTTCTTGAGAGGTACTATGTAAGGTAGCCATTTCCTAGAATGACCAAAAGCCACCGGCAAAAGGGGCAAGGTGTCCCTATTGTTGTCCTAACCAAAACTATATCAAAAAATAATCTATAAATACCTAAGATGAAAGGTTGGAAATTTGACAATAGAAAGTGCGAGGTGGTGGTGATGGATGGCACTAAGAGCGATGGGCATGATTTAATTTGCACATTTCATAGAAGAAATCTCTCGTTATCATAATCATAATCAGTGATTTTTTTTTTTATATATATATATATAAGGAGATAAAACTAAGTAAGATCAAACTGAGAAAAGAACGATAGAAGTGGAAAAACTCTATTATTTGATTTATCCCTCAGAGACAAATACTCAGTGAAAATAATATTGATCGTTTCGATCCCTCTTTAATCAAATAAAAAAAATGCTTTGTTTTAAAAAAATTAAATTTTTTGAATGAATATTCAGTTTTAAGAGAGATTTTAATTAAAACCAAAATTTTATCCTGGGTTGTATGGAAACAAAAATGAAAAATAGAAACGAATATAAAATGATACGTGAAAAAAGTTTTTATAAGATTACTAAAGACGAAAACGTGGGAAATATGAAAACATAAAAAATATAAGAATTTTTATATAAATATTAGTTATTTTATAAAAATAATAAAATAATCATCTATTATAATTATAAATTAAAACAATTAAATATGTAATTATTAATTATAAGATTAATAATAATAATAATAAATATTAAATATAAACAATATATAAATATAAAAATTTGTGCATTGAAAAAAGGAATTTTGTTTTGATCACTGTTTCGAAAATCATGAAAAAGAATTTTTTTTTTATTTCTTTTTCTTTTTGTCGACTTTCCCTCGGTAAAAGGTTCTAAGTGCTTCGCGGATATAAAAACAATCTTTTATCTTAAAATATGTTAATACAAAAATTTAATAATTCTCACGAAAATAGATATATATATATATATGTATGTATATACGTACGTACTATGTACGAGGATTCTAGAAAAGCCTAACTTGCATAAAGTTTGTAGTATAACATGATTTTGGTGTTGGGAAAAGATTCGCGTATCATCTAGAGTGAGAAAATCATTTTCACTTGGTACAATTCATGGAGAGAGAGAGAGAGAGATGATGGGACTCTAAAATTGATGGTGATATACATTTATATATATATATATATATTTTTTATTTTAATTATTTAAAACTATATTTTAATTAATTTTATTTAAATATTTATAAAATTTTATTTAGACAGTAATTTTCTTAGTATTATTTTTTTTATTATTAAATTTTAAATTTTAAATTTAATTAAATAATTTAATATTTTATTTTATTAAATTCACTATTCCATTATCATAACGGATGCTTCCTTGCCCATTCAACATGCTCATGTCTTATATTATTGCTGCATTTTCTTATCATGTTTGGACATATTGATACAACAAACAAGAGTGAAAAAGAATTTTTCTCCTTCTCAATTTATTTTTGAAATAATTGCTTCAATGAAATTGAAATCACCGATTCCCCCTCCCAAAATATAACTTGGTAGGATAAAAAAATTGTATCCAATTATACTTTGAATCTCTTCTCCACACTAATCTTGCCTCATTTTTTAAAATTTTTCATTTTCAAAACGATTTAATATATTAAATTAATTAATATTTATATAAATAATTGCATTTTCAAGACGTTTTATATTTAAATATTTTTTATATTTAATGAATTATTTATTAATTAATTATAATTATAATTTTATGTTATTTTTCTTATAATTAATAATTAGAAATAAACATAAAATTCTTATATTTTTATATTTACGCATTTCTCACATTTTTATTTTCTTTATTTTTACAAAATGTCATTTTTTGGCATCATTTTATATTTGTTTCATTTTCTCCATTTCCATTTCTGTGCAACCTAGATTTGAATACCGGCAATTTTTACAAGTAATTGCATTCCGAAATTATATATTTACTCTTTTTTTTTTTCCTTTCTGTTAGGCCAATAATATGTTTATCTGTAATTAGTTACTTTAAATAGAATATTAAATCTATCTTTTTGTATATATTGAATGTCTGCATAATATCACTATAGTAATTTTTACAAATTTTATGAAATGCAAGAAATTCAATACTTATCATATTACTTTTAGTAAAGAGACTTTTGCCCAAAAGAAAAAGGGTCTCAAGCTTCTTAAAGCAAACTATGGGGATAACCCAAATTTTTAGCCTATCAAGAATTCAAAATTTTGATCAACTCAACAATGGGCAAGTGATGAGAAAACCTTTTCCCCAAGATTGTGATGGGTTAAACAGGGTTTCACGATGTTGTCTTCAAGTGCTTGACAGTGGTACAAAAGATAATAAAGCAATTTGGGTTAAAGTGTAGAAGAAGAAGAAGAAGAAGAAGAAGAAGAAGAAGAAGAAGAAGAAGAAGAAGGGGTAAAATTAGGTGATAAATTTCTAAAATAATAGACCTCGACAAATTAAAAAAGGGGAGCATCATGCTTTTTCCCTTTTATGAAATCTTAGATGGCATCTTGGACAAGCAAGAGAACTCCAAAGCTCATTCTTTGCATCAAAGAGGAGAGAACATGTGGCCAGCAACTCAATTTTAAAATGGTTCACATGGATTTGGGAAAAAAGTAATCCTTTTTTATGTATTGGTTTAAATGGGGTGATTGATATATTTTAATAGAGTAATATTACAAAATTAATTATTAAAATAAGAACTGAATAAAATAATACGATATAGTATTTTAATACTGAATTATTATTAACAGACAAACAAAAATTACATTATCTTAAATTTTATTGTCTTGATTGTTGATTATTTAATTCAGGGAGAGTTATTGTTTAATTTAGTAGATGTCTACATATGATGTGAAGTATGGTATGGTAGGGTGATGACACTTTCCATGATAGAATATAAAATTGCATTCAAGGAAAAAGAAATGAGAGGAAAAGGGAGAGATTGAGAGTGTTGTCGTATTAGTTGAATATTGATTAAAGAAGAAGAAAGCTCACATATGATATGACCTAGACAATTTATTTTACACAGAGAGAGAGAGAGAGAGAGACTTTTGTTGAACAGGTCACGCAATTTTTAATAAAGCTTTATTTTATACATGTGTCACTGTAAGTCCATATCAACCCTAACCAAACATTGAACTCAAAAAGAAAAAGTCCCATCAACTCTAATGGGAATATCCTGTAATACAATGTCATAGTCTCATAAAATATATTACAAAGATTTTATGATTTATTCAATGCAGTAAAGGTTAAAAACTACAGACAAATGAAAATTGGAAGCCATGGTGACTTTCTCATGATTCTTCTCTCTCTCTCTCTCCCCAGTTGGAGCTTGGGGGAGGTAAGCAGGAGCTATGGGTTTTCTTCTTCCTATTCCTTCACTTGGTGTTGGGGAAAAGGACATCATCAAATGGCATATGAAGGAGACCCATCCCTTAGTGCTTCTACCTCAAGAATTTGAATAAAATTTCTGAACAACTACAATATTCCATTTGCAATAAGAAATAATATTCCCCCCCCCCCTTAAAATAAGCATCCTAAAATCTGGGATTTAGCATTTTCAAATATATGCCCTATTCTTTTCACATCAATCAGGTCCTTTTTTTTTCCCTTCCCATTTTTTGTAGCTAGTAGTACTACAACACTACCAAAATGATTTGCAGATCACCTAATAGATTCCTGAAAAATGGAGAGAAAAGATTTATTAGGGGCTAGAAAAGGTACTAATAAATTACAATATCTTCGCAAAATGATTACATGGCCATACCAAGAGGGCTTGACAAGTTGCCACTCCAACCATATGAAAATATTATTTAATGAAATCAAAGACCCTTTTGGGTTCCGAGAGTTTTGAGAGAGAATGTGTCTCACTCAAATTTGTGTGTCTAAATGATCTTGGTAAAAAAAGATTGAACCCCTCCTCTCGTTATGAAATTTTTTAGGAGGAGATGAAGTGTTTTACCACTCTACATATTTTACAGAATCAGAAACTATAATGGTTAAAAAGAAGGGCATTTTTTTTTGTACCACCACCGGTATCCGGAATCATGTTCTGACGAATCCGGTTCGAACATCTACGGGATCCTATTTAGAAGCTGATTTTCTTAATATAATTTTTTCCATTATTAAATTTCGAAGTGTGTGGAGTCAAAATAAACCTTAAAATAGTAATCAGATAATACCTTTCACCACAAGAAACCATTCAACCTTAAAATCATTTCAAAACTGCCATAATATAGGGAACAAATCTATTTTCTCTACACGTTTTGGACAACTTGAATCTAGAGATTCATGTAAGTTCTCACTTTGCTTACACAATATTGACATTAGTTTCAAGCTAAAGCAAGGTCAGAATAACATTTCAAATAGGCCATGGCTATGCAGATACAGAGCAATAACATAATGCTACAAATGAGTTAGCTAAAGAAAGTTTCATTCCTTAAATTCTTGTTACTGACCAAATAATTGTTAGGAGAAGTTGTCCACTACCTTTTAGAGATGCTGTCCATAAGTCATCAACTCGTAGCAAGAAAGTGAAATGGTAATCAATGGCCACTCTCTGCAACTCCACATAGTTATTGCTTTCTGCTGCAAATTTCCAAGAAAGATTCAGCAACAGTATCATCACCTCTGGATGTAAATTCTCATAATGGAAGCTAAACAAAAAGATGCGTAAGTGTGCTCAAAAGTAAAAAAGAAGTCATAATTTACAAGAAATATCTCAACACCATGAGAGGGCTCAAAATTTGCCTCTATGATGTCATCCACCTTTATGTTGCTACAGACTAAGTTTTGATTTTATAAAAAGTGGTTAGGAGTGAACTCTATCTGGACTATCCATGTGCCCAAGTGAAGATCTGAGTGTGGATTCTTCATGACTTGTGCTTATGGTTGATCTGTTAGGTTCATCCTAGATAACTCCAGCATAACTGACATGAAAAGATAAAAGCAGCCAGAATAATAACCACGGCAATGACAACACCAACTATATCAAGTAACACTCTCCTTCATGTTTTGACTGTCAATAGAATTCGGCCATTAAAGCTCAGCAGCTAAAGGAAATGAAAAACTGGTTGATATATTTATGATTTTGTAAAATGCACTTGCCATAAGAAAAGTATCTTTCCTATTTTTCTTTTGAATTAAGATATAGCAGAGGTTCAGTTACATCACCATCAGGCTTGAGAAGTGAAGAGCAAGCACAACTACATGGGAGGCGCCTAGTGTTAATGGGCATGACCTGAGACTTTATTAGGATTATTGCAAGAAAAAGAATCAGTTGAAGTTTCTTGGCATAGTGCGGTGCACCTTTTGCTTGTGGTTTCTATATCGAATTGGTTTTGCTGCAGTTTCAGTCATCTGTGCAGCAGCGTCCACTACCATTTATCCCCACATGAACATTTCCAGCTCCTAAAATGGTGGAAGCGTATTCTATCACTTATTACCATCTCTCTCTGATATATTCTTGAGATCAGTTTCATAACAAAGTGGCAGTCTTCACAAGAATGCAAGTTCTTCACTGTATGAATATGGGTCCCAGGGCTTGTCTCAATTAATCCAAGAGCAACGGCAAGATTTTCACTGTGATGGCAAAGTTGAAAAGCTTTCTCATCATCATCAATCTCAAGCAATACCTCCGAAACTTTTGGGTCATAACAAAACCCTCTCAACTGTTCCTCTATCTCATCCAATTTTTCATAAATTTTTTCCGCATCAATGTGACTTGAATCGCCAGGAGTAAAATCATGAATCACTCCATCAATCACAGTTTTACTAGACCCTGATGGCTTCGAAAGCACCCTTTTAATCATCAACTCACTAACCTTTGCCCTATCATCCCACTTTCCAGCCACAGCATGACATTTCCAGGATGTACATAACTCCCACAATCAGAGGCCTCAATGTCCAAGAGCCCTACATGTTTCATCAAACGCTCAGCCTGATCAGTATCTTCATGAATTTTACATGCCCATATCAAATTTCTCCACAAAACTAGATCAGGTTTTATGATCATCTTATTTACAAATGCTTCAGCCTTGTCTAGTTGCCCAGCTCGACCATAGAGATTAACTATACATCCATAGTGATATATTGTGGGCCTTATCCCATACTTGCTTTTCATTCTCCAAAAATAAGACAATGCCTCATGTACCCATCCCCCATTCCTGCAAGCCGTCAAAATTGCAGTCACGGTCCTCTCATCTGGCTAGACATTTTGTCGTTCCATGTGATAAAAAAACTTAATGGCATCTTTGCAATGCCCATGAATTACAAGACCTGAAATTATGGCAGCCCAAGTGAAAATATCCTTATTCTCAATCTTAGAAAAAAGATCCTTCGCATTACACACCCACATTTTGCATACATATTGATAAGTGCGGTACTCACATTAACTTATAATGCAATCTCTCTCTCCTCAATCATTGAGCGAATTCTTCGCCCAACACTTAGTGCCCCAGTATCTGCAGATGCTCGACGAACCGAAACGAAGGTAGCATCATTCGGTTCAACCCCATTTCCCAACATCTCCTCAAACAATCTCAAAGCCTCGATTGGTTTGTCGTTGTTAAGAAACCCATCTATCGTCGACGTCCATGAAACAACATCTTTCTCGGACATTTTACTGAACACGTTACAAACACACCCTAAATCACCAAAGCATGAATACATATGAATCAACCCGTGTTGTATATACTGATTAGAAGCAAGACCCAACTTCCAAATCAAGGAATGAAGTTGGTTTCCTCCATGGGTTTTGTTCAATTTCGCTCAAGATTTGAGAACAAACGGATATGTAAACTTGTCAGGTTTTGGACACTGTGTGTCATTTTGAGAGTGCATTTTGAGGAAGAGAGAGAGAGAGAAGGAAGAGGGTTTGAGCTGTTGGTGTAGGCTCTGATCATATTGTCGTAGAAGTATGAGTTTGGAGCTGAGAGAGAGTGGAGGATAGAGTGTGCATATATGAGGTTTCCTGAGAGTGCTGCAAATGTGAAGATTTTAGTCAAGTCTCTGTTTTTGGTTTCTATGTTGTTGGGTTTTGGGTTTGCATCGGATTTGAGGATTTGTGCATGAAGTTGCATTGCTTGGCTCATCGTTGTGATCACCATTGCTGAGAGAGAGAGTGGGCGAGAGAGCGCGCGCGCAAACAGAGGCGCCTCCGCCTACGGGCTACGGCTGTACTTGCAAATCCGCGAAATAATTTAACAAAAGTACGTCGTTTCATCATTTGAAAACGCAATGTTTAGAGTGCACAATTAGATGAAAACACATCGTTTTCACGTCAAGAACACAAGCATTTGGTGTGCACAAAGTATACATAATGAGTGCATACACTCCACCATGCATCGTTTCCATCCACTACTTGTCAAGAGGTACTGTCTTTTGTATACCTCTAATCAGGTTTTTGATTTTTCTTTAAATTTTTTCCCTCAACAATGGTGAACAAGATTTGAATTATTAAATTTTGTGGAGAATAAGAATTTTACATTATTGAATCAAATTATTGATTTATACGATGAAATTATTTGCATAGAATTACTTAAATTTGAATATGTTCCTTCTTGATTCTACTTAGTTTTAACACAAATGTAATCATAAAGGATGACATCCTGCCGAAAATTGGCTATAGTAATGCCCTTATCAGAACACCAACAGTTATGTGGTCTGGGTCTCTATAGGCCGAGTCTCAGCCCTCGTCTCTGCCAATACATCAAAAGCACGATCAACTGCTCCTGACTGGGCACAAGCAATGATAGGAGGAGCATCGAATACAACTTGGTCTGGTTTCATCTTCTACTACATGTAATGTAACACCTTATCAGCATGAAAACATACGTGAGAACGAGATAACTAAAAAAGCATAATTATGGTTTGAGAAGTCCTAAGCATAATGAGGATAACACTATATATCTTGATAGGTGTCATACCTTGGACCTCATTATTCCTCAAATGCCTTGGCAACCTGCCCAGCTCTTGCACAACCATTAATAAGCGCAAAATGAATTAATATAGGATTCTTACCCAAAGAACATACCGCAAGTAATTTGATTAACTAAGATATTTGATTGTTAACATCCTATTCAAAGTTGTAAGCAATATAACAATAATTTCTATTTTATATTCTCCCCTGATAGTCAAATTGACTCCTATAATTTTACACAACAACAAAGTACTATGACACAATCAAACTTTTTTGAATTGAGTAGTCGGACACTCTAATTTCTTAAGTCTTGAATTCAAGTATTGGAAATGGAGAAAAAGAATTTAGGAAAGCCATCATTTTAATGGGTCCTATATAGTGGTGGATTCAGGATCCAAAGACAGTAAGAGTAAAATATTTTCATAACGGATCTAGGACTCAGTGGGGTAATTTTTTTTTGTTTTGTGGGGGCAATTTTTTTTTTTTAAAGTGAGGACAATTTTTATTTAATATATGAAATTTAATGAATTTTTTTCTTTATCTTAGCGGGGGCAATTGCCCACCCACTTCTCCACCTAGCACTGCCACTAGTCCTATAGTACTCAGACTGATTTAATCGGACGAAATCTAAATAACATTCGGTGAAAAAAAAAAAAAGTGCTATAACACAATGAAATCAAAAGGGGAAAAGATTCCATCATGTATAGTATAAGAAAATAAAAACTAAAAGGAAATCACCATACCTCAAACATTGCATCAACTTTCCCGCTCTTGGCACAAGTTGATATTAGAGGAGTATATAGTTTACGATCAACCTTTAGTGTTCTGCCTCCTGAGCAAGTCGTAGAACTTGGAAAGCCCCTAAATGAACAAAATACAAAATTCAGTGAACATTTGTTTTTTTAATAAAGTTGAAATTCTTCACAGTGCAATTGCAAAACCCCAAAAAAATGCACAAGGAATTCTACCCTGTGAATCTTGAGAATGTGCACAGATAGACATAAGTATATTGAATGTGCCAAGAGCTGGATTTGGTATTAGCTGGCAGAAGCGAAATGCTTCTTTGATGGCCTCCTTTTGAGTTATGCAGATTTCAAAAAATCTTCCATGATAAACCTGAGACAATGGAACATTTGTTTAGCCCAACGGAATGCACCCCACTGAAATAACACATATAATAACAGCTAAGCAAATGAAAGCCACCCTATTCATGTCCAACAAACTCATTTTCTCTAATTCTTCAAGCAATTCGATCATTTAATCTGAAAAATTCATGAGTAAATAGACAACAAACCCAAGATAAGAGGGATAAAAGAACAAAAAAGCATGGCAAAAAAACTTCATCAGTTGTCAGCTCCTAATAAAAGAAAATAAAATTTAAGAGTAAAAAGATCCTCAGTATGTTTGCATCACATCATCGGCATATTTTTTTATTTAGTAAATTATGGATATTAGGTGAAAAACAACATTACCGCGAGATTAATACGAAAGAATAATTACCTCCCAGATTTCAGCAAACAATTGTAAGCACTCTGATACGCTGAAGGAATACTTTTGCTCCTAACATGCATTCCATTCGGTAAAGGGACTCCCAGAGAGGTCCTATGCCTGTCCTGAGGCTTCATTCTTCGTTCAATATCTCTTTGCTTATATCTGCTATTTCCTGCTTCTTGCCTTCTGGGAACAGATCCTTCTCTATGACAAGCTAGAGGATCTTGTTCTCCAGCAAGCTCCTAATTGATTACTATCTTTTACATGAAGTCAGAGCTAAAGGATAAAAACATATATTTAAATTGAAGGAAGAGATGTATAACATCACCAACATCAAGCAAGGAATTCAAAGCATAAAATAGTTACACCTAGTCTGACGTCTAACTACGCAGCGAAATTTGAATCGAATGCTTGATTGAATCACATGTTCCTTTGGTCGACATAGAATCATAAATGGAAACCACACACAATCCACAACTCAAATTCTTTCATGATTTCCTTACAAAGAGCCGTGATAAAGGATGATCTTTGTACTAAAAGAGCAAAAACTCGTCAACTCTATTTCAAACTCGAGAACTATTTCTCACTTTTCTCCTCACCTCTCTCTCACTCAAGTTCTCTCTCAAGTTCATTATGTCCAAATTTCCTTAAGCTCATAGATATATATATATATATATATATATATATCTTTTGAAAATTTGTCATATTCTTCTCTTTTGCCCAAATATATATATTTTTTAAATATCGATATATATATATTTTTAAACACCGAATGTCAGACTATAATAAAATACTTAATATCAACTTTAAAAAAACAAAACTTCCTAATCTTTTTTTTGAGATACTGGATGTCAACTTTTAATAAAAACTGAACGTCAATTTCAAAAAAAAAAATTTCATAACTTTTTCTTTTATTGAAATCCACAAAAAAAAAAAAAAATCAAGAATACATATATATATATATGTATATACATACATATATATATATATTTGTCGAAAACTAAAATATCCATAAAAATTTTTCATACATATTTTTTAAAAATTCATAAAATACTAAAATCATATTAAATACTAAAATATGTAGAAAAATCCCGATGATTCAAACACGAGAGGCTCTTGTATCACTTGTTGAAAAAAATAACTTGGTGTAAAACATGCAAAATATCGTATTAAATCATTGGAATTAAAACTTAATAATTTAATAAATTGAAACCGAAATTCAGATCGGATAGAAGCGTATCTAATTTCATAGTCAGAAACTAAATAGTGAATTCTCGACTTGACCTTTGTATAAACAGAATTCTGGGTACGATCTTCCAGGTCATATGTATTCTCATGAATTCTCTCTATATGATAAGGGTATTAGGGAGAAAAGTGATTCATTAACCCGATAACCATAACTGTATTTATAATTATAGGGTGAGTTTTACCTTTCAAATCTGTCTGTTCAGCTTATGGTAGTTGTCTTTAAATCACTTTTAGACATTCTCTATTTAATCCATCATAAATAGTAAATTTCTATTGGTATCTACACATTAATTTATTTTTATATTTTTTGAGATACTTAAACCCAATTACAGAATTTTTTAAATTTATCGTATCACTTTCATATGGACTTAACTTAAGTTTGACAGTATATAATACATAATTATTTTAACATATAAACTTAATATTGGATTAATGATCCAACACCTGATATTTAAAAAAATAAAAAAAAAGAAAGAAAAAAATCGTACGACTAAACCACTCTTGCTAACTCAATCGATGACAAATCATAGCTTGTCATGTGAAGGACGATGAGAACCTACGTGATTAGGAGCTCACCATGTTTATATATATATATATATATATATTTATATCTATATATATGTTAATGATAATGAACGTTGATTGACTGAACCATTGGAGACTGATGTGGCAGAGGAAAAAGTTTCTATTTTTTTAATCACCAATTTTGAAAATCCTTCTAATTTTTTTCTGATAATTATTGAGTTAAATGACATTTTTGACCCAAAAAAATTCTAATTTTTTCTCATCAATTTTGAAATATCCTTCTAAATCTTTTTGTGATATTTATTGAGTTAAATGACCTTTTTTTGACCCTGGCATCAAACGTCGAGTAGTTCAGCTGTAATGGTCAATGTCCATGGGGGCCGCAGCCCAGCAACTTAATGAAAGTCCTTAAGCTAAAATGTGGCTTTGATTCATCAGGCCCAACTTCCGTAGCTTTTAAGCTTTGGATCTATAAATCATCCGACAATCACATTATCCTCACATATTCGTTTCGAACAAAGTTGGATCATTCAAAGATAAAATATTTTTTATATTTGTTTTAACTATATATAAGACTCAAATTCAATACCTTATCCAAAAGATTCTAGTACTATTAAGAGGTATGAGTGATCAATACGAAATAAAATAAAATTGATATCAACAGATAGTTAACTTAATAGATAACTTAATAGATAAGAATGTTAAATCTTTTAATTAACTTTTAAATTTAAAATTTAAAAATAAAAAACCCTATTAATTGAATTTTTCTTAATTTGCATATCAAAATATTTGAATTTGATTAATTAAAATATATTTGATCGGTTTTTTTTTTTAAAAAAAACTAATGTCGGTGGTCTGCATATCCCTATGAGGTCTATTTTCAGTTCCTTGCCGGGCTTCATTGGACATTGTGCGTGGGATTTGGGATTGATAAATCAAGAAAAAGTACAATATTTTGATGTAATAAAAAATCTATTTCCTAAATAAGATCGCTACTGTATAGCTATGGGTTATTTACGTAAATATTATAAAAAAAATAAAAAATCTAACAAATATTGTATTTTTTCTTTATTCTCAAACTAGTGAAGTCGATATCCAAGATATCGATTTTAAAGTCGATATCTTAAATATCGACTTCAACTGTGTTTAAAAAACTACCCGTGAATATTTTTTATTTTTTTAAAGAACGAAATCGATATCCAAGATATCGACTTTAAAGTCGATATTCAGGATGTCTACTTTAAAGTTGATATCCTGAATATCGATTTCAATGGTTCCCAAACACCACTCATATGGTATTATTTAAAAAAAAAAAAAATATAAGGAACCATTGAAGTCGACATCCATGGTATCAACTTTAAAGTCGACATCCTGAATGTCGACTTCTATTTTTTAAAAAAAAAAAATTTCTTCACGGGTAGTTTTTTTGGTACGATTGAAGTCGACGTTCAATATATCGACTTTAAAGTTAATATCTTGCATATCGACTTTACTAGTTTAGGAATAAAAAAAAAACATACAGTATTTGTTAGATTTTTTATTTTTTTGATGATATTTATGTAAATACCCGGAATACCTAAGATGGGAAATATATATATATATATCATTGCTTTGTTGTCCATCACTTATCATGTAACGGGGAAGATAACTTATAAAATGATTCCAATTATTATAAAGAATTATTTTATTATTTTTATAAAATAATTAATATTTATATAAAATTTTTTATATATTTTATATTTATACATTTTCATATATTTTTATTCTCTATATTCTTATAATATATCATTTTAGATTTGTTCGATTTTCACGTAACTTGGTGCTGCATTATAAGAAATTAAATGGCAGAGATGAATATATGTCTAGTACTTTTGCAGGTAGCAATTCAAATCATATTCATATATTTTTCTTTTCGGAAGGTAACTTAATGATTAATCCATTTAATTTCAAAAGCCTATTGTTCAAACCGTGTTTCCTACATACACCATTTTTACACGATTCCAACACGAGAAGACCCTATCCGTGTCGGTGGACTTCTCTTGCCACGTGTTGCAGTTCTACTATCTTCAATATACTTTCTATACTTGATTTTAATTTTGGGTATCGATAATATAAAATTTATTTATCTATTTATTAACCGAGATTATATATAATTTAAATTTTATATATTTATTTAATATGATTAATTTGTAAATTATTATACATTCTTAATCTATCTGTGAGTAATCAATAAATACCAATTAAAATTTCTATTATTATAAAGAATAGATTTTATTGTTAGAATTATTTTATTTATATTTTTCATTGATAGGACAAGTGAAATTTAAATTATGAGAAGACCATATATTACTGCAAACAAAATAAAATTGGTATAAAAATTTCTCTTTAAAGTTTTATTTATTTTATTATTTTTTAATGTATTTTTATATTATATATATATTTAAAAATAATTAATATTATATTTAATTTAAACTATAATTATTATTTTTATAACCACGTCAAAAACTTGAATACCTCGAACTTGCATCTTAACCGGCACAAAAACGCATGGACAACTTTGATTTTGGCCGTTGGATCGTTTTCTTGGAATTATCGAATTTTTACCAATTCCTAATATTCTCCATTCTCGAAAAGGGTGCTCGTGCGTCGGAGAAATATCTTCTTGATTCTCCACATTCCCTTTTTTTTCAAAAAACATATAAAAAAAATGTCTCAATAAGCATCTAAATCGTACTTATAAAAAAGAAAAAGAAATATTGTTTGATGACTGAGAAACGGTAGGTCTCGGCTCTTAAATGCTCTCTTCCATTCGATATCGTCCTCTTTGTCCGTGTTTCCAGAGAACCCTAATAGAGTTGGGATTAAATTTTCTCATCTGAGTTTTTGCGGTTTTGATTGGAGCAAAATTTTTTTTGTGGGTTTGTGGGATCTGACTGAAAATGGTGAAGGATACTGAATATTATGACATCTTAGGTGTCAGTGCTGATGCATCTGCTGCTGAGATCAAGAAAGCTTATTACCTCAAGGTCTCTCTCTTTCTCTCTCTCTCTCTCTCTGGGGGAAATGATTGGATTAGTAGCCGAAAAAATTTACAATTTAGAGAGAATTTTTTCAGGGTATTGCCCCAAAAGGGGAAATTCATTTTTCTGTTATTGATGCTATTTACATGCATTTATTTACGAATTTGGGATCTGGGTTTGAATTCTCTTTGATTTCTATAAGATCATTGACTTGCAGGAATGCAAAAAAAAAAAAAAAAATGATGGTTGAATGGTGAAGTTACACATCTGCAGAAATTCATTTCAATTATTTGGGTATCAACAGAAATTCGAAAAAAAAAAGGGCAAAAAGAAAAAATCAATTGATAGTTGAATGTTGAATTTACCTACTTGTAAAAGTTCATTTCAATCATTTGGATATCTTTGTCATGATTCATGAAACTTTATGGTGTGCATTTAGAGAGTAATTGTTGAATGGTGCGAGTCCAGTACAAGTGGGTGCCAGATTACATTTTTCAGAATGTGAAAATTGAAGGCTTCTTAGCAACTTTTGTGTGTGTGTGTGAGATTCAACATCACAAACATGGTCATTCCATGTAGTGTTCGGGAAGCAAAAGTTTAATTCATTGGGATCTTCATCTTTGTAAATCTCTCCTAGCCAATGGATGGAAAGAAAATTTGATAATGATCTTCTGATATATCAAATGCTTTTGTGCATATCATTTTAGGCAAGAGCAGTCCACCCCGATAAAAATCCTGGAGACCCGCAAGCTGCAAAGAATTTTCAGGTGAGGTTCTTGAACTTGGTCTCTATAATCAATACAATTTATTAAATTAACATCCTTGCCTGATGGAAATGTGTAGCTTATTTATCATCATAGTATCAAATTGTCCATGTTATCGTGAGACTTATTCTGATCTGAAGAGGCTGAGGCCGTCAAGATTTAGTATATGTAGAGTTCTTGAAAGGCCGATGCCCAACCTGTTATTTTCTTGGAATTATCAAATTTACATGGGGTGGTCTGTGGAATGCAAGAAGATACAAGAGGATTTGCCTTGGTGCCATTTGAACTTACATATTTTTCAATTTTCATCAACATGATGAAATTACTAATTTTGTAATGGCATTAACACATTTATGGATACCATTGTTGTTTTTCATGTGTAAAGGTACTTGGTGAGGCTTATCAGGTTTTGAGTGATCCTGAAAAGCGTGAAGCATATGATAAGCATGGAAAATCAGGAATCACAGAGTATGTTTTTTTTTTTTTTTTTTTTTTTTAATTTAAATTTCAATTTTTGAGAAGGACATTACTTTCCTGTAATGTGATTTCATGTAAGTTTTGGAAAATAAGGATAATGCCTTGCAGTCATGAGTATTGTGCTCTCTGTTGATAACTGTTCTTTGTCAGTGATGCAATGGTTGACCCAGCAGCTGTATTTGGAATGCTTTTTGGGAGTGAGATCTTTGAGGATTACGTTGGGCAACTTGCGTTGGCTTCTTTGGCAGTTGTTGAGCTAGAAGAAGACCCCCAGACTCCTCCTGAAGCACGAAGACATACAATTCAGGAGAAGATGAAGGTATATTCTATCAAATGGTCTCCTCTAGTTGTTAAAGTGTTCAATCTACATCAAATAGACTCACGTGCCTCTTTGTAAGCATACAGGCATTGCAGAAGGAAAGGGAAGCAAAGCTCATAATGATTCTGAAAGATCGTCTACAACCATTTGTTGAAGATAGAACCGATGAGTTCATGAATTGGGCAAACTCAGAAGCAAAGGCCCTTTCAGAAGCAGGTAAGCCTTTATACTTGGTTTCATCATTTCCTGTTACAATAGTTTTCAATCCTTGTCTGGTGTTTGTGGGTTGGAGAGAAAAGAAGGTAAACATGTGGTGTATAGGATTTACGGTCGGACTTGTACAATCTAAGACAATCTCTTTGACAGAGAATATATGTGGTCTGGACACCTGTACAATCTAATACTGACAATATAATTTAGATTAGTTCATCATAATTGGTGTGATGGGCACCAATGGGCACTCTTTAATTTACTTTTGATTAACTTCAATTCCATCTTCGGTGCATGGTGAGAAGACGCTTATTTATTTTTCATCTATTTTTGTACATAGCTAAACATGATAGTATCTTTTCAAAATACTGCCACCAAGCTTCTTGTAGTTATAGATTTCCTTTGCTATGCTAGTAATTTAATGAGGGCATTGCATTGTTCTGATCTTTAACATGTTAAATAGTTTCTGGCTTTCTAATCTGTGATATGATCTTGCTTGTATCTTCTTTCACACAACTCATTGTTGAAGTCTTTTGATTGTATACGCTATTCTGTATATGCAGTCATGGCCTCTGTAAATCAGCTCAAATAGGCCTTTTTTTTTCCCTGTGTGTTAACTTGGTTTTTATTTTTAATTTGTATATACATATATATTTTTTTTTGGGGGGGGGGGGTTGGGATTGTTTATACTTTATCCATGGTACTTAATCAAAAGCGAAAAAGTGTAGACCCAAAATAATCACCTTGTGCCTTAATGGTTGAAAATGTTGCAGTGCACATTGGTTCTAACCCTTCGGTTGTGTTTGACACATGAGCAAAGGATAGAGGCGCATAATCTAGAAAATTAGTGTTGTAGTTATACATAAAAAGTACTATGCTAGAATGCTTTATAAATTTTTTTGGTGGGAGAGGGGATGGGTAACTTATTTTACCCCTTTTTAGAATTTAAACATTTCCCTTTGGTTAAAAAATTATGGAGCATGTTAACATAGATTTTGATAGGTATCATACTAGTATTATGCCCCTCTTTCCTTCCCTAGCAGATCAAAGGAAACCGTAAATTGTTTGTCTAACAACAGATCTGATATTTATTGTTCAAATTTGGGCAAAATATTCTGCCAAATCATTAAGTCGAAATTGGAGCACCAACTATTTATTAATTAGGAGTGGTTGTGGGTTTTATTTTGCAAGAGAAGGTTTTAGGCCTTATGGTGCAAAATGTGAATATTTTGCTGTCAGCAGTAGCATTGATGTCAGCTGAGGCCCAAATAAATTAGCACCCGTTGGGGCCCCAATGCAGTCTCAGGATATTTTTCCTCGAACATTACTCCCCTCTTCCACCCAAGTTTTTGTTTGTTTGTTTTTTTTTTTTTATTATATATATATAATTTCTGGAATCTGGTACTTTAAACTTGTTTGAGGGGCTATTTGAGTTCACGTAATGAATCACATAGGCACTAAGTGATTTTTTCCACAATTGGCAAATATAATAATATCCACCAGAACTTGTTGATAAACCCCGTGGACGGGGTACATCTCACTTTTTGTCCCATTATATGGTGTCACTTGGTTGGACCATGGAATACATTATTGCTGGAGCAGGGGACAGAAATAGGATTTAATTCCATGGTGTTAATATTCAAGTTTCCTTGAGTATGTATTCTATGAGAAATTGTTTAAAATGTTCCTTTCTTTTGTAACTTTGCAGTGTTCACTAAAGGTCATGGTGCAGATATATAATTAGATATTTTATTTCCTTTCCATCAGCTATTTCAATTTGACTGGCTATGCTATTGTCTGCAGCTTTTGGCGAGGCAATGCTCCATACAATTGGCTATATTTACACAAGGCAAGCTTCGAGAGAGCTTGGAAAGGACATAAGGAAAATGAAAGTGCCATTTTTAGCAGAATGGGTACGAGACAAAGGACATCAAATTAAGTCCCAAGTAATGGCCGCTTCAGGTAAAGTAGTTTGCATTCAAGTCAACTGATTGAGCTTTGAGCATGTGCATGTTTTCTGAGTTCTTATCAGCCAACTAAAATTATGTCCACATATATTTGCAGGTGCTGTGTCTTTAATTCAGATACAGATGGACCTGAAGAAGTTGAACCAAGGAGAAAACAGTGAAGAGAACATAATGAAAGCCATTGAAGAAAAAAAGAATGCTATGGTCAATTCCCTTTGGCATATCAATGTGGTTGATATCGAAACAACATTATCACGTGTCTGCCAAGCTGTAAGTTTTTGAAAGCCCTTGTCACATGTTTCATGAATTTGATTTAATTTGGTTGATCTGTCTTTTTATGTGTGTGCGCGCGTGCGTTTATGACAGATAAAGTTATTAGTTTAGGCTGATGTTGATTGGCTAGTATGGTCCCTATTTCATTTGATGGAAGTATGGTCGTCTTTTCATTTGAGATTTTCCAATGGATGATCTGTATTTCCATTTATTTGAACATTTAGCAGAAAAACAAAACAAGCAGTTGATTTTTATGTCTTATCCTGAAACTGTATGTTGTTTGAACAAAATGCCCCCACAGGAATGCAGCTGTCAATTCTAATCTGCAGTGTGCTTCAATCCCCTATGTGTTGCCGAATATGAGACATAACTACTTCAAAAACATAATATTTTGCTTCTGTTGCACCTTATTGGCATTAGTATATTGGTCATTTATGGGACAACTGACAAGTGGCAATTGTTTTTTTTTTTGGGGGGGGGGGGGAGGAAGAAGTAAACATATGGAGACTAATACCAAGGAAGAAGAGGAGCCAGGGAGTAGCGCAAACCAAGATCAACCAATCTCTGGGACTTTAAGGCGTAGACCAAGACCCTAGCAATTGGTCTGCACTGCCTGGTCCATTCTTCCTTAGCCATGTTAACCAAGCTGCCTTAATTGCTTGTCATCCTGATTGCACCTTGTTGCCTATAACACCTGAATTATGCCATTCCTTTGGGCTAGATTTTGTTTTGTTTTGTTCTTTTGTTGTTGCTGTTGGGCTTTATTTATTTATTTATTTATTTTCCATCTGGGGGGATTGGTGGATAGGGAGGGGACTTGATATTTAATAAATTAGATTTGGTACTCCTGGGAGCACTTCCTAGCATGATTCTCTTCTGATTGGGTGTAGGCATCATCTGACTTCTTTGTGGCATAATTTTGCAATTAAATGTGGGAAGCAAAAACCAGAAAGGAAAAATGAAATAGAAAGTAAATTTATATGCAGGAAGATGATTTTTGCGTGTAAATACTGGGCCATGCTCTGATATGTGCATCCAAATTATATTAAATTTGAATTGCAGGAGTGTGAGAGTCCTAGTTATATTTATTATCTATGTGTATTTTTCTTTTAATTATTCGTTTATTTGTTATTATTTTGTTACTTAACTGCTAAGATGGCTTTCAAAGGGCCTGGAGGAATCATATTGCCACCCAAATTAAGTTTAAGCTTTTGTTATTTGAAGTTATTTCCCAAATTATGTGAGATCTCGTGCAGTGGGGTGGGGTGGGCCCTCGCACAAGATCTCCTTGCTTTGTACTAAGATGCTTGAGGGCTGGGGGGAGCCGAAGCCCCTTGCATTGCAGACTTCACCCAATTAGGAATTCTTAAGTTGTACCATGGGTCAAGTATATACATATTGTTCCCTCTAGGGTTTTGGAGTAGTTATCTCTTTAATTTTGGGGGTATTGAGACTTTGGGTTTTAGAATTATTGTTCTTCATACTTTGCGCCTCTCTTTAATCATGAACTCACTCTTCTGTCCACCCATGGATGTAGGCTTCTAAGCTGAACCACCATGTAAAGCTTATTCATGCTTTTTCTTTGTGTACTCTCTTCTTTTACTTTGTTATCCCTTTTGCCACTTCTAGTATACTAGCGTGTACTTGAGTTGACAGTTGAGTTCTTATTATTGTTTTTTATTTAATTAATTAATTGTTCTGTTTTTTTTGTTCTTTCTTTGGGGTGGGAGGTTGGGGGGGGGGAAGAACTTGAATTTGCATCTAACAGAATGATTGTTGATATCCTATCTCTGTTTCAGGTTCTAAAAGACACTAGTGTTCCAAAAGATATTCTGAAGAAACGGGCCAAAGGACTGAAAAATCTTGGTACAGTCTTTCAGGTGTGTGTCAGTTTCATTTCAGGTTATTAGGGATCTTCTAATTCCCTTCGGTATGTCATGTGTTTAAACCTTGTTTCTCTTGAATTCTTTTCTTGGTTGTCTTGTTCCCCGGCTGGATACAAATTTATGTTTCGGTCAGAAAGAAGATTATTCGATAGCTATAGTTGTGAACACAGCTAATTATTTCAAGAGAATTATGCACATTTTAAAATAAGGAACCAACTTCTCTTCTCTACTACTTTATAATACCAACCCCATTTGGTGCCCTGGCAAAATGAAAGGCATGTCACATTTTGTTTGGAGAAAAATTGATTTTCTTTTCCTGATTTTTCAGGGTGCCAAGGATGCATACAGCAGAAAGAACAGTCTGCGCCATGAAGTGGTGGGTCAATCTTCAAAGTAATTTTTTTGGGTGTATTTGTGTAGCAATAGCTTTTGCCTTTCTTCCATCTCTTATTAAACCTAGAAGTATGTATCAAATCATCATCTTGTATTGTTATAACGAGTCCTTGTATCCTGTATGTTGAATGTGCCAGGTAGATGACTATTTCATGTTTAAGCAGGGTGTCTGATCTGAGATGATGCTCTGTAAATCCTTATTTTTTTATTTATGTTATAGCAACTCCATTTCTCAGAATTTTTTGTTTCAAATGATTTAGAGGGTGCTGTTCACATAGTTGTCGGTGACTTTACCAGATTTACTTTTGGTATGTAATATCTGGTTGTTGAAGTATCTCGGCGTACTGTGCCGGGGTCATATGTATACCGTAAATATATATATTTTGGGGTTTTGAACAAGAACAAACGAGTCATGTACGGATATATCATCCATTGAAAAAAAGAAAATTGAATAACTCAATTGGAAAAAAAAAATCCAAAATTAGTATGCATACTTCGAGTTTTGAAAATTGGATATATTTTAAAAAATAAGTATACGTCAAGTCTTGAAGACCCGATATGTATTGTTTGTGTCAAGTCTTCAAAACTTAACATGTTTCATGGATAATGTAATGGCTGCTGCTATAGTTCATCTTCCCTACAATCTGAGACCCTCTACCGCTCCCAACCAGTTGATCACTTTTATATGTCGCAGCGACCACCGCTATAGTTCTTCGATCTCTTCTTAATCACTCGAACAGCCAGGATAGGATTCCTGCGACTGGAGGGAAGAAGCATACTCCAGGATTTGATTTAGAATTCTGTCGAGTTGGTCGTTATGGCGTTGGGCAAATTTGAAGAGAAGTTGACGAAGAGATTCGCGAGGACTTGAGCGGAACGAATAGCCGACTTCGAATCGAGAAGCCTGAACTTCTTGGATTTTTGTTTCCTGTTTATACCAATGCGGGATATCTTGTTGATCCGCACTGGTGTCTGCATGCCCACTCTTGAATTAATTATTCGCACTTCAGGGATAGCTTTGTACACAAGTTGTTGGTAGAAATGCTTGAGTTGTTGCCAACTTATTCCATTTTTGGGTTTTTTTTTTTTTTTCCCTGAGGTTGATTTTTATTTTTAGTTTTTCTTTTTATTTTCAAACTCAACATGTTTCAAAACGAGGAATTGGGGGGTCAAGAAATATGTACAGTCTTAAAAACTCGACATAAACAATATCTTTTGAATTTTGAAGATCCAAGAATATTAATTTTAAAATTTTTTCTCAACTTAATTGTTTTAAACTTTTTCTTTTTCAAAAGATGATACATCCGTACAACATGACTCAAGAACAAACTTCATCTGAGGGGAGGCTTTTAAATTTTTGCACCGGTTAACATATAATATAGGGGCTCACAACAAATCAAGACTTGGGCCCTAGAAATGTTACTAAATCATTTTTTTGTGTTGTTGATTCAATTGATATTTGAAATCATATTTTAATTTATCTAATTTGAAAGTTATCGGACTTAATTTAACAAAAACTCTTTTAACGTGATATTTTTTTATTTTCAATTTCAAATCTAAAATTTAGTTTAAAAAGCTAACGTCTTTACCTGTTAGGCCGATTACCTGTGATGCTATTGAATCATGTGTACATACAGTTGCTCCATAACCTTACCCTTTCTGTCTCTCTCTCCCCATTATTTTGAGTGGAGCAATAGGAGCATGTTTCACCTGGGTCACTTGGTTTCTTCCACTAGTGATTCTAGAACTACTCCTTATCACAATCCTGTCAGTTCAGTAAATTTGGTTGGCCTCTGGCAGTGGACTAAGAAAATGATGTACTACAATTTCCTTCGGATGCTTGAAACTCAAAGTTGTGGCAGTGCTATTCCTTATACTGTTCATATGCATAATGCAGGCTGTTTCTTAACCAGAATATATTGGTGGAAGACTTGTCATCCACTTTATTACTATGATTAATGTCATCCTTAATCTTCTAAGATTCGCATGCGAAACGTGTCAAAAGACGATTTCCCCCTATCCTTGTTTAGGTTCCACATGCTAGGTAGGTGGGGTATTATTAGGTAAGCAAATCTCTCTTGCTTTTTTTTTAAAAAATTAAATTATTATTATTTTTTGTTATAATCATGAGATGAAATGAACTATTGTCGTTAGGTTGTTCCCTTGAGGATGCAAATCTCTCTTTCTGTTGTTCATCATTTACATTAATGTGATGATTTATAATATTCAATTAAGGTTTTTATTAAGTACGTCGATATTTATTCTGTCTGATGTTTTATTTAATTATTTTTATTATAAGAGTTTCAAACTGGAGTTAAGGTGAAGGTTTATGATGGATAATTATTACTAACTAGCAAATGGGAATCATAAGAATGATAATAGATATGGGGGATTCAAGTGGGGATACTGAATAAGTTCATTGGTCCCTGTGAAAATGGCAACAAATTGTGCTTGTGTTAAATCATCTCTCTCTCTCTCTCTATCTCTTATCTTCAAGGAAACATGAATTATCGATGTGAAAAGCACAGCTTTAGTTACATTTTCCAACACAAAACCTAATCTGCATTATCTCCATTGGCAATCACTCACCTAAGTTTAAAACTACTATATTATATTCTATCAATTGCTTCAAAAGTTCGAAGTTTTCACGCCAACTTGACTTAGAAAGAAGATTGAGCTTACAATGAATTCTCCAACATTGAGGTCCTAAAGCAAGATTTACTTGAACATCAATCAATTTGTTTCAACTTGTTTTATTTTATTTAATTAAAAAATATAAGATTTTGTAAATAAAAATATTTTTAATCATTATAGTTAGAATTTTTTGTTAAAAAATTTATTTAAACTCAATTAAATTAGCCATGTCTTTCTTGAACGAGCCATGAGGAGTGCAGAGAGAAATGGTATTTTTTTTTTAAAGCATGTAGTGCCCTTCTCTTTATTCTCCACCACTGTCCAATCAGTGGTATTTGGTGGGTTGTCTTTGTCTTTAAGGATGATTAGAAGCACTACTCATCAAACAAAAGCTATTTTATGCCCAACCACACTTCATCTTTTAAGCACACTCATGAGACAAACCTATCCCTACTCATCACTCACTCTTTCCCAAGTTTCCATTGTAGCCCCTTTGTCACTTTTAGTACACATTGCTCAAAACAGATCTTTTGTTACATTTCTCACAATATTCACAAATTTTACTCAAGTGGGTAAGAATAATTTTAGTAGAAAATTGTATTATAGTGATCAAAGTGAGTAAAACTCCATTAATTGTGATGTGGGTTTCTTCCATTTTTGTTCAAACCAAAGTTAGACATCCCTATGAAAGTGATCTTCACTACATCAAATGGTTCTACAAATTGGTAAGAGACGCCCCAATTTCTGGCCTAATGTCTCTTAACTAGATTAAGTTTTATAATGAAATCAAAATTAAATTTTCACAAATAAATTTTTTATTGTTGAAGTAAACACTCCTCTAAAATGTACGATAAATTTCGATATTCATTAAAAAAATTTTATATGTGATAGAACTTTTAAAATTCCCATTTTGGATAAAAAGGGAACTCTTAGATATTCGCTATGTAATAAGATACTTTACCACCATGCAAGGAGATTCACATATATTGAAGGTTTATGGGTCAAAAATAATGCAACAGTGAAACCATGAGAAGCTCCCTTGACCAAAAATGGAGGGAGGGCATATGGAGAATTTCTACTAGGTGTACACATTATTATAGTTAATTAATCACATAATCCCACTAACTACCTAGACTTAGTGCCCCAACAAAAAGAAAAGGGGTCTTCTTCACCTTTTATGCTATTTGATTTTTAAACTATAAAGCACACAGAGATTGGCACTTTCCTTCTAAGAAAGTACACCAAATTTCAAGCACTCTCCTCTTTAGGACCACCAAAGTGTCTTTAAGTCCATTTGCAAATATACAAAAGGGAGCAAGACATCATTTGGCTTATTGTCTATCTCTAGAAAGAAAGTGAAGGGGGGGAAAAAGGAATCAAAGTGTCTGAACAATGGCTTCCTCTTTAATGCTTCTCAAGAATATTTCCTTTCTCTTTCTCCTCATTTCTGCATCGCTACTTTCAACCTCATTTGCAGGTAAAACTTTGTTTCAAAAACTAAGAAATTAACAATTTCTGCTGCCAAATTTTCCTTTATCTTGTAAGTGAATAGCTAACTCTTCATGATTGGCATGCTAAAGAAGGTTCATGTTGTTCAAGTGCTCCACCAAGTAATGCACATGACGTAAGGGAACTTCATTTTTCTCTTATTCATTTTCCAAAAATTCTTATTTCAATTTGGCTTGTTGCAGGTAGAAGAGCTATATATATTAAAGAAGGAAGTAATGTAGATGTGGGTGCAGGTTATGAGGTTAGTCCCAAAAACACAAGTGTTGTTGCTCTTTTTTTTGATATATCGGAGAGATTTAAACTCGAAATCTCTAAGAAAAAAGGGGATGATGCCAGTTGTTTATTGGTATATATTAATTTCTCTAATTAAATACAAATTAAATTTAAGTGCAATTTTTTTAATGTTTAAATCACCAAGGAAAAGTGACATTAAAATGCTTTTTGGAAGGTTCTTTTATAAACTTATGTCATGGCTTAAATTTACAAACCCATGATTTGGAGTTTCTGATCTTAATCATCAATACCATCTCAGCTCTCTCTCTCTCTCTCTCAATTCATTACAACCAAGCATAGGAATTGTGAGTCACTAATTTTTAGGATGTTTTCACCAACCAAGTCCTTGGGTATGCATTTATGCATGCATGCAAGCATTACACACCCTTCATCTTTTTTTCTTTTTTGGTAGGGAAAAGAAAGGGAGATATCTAATGACATGAAAGCAAGTACCATCCATGAAAGGCTTCTTAGAGTTAACACCAAGGACTATGGAACTTATGATCCGGCACCAGCTCTGGTCAAGCCACCATTCAAACTCATTCCCAACTGATGATGATGCATCATAAATTTCGAAAAGTTGTCTACCCCAAATATGCAGAGTTTAAGTATGTTTCTGGAAGTATAGATATGTATACGTACTTAGTTTTGGCGATATACTATAAGGGCTCAAGTCCTAATAAATGTGTAATATATTTTTGGGCTCAAGTCCTAATAAATATGTAATATATTTTTTTTTGTATACTAAGGGTCAAACTCCAACCTATTACAAAAAGGAAGGAGAAGAGGAGAAAGACCATGAAACTCATTGACATAAATGTATAATATATATATATATATATATATATATATATATATGGAGAACATATAATGTGAATTATGTAATAGTAATAGCAGTTAGGTCGTAAGTAGGTGTCCAGAGCATCAGTTTTTAAATTGAGTTTTATAACTGTTCGAGTCAGATTAATCAAAATTTCAGGTCTAATCATTAAAAAAATAATTAAAAAAAAAAAAGCGCAAGGTCATGGCTTGTTCACTTCTCTGTCGCAATTAATTGCCCAATGCTCTAATTGCTTTTCCATCATTGATAGCGAGAGAGATCAACCTTTGTTGGCAATGGTGAAAGGGTGGAATTGGCAGTTTGCCCCTTAATTTTTTTTTTTAAATTAAAATTTCATGCATAATATTTTTAAAAATAACAATACAAAATATTTATTTATTTTCTTAGAGATTATAACTTACACCTTTTAAAATTTAATATATTTTTTCTTTTTTCATAGTTGCTGGGATTCTTTTTTTTTTTTGGTTTTCATATACCGATATCCAAGTTTTGTTGATTAATTCAGTTCAAGTATCGTGAGACCCATTAAGATGTTGACTCTCTCAAATTCTATTTTTCCATTACCACGACTCGAATTCAAAACCTATAGTTAAGAGAGTGCAGCGCTCTGCCACTACACCAATGAGAGTTTGGTATAGTTGTTGGGATTCTTACCGAGCTCTACCTAGAGAGATGCTCTGTTAGGTGGAGGCATGGCTTGGGGCAGAGAAATATATCTCATGGCATGGTTTAGCTACATGAGTGCACCTTTTTGCTAATAAATCAACGTCACATTTTCAAAATGAAAGTGGTATTTTTCACAGCCAAAAAGACCTCAATTACCTCAAGACTTGAATTTAAAGAAAAAAAAAAAGACTTTAGAAAAGGTGACTATCATATGATAATGGCAACATCAATATCAAAACGATTTTATTGAAGAATGATGTTATCCCTATCCAAAATAGGCTTGATTTCCAAGGAAAAAAGGTCTTGAAAAAGATATGGCCATTTCGAAGGAAATCACCTTAGCCTATGACCATGAGAAGCCATACCCAACATCGGCCGAAAATAGCAATTTCCAAATTCCACTCATAATGGGTCTGATGCAATACGTGGTGTGGGGTCAATCAACTGAGCCCAAGGAAGCATTGGGCCAAACAATCAAGTTGCCAGTGGCAGACTCACCACACTTCTCGCATTTTGTTTTTTTAATAAAGTGATATTCAAAATCATACTTAATTAATTTAATTTGAATTACTATCAGATTTTTTTTAAAAAGAATTTTTTTAATATAATTTTTTTAATTTTAAAATCTAAACGTAAATTTTAATTAAAAAATTTAATATTTTTTTACTAAATTAACTGTCTATTGATAACTTATCACACTCTTATCGGGAAATTTTATTATAGCTTGCTTTTGACCGTGCGGCTTATGGGTTATATACATTTGCTTTTGATCACTAAAACATATTTCCATTTGTAAATGTTTTTTATGTTTACATTTTTTGTTTTACATTTTCATTTTGTTTATTTTTACAAAGTACCGTGTTTTTCGTGTTATTTCGTATTAATTTCTATTTTTTAATTTTATTTTTGTGCAATCTAATTATTCGCAATCAGTTAAAGATAGTAAAAAAAATGAAATATATATTATTCTAGCCATAAATAACTTCTCGAGGGAATACATTTTTGAGTTTTTTCCTTTTTGAATAAAAACGGTCTGAACTAAATAAAATTTTATTTATCGTGAAATATTTAATTTTCAATCATAATTATACTTACTAGTAAATAGATTCTCATCATAGAATCAAAATATCGAGACTTTTAATAATGATTTATATAATGCTTAATTTATGAATTATTATTACAAATAAATTTAAATTAATAATTAAAATATAAATATTAATTTAAATTAACAAAAAAAATAATATAAACCGAATACAATGATATCTTGTGTTAATTTTGTGCTTTTTGAAAGGGATTTAAAAGCGTAATATCCTAATTAGGGCTTATGCAAGATTGCGGATTCTCACCGTATCGTCATTTTAGTGATACAATATTTGAACAATTATGTAATTTTAATTTATTTTAATTTATCATATAATTTCCTTAATTTCTTTTAAAAATATAATTCAAAAAAATAGAAAAATGAAAAACTGTAGGGTTGTTGCCTTTTCACTCAGTGGCATGTCGATGGATACTTTTGTCAGGGCAAGGTGCAAAAGCAAGACGGACTGCGTAGTACGCACTCTGCGTACTTCAGAAGTAACCACATCTCGAATTCAACTGTTGAAATAATTATTTAAAAAAAATACAAAATCAACCAAAAAAAAATAACTTTGCTTAAAAAATTAAATTTGTGCAAGACTAACGTCACTCCCACTCCGACTCCCTTTATTTCTAAATAGAAATATATTTCTACAAAATATTTTCCTAAAAGTTGTAATTATTTTTTTATTATATGTGTGAAAATCATTATGTTATTATGTTATTTTTTATATAAAAGAATTAATTATTAAGAATGAAAATTTAATGTCATAATTTTTTACTTGAAAATCTATATTAAAATTGTTCATTACAAGTTTTGTTAATGAATTTTACAAGGTTAAATTTAAATATCTTAAAAATATCGAATCAAAGTTTATAATTTTAGAACAGCAATAGTATTATTAAAACAAGAGGGATGGTAAACATTTTGTCCACCTAAACTTTCACCAAAATATTGTCAAAAAAGAAATATAAATAAAAAAATATCAATTAAGCAGTCGGTGCTGACAAAGTTTTAATGATATTGTTATCTTCTGAGAGTTGTCTACTGAATTCAAGAGAGAATCACTTTTGAATTATAATTTTATCATTAAAATAGTGTAAAACTGTGATATCGACATTAAATAAACTTTCGAAACTTCTAAAATAGTTATAAGTTATATTTAGTTTGAGTCTTGTATCCCGTTGGTTTAGAAAAATAAATAAGATAATTTATTAAATGAATCATGATTTAAGATCTTAATAATTAATTTATTATTTATATTATTATATTTTTATTTAGTAAAATTATTTTTACTTGTGAATATTTTGAAAATAATTTTAGAACTTTTGTATAAAAGTATCATTTTTCAAATTTCTTTAGTTTTTTCTATGTAACAAAAAGTATCGATCAATCATCAGGAAAAAAAAAATTCTAAAATTATTTTCCTGCTCACTTACCCAAAATCCAGTCACCTGCTAACGCCGTTAAGAAAACCGTCCAACACGACTTCACACTTCTGTCTCACATCTCTCTCTCCTCAAAATCTCCCTCCCGCAGCCAAGAACACCCGCCACCGTTTCTCTCTCTCTCTCTCTCTCTCGACCGAAACAAGTTTCAATTGGCTTTGATTAATCGGACACGAATTCGTTCAACAAAATTGCAAGCTTCTGCAGGTCTCTCTCTCTCCTTCGCTAATGAGAAAATTTTGGTGTCTTAATTTTTGGCTTGTTTAATTCTTTCAGATTTTCACATTTCTCACCATTTGTTTCGGATCTCTATTTCTCTTTCTCTTTCCAATTTTGGCTTTTATTTTTTATTTACCACACTCAATTTTTCAGGTGTTCTGTTTTATTGCTCTGCATTTCCTTTTCACAGCTCTCTCTTTCTCTCTTTCTCTCTCTCTCTCTCTCTCTCTCTTCAAGATCGTTTAAGGGTGCCTTTTTTTAATTGATTTTAATTCTAATCTTTGATCGGTTTTTAGGGTTTGATTTGATGGAAACAAGCTACTGAGCTTGGTGACCCACTTCACTGTTCCATTTTGATTTTATTTTTTATTTTTTAGTTCTTAATTTGCTAGAAATTTTAACCCCCTTTTCAATTAAATACATGAACCCTAAATTTTTTAGCTGATTACCCAGTTTATGTATTTCATGTAGCCCTAAATTCAAAATTTTTACTTTTCATGGTCACAGCTAAATTTTCCTGTTATTATAGAGTGGATGGTTCATTTTACTGTATGTTGATAGTTGACTTTAATTTTTGATTGCTTTAGCTTTTAATTAGTTTTAGGGTTATTTGGGACTCTCATTGCATGTTTACTGCTAATAAATTTGTTATAATCTTGGGTTAAGATTAAAATTTGATTTAATTTATGGCATTCATTTGCTTTTTGTATTGTTTAATGTAATTCACTAATCGTATACACAATATTGATAAAAGTAAAGTCCATCTTCATTCAAATCTTTAATCAATTTTGCTTAGCAACTTTCATTGCCTGTTGGTTTGAGATTAGGGTTTTTAAGGTTTATGAAATTCTTATGCTTTACCTATGTTTGTATATTATTTAATTTAATTAGCTACTTGCTTGATGAGGGAGTGGTTCATTCGGTTGTAGTACCTTATAGGTATCGGATTGATGGGTTATCTCTTTTCTATGCATATTTAGGTTATTGCCTTGAGACTGCAAATTGACATAGGAATTTGAAGAGTGGGGAATTGTAGTGGTAGATAAATAAGAGCAAAATCCAGGTCGTGCATATGATCGATTGAACATGGGGTCAGCTTGTTGTGTTGCTGCCAGAGATAGAACCGTAGTGCATGGAGCAAGTGGTGAGGTGTTGCATAGAAATGCTCGGTATTCACCATCGTGGAGCTTTCGGTGGGACTGCCGAGGTTGTGTGGCTGGTGCAGTGGAACCTTCTTTAAGTTGGGCTTCTGATGGAGTTAGCAGAATGGATGGTTTGGACATAAAGTTGGGAACAGATGGAGAATTGGCATATACATCTGATGTGGGAAGTCCTTTAGAGAACATTCAAAATGCAACTTGGCGAAAGACCCCTTTTTGTGAAGGAAGTGCTGAGAAATTGAGGCCTCCTTTGTCAGGTAAACCTAAAATGAATGATTTTCGTTTTAGTTTTGATGAAACTTTCATAATATTTGATTTTTTTTTTTTTGAATTTGTGAAAGCTGGTTTCTATCGTTGTTTCTTGTTCATTTCATAGTGGGCACATGACATTCATATACTTTTTTTGTATGTGGATCACCTTGTGGACTGATTATGAGGATAGATATCTTTTTTTATTGAAACATCTAGGCAAAGAGTATCAGAGGGAATGTGAAAGAGCTTTTTGCTTGATAATAATTTTATGGTTTGAAGATTTGATTATGTGGCATGGCATATTACGTTGGGCCCTCCTGTGTGTGAAATGTTGTCTACCAATTTTTTTTTCCTTCTGCTGGTTCTGCTTGTGGGATTAAATTTGTTTAATATGTTCTTGCTGCCCTATTTGATTGAGTTAGAAATATCCTGCCGATTACCCTTAGCCACCTGTAAATTTACTTGGCAAGGTCCAAGATTGGGGTTTGGGGATAGAAAATGTCGAAGAAGATGTTGCCATACATACTTAAGTGTGCAAATGCCTCTAATTTCTAACACAAGATAAAAAATCATTTAATTCATGATGACATATGGAAGAACAGTTGTATGAGATTGGGATGAGAAACCATCTCTAATGTATAATAGAAAGCAACTTCGTTTTGTTCTAGGGATGTAAAATGAAATGAAGATTGGACTTCATCACAGCAAGGGACATATCGGTCTTAGTGTGAGAAGTGAGCTTTCTTGTTCAATAAAGATGTAAAATGAAATCATTTTTTTATCTTTCTTCATGACTTGCAAAGTACGGGAAACTCTTTTATTAACTTTGTTTAATTCTTTTGCTTGTTTACAACAGGTCAGTCTATCACAAGGAACTTCTCTATAGAGGTACCTCCTGCCACTTGATATTTACTAAGAAAACACTCATTAAGATGGTTTGAGAATTTCTTTCTAAATTTCATCTAATCTATAAGGATCCTCTTGTTCCCACTTCTGGATTTGATATAGGCAAAGGACTCAACAGACTCCCCTGCAGTCTCGGATCTCTCTTTTGCAAAATTATCTCCTTCAGTACCTTCAGTTTCATCTTTATCAAAGTCTCCTTTGTCATCCCAAAGTAACTTTCACCCTGCTTCATCAACTCCATCAAGGTGGCCACGCCATTCTCCTGGATGCCAGCTATTTCGGCAAGTATCTGACAGCTGGATCCCAGGGTTGAAGTCACCAAGCAACTGTTCAATCTATGAAGACAGTTCCTCTGCTGTCCCTTGTAGTAATGAATCCAATAGGGGTTCCCATGGTGGGCCCTCAGATGGTTGGTCTGTGCGTGCATTTACTGAGCTATTGGCTTCTTCTCATAGAGAAAGGTGCTCATTTGATAGTGAGTTTTTAGGCTTTAGCCGGGATAAGATTGCAAGATCTAGTAGCCGCCTGTCGTCTTCACCCTCCATTTATATGCAAACTTGTGGCGTATGCTCAAGGTTGTTGACAGAGAAATCAATATGGGGTGGCCAGAAAATTATTGTCAGTAATGAACTTTCTGTGGTTGCTGTTCTGCTTTGCGGTCATGTTTATCATGCTGAATGCCTGGAGAATATTACACCAGAGATTCACAAGTATGACCCAGCTTGCCCTATTTGTACCTTTGGTGAGAAGCAGACCCTGAAGTTGTCAGAGAAGGCTTTGCGAGCAGAAATAGAAATGAAGGCCCGAAACCACAAGAGATCTAGGTACCGAGTAGTGGATAGTGATCTTGATGGTGACTGCTATATTCGAGCAACGGAAAAGTATTGGAAATGAAGGAAAAGGTCCTAAATTTGGCCCCAGCTCTAGCAAAAATCCATTAGCAAGGCCTTTCTTGAGGCGACATTTTTTATTTGGGTCAAAGGTATTGAGGTCATCATCAGAGAATCACTCTACTAAAAAGGAAAGGGTTGTTCTGGACAAAGTCGATGAAGTAATGCAGTTCCAAGCTGATAAGAGGTGAACATTTTCTTCCTTTGGTATGTTGATTGTTTGATACGATTATGTTAGAAAATATGGCAACACTAATAAATGCTGCATTTCTCATTCATCCATCCCAAGTTCTCCCCAACCCAACTCCATGCCCGGGGTATCTGAGGCAGAAATTCAAGCTGCGAAAAAACTCAATCCCAACTTTTAATATATTCCTACCTTCAAGATCTGGACCGTTGATCCTTGGGTCTCTCCTGAAGTTTGGCATCTTCATGTTTACAGATTCCTGGCTTTCTAAGTTGGTGAAAGTACTCCTTTGTCGGGAGGGGTGTAAATTCGGTGAGATCTTTAGGAACATTAGTCACAGTCTTCAATTGTGGCCATGATTCGTTGAGTTGCGAGATTACATTGTAAAGGATTATGACAATCAATATATAGAAGGAAAAAGATGTTAACAGTCGGAATGCCTTGTGTTTAATTATTATACTTCTGTGTAAATAACAGTGGATGAATTTGTTTCTTGCATTCATATATTGATTATCATTTTGGATGAAGATCTCTCTCTGTATTGCCGAAGGGACGTCTCTAGAATATTATCACTACGGCATCCATTGTCCTATACCCTGTTCATTCTAAATTATGCAACGCTATGGAGACAAAGGCAGGTAGGAGACAATTCTTTGCAGAGCATTAATGCTGGGAAATCCTGATCTTTCCTGATCAGGACGAGCTTTGCTCTAGTTAGGCCAAATTCGTCTGGGGTCTGTGGGAGCATGATGCAACATTGTCTCGTGAGACCACCTTAAGTGTTGTAAACAAAAATAAAATAAAATGAGGCAAGCCCCATGAGGCCAATTGGCTCTAGAGCTAACCGGACCTGGGTGGATAGAGTCTGACTGGAGCAAAGTTGCCTCCTCTGGATTACTGCCATTTGTGTGCTGGCTGGACTCTCTTGAATGATGTCATTTGCACTTGATGTGAGTCCAGTCTTTAGCAACTTTCTTCTTAGGGGGGTGCTTTAGATTTGTTTAAAAGTTTGTAAAAAAATCTTCTGTTCTTCTACCTTTTGATTTTCATTTCTTCTGACAAGATTGTTTCCAACTTCATTTTTACCAGCAGAATGTGAGAAAATTACTCGTCGAGTCGCTAAACCTTGTACCTAATTAGATCTCTAAACTTAAAAATGAAACGACTGGGTACCAAAATTAATTCCCGTTACATCTGGGATGGATGGAGAGTTGCTGAGTTAGCATAATGTGTATATTACAATGTTGGTATGTTAATTGGCACATCAGCATATTCAAACACCATTGCGCCACAGTGACAGACTCAAAACCTACACCGGAGTTGGCCCTCTTTTCTTCTGTTGGACCAAACATTATAACTCCTGACATAATCAAAGGATGTTCTCAACCAAGTAGTAACATAGGCATTCAAAATTTAGCACAAATTTATGTAGACTCAAATGCTAAGCTCTTAAGTAAAACATTCTAATGCAGCCTGATGTTTCACATGTCGCGGCTGTGGCTGCTATTGTAAGATCATGACACCCTTCTTGGAGCCCAGCTGCCATAAAATCTGCAATTATGATCACAGGCTTAATCCATATATTTTCATAATAATTCACTACATTCATACTTTATGATAGGTTTTATTTATTTATTTATTTATTATTATTATTTTTTTCCCTGAAGTTCTTTTTTTGATATAGCTTGAAATTGTTTTTTCAGGTTTACTCTTTGACAACTCCCAAAACATCATTGGGAAAAACCCAGATGAAACCCAGACAACTCCTTTTGACTATGGATCAGGACATGTAAACCCTGTTGCAGCAATTGACCCGGGACTAATTTATAACTTTTTTTTTGTGGTGTAAGTGGATTACTTGTCATCAATCAGTATTCAGATTTTGTCTGACTAATTCGATCTGAGCACTGTAGGGCTCATCAAGGGGTTAGTTCTCCAAATTCCTATTCTTTCGTTCCCATGATTCAAATCTAAGATCTATGGTTAAAGAGTTATAGTATCCTACCGTTACACCAACATGAATTTGTTCAATTTACAACTTTAATTCTAGTGCTATTATTGATTTTCTATGTAGCACTCGCGCATACCCAGCAGAAATGAAGAGCAGATTGAAGATCCTTATAGAAAACTTAATGTACTGCAAAACCCACTACAAGAAAACAACACTTCAGCGATGGAAATTACCGACAGAAAAAAATCCGTCGTTATTAGCGACGAATTAGTGACAAAAATTCAGCGATGGATTTAGCGACAGAAAAATCCGTCGCTAATTGTTCCGTCACTAAATCCCTGGCTAAAATTAGTGACGAAAATTTTCCGTTACTAAATCCGTCGCTAAAATTTTTTTGGACAGATTAGCAACGGATTTAGCGATGGAAAAATCCGTCGCCAATTTTTCCGTCGCTAAAAACTTTTTGAATAGATTAGCGACGGATTTAGCGACGAAAAAATCCGTCGCTAATTTTTCTGTCGCTAATCCGTTGTTAAAACTTGAAAAATATTTTTTATTTTGGTTAAATATATTTTTTTATTTTTATTAAATATAATTTTATGTTTTTATTAAATATAATTTTATGTTTTTAATAAATATAATTTTGTTCTTTTATTAAATATAATTTTTTGTTTTTATTAAATGTAATTTTTTGCTTTTATTAAATAAATTTTTTTTGTTTTTATTAAATATAATTTTGTTTTTTCATTAAATATAATTTTTTGTTTTTATTAAATATAATTTTGTATTTTTATTAAATATAATTTTGTGTTTTTATTACATATAATTTTGTATTTTTATTAAATATAATTTTATGTTTTTATTAAATATAATTTTGTATTTTCATTAAATATAATTTTGTCTTTTTATTAAATATGATTTTTTGTTTTTATTAAATGTAATTTTTTGCTTTTATTAAATATAATTTTTTGTTTTATTTAAATATAATTTTGTTTTTTCATTAAATATAATTTTTTGTTCTATTAAATATAATTTTGTATTTTATTAAATATTATTTTTTGATTTTATTAAATATAATTTTGTATTTTTATTAAATATAATTTTGTGTTTTTATTAAATATAATTTTTTGTTTTTATTAAATATTATTTTGTGTTTTATTAATATAATATTTTTTTATTAAATATAATTTTTTATTTTATTAAATATAATTTTTTTATTTTATTACATATAATTTTGTATTTTTATTAAATATAATTTTTTGTTTTTATTAAATATAATTTTTTGTTTTTATTAAATATTATTTTGTATTTTTATTAAATATGATTTTGTGTTTTTATTAAATATAATTTTTTGTTTTTATTAAATATAATTTTGTATTTTTATTAAATATAATTTTGTGTTTTTATTAAATATAATTTTTTGTTTTTATTAAATATTATTTTGTGTTTTTATTAAATATAATTTTTTTTGTTTTTATTAAATATAATTTTATATTTTTATTAAATATAATTTTGTGTTTTTATTACATATAATTTTGTATTTTTATTAAATATAATTTTTTGTTTTTATTAAATATTATTTTATATTTTTATTAAATAAAATTTTATATTTTTTTAAATTAGGGTATTGTATTTTTAATATCGAAAGTTAGAAAGAAAGTATAGAAATAAAAAAAATAATAAAGTAACAACACTAATGTTGTAGTGATATAGTGGTTAAAACTCTCAATATCTCTCTCTTACACCCAGGTTCAAACATTGGTGTGTGCATTTTTACAACAAATTAAAAGCAAAGGTGGGTGCAGCAGTTGACAACGGCGAGGGCAATGGTCAGTTAAGGCCGGTCGTCCCGACTCGTGCACTTGGGTTTGCTTTTACTCACTTCAGCGACGGATTTCCATCACTAATCCATCGGTAATTAGGAATAATTAGAAAAAATAAAAAATTAAGTTATCGACGAATTAGCGACTAATTATTAACGACGTAAATATTTCCGTCGTTAATCCTTCATTAATGGGATTAGCGACAAATTTTCTTAGTGACGGAAAATTTCCATCGTTAAATTAGCGAGGTGATTTTCAGTGACGGAATTTTCCGTCATTAATACTTTTAACGACGGAAATTTGAATATCAGTAACGGATATTTCCGTCGCTGATACCCATTTTTTTAGTAGTGAAAAACTGGCCCATGACTTTAACCATCCTTCAATTGGAGTTCCCAACATAAGCGAACCTGAATCATTTGCTGAAGCCTCCAATCATTCTTGCTGGAGAGATGCTATGCAGGAAGAAATCAATGCCCAGGAAAAAAAGAATAAGACTTAGTCTCATTGCCTGCAGGGAAATAAGCCATTGGCTACAAGTGGATTTATAAGATAAAGCATAAAGCAGATGGCTCAGTAGAGAGATACAAAGCTAGATTAGTAGCTAAAGGATACACACAAGAGTATGGAGTCAAAGTCCTACAATTCAGCGGAAAGTCATTTACGTAAGTCAAGGCCAAAAAGTATATCATGTGAAGGTAGATCAACCAGAAGTTCTGCTGTTAAGATTAAAGCTGTTCTAGATAATGCAAAGTTTGAGAAGACGGGAGAGAAAATGACGTACAAGATTTATTTGACACCTTGTAAAACAAGCCATGGAGGGTTTTTTTTTTTTTTTGGTGCTCTCACTTGGAGTAATTGCATTCATAGAGTCAGGAGTCCAATTGGCTTTAATGTGACTTCTATGTAGAAATTCGCCATTTTCTGATAACTGTGTGTTTCCAATATTCATGCAAATTTGATTTTGTATCGTGGGCTGCACTATTTCCTTTATAACAAATTACATATGAGATATTAATGAAACTTTGCGTAATATTTTTATTTATTTTAAAAAAATAAAATAACTTTTTCAGACTAATTTTATATCTTCTATTTGGTTTCTAATAAATTTTACTCATCGAATGATGTCATATTTCTCCCGAACATAAAATTAAAAATTTTTCACCCGCATATATTACTTACCCTATTTTATGAAATAATTCAAAATATGATATATTTATTTAAATTGTGTCTATTTAAATTACTAATTGATTTTAAAAAAATAATCTGAAGAAATTTGGTTTGTTTTGATTTTTTTTTTTTCCCAAAAATGAAAGTGCGGTTACGTCTTTTTAAACCACAATTTTATTTGTGAGGGTTACATGATTTTGTTTGGGCGAGGGGTAAGATAGCCGTTTAAATTTTGAATTTAAATTTCCAAAGTACCCCCAAGATGACAGCTGTGAAGTTCTGAACCTTGTATGATAAATAGCGAAGAGACGAACACAAGTCCTCGTTCTGTCTACAGAGAGAGGGGAGTGGGAAGAAACTGATTGAACCAAGCGCAGTCAAAGCTTTCTCGGTCATCTCTCTCTCTCTCTCTCTCTCTTTGAATCTAAGTTGTTGAATTTTGACGTTTGCTCTGTGAGACCCTCATCGATATACCGACTTGTTGAAAATCTTCTATATTGTCGCATAATCTTTTCTAAATGCTCTCTCTCTCTCTCTCTCTCTCTCTCTCCCTCTCTCTCTTATTTTGCTTTCTTGACCTTCGTTCCAGCAAAAGGAAACTGGGTTTTGTCTCGGTCCTCCCCTTAAAGATTACATCATCCCAAACGTCGCAAAACTCCTGTGTTTTTATTTCTATTATTGCTTATCATGTAGTTATTATCCTCTCTTAGTTATTTATTCATTGATTAATGTTTTCTTGATCGGTTATTAATAAGGGGTCACTGCACTATGCTTTGAGGTTTTATCTTCACACTATTTAGTTTTATTTTTATTCTTTATATTCTCCTGAAACATTTCATCAAATATTTGCAATTGGTTCATATCTTTTCACAGTCATTTGTTATTCATACATCCTCCAGTTTCTTGATTTGGCCTGGACCGTAAGAAATTCCCCATTTCCCCCTCTTTAAAGATTCTTTTGCTTTGATTGGAACCCTGTGGAGGAATATTGTAAATGAAGCTTAAGTTGGTCAATGGTAATTGATGAGATATAACCCAAAAATCTGTTACCACAACACTTAGTCTTATAAGCCCATGGTCCAGCAAACATTTCACAAGCAAACATTTCACAACTAGATAATCAGTAGAGATTTATCTTCCCAAACGGGTCATCACTGTTTTAACCTATCGATGAGATGCATCTCACCGAAATGCGAACATGGCTTAAAACTTTGAACAATCTCTATCCTAATTGGTCCAGAGTCATCGAAGGTATTCGGCAAGTTTAAGATAATACTTTCTCTTTGGCAGGTAGTCGGTAACTTTGACAATGAGCTGATTGTGTACTCTCATTGGTCAAAGATACTATTTGACTAAGACCCATGTTAACATTTACTTTCCATTCGGTTTCAAGTTATAAGCCCCAAATAAGAAAAGAAACTTTAAAATCTAACTAATAAGGAAGGAATACTTCATTTAGTTTCTTAAGAGATAAAGATGTTAAATTTCTTGAAAATATTTGATTATAGAGTCTCAAAGATTTCTGGGTATACTCATAAGAAAATTAGAGTTGTAATGTCCCGAATTAACTCACAAACAACCGATCTATAAAATCATTCTACATGCTAAATCGTTCTGCAGGTGAAAGTGCCACTATATGACTGTGACTGTTATGCTTATGCCCTTCTGGCTTCCGGAATTGTGGATTTAGTCGTTGAATGGGGTCTCAAGGTTCGCTAAATTGTATTCTTTCAAGGGTTGTTTCCGAAATAGTCGGCGAAAAACCTTTGTAGTTCTTTTTCATAGATTTTTTTAACTTCTATGATGACTGAATCAGTAAGTTGTACACAGCAGGATTGCCATGGATTTGAATTACACCCATTTTGTGCAATTTATTTCCGCTGTATCGTTAATCTTTCTCTTTCTTTTTGTTGATTGTATCTTCAGTCTGTTAAAAGAGCCTTACGATTTTACCCGTGATAGAAGGTGCTGGAGGAGTCATAACATATTGGAAAGGACAATGACTGCACTGGGAGGGGAGGCATCTCCATGCTCACAGGCAAACAAGTACGTTGAATCCATTCTACATTCTAAAGTTCTATTTTCTGATTTTCCCATTTAATAGCACTAGCTGACGGGCTAATTCGATTGATGCTTTGCTCCTGGCTTCAATGTCGTGGCAGCAGAAGATAAACAACTTCATCAGGTTTTCACTCTTACTTTCTTTTGTCACTTTTTGTTTCCCTTCACTTTATATACCGGAAAGATGGTTGCCAAGTCAAAAGTGAAGCAGAAACATGTCATATATTTACCTGTATAAAAAAAGCATGGAGATTTCCTCGTTATTCAGTCACGTAACCTTCTTTGATTGTGGACACGTGGCCAATAAAGTTAAGGAGAAAAAAAAATGTTAAAAGGGACTTGGGAAAGTTAAAGGAGTTGCAATTTCCTCCCATATTGCAAATGACAACCTTTTTGCTTGTGAGGTGGTATGTGATTGGTCAGATTATTTTGTTAAAAAGAAAAGAAAAATTGATCAACATATCACTCTTGGGATATTTAAATCATTCAAAAATATTTTATTACAATGAAAGTGCAGAAAATAAAGAAAATATGAAGAAATAACAATCCCATGTGTTAGTTTTTATTGAATCCGCATCAACTACTTCTGAAATTATAAATTTATATCTTTTATAACAAAAAGTTCTTTTTTTAAAACAAATTTCTAAGTATTAAAGTTAAAATTAGTTTTTATTTTAGAATTAATTAATTAAATTATTTATATGGAAAACAATAAATAAGTAGAGAGAATGAATAACATTATTTTTTTATAAATTGTCTATATTCTACAATCTTGTTGGATCTGATTAAATTTGGTTCGAGTCGGGTTAGGTGTTTAAAGGTCAAAATTTTTTCGACGTTTATTTTTACCGTATACAATATTTGAATCAAGATTTTTTTTTTTAATGAAATTTCAGGAGATACCAATTTTAATTATAAGACCAACAAGTCATTGATAGCATTAAATATCAAAAATACCTCATCTAATGTTAACCCTTAAATATAATTTAAATTTATGATTAAAAAACCATTTCAAAGTAAATGTTAATATCCGTTTCAATTGATTGTATTATATTCTCAAGAGAGTGATTGAACTTTTTTTCATCCCATAAGATCCCAATCTGAGTGATTATTGAGATCTTGCTAAACAATTGTATGTAGAATTAAGATTTTAACAATGGCATTTGTATGGAACAATATGATTGGACAAACAATCAATTTCTTAATAGTATTGAATGCAACTATGAATATGCCTAATTACATTTTTCCTAACAGCACAAAAGAATAAGAGTAAATTTTTTGCAATGAAGAATGGTAGTTTTAGAGTTGCCTAAGATTCCCAAATCTATACTTTGATGTTTATTTATCTATAAGATAAAAAGGAGTTTAGGTTTGCTCCTTTATTGTCAAAGAGAAAACACAACTCTTTAAAAACAAATCAAAAAAGTTAAATAAATAAAACGTCAAAATCCAATGGAGATAAAAGGATAATGCTAAGTCCCCAGATTAAAATATTCACACGATCTTAAGTGAAAAATGACAAGGTCAATGGTGCATCTACACTTGATTTAGCTCACCCAATTTAAGTATTTAAAAAAATAAAACAAAAACAAATAAACATGACCCCAAATCATATAAATAAAACCCAAAAGAATTGAAATCAAGTTAATGAGTAGATTACAGCATTTAGGAAAACAACACCCTAAGTCAAACAATCAAGACCCATAGAGTTTGCTCTCAAGTTAGAGCTAGCAAATTAGTTAATAGTATATCAATTAAGCTCAACCGATTTGAGAACAGCAAAACACAAAATGTGGATAAAGGTTATTCATTAAAAACCCAACAACCGAAAGTGAAAAAGAAAAACCAAATATACCCAATTTCAGAAAATAGCAAAAGATTAAAAACCAAACAAAAATAATGAAACCTATTGATCAATGGGGAAGAAAAGAAGTTAGCAAGAGCTAAAGTGAAAGAAACCACTTGACCCAGGAATCAAATAAAGATAGTATATGGAGTTCCATTATCTCTCCATCTCCACTTGAGACTGTTCATTCAAGAGAACAAAACTATGAAGCAAGAAATAGAGTTTAAGAGTGAAGTTTTACCTTTATTTGGTTGGGCATTTTATGGGATAAAAAGGAGTTTATATTTGCTCTTATATTACCATATGAACAATTGAAGAAAAAACACTAACTCTTTTTTTACGTGTACAATACAAGAGAAAATATCATCTCTTTTAATCGTTATTGCTTGTTATATTAGCTTTTCGATTTTTATTGTTTTCTTTGAAACAAATCATATAGTCAATGTACAACTAATATGGTTTTAGGTTTTGAATTTAATATTTAGGATTTAGTATTTGATATTTTTAGGATTACTATTATATATAATATGAGTCAATGTACTAATAAAATTTAGGATTTAGAAGTTAGGATTTTGAGTTTATGATTTATGATTTGAGTCTATGTACATATATATTTCTTATTTCAAAAAAAAGGAGTAAAAATCAAAAACCTAATATAGCAAGTAATAACAAATACAATTCATAGGGTTTTAAGTTTTAAGGTTTGAAATTTTCATGACTCCTACTATATATAATATGGGTCAATTTACTAATAAAATTTAGTATTTAGGATTTTTGATTTTTGAGTTTTAGAATTTAGAATTTAGAATTTACCATTAGTTTATAATTAGAGTTATATATATAAATATATATATGTATATAACAAAATATGTGTGTGTTTTGTTTCATATTTTGTAAATTTAAATAATTTTTGTTTTAAATTTGAATTTATATGATATTTGAAATTATAAATATTATTTAATTAGTGGTAGTATAAGATTAACTATAATTAGTAATATATTATACAAATTTTAAATCTAATTATTAATTGGATTCAAATAAAAATATTAAAAAATTATAGAAAATATTGGACCTCGGCCCCACTTTGTGCGGCCAGAGCCTACATAGTGTGTGTGTGTATATATATATATATATATATTTATATATTTATATTTATATATATATTACATAGGAGAGACTGAATTCCAAACCTAGGGGAATATTACTAAATGAGCTATAACTCACCGGTGAAAGATATGTTATATGTGAATTGATTCAATTTACCCCAAATAAAAACAAAAAAAGGCAAAATAATTAGTAAAAAAGATTGGAGAATATTTTTCACATTTTTATTGAAAATGTAAAATGTATTACGAACTCATACTTGCTTAATATGATTATTTCCCCAAAAAAAAAGACCAATAAGAAAATTTGAATATAGACAAATTAAAATTTAGTAGGCTCTTGTTAATTTTAATACTTTTAAATAATAATTTTTTTATCACATTGAATGCTTCTGGACGGACCAGGTAGGACCTTAAAGCATCGGCCCTCTACTAAGGAGTAATAAATCAAATCAACGGTCCACTTGGTAGTAAATGGTACTAAATCTTTTAATTAAATCTTAAGTTCAAAATTTAAAAATAAAAAATGTTATATTAGAAAAGCTCTCTCATAAATTAGATATGATAATATTCAAATCGATTTCGATACCAATTGGTTATTAAAAAGAAAAAAAAATCAGAGGTGGGGTCCGTGGCCCATCAGCCTAGCCCATCATTTTTATAGGCTTAGCGGCCATTTAGGCCCCTAAATTCTGGCCCGCCATATTTTCATATTTGATAGCCCAACAAGAGCAAACTCAAGTATGCAGGTATAGTGGGGAGTTTGGACAATTTAGACATTTTTTTTTAATAAACCACTATATCCTAAAATTGCATTTGATCTGACTAAATGTGGTTCAAGGTGGGGGACAATTTAGATAAAAGGAGAAAGAATTAGAGAATGTATATATATATATATATATATTTTTGGTTTTCATCTAACCAGTATTCAAGTTTCATCCGACTAATTTAGTCCACGTACTGTGAGACCTATTAAAGGATTGACTCTCTCAAATCCTTTTTCTCCATTTCTAGGATTTGAACTTGAGACCTCTGGTTTAGCAGATAGAGTGTCCGACCTCTCAACCTAAAGGAGTTTAATGAGAATGTATAGGAGTTTGGTGAGTATGTATGTATGTATTGGCATTTGCATTTGCATTTGCATTTGCACTGTAGATGTAAAATTTATGGTCTTCATACAATTGGCATAAATAAATAAACAAAAATATTAATATTAATATGTTAAAAAATACCACTTATTAATATATTGTGATTGAGGAGAAAGAGGAGAGGTATTTTACTATTTCTGACATGAATAGCATACTGCCTATTTTACCTTTGCAGTTGGTAGTTACCACCCAACAAAAAATGGCTTATTATTGGGAAACTAACGTGCATTCCCTGTTGTCTCCTCCTTTTCCTCCACCCAAAAACCCAAAGAAAATGGTGACAAAACAAACAGCCTCTTCATTCATTCATTCATTCCAACCCCAACAAAAAAGGAACAAGAAAAACCCCCACCTTTTTTGGCACTGACTCCTAATTTGTTCTTTCCTCCTCACCAAGGAGGAAAATGAAGATGGAAGAGATACGTAGAGGACCTCCAATACATTGTCCATCAATGGCGCTCCTCGCGATTCTTTTGTGCATCTTCTTAGGTAGTAGTAGACCAGTTGTCCTCGTCTCCGCCTCCACCACCACTGCCTTCTCTCCCCATGACAACCACCTTATAGATTGTGGAGCAGACAATTTGGCAACTCTTCCTGATGGAAGAATTTTCAAGACAGATCAACAAGCTGCAAATTATTTAGAGTATGATGGTGAACATAAATTCTCTTCTCATTCAGCTGATGATGTTCCAAGCGCCCTCTATTCCACCGCCAGCGCCTTTTCCAAGGAAGCAATTTACACTTTTAGCATTACTACTGCTGGTTGGCATTGGATACGCCTTCATTTCCATGCTTTTAGGCATGATAAAATTAATCTCTTCGAAGCAAATTTTACGGTCACAGCAGACAATCTTGTTCTGCTCCGTAACTTTGGTCCAGACCGCAGCACTCTGGCGGTGGTCAAGGAGTACCTTGTCAATGTGACAACAGAAAAACTAGAAATTAAATTCATTCCTGAGAATAACAAGGTGGCTTTTGTTAATGCCATCGAAGTTGTTTCTGCCCCCGATTACCTAATTGAGGATTCTGCTAGTAATCTCACTGGAGGTGGACAAGTTGGTGGACTTTCCAGTCGTTCATATGAAACTGTTTATCGACTCAACATGGGGGGTCCTCTTTTGACCTCATCAAATGACACACTAGGAAGGACATGGGAAAATGATGAGAAGTACTTGAATTCCACGCTGCTTGCCAAGAATGCATCGGTGTCTCCTAGTGTCATTAAGTATCCGGATGGGAAGTCTCTGGATAAGTACATTGCACCTAGTTTGATCTATGCATCTGCGCAACAGATGGGTGATGCCAACATGGCCAGTCCTACTTTCAATGTCACTTGGGACTTCAACACCACAAGTGGTTTTTCGTACCTTATCCGTTTGCATTTCTGCGATATTGTCAGCAAAAGTCTATATCAGCTCTACTTCAATGTGTTTATCAATCAGCAAATGGCAGTGGCCGGAATGGATTTATCGAAGGAAACTATGGCTTTGTCCACTGCTTACTATAGAGACATTTACGTGGATTCTGCAGTAGTGTCTGAAAAACTTAAACTTCAGATAGGTCCAAACAATGACAAAGAAGGAGATTCAAATGCGATTATTAATGGTGTGGAGATATTGAAGATGAACAATCAGGTGAACAGTTTGGATGGATTCATTGGCGCTGATGGTAAAAAGGCTGTAGCTGGTGGCTCAAGCAAGACGGTGGTTGCTGCTGTTGGCTTAGCAATGATGTTTGGAACCTTTGTGGGTCTTGGTGCTATGGTGATCAAGTGGCAGAAAAGACCTCAAGATTGGCAGAAGAGAAACAGCTTCTCTTCATGGTTGCTTCCAATCCATGCAGGTGACTCAAGCTTCATGTCAAGCAAGAACTCACTTGGCTCACAGAGAACAAGCACATTCTTTTCATCCACTTTCGGCCTGGGTAGGTTCTTCTCTTTTGCGGAGTTACAAGAAGCAACCAAAAACTTTGACTCAAGTGCCATAATTGGTGTCGGAGGCTTTGGCAATGTCTACCTTGGCGTGATCGATGATGGAACAAAAGTTGCTGTCAAGAGAGGAAACCCTCAATCCGAACAAGGCATAAACGAGTTCCAGACAGAACTTCAGATGCTTTCCAAGCTGAGGCACAGGCATTTGGTGTCGCTTATTGGATATTGTGATGAAAACTCTGAAATGATCTTGGTTTATGAGTACATGTCCAATGGACCTTTCAGAGATCATTTGTATGGAAAGAACCTTCCACAACTGTCTTGGAAGCAAAGGCTTGAAATCTGCATTGGAGCCGCTCGCGGTCTTCACTACCTCCACACTGGTGCTGCACAAGGCATCATTCACCGCGATGTGAAGACAACAAACATTTTGCTTGATGACACCTTTGTTGCTAAGGTAGCAGACTTTGGCCTTTCAAAGAATGCCCCCACAATGGAACAGGGTCATGTCAGCACTGCAGTGAAGGGTAGCTTTGGCTACTTGGATCCTGAATACTTCAGGAGACAACAATTGACTGACAAATCAGATGTTTACTCCTTTGGAGTAGTTTTGCTTGAAGCACTTTGTGCAAGGCCTGCTATTAATCCTGCATTGCCTAGAGAACAAGTCAACTTGGCTGAGTGGGCAATGATGTGGAAGCGAAAGGGTTTGCTTGACAAAATCATTGATCCTTTCCTTGTTGGCACCATCAACCCTGAATCAATGAAGAAATTTGCTGAGGCTGCTGAGAAGTGCTTAGCTGACTATGGTGTCGATAGGCCTTCAATGGGAGATGTTTTGTGGAACTTGGAGTATGCATTGCAACTTCAAGAATCCTCTGCACAAGCCAAGACCGAAGAAACCTCTATAATTGCTGTTGGAGGCTCCGTTACACCCGCAATACCTGACCATAGCCCCGTCGCTTCTCCTCAACAGACTAACAACACACCAGCTCAAGTTCCAGTCATTGAAGATCACTCAGGGACAGCAATGTTTGCCCAATTTGCGGCACTCAATGGTAGATAAATCTTAAGCTTCTAACCACTGATTCAAGGACTAAATCACTCGTTTACATAATCCTCTACATAATTTGTAAGCATATATACAGGTTTTTTTTTTTTTTTTTTTTTGGGTTTCATGATTAAACACTCAATTGTTTCAAATCCCTGTCATTTTAATCTTTCATTTCATGAAAATCATATTTATGTAATTTTTCCCTTTTCTTATTTTATGAATTACAAAACAGAAAACATATGGTTCATGGTATATTCTAGCTTATAATGTTATTCAGAGGATGGTGCAAATAAGAAGCATTTTACCATGAACCGTGTGAGACACTCTCATGCAATGGTTATGCAGAAAATTACTACACAAGATTACAAACCATTCTTCCATGCTTGAGTTAGAGCCCTAGGAATCACCTCATCTTTTTGCACCAGAGAAAAAGAACAAACGAGTCAAAAACTAAATAAATATCTAACGTGATAATTCACCTCAGTATCTTTTAATTTTTTTTACTTGACCCAAACTATATTTTAACCGATTCAGATTTAAAAGACATCGATCCATTTAATCCTAAACTTTTTTGATTCGTTATTGTTTCATTTATGCTAGTAATATAAAAGGGTGTGTCAATACGAATGAAATACTGTTTCCATCTTGTTATTTTTTGGGGCTATTTTAACTTCAAAAAATAATAATAATAATAATAATTTTTTTTCAGCTTTATTTATTGGGTTATTGGGATTCAAATTTAGGGCTAGAGAAGTTGAACAGAAATTGTATCAATTCAACATTAGGGCTAGAAAGCTCATGTTTGAACATAACTGTGTGGCCAATAGTTGTGTCAATTGACTGGTTGGCAGGACTTTTCTAACAATGAATATACTTCAAGAATTAAAAAATTCCAAAAAAAAAAAAAAAATTCCAATTCCTTTTATCTGCGATTCATCGAATAATGTTACCGATTAATTCAGTTCATAAAAGTATTTTAAAATGATAACAAAATACCAATTGAATTTTATGTATTTTCTATTAGGGGCCTTTATTATGTAAATATACTATAAGTTTTTTAATGATTTGGTTAAACCATAATGTAAGCATTATTATTACAAAAGTATATATTTAAAAAAAAAAATGTATACAAGAGGATCTACAAATATATGTTTTCATATGAGAGAATATCCGAACAGACACAAGTAGCACAATTTCTATAGAAGAAGATAAATTTAGGATATTGTCTAAATTGAGAGAGAGCTTTAGGGCAAATTAATGAGGTGTCGACACTCATTTTTTCCTCACCAGAAGTCCCATAGTAAAGGATTTGGAATCACATTGCATGCTCGCGAGTAGTCACCGACCGCCCATGGTTATTAGGAATAGAACATGAAAAAGAAGGTCAGTTTTCAAAGTGAGACCCCAATAATAATAATAATAATAATAATCAAAATCGAAGAACCAAAAAGATCACAGCCCATCTGAATTTTTTTTTTTTTAACTTCACGGTCGATATTTAAAAATTCAACTAATTCAATTTGATTAAAACGTTGATTCTTCTGATACCAATTTTTAATTCTCAAAATTCAAAGTCAAAATCTTAATTAAAAAAATTTAATATTTTATCATTAAATTTATAAGTCATTGCATAAATTATAATAATATGTGATTACAAAATTGATAAAAAAATTCAAATCAAATCAGTCTCATATAAAGACTAAAAAGAGAAAAGGAAGAAAGTTAGAAAGAGTTAAAAAAAGAAAAGAGCATGTAGATGATAAGAACATATGAAAATTTCTTTATTTATCAAAATTTAAATTTAAATTTAAATTTTAAATATTTTATGATATTTATGTGAGGATTGATATTTATAAAATTAGTGATCATTAAATCGATATTTAATAATAGTAAGTAAACATTCTACAATGAGAAACGCATTAAATAATAATTTAAACAATCGCATCAATACCTACGTGGAAAGGGTAGAATAATCCTATCCAAATCCAAAACAAAACTTTACTAAAACCAAACCTAAAAACCTTGTGTCGACACAAATGCACTTGCAACCCACAATTATCGAATTCCCCCAAAAAATGGTTTTTCTCTCGTCCCATTGACGTGTGAGCTCTTATCCCGCATTGTTATCCTCACTATATATATCCCTTAAAATCAAGACCCCTTTCCTTCTCATAACCTACCCCCCCTCTCTCTCTGTCTCTGTTCATAGTTCAACATGGAAAAAGAAACTGATGGCTTGACTTTTGATATGGGGTCATTAAAGATCAATCTTCCAAAAAAGTAAGAATAATTTCATTTTTCAAATAATCAGGCTCATTCAGGAAGCATTTTCTTTTTATTTTTATTGCAAAATGTGATGTGGGGTTTCTTCCTTTTGTATTTGATCAGGAGAGGATTGTCAATGTACTACTCGGGTAAATCGAGGTCATTTACGTGCATGGCGGACGCACAGCGTTTGGAAGATCTGAAGAAACAAGAACACCATAGAGAGGCTAAGAAGAGGAAGCTGCAATGTACATCGTCAGATAGGCAACAGGGCATGCAGGTTCCTCCTCTGCCATGTCGACGTGCGTCGGGTAGCACCCATTGTCCCACCCCTTGTGTTGGGGCCTGAAAATTTGAATATTTGGGTTATAGCAGCAATGGTAGCAGAGAGATGATTCATCTTTTCTGGTTAGCAGCATTGTTCAATCTTTGATTAGATCGTGTCTTAATCAAGATATATGGCTTCAAACTATTAAGGACAGATCTCTGCCCAGATCAAAATATTGTACAGCATCATTCATATCCATCATTGCATCACAAACTTGTCCCAAAGGCAATGTTTACACAGAAATCAGTGGAAGCCCTCGTGATAATCGTCGGAGAGGTAAATAGGTTGATTAAAAAATTCTCCACCTTTTAATCAAGCCAAAAGAAAAATTAAAAATAGGAGTAGATGAATTCAGAATACAGAACCCCCAGTTAATTTTTTCTAAAAATAAGAAATTGATGCCTAAAAGCAACTTTCAAAGGTTATGCTAGAATTACGAAAGTGACAACATTGTAACCATAGATAAGGTAGATTCAATACCACCAACTTGGATATGGCATCTTCCCCTATGCCTTCTCATCGGCTGCCAAAAGATATCCTGGGAGCCAAATTGTCCAAAAAGTTACCTTCAAGTTGCTGGGACTTGTGCTCTATGTCATTGCAGCAAAATATCAAGATATGTGAATCAAGATCATTTGCCCACAGCACTAATTGCCCTGGTACTAGAACCCTGAGAAGGGCAAGTGGCTTTACTTGGGCCTTTGTTGAAGAAGAATAAAATGGTCATTACCTGCACTTGAACGTGGCCAAGCATTATGATGCATGATGACAATGTGTCACGCTTCCGAGCAAGAGGAACCATTTTGCTGCAGTAATTAGGTAAAGCACTGAAAATCAATCTCAACATTGCCAGGAAGTTCCAATAATTACATGTCCAACTCTGTTAGATTAGGAATGGTACAAGTAGTCACTTCACCTACGAACAAAGAAAATGGGCAACGGGGAACCTATGCTCTATATAACTGAAAAGACAAAATGCTATCCAGAGACCTAAAAATAACAGTTACCAGAAAGTTCTGAGGACCAAAAGAATCACAATTAGTCTCTAATGATACAAAATTAGGATGTAGACTCCCAAAAGGAAGATTGAGGAACTATTGCGACTTTCTCTTCTTTCCAATTTCTGAAAATCCATCATCATCTAGCATCACAATGTCGTCGTCATCCTCGTCAAGCTCTTCGACTATCTTGTTACTGTTAGTCTCAGCAATTCTTGTAACACTTGATCTAGTGACCGATATATCAGACAATTTTCTCTTCTTTGCGGCAGGAATTTCAGCTGGAACTTCTACCATCTCATTACCTTCTTCCAACTCAACTGCAACTGCTTGAGATGCATCTGATGCACTCTCACCATTGCCGACAGAATTAGCATTTTCCTTTTCGGGTCGAATGGCTTGTGTCCATCCAGATAGAAGCATTCCATCAGGTTCCTTCTCCTCATCGAATTCCTCCCTGCATGGCAGTGCCACAAATATGGTAAATATCTAAACAACAGGAAAGCTTCAAAACCAAGGACAACTCAAACACAGCTTCAAAACCAAGGACAACTCAAAAACATATGCTAACTGACACAAAGTTCTGTAACTTCCATGCATACAACCATAAATTTCTACGAATGTTCCTATGACAAATTTCCAAAAGCCAAGGGAGTTGCATAAAATGAAATGGACAAACAAGAAAATATCAATTACATTAGACTCAAAGGCACACATGCTTAAATTGCATAAAATGGAGAATGTAAAAAAGCAGTGGGACTCCTCTGGTTCCAGTGCTCACATGAAGCAGAAAATTTACTTTTTATAAACACCAATATCCAGTCTACAGCCAGATGAACACAGGAAAATGTATTTTGAGAGCTAAGATAGCTCTTTCAAAGGCTTCAGATGAACAGGAATGTAATTGGATTCCAATTGCAATCCGCTCTGCATGCTAACGAAATAAAGAATCCTTTCAGCAAAAGTTAAGTAGGCCACACTTTGTTACGTTATAAAACAATTAAAACACATCCCTAAGATGGTACAACAGCAAGACATCCTAAATTCAAGTCATGCCGGTCCCATTCAACCCCGTTTAAAAACTTCATGTACTTGGACGTGTTACCTAACACATGAGGGGGGATATTATGAGATAAAATTAATAATAACAACTCACTCCATAAGCTTGACCATTTGAGGTTGATATTGTTTCACAAAATCTAAGATGGTATAAGAGGGGGATTTGTTTTCATTATTTTCATATCTTAACATTTTTGCATGCTTATGCATGTCATAATGCAGCAAAGGAGCACAACAGGTCTTATAAGCAATTAAAGGGCAATAGAGGAGGGCATAGAGTTGCATGTTTAACAATTAATTTAACTGCTTAACAGCTAATGTACAACATACACTCAATCTTCAAATAGTTCGACAATACAAAGACAAACCTGTGTTTTATGTTGATGTTGCATATGAGCTCTTGTTGAAGATCCTCAACTGTGAGAATTGTTCCGCTCTTGACTGGAGAGGGAAGCTCAAATAGCACCTGATACAAGAGAACAATACACATTATCTTTTGACAGCAGGAGTCTCAAGCACGACATAATGCAAAAGAGAGCAAGATGCACACCTTTTCAAGGTTTGCTGCATAATTTGCGACCATATCTTCATCAAGGTCATCACCAGCCTCATACAGAAGGGCAGATCCATGCATAATCAAGGGCAAATTCATTCCAAGCTTAGCTTTGACTATCTTTTCAACGAAATCTCGTAACTTCGAGCGGTGGGTATTGATCTCAAGTGACAATGGTGTCTAATCAATCATATTAAATGTAGTTAGAAGTCATAAATGAAAACTAGTGAATAAAATTTTGCAGCAACAATGGTAGAAAGCAATAAAATTACCTCAGAACAAACATAACAGGACTTATTGGGCTCAAAGGGTTCCACTGGCATAAGAAGCATCTTTCTTGATGGATGCTCCAGACAATAAGTCATCCTGCATAGACATTTGGACCAATTAGTCCACCATCAGACCAACAATGGTTCACACTACTATCCCACTTCAATGAATTACTCTAGATACAATATCTTCTCCTTTCATATTCTTTTTAAGACAAACTCGTTGTCTATTTCCCAGAAAAACATCCTAATACACACACACACACACACATATGTATACACACACAAAATGCAAATTCCTCTCTTCTTTTGATGAGGAGATGAAAACTTCATATGACCTTGTTCCAACTTTGGCTGCCCCAATCAGTCACATATCTCAATTAAAGTCCACATATAAACATTATTTCATCATTCAAGAAAAATTTAACATCAACGACATGATTCGCATGACAGCTCATAGAACATGAGTCCTTGAGTTAGCTTATAATATTGGTAAAAGCTTCAGCACTTGCAGGAAGAATGAGTATTTTATAAAAAGTTTGCACGGCACTTAAAACAACCAACTAAACACATGGGTGCTCAAAGGTGGGCAATATGCAAACAGCCTTTTTTTTTTTAAGAGGAAGCTGCTTCTAGGAATTCAACCTGACACATTTAGTAAAGATGCAAGCAACTTTACCAGCTACAGGAATGTGTATGCATAAGGGATAGGGAAAAAAAATGGTAACAGCCAATGAAGTTGGACCATGTCAGCATTTAAGAAAGTTAAATAGAAGCAATAACTTGGAAACAGAAAAAGCAGCAGACAAGGAAACGAAATTTAGTGGCACCTATAGCTGCTTGCATCCCATTGCAGAACCTTTATAGCCTCAATCACAATTAATCCAGCAATGATGGCATTTGTTGTTGCAACAGCATGCACAATATTGCCAGCAATACCTTTGGCCTCAAAAAGACTATGCAAAGGAATCCCAAAAGAGGCAGCCCGTATATTTGCAGCAGCAGTAACAAATTCCACAGCCAACTGATCATCTTTATCAAAGCTCAAATTTCCAATATCCTGCAGAAAGAACAATAAGATGGGAAAATTCAATACTTCGAACACAAAGAGGTGGAGAAAACAATGGGTATACAAACCTTTTCTCTTTTGACAAAAAACAATTTAAGAGCCTCAAGAAAGACTTTCGAATTTTCCTTAAGGCTCCATATTTCCTGTGGATTCTTCAGACCAAGAGATGTCATGGCAGATATTGATGCTGGATCATCAGTTTTCCCCTTCTCCACATCTCCATTTGGTTGAGTCAGTTCATCAGAAAGTACATCTCTACTGTATAGGGGCTTTGGTCTATTACGATTTTTCCACGTTTCCTCATTCGATAGAGCAACTTCAATGTTATAACCAAACACGTGATCAAATATTCTCCTCCCATACTGCTCAATTTTTTCATCTGTTTTACGTTCAAATACATTGTCTGCAGGTTCTGAAGACCCAGCAGCATCACTGGAACGTACATTTAGATCATTTGCCTGATTCTTGTCACCAAACAGCTTTGCAAAAAGCAGGTCCTTTGCCCACACAATACAGTGAACAAACTGCATAATTGAAGCAAGTAGGTCAACATCTTGTGCAGGCAAAGAGAACAGCTGACCCATTTTTTTATTGTAATAGAAGGATGTGGAACATGAATTGTTTTCACATTCCTGAATGAAAATATAAGAGCTATTACCATTCATGTTTTCATTACAAGTACCAAAAAGGCTTTGAATCTCAAGAATTCAATATTCTATTCCATCTCATCCGGTCATTATCTGGGAGTAAAATTATCCCCTGTTTTGTGTGTGTGTGAGAGAGAGAGAGAACAACCAAACAATAAAAAGCCAACACCAACAGGAACCACAGGAAATTATGTGAAAAAGGCATCATAGTATTTGACACATGCACATCCATACTCCTCAAAAGGCCAGAGATGAAAAATACCCTAAAAAAACCCCACCCCCTTCTTAAACACGCAATCCATTCATTAAGCGCAATCATAAAACATGCACATAATAACTTCACCTTTGATGGAGTACTAGTAATAGTACAAACAGGATAACTTTTTGGAGCAGGCTTCGGTTGGCACTCGTAGCATTCTGTTTTACCCTTCACATGCACAGTGACCTGCATCCAACATATCAAAAAAATGGGCCCACAATGATCAAGAAAGTTTTGGCAACAACCTACTCAAAATTATCAGCAACAACTCAAAAATTTTGTAAGCAAGGGCCTTTTAAAAGGGTTTTAAAGAGGTCCACTGCTGGTGGCATTTGAAAACTCAGAAAAGGATGTCAAATGATGAAATGTAGGCATTTGAACTTCAAAAAGAAAAGGAAAACACATGTACAGTATACATGCAAAGTCTACAACCCGTGTGCCCTGTATCATCATCGTCATTTCTTAGTACATTAGTCAGAACTTGTAAAAAATGTCAATATAAAAATGAATAAGTATTATCACTAATTAATTAATAACACTAAAAAAGAACAATGCTGCCTATTCTTTCCACCTTAATTATTACATTATCCATGAGAACAGAAGCATCCTATGTCCAAGTCCTTAATGTCTTCAATTAAGTCCATCACAAGAGCAATGTTATCTACTCTTTCTGCCCTAATTATCACATTATCCATGAGAACAGAAACATCCTGCGTCCCCATTCAATGTCTCCAATTAATTTCATAATGGAAAGTCAAATTAACTCCATATTTCTACAATTAAATCAGTTTGCTGGAGTGGCACATACACTTCAGAAAGATACTGCATAAAGGTTCCTCAGTTTATCATCATTATCATACAGCCAGAGCTTGATTCCTCCCAAAACAAACTACTAAGGTGATAAATACTAGAAAAAAACTTGTGGATTAATTAGCAAATGGTATACAGATGCCACTAAAAAAAGGATATGCAGATCTTTCGAGTCAAATTTGGTTTAAAAGAAATGAGATCACTTGCAGAAACAAGCTCTAAAATAAAGTCACCTGTCCTAGAAAGCCGGTGGTTCCACTTTCAACCAATGGTACATCAGCAGCCAAGCAGAGGCGGTTCACATGTCGCCTTGCATCTAAGTTGTCAAGTCCATTCAGAACAACATTAAATTGTTTAAAGAAATCAACATTGAAATCAGGATCCTTAACATTTGCATGGTAAGGAGTAATTTTTATGTGTGGCCTAAATTTTAAGACAGCATCACGAGCAACCTGGGTTAAGACAAAGATATCAAGCAGATTTCAAGACATGGAACTTGCAGTAAACCAACAAAGACAGCGGGATAAGATGCACTCACCTTTGCCTTTGATTGCCCAACATGAGATTGACGGAACAAAAATTGTCTGTTCAAGTTACTGACTTCTATCGTGTCCATGTCAATCTGTAAGGAAGGTGCAGAAGAATCTGATTTGTTTCCAAACTTAGCTAACAGAAGGGTTAAAAACATCAACAGAAATACACCGAAGGTCTAGAAAACTCCATGTACACATCACCTCCTCTTTTACTAATTGGAGAAAGAGATCAAGAAACCAAAAATGAATACTATCATTTAGGCACAACCATTACAAATCTTCAGAGAATTTGCAGAATCTCTTCAACTTCAAACACTAAAGCTTACTATTATGGACTCCTCACATGTAGCATAATTCACCTTCTCCAATCTCATATTATATAATGATGTATTAAAACCAGTAGACAGGATGAACTTTTGCACGTATCATTTTTGTAACCACTGCTTTGAGAAATTTAAGCTCTTCGTATGCATGAAAAAAAACTCCAACTACAACCGACTTAACCAAGATACCAAGTACTTGCTTTCATGCGAACAATTGGATCATCTTCCAGCTCCACAAAAGGGACATGTAATTGTGATAATTTCCAACATTTCACATATCAATTGAACTTTTTGACTTTCTTCGAATCCCCCTATTATGCTCAGTAGTGCATTTTGCATATGGTAAGTACCAACGTTTGAGAATCCTATTTTAAATGCTACTTTATTCATCAGAGAAATGCAACATATATTAAACTGAACTCACAAACAAAAGCCGTTACCCATAACATGTCCAGAGAAGAACCAATTTCTTCTATTCACCCATCATAATATTTTCCAATCGGGTATCCTCTATTCACAACGCAAGTACTTAACTACTAAAACTTCTCCAAAATAGACTCAATTTAGCCAAAAACCCAGAAAACCCTATCTCGATTAAAAAAAACCACTAGATTCAACCCCAACCCGAAATCAAACCCCAGAACACAAATATTACAAACAATAACAGAAAACCCAGAAGTATTTTTTCAAAAAAAATAAAAATAAAAATAAAAATATGAACACTCACAATATGAATGTCTTGGAAACCGGAGAGAGCCAGAGTCTTAAGAAGCTCACAGCCTATACCACCTGCTCCTACCATAAGCACTTTCGAACCCTAAAACACAAAAAAAAAAAGAAAATAAATAAATAAAACACTCAATTTCTAGTTGAGTTCAGACAAAAACGAAAAAAATAAATCATGGGTCTGAGGTATCGTTACCTTAATCGCATATAGTTGTTCCTCGGAAGCCATTGAAGGGAGAGATTAACAGAAGTGTAAAAATTGGTGGGGTTAAAGAGCATAAAAGAAAAGAAAAAAAAGCGGGTATTTTTGAGGAAGTTGGAATCGAACACTTGCAGAGAGAAACAAAGAGAGAAATTTTGAAGAGATCTAATTGGGCGTTTTTGCAAACTCCTTTCTAATCTTGTGGTTTTTATTTTATCTTTACTCAAGGGCGGCTTATAGCGGGCGCCAAAAAAGAAGGAAAAACGAGAAGTCTCCTCTTGGTCCTCTCTCTCTCTCTCTCGGGTAATCCCTATTGAGTTGGGGTGCCTATGTACGATGTTTTCCAAATCTTTTCTTTTTATTTGATAATTTGAGGATGTCGTTTAGGTACAGTATAAGGTTTGTTTTCTAAGCGGTAAAAAGTTTTAAATTTTTTAATTATAATTATGAGTTTTATTTTTTATATATATAAAAAAATTATATTAATAGATTTTTTTTTAAAAATTATTTGATAATAAGTTGATCTAGATTAATTAAGACAAAACTTTGAATATTAGATAAAAAACTAAAAAAATAAAAAATAAAAAGTAAGGTTTGTTTTCTCTCGAAAAGCCTCTTGGCTTGTGGGGCAAATATCAAAATTTGCAAGTGCTCATGGGAATAATAGAATTTGGTAAGTTGTTTGATTCAAAAAAGATTGAGCCATAAAAATCATATTTGATAAATTAGTATGAGATGAATAAGATTTTTTATGAAGGAGAATAAGACTATAAAAAAAAAAAAAAGATTTAAGTCTTTAAAAAACAGTTTACTGATCATAATCCTTTATCACAAATTGATAATCTCAAATTCAAATCACGATCTAATAAAAAACATAAAGATTTGAATTTAAAAATCTCATATTAAGTAAGAAATTTTTTGTATCAAGGGATCCGAGAGTTTTTAATATCCAAAATAATTTGTTGGGTAAGGAAAAACTGAATGTGATTTTTTCTTATAATCCGGTTAGAATATTAATATTTCATTATTTTATTATATTTTAAGTAAAATGTCGGCAAAACTCAACTACTATTCTAATAATTGGCTTTTACCAATATTGCTAAAACAACGATAAAGGTCATGGCACATTTTGGAGGTCACCAAAAGCCAAATACTATTTTTTTTTCCTCATTAATCCATGTAAATTTTGTTTAATTAATTTAATCTGAATATTACGAAACTCATTAAAGATTAACTCTCTTAAATTCTTTTTCTTCGTACCCAAAATTCAAACTTAAAAATTTCAATTAAAGAAAGAGAATATCTGTCCACTAAATCCAAAAAAATTTAATAAAGCAAAATAATTTTTTTATACATTCTCACAAACCTTAAGTAACTTTCCCTATCTCCTTGACAGATTGTTTTGATAGAAAAATTTGGAGAGAAAAAAAAAAGGTTTGGAGAGAGTTATAATTTTTTTTCATTTGGGAGTTTTAATACGAGAGAAAAAAAAAAAGAAAATGTGGGATTTGAAGAAATTTCAATTTAAAATTTTTTCTCTCACAAAAGTGGAGAGAAATAGAGAGAAAAGAAAATGTTAGATTTAAAATATTTTTATATTTCAAAAATACCCTTTAAAAGCTGAAAATAAAAATTGTTATCTGAATGAATTTTATTTATTTTTTTTTATTTCATAAAACTCCAAAACAAAATGGAGAGAAAATTATAATTTTCTCTTCTTTTCTTTTCTCTCCTAACTAATTTTTTTTCTCTCTCTAAAACTCCCAAATATACCGTAAACAACTATGAAAAAAATTATGGTTTCACATAAATTATTTTCCATTTTTATGTTAAACAAAAATAATCATTATTTTCTATCACTTTCAAAATGGGCAACGGCCACGACGAATTTTGTTAGCATCATATCAATCTTACTTTCAAACTCCTTTCCATAAATGGGGTTTGATTATGATATATGACATTCGTTATCTGATCGACTCTGTTTAATTAGAAATAGTTTGATAATAAGAATAAAATTATAATTATTTTTATTTTCAATGTCATAATTAAGATTTTGTCTACAAAATCGTATATTATGAAAGTATATAATTGTATCGTGTTTTGCAAGATTTAAGAGATATTATTATTATTATTATTTTAAACCCTTTTTTAGAAAAATCATTTTAAACCTTATATTTAAATTCAATTAAAAAAAAAAAGCATTGCTTCTATATAGTGAATTTTAAGTGGGTTAATCAAACATTTGGACCACTTAATTCATTCTATCATTTAAGGGGTGGGAGACTCGAAAAAGGAATAGTTTGTCTTGCATGATTTTTGGCATTATAAGTATGTCTCGCCCATTTTTTAACATGCTATGATATTCCAAACTAATTGAAAGTGAAAAAATACTTAAAAATTAAATAAAAAAACTAACATATTTCCTTTTTATAAATCTTTGATATTTGATAATTTCACTTAAAAAAAAACAGGATTCATTAACTGGAATAATTGTGTCAATAAACTAAATAACACATAGAATACCTCTTTTGTTTCATTCCTGTAAATTTAGAAATTTGTAACATCTTTTACCAAGTTTCATAATATTTGTTGTGTCTTTACATGGCCTTTAAATCCTATAGGGAATCCTTGGCATGCAACGACCCACTACAATTTGTGCAAGGATAATAGAAAGAGCCAAATGATTTTTGTTGAAGATGGGTTTTGTCTCTACAGATTTGACTCTTTTAGACTCAAATAGGTAGCTGACGTTGAGGCTTAAAACCTACAAAAAACCATCAAAAGGTGGTTCGATGGGGGAGGATCCGACGCTCAAGTTAGAAAGAGCAATTTTCGAAAAGATAAACAGACTGAGAGCAAAAGGAGGACGGATCTCCCGGTGATTCTTGTGTGTCCTCTGTGTAGAGTTAGAGGGCCTACCTGACTTGATACCTCGAGAGTTTTTATAATGTTCTCCTTAGATCCGTGTCATCGCGAGACGTTGCAAACCCTAGTTTCTTTATGGAGTGATCCAGGGATTCCGGATCTATGAATATAAAAAATTCGATGTTGCGGTTACTTAGGAAATTGAATTATACAGAGAGATTCCTTTACTTTGTCGATTAGATCCTCTATATTTCTTTCTTTATGCAGAAAATATGTTTCATGCTAAAATAGGAAGTTCAAACAAGTTAATTAAGTGTTACTAATTGGGGGAAGTAAGAATATTCGGTTCCTTTGGCAACTATCGGTTGGGGGAAGCACTTGGTACCATCGAATGCTTTTATAAGTTGAACCGTATAAGTGTCGTCGGGAACTAGGTGATCGGAGGGTACGATACCATGGAGTTCGATTCCTTTGAATGGTTGGGGTGACTGAAACCCATTCAGGGAGATGGATCTCATTAATAAGTCGGAGCAATATAGGTCCATTTGCATCTGAGTGGTCTGAGTATATTGAATGGCGGGCTCTATACTGTTGTTTGGATGGGGCCCATTCTATACAATGAGGCCTTTTTTAAGAGGGTCCATCATTTGCTTCCGACTCGCGGTGTCGTTTGGTGAGAAAGGCGCCATGAGTAGTGGTTTTTCCGAAAAGATGTCAAACTTTTGGTGTAATGAGCATCTTTTTGACTTTCATGAATCGTCTCTGGTGGTCCTTTGAAAAGCTACGCGCCTGGGCGTATTAGGTATTTCTTTCCTCTTACAAGCAAGTTTTCCATCCAGTGAAGATTTTTGCTAAAGATGCCTAAGGGTTCGTCGTCTTCTCGCCAAGGTATTAACGAAGTTGGAAGTACAATCACGAGGGAGGAACTAGATGAAATACGATCGGACATGGCCCTGGGCAATGACTTTGTCTTAATAGTGCCCACGGATGCGGATAGGGCAAATAGGGCACTCGATGACTATGCTCCTATGTACAGAAAAGTGGTAAAGTATGGGGTGAAGATCTCATATACGGACCCATTGGCTGAGGTGATATACTACTGGAGGGTCTATCCCACACTACTCATTCCCAGTGCTTGGCGCTTTGTAGTGGCAATAATTTCTCTATTAAGGTTTTGTCGTCTTCGTTTTGACGTGAAGATTTTGGCAATTTTTTTTTCATTAACACGATATAAAGAGTAGGGTTCTACCCATGGCTGGTATTGGTTGTAGCCCGTCTAGATTTTCACTGGAAGTTTTATTATAGTGAATCGAAAGATAAGTTCTGGACGCAAAAGTTTTTCTTTGTAAAGTTTTTATATAAGGATCTTCTACTCGTGTTGCCAAATACAGAACAATAACCTTTATTAAAAGGAAAGCCCCCGCTCCTCACTCGCCATTCTCAATTTTTTAGATCCGTTAGGCGGTACTGTGAGTCTTTCCATTGGAACATTTGGGTGGATTCGTTGGTAGATGGTCAAATGTTGATGCTGGCGGGTTTGTTGATTGATGAAAAGAGGAGGATCATTAGACCCCCTCTGTTGGAGTAGAAGGAAAAAGAATTGGTGGACGACCTGAAGTTGGTAGATCACTCCATCTTAGACATGGTTTTGATTGATAAGAGTGCGAAGCTGAATGCTATAAAAGACTACGTGAGAACACTAAATGGTCTCCCAGCAAGGGACCCTTGAATGCGGAGAATGTGCATCTCCTTTAACGTCGAGACAATCCTCGTCTATGGAAGTGGGAACAGAGGAAACAAGGATTCCATTGTCTGGTGCGTTTTCTTCTGCCAAGGGTACCAAGGAGAACATTCGGGTCCAAGAATCCTCAGAAACAGAGGCGCCTCCGTTTGCGCACATGGGTGAGATATCTGTTTGGTCCCCCATAGGGCTGCATAGCCCTTATCATGAAAGGACAGAGGAGGAAGGATTTCCATTATTCATTCCTATCAAGCCTTTTGACCCCAAAAGGATGAACAAGAGGGGGGATCAGTTGCTATCTGCTTGGGAGGTCAAAAGTTTGATTGCGTCGATGTCGGGGGGACGTTTCGATTAGCGGATCGTTTTGACCTTCAAGATCCTAACCTAGGGTTAACAAAAGCTTCTCCCGATCGCCGATCGAGCAGACAGGACCCTTCAATCTCTTTGCTTGACAGTACTGTTCTATTCGAAACTTATTACGCCTGGTCTTTTACTTTGGTTGACTTGTGTAATTTGATCCTTAGACTACAGCTTTGGTGGTACTTCAAACACGACAGAGGGAGTAACTGAGGAAGCAGGTGCATCACTTAGAGAACCAGGTCCTATCATTACAAAATGCCCTTAAAGAGAGAGAGGTTCAAGCTCAGAGTATCTCTAGTATTTCGCTCGCTGAAAAAGATGAGCAAATCAGGCTCTTTGGGGAAAGGCTGGCATCGGTCGAAAAGCGGTGTAAAGAGCTGGAGGCCGAGCGGCGTGTCTATACCGGTCGCTTAATAACCGTGGAGACTTTAATGCAGTTGCAGGAGGAGTCTCTTCGAGAAACTGATCAGAGGGTTTCACTCCTTAAAGAATCTAACTTGGCCCTCAAGCACTCTCAACGTAAATTACTAGAAAGGCTAAGGTACACCGAAGCAATAGCCTATAAGGCAAGGATATACGAAGCTCTGCCCCCTTTAGAGGGGATGACCGATCAGACAATGGTAGATGAAGGCCTTGCCTCCGTGGCTCTAGATTGTGTTAGGCTAGTTGTGGAACCTCCTCCCCTAGAGATCTCGGTGCCTCCTCCTCTTTAACTCGATTGTGGTTTTGTACTTCCGTTTCGAACACTTTTCTGTTACTTGGTGTATTTATTCTTCTGTACAAATTTTCCTTTTCAGTAGAACAAATGCTTTTTCTTCGACATATTCTCATTTTGCAATTCCATTATCTCGTATGGATGTATCACCCTCGTTAGGAGGGTTGGCAGTTCGATTAAACTATGGCCACTCTAGATACTAGGTCTCGTTCGGGGTTTCAAAAGCTCGGACAATGCCTCCATAGGGGAAATCGGTTACACAACATCTATTCATTTAGAAATCCAATTGGCAAATTAGAATGATATGGCCCTTTCTCGGGAACTGAGGAAATTATAGCTATGGCGAATTCTGAATATCGATTAGATCCTTTGATGGGACGGGGTGACTGAAACCTTTTGGGGAAATAGATTCCTTCGATAGGACGGGACAACTGAGATCTTTCAGATAGATGGATCCCTTGATAGGATGGGGTGACTAAGACCTTTCGGGGATATAGATCTTTTTGATATAATGGGACGACTGAGACCCTTCGGAGAGATAGATCCTTTCGATAGGACGGGATGACTGAGACCCTTCAGGGAAATAGATCCCTTCAATAGAACAGGACGACTGAAACCCTTTGGGGAGATAGATCCCTTTGATAGAACGGAGTGACTAAGACCCTTCGAGGAGATAGATCCCTGTGATAGAATAGGGTGACTGAGATTCTTCAGGGAGATAGATCCTTTCGATAGGATGGGGTGACTGAGACCTTTTGGGGAGATAGATCGCTTTGATAGAATGGGGCGATTTAGACCTTTCGAGGAGATAAATTCCTTCGATAGAACGGGATGACTGAGACCCTTTAGGGAGATAGATTCCTTCGATAATACGAGGCGATTGAGATCCCTTCAATAGAATGAGGCGATTAAAGCCTTTCGGGGAGATAAATCCCTTCGATAGAACAAGATGAATGAGGCTCTTCAGGGAGATAAATTCCTTCGATAAGATGGAGCGACTGAGACCCTTCGGGGAGTTAGATCCCTTCGATAAAATGGGATAACTGAGGCCTTTCGGGAAGATAGATCCATTCGATAAAACGAGGCAACTAAGACCCTTCAATGAGATAGATCCATTCGATAGGACGAGACGACTGAGACCCTTTAAGGAGATAGATCCTTTAGATAGGACGGGACGACTGAAACCTTTTAGGGAGATAGATCTTTTCAATAGGACGGGACGACTGAGACCCTTCAGGGAGATAGATTCATTCGATAGGCAATCATGAGTTCTTATGGAAAGAAATTAAATAAACTTAGATGTAAACATAAATATAACTGTCCACCAAGTAAAAAAGGCGTCCGTTAAAGAAAAAGATATCCGGGTTTACTTAAGAGAGGATGCGAAGAACGCCGAGTCATAAGCTGGGAAGTCAAATGTTGGAACGTAGGGCTCATGTAGGAGTCGGGGATCATAAACCTGGAGGATTATCCTGTCTTGTCCATCTCACGATGGTCTATCCATTGTTGAGTCATTTGGCTCATTTTTTCACGGTGAATCTTGTCAATCAAGAGAAGGCCTATTTCTCCTTTCCATGCTGATAAATCTTTGTAATTTTTTGCTCTAAATTAAGAATTCCAATTCATTTTTAAGTCTCTTGCAATCGTCGATCGTATGTCCATAGTCCCGGTGATAATGGTAATATTTAGATTTGTTTTTTTTTTGGATCATCTTCGGTAGGGCGGGATGGCCACCTTACATATGATTTGTTTTCAATTTGAAATAAGACCTGGTTAGGGGTCTCGTTTAGAGGAGTGTAGGTGTTAAATTTTCACTGATGTGAGGGGTCCAGATGATTCTCTTTGGGCGTCGGCCACTGAGGTGATTGACTGCATTCCGTCCTGGACAATCGGTTTCTCATTCTGTCGAAAGCCTCAATGTCTTTGGCGGCGATATATTTTTCGGCACAAGAATATAACTCCTGGATAGTGGAGGGAGGCTTCTTCATGATCGAGACTTTCATACCGAATGGGTGCAACCCAGTAAGTAGCGCTGCTAATGCGATAAAATGGTTCAAGAATGGGACCTTCATCATCTTTGTCTTGAGCCTCTCCAAAAAGTTCCTCAGGGACTCGTCCTCCTTTTGATGCAATGACAACAAAGAGGTGGATTTTCTCTTGACTCCCCTATTTATCATGAAGTGGGTCTCGAACTGTTGTCAAAGATGGGAGAAAGTTTTTATGCTCAGCGGCGGAAATGAGTTGAACCATGTCAACACGTTCCCCTTAAGAGTGGTAGGGAAGTACTTGCACATAGCTACATCAGTCATGTCTGTTGAGATTATTACCGTCACGAAGTGTATCGTGTGGTCACGAGGGTCAGTTGGCCCGTCGTATCTTTCCATAGGAGGCAAAAATATGTCACGAGATATCAGTTCTGAAGAGACATTCGGGTCAAAGGCCGAAACATTAGAGTAGAGGGGGTTTGGTTTTCTCAAGCATTAGCCCGCTTAAGTTTTTCAGCAACTAATTGTTCAACCTGTCTTCTCAGATCATCAAGATTATAGTGGGAAGTCATCGAGGGCTCATAGTTGAGCACGGCGTTCGTTGACGGGGGCGATCACGTTTTGATCCCTCGAAGGAGGAATGGCTTTCGAGCGTCACAGTGTGACTAAGGCCCTCTAACTATTTGCTCATGTTTTGAATCTTAGATTCTAATATGTTCATCTAAGGTTGAATGGCCAGTTTTTGAGGAATTGGTGTAGGAACCGTGGCTAGGCATTCTTAGAAGCCAGGTTGCGGAACTTGTTCTGAACGAGAGGGTTAGGCATGAGTAAGAGAATTATCGGCCGATCGAGTGGGTGCCGCTAGAGGGGCTGTGTTAATGGGGGTAGCGACAAGGCCGTCTACCGCAAACGCGGCCCTTGAATTTACTCTAGTTTTTCATTTCGGAGGCATATCTATTCGACAATTCTGAATGTTTAACGAAGATTCTCAAGCCTGTTTCCCACAGACATCGCCAATCCGTTTGAGGTGGGTTTCGTCTGTACAAATCTAGCTCTTTTAGACTCGAACAGGTAGTTGACGCTGGGGTTTGAAACCTGCAAAAAACCACCGGAGGGTGTTCCGACGGGGGAGGTTCTGACACTCAAGTTAGAAAGAGCGGTTTTCAAAAGGATAAATAGATTGAGAGTAAATGGAGGATGAATCTCTCCGTGGTTCTTATGTGTCCTCTGTATAGAGTTAGAGAACCTACTTGACTTGATGTCTTGAGAGTTTTTATAGTGTTCTTCTTAGATCCGTATTGTCATGGGGCATTGTAAACCCTAGTTTCCTTATGGAGTGATTTAGTGATTCTGGATCTATGAATGTCAAAGATTCGATATTGCGGTTACTTAAGAAATTGAATTATACGGGGAGATTCCTTTTTCTTGTCATTAGATCCTCCAGATTTCCTTTATTATACGGAAAATATGTTTCGTGCTGAAATAGAAATCTCAATTGAGTTAATTAAGTGTTATTGACTAGGGAAAGCAAGAACATTCGGTTCCTTTGGCAGCTATTGGTTGGGAGAGGGAAGCATTCAGTTCCATCAAATGCTTTTATAAGTTGAACTGTATAAGTGTCGTAGGGAACGGGCAATCGGAGAGTAGGACACCTTGGAGTTCGATTCCTTTGAATGGTCGGGGAGATTGAGATCCATTCGGGGAGATGGATCCCATCAACAAGTCGGGACAACATAAACACATTTACATATGAGTGGTCTGAGTATATTGAATGGCGGGCTCTATACCGCTGTTTGGATGGGGCCCATTCTATACAGTGAGGCCTTTTTAAAAAGGTTCCATAAATTTCAAATTTTTCAATTCAAATCTTCTGTCCCACTTTATGAAATTATATATGTATTTTTTTTTATTGAAAATTTTATATTTTAATAAAAAATTACATACAAAATAAAGATAAAATAAAAATAGATTAAATGGGTTTGTTGAATTTCGATGCAAATTTGATGAAGCTGTGATTAAATATTGATTATAAATTGAGTGTGGTCAAGACCTTTTTGTATCATGTGATTCACATGAATCAAATGATTTAGCATAGTTTGATGAAAGGGTAAATAGAAAGGCAACAAAAATGGAGATAATATCTCTATTAAAATTTAGATTTTTTATTAAAAAATATTTACTTGATAAATAAATATTTTTTCTTTTAGATGAATCGATATAATCGACCTTATTTAATGAAATAAAGATTTAATTGTTGTTGTTATTATTTTTTAGAAATTCTTTATTATCTTTCTTAATACTATTTTAATTCAGCGAGATTCCAATTATTTATAATACATGAAATATGGATTAAATAATTTAATAGTCAACATATTTTGATCGATTCGTAAAATCATAACTAAATTAATTAACGTTATAAACGGGTCATAAATTGTCATGTTGATATTTGTTTTATTTGGTTCATTTATCATTATTTTTTATTTTTTATTTATAATGATAATGGGTTGTAAAGAGTTCTATTGTTTTTTTTTTTTTTTATATATATAAAACAATAACAAAATGTATTATCAATACCTATATTAAAGCCTTTGAAATATTTCAGATTTTCGGATATATTTCAGATAATCCACAAAATACATTCACCTCCCTATCATAAAACTTGACAAAAACTTAAATCCAAAAGTAGAAATTTGGTATATTTAATAAACAATACCTTTATTTTCAGAAAACATTCACCTCTCTTTTAAGTCATAATTATTGCCCTCCATTTGAGTTCTTCCCCACTGCCTAGCAGAGATGATAAAAATTCACAAAATCTCTTATAACTCAAAATGCCCTCCATTTGAGTTCTTCCTCACTGCCTAGCAGAAATGTTAAAAATTCACAAAATCTCTTATAACTCAATATTTAAAATTATATTTTAATTAATTTAATTTAAAAATACATCAAACTCATTTTAAAAAATGACTCTTTCAATATAATTTGTTTATTTTTAAATTTGAGATTTTATTAATAAACATAATACTTTTATCCAACAAATCGTTAATAAAATAAGGGATGGTTTAAGTCATAATTATCGCTCTTCACTTGGGTCTGTCATCACAGCAAGATAGAGATGTTGAAAGTTACTTGCGAATTAATTAAGTTTTGAATTTAAAATTTAAAAATAAAAAATATATATTAAACAAATCATTTTTAAATAGGGCTTTTACAAATATTTAAATTAAATCAGTTATAATATAATTTCTTACATCAATAATCAAATAAAATAAAGGGAGAGATGTTAAAAGTCGACAAAATCTTTCATAACTCAAAATGTCATGCACATACTTTTATATAAGTAAATTCTATCCTTTAGATTCCTACCCAGTCCTTCAATGTTGCATTCACTTGATCAGCCACCTCAGTAGTTCAAATTTATTGCACGTATTATTAAAATTTTGATACCATACATTCTATGTGTACTTATTATTTAATCAATATAGATTAAAGGGAGAAATAAAAAATCACCCAAATTTCAATCAAATTTACAATAATTCAAAACAATTATTCAATATATTTATATAATACACGTAAATTAGGATTATTATACATATCTAATAAATTTATAACGGTATATACCAAAAAAAAAAACTGTGTCCCCATATTTCTATAGTTATAGAAAAGCACCTTGCTTATCTCTTTATATACTATCATATCTCTTACAATTAATTGGTAATTTTTTATAATAAAATTTAGGAGTACTTGATTTCTATTCAGAAATTTAAATTGGATTTAGAATAAAAAATTTTAAAAATGAATTTATTTATTTGGGTTTTAAAAATTTCATTTTTAAACTCTTGTTTTTATTTTATTGAGATAAAACAACAACAATCTAACACTTAATTCTCATAATTGAGGTCGATCATTTAAGAGACAAATATGTAAAAAATAAGAGAAAAAAAGTATTGGTTTAATATATACAGATTTTTTTACGTCACTCATTCCTATTTAAAACTATTTTCTTATCTAAATTCGTTAACAATTATGTCTTTACAAATAATTCACATCCAGGTTTTTAACGGTTTATCTCTATATTTTATTAAATCTCATATATTTAAGTTCTCGATTATACTAACTGGTGCGTTTTTAAATTTTTTTTTACACATGCTCGAACTATCTCAAATGACACTTTTACATTTTATCCATGATTAAATTAACTTTCAACTTATTATAAATTTTTTCGTTTCTAATTTTTTCTTTTTATCACACATCCATTTAAAATAGAGAAGGTATTTGTGCTAAACTAGAATTATAGAGGGCAACACTGGAAATAAGAGGATTTAGATTGAACAAAATAAAAACTAAGTATATGAGATATAAATTTAACGACAATCATCAAGATGAAGAAGAAACGATTACGTTAAATGGACAAATTGTACCAAAAATCAAACGTTTTAGATATTTTGGTTTTCATTATTCAAAATGATGACAATGCAAATGGAGATGTAAATCATAGAATTTAAGTAAGTTGGATAAAATTGAGAAAAACATTCGAAATTCTTTACCATCGCACGATACCATTGTATTTGAAGGAAAAGTTTTATAGGATCACAATAAGATCTATACTATTGTATGACGTTGAGTGTTGACCTGTTAAACAACAACAAAAATAAAAAATGACGGTAGCAGAAATGTGAATGTTTAAATGGATATGTGGTAAAACAATAAAAAATAGAATTAAAAACAAAGAAATTCGTAATAGGTTATAAGTTAGCTCAATTGTAGGTAAGATGTGAGAGTGTCGTCTAAGGTGGTTTGGACATGTGCAAAAAAAAAACGCATCAGTTAGGAGGAACAAAAACTTAAATATAGGAGATTTAATAAAATGTAGAGATAAACAGTTAAAAATTTGAATGTAAATTATTCGTAAAGACATGATAATTAAGGATTTAGATGAGATGATAACATTGGATAGAATTGAGTGATGTAGAAAAATCCACATAAACTAAATTAATCTACTACTTCTTTTTCTTCTTTTAATTCTCATATTTGTCTCTCAAATGGCCGACCTCAATTATTGAAATTAAAATTCAGATTATTATTGTTATTATTGTAGTATCACACGTCTATTTAAATAAATTATAAATTTTATTAAGATAAAATAATTATATAAATTTTAATTCTGATCGACTTTAAACATACATGCCAGCTTAATTTTTTAATCGAGTCGGTTCGACTCACTTTAACTCGTTTATATTCTGAATTTTGAGAAAGATTAATAAATAAAATGAATAAACCTTTCGTTTTTCAAAGTACCCGAGTTGCTTTTTTGGGTCCTACGTTAGTCATCCTCCCTTTTTTTTCGGCCTTTGGGAGTGGAAAGGCTCCGAAAGGGAGGAGCTGAGCAACTGATGGGGTATCTGTTGCATATTATTTGAACCATCCCACATAACAACAGATGAAATCACAGCCGTTGACTTTATCTTGCTTAATCTGTGACGTGATCAAATACATCGTAGATGTTACGGTGTATGGCCATGTGATGATATGTAGACTTTTTGTTCACTGTCTGAGCATTATACACCCTAAAATTTCCTCCGTACGTGTCATCTCTCCTGCTTTGACAATTTACCGCCCATGTCCGAAGAAACTTCTGCAAAACGCTAATAATCCCTGCTAGCACCCTTTTCTCTCTCTCTCTCTCTCTCCCCCTTTCTCGACATACAGAGAAGGAAGAGATAGAGGCGAGTCAATTTAGTCCTAAGCATAAAAAGAATTGAGTGTCGTTTTCTCTGGCTAACACTCAGAAGTCTTATGAAAATCTCTTTTTATGACTGACCCACGTCTCTCTCTCTCTCTCTCTGTGCAAACGTAGAGTCTCTCTCTCTCTCTCGGTCGCATACAGGACAGAGAGATAGAGGAATCGACAACGTGAGTTATTTTGTCCTATGAAATGAAATTTCATTCTCTGTTACTCAAGTTTTAAAGAAAATCTCTTTTTTTTTTTTTGCGCCTAACCCACATTTGTTTTCTTGATTGTTTGATGAATTTAGTGTTTATGATGGAATTTCTCAAATGAATTTTTGAGAAGTAATCAGAATTACACACTTTATTCAACTGTTTCGCCTGGTGATCAATCTGGTTTGCAATCTGCTCTCTCTCTCTCTCTCTACTTTTTAGTTTTTCATGCCTTTGTAGAAACCTTTTCATTTAGACATGATATAATAATGTTTATGAATGTAACACGGCTGAGTAAAATATGGTATCGCAGAAGACGTGAATTTTTTTTTTTTTTTTTTTATTTATTTTGTAAATAATGAATGCTTGGTGATTAAGTAAAGTCTTGGGTTTTAGGTGGGTTCTTATGCAGAACATTTTCCCCTTACTTTTGTGGTTTTTTAGATATTTATTTATTTATTCGGGAGGGTGTGATTGAATTTATCTGGAATATGTATTCTCAGGTGATTTGAAACCCAGATTCTTTTTTTCCCCCCTATTATTATTGCTTTTTCTTTAGCTTTTCAAGTTTTCATACCCTACTGAGAATTTTTTTTTTTTTTCCAAATTACTTGTTTCTGTTCTGTAATGGTGTTTATTGATGTAAACAGTCTAGTAGATTGATCCGGCTATGTCGGTAAGTAAAGTGGGTTTGCTCTATGAATAATGACTAATGACTAAGTCTAGCTGTGGATTTTTAGGAAACTGATGGGTTTTATTGCCAAAATTTTTCCAAAAACTGAGTTTTTTTTTTTTTTTAATTATTATTATTTGAGAGAGAAAAAAATTTTTAGTTGAGTGTTGCTTGAAATTATGAGATGACTGACATGCCTCTGTTCTATCCATTATTGTTCATCTTTCATTTATTTTCATATTTGGACTTGGAGTTTGAAAGGCAATTCTGTAAGGCTTAAGTGGTGATTGAAATGATGAAAAAGATGAAAAAGGAAAAAAAAAAATCATTCATGGGTGTTAATGCTGTTAAATATGAAATTGGGTTATCAGATCTGAATAAGCAATTTTTTTTTTTTTTTTTTGGAATTGGTAATTGTTGTTTTATTGATTCATTTGTGGATTTTCGAATATGCTATTGAATTGGGCTTTGGTTTTCGCGAAGAATGGAAGTTTAAAGGGTATGGGGTTATGGGATTCCAAATAATTTAACTGCGGCAGTAACACTGTTAGTTTCACGGTGAGAAGTGTAAAGTCAAATGTAGCGATGAGAGGGTGTACAATGTACATCTTTCATGTTTGAAAAGATGTAATGTTGGAGTCGGAGGTTGGTTGAGAAAAATAAGGTAGTTGAAACTCTTAATGCATTAAAACCAAGAGAGAGTGTATGAAATAAATGATGATTTTGCTTCTGTCTCTTGACATCCATGAAGAATTTTTGAAGATTGTACTTTTTCTTTTTGTTGCCTGAACTCTCTAAAGTAACCTCTTCTTGTTAATGCTTGAATCTTTCTCATATTGATCTGAATGGCTCACTAAAAGAACCTGCAGATACAGCCTCTGCTTCTCCTCATCGGGCAGGATCCAGCCGGGGCTGTTGTGGACATAACCGAGGATCCTACAGTGGGTAACTTGAAACGGTCAATCACTCTTAGTGATCAGGGAATCCACAACTCCATCATGGACATGAACAGTAATATGGGGATTCCCTCCCCACTCCACGATGCTGAACTGACAGAAGCCTCCTCATGCAGCCTTCCCAATGCCGTTATTCAAGACCCAGTGAAGGTAATAAAGCTGCTCTACCATTTTATATCTGGACATATTTGCTGTTCATATATTTGCATTTATTCTCTCTGGACCTAACTAGTTGAAAATTTCTGTCTTAGAATCTTCTGGCCGGCTACCCCGTTGGCAACAAACACCTTGAGACTGAGGAGGAATTGGAGGAGATGAAGGCTGACCTCTTAGAGATAAAGAGCAGGGTCCTTAATCTTTCTGCTAAGCTCTCGAAGGCCAGGAAAGCTAAAGAAGAGGCAGAGATAGCAAAGGCAGAGGCCAAGAAGGAGGCAATGGCCCTGCAAGCCAAATTGTCTGAGATTGAGGTGGCTATGAAAGATTTGAGAGCCCAGGTAGAGGAGTTCAAAGTCACTCCTGAGTTCCGCAAGACTTTAGTCAATGCTGCACCGGGATGGTACAAGAAGGATTGCATCAGTTGTAAGCAGATGGTGCCCAAGCTAGTGCCTGAGCTTGACTTGATCAACCGCAGAGAAGATCTGGCAGAGACAAGCCGCCCCGGGGATGAAGAGAGACTGTCCACCATGGGACCTGAATCTATGCATGTTGAGGAGACAGCGAGTTGCCCTTCTGCTGATGAAGCTACTCCTGGTATTTAGCATTTCCACTGTATCTCTTATGCCGTTGTTGTTGCTTTTAATTCAACGTGGTTCTCCTGCGGGTTTGTTAACAAGATGTTCACATGAAATTAACTTGGAAGACTAGTATTCTGCTTGTCCTTTACTCGGCATAATTTCAAAAAAGAGTAGATACCGGGAAACTGTAAGGGCAATTTATACCCATTTACATTCTCTGCATTTGTATGTTTTGTGTACCTTGTCTCCCTCTTTACATAGTTCATCTGTTGCTTTAATAAGCTGAAGAAGAAATCATTACCTTCATGGAGCGTTATGGTTTCATTGATAACTTAGCTAATGCTCATTGAACTTTACTCTAGTCTATAGATATATATTCTCATTATTCTGTTACCAATAATCGGTTTTGTTTTTCTTTTCTTGATGACTATCAGAGAAATATTCGAGGGATAATAAAATGACTAGATTGTCTGTCAGTGGAAGAGATTGCAATGACATGCCTTCAATTGTGGGTGCAAATTATCCAGGTAAGAAAGAGCAACAAGAACTTGATTCAAAAGTTGTTGAGAACGAGATTCAAAAGTTGTTGAATATATACTACCACTTTCTACACCTGAATCATTGCAATCCTTTTCATCTAATATTTCATTTCTCTTTTTTCTTACTGATGATTTTTTTTTTTGGGGGGGTTTCTTTTTTACCCTTTTCTTGATGCCTAATCTATCAGGGATATATTTGAGGAACAATAAAAGGATGAGATTTTCAGGCAATGGAAGAGATTGTAATGATATGCCTTTTCCTGGACAAAAGCAACAAGAATCAGCTTCAAGAGTTTTTGAATTCTCTAATCCCGTATCACTGGAAACCTTTGACATAAGCCAGTGTGGGAGTCTTAGCGATAAAATAAAAGCCTTAATTGGTCGGAAAAAGCGTTTAAGATCTTCTCTATACGAGGCTTCCACCCTTTCTCATCTACTACCATGTTCTCCGAAGCAGCAAAATAAGTCTGTGAGTGTGGAGTTAAGGCATCGGGGAGAGAATTTGAGGATGCCTCAGAATATCATCGTTTTGGACGATGATTCTGACCTTGATGATAAACGAGAACAACTGAAATTGGGCCAAACTGAGGAAGCATTGAAGGATTTATCTGAAGAAGCAGCCAACAAGGAGCAACTTAAGGCTCTGGAGATTAAACATCAGGAAGAAATGGTGAGAATGCATCAGCATATCATCATTCTGGACAATGATTCTGATCTCAACAACAGGCCAGAACAACTGAACTTGGTCCAAACTGAAACTTTCAAGGATTCATCTGAAGAAGCAGCTAAAAAGGAGCAAACTAGGATGCATCAGGATATTGTCATTCTGGACGATGATTCTGATCTGAATGACAGACTAGAACAACTGAACTCAGTCCAAACTGAAGCTATAAAGGATTCATCTAAAGAAGCAGCTACAACAACATGCCATGATCTCAATGGTGTATCCGATGATCCTATTAAGACTGATGAAACTGTTCCATTAGCTGGAGTAGTTTCAGATGTCAAAGATGGAGCAGAATGGAATCTCTCTTCTCAACATCAACAGAATTCCTTGGATCATGATCTCATTGGAACAGCTAAAACAATGCATAATGATCTCATTGGTGTATCTGATGATCCTGCAAAGATTGATGAAGCTGTTCCATTGCCCAGTGTAATTTCAGATGACAATGATGGAGAAGGATGGAAGCTCTCTTCTCAATATCAATGGAATTCCTTGAAGGATCATGATCTAATTGGAACAGCTAAAACAATGTATTGTGACCTCATTGGTGTATCCAATGATCCTGTAAAGATTGATGAACCTGTTCCATTGCCCGGTGTAATTTCAGAAGACAAGGATGGAGCAGGATGTAAGCTCTCTTCTCAACATCAACAAAATTTCTTGAAGGATCATGATCCCATTAGAGCAGCTAAAACAATGCATCATGGTCTCATTGGTGTATCCAGTGATCCTGTAAAGATCGTTGAAGCTGTTCCATTGCCAGGTCTAATTTCAGAAGATGAGGATGGAGCAGGATGGAAGCTCTCTTCTCAACAGCAACAGAATTCCTTGAAGGATCCAGCTGATAAGCCTCTTACCGATAATATACCTGTAAGTTTTTCTGCATGGTATTGAGAATCTGTTAATTTAAAAATGATGACATGGAAAGGCTTGAACCCAATTTGGCTATGCTTATGAATTATGTGTTGATGGTAAAATTCTTTTTATCCAATAAGTTAAACTGAAGTAGCTTCTAAGTCACAGTTTTTAAGTAGTTGGCTTGATGAGCTAAGGTCATAAACCAAATGAGAAATACACAAGACAAACCACACAACAAATTAAGTTCACTAACAACATATGAAGTAAAAAACTGACTGTTCTAAGCTGTCCTTTTTAGCTCACATAAAATATGAGTGGAGTTTGAGTTTGAGGGTGTTCGACCCATGAGTTGGCTCAACATAAGCATACGTATAATGTTTAATATGTATTAAAATTGATTAGATATATTTAGTGTCTATCACTTCTAGCACATGTGAAAGATCACAAGTGACTTGCGTTACCCATGTGACTGTTTTTCGCAAATTGATAGATATGCCTTTTAAACTAATAAATAAAAATTGTAATTTTCTGAATCTACCTTACTGTTTTTATTTTCATTTTAATTTTGGATGGTTTTTCTCTTTTTTCTTCATAATGATGTTGAACATTTTCAATATCATTAAGGCTCAATTTGTTTTTGTTGTAATGGTATTGAACATTTTACTTGTGTTAATTGACTAATCATGCTTGCCTTTTGATGTTGAAAGTATTATTTGGTTTTGATTTATATCTTAAATTTGTAATTATAGTTGACCGTTTATTAGTTCTTTGATTTGAATGTTTTCTTTAGCAATTTTAATTAGATTGTACTTGAACTCACAAGGCTAGTTGAGCTGCTAACGAGATTAATGTGAACTGAGCATCTGAAAAATGAGTTAAGTTATAAGCTGAACAAAATTCGATTGAGCTGAGCTTGTGCTAGCCTACCTCAGCTCAGCTTGACTCATTTCCAACCCCTTTCGAGTGACCTTTTCTGTCAACATGAGATTATCTCCTTCCGGACGTGATGTTTCAATTTTTTTTCAATGTTCTAAAAGCTAACTATATTACAGGTCCACTTAGCTTGTGGGCTGCATAGCACACATAATTTAAAGCTCTTAATGATTTGACTGAAGGATTACATCTATGCTGAAGGCCAAGTGTTTTGCATATCATCATCTAGAAATGTTATTACTCTTAACGATGTCTTACATAATGTAATATAATATTTGATATTTTTATTTAGTATTCTTAATTTACTAAGTAGCTTAGTCTCATGCTGATGCTGATCCAAGGTCCTGGTGCTACATGCGTTCTAGTGCTGAGCAATGAGAGGCTGAAGAAGCCATACTTAACTTGGGATCTGGGAGTAACTTTGATCTTGCTTTGGTACTTCTATATGTCAGCTTCGTTAATGTTGCTTTTATCTTCTTTCCCAAATTGTTGGGATGACCATATTCAGGTGAGTCATTCCCTTGAGGAAAAAGCACCAGAGAAAGATGGTGAAACTCAGGATAGCAAGGTTAAAATGAGAAACAAAGGTCTTTATGTTGGCGTAAAAGAGGATATGACTACTGAAAACGACAATGATCAAAGGCATTCGGATGATTTTGATCTGGCAGACATCTGGAATGAGATGACATTTGGACTAGCATGTTCCAAGGTATGTTCTATTGATCTGAATATATTTTTTCCCACATCCTAAATTTTATCATGCCCTGCTGCTCAATTATGTGTTGGACTTCCAACATTTGAGAGCTCTGACATCGTTGATAGGAAGGTTGGGTAGATGCTGAAAGAGAAGATGATGAATGCAGAATTCAGCTTGTGTGATGATTTATTTCTAGATATGAAAGTTGGCATACTTTCCAGTTACCCTGTGCTCATAATGTTCACGTTCTCCAAAGTTCACCTTTTGCACATTCTCCCCCCCCCCCAAAAAAAAAGCCCCAGGAAGAAACTCACAGTATTGTGCTGTACTCAAATGTAGGAAATGCAGTGAAGCAGTAATGTATAGGTTCAGAAACTACTCCCCTTAGGCATACCATTTTATATATATTAACAGAAAATTACCATATATCAGCAGCTAAGATTTTGGAGATGACAGCTGGTCAAGTTGGAAGAACTATGTTAACCTGTTCAATAGACTTAAGTTTGTAACTTCGCATTTTAGTCTAGCGGCTCGGATAATATTCTTTCCGTTCTTTGAAGGGTCAGTCCTCTGTAAGGCATGTTTTTCTTCATGTTTTTGTAAACATCACTTGCAGCATTATGAGTCTGAAAGCTAAGGTGGCTTGCCTGTTCCACTGTTAACAGAAGGGATTAAGAAAGCATTTCAATTTCTCTTTCTAGACAACACTATTATCTTTGACGCTATTACCATCTCTGCTTTGAGGGAGAATTAGGGCGGGGATAGTGGAGCCAATCACTCGACTATTGGAGCCACAAATCATAGGAGTCCTACATGTAGATCCACACACCATTTTATCTCGTTGGACCACTCTTGCCAATCTAGCTGAGCCATCAGCTTTTAATAGCACTTACCTGGAGTTGCATCTGTGGGAATACTCGGGGTGCTATCTTGTCGGTGCATATAGACAAAATTAGACACCAATACTCCGCCAAAAGCTTGAATTGGTTGTTGTTAGGCCAACTCTCTATACATAGACCACAGTACTTTGTCATCTGTCTGATTTGGGAAACTACTCACACATGAATTTAACACCAAATTGACATAATTCACAAATAGAAGGCAAAACAATGGGAAGGTAGTTACATCAAGACCATGCAAATGAAAATAGGCTAAGGGAGCCTTTGAGGTATGATTTACCTAAACTAAAATGAAAAGCACAACAAGAAACTTAACCGGCCTTCCTTTGATGATCTACTTGAAATTCTTATGCTAATAGGAGGGGAACTTCCTTTTTCTGACTTGAACAAAAAATGTCCACCCAATATGGGCTTTTCTTTGTGTTTGTTATTAAGTGAAAACATTATTTTTTTAATGGTATAATCTACTTGGCAAATAAATAATGGTTATAGCTTCAATAATGATTTTCCATAGAGTTTCAAATAACTTGAATATTTATCATTCTTTTTTATATCAATGTTAATCATGACCATGCTTAAGTAGATCTCATCCATTAAAATCACTCATAAAAACATTGCCAGAGTGCTTTGAGGGACACTTTTGTGCTGTATCATTTTTAAATATCCTGTTGATATATAATATAAAGTGTTCTGATTGTTTTCTCTTTGGATCACATTCTGTATTTTTGTGCTATTCTGCAGGATGCTAACATGAATCCTTCATTAGATGAAAATAAAAGAGAAATTGAAGATGACTGTGATCATCAATTTGTGCTAAAGGAAGACATTGGTGATGTTTGTCGTGTTTGTGGTGTGATTGGGAGAGCAATTAACACGATAATTGACTTCAAATATATTAAGGTATGTCTAGCCATTTTGATGTCATTTTTTTTACTTTGTCTTTGTGGAATCGGTAGGTTTTACAATACCTAGCCGAATAATCTCCATCTTATTCATAAAAGGTGATGTACCTTGTATATATACAAATAGATAAAAAGAGAATAAGAAACTAACTCCTAATTTACTCATAATTTATAGCTATAAAATAGGAACTAGATCAATCATACAAAAATTGTAGTCATTTTCCTAAAATAAACATTCCAACACTCCCCCTCAAGTTGGAGCATAGATATCAATCATGTCCAACTTGGATAAGTTTTCTTCAAATCTGACTCGTGATAAGCCTTTGGTTAAGAAATCCGTAAGTTGTCCCTTGGATGTAATGTAGGGGATACACACAAGTCCTTCTTCAATCTTCTCTTTGATGAAATGTCTATCCACTTCTATGTGTTTAGTACGGTCATGGTGAGTTGGATTGTGTGCAATACTGATTGTTGACTTGTTGTCACAGTACAATAGCATAGGATTCTCATTTGGAAGCGAAAGCTCAGTTATAATTCTTCTTAACCATAGAAGTTCACATATTCCTTGTGCAAGAGCTCGAAGTTCAGCCTCAGCACTGCTTCTTACTACCACCGGTTACTTTTTGCTCCTCCAAGTCACTAGGTTGCCCCATATAAATGTACAATACCTAGTAGTAGACCTTCTATCACTAGCTGACCCAGCCCAATCAGCATCAGTAAATGCCTCTATCTTCCTTGAATCATTTTTCTTGAAGAAAAGTCTATTCCCAGGAGTTCCCTTAAGGTATCTCAAAATACGGTGAACTGCTCCTAGATGTTCCTCATAAGACTCATGCATGAATTGGCTAACCACACTGACGGCATAGGCAATATCGGGTCGTGTATGAGATAAATAAATTAAACGGCCCACCAACCTTTTATATCTATCTTTATCAACAGGGACCTCTCCCTTTTTATACCCCAACTTGTGATTCTCTTCAATTAGTATATCAACCGGTTTACTTCCCAGAAAACCTGTCTCTCTGAGCAGGTCAATGATATATTTCCTTTGTGATACATAAATCCCTTTCTTTGATCTTGCAATTTCCATACCAAGGAAATACTTCATAGGTCCGAGATCTTTGATTTCAAATTATTTGGCTAGAACCTTCTTCATTCTTTCTCTTTCGGTTGTATCATCCCCTATAAGTAAAATATCATCAACATACACAATTTAGGACTGAGATCTTCCCATCTTGAGACTTTCTGAAAAATAAAGTATGATCAGTTTGAGCTTGAGTATAGCCATATTTCTTCACCGTCTTTGAAAAATGATCAAACCAGCCTCTAGAAGATTGTTTCAATCCATAGAGATTTTTTCAGTTTGCAAACTCTATCATTGACATAGACATCTTCAAAACTAGAAGGAATATCCATAAAAGCTTCTTCTGTCAATTCCCCATTTAGAAAGGCATTCTTGATGTCTAATTGTGAAATTTTTCAGTCTAAATTAGCTGCAACAGAGAGAAGAACAAGAATAGTGTTGAGCTTTGCTACCGGGGCAAATGTTTCTTGGTAGTCTATCCCATAGGACTGTGTGAATCCTTTTGCAACCAAGCGAGCCTTGAACTTTTCGATTAAACCATCCGAATTATACTTCACTGTGAATACCCACTTGCACCCCACTGTTTTCTTTCCCTTTGGTATTGAAACACACTCCCAAGTTCCATTTTTCTTTAGTGCTTTGATCTTCTCCATAACTGCTGCTCTCCATTCTAGAATACTCAATGCTTCTTGGATTGATTTGGGAATTGTTATATTGGTCAGATTAGTAGCAAAAGCCTGATAGGGAGGAGACAAACTACTATAGCACATGTAGTCTGAAAAACGGTGAGAAGTACAAGTTCTTTTTCCTTTTCTAAGAGCAATATGAATATCTAAATCCTCAACAGGTGTTGAATTACTTGGATTTTCACCTGTGGCATGATGTGTAGGAGAGTTCTGATTTGACGCATCATCAAGAACTGGTGGATCCAATGACTGGTTCTGCTCAAGTGTGTGAATTCCTTTATTTTCCTTTCTTTTTCGTCTCTCATAGACAAGTAATTTGGACTTTGGATTTCTAATTCTGTTTCTTTGGTGAGTGTAGTGGGTATTTCTTGATCTGAAGGAGGAATAGGAGTAGGAAATGTGACACTTTTAGAGGTCAAAAATGTATCCCAAAAATTCCAAAAACTCTCTTGTGTGGTCACATTCTCCCCCTGAAGTGAGTTTTGGCTGAAGTAAGGTTGATTCTCAAAGAATGAGACATCCATACTAACAAACATCTTTTTTGTTATTAGATCAAAGCACTTATATCCTTTTTTGTTGGTGAATATCCTAGGAAAACACATTTGACAGCCCTTGGATCAAATTTGCTTCGGTTATGAGAATGGATATGAACAAATGAGGTACACCCAAAGATCCTAAGTGGTAAATTGATAATTAGGCGGTTTGTTGGATAGACACCTTGAAACACTTCTAGAGGAGTCTTGTATCTTAGAACCCAGGTAGACATCTTGTTAATGAGAAATGAGGCAGTGAGAATAGCTTCCCCCCAAAAGGTTTTTGGTACAGTAGTGGTGAACATTAAGGACCTAGCAACCTCAAGTAAGTGTTTGTTTTTTCTTTCTGTCAACCCATTTTGTTGTAGAGTATTTATGCAACTACTTTGATGAATGATTCCCTGTCCTTGAAGAAATGCCCCGAGAACATTTTTGAAATTCTCGCTCCCATTGTCTGTTCTAAGAATCTGGATTTGGGTTTGAAATTGGATTTTGACCATTGAGTGAAAGTTTCTAAAGACTTGCTCTGTTTCAGATTTTGCCTTCAAGAGATATACCCAACATAGTCTAGTATGATCATCGATAAAGGTAATAAACCATCTAGCCCCCGAGAAATTTTTGATTCGCGAAGGACCCCAAATATCACTGTGTATTATTGAGAAAGGGGTAGAATGTTTATATAACTAGGCTTGAAAAGGTACACGATGATATTTAGAAAACTGACAAATCTCACACTGAAAGGAAGAGGGATCTTTATTATTGAAAAGAGATGGAAATAAATTTTCAAGTATAGAAAGTTAGGATGGCCGAATCTATAGTGTCACAACATGACATTATTTTCACATAAAAAAACAGAAAAGGATTTATAAACCGAACTTTGTCTATTTGAGCTTTCCTTGTCAACCTCCACACTCTTTAGTATTGCCAATCATCTTCCCCGAAACCAGTTCCTAAAATTGACATGAGGAAGAACCAAATTTAGCCACACAATTTTGATCATGAGTGAGTTTGCTAATAGACAACAGATTATATATAAGCAAAGGAACATGAAGTACAGATTTTAAGGTCAGATTTCTCGACAAAATAATTGACCATTTCCCTACTACAGTGGCTAATGAACCATCAGCAATCTTTACTTTCAAGTTACCAGCACAAGGAGTATAAGTGGAGAAGAGTGAAGAACAACCTGTCATATGATCAGAGGCACCAGAATCTAGGATCCAAGGAGTTTTATCCTCTGTTAGCACACTGAAGGTCTGAGAAAAATTATCTTTTTGTGCAATAGAGACAGATGGAAGAGAAGTTGAATTCATGAGTTTCATGAGACTTTCCAACTGTTCTTTATTGAGAGAAACTAGAGAACTTTCGGGTGCTGATTCTTCTGAAGCCGTTTGAAGAGTTCTGTTTGTCACTTGATCAGATTGTCCATTTTTCAAATGAGGAGGCTTTCCATGCAACTTCCAATAAGTCTCACGAGTATGATCAGGTTTTTTACAATGATCACACCAGAGTCTATTTCTCTTTTTATTCCGACTGTCATTTCCTCCATTTGAGGCATTAGAGAATCGATTGCTTTTGGTCGTGATGATTCCGTTTCAAGAGTCTCTCGAGTTTCATTTCCCAACATAACGTTCCTTTTGCTTTCCTCCCTACGGACTTCAGAGAACACTTTCCGAGTGGATGGCAAGATCTCGGGTCCAAGAATTCTTTCACGAACCTCATCAAGATCATTATTCAGACCAACCAAGAAAGCAAAAACACGTTCTTTTTCAATCATTCTCTTAAATATGGTACTGTCTTGTGGACAATGCCATTCATAATCATAAAATAAATCCAACTCCTGCCACAAGGTTCTCAAAGTATTGTAATATTGTAAGACACTTAGATTATCTTGTTTTGTATTCCGAATCTGCGTAGAAATTTCATAAACCTGAGCCGAATTTCCCAAATCTGAGAAAGTCTCCTTTGTAGCCTCCCAGATTTCTTAGGCGGTGGCAAGAAACTTGTACGTCTTGCTGATTGACGGCTCCATTGAATTTATTAGCCATGACATGATTTGGGCATTCTCCGATTCCCAGATCTCAATTGCTTCAAGATCTTCCTCCGGTTTCTGCGTTGCTCCAGTTAAAAAACCGATCTTTCCTCGTCCTCTGATGAAGAGCTTGATCGATTGGGACCATTGGAGATAATTTTTTCCATTGAGTTTGTGGCTAGTGATTGGTTGAGCGGAAAGGTTATTATGAGCCAAGATAATGGTTTTTGAAGAAGAGGATTTTGTTGAACTAGAATCAAGTGTGTGGTCACCCACACTTGATGTGCAGGACATGGTGGCTTGTTCTGAAAATAATAAATGAGAAATCCTGCAGAAAAACGGAGGAGAAAAAGATAATGAAAGCCTATGACAGGACTTTGATGCCAGAAACGAGCCTAAAGCTCTGATACCATGTGGAATCGGTAGGTTTTATAATACCTAGCCGAATAATCTTTATCTTATTCATAAAAGGTGATGTACCTTGTATATATACAAATAGATAAAAAGAGAATAGGAAATTTACTTCTAATTTACTCCTAATTTATAGCTATAAAATAGAAACTAGATCAATCATACAAAAATTATAGTTATTTTCCTAAAATAAACATTCTTAAAAAATAAACATTCCGACAGTCTTATAATGATGTAGATCAAGAGTCTTGTAGTATAGATGTATATAAAAATTAAAAGGTAGAAATTTTTGTGAGGTGAAATAGTTGAGAAGAGATTGTTTGGTTGGCTTATGCTAATTCATGGCTTGACTAGGGCAGCTGTTTATGAGCTGTTGTAGAAAAATCAAAACTACTCCCTGATAACCTTATCAATGTTTTTCAATTTGTTGAACTTTAAGCATGATTCGGGCTAGATTTACAGGTCACTGGCCAAAATGTTGGTTTTCTTTGTCCAAAAAGAAGGTTAGAGGATAGTTCAAAGGTCTCTCTGTGCCTTGATGCAGCTTGAAGCATCATTTCCATATTTTTATACCACAGATTCATTTACTAATGTTCTGTGGTATGTCACATTTTGAACTCTTGATATGTCGTTGCTGCTTGAATGTTTTAGTTTAGCTGATCTTATTTCGTGCAAAGTAAATACCAAAATGGTTTTATACGAGTTTTGATTTGCATTACCCAATCTGGCCTTAGCTTCTTTCTCATTCCTGTGGTTACAATCCGTTAGGTTGAGTTGCTCCAGCTATAAATTTGATGGCTGTTAAAATCTTCCTTGTCTGCACTGTTTACCAAACTATTGCAGCATGGGTAATGGTTTGGTTTAGGTTTGGCAACATAATCTGTCATTGGCATTTGAATTTTGCATCATCCTGCCACTATTGCCTATTTGTTTGTTCTGCAGGCAAGTAGGAATAGGAGAACGTACTGGTCTGTGGTCGAGGAGAAAAACAACAGAGAGGTAGCCAAAGCCTTAGGTCTTGGGTTCAACAAGTCGGCAAATGATTTTGGTGAGACAGAAATATTTGCTCATCCAAGGCTTAGGAGGCTAATGAAACAGCATCAAGTGGAAGGCTTCAATTTCCTTCAAAGCAATTTGATGGCTGATAATCCAGGTGGTTGCATCCTGGCCCATGCTCCAGGATCTGGAAAAACATTTATGATGCTATGTTTCTTGCAAAGCTTTTTGGCTAAATACCCCAGTGCAAAACCATTGGTTGTGCTTCCCAAAGGCATCTTGGGTACTTGGAAGAAAGAATTTCAAAAATGGCAAGTTGAGGACTTTCCGCTTTATGATTTTTACTCCGCAAAAGCAGAAAGGAGGTCTCAACAATTGGATGTGCTAAAAAATTGGGTCGAGGATAAGAGCATCCTTTTTTTGGGATACAAGCAGTTCTCAGCAATTGTTATGGACCAAGGAAATGATCCAACAACCAAGGAATGCAGAACCATACTGCTGGAGGTACCTTCCATTCTTATACTGGATGAAGGCCATGCGTCAAGGAATGAGGACACCAATATATTTTGGTCATTGGGATTAGTTAAGACACCTAGGAAAGTGGTACTTTCAGGCACCATCTTTCAGAATCATGTTAGAGAAGTGTTTAATGTCTTGAATCTCGTTCGTCCGAAGTTTTCTAAGTTGGACAGAACTCTTCAGGTTGTTAAGCGCATCATGAGCAGGACACATATTTCTGGTGCTAGGAAGCTTTCAAAACTTGGCGCAGAAACTGCTTTCTATGATTTGGTAGAAGAAACACTTCAGAGTGATGATCTTAAGAGGAAGGTTGCCGTTATTCGAGATCTCCGAGAGATGACTTCCAAGGTACTTCATTATTACAAAGGAGATTTCCTAGAGGACTTGCCTGGGCTTGTTGACTTCACTGTGTTTCTCAACCCCAGTGCCAGTCAGAGATGTGAGATTGAAGGATTAAGGAAGTTAGAACAGCAGTTGACGAAATCTTCTGTTAGGAGTGCAGTTTATGTGCACCCACACTTAAAATGCCTTGAAGACAATAAGGCTGTGTCCGATGATGATTTAGATGCAATCTTAGATAAGTTGGTTATCCAAGATGGTGTGAAAATGAAGTTCTTTCTTCGTATGATTGAACTATGTGAAGCAGCAGGAGAAAAGCTACTAGTTTTCAGCCAGTTCCTGCTACCCTTAAGATTTCTTGAAAGATTAGTCGTAAAGGTGAGGGGTTGGAGTCTGGGAAAGGAGACATTCATGTTTACGGGCAAATTGAGCAATGACCATAGGGAGTTGTCCATGGAACAGTTCAACAACTCTCCTGATGCCAAAATATTCTTTGGTTCAATTAAGGCATGTGGGGAAGGGATTTCTCTGGTCGGGGCATCCCGGATCCTAATTTTGGATGTGCCTCTTAATCCATCAATAACTCGTCAAGCAATAGGCCGTGCCTTTCGGCCTGGCCAACAGAAGAAAGTATATGCATATAGATTAATAGCCGCTGATTCACCTGAAGAGGAAGAGCACAACATCTGCCATAGAAAGGACTTGATATCAAAAATGTGGTTTGAGTGGCAGGAGCATCGCAGTCACAAGGAGTTCCAAGTGGAATGTGTTGATGTGAATGAATGCGGAGATGACTGCTTGGAGAGTTCTAAGTCAGAGTTAGGTCAAGATGTGAAGGCCTTATACAGGAGGTTAGTTTTGTATTTCTCACTCTTGATTTCCCTATTTGGTTGTATCAGCAGTCGGTCTAAATGATCAAAATTTTCACTTGACAGGTGACAACCAGTTGTTTTATGATCTCTTTTTTTTTTGAAACTTTTTCTTTAGATAGAGATGTGCAGACCTTATACAAGAGGTTCGCTGAAGGAGATGCAAACAGTAGTTTCAGATTTCTTACTTCACATGGTATCATGCTCGGTTAACATTATGGTCAGTGCCAACCTGTTTCTTTTGTTTAAAAGCCGCCTGGGGGCATATAGGCAGATTCCGTAAGCAATTTTTTATTCTTAAGGATTGACTCGCAGCCAACTGCTTTTGTTAATTTTCTGGGATGACTTAAAGGAAGCTGTATGTAATACATTAGTACATGGAGAGATTTTGAAAGTTGCTTTCTTCCCAATATTTTCTGTTAATGATACACCTCTTGATTCCTCAGTTTTCTCCTTTTGACTGCGAGCACGGTAATTTCTTTGGCAACCATGGCATTGTAGGTGAACTAAATAACTGATAATGCATCATAAAATTCTTAAATATAGGGCATGCTTGTCCGTATTAGATTTTAAATGTCTCGAATGGGATTAGTCAGAATATGACTTCAGATGTTATAGTCAACAAAAAAAAAATTCAATGTCCGGGGCCTAAGCATGAGGACTAGGAGCCTGTCAAGCTTCATTAATTCTTAAAAGACCAAGGACAGCTATAAATATGGGCAGTGGCTGGCTTGGCTTCTGTTTACATCAATTCCATGGCGACGCATCTCAAATATAAATCCACCAGCGTTTGGAAGGAAAAAAAAAAAAAAAAAAAAAATATCTGTGTGTCTCCTCAATGTGGGACGTCTCACCATGTCCGAACCATGTCCTGACCGGATGGCAATCGGTTGCGTGTGAGAGGTAGGCCATCCCCACACATATAATGAGCTCAGCTCCGCCATAGTAGCCCTCTCTGAATACAATGATCAGCCAATTACGGCGAATGTTTATTGTAAATCAAATGACCCATTTGTTATTTTCTTTTTCCAATACCAAATTTGAATGTACAAGTTTCCTTACGTCATAATAATCAAGAACTATGTATCTTATATCTTTACAAATATTCTAACCTCAACAATCAATCTCTTGCTATATTACAACTGCTTATATATATATATATATATATATATATCAATATTCTAGTGGGATAGGGCTATATTTCCAACCATTTAAGCAAAATCTCTACCGCCAACAAGTTGAAAGCCCCGGTTATTACCATCCGTCATCCCTATCTTCCAACCCTTCCCCAAGGGATCAAAAATCATCAAGCAATCACCTTTTAAGCTACAAAATCATGCAACAGATGGGATGAGCCTAATCTATGCTGCCGGTTTCCAGGATCAATGCAATCAAACTCTGCTGTTTCAGGTACCACAGATGATGCTGCGGCATTGTATATGTCATCTCCTCGTGTCATCACAAAATTGTGATGGGTCACGCCTGACATGGGTAGGGTACCATCCTCACAACGTTGCAAGCCCAATGTTAAGGACACCCCACTTCCACTTCCAAATCTCCCCAATTCAGACATGTCATAGGCAGCAGCTGCTGCCATGAACCTCTCGCTGCCTCCATCAGACCGAACAAATGCTTCAGGGATGAGGCTGCAGTCACCCAAATTGGGTCTGAGGTCTCCCCTTAGTTTCACTATACCGAATTCAGTCTCAGTCTCTTCACAATTCCCATTTCGGAAACCAGTCCCTGTAGTAGGTCCTGGTCCTGTCATATCTGCATCAGGGATGTGTTCAGATTTGGAGATGTGGAATTTTACAACGCTGCATCCCTTGGTGGCTGTTAAGTTCCCACTTTGTTGCATGTCCTCTCCTCTATCCTCAGAGGCTCTTAAATCAGGTTTTATCATTCTAGGTGCATTTTCAGATGAAGAATTAGAATCCAACTCCGCCTCTCCAAATTCTTCTTTATACATCTCTTCTACCATAGGCTTCCAGAGACGCACCCGTGCATTTATAAACCAGTTTGAAACCTAAGCCAGACAAAACATTCTCATCAATGATCCTTTTAGGACACCAACATAGAAAAAGTCAAGAAGCTGAGCATGTTCCAACATTCTAACTAGCATGAACCAGACCTAGACCCGGTCGAGGCTCTCACCGTTGCAACCAGAGATACAGAAAGCCTTATCCTACAAGAAGAGATTTTCGTCTTTCACCTTCCAGCTCTGGTGACCTTGTGGCTTGTAATTTGATCAATCTTTTAACCAAAACATGCATCTTAAACATAGCACAATGGCTTACTTTTTTATGGCATAAGCAGGCAAGCGTAGAGTAGAAAATGCTAGATTTAACAAAGTCATCAAGGGCATGAAAATTACTCTCGTACCTGACTTCTTGTCAAGCCTGTTTGCCTTGCGAGCATAATCTTATCAGAGTCCTTTGGGTATCTGTTTACAAGTTTCACACACAAAATGAATTAAAAAAAAAAAAAAAAAAAAACCCATATATTTTATCAAGCGAATAAATAAAATATGAGGGTGAGATGTGAAGGAGCCTACGGGTGAAGGAAATGCTCAAAGAGCCAAGCACGAAGAATGGAAACAGAGCTTTCAGGTAGGCCCCTCTGTGGTCTCCATGCATGTGGCTGCATCACACCGAGCTGCTGTAAAGCTCTTTGTTGTCTAATCTGTTGGTCCACATATCTGAGACGAGCAATTCCTACTCCTCTGCTGCTTGCTGATGTGTCTTGCTCCCCGAGGCTCTTCCTTGTTGCTCGAATCTGTCCAGTGATTGCATCACGCAAACATCGAAAGTGACAGGAAATCGTCTGGAGGGCAAGAGCTGTGTATGGCCTAGCAGCCCCACTTCCTGCTATTACATCAAATGATGATACCACAATGTGCATCTGATGGTAATACTGTTTGTACCTCCTGTCAACCTATGACAATATAGAAGACACAATCTTTACACCTCAAACGTCAAAAGCAAATCTCAAGCAATTCTTATTAAAGATTTTCCGCAACTAGAAAATAAAGTGAGAGAGAAGCTTGACCACATGAACTAGGTGTTCATAAAATATGACATACAATGGTCTAGTTCTTATATACGCTGTGCTCTCATGCAGGAAAATTGAAAATGGAGAAGCCTCCTTCAAATCCATAAGTTATTAGATATTTTTAGAAAGTAACAACTTTGATCCGCCTAAAGTTGCAAATGTTTCATATCCCCTAATTTGCCTACAGCTTCCATCTCCTTGCCCTTCCTTTAAAATGATTCAGCCATTGTTTTCAACCTCTACAAATTTGGTGGGCTTTTTTTTTTTTCCCTGAATTTCAAACAGAAAAAATGTCATTATTTTATGAATATTTCTGTATAGAATCTACATGATGTTAAGTTCCTCACTTCAAATTTTCATCTTGATCTAAAAGTTGTGATCCTGTTTCTTAATTGAGTTGTGGTATTCCAACCCCCCCCCCCCTGGGGGGTGCGTGGGGGAGTGGGGGAAAGAGGACGGCCCAAAAGAATAACACTAGGGTATGCATAGATTTGAAGATGAGAATTCAATATAACAATTTTATCAAAATGTTCCAAGATCTCTATTCTAGTTAAGGTTATTATCACTAGTTGACAATTAAGGAAGTGAATCATGCTTGATTCATATCTGCAGTATTATGGATCTAGCTAACAACAGATGCATGCATGTCAATATTGATAGAATGATCCTGAGTCATTGAGTGATTTCTGCCACCTTGAGGAATCTAAATCTTTTCCCAAAAAAAAAAAAAGATCATATTTTCTCTACAATTCCAAGAGAGATCACAAACAGCACGTAACAGACAACTGACTTCTCCTCACAAGGATAACAACAGAACTTTGTTTATTTTGTCACATGCTACTGTTAATGAGGTCATAGTAACTCCAAACCGGTACCTCGTTTTTTAACCAATTGGATCATTATTCAATAGATTTCTTCCTCTATTCCCTATACTTTTTCAGGTAAAACTTTGGAATTTTTCCTCAATATCAGATCCTAGTGTCCGGGGGCGGAGCCACATAGAAGGTAGGGTGGGCAATTTGCCCCACTAGACCAAAATAATTCCATTATTTTTTACATGCCAAATAAATATTGCTTCAACTCAAAATATTATCTCAATTAAGATCGTCAGTCAATCCACTATATATGTCATTCTGTTCCATGAAAATATTTTGCCCCCACTGCCTTTGAATCCTGGATTCGCCACTGCTAGTCTCCATCAATGTGAACAAGTTATGTGGGATGCATAAAACTAAAAGACAGAAATGGTGTCCTCAATGTGTACTAGATGACGTGGTGTTCATGTACACCTACTCTCTCTCTCTCCCTCACCCTTTTTTCCTCTTGTGAATCACTTCAATTCTACTATGGTAGAAGAAAAATGACGGAATGCAGGCTTAGCTTATCTAATGATTTTATGGAGAGAAGCAACACCTTCATTTATTAGTGATGTAAAGTCTCATATCCGCTAGCTTTGGCTGTCCAATTCTCCACATTAGCAGCTAAAACTTAAGATAGAATTAAGTTCTCTAATAAATAAGGCGAAGGATTTAAATTCCAATCTTGAAAGATCCTAAAGTTAAAAAAAGCCAGAACTTAAGAAAGAAACTGAGACAACTAATTTGGTTAAGAGTCCCTACCACTTCTAACAATCTTTGATACTAGAAATATTGTCTAGATAATCCGCTTCCCTCAACCAAGATTACCAACTGCTTTGCATGGTAAATTAAGTTTTTATATCGAAAATCAAGTGATAGAAATCAGGCTTGGAGGAATTCAAAGAAATGAACAGCAAAATCTACCTATTTGAGAAACTAGAAAGCTACCATACAGTGCATGAAATATCTGGAAATGCTAAATTTCACCTCATCGAGCATAGACAAAAGCTTTGTTACTTTGTTCTGCAATTCCTGTCTTTCAGCAGGTGACAACTCGGGGGCAGAGTTGGCAGTTGACCCTTGAGGGTTTGAAGGAGCTCCATTCGCAGATTGTGATGCAGTTGCACTCTTTGACCCACCATCAACCTCTTTGGAACCCTTCATCTGAGCCTCGGAATCAGGCCGCTTCAGAGCTTTCCTCACATTCACAACTTCATCAAGCAATTGCTGTGCCGCCTTAAGGTACTTAGAATTGGGAATAGTCCTTGCAATACTTGACATACTATATGGAGACGGATCTCCTTTCACTAACTCTTGATTGACTCCTGGATAACCAGGAGGTAAATGTTTGCTCAGTGAGTTCTCATCGTCCCTAAAAGATCCACTCCTGCTTCCAGCCTCCCCAGAAATCGATGAATTAGGACCCAAGAATGCAGAAAAACCCGGATTACGATTCCTGTATTGGACTGAAGGCATTTGGATTCCAGACGGGATTTGAGTACCTAAACTAATGGACAGTCCTTGGCCTTGCAAATTCTGTCCTCCATGAAGAATGGTAGTTGGACTACCACCCATCGGGTGCATAAAAAGCATCTCATTTCTACCATCCCTCCATGCACTATACCCATTTTCCTCAACACTTGACCCCCCAAGGCTTGATAGTATTTCTTGTTGGGGTGGAGCAGAATCTGAAGCAGCAGCTGGCATATCAATCTGCTGCCGCGAATTTCCAGGCAATGCATCCGAAAATGTCCCAGCAGATGATGCATAGTCCATGTACGTCACCATATTACCCACAAGAACTGGTGTTTCAGAATACTGATTGGATATAGGTTCTCTTAGGTAGAGCATTGAAGCTGATTCTCTTTGATTATTAGAACTTGAAAAGAAAGCAGCCATCCTCTACTTCCTCAATTTTTCAGAAGCTTACTTCAAGGAACAGTACGATGAATTAGCTAATCTCTACAGGAAGTAAAAACGGGAAATTAGAATGTTCATTACTTACAAATGAATTCAACTAAAAGGGTTTTTTTTTTTTTTTTGAATTATATCCTAAATCAAAGAAAAAGTTAACCTGGCCAAGCACATGCAATGTCTTAAGTAAATAAATAAATAAATAAATCAGAAAAACTGTGTATATTACACCAAATTATCTAATCATGGATATCATTTTTCATGAGTCAATTGCAAGAAGATCAATAATAGAGAGATGCCATTAGCGAAGCAACATGAAATAAAAATAAAAATAAAAATAAAAAAATAAAACATTGAAAACAGAATCTAAGCAAGGGTGAAGAACAATCAAGTACTTAAGATATGCATTTTTGGATTTTGTTTTCCAATTCTTGTGAAGTATCAAATTTTGAGAAAACCCATTAGTTTAATAAACAAAATTTAGGAAATAGAAGTACCAATTGTCCAAAAGGATAAGAACTAAGAAGCTAAGCAACAAGAACCCCAATTCAAATAAAATTAAAAATAATAAAAAATCATATATTTTCCCCTTTCTCATCTGATCATCTATTTCACCACAGAGAAGAAGAAGAAGAAGAAGAAGAAGAAGAAGAAGCTAAGCTAAGCTAATCTAAGGCATTAGATAAGATGAGAGAGAAATAAAAGGGAAGAAGAAATATAAAATAAAAGAAATACCTGAAAAACAGCAAGAGATGTGGGCGTTGTGGGGAACAAAAAAGCTTGAAGTTTTGTTGCTGAAACACAATTCTCCAAAGACAGACAATATGATCCCGAGACCCATAAACAACAACATAACAATCCCTTTTCATCGGACAAATACAACTCCAACAACAATATTATTATAAATTAATTATAAAAAACCCCTTTTCTTTTTTTCTTTTCCCCCCTCAATTCAAAGAAAATAACAACAACAATAACATCAATAAATCATCATCATCATCATCATCATCATCGAACCTTTACTTTCTCTCTCTTCTCTCTCTCTCTCTCTCTCACCTTTTCTTTTTCTATACATATATTCTATATCCATCATTCCATTCTTTTCCCACGTGTGAGAGATATCACACACACATGTAAATCATATAAACTCACAACCCATCTCTCTTCTCTCTCTCTCTCTCTTAAAAAGGCATTTCATTTGAAGAAAATTGATGACACCCAGAAAAGAAAATATCATGACTTTCACTTTCTCTCACTTATGTTTCCTCTCTCGCTCACCATCTAAATCCCTGTTTGTGTTGCTTTCGTTGTTGCTGTTGTTGTTGCTTGACTTGCTTCTATTCAGTAGTCTGTTGATTGATGTTTGTTTTTTGTTTGGTCAAGGAGTTCAATCCCTAACCACCAGTTGGTAGACCTGAACCCTCCCTTAAACCCAAACCCAAACCCATCCTCTCTCTCTCTCTCTCTCTCTCTCATCAAACTACGCTGGCTGTCTCTGTCTCTCTCATTTCTAAGCATGGAAGGTCCTCTGGTTTTGCTGCTGCAATATCCACTATATAACTTTATTTGTTTTTTTTTTATTTTTTTATTTTTGTTTGTATGTGTTTTTCCGATGTGAGATAAGCACGATTAGGTGCCCCAAATCACTGTGTTCTTTGTCTTTTTGTTTTGATTAATGTGGTCATCTTTCTCCGGACCCTTCTGTTTCTGATATTTTCCTTTTTTGCCCCTCACTTTTATGTATTTTGAATTGGGCCCCGCGTTTTCCTTTATCAGCCGTTAACAATAAGCTCTTCACCCTCTCACGAGCTGTAGAGTGACTAAAGTAAGCAAACAGTAAACAAACCAAACTTTACATAAACAATTATCTCTGTATATTTAAAAATTTTTATTTAATTTTAAAAAATTAATTAATTTAAAATGATTTAAATTGAAAAGATTTTAATTTTTTTTTTACTGATATAAGATTTGATTTATTTAATTTTTCTACTCGATCCATATAAAAAAAAATACTTTTCTCTCTTGTACGCACAAGTGATATAGTTCTCTCATTTTTATTCTTCTTTTTTCAATTCAATATCGTTTGGTTGTATCTCCTTATATATATATATATAAAAAAATGATAGAGCAATCAAGTATCCTAATGGTCGACCCCTCCACATTTTTTACAAATATAAACATTTATTTTGTTTTATTTATAAAATTTTTTTAAAAATAATTTCTAAAAATAGAAGAAATTTTAAACATAAAATTTTTTGATAAACAAATTATAGTGTTGAATATAGGTTATCGCTAGTTATTGTCACAAGGGCACTATGTATAGAAAATAAATCGAAGGTTAAGAGTCAAATATTCACAATTTTTTTTTTAGTGAGATATACCATTTCTAAAGTAATAATTTTTATATAAGAATAAAATAAATTTTACTTTTGTGTTGAACTATACCCTCAAGATTAAGCCTAAAAATAAATTATTAGAAAAAGACATTAATGTATCTAGTATACAAAAATGAAATTTTATTAATTATATCTAATGTTAATTTTTACAAATCATTTTCGATATCTTATGCGGCATTTAAACATGTCAAAGATATTTTTCATTCATATTAAGAGTTTGATGTGGCCTTTAAGCTTGTTTAAATATAGTTCACATCTTTTTAAGATGAAAATTTATCATGAATGTCTCCCAAATGCCTAACAAAAGAAAAGCAAGAGACATACTAATTACTAATTAATTCATAAGGGTGTATCTGCGACAATACTATTTAATTGATGAAAAGTTTGAAAATACTTATTTATTAGTAAACAAATGATAATATCTTTAAGTTGTGGGCATAATTTATATTTTATTGATCAAATCTTAATCAAAGTCATCATAAGAAAAAAAAACTAGTCATTAGCACATATAAATTTCATCCACTTGGCTTGTCTCTTTTGTCTTCTTGGATGTTTTCTGCAATTAAACTTCCATGATTACCATTATTATTATTATTTTATTAGTATTATAATTGTGATTAGTACGTGTCGTTGCGCGATTATAAACTAATTAGTAATTTTTTAAGTAAAAAAAAATTATAAAACTCCCATTTCTCTCTTACTTGTAGTTGCTAACAAAAATCGGGTTAAAGGTTTATGTTCGACTGCTTTAAGTAATTATGAAAATGAATAAATTTGGAATTGATACAAATTGCTTGAAAATGAGGCAAAGAAAGTAGAATTTGTGAATTTTTATTACGATATTTAGAACTAATCGAAGAATTACGGATAAATAATCAAGTAATATCCCTTTTTATTCATTTTCATCTATTCAGAATTCATCTGCACTAATATTTTAGGAGAGAGAGAAAAAAGGAAATTATTCATGGCAATTTACAAAAGATTTAATTTTTTTTCCTCCAAAAATTTAGTGGGATCTTGAAGCTAACTTGGCATGTCCTAAGATTTTGATCATTGAAAGGATACAAAAATTTTGGTACCTTTTCCATATGAATGACCATGATGTGCAAATACCTTTTCATGGTCATTTCTTAATCAAGATCAAATAGTCACTTTGGCCAAAATGGGGTGTAATGGCAAAATGAAAACATACTGTTAATGGTGGACCCAAAAAAAGGAGTTTTAGGGCATTTTGGGTGAGGATCCTGCAGTTTATTTAAGCATATGTAAGGCAAGAGAGAAAAGAGGGTTTCCTGGATTGGTGCTGGGGACCCCTAACCCCCAAACCAAAAGCAAGGTGCAACTCCCATTATGTGTTGCAAGTACATCAATAACAAGCTAGATCATTGGACATGCAAATGAGTTTTGTGAACTTGACCATCCGGATCTGAGAGCTTGTTAATAGATTGTGATTGAGATTTAGATCTTTTTTCCATAGCCCAATAGTCGATTTAATGGGATATATATCATGTCCCTTAATCAAATTTTGGATTCGAAACTTACGAATGAAAAAAATTATACTAAAAGAACCAACCTTAAATAGGATTCCACAGATCATGGAATTGAATTAGTCAAAACATGATTTTTAAATACCAGTGATGGGAATAAAAAAATACATAATGTCTCTCAAAATATATACGTTTAACTCTTAATTTTCATTCTGGTCAAAAAATATCCGATCATACAATTAAAAATAACTTTCAATCAACTGTATATATGGTGTCAGAAAATTTAAATATGGAAGTAAAATAATAATATAAAATTTTAATAATTCATTGATTCAAGTAAACTATTATAATAAATTGAATTTATATAAAAAACTCATTATTATAAGTATAAAAAATATATATAAAAAGTTATTTATTTTTAAAATCAAATCAATTACTAATTTATTTTGATATACAATATTTTTGGGTTTATATTTTTTTGGCTGTTCAAAGTTAATTTCTCTAATATATTTGTACTTTTATTTTCCCAAATTGATAGGAGAAATTATTGTAAACTCAATTTTATTTTTCCATTACCTTTTTTTTTCAAATAAAAATTAGTAAAGGAAAAATTGAAAATTCCAAAATTTTGTTTTGCCCACATTATTATTGCTTTTTTTGAATAAACTGACAATATGTGGTAATCATATTGAGTTTGATTAAATTTAATTCGTATCAATTTAATCTCTTGAACGACAGTATTATTGTTGCTTTAAAAACAAAACAAAAGGAAAACTTTGTCATCGACTCCTTGTAATCAAACAAGGTACCAACACCAACCACCTCTCCAACTTAGAAAAATCAAATGCTAACAACCTTTAATTATTATTTATATTTCCATTTAGTGGTTGATTTCAAATGCTAAATTAAAAAATAATAATAATAATTACCAATTAACTTTGCTTTAAAGTAAGTGGTAATTTCAGAAATAAATTCAAAATTTAGTGACTAGTAGTCAATATTTTTAAAATATGATCGAATCGGTCGGTTCGATTAGTTCGACTGTAAACCATTTTATAGTTCGATTTGATTTTTACTGTTAAATCGAATAAAATCAAATTTAATCAAAACCGTTTAAATTCGGTCAAAATCGATAAAATCGAATGATCCAATCGGTCTAACCAATGTAATATACAAATTATCTATTAACTTTATTTTATTTTAAAATATATAATATATAAATTATATATATGATATCGTTAATGTCATTTAGTTCATAAAATGATCCAATCTGTTTGATAAATAAATTAATAAATTGATAGATTGATTGAATTATTTACTGTTTCCGTTTTAAAAACATTACTAATAGTATGAGATTTTTTTCTTTTTTAAATGTTGGTTGAGTTGCATAACCACACCTAGGAAGCACTTTTTATTAGTTTCCTTTGTGATAATAGCTTTTATAACTCGGAAAAATCTTAATTCTAGGCTTAAAAATTTAAATTAATCTCTATTTTAATTTTAAACTGTTTTAGTGAAAAAGGAATTATGAAGAGGAAACTCATGAAATTTGGAAAATAAATAGGGTTTTGTAGCTTTTTAGGGATACGAGGAAAAAAAATTTCGAATTAAAATTTTAAATTCAAATTTTAGAAGGAATAATTAGTTTTGAACATAAATTTTGAGTAAAAAAAAAAAAAAAAAAAGAGTTATCATGCGATTCACAAAAAGTGAAAGAAAAAAAAAATCTAGGGGTAATCGAATGAGGAGATTTGATGGGCTGTGGCGTGAAAATCCAAGATTTAATTGCCCTTGCTTACGTGTGATTTGTCGAAGGTTCGGCTTCCCCGACGTTGTTCCGGCCCTCTGGCACATGTTTCAGACGCCAGCCAACCCCAAACTCTACTTTTAGGCGGGCGGATTTTGCATTTCTCAACCCCGACCACACCATAAATGCATTTTTTCCTTTTGGTTCACCTAAAAATTTGAAGTTAAAATTAATACTATTTTCTATTAATAATCGAAATAATTTATAAAATTTGATTATTTTGGATATTAAATTTTGTAATTATTTAATACTATTTATTCGTATCAACCTATAAATTTGAGTTCTAAATTTAAATTAAATGGGTTAAATTTTATTTGATTTTTCATATTTGTATATGTTGATTATTTTTAAAATTATCAATATTTTTTGATTAATTTTAAAAAATAATTATTGAAAATTTGGTTAAAATAAGTTAATATAAATTATTGTATAAGTTTTAATTTTTGATTTAATTTAATTTATTTATTATTATAAAAATAGAGCAGGTCTTATAAACAATACAACACTGCCTTATAATGTTCTCGTTTGGATGAAAATTCAATGAGTAATTTGAGAATTGCACTGCAATGATATATGAGGGTTTCTATCTCATTGTTTCAAAACGTTGTATCATTTGACATTTTTGGAGCATTAAGCTATTATTCCATTAGGAAATCATTTTCAGATGATTTTTTACATTATTATTCCATTAAAAAATCATTTCAGATAATATTTTGTATCATACGTGATACACTAGTTCTCTTTGTTTACGAAATTTAGTTTTCTTGAGAATTAGGGTCAGCCATTTAATGATATTTTCTATGAACAGCCTCTCCTTCAATCCACTTCGATTACTTCCAAATCATATTCCTAGCTATAACCCTAAAATAGGAAATAAGAAAGATCAAAATACTTGAAATCATTTTGAATATCAAAGGAGTTTGTGCAAAGAGACAAAGTCTCACGAAAATTATCTATCTCAACACATAATTACTGTTGATTAACTATTTAATAATTACTAATAATTCTAAAAATAGTAAGCTTACATGATAATCCATCGATAAACATGACATTCGTGAGAATAGAACATTAAATTAAATACTTTGCCTCACCCTCAAATGAGAGGGAAGATCAATTTGGTTTGAATCTTGAACTTGATCTTTTAATCCTATGCCTAGGGTAAAAAAATCTCTTATTCAAGGACTTTATGTAATAAAATTAATTTTGGCCACATGCCCATCTCTCACAAACATTGTCAGCTCACCTCACCACCCTACATAGCCTGCACAAGTATTTCATCAAATCTTGTAGAAAAGCCCCACAATATGTATTGAATCCATCTTTTATTTTATTATATTTTTATACACACACGAGAGACTCAAAAACTCTGAGGGAGAAGAAATGGTAACAGTCGAGAGGTCATTGGTGTCCATCTTTTTTATTATGTTAAAAGGGTAAGATCCGACTCTTCCATGGCATTAATCAATAGTATAGTGTCCCAATCAAATAGCCTTATTAAAAATATGCTTACAAAGTATATACAATTCGATCGTTGGTTGGGTCTTTTACACCAAACCCCCCTTAGTTTATCAATTTTCTTGTGACCCCACTGGTACAGCACACCACCATGGACGGCACTCAATAAACTATAGTATAAACCAAATATCTAATCATCATTTTTTTTTAAGATTTTATTTATTTTATTTAAATCTTGTGACATGGGTTTCTATTCTTTTACGCAATTAAATTCAATCTTAATTAATTATATAACAAATGACAACTGTATTATTATGTATTTTAAATTACTTGTAAGATTAATGGGTAGCATATGATTAATTAACCAAATTGAGTTGATTAGGTACATGTTACTTGGCGATTTCTTGATTAACAAAGGACAACAATTTTATGTTGCCTCATATCCTCAATGTAATTAATTATATAATTATGTAAATTAATTGGTTCGAGAAAATGATCTATAAATATTAATGTTTTTTCAAGGGGTGAAAGGAGGAGAGAGAATAAATTTTTTGATATTTGACCATTGGTATCAACTAATTTAGTTCGAATAGTTATGAAGTCTAATTTCAGGACCAATTTTCAATGTTTCCTTTTTATTTCAAAGACTTAAATTCAATATCTTAGTAGCTGGTGGAGAAGAAAGAAAAGTTGCTCTTGAATTTTTTTTTTTAAAAAAATTATATGTATATAATTTTAAAATTATGATTTTAAATTTAATATTTTTCTTGCCACATAATTATAGTTTTAAATACATGTTGCTATTGGCTTCTACTATAAATTTAGAGTTTGATTCCGAACCTATACCAATAAAATCTCATTGGTAGCATTTGAAATAGTATACATGATGAAAAGAATGGGTGCACGATGTCCCTCAAAACAGTTCAAGTGATAGAATTTTTCTATTTTCATTCTTTTTTCACGATTTAATATCATTTGGTTGTATCTTTTTATACAAAAAAAAGGTGCAAAATGAAAAATATAATATTTAATTTACAAAAATGAAAACAAAATCAAAAAATTGTATTTATCACGAGATTAAAAATCGAACCAAATTTCTATACCTCCTTCTTGAAAGGACATGAGATAGAGAGCGAGATAGGGATAGAAAATTTTATTTTTAAAATTTCTGTCTCGTATTTTTTATTTCATTTATTTTGCTTCATATCTTGAATCAAATATTGCTTTAAAAATCAAGAAAATTGTACAAAATAACAAATTATAAGATATAAAAAGTTTCGTATGATAATAATTGAGAAATCTGACTCTAATACCAAATTAAAAATATATATAAAAGGAAAATGATATAAATATAGAAAATAAATGAATATAAATCTGATACTATATAAAAAATATAAAAAACTCTCACTCGTCTTATCTTTCTCTATTTTTCACAATAATCATTATAGAAAAAAAAAATAAGGGAAAAAAAACTACATGAACCCGAACAACAGATGATTCCCACTTGAAAACCCATTTAAAATTTGTAATTAGAGTAAATTAATTAGTTAATTAGTACTAAAAATATACAATAAAATATATTTTCTTTTTTTTTTTCTTTTCTAATTTTATTTTTGGTGGGGGAGGTGGGACCCACGTTAGCGTTAGAATCAAACTAGAAAGCTGATTCGACGCGCGTGGTAGAATGGGGATCGGTATTCGGTTCCATACCTTAGGGGGACGTAATCGCTGACGCGGATGGGTCCCATTGGCTAGTGCCCACTGGGTCCCACCTAGGACGCAATGTCTCCTAAGCCTTTTTTTTTCTTTTTCTTTTTCTATTTATTCTTTTTTATTTTTTGTCTTTGTCTTGTTTTTGGCTACTTTTTTGTTTGCTATCAATTTATGATGATGCCCTGCCCTAAAATGGCTTTTTTTTAAAAAAAAAATTTCAGGTTTGCCTTTTGGGTGTTCATGGCTGCACAACAAAACGTACTCAATTTGTATATTTATCTGAGATCAGTACAAGAAAGTTTGTGTGTCATAATTCATAATGTTTTGTACTACTTTGTTGATTAACTCATGATTTGATTTGGGACAAAAAAGTCTTAATGATTAAGGTTGGATTTTCACTAAAATTAATGATTTAAATTAATAATTAAGGTTGAATTTCGCACCTACGAGAGAAAAAAAAGATAAAAAAGGATTATTATTATTCAATAAAAAAATATTCTGATCACCTTTTTATAATTAATCCATATCTAAATTTATATTTTTATTAATTTAATTTAAATATTATCAATTTTAATTTAAAAAGAATTATCTTAATATAACCTTTTTTTAATTTTAAATTTAAAATTTGATTAAAAAATTTAATACGTTTACTAATTAGCAAGATTGTCTGTTGATATCATATAAATGACTGCAATATGAAATAGGATACAATAATATAGAAAGATTTATGTAACCTCACTTAATAGAATAAAAATTTAGTTATTATTGTTATTTTATTTTATTTTTTTATTTATCAAAAAAATTTAAATAGAAAATAAGCAATGTTCTAGAAAATTTGTGTGCATATAATGATATAATTTGTAATAGAAATTTATTTTATTTTTATTGATGGAATAACTTGAGCTAAAGTTTTAGAGATATTTTCACTTGCAATTAAGATTATTGGGTTCATACTAATTGCTTTGTCTCATACAAGAAGGTAAAAATGAGTTCAATTAAAGCATTAAACTAACCTAATTGTTATATTGCTCAAATTTTAGTCTTTAATTACACGAAAAGCTCGGCTTATTTTTGAGTTTAAGAGTAATTTTGTGTAAACTATTGATCTGTATTGAATTTTAAAATTAAAGTCAAATTATGTTAAAATTAGAGAAATTAATGAAAAAGGGAAATCATTTTGTTTTTTTATTTTTTCTTTTGGTTCTCCATTCAATTACCTACTAAAACCTTATCAACTGAAATAGTACATCGATTAAATTTAGCCCTTTTATCACATAAGTAAATATCACATAAAGCAAGCACTTGTTGACAACCAAAAATGGAGGAGGGAATATCTCAGCTAGACAATTCGATCAAGGAAAGTAATGCCCTAATAGGCTCAATGATAAAAATACCTTGTCATGTTCTCATTTTTTTGTTTTTGTAGTCCTTTAGTGAGCAATTATTGAACTAGTTATGCCAAAGATTTGTACAACATTCAAGTTCTTTAATTTTATTGATATAATTTTTTTTGATATATAATAGAGACTCGAACTCAAAATTTCAAAAGGGAATGGAATAATATCAGTTGAGTTATAACTGATTATGATACAATTATATTAAAATGTTCATAATTTTAAATTTTATAAAAGATAGTTATTAAATTTTAAATCAAAACAGATAGTCTTGCTTCGATTTTTCTTTGAGAGCAAGAGCTCAAAACATCTGATCATAGAAAATCAACTTCGATACAGTTTCATTTATTTTTGAATTTATTTTTGAATTTGTGCTGCCTAGATGTGTTATATAATTTTGAGGGGAGTTTAGAATTCATTTAGTCATTAACAAAGTGTGAGAATGAGTATTTTGTTCCATCAATTTCAACACATAGAAAATGTCATGCTAGCATTTTGTGTCAATGCCATCACATCCCCATAAGAATAAGGCCACTGTAGAAAGGATAAGAAGAGCCATCATATCTAAAATGGCATTGGATCATATTTAAGATTCCATTTTGCAAATGGGGATGATAGGAAAGTAGTACTAAACAACAAAAATGGAGTTTTCACAACAAAAATTGAAGAATAATTTGCCTATTTTGTAACTTTCTAGGGCACATGGTCACGTGACAAATAAAGGTCGTCCTAATCCATAAGCATATTAAGGAAGAGATTGATTCTTGAAGAATGATAGGATTGCTTGAGTGACTTCCTTAGCTTTCTCTAGTTGGATAAAATGGTGGCCATCAATGACAAGTACTTCAAGGTCAGGTACTGAGCTTTTGAATACTTCTCCATTGATGTAATCCTTTGTTCCAAATGATTGAAACCCTATGTTCTTTATCACAAACTACGAATTTTGTTGGAATGGCGATTTTCAATCCCTGCCGTGGTCGAAGTTGCTTCCAGTTCCTACGGTTTTGGCATCAAACAATCAAAAAAATCAGCGGTCCTAATTCCTATATAAATAACTAATATAATATGTTTTTATTGTTTCCCCTCATGAATATTCGAAACTATATTTTGACTAATCCGATTTGAATATCTACGGGTCCTATTTTAGGAGTAGATCTTCCACGTAATTTTTTTTATTTCTAAATTTTGAATTTAAGAGTTGATTAAGAAACCTATCACTCTATTCTACTAGACCGACTCTCTATTATGTCAGTGTCATGCTATATAAAAAAGTTCTCTGCGTCCTTGGAAAAGTATTTATCTAGCTATTTGGATCATACCCACAATATCTAGTATGAGATGGGCCAATGACAGACCCAGCCCACCTTTTAGGCCTGCAATATTTATGGGCCGGGCGAGGTCTGAACTTTGTGAGTCTTGTTTATTTCTGCGTGTAGTGATAGGGCGCTATACTTTCTAAATCATAAGTCTTATATTTGAGCTATGGGAATGAAGAAATGAAATTTGAGAGAATCAACCCCTTTATGGGCCCTACATTGCTCGAACCATATTAGTATGATAAACCCGAATACTGGAAATACTTGTATAAAAGCGCACTTAATACACCGACCTGTGTTTCAGTAAGGGGCTGACGGACATTTTACCAAAATCCCTAAAGGAACATAATTAATGGAACTTCTAATGGGGCTAACATGTGATCATAATCTTGCTAGTCCATGGCACAGTAATAGTGCAAAGCGCCCGTGAATCCAGCAAGCATTGAATTCAAGCTCTTCTTGAGTAATCCATGGAGGCAATGAAGATGGGGTCTCAAGAAAATCAATGATCTCAACACCCGGAGCAGCAGCCAGTGGATCAGGAGCATTGATAAACAAAAGCTTCTTCAAAATTGTCGCAGTCATATTTGGAAAATGACTTCTCTGCTCTTCCTAACTCCCGCAATCCCAAAACTAATAACATTAGACGCAGTACTTTGAAATACAGGTCCAACCGATCCAATCGATGATCCTCAGGTTAGAACGGTGATGGATTAGTGATGGGCTAAGTTTAATAACTATGTTCGAAGATAATTCATGTTGACAATCTCTAACCTGGAACTGAGTAACATAGAATCCATCTCCGAAAACTTGGTTGAATGCTTGAGTAGGCTTGAGTTCGGGGGACTGTTGTCTATAAGGAATGCTTATGTTGACAAGCGCTTGAACTCTGTTCGGTCTAAAGAGGCAGAAGTGCCATGCTACCTCAGCACCCCAGTCATGCCCTACCACAAATGCCTAACTGAAGAACACCCCAATTAATAAAACTTCATTTACAAAGTGAAATGTTTGATTGTGAAAAGATAACTGAATTTTATTTGATTGATGTAATCCAAACAATAGAGTAGAGAAATTCAAAATGTGCTATTGAATAAAGTTTTTGCCGATCTGCATTCAATGAATTTATTAGATATCGAGCCCCCATATAAAATTTATCCTAGCATGTTAACTCAAATACGTGTGCGTTTGTAAATTATTGCTTGTGTTTAATGAATTTATTCATAAATCATTGAAAGACAGAGACTCAATCTGCCATTTTTGCTGCAAGCTCATTAAGAAGTTCAATTAGCTCTCCAACAAGAAGAAGAACAGTATACGAGGTTGGATCATTAGGCCAATCAGAGTCTCCATAGCCTTTTGCATATCGGGTGCAACGACATGAAAACCGTGGCCACCAAAGTGATCTATTTGGTAAGTCCATGAAGACAAGAGCTTGGGAAAGCCATGGATGAGAAGAACAAGAGGCCCTTCGCCTTTCTCTGCAATAGGCATCCAAATTCCATTAGCTTGGATTCTCCTATGAGTTAATTTCACTCATGATTTCCTCTTCGTTTTCTTCTTCCATTAAAGTTTAATACATATATAAGTTCTGACACACTCTTGTTTCCCAAGTAATCAAGACCGATTGCTTTGTTCTTGGAGAGGAAAAATCATCTTTTGACCCTGAAAAGTCACATAGAGAGGCTCTAAAGCCTCCGACTAACGAATTGGGATTGTCCAAACCTCCCCCCCCCCAAAAAAAAAAAAAACCAAAAGTAAAAAACTCCCAAGCTTATGCCATAATATGATGAATTGTTTATTATTCAACGCAAATAATCAAACTTTTTACCTTTTTTAATGTTGGAATTGCTTTCATTTTGAGGTTTGTAATTTAGATTAACATATCAACACTATTACACTCTTTTCTATGATACAAAAGTTAATTTTAAACATTTTGCAATTTAACCCGGTTTATATTTGCATAATAATGCCATATGAAATAAATAATTCAAAATTCAAATGAACCGAATTCTAAATTATATTGTCAAAATTAAAATTTTCTGAACTTGAATAATTTTGAATTCATAAAATGCTTTTCAAATCAAGCAAAATAATTAAAAAAAAAATGCCGAGAATAATTACTATGCAAGAATAGAAAGGTCTACGATCCCTATGAGAACTATAGAAATTCCTTATAATATTTGTTTAATTTGCTCAATGATTATTTGATCTAATATTACTCTTGTTTAAGTATAATAAAATCAAAATAGATGTCAATGAATTATATCATTGATATTATCTCCTTTCCCTCAAACATTTTGAATTCGAGCATTTATCAAAAAATAAAAAATCAAAATAGACCAATAGATATTCAGTTTACTAGGACGTAGCGTTAAATCCCTTAACAAAAATCTCAAATTTAAGTCTTAAAAATGAAAAAAAGTATACTGAGAGAGTAACTCTCAAAATGGACCACTGTAAATCTCAAACCATATTAGTCGGAATATAGTTTCGAATACCGGTGGATAAAAAAAAAATTAAAATAGACAAAAAGGAGAGGAGCCCAGGCCCAAGAAGATCCGGGGATAGAGGCTGGACTGGACTACGCTTTAGCACATTAATCTAAACCCAGGCCCAATATCCTAGGCCTTAAAATCGAAAACCCACGTTAAACCCCCCCGCTTCAAATCCCTACTTTCTCTTTCTCTCTCTCTCGCCGACAGAAGCGGAAGAGCAGAACAATGGGGAAGAAGAACAAGAAGACGACGAACCATGAGAACGCACAAAACGAACACTCTCCTTCTACTATCTTCGTCTCCAACTTACCTTACTCTTTCACCAATTCTCAGGTCTCCCTCTCTCTCTCTCTCCCACTCTCCTCTCTTCAATCCTTAAGTTTAACAGCTTTACTTTTTCATTTTGATTTCTGAAGCTCGAAGAAACGTTCAGCGAAGTTGGTCCTATTCGGAGCTGTTTCCTGGTTACGAAAAAAGGTATTCAATCACTTCACTCTGATAATCTTTCTGCCACAATTAGGGTTTTTGAATTATTCTCCTGAAGAATTTTTTTTGGTGATGTTCAATTGTGGTGGCTACATTGTCATAATTTTGATACGTTTAAACTAGACAAATTATCAAAGAAATGTTAACTTTTTTCCGTTCTTTATGGTGCTAATAAAAGTAAATGGTAACGGATTTTAAGAGTTTAAATGAAAATTTTGCTGCACAAATTGTTGCATTTTAAATTTCTTTTTAGGTTCAATAAAGATTCCATTTTAGAAGCAAAATAATTTAGCTTGGGATATGCGATAGAAAAGTTTATAGATTATTTGTGAAATTTTTAATTGACATGCAATTTGTGCTGGAGGGCCTTCCTTTTTTTTGGGGGGGGATATTATTCCTGTATGTGTTGTACCAAGTGCTTTCATTTTTACTGCAGCTGGTGCCGGAGCGAGGGTGAGCAGGGGTGATATCATCCCCAAGTAAGTTGGGACTAAGGTGGATTAGAGTTGAGTTAGTTGATGTGGGGGGGGGGGTGTAATGTTCTGAATCTTGTTTAAGGTATCATACATGGTTAGACTTTCAGAACTGTTGCATGTTTGTGATTGATGCTGATTATCCAAGGTCTTACTTTATGACTTTCTTTCTCATATTTGTGGGTCAAATGAATGTTGTTCGGATTTGGAATGCAACTGTAATAGAAACTGTGTTTTCTAATATGGTATTCATCCTTTGCAGGTTCCTCAGAGCATCGTGGCTTTGGCTTTGTTGTGTTGTAAGTGGACAGTGTGCCTTTTTTTCCCAGTCTTTTTAGTTTACATGCAAAAGATTTTGTCAAGAATATTCTCATTAACACTATCCAAATGGAAAGATATGATGAGTCCTGCAGAATGATTGTGTAAGATACTTAGAAATTTATGGTCAGAAATATTATAAATTTGAGCATTAGGCAAGTTGTGTGGTCAATTTTTGTTTTCCTATGGCTCAAAGAAATCATGAATGAGTGCTGATTATGTACCCATGCACAATGGATTCAATGGTTGTGCTTTATTAGAGATTGCTATGTCTCTACTTAAACCTTGTCATGCATTTATGCTATTAAATTATATTTAATAGTTTTCACAATGACTTTGGTTTCATTTCTTGTGCATCTGCATTTATTTCCAGTGCTGGTAAGGAAGACGCTGATCGTGCTATTGAACTGAAAAATGGTGCATCTGTTGGAGGTCGAAAAATTGGGGTCAAGCATGCTTTGCATCGGGCACCCCTTGAGCAACGTAAATCAAAGTCCAATCAAGGTCAGCATGACTAGTTTATATTGGATTTTAGTTTTACCTAGCTCAAACTGAACATAAGTTATCATTTTTTACCTCATTTCTTATTCTCGATTATTGGTTCTTGGAGTCTACTTCAGATGATGTCAAAGCAGAAAAGGACAAAAATGTATCAATTCCTGAGACTGTCAAGCATGAAGAAGCTCCATTATCTCAGGAAAAAAGTTGTAAACTAGTTAAATTTATTCAGTTTATGCTTGCTTTTTTTTAGTTGCTATTTATTGCGTAACTGTTTGTGTGTCAAAAATACAGAAAGGGCAGTCAAGCCTACTAAAGCAACAAAACTCTGCAATGTTCTTTCTGATAAAGAGAATTGTTCAGAGAAGCAGAGGTACCGAAACTACTTATGATATATTTGGATGCTCTCTGCTGCATTTAATTATTCAGCTATAATAGTTTGAAGTTTCCTGATGCATTTACTTCATCTGGTGTACTTTCTGATACATAATCTCTGTGTGTGTGTGTGTGTGTGTGGGATCGGTGAGAGGAGATTGGATCTCTTTCTCTCTCACAATGTTGAGCTTTAATATCCCGTTATGTGGCGACACTGCTATGGGCCTTGTGTAATCATCATCTAGTGTAGTTTATTGTCTATTCCCAAATGCCATATTATAGACATATGAAGTTTCTTTTTTTTTTTTTTTTCTGAATATATTCAGAAGATACATCCAATTGCAATTCTAGCATGGTTGTTTTATACATATGAAGCAACTTTATAGACTTGCTTAACCATTAAATGCTTTATAGCCTATGCTCCTAGCTTTGCCCATGAACATGTAATACATTCATATTCAATTATGAACACGTATTAATAAGTGAAATTTAGACAAAGAGTGTGACCATATGCCACTTGAAAGTAAAATCACTTTAGCAGATAAAATGGTTTGTGTCTTCTGTAGATGGAAGGGAGCTACATCAAAAGTTCCCATTACTTAATCTTCATAGTCATCTCTCATGTTAAGAGTTCAATCTTCTTACTAGTGAATTATTCTTAACCATTCTGATGTGTTTCTGCCGTTTCCCATGCAAAGGGTTGCTCGGACTGTTGTATTTGGTGGACTTCTTAGCAAGGATATGGCAGATGATGTTCACAAGCGAGCTGGAGAGGTTGGCTCTGTCTGTTCCATAACTTATCCCCTTCCTAAAGAAGACCTTGAAACGAATGGTAAATATGCATAGGTTTCTACTCCCCGTTATATATTCCTGAGTTTTCCTCCTGACGTTGTTTTAATCTGTAAATGTGTCACATTAGAAAATTCTCCTACCACCTACTACTTATATTTTGGGCACAGTTTCTTTTATCCATATAAATTGAGTGGGTTACATACTGTGGACCTACTAGTTCCATTTAACCTTAGATAAGCTCAATATCCTGCATCTCAATGCTTATGCAATGATGCTTTCCAGCCTTCTGATTCCAAATCCCTTGTCTTTATGGGAACCTAAAAACGGCTCAAAAAGGGATGCTAGAGTTCTATATTTCATGTTTTTCAGAAGCATCCATGTGTTCTTATATCTCCATGTGTGAGTTTTGTCTGACGTATTACGTGGATAAAATTTCAAATATTTTCTTGAGGACAGCCAGTGACAAAGTCAAATCAGTGCATACCTACGCAATTGGTCTTCTCAATTGAGACTGATGGCAATGGCTGTTTATGTGGAACTCTCAGGGCTTGCTCAAGATGGATGCAAAATGGATGCTTCAGCACTGCTTTATGATAGTGTTAAATCTGCTCGTGCTTCTGTGGCCGCTTTACACCAGCAGGAGATAAAAGGAGGTCTTGTTTGGGCTCGCCAGTTGGGTGGGGAGGTAAAATCTATAGAGTAAATGCTTAAAAGACTTGAAAATCATGTGGGCCCAAGCAAGTGCATGTGTTTTCTGATAAGGGGAATCTAGGGCACATCACAAGCTATGTTTTTATTTTTATTGCTTTTTTTATTTTCTTTATTTTTTTTTTCCTTTGAGGGTGTCGATGAGCTGATGCTGTCTTTAACTTTTTGTAATTAAAAGAAATTTTTGTGACGGGTAAACAAAAATGAAAGGTGGCGGCATGCAAGAAGGAAGCAAGGTGATAAAAATTATAATTTTCATACCCTCCCTGCTTTTGACCTCTGAAACATAAGATTCCACATGCTTCTTGTTTATGGTGTTTTCCCAAACATTTTGAGCAGAATTGTCTAAATATTTAGCATGTGAATTGAATTGGGCAGGACAGGGTTGAATATGCAGCTATGATAATGATTCATGTGTTTCTGGGCTCTAGCAAGTGTGATGTATTTATCTGCTGTTTTTATTGAACAGGGCTCCAAGACCCAGAAGTGCAAAATTATTGTCAGAAATCTTCCTTTCAAGGTTTGCCATTAGCAGTAACAAACTTCTATTTTATCCATTTTAGAGTGTTCTTCTCCTCCTGAATCTTTTTGGATCAAATTTCCTATGCAGGCTAAAGTGAATGAGATAAAGGAAGTGTTTTCTCCTTCTGGTTTTATATGGGATGTTTTCATTCCACAAAATTCTGCCACTGGGTATAATTTACTGTATATCATGAAATATTGTTTTTAGTTAGTTGTGATGATTCTGCTTCCTCAAACTCTTACACCTTTTGCAGGTTATCTAAGGGATTTGCATTTGTAAAGTTCACTTGTAAGCAGGATGCTGAAAAAGTATGTATACTAATTTTGATTTATGTAAAAAAAAAATGGACCATATCACATCTAATGTTATTTCATTTCCTTCCCTCTGCAGGCCATCCAGATGTTAAATGGTAAAAAGTATGGTAATAGAACGATTGCAGTTGATTGGGCTGTTCCAAAAAAGGTCTACACTGCTGGTGCTACATCTGTAGTTGCTTCAGACGGTGGTAATCATAGCTGTATTTTGAGTTTTTCCTTTCCTAGCTTTTTTGTGTTCCATTAAGTTTCTGGTGCTTCCATTTATACGGAGAGATTTGCTCATTGTCTTTTGGGAGCATCAAGTAGTTAACCAGAATCAGTTTGACGAGTGTGCTCTCTCTAGGCTTCTGTAAGTTTTGGGGACTTGTAATTGTTCCTGGTGAACATCTTTGCAAGCTGACATTGTGGATATGCATCATTCTTGGCATTTATCACTTGTACTGGCTTGTTGTTATGCCTCCCAGTCTTCTTTCCTCGTGAAAATGATAAAGCGATGTCATTACTATGTGTTTGTACAGAAGAGGAGCAGAGTGGAAGAGATGATGACAGTGATAGTGATAGTGATGATTTGGAGGATGATGCTGATGGTGTTGAAGAAACTGAGCATTCTTCTGAGAAGGATACTGCTTTTGATGACTCCAACTCTACTGAGAGCAACAAGGAACATATAGAATTTGATTTTACATCAGAAGCAGATATCTCAAGAAAGGTTCTTGAAAACTTGATTGCATCTTCTGCTAAAGGAACCGAGGCTTCTGATGGTGATAATTCTGTACTGCCAGACAAAGACCAAGAGTTAGATGAAACTCTGGATTTGCATAGGGAAAGACCAGATAAATCAGAAAAAGAGTCAGGTATAACTAAAGTGGGAAACTCTAACAAAGGCAAACAAAACATGCATAAGCTAGTAGAGGGAGAGGAAGATCTGCATAGGACAGTTTTCTTGAGCAACCTTCCATTTGATATTACCACTGAGGAAGTGAAACAACGGTTCTCTGGGTTTGGGGAAATGCAATCCTTTGTACCAGTTCTGCATCCCATAACCAAGTAAGATCCTTTGCTTGCTTTTTTACTCGCCTTAGCCTTTATTATCATTAATGATCATGCCTTTGGGCAGGCGACCAAGAGGGACTGGATTCCTCAAGTTCATCACTGCAGATGCCGCTGATGCTGCAGTTTCAGCATCAAATGTTGCAGGTGTAGGTATTTCTCTGAAAGGTAGACAGTTGACAGTTCTAAAGGCCTTGGACAAGAAATCAGCTCATGAAAAGGAATTCCAGAAGAAAAAAACTGAAGATCATGACCATCGCAACCTCTACTTGGCAAAGGTTGATTTTGTCTATTGTTATCAAGTGCCCGCAGTTTCTTATTTCAAGTAAATCAACTTATTGATCTACTTTTTCTTCAATTTAACAGGAGGGACTTATAGTTGAGGGGACTCCTGCTGCTGAAGGTGTTTTCGCTAGTGATATGTCAAAGCGCAAAAAGTAAGTATATGAGGAATATGTGGTTCACAATGCATGGTAAACTTATGCCGACTCAAAGCGCAAAAAGTGTACTTGTTTTTGCATGCATTAAACTTATGCAAGGAGTTTGGATATGAATGTGCAGAACATTTGCATAATATTGACATTTAGACAAACAAACCATGTTTTGAGGAATTCAACAGAATTGACTATGCATCATCTTAGGTCATCCTGCTTTAGTTTACAATGTTACTGTGCTAGTTTGCTTTATGCTGTCTAAAATTCTTTTCTGGTTGCCTTGAAGCTTGGAGGAGAAAAAGAAGATTAAGCTTCAATCTCCAAACTTCCATGTTTCAAAAACTCGACTTGTAATTTATAATTTGCCAAAGTCCATGACTGAAAAGGAACTTAGAAAGCTTTTCATTGACGCTGTTGTCTCTCGAGCTACCAAGCAAAACCCTGTAATTCGGCAGGTCAGTTGCACTTGCAGTTAGTGCTGTTTTCTTCAAATTGATGTATAAAGTGGAAATCTCACTTTTTGGGGATTCTATTTTTGCAGGTAAAGCTTTTAGAGGACTCTAAGAAAGAAAATGTTAAGTCAAAAAACCATTCCCGTGGAGCGGCTTTTGTTGAGTTTTCAGAGCATCAACATGCCCTTGTTGCCCTGAGAGTCCTTAATAACAATCCTGGTAAGCTGAAGTGTCCAGTTGGAAATTTTGGAATTTTTTCCTTCTTGAGCTTTTGGACAGCAGCATATCGTCTGTGGGTTTGAACTCTGTTGTTCTGATTATATTTCTGCCCTTAAATATCTAACTACTTCCACATCATTCTGGTAACTTGACATCTGATCTTTAACCTTTTTCCCCTAATTACGCGTAGATACCTTTGGCCCCGACCATCGTCCAATTGTGTCCTTTGCTATCGATGATGTTCGAAAGCTGAAGCTACGAAAATTCAGACAGCAACAGCCTATCCATGGTGAGTCAGAAGGCATGCAGCAAAATGATGAGGCAAAAACACCACGTACTCCAAGTAGGGAGAAGTCTAGAAAGCGAAAACCCAGAGGTGACATTGGATCATCAGATGCTCAAGAGGCCAATGAAGAAGAGACAACAGAAAATAGGACATCTGGTGGAGCTACCACCAAAAAAGAAAGACAAGCAAAGAAACAAAAGAGAACTCAGGCAAACAATGAGGAAAACAAGTTGGCAACTAAAGAAATTCCGCAAGGCTCAACTCAACGAAATAGGAATCACAAAAGAGGAAAGAACCAGAGGCCTGAGAGCAGACCCGATGCTGCAGATAAACCAGATTTCATGCCTAAAAAGAGGAAGCTCCAAGAAGAGGGCAAAGAACCAGGGAGAAGTAAGGGCTCGAAACAGCGGAAAAAGACTGGAAAAGATAAAAATGCAGAGTCGGGGAAAGAGGTGGTGGATAAACTTGACATGCTCATTGAACAGTATAGATCAAAGTTTTCACAAAAGAACGTTAACAAAACCGAGGGTGAAGAGGCTACGAAACGGATTAAGAGATGGTTTGAGTAAGAATTTTCTTGTTAATCACAACTTTTAGCTGAATATTTTGTTGCTTCCTATAGGGGCTTATGTAAGCCTATGAAGTTTTGTTCATCTTGAAATTTTCACTGTTGAATGAATTCCTGAGAAGGGTACTTTGTATTGAAGTTAGGCTGTTTGTACAAATCTCGATCACTTGTTTCTTATTTGGTAGCTCTTTGCAGAGGGTAGGGTGCTTTTCTCTTGATGTACCAGTTTTGCTTGATCACGTTGTGAGTGATTTGATTGTGGAAGTGAAAAATAGAGTTGTATTATTGTCATAATCAATGTAAGGTCGTTCATTATTGTTGGATATGAAATTGTTTTATTTAATAGTGTGTAGAATGTCGGCTACTCTTCATGCACCCATGCAACTATTAGGAGTATTAGGTGAGTCCCGGCGAATTTCTCATTGAAACTATTATTTTTTCTTAAAAATTATAATTTTTGCTCTTCGTTATTTGCGAAGGCTATGAACACAGAATTAGAACCAATGTCCAATAAGTATAGTAGTCAGGCATTAAATTCTCTTGATCAAAATTTTAAATTCGAGTTTTGAAAATAAAAAAATAGATACTAAGAGAATCAATCTATAATTGGACTTTATAGTGTCCGAATCAAATTACTTAGTTTGAATATTTGTTGGTCAAGTACAAAAAAAAAAAGAAAAAACCAAATCAGAATGAAAAATTAATATTTTTAATAAACCATCGGTAAATATGTTTAGTCTAATTAAATCCAATTCAAGTCGGACTGGACTCTTAAGGGATAAATTTCGTTACGTTTGTTTTCTTTATGCACAAAATTATAATTTGAGACATTGTTTAAAGGTTACAAACACTCAATTATTAGACTAACTAGACATTGGTAGAAATACAACTTTTTACCGTCTCTTATGGATGTTGAAGATCTAATTTCACCTCTTATCGTAAAATTTTAGTTTTATTTTAATTAGTATAAATGATTTAATGAGCTTGATTTTTAGTTAGAGTTTAAGAATAAAATTATTAAAGCTTATATTTGGTTTTGTTATTTTCATTTTTCATTTAATGTAAAATATATATTTTTATATATATATATATATATACATACATATTTGCTAAAGTATGAATGTATTCAAAATCTACTAAAAGAGAAAATTAGTTCAGAGCTTGAATATACCGTCCAAACGGGTAGAATTATCTAATGGTCAGGATTATATCTTGAGATAGCCAAAATCCTTGATTTGCCAAAGTCAAAGCAAACAGACCACTGTCAGACAATTAACATGAAACGCTCCGAAGAATAAAGCAGTCTGTGTTTTTCTAACTGCCTTATTCTAAATTTAAACACAATCCACTGCATGACCTTTTCATCCACGGTCGCTGTCACCAGAGACAGGAATTGATTCTGTCTCCACCGTTGATTTGGCTGATATTTTCCGTTGAATATCATGATTATTCCAATCTGACGGCTAATTTCAGCGCAGTAACATGATTGATTCAAGCTCCTGTTACTTTAGAGGGTTGATAGATACTCGTCTGGAGAAATTTCCGGAGACAGAACCTGCTGACGTGGAACTCACGCAGCCCTTTTTTGCCTTTTCCTTTGCTGTTCTCTTTTTTCTTTTTTATTTCCCAAATTAATATCTTTAAATAATTAAGAAATAAATCTAATTAGAATATCAAAAAAAAAAAAAAAGAATACAGACCATTTTTTTATTATAAAAATATTTGAACCCCATGTTATAGTATTAAAAAAATAAAATTATGACTACTAAACTATATTCTTTAAAACAAAAAAAGAAACAAATCATACAAAATTTATCAATCAAGCTGTCTAATTGAATAAATTCTTACAAACCCATTGAATATAGAGTAATTAATAAACGATGAGATTATATATTTTTATTTTATTTTATTTTTAACTAAAAATTCTAATTAAAAATTATTTCATTTAAAAATAATTATTCTAAAAACATAATTTTTTTTAATAACTTTTTGGGGGGTGTGGGGATCGGGCTGCCTTTTCTAGGAAGATATCAGAGTCTCAATTATTTGACTAGACTATGAGGCCTTATTATCTTTTGATTAATTTATGATTCTTCTAAAAGTTGATTACTTTCCCACAAGTCTGAGAAATTTTATATTACTGTTCTTAAAAAAACATTGGTCTTAATTTATTTTTTTATTGAATAAAATATTTAAATATAAAAAATAAAATTAATTATAAATTTAACTATCAAACAATTAAACTATTAATATTTTGACATGATTAACCATGCCTAATCCTTATTTAGAGAATCCGATCTGATCAAATCCAATTTGTCCACCGTGAAGAAAATAGATATATAAACATTTTGGCTAAATAGAGAATATTGGGTCCCCCAGGGGTTCATGAATTGATCTCTCCTCCTAGTGAGGTGTTTTATGTTTTTAAGAGTGATATCGAGGATTCGCTTTCTTCGTAAACTAGTTCATCTCTCCTTATTTTATCTAAAAAAAAAAGAATTGTAATAACAGATTAATACCTAATTATTTAATGATTGAACACTGATATCCATTAAATAAAATTTTAAATTTAATTCAAGTATATGAAAAAAACAAATAATAAAAAAATTTTGTTATTTAAGTATCTAATATGATTTGAATCAAATTTAACAATAACAAGAGATTATCAGATATCAATAATTTATATAAAAAATTATAATAACAGGTTTTTCAATAGAATTAGTCCTTTTAGTGCTCACATACTCACATATTTTAAAACATGTAAAAATTACTATGGAAATATTAAATAAACAAAAACGTTGGTGCTTGGACAAATTTAATAAATTTTGTTTTTTCTTTTATTTTCTCAACAAATAAATTATAAATAGCTGTAGTTGATTGTAGCCTTCGTTCATAATATCACGGGCATCAAAGTGCTTTCTCTCTCTAAAAAATTATTTAAAATTCCACCATCATCCATCATCCTCGGCCTCGCGTCCTCTCTCTCTCTCTCTCTCTCTCTTCCCTCCCACTACGCTATCAGTCCATGGCAAAAGCTCGTGCTCCCAGACGCACTCTTGATTCTTTCCACATGAAATCCATCAACAAAACCATTCATCGTAAGTTCCTTTCTCTCTCAAGTCTCTACATACCTCTTATTTTCTCTCTCTCTCTCTCTCTCACTACTCTATCTTCTTTTTTTGGCAGCCGGAGACTGCGTGTTGATGCGACCATCTGACTCATCAAAACCCTCGTACGTTGCCAAAGTCGAGAAGCTCGAATCCGACAGCCGAGGAAACAACGTGAAAGTTCATATCCGATGGTACTACAGACCCGAGGAATCGATCGGAGGTCGTCGGCAGTTTCATGGGTCGAAGGAAGTGTTTCTCTCTGATCATTACGACGTTCAGAGCGCCGACACAATCGAAGGAAAGTGTGTGGTTCATAGTTTCAAGAGTTATACTAAGTTGGATGCTGTTGGTAACGATGATTTTTTCTGTCGTTTCGAGTACAATTCGACAACTGGAGCTTTTAATCCTGATCGTGTTGCTGTGTACGTGTTCATTTTCTGGTATATTGTTGCAATTTTGAACGAGAGTAGTTAAATTGTTTGAAAAGTGGAATTTGGGTTTTAGGGTTTGTTTTCCCCCCTGTTATGTTGATTTTGTGGCATATTGTTGCATTTCTGTTGTCGAGTGGTTTAATTTGATGAGATTTATCATTTGTTTGTGAAAATTGGAATTGGGGTTTTAGGGTTTCCATCGGAGCATTAATTCCATGTTGCTGTTTAATAATAAGTCTCTGGTGGATTTTTTAAATTTATGAAGTGGAGTGGTTTAATTGTGTGAAAGGTGGATTCCTCCCGCCTCCGGGCATGTTATGTTGATTTTGTGGTGTGTTGTTGCATTTCTGTCTTTGAGTAGTTTAATGATCAATTTTTCCTTTCAGGAATACAATCCTGATCCTGTTGCTGCGTGAATGTTAATTTTGTAATGTATTGTTGTAATTATAAAGAAGAGTGATTCAATCGGCTTAGCAGTTTGATTTGATTGTAAAAGGGAGTTAGGAGTGCTGAGAATTAGGTTTCTAAGGTTTTTCTAATTCAATTTTAGGTGGTAGTATTGTTAACCATTGTGGGTGCTTCGTAATTTTTTGTGTGTTTTTTAAATTTTAACCTAGAAAAATTGGCTAGTTTGCATAATGTGGTTTTTAAGGAAAGTAGAATTCGGTGAATTCTCTGATTTGATTGTGAAAAGTAGAATTCGGGTTTTTGGGTTTTCTATTCCAATGTGAGTTTTGGGTAACTTGAGGTCTTGGGGCCTTGTACGGCTATGTGGCAAGATAAGTTTGTCAAAAATGGGTGTATAGCAATTTTGTGGGTTTTGGAGTAATAGAATTTTTCATGGCAGACATAGCAAAATTTTCAGAACATTGGGTTAAAGATAGTTTAATTGAGGATAATTTCATCATGTTTATGTATTCTTAATTTTTGTTGTTTGATTTAATTGTGACAGATACTGCAAGTGTGAAATGCCATACAATCCCGATGATTTGATGGTCCAGTGTGAAGGCTGCAATGATTGGTAAGTGGATTCCCCCTATGACAGTGTAAATTCATGTAAATTTCTTTGCAAATTTTCCATTTATTGCCTGTCTTTGCGGTGATAAGACTTAGCCTACAAGTTTCGATATTGTTGGTAAGTTAAACTTATAATTATTTTTTACTGTGATAGACATACATTGAACTAAGATAAGAACTTAGTTTTTGCAATTTGCCATGATAGGAATATTTTGCAACTCACTTCTAGAAATGGTAGCTATTAAATAATTGGTAACCAACTTTTATGACGAAAAACATATGTCAAGTTTTTGCTTTAGGTTTTTGTTCCTTACTATGTCTTAATCTTTCTTTTGACTTTCTTTACATTACCCATGTTCCATCACATGGAAAGAGGGATGTTTGAAGTAGATTTGATCGGTACTTATTTTTCATTTGTCTAGGACTGCGTCTCTCTGTCACAACATTAGTTTGACTTGTGTCAATTATTTGAGCTTGTTTTTGTCTGTTATGTGCAGATGTCGTAAAACCTGAAATTTCTTTGAGAAACCGGTTACCTTGTCACCTATAAAAAATTATACAGCAGAAAGAGTGTGTGATTTTCACCGATGCTGATTGGGGTATAACGGTTAACTGTAGTATGTGGAGCTACAATCCTCCCCAAGCTGATATGTTGTACATTTCTTCTGTAATTCTAGTTTTTGCCGAGTTTCCCTTTTTTTTTCTTTTTTTTTTTTTTCCTCCTGCAGCACTGACTGAATGAATTTGGCTGCATTGAAGGATTGATTTATTGATGGGTGATTTTGAGCTAGGAGGCCTACTATAATCACTTGGAGCAGCCACTGTTGTCAGGAAGCTCCTGTCCTTTGAGGGAGCAAATATAGTTCTTGTTGGTCTAAGTTTGTAGTTGTTGAGACTCAAAATGATCTATTATAGAACATGATATGCAACAAATTCAGTATTAGGAATGTGGTGAGTCACTGGTTAAACGTTGCTTTCAGAGTTTGTGCAAAAGAATATGAATTGTCTTGCTAGGCATTGGGCATACATCTTACCCTTACTCTGAGTAACTGCTTAGGCCATGGGAGATTGTGTTCCCATGCCTTGCTGGAAGGGTCTTTCAGCTGAAAAGCAGAAGGACCAGGTGCCTGTTTAAGGGTGTGATTCCTCATCCAATGAATGGTGCTTTTGTTTCCCTTTACAGTGATTTATGCCTCAATTCCTTCTTTATTTTTCTATGCATGCACCATCTCCGATATGTGATTTTTACTTGTAAATCTGTTTTCACTCATCAGCATTCTACTTTTATTCAGGTTCCATCCTCCTTGTATAGAGATGACCATAGAGGACGCAAAAAAACTTGAACATTTTTTCTGCCAAAGTTGCTCCTCGGAAAATGAAAAGAAGTTGGCAAATTCACATAATGGTGGTAGAAACGCAGAGACCAAGGTATGCCAATTACTCTATTTGTACTTTTTTTTTTTTAAAAAAAAAAATTGGAAAAGCAATTCATTAGAGAAGCAACAATAAGTTGCAAGCATACAACCTAGAGAATAAGAGAATCTATAACCTTTATTAGTTTATTAATTTTAAATTAATTTTAAAATAATTTATTTTTTTTTACAAATTTTGGGATAGAAGGCCTAGGTTTTTGTTGTATTAATTATTATTATTATTTTTTTACAATTTTAGTTCTCTCTCTCTCTCTCTCCCCCCTCCCTCCCTTCTTCCTTCAACAACCAGACACCCTCCCTCCGTGTGTTCAACCACTCTCACTCTCTCCATACACTTCTCTTTCTCTCCCCCTAAAGGACAACATGCATACAGATCAATTAAAAGAGAGGACCCCATATGGCCACAACAACAACCACCACCACATCATCTCATCAAAATCTGAACCCAACCGATTAAACCTAAGTGACGAAAGTATCGCAAAACCTCCATTTCTTCCTCTGCGACTACTTCTCTCTCTCCCACTATTGGCTTCCCTGAAAACTCCTGGTGCTGTCCTTCAATTGTCTCCATCCCAGCTCAAGATTCTAACCCTGTACCCTCACCCCTGGATTAAGAAACAGAGCATCGGCATCAGCAGCAGATCACTGTTTCTGTTCTGGATTTCTCTCTGGTTAATTCAATCCAGCAAGAACAGTTCCCGTCAAGATTCAGCAAATTCAACACTGCATTGACTGCAGGGCTATTAAACCCAATGTCTCCCCTGCCTTCGATGGTGGTTACTGCCGATAAAACCCGATCAACCCCAACCCTTTCAAAATGATGGCTTCAAAACCCGATTGTCATCCTAAATGTGAAACCCCAGTTTAGATTTTCTCTGTTTCTGGCTCTAGGGCCCCAATTTCAGCACAAGATAAACAAGCCTTTATGCTGCAGAGAACTTCAGAGATATTGGGTGGAATCTTTTCAAATTGCCGAGGTGGAATTTCATCAAACTAAGTACTAAATTTCACGCCAGAGCTTTGAAAACATGTGTAGATGCTGATGGGAACTGAAATTGATGCTCTGCATTGGAGATGATGGGGAAAGTTGAATTTTTCACAAAAGTTGGTAATGGTGGACTAAACTGATGAATGTATGACAGAGGTACTAAAACACAATATTTCTTAATGCAAAATGTTCAATGGGGTTTGAAATAGCTTTTGGGTAAGGAAAGTTGCAAGCTTGATGCTTGCTTGCCGTGATTTGAAGCTTTGAGCTTCAATCAATGACAGACAGAGCATACCTAGGGAGGTTGAAGAAGATGCTGTAATGTGCGTAGAAATTTGGGGGGGGGGTAGAGAGAGAGAGAGTGCAAAGAGAGGTTGAAGAGAGGGATGGAGGGAATTTGGTTGACTAAGGAAGAAAGGAGGAAGAGAGAGAATGGGGAGAGAGAGAACTAAAATTGTAAGACAATAACTAATAAAAAAATTAATAAAAAAATAAATGAATTATTTTTATTGCAGTCATGTGCCACACATGTGACATTAATTGCAAATCTTAACAGACAATAAACAGAAGAATTAAAATTGTAGTTTTTCATAGATGAGGGGAAGTTTTTGTATTTTTTCAAAGTTCAGGGGTGTGTTTGTATTCGACCCTAAGTTCAGGGGGCACTTTTGCACTTTTTGCTTAACATTATAGCTTAGATTAACAGATAAAACATGACCTAGGACTTTGCGGTTGCAAAAGGGAGACTGGATCCTTATTAAGTGGTTGGCTAGGAGTTCATATCTTTCCTCACCCTACCTCCCAAGAATATTTTATTCGCCTAGAAAGAAAAGATTCCTACTAGAAAAATGAAAATATGTTCATGGGCGTGTTTGTATTCAACCCTAAGTTCATGGGGAATTTTTGCACTTTTCGCTTAACATTATAGTTTAGATTAACAGATAAAACATGACCTAGGACTTTGCAGTTGCAAAAGGGAGACTGAATCCTTATTAAGTGGTTGGTTAGGACTTCATATCTTTCCTCACCCTGCCTCCCAAGAATATTTTATTCGCCTAGAAAAGAGAAGATTCCTGCAAGAAAAATGAAAATATGTATTGGGCCCTCTAGCCCAAACAATTACATTGACATCATAGAAGGAATTTCGAAGTTGGTGGTTGAGAATTTATCTTTCTTTCCATGAGTTGGCATTACAAACTTTAGCAATAGTGATGACTACCCTAGCAGCCACTGCTGAAACTAAGTGAATTACACTGATTTTTAAGTTATTTGCTCATAATATGCTGGAATTTTGTATATAGCAACTTTTTTAAAGCATCAATTTCATTCCCAATGCCATACAATCTACATATGCCTATAAATTAAAACATCAAATGGAAGGATTTATGTCTGATACATGATTGAACTACGAAACTGTGGCCTGAAGATTTGTGATAGATCAAATAAATTTTTAGCACTAAAATTCCCTTTGGGGGGTGGGGCTAGCCGGGACTAGTTACTTAAGTCGTCTGGGGACCATTGCAATTCTAACTGTGGGTAGACAATGGCTTTGGGTATAATTTGTGTCATACGGTAAGGAAAAGGACTTAAACGTAGGTTTGCAACCTTGGCCAATTGGTTTGCAAGCCAAATCACTTGGATGAATGCAACTCATACTGTTTGAGTTGCTATGCTAGCTTGAAACAAGATGAAAGTGTGTGAAAGGGTTGGAGTTTTTGGGAGTATGAAGCATGGGCACGGAAATAGACACGACACCAACACGGTCACACAACAAGGTCATACAAATCTTAGTGTACAAATTTTATATTATTATAAGTTACAAATATTTTATGATTCTCTGCATGGATATGGTCATTTCTAGAAGTGTCAGTTGAAGGTGCATTAAATCATTGCATATCCCAAGTAATGAAATATAGTTCTGCGAGTGAGTTGCATAGGTTTGTTTTAAAGGCTTTGTTCTTGGGTCTGTAAGATAAAGTTTGGTGTTTGTTAAAAGTATTAGTAAGCAAGGTGACTCCACTGCTATTGTCTTGGGGCAATTGCTAGCTATTACTTGGCTTCTTTATCGATTAGGGAATCTATGCATGCTTGTTTGTTCTTGTATTAATTGTCATCTTCTTGTTTTTGATTGCTTTTGGAGATGGAGATTGATCTTGGACTGTGAAGCGAATATGTATATTTGGACATGAATATCACTTGATATGGATCAATTGCTGTTTTAGTTGCACATGTACATTAGTTAGAATATGATATAGCAAGCATATTGTGTCAAATAATTATTATTTTGATAATTTATTGAACCAACTTGAATGTTGCTCATCCAGTTTAGGTTGTGAAAGATTGTTCCTTTTCAGCCTAACTCAGCACTTGCCGGTATCTTAAATCCACTTGTGCCCATTTGGTCGAAGACTCTTCTCAATTTAATCCTTTTAATGTATATGGCTGCAAAAACAACACATGGCATATTATGTAGTCACAGAGTTCCTTAATTTCTGTTTGTGCTGCTTTGTACATGGAAGGGTTTGACATCTTTTGTGCTTCTCTAGTTAACGATTAAGGCTATTGTGATGGGTTTCAGGTGGATACAAAACGCCGTCGGAGGTGATGTAACATTTGGATATAGTAGGGTGAGTTAGAAGTGTATTAGAAGGTTTTAAGGTTCTCATTTTGATCTTTCATAGGGGCTTTGAGCAAACACGAGACACTGCAGCAAAAGTAACATTGTTTGTGATGGGTCAAGAAGAAACCAGTTTGGCTTGAAAATCTTGTCTGTCTGGCTTCCGATTGGGCTGGAGGACTTGTTTGTGTATATGTAATTATTATGTAGACTTTTCCTTTTCCTTTGGCTCTCATCTTATTGTGTATCATAGCTGATTTTTCTCTTACCTAATCGAGAGTAGGATACGAAATGGGAGTCTTGGTATAACTCACATCTTTCGCCATCGCAATTGCGAATAATGCCGGAGACACCAAATGTCAATAAACTGAATTTTGTGTGGCGATCCATCGTAGCATATTTTAAAATTTTAATTTGTTAAATTTGAATTTTTCTTTCCTTTTTTGCTTGATTTAAATAATAGTTTGGTTAATTTATAATTACTTAAGTTAGAGAAGGGGGATCAATCGATAGTCAGTAGCGTGGGATGTGGCATTTTATCTCTTAATCAAAGTTTCAGATTCGAGTCTTGTAAATGAAAAAGATTATGTTGGGAGAATAGTTCTCGGAATGAGTTATTATAAATTTTAGATTGAATTAATTAAAATATGATCGTGAGTTCGTTGGGGAAAAAAAAATGCGGGGTTGGGTTGGGTTGACCTAGGTCTTGATTGCCGGTCCCAATTAGACCCGAGTTCTTGGTCAGACATGCCCGAGCCACAAAAGTTTCTTATCATGAACACTGCATGGCTGGTCGTGGGCTAAAACTTAGCAGTGGATAGGTTTGACCCAGTTTGGTTCAGCCTAGTTGAGCCCTGCCTGAAGGTCAAGCCTATCCTTTCCTCGGCTCTCCTCTCAACATATTTGGGTAAAGCTGAATCTGCTAGTTTCGCATAAATAGGACAAGCGGACCAATTTTTTTTTCCCTAAATATAATTTATATATATAAATCACCTGTATCTGTAATCGTGTTAGTCTTGATTAAATAAAAGTCAAAACTCTTCCGACGTCTATTTTTATTATACTTAATACTCAAACCTAAAATACTCGATCATTTAGATGTTGGTGCGGACCAAGTTTTTATTTAAGAAGAAATCTCATGCTCTTGTCGGGTCCAAAAATGACTATGAAGCCTACACTGATAAAATATATCAAGTCCTAAGGAAATAATTTAATGGTCATAATTTTTCACCCTTAATTCGGTGATTCTACGTTTAAATCTCCATATAACAAAAAAATAAAATATATCAAATGTTATAGGATGGTTCACTTAGTATGTTTATAATTTTTTTTTAAATATTTTGATAAATTTTAAATTTAAAATTTTTTTGGTGGTTTCTGGATATGGCTGATGTGCTTCGACTGGAAGCCTTCCATGTGAAAAAGTATAAGAGTCCACACAAAACTCGAGTTGCACCATTAGAAGTTGACAGAATTCTGCTTTTGGAAACTGTTGAAAGCCACTTGCTGGCACTAATGAAAGAGCAACAGCTAGAGTAGCTCAGCAATGAAAAATATTAAGCAGAAATCTTGAATCTAGATTAGATTAGAACCACTTATCTCTTTTAATGATCGGATATTTTAGATAAAAAAAGTGTTATAATATCAAACCATTTCCTATTATTCACAATCCAAATATCACAATAATGAAATGATGGTCAAACCCTTTCATCCAAGTCCTCTTCCCGGATTCATGAAGGACAAAATTCTCTTTTCTATTCACTCAAAAACAATACATCTCTCCTCTATTTTTTTTGTTTGTGCTTTTCTCTCATTCTTGTATGTCTTCAACGACATTTCCAAATTCATGCGTGAAGGGAGTTTTTCCAAATTCATGCGTGAAGGGAGTTTTTCTTACTTTGGAGAGAGAGAGAGAGAGAGGGTGGGGGAAGGGAGTTGGGAGTTGGGAGTTGGGAGGGTGGTTACCAAAAACCACCTCTTTTTCAAAATTCAAAATGAATGAGGCAAGTCTATTCTTATGGGTGGACCCGCACCCCATCTTGCAATATTTTCCACTTACACGTAAAGGCTAAACAAGCACAGGGTGATTATTTCAATTGAATATTATCAATTTTATACAGACAAGTGAATCATGTGACTCGTGAGAATATCAAAAGTTCTTGAGCTACATACTGGTTAATGATATATAATAGCTTATCATCAAAATGGTGATAAGGATAACGTATCTATCTATACCCTAGATCTCTTTTACTTGACACAGTCAATGTATTTTTTATCCATCAAAACAACGTAAAAGCATGTTTGATTCAAATCCAATCATGTATCCATAATTATGTCTTTAAACACTAAGTTACAAACATAATTGATTGGTCTGTGAATACAGAATAACATGTCGATCAAAAACAGTCTTTCAGACTACTAACTTTTGACTTTATCTTAACTGATTTTCTAGACATGCATCGTTAAATCGAATTATTTATGATTTCTAGTGTTAAAGTAACAACATTAAAATAAAATTTCAAAAAACAGACAAAAGTTATAAAGGTATAAATTAAGGTTAAATATAAACTTTCGAGTTTCACACAATGAGATAAACACAATGAGATAAAGAGAGATACACTATTCCAATACTCATATGGTCACATAAACATACGTGGTATGAAATACGTATTATAATATTTCTCCTTTCCATTTGGAAGCATATGTTTTCTTTTCTAAAATTAATGCATCGTACAGATTTTAGTTCAAGTGTATACAATATTTGACATAAGTTTTCATTCTTACAAGTCCTATAAAATCTCACAACGTCAAGGAAAACTCACATCTGGTTGTTTGACAAGTTTAATGGATTGTGAGAAATCCATTTCAATTATCATATTTGCAATATATTTAACTGCTAATCTCATCTTAGTACTTAACTAAGACGGTTTATATGTATGTTAATCTATTACAAATTAACATGCTTCATTTTTACATGTCACACAGATATTAAAGGCGATTGCTCGTGTAAGAGAGCCAATATCAAAACTTTCCCGACATATTTTTAATTCCAGACACAAAAATTTTAAATACAAAAATAAAATTCAAATGTTATCGAATATGAATATTATATCATATATACTCTCTGTAAATAATCATAATCATGGTAACAAATACTGTCACAATTTACGCAATCTATGTTATCTAATATATCTCACAAACATATCTTTAGATATTGGCTTTCTAAAAGGACCAGTCACCACCAAATGCATAGTCATATACTTCAATGTCATTTCCCTCTTTTCAATCATATTTCTAACAAAATTGATTTTTGTGTCTATGTTTGGTTTTCCCATCATATTTGGAGTCTGTTGTGTAAGCAATTGTTGTCCGATTGTCACAACTCCCACTTAATTGCTTACTACTCCCAAATATTGTAAAATCTACTCAACCAAACTCTTTTTTAAACCGCGGAAGTATAGGCTACAAATTCTGCTCCCATCACAAAGAGTGATACACAGCTTTGTTTCTTATTTTTCCATGAGATAGCCCTATCATTGAGTAAACAAACATAACCAGAGGTAGATTTTCTTTTATCTAAATCTTCTCCCCAATCAATATTCGTGTATCCTTTCAATATTAGATCATTTCCTTAATAATGATGAAAATAATCTGCAATTCTGCTCAAATTTCTCAATATCATTTTCACAACAATTCAATCACTCTTCCCTAGATTGAACAGATACCTGTTGACTAAACCCTATAGTATGATAAATGTCAAAACGAGTACTTATCATAGTATACTTCAACTTTCCAACAGTGCTAGATATGGTATTCTAGAAAATTTATCTATTTATATGGGGTTTTGGGACATATATCATCACTTAAACTGTTGCCTATAGCCACAGGAGTATCAACGGGTTTATAGTTTTCAACTTGTATCATTCCAGAGTCTTTGTATTAGACTTTTGAGATAACTCTAGTAATCTCTTGGAACAATTTCTCTGGGATTCAATTCCCAATCTACCTCCTTCATATTCTTCACCTTAAAAATTGGAGAACAACTATTTCAAGATCCGAAAGTCATACTCTTTATCATTCACGGCTAATAATAAATTCTCGATATATAGGGAAAAAATTACAAATTTGTCATTGGATTTCTCAATATAGATACAATAGTTTTCGTCTATCATGACGAAATCATAAAAGATCATAATTCCGTGAAATCTCATACACCACTATCTCAAAGACTGTTTAAGGCCATAAATTGATTTACTCAATTTATATACTGTCTTCTTGGCCATTAATGACAAAACCTGCTAGTTGTACCATATAGTCTTTTTCTTCAAGTTCACTACTGAGGAAGGTAGTCTTCACATCTATTTGACGTAATTCTAAATCCAAATTGGCCACTGCTGCCAACAGCACGCGAATTGAGATAAATCTCACTACTAGAAAAATATTTCCTCATAAACAACACTCTTTTACTGAGTGTAATCTTTTACTACCAATTGAGTCTTTTAATTCTCAATAGTTCTATCTATCATACATTTCGTTTTGAGAACTTAATTGTTTTCAATAACTTATTGTCCTAGTAGAAGTTCAACCAATTACTAAATATGATCAGATCTTATTGACTCAAATTCTTCTTCCATTGCCTTTTCCATTCACCCTTAGTGAGACACGGTAGAGTCTCACTATATTTTTAGACTTTTCTTCATTTTTTAAAGAACAATAAATACATGTCCATCAATCTTCAAACTGACACCTAGGCACCACTTTCCTAACACTTTTCCAATTTATAACTCAGTTGAATCGTTAGAATTCAAATCTCTCTCACTAGGATCAACAGCATTCCAACGATCCACAATGAATAGAGTCACCTTCTGAATTAACTAATTCAGATAAAAGGCTCTATGTCCTTCAAGTCACCGGGGCTAGGAAATTCAATTTCCAAAAATGTGATATTTCATGATTCAATTTCTACTGCAGTACCATCATCTTGTTCATCAATGAACACTTAACTCTCAGATTAGTTGGAGTATCTTACAAAGATACTCTTATTTCCATAGGAACCTAATTTTTCAAATTTGTTGGAAAAATCTGGAATACAAAATATCAATCCCCAAGGTCTGAGGTCAATAAGACATAACTTCTACCAGTTCAATGTTCATATCATGTTGTTAGTACTAACTTTGAAGGCACTTTGTTAAAAAATATAAACCGTAGTCAATGAGACATTTCCCCAAAAGGAAATTGATAAGTTAACCTTTGCTATCATGGATCTTGTTATATCCAACAACATCCTATTTCTTCTCACTATAACATCACTCTGCTGAGTTGTATAAGAAATGATCAAATGTTAGATTATGATTTTTCATTATTTAGATTCTTAAATTGATCTAATAAATATACATGTCATATATCCGTCTGATTCTCTACCTTGTTCACATAACGTCTAAAGCATTCATATGTTTCAGACTTGTGAGAAATCAAATAAATATGATTAAATGCATGAAATTATCAATAAACGTAATAAAGCACAAAGCTCCATATGTACCATTCACATTTATTGGACCACGAATATTTGAATGGACTAAGTGCAATAAAAATTTAGCTTGTATGATTTTTCCAAATAGTTTTCTCGTTATTTTGCTGGTAAGACAACATTCATACGTTAGCAAATCAACTTTTGTAAATGAACCCAATGGTTCTGCTCTCACTAGTTGATTCATCCTATTTTACCCTAATGTGAACAAATCTATTATACTATGTCACATTATCAATATTTGTAAAATGATGAAACCATTTACAAGCTGTTTAGAACCAATATATATATCATTCAAATACAAATCAACCATATATCTCTAAAAGTTCAAATTATAGCGAAATTTCAAAGGAACAAGAACATATAAGGTTTCGTCGTATTTTTGGTACATATAGAACATCATGTAGAATGAGAGTTCGACCAATTCGTAATTATAGTTTACAAGTATCAACTCCTCTAACGTTTACTCTTGCATCGTTCTCCACATTAATCTGTCTCCTACCAAAAGGCGCTCGACAA